>OZ024724.1:63161184-64518684 GCA_964016875.1 Fallopia convolvulus | reverse complement strand
ATCTAAAAAAAACATCGTTTTAGCCTCCAAATATGCGTTTTCCTGTTCAAAACCACCCTACAACACCACTGTTTTGACATTTTCTTGCAATTTGGCTTCTCTCGCATCATGCTATTGTTTCGTTTAATGGATCTGTATTATAGTTTCATTCAATATCTTCGAAATGAGTGGTCATAATAGCAAGATCGATTTTAAAGTGACAAGTTATAGCCTTTTTTGCTAAACGTCTCATTTTTTACCTTTTCTTGGAATAATAACATAGGCTTTGGGGATTTCGATTGGGATATTGTATATGATTTAGGTTTATAGTATATTGTTAGTGTATAAGGTTTGTGTTTGCCTTTGTGATTGAGATATATTATATGATTTGGGGTTATAGTATATGGTTAGGGTATAAGGTTCGTGTTTAGGATTTTGGTTTAAGGTTAATGTTTGGACGGTTGGTTTAGGGTTTATGAATTAGGGTTTGGAATATAGTATATGATTTGGGGTTATAGTATATAGTTAGGGTATAGGGTTTGTGTTTAGGGTGTTTGTTTAGGTTTTGGTTTGGGATGTTTGTTTAGGGTTTAGGGTTTAGGTTTGGAATTGGGCTTTTGATATAGGATATGATTTGAGGTTATAGTATATGATTTGATGTTGAAGTATATGGTTAGAGTATATGGTTTGTATTCGGGGTATAGGGTTTAGAGTCAAACCCGGAAGGCCCGTCCATATCGAAATCTTTAAAAAGGTCGTTTAGGGCTCAAAATATGTGCTTTTTCATTGAAAACCACCCTAAAAAACGCCCTGATTTTGACCTTTTCTAGCACTTTTGCTTCTCCCGTCTTGTTCTATCGATTCCTTTGATGGATGTGTAACGTAGTTTGAGTCGAGAGCTCCGTAATGAGTGATCATAATATCCAGACAAATATTGGAGTGGAAACTTCTAGTCCTTTAAACTTTTATGTATGTGAACATTATAGTAATTTGTCTTCTCGTGATTATTCAAGGTTAAATGTTAGAGTTTATAGTTTATATTTTTTTAAGGCTTTAGGTTATAAGTCTATGTTAGGTTTATGGTTATTTATTAGGTTTAATTCTAACAGTAAATGAAATTGTCTCTAAATGGTATATGAACAATTAGATAAATTAATTGGTAATTTGTCTTTTTATTCCGCTTATACGGATCCATGTTTAGGCTTTAGGGTTATATACTGTTAGAATTAAGTGATAGGGTTTCATATTATGGTTAGGGTTTTCCATTAGGGTTTATTTATTTAATTTAGTGTTCTTTATTAGTATTAAGGTGATGTTGTTTATTTCTATCAAAATATAAGCACATTTTCCATTACAAATCGTTTTGAATCTCCATATACTAGGACATACTAATTTAGTTATAAACTAACAAACATTTACAAGTAAGGGCATAAGCTTGACTTTCTGCAAATGTTTATGGGTACTACTGGGAATAAGTTTTTTTCATGACACCACTCGAAATAGACAAAAACTCGAGGGTACAAACCAAAATTTCCAATATTTTAAGGGTCATGTTATGCAACATTCTTAAAATTAGTTTGCAACTTTTTATTTTTTTTTTTAAATCACAAAATCAGTCCAAATTTACTTTTTACTCATTCCCTTCTCATTCTCTATTGTACACAACTCTAATTCAAATCTAAATCTCTTCATACTCTTATTGTTTAAAGAATATCGAGTAGCAATGAAATAAACTCCGAATATGAGTTACGTAATCGAGATTACATAGTATGTTCACCATTCATATAAGCGTTTTTTTTTAATTTCGCAGTTGTACATGCACGTGCGCGGATTGCGTGCAAAACAATCGTGCACGCAATTTGCAAGTGTGCATAATAGCAGTGCACACAGGAAGTTTGTGTGCAAAGAAGCAGTGCATGCAGAAAAATTGTGTGCATATAAGAAATGCACATCAAATTGTTGCGTGCAAAATTTGTATGCACGCGAAAAAATTATGTGCTCCGTCCGAACTTTGCAGGATGAATCGCATAAATGCTCGACGAAGGTCGAAATCAACGAGCGAGTGAGCGAGGAGAAGTTTGAACGTTAAAAGAGGATTTTGATGGGGATTCAAAGAGTTTTGAGTGAAGAAAGGGGGATCGTGAAACCCTAGCCTTCTTTAAATCGATACTTTAATTTGGGCTTATTTTATAATAAATAGAAAATAAAGAATCATAACTATATACTAAAGCGGAGGTTAAAAAAATTATTAAACGACACATGTCACTTCTAGATTGGACCACACCACCTTTTTTTAAAATAATCTTTTATTTTTGGATATGATAAATTCTTATGCATGTTTTTAGAATATAGGATAGAAAATCTCATTATTAAACAATCTTTTATTTTTGGATATGATAACTAGAAAGATTTTATTCCATCATACAAATTCTAGAATATTTATTTTATTTTTAGATTGATATCAATTTAATCAAAACTTAACAAATACAAATAAATAATAAATAAAAACCCGTGCAAGGCACATGAACTAAGACTAATTGCAAACTAAAAAGGTGGGGTGTTGGATAGCTGGTATGTATTCATCAGCAATTCATCATTACTCAAAGGTCACTTGCGTTGGACTCTCTGAAGCAAAGTTGGGCTGCAAAAGCCGACCTCAATACTTTCAGCCCGTAGCGTGATACTGGGCTTCTTTAAGATTTGGCCCGGATTTTTATATAAGATTTCCTATATTAGTTTAGGTGTATCTAAAAATCATTTACCTTCTTTCTTTTCTGAAGCCAAGCTATCCTTGCGCATAAGAAACACGGAGCCTGCGAACGACGCCGTGTAGCATACACAATGTCGCACGTTCATCACGCTGTGGAAATGGGAAAGACGGTGGTGGAGGTGGCTGAATTGGCCTGGTCCGCCATCGAACATATCCATCATCACCACGACGAGGAAGACTCCGGTGCTGACGATCGAAGCTTTTGCCTATCTCCCGAGGATGTCAGCTCTTTGCGGTCGGAGAACCAGCGTCTTCGCCAACTGCTCGAGCAAAATCTGGAAGTTCTCCAGAAGCTTTACGATTCTCCTGATCTGTTCAATGATTTCCCTCCTGATGTACGTTGAATTTGTCAACGGTTCTGTCAAAAGCCCTAATTTTTGGTCGATTTCTGTTTTATTTTGTAAAGAATTGAAATTCTTTGCGATCTAGGTATGTGTGGAATTGGTTTCTCGAGTTTGAAAAACTAGGATGACAATCTTTGTGGATAGAAATATGGGCGATTGAATTTTAAGGTTCTGGGTGAATGAAGTTCGAACCTCATCGGCTCTTTACACCATATGTTTGAGCACGCCTTTATAATGTTGGTGATTGATTATATACGCTGTTTTTTTCCCGTACAGCTATATGATCGCCTTGTTGTTGCCGTGGATTCAAAAAAATTTCTGAGTCGACTTCAATCACTTAAGGATGCAACCATCAATGGAACGTCAAATGAGCTTCCCTTCAAAGAGCTAACAGGTTTCTTCTTGAGTGGGAATGCATGTTTTGTGGTTTTTCAAAGTGGTTTGTTTCGATGTTAGCTCTTGATATAGGTATTCTGATCTTTGGCAGGAGCTGATTTGGATGCAGCTGAAATTTTGGTAAGTGTTGACAAGGAAGGACCAAGCCAGTGGGTTTGGGTGACGGATGACATGGTGCCTGGCACTGTTGAGGAACGAAGTGGAATAGATGACGACAGCTATGTGATTGTTTGGGAGGACCATGTTGTGGATGGTGTTGCTAACTTCATTGCTAGATGTATAGTGTCAAATCCGAAGGCTCAGGTATATGATTAGAATTGATGAATCCTTGTGCTTATTATGATTCATGAGAAGGTGCTTGTTATATTGATTTCCAAGGTGATCAAACTTGCTCTTTTTGCAGAAACTGACTCCAGAGGAATTGCAGAAAAGTAAGTTTGTGGATGGAATGAATGGAATCTTGAAGCATTTTTGACTTACTAGCCTGTGGTTACAAACAGAATTGATTGACATATGGTTTAGTGATGTAAGAAAAGCAAATCTCAATTGAATGGCCTCTGGATAGTAGATCTTGTTAACATTTATCCTTTCTTTTTCATCTATAAAGTTCTTGTGCAGAATTCTTTGATGCTAGTGTGAGAACTTGTATGTTCACCTACTGTTATTTTCCATTAACAAATCAGTTTTCATGCGATTTTGTTGCAGCTGTGGCAAAATCACTTGTTGGGGTGAACAAGTTTGACAAGATGCTGAGCATCTGGCATGCTGGAAAGATGTTTTATGCTTTATCCACCTGGGGGCTTGCACTGACAGGGTTAGAACTTTGATCTTACTCAACTTCTGAGGATCCCTTTGTGTTGAATATTTCTCGATTAGTCTGGAGTTTGATGCTCAAAATTGATATAAAAGTATTGTCTACTCGTATAAAAATGTGTGCTCTGTAGCTGCCAATCTCGTGAGAAACGAATTTGTCATATAAACCTGTTATTTTTTGGTATTAATGTTGCATTTGCCATGCAGGTTATACAGAAGCCGTACAGTATTGAAACTTGCTGTCAAGGGCGTCCACACAACTGGAAAACTTGTTATGAGAACTCTCTGAGTATCTTATCTGCAACTTCGCCTATTTAACTTAGATGAACACGATAAAGTGCTCTGAAACTGTGCTTTCAATTGTATTTATTTTAGTGTAAATATAATGATTTGGAGCTGCAGTTGCAGCAGTTGTGGGCATGTGACTATATATTAAGGAACTATGAAATGTGTATATTGAGGATCAATTACACAGGAAACACATGAAAACCATAACACTCATCATCAAGCTCATGATTTGTTACCAATCATTCATACTCAGAAAGGTACTCTGAGAGGGAATTGGGGTATTTATACAATATAACAAATATCACAAAAGACCCCTGAAGTTTGATTACAAAACTATCCTTAGTGTCTATATCCCCTCCTCAAGTTGGAATTGGGGATCATGAACCAATCCCAACTTGAAAGCTAAAAATTTATGTTGATCCTCCCAATGGTTTAGTGAAAATATCAGCCAACTGAGATTGAGAACGCACATAAGAAGTCTGTAGAAACCCTTCAGAAATCCTTTCCCTTATGTAATGACAATCAATATTGATGTATTTTGTACGTTAATGAAACACCGGGTTAGAAGCAATGTCTGAGAAGTCTTGCAAAAGACCATGTATCCAAACAACCTCACCAGCAGTGGAAGACATACTCCTATATTCAGATTCAACAGAGGACTTTGAAACTGTCTTTTGCATTTTAGTCTTCCAAGATACCAAATTTTGGCCATGAAAAACACAGTATCCACTTAGAGAGCGAGCTGTAAATTTGCAAGCAGCCCAATCAGCATCACTATAGCTAGAAACTGTCAAATCAGAATGTGCAGAATAAAACAAACCCCAATCCAGAGTATGCTTCAAATAACAAACTACATGTAAGGCAGCCTGAAAATGAGGTTCACGGGGACAGTTGACAAACTGACTTAAATGCTGGATGGAATAAGTCAGATCAGGTCTAGTGATGTTAAGATAAAGAAGGCGATCAATAAGCCTCCTATAAACTTCAGGGCCTGCCAAAGGAGTGCCTTGATCAATAGACAAACCAAGATCACGAGGCAAAGGGAACACAACCTGTAATTCATCCTAAAGTTGCTTCATCCTGCTGTAATACTCACTAATTGACATTGATCCTTGCTCAAAATTAGCTAGGGTTCGCTTCAATTGATAAAGCAAAGGCCCGCTTGCTTGTCCGAATCTTTCAACTAACTCATCCCATAGTCTTTTAGCAGGTTCAACAGGTTCAACATAGATGAGAGTCTCAGAGATCTTTCCATCCATGGAATTGAGTAACCAGCATCTGACCATATGATCAGCCCAAATCCATCGTGCGCAATCAGTCATTCCCAAAGGTGGTCGTTGACATGATCCATCAATAAAACCAGTTTTAATCTTGACACCAAGCGCTAATTTCACATTTCGACTCCAACTCAAGAAACTAGTACCGTCGAATTTCTGCGTAACTAATTGTGCACTTGGTTGATCGGAGTTGGATAGCGCCAGGGGATCGCTCGATACATGACCTGAATCTCTACCACGATCACGGTCGCGTTACTCGCGTCCTCGTCGCTCTTGTCGTCCTCTTCGTGGTGAGATATTCATTCTCAAACCTCTGTCAGAATCATCTCCATCTCTTGGAGAATCGGGATCAGAAATTCGCGAATCCTGCTCTGATACCATATGAAATGTGTAAATTGAGGATCAATTACACAGAAAACCATAACACTCATCATCAAGTTCATGCTCGTGTGAGTTGCGAGAAAAAAGCTTGTTACAAAACTACCCTTAGTGTCTCTGAGAGAGTGAGAGGGGATCGGGGTATTTATATAAATATATAATATAACAAATATCACAAAAGACCCCTGAAGTTTGTAAAGTATTACAAAACTACCCTTAGTGTCTATAGGAACTCCTTCAGAAACACCTCGTCGTTTTTATTTTTAAAATGGTCCTATCATTTCAAATCCGTTTTATTGCGTCCCTCTGTACAAGTTATTTCAATGGATATATGTAATCCTCTCAATTGCTGCAACCTTTTTTCCCCATTCAGTGTCGCTTGGATTCTCAGCTTTCCTAAATGACCCAACTGGCCATCTCTGCGTAGTAGGGTAGAGTTTATTACGCATTCTCAAACGTCTTGGCTGCAAACACGCCAAGCTGGACGAACTGGAAGCAAAGCAATCTAACCGCAAGATAGGGGATCAAATTGGGTGCACCAATTAGATGATAGATATGTAGTACAACTACTTGTTTATATGATTTGTTGGGAAGTCCTCGTCAAGCAAGAAGATATTGTTAAGGATATCGTTGTCTACTCCATGCAAGTGGACATATAATTGCATCTCTTAAATAGAGTTGGTATGTGAATGTTTGTTTCCGTATAAACATGAAATTGCATCTCTTAAATAGAGTTGGTATGTGAATGTTTGTTTCCGTATAAACATTCTTTCATGTTCGGTTTCTACCGGCTTGAGAAGCTGTGTCTAGGACTCGGTAATTTCCACCCCCTCCCATCTCCAGAGAATGAATGCAGCGATTAAGAATAAATCGATCAAAGGAGCATTTGGATTATACATGATAAGCCAAAATCTATGATACATAGTAACCTTTTCTCGATATGGAATTATATTGACCATGCATCTCTTCTTTTAAGATATTTTTTTACAAAAAAAAAAAAGAGCACGATACCCTATAGAAGCAGCAAATAGGACCAACGGTATAAGGGGCTAAATGAGTAGATTAAATATCATCTTCATTTAATTCTTCGTGCCACTATGATATATAACCGGCCCAGGGTGCCAATTAACCTGTATCTGCATGCCTGCACCCTCTACAAGAACGTTTAAAAGATTTTAGAAAATGAATATATATAAGAAATCTCATCTCGCTCACAATTCATCCAGCACCAGAAATGATGACACTAATTTTGGCTGTGCTCAGCGGCCTTTATGGGGAAAAGCCCTTACTTCCATGACCACTGAACCTTTATGAAATTACATACCGTGCCATAAAGATAAATGTCTGCCCTAGTAATAGAACGTGTTGTTCTGTGGATTTTGGTTATCTTTGCATAGCATTGACCTCACTTCCATGATCGATCTAGGTGGCTCAACATCTTTCTCTTGCAGGGCATTGCCCAGCAGTTGTTGCATCTGAGATGCAAAAGTATCATCCAAGATCTGCAATTGTTTGCGTCCACCCAACACAATCACACCTTAGATAAGGATAAAGGAAGATGAACATGAAGGCTTTTGTAATAAGGGTAGGATGCACATACAGAAACAGCAAGTGTGCAGCCCTTGTACCATGACTTGTTCTCCTTCCGATTCTCTAGGAAGCTCAATACTTCCTGTTAACAAGGATTGAAAGACATCAAATGGGACCACGTTTAACTGCTTATTTTTGTTAGAAGTTGGTAAGAAAAAAACTACCTTTCCCATTCGGTCCCAGTAAACCCTGCACAACGTGACGAAGACCTGGATTTCAAAGGTGGAATGAAGATTATCGATTGTGTTCGTCAATTGCTCTCTCAGTGGTTGCATTCTATTTCTGACGTCTGATTCTTGAACGCTGGTCTTCGAGTCCTGCAGGATCTTTTTAAGCTTCGTAGCACTTTGTAGCCTCATCTACAGGCAAAGTGGGAGAGCGAAAAATGAGTAATTTAGATCTTACTTGCAATCCCAAACTGCAGGCCCAGGTTCCTTCCCTTTTTTCATGTAGTGTACACGTGTCGTTAAAAAATAAAAATCAACAACTGAATTAGTATAAAATACTCACATTTTCCACCAGTTTTTCTACCACAGCTTGGACATAATTTCTGAACTTGGCTCTCAGCATAACAGTGACCTCACTCAGACGCTCGCCAGGAATCTGACTCCCACCATCAGGAATGCAGGCACCCCATGACTTGAATTGTGCTTCTACCTTCGGCCGAAGAATATCAAGCATTCTCTTAATTGAATTCAGAAGGATACCAAGCTGAATAAAAAAAGACAAACTGTCAGAAGCAACATATTATTATAATTATAAATGGATATGTATTGTACAGATAATGATCACCTCGTCAGGCACCATATAGGAGGCCACCGATTGTTTCACGAGTTTTTGGACATACTTCAAACCAAACTTCTTCGGCGTTAAGTTATCCTTCAAAGGTGCCAAGATATCTGAGTACTGCTTATCCAGTGCCTCCACTATTGCCTTTTCAACGTCAGCAATTGCCTAAGGGTGCAGTAAACAGAATCCAGAAAGAATGATTAGACTTACAACCAAAATGGTCAAACATGACTTCTTTTCCTTTCCTACCGATCTCTTCTAACATCATTCATATATTCTTTTGACATATACGATAACAATATTTTTAAGGTTTCCCCAAAATCATCCATGATATTACTCGAGACAGACTAACTTCAACACTAAACTAAAGAAGGAGAATCTCCTAGCAAGCAAATTAATCATGACATACATTCTCCAGAACCAAAGTGTACTCTGGCCACCGGCAAATGATGACCTCGTAATCATTCAAGGTTTCTCTTATGCGATCGTACATTTCATCCACGAAAGGAGTTGTACAATGTTGTGTACGAACTCCTGACCACTTGACCTGCGATCAGAGAACTATTTTAGATCCACAATCCACGGCCCAATAGAAATCATCCTAAAAGTGACACAAACATGTTCCATGTCAAATGTTATATTTAAGCAAGGGTTACAATATACCTTATCTAGTTTGCATTTCTCAAGCATAGCAGCACGCTTATCTTTGATCCACACAACAATATACAAGTGGAACAACTCCTTGGCGTCTACTCCTCCTTTTATGTGACTAAAATACAAACAAAAAAGGTCAGTCCTACAAGTTAAGAAAAAAAAGAAGGAATTTTAACAAAACAATTATGAACTCCCAAATTAAAGTGCATCGATGATATCACCTGATGTTCCAGTTGGTGAGATCTCTCTGGAAATCTGCTGTTGCTATGACAAGTTCAGCCACTGGAGGTGAGGGGCCAGTAGGAGGGCATGATATGAGGAACTCACGAATTCGAGTGGACAGTTCCACGCTATATATTGATGCTGACAAATTTGGGAGGTCAATGAAACTGCATAGATAAAAACCACCGTCACAATTACAATTATAATTTTTTTTTCTAAATGCTTTGAGCAGAGTAAGCCTCAGGATATTTTGAAATTTGTGTGTAGTTTAATCCTCTTTCCCTATCATCAATGGAAACCCTCAGGATAACTCGCATTGTTAACTGTAAGTAAAAAATGGGTGTGTAGGCTGAGTAAGCTTCCCAATGACCTTATCAAAGGAAGTGAATATACCTTGGCAGTATGTGCTGATTATGGATTTGAATATCAGTGAAGACTTCATTACTGACATTTAAGCATAGGGCTTTCATCTTTTGGTAAGCAATAGACATGGTAACATTATCCACTGTAATTCCTTCCCCATTGGTAGTCAGAAACTCATCAGTTTCACCCAAATGCCTCTTTGCTCTCTTCTTTGAAGCAGCCTGGATAAATGCTAACCCTCAGTGAAACACTAAAAACGAGAAATTTGGTCACAGACATATTACAACAAAAATATTTCCCAACCTGAAAGTATTTACAATACTTATTCTGTGCCTCAGGAGTCAGTATGTCATTAAGAAGAGTGTACAGCTTGACAGCAGGCTGCAGAGCAGGAGCTGAAGCCCCTGTTGCAGGACTGAAAGCATCCATAATGCCTGATAAGAGTGATTCATCCAGTGATTTGTAGTTCTCAAACACCAGGGCAAGAATCTGTTCAATTTGGTCTTCCACTTCTCCTAGTATGCGGTTCTAGCGAATCAAACACCATCAAAGACACATGTTACTCTATACACTCCATTTTAACAGCTATATTCAATACAATGAACTTTCCGGTCACTTTAAGGTACAAAGAACATAGGTTTTTAGGCAATTTCAACATAGCCTCAAAACCAATTCTAGTGTAAAGACCGGCAATGCATACCTCTTGGTGACTCAATGTATTCTTGCTACGGTACTTCATAATCACTGGATTTAAAAGATCAAATAAAAGAGAGAGACAGTCAGCTGTCGGAGTGGCCACGTCCATGATGTAAGAGAGATACCTGTCATGAATTACATAGCAACGTCAATCTTAGAAATCTCAAGCATGGAAGTAACAGACTTCTAACCTTGAAATAGAAAACTATTTCATTAAAAACCTTAGTTTTGCATATGCATCTGAAACTCCATAGTAGGATGCAAATTCGTCCAATAACCATTTCCATTCACCATGCAGCAATAAATTTCTCTGCTGGAAGTGCTGGACTTTCATTGCAACTTCTAAAACCAAATCATACGCTACAGTCTCTGCAACGGAGCCACACTAGAGTATCCAGAGAAACAGTCAAAGGGTATCACGATGCTATTTTGAAGGACGAAAAGACAAGAGGCAGCATTGCACTGAAACAGATCTTCAAGGAAACTCACCTTAAGATGACTATTCTCATCAGCAGTGGTTGAGAAGTTTATATATAATTGCAGTTTGCCGACAAGATCATGCTCTGGTTCGTGAAATATGGACCACCACCGAAGCTTGTCACTCTGGATTGAATTAAGGTCAATTTCCAACTGAAAGAAGCTTCAAGTATTCATCACATTTACAAAGATGCATACCGGATCATCAGCCACATTTGCAACCTGAGCAAGAACACGACCACAATGCTTCCCCTTGGAATCTTGAACTTCAATAATTAAATCATCCCCAAGTCCATCTGGAAAACTGTAATGATGTCAACACCTTCTGGCAAGAGGGGGTAACTAATATAAAAGAAGGTCAAGATGCAACAACACTTACAACACATGTGTCTCCCCTGACCCAGGTTGCATTCGAACAGCATCTTCCTCAGGTGAGCTTTTCAATCTTATTAAACAAGTGTAAGCTTCTGGCAACATTGACAAGAAAAGGCAGTAAAATAAAAGACTGATATTATAAGCAAGAAGAAGAGCACTAACACCCAAATAAGAGTAAAAAGATAGCAGCTTCGACACCAGAATCACAGACCATTGTATGCCATCAAAATAAATACAGCAATGTATCAAAAGATAAGTACCTTGTATAGTTTCATATGATGATGAGTTATTACGTAATGTAGTCACACCAACTTTCAAAAGCCCAGAAACCTGCTTTATGTACTGGGAGCTTGCTTCCAGATATGCTAGACTCCTACGAGATAGAGAACCATCAGCAGGCTTGTTGGCCACAAAACGGATTCTTCGAAGTGCTTGCCACCCCGAAGAAAGCTTTGTCTGTAAGACAGATAAGCGATTCCGAGCAGATTCTATATGCACTTTCGATGCCTTGAGTGATTTAATACTGCAACCAGTTGGTGGATCCAGTCCCATTCTCACTTTACGAACTGCACCCAGAAAGCTCTTGTGATCAATAGAAGTCAGTTAAAAGGTGCTATATACAAATGATAGGATTTACCTTGAACCTTCATTTTACCAACCATCTTCTTGGGTTTTGGTGCAACTCCTTCTGCTGCAACCTCTGAAGTCCGCTTCACCAAAATTTCCTCTTCAGATTGCAATAATATATGCTGCAAACTGTGAAGGATGAAGAATAGTAACCAAATAGAATAATATCACTTAAAATCGTGTAATTAGTCACTGCTCTAAAAAAACCCGCCTAACATCTGGCCCGCCTAAACACTAGGCGGTCCCTCTCTGCCCAAAGGCCGTCTAGCGTTTTTTAGAACATTGAAATAACTGAATGCAACTGTTATGCTGTTACAATAATAAACAAAAAATAAATCTGCAGTAATCTGCAGTAATGCTGTTACAATAATAAACAAGCTTGTGATTGAAACTCAATAAGAGGAGGGAACTCGATTAAGATGGTCTAGTCAGAGAAGTTAAACTCACCCAAAAGCATTCCTCAGCAGAGCACACTCATTTTCCAGAAATACTGGAGCCTCCATGCAACCCCTAGCCCAAGCATTAAGGCATAGTCGGACACAGGCATCATACGAAAGAACGGAATACCATGGACCCTGCATACTGCATTTGATTTACATAAGACCCAAAATTGTTAGATATCAGACAGAAAACAGTAATCAAATGGGTTAACAACTTAGCAATTTGTTTATGGTAGAAAGTACCTTGCATGATATGTGGGCTGGCGAGCAGGATGTGGACCAGATGAGCCTGCAGATTGTTCACCCATCACACTTCTGCATTGGAAAACAAATCTAGTGAGTTTTTGTCCAGTATAACTGCACTGATGTGCACAACACATGTTAACTGAGCACCAAGATATGCATAATGTAGAATGTATGTAAGCTGGACCGGGGATTTCAGGACTAGAATTTTGATAGCTATAAATTTTTAATGGTCCTTTTGGATCTACAAATTTAATGCATTAAATCATGAATTTAATGCAACTTAATGCATTACATTGGTAATCAAAACAGACCCTAAGCGAATCCCAAAAAGTTATATCAGAGTGCAGCACAGACCTTGTATAATTCTCAGAGGGGGCTGCTTTCCCAGCATTATCTTGTGAATTAGCAGCAAAAGAAATGTGTGAACTATTCACATCACTTTTGCACACAGAATTAACAGAATCTGCAGCAGATGGTTTACTCTGTGCCATCGGCTTTGCAATTGTATCAGCATTCTGGTCACTTTCTCGACCAGTAGGAGCAAATGGAGGAGCACTGGGAGTACCATCACCATCATTAATGAGTTTCCCATTCTGCAATTTTCTGGAACTGGCCTGCTAAATCGGGGAGGAACATGACAAAAGACCAAAATTAGCATAAAAATAATATTCAATGCACAGACTAACAGCAGCTAAAGCCAAATGTCTTAGTGCATGCAGCAATTGAGAACATGTACATCAAAATTAGCAGCAACTAGAATATATGGATGATTGATACAAGTACCCTACCTTCTCAGCAACACTTCCTCCATTCATCCTTGAGCCAATACTAGATGCATAACCTTCTGAAAAGCGCACTTTAGAATGGGAATCAATGCAGATATTCCTGCCAACTTGGGTAGATGAAAACTCAGAGCTAGCAGCAGAGTCAGAGTCCTCCTCAGTGTAGCTATTTTGTGCAACTGGGTACCTTCTTACACCCCCTCCAGGATTGCCCAATCCCCCTAATCCATCTCCACCCGCCATCCCACTAAATTCCACTGACGAATTAACATCAGAATAGGTATTATCACTGGTATAGTTAGTTGTACGTGGCAAAGGTCTTCCACTGGTGCACGCATGAGTCAAACCACTGGGACGAACATGATCAGTCGGTGGTGATGAATCAAGAGAATATCTTCCACCATAGGCATCTGATTCGGACTCTTCTGAAGTTATGTCGTTTTCAGAAGCAGACCCGGTATCAGCTACTGGTATAGCCACCGCAGATAGAGGTACTACACCTGGCAAATGCCCACTTCGAAATTTACCTGGAGGCGGCAATCCAAAGCTTCTGCTCCCAGTTCTAGAGTTGAGTACAGGGGCGATTTTACTTCTTTGATTTGAAGTCGAGATCGGCACTTCCTTCTTGTTGTTAACAGACCCCTAAATTCCAGGGGTTACACAACACACGACTTAAGGTTTAATAATTCAAACCAAACCCAACACCGATTCCGAAATCGAGAACGAAATTGACCGGAAATTAAAAATAGATCCCGATCGCAGCTATTAAAAAAATGTAGGTCGGAATTGTGACGAGGATTACCTCTCTAACCCATCTAAGGGCACTCTTATCAAGCCCTTCAGTAAACATTTTCGGGAGTCAGCCTCTAGGGCTTCAGACGGTTCACCTGAAAAAAAAAAAGAGAAAACATCAAAATGTACTCAAATGAGACCCAAATGCAAGAAAACTCAGGACGATATCACATAAACAAGACCCAAAGAGGGGTAAGAAAAAGGCATAGCAAGAACTCACATGTACCTGATTGCCGAAATTGGTTTTGATCCGAAGCGAATATAGTCCGCGGAGGAGAATCGGTCACACATGCAGTAGTGAGAAGATGGAGAGATCCGGCGCTCCTTCCCTTTGCTTAGACCAAAAGGTAACCTGCCAGCTATGGCGGTGCTGGGCCTTTTTCTCTCTCTTTCAGTGGTCTCTTGCCTTCTTCCACTACCCAATTTCGGGCTTTTCTTCTCTTGCTTGTTTTTATTATCTTTTATTCATTATGTTGGCCTTTTTCCTTATCTGTTCACACCGCTTAAGATTTTCATTGTCAGATTAGGGTTTTTATTACAAAATGCAAGTTTGAATTACAAATCTGACAGTCGAACGTTGCCCGGAAAACAAAAAACATCGTTCATCTCTCGATCGAACTATACAATCACATGAGTAGGTCCCACTCTCCCTAAACTCCCAAGTCCGAAAAAAAACTTTTACCTTGACACCCTTTAAGGTTTTAGTTTTTCGGTTTGGTTAAATTTATTAAATTCAAATCTATTATTATATTTCTCATTTTTTAATTAGTAGAAGAATGATTTGATTTTCAAAATACTCAATTTTATAATTAAACCACATTAATTTGAATTTTAAATCAATTATCTATTGTAAAGATTTGTTTAGAATATTGTTTGCAAGTTCAAATGGGGGTCATTTAGTTATGAATTTGGGAATTTTACTAATTTAAAGATGGGAATTTTAACTTACTAATAAAAAAAGAAAAAATGTTAAAATACATACACGTATAAATTGGCCGATTCAATCGGTGCATACAAATAAGGTTCGTTCGGCACTTCAAACCTAATACGAGTTGATGTTGATGTTAATGTTGATTTAATAATTGATGCATATTTTACATGTTAATTTTAGGAGTTGAAATTATTAGCTTATTTTTCAGTAAATTAAAATCATCGAGACTGATTTTATAAAAGATGGGTGCAAAATTACCAAAAATGATATATTTATAAATTTATAAAGAGAAGGTTAATTTTTAAATCTTCCAAAATTAAATTAGCGAAGGGCATCGAAAAAAATAAATTCCATAAGGCTAGATAAAGCTGGGAGGGGTGGATCAAATTTTGGGTGAAATATAAACTACCATCAACTCCCATAAGCTACAATAATCATCATCAACTCCCACTACTAGAGCTGTCAAAAGTTGACCCGACCCGAAAAACGACCCGAACTGCCCGAAAAATTTAGGGTCAAGACCCAAAAATTTGAACCCGAAACCCAAATTAAACCGAAGCCGATAGACCCGAAACCCGTTGGGTTCAAACCCGAAAAAACCGTTGGGTTGACTCAATTTGTTATATTTTAAGAATATATACTATATTTTAAAAATTATAATATATTTTATTACTAAAATATATAAAAATGATAAATTTATTATTAAATATTATTTTTTAAATAAAAAATATTTTAATAATTGTAAAAAAATCAATTTTCTTGACCTGTTAGGTCGACCCGACCCGCCCGAGAACCCGCAATGACCCGACCCGATTTGACCGATGACCCGTTATGACCCGAACCCGACTCAACCCGAACGCGAAATAACCAAACCCGAACCCGACCCGACCGATCCGTTTGACACCTCTACCCACTACCGAATAGATAATAACGACTTTATTTTTTTATAGAAATATTTTTATCTTTAGTGATGTTTTATAGAAATATTTTATTCATAAACAATGATTAGAATTATAAAAATTATATACTTAGAAGATATCTATTAAAAATATTTTACCAATAGCGATAATTTATACTAGAATTACTAATAACGATAATTTATGGTTCAAACTATAAAAATATGTAGTTTGAACCAATTCTTTTTATTGATCAAACCTTTTCAATCGATATTTCAAACTATTTTTTTATCATATAAGAGTTTTAGCTATTTAGTCACCTCTTTTTCTATAAAGAATTTGTGTATAATATTGGATATATATTTGTGGAAGATGAATGTATTAAATCAGAAAGTAAAATAATTATTTTTCATATAAAATGTAATTAAAAATTTTAAGAAAATCCGTACGGGCGCGGAAAACTACGCTAGTATCTCTAAAATACTGAAACATAGTCGTGAATGGTACGACGAGTATAACTAGTTATTTCTATTTCTACAATTAGAGTTGCGTATTGGATTCTACATGGTGTAAGAGTTAATATAGCCGCATTTACGGTTTCACGGAAGCTATATATATTGAGGTAGGTAAAACTTAGTAGGTTTGCATGCATTTATGTAACCTATAGGGATGTTACACGCATGGACGAGGGCCGGTCGGTGCCCCTACTTTCATCTGGAGTACAATTGAGTTATCAATGTCCCTAAGTTTCCTCCGGATTGCTGCAATTAAATTACAATTATTTAGAAATTGGTATTTCGTTACATATTATTTATGTACAAGGTACACCATAGTCTTATTAGAGAAAAATTTATTCAGATGTTGATTATACTAGATCGAGTCTTAATTTTTACATTTGTCCAGCCCACCATTTTGAATTGGCTTTTAATTTTTATTTTCAAATTTTAAACTAGTTAATTTTGTGTTTCTTTGATTTTTTCCAAGGATCAAAACTCTTTTATAAGTCCACTAGCTCATTTATAAGGCTTTTAAGGTTACAAGACATATAAGAGTTCGTCAAGTTAGAACAAGTACATCAATATTTTTAATCAAGACTACAATGTCAAGTTAGAGCAAGTACATCAATATTTTTAATCAAGGCTACATATAAGAGTTCGTCAATTACTTGTAAATGGGACATAAAAATAGGACAAAGAATTACATCGTCAATAATTGGTGGTCGCTCCTTGCTAATACGTGGGGACTGCTTACTAGGAGTACAATACGTTTATACTAATGTGTCACATTTCCATGAGTTGAATTTTCGTGATTATAGATATTTTCAAGTCAAATCATCACAAAGTTTGAGTCAAAATCTCTTAGAAATAGCATCTTTTCAGGTTAAGTCAATTTTAAAATAGAATGTTTTGATAGTTGCACATTTGTACCTGCATAATTATCAAAAAGAGAACCATGGAGATGGACCAAAAAAGACAAAAGAGAGAGACTTATGGATATATGTCACCGAGCATGGGTTCTTTTATACATACCAGTATGGGATACTACCATATGAATCCCATTCCAGAGTTCCTAATCAACAAAAATGATTATCATAAAATGGGTAATTAAGGGTAATAAACTAGGTCAGCTCCAAAATCATATTGCAAACTACAGTGGGCAAGAAACGTTGTACACAATCTACTGAGCTCACATATACAAAAGAAAACAAACAAATATTTACACCATCAACTTCTGGTCCAAACCCGAACCCGGTTCAACAACCCGGAAGCAATTGAGCTCAAGCATACGAGGACAAGCTCACTGCAGACTCGCTATACTGTAGCGGGTTTGGAGGTCGGCTGGTTGAAGCGGACACCGCCATGTAGCTTGATGCCATGTGGCTCGGGCTCGGGCTCGGGATGTAAGGCGGCATGTAGGCCGGGCTTGGCATGTAAGGTGACATGTAGCGGGAGTTGAGAGGCGATGAAGGGTAGCCAAGGGAGGACGAATTAGGCGACACGAGATGGGAGGCAGATCTCCGGGCAGACAAGTGCGTCAGATCCGCAGAGCTGCGGCTCATGCTCATCGAGGAAGATGGGATGTGGTGATTATGGTGGTGGTAGATGGGCCCGGTTTAGGCGGTTGGGGTGTTTGTGACCAAGGATGTGCAAGAACTAGGTGACGGGGAAGCGATCCCTATGGCAAAGGAGGAAGAGCGCAAAGACGACGATTGAACCGAAGATACGGGAGAAGATGCAACAAATGACGGGGCGGATAAATAAGACTCTTTGAATTATCCCTTTCCAGCCTTTTTTAAAAATTTAACGGGGTATGACATAATTCATGAGGTGTACTAAAGTTTGACATAATTTATTCGGTAACCTTGAAGTATAGCCAAAATCCGCAAAATAACCTTGTGATCAAACTAAATTTGTGACATAACCAAAAAGTTAAAATTAACATTAATTATTAATTTTAAATTTCCTTAATAAAAAATTTAAAAATTTAAAAACGAAAAAATACAAAAAAATAAAATGAAAAAAAATGAAAAATTTTGAAATTTTTGAAAAAAAAATACAAAATTCGAAAAAATCAAAAAAAAAGAACGAAAAAAAAAGAACTAAAATATAAATATTAAAAAGGTAAAAAATTAAAAATTAAAAAACGCAAAAAGGCAAAAAAAAAAAATAATTAAGAATTTCGTAAAAATTTAATATTATTCATCATTATAATATGATTGTTGTAGTTAGAATAATTTTATTTAATTTTATCCAATCTTTATTTTTAAGTTATATATTAATTAATTATAAAAAAATACTGCTCGTATTTTATTTATAAATATTCTTAAAATAATTATTAATTAACATTTAGTCATTGATAAAAAAGATTTTAAATTATTTATTTATTAATTTTTTTCTCATCAAAATTTTTATTATTTACAAATTTTTATTATTTTTGTTTAAAAATATTTATGCAAAAAATTATTAACGAAAAAATTGACTACAATTACTGAAATTTTGAATTATTTATACTTTGAAGATTTTCTTTTTAAAATTACATGATTTGATCTTTATTTATTAAATAATAAAGAATTAAATTTTTTGAATAATTTTTTTTTTAAAACATCTTAACTTTGATAAATGGGAAAAGATGAAAGTATTTTAGTTGATGAATTTATAAGATAAAAATATATTAATAAATGTTGGAAGAAATTAAATAAAATAATTAGTTGATATTAAGGTAGTGAATAAGATTATATTTTAATGTTTTGTAAACAAAATGAATTATTAAAATTAATTTTAACCTTTTTGTGCATTTGATGGATATCGTACAAATCTGAAGGTTATTATGCAAATTTTATATGAACCTTAGGGTTATCGTGTGAATTATGTCAAACTTTGGTACACCTCATGAATAACGTCAAACCTCAAGGTTACCACGCGAAATTTCCGAAAATTTAAAAACAGCCAATATTCATCTCTTATGAGCTGGGAAAGAAGAATCCAAACAATGGGTTCAAGACAACAATCGGACAAAAATGCATGTAATTGCCAAAAGCAATAACAATTTCTGAAACATCTTAGCAGCTGAGTAAACAATATAAATGATCCACTGGGACCTAAACCAGAAGTCAAACCTCACTAATTGTAAGATCAACATAGACAACAAGTCCAATTCGATGATTAATATGCAGCTCATTTACTCTCTAAACAAGTGTAGAGCTAATAATATTATGCAAGTTAGCATCTTCTGGATCTAAGTATATTCAGCTACACCAAATATAAAAGGGAATAGTATATCAGGAAGAGATGGAGGCAAGAAAATTTAAGATGGAGTGGACTTACTATGTTTACAAGGCAGTACTCGAATCTTGTCCCAAACATTGTAGTCGTCCAGACAAATTGCACAAGTGGAAGATGTGCAATTATCATCCACAACAGCCGTAAAAATGAGGCTTGGCATTGCTTTAACCAAGCGGTTACTCATCCCATGAAATTCTCTGGCCTGCTGTCTAGGTTGTTCCCGTCTTATGTGATGCCTCATGACGAAGAAACAAGTAGCCAAAAGCGCTGACATGGCAAGTAGAGCAATGAAAGAAATAGCCATTATTGACCATGCTGCGTCTTCAAAGCTGGGAACCAGCCACACCTCAATATTGTCTTGGCCTGCAAATTTACTCAGTTTCTCTCCCGATGCTTTTGAAACGAACACTGTATGGATTTTAATACCTGCAGAATCCCCTGCCACTAGAGATGGCAATTCGGAACATATTACTCCGTTTTGTAATTTAATCTGAATTTTCATTAGGCAAATGTGATCATGGACTTGCTAAAATAAAAACATGATTCGAGAATGGAGAATCTAATGACTCATTTTCAAGCACGGAAACTTAATACAATCTGATCATCGAGGGAGTGAATGAAAATTGTGTCATAACTAACTGGGCTGGCTATTACACAGTTACACATAATTGGAGATTTAATTAACATGGTTTATGAAAAAAATGTATGAAGCCGCAAGATATAACCCACAAGAATCATAATATTCATTAGCTAATCAGAAACGGAAAATGGAGGTTAGGATAGGGAAATGATCATTACTTTTAACCAGAGCCCCGGTGTCCTCATTGTCGTAGACAATAACAGCTTTGAATCCCGCCCTTTGAGCTCTTCTAACCTTCTCCTCGAAGCTACAATTATTCCTTGTAATCAATGCAAAGAGGGAGCTCGAATCCCGCTGGGGTGGATCTTATTTGTCAATGGTGAACAAGCATCAAGAGGCTCGGCTAAATGCAGTTTCCCACATAATCCAGAGGACTTGATAGCCGGTGCTGAGATGATTCAGTGACAAAGTGATTTCTAAATCAGTGTGCAAAAATGAATCAACGAAATATGAATGAAAAGTTGAATCGAAACAGCCAAGAATCTCACCGAAGTTGGCTGCTATATCCTCAAAAGAGAGGGTCAGGTTCTTCCCAATCAAAATCACTATGGTCTAGGCCCAAGTGAAAACGATTGAAGAGAAACTGAAAAGGAACAGTAAAATAGGAAGCTTATGACTTGTTGAAGAAACCATATGTACCATAGCAATTCAAGCCACCAACAGTCAGAACATACCCCACTAAATCGAGAGAGTATCGGAGTTAGGGTTGAAATTCGGAAATACCTAACTCCACATCGGGTAGGCAGATTTGGAGAGGAGAATTTTAGGGTTTTTCATAGCAAAAGGGGTGGCGGCAAGTAGTCGTAGAAGACCAGAAGAGGCGAACTCGACAAAAACCAGCAAATTTCACACACAAGAAAGTGTTTTGAACAGAGATGCAACAGCTTGCATATGGTGGTGCTGAAGAAGTTGGGGAGTCAAGTAAGGCGGAAGAAAGAAGAAGACTATGAAGAGAGAGGCAGCCGAGTGAAAAAGGAAACCGAAAATCATTTTTTCTAATTTTTAATACGTACTGTATAAAAAAAAAAACAATTATTAGTAATAAGTGCCAAATTGCCACCACGACTAGGATAATATTTGAATGATCGAAAACCATCCTTATAATAGGTCATATTTCGCTAAACCACTAGCTATATGCGAAATTACCGAAAACTACCTGTATTATGATGTCCGTCAAAGTTCGACCACCCACGTTCCATGTACCGTTAAATTTCCGTTTACTTGCGCGTGGCATCGCGTTTGCCTATTAAATTTTCTGAATTTTCTTTTTTCAAGAGAAAGTTAAAACAAAAAATTAAATCCTAAGCAAAATCCCCCAATTTAATCCCACTGACTAAACTCCACAACTGTGTGAATCCCCCCTCTCTTGAGATCCCAAACAAAATCCCCCAGATTTATAACAATCACATTCTTTGCTTCATCCTCTAAATTCACGAGATCCCTTCATCTTTCCCTTTCTCTGTTTCCCCTCTTTGCATTCTACTTGCCTCCTTCTTCCTCTGACCCATTCATCCATCATTGCTCCAATTTCTCTCCTTACTCCAATTTGACATTCTAAACAATTCAGAGATCGAAGAATTCGGGCGAATTTCAGACCAAAAAGAAGAAAGAATTGATCTTTATTTGCTACCAAGTTCAAAACAAGCTAAAAAAATCTCGGATTTTAAGAAGCCCAATTCGGAGGAATTAGGGCTCGACGAGGAGCTTCCAAATCGGCTAAAGCACGTTCTGGGTTGCGATTTCAACAAGCCCGATTCGTTGGGCTCGCCCGTTTCTCCTCTCCGGGCTCGCCCGACTGCTACCCCAAACAGATCGTTCGGCTCTTCCGGATCCGTATCGGGCTCGGCGGATCGGGCTATTGTCGTCAACCCGATGGTAGGCCACTCGACAGGCGAGGCCCGACCACGCCCGCTAGCGCTCGTACGTCTCAATCGGATCCTGTTACCACCACAACGCCCTATCAATTACTCTCCGTTACTCGAATCTCTACTCCTTCGTTGCTCAGAATTTTTTGCTCCTCTTTTCAAAGCTCTATTTCAGAGGCTTGAAATGGAAAACGGGTGAGACGAATATGGATTTTGCTTGGAATATAATTAATTTATTTATTTTACTTTCACTTGAAAAAGGAAAATTCAGAAAATGTAATAGGCAAACGCGTTGCCACACACACGTAAACGGAAATTTAACAGTACAGGGAACGTGGGTGGTCGAACTTTGACAGACACCATAATACAGGTGGTTTTCGGTAATTTCACATATAGCGGGTGATTTAGCGAAATATGACCTATTATAAGAGTGATTTTCGGTCATTCGGCCATCAAAACTACCAAAAACACATTATTCATTCATTACCTCCATCTTCTTCGAATAATTTTGCAAACTTTGGTGCTCAATGTAATTGAACTACAACATCGGATCCATGTGAATATGTGATGATTTAAAATCATATTAAATGATAAATATTAAACGAGTAAAGAAACAATATATATTCTTCAGGTTTACGAATTGGAAAGGAGTGTAATTGAATCACACAATAATAAAATTTCATGCCACTCCATGTAACATAGTAACATATAGTACTATTATGTATACTTGGGCACTCCAACAGTCTAAGCTAATAGTATCATTGTATCAATATTACAACAGTTAGGCGCTCTTAAGATAAATATATTATTCGTAAAAAAGGTAAATATATTAAGTGCCACAACATGGCAGATTGCAGTCATTGATTGAGTTGATTATTCTAGATACAAATTGTTAATTCTCCTCGAGAGGTGATCTACTATTTTTTTTTGGTCAGAAAGAGGGCAACTGACCAAGTCTTTTATTTACTTAGATAATCAGAAAGCAACAGTACAATAGATAGACGTAGATCCTCTAAGATATTAAGGCTATAATCTAAATTGAAAGACGAATTAGCTAGTGTATAAGCTACTTTATTATAATTCCTATTAATATATTGAACTACCACCCTCCAAGTTGGGCATTGGATAAGCGAGCGACAGTGGACCACCAGGGCAAAGTCCGGGTGGGTGATCGGAAGCGTCCCGGTGAGGAGCTTGACCATAGAGATAGAGTCCGTTTCAAAAACGAAAGAGTGAGTATTCTTTTGGTGAACAATGATTAACGCCATGTGAATGGCTAGGAGTTCTGCACGTAGAGTTGAGCAGTGTCCAAATTTTTTAGTGAATGCTAATATCGCATTATCCTCCGAGGTTCGAAGGACGCCACATCCACCGGCTGCACCAGGGTTTCCCTTGGATGCTCCATCAGTATTGAATTTCAGCCAATTATGGTTTGGTGGGCACCACATGTCTTCCGAATTCCTGGGCAAGTTTCTTTGCTCGTTTAGTCTTGATTTTTGCTCGTTCTCTGCTTTTCTGTATGTTATGGCAACATTGCATGCCGTTTGGATCACCCTTGTAGGATTATCAACTTCATTATTAAATACAAGACTGTTTCTTTGATTCCAAATACACTATACCAGGCCATGAAGCTGAACGTCGTACTCCATTGATCATGAGATTTCAAATTCAAATTCAGCCACGGTTTCATGTCCAGTGCAACAAAGCTATCATCATTAGCTTTTCCTCCTAGTTTTAGCCATGTTTGTTTAACAACAGGACAGTCTCGGAGCATATGGATGGTCGTCTCATCTTGTTGATATCTTGGACATGCTTTTGAGTGCGTTAGATGACGCCGGAATCTAACTGAATTGCAAAGAACACTATCGCAAGCTACCAGGTGCAGGGCGAGACAGTCACATGTCCTTTTAATCTCATTGCAATCATGTAAATGCCTAAATATAAATTTTGAATAAATATTTAAAATTAATAAACTATAAAAGTTGTTTATTTTAAACAATAGTATTTTATTTGTATTACGAATTAAATTAATATCCAAAACATGAAAATTTATTTAATTATGAAAATAGATAAGTAATAATATTAGTATTATGAATTAAATTAATATCAAAATCATGATAATTTATTTAATTATGAAAATAGATAAGTAAGAAGATAAAAACTTATCAATTTATTATATATATGGAACCGTTCAAAATAAACTTAATTATAGGGATATAAGATTGTACATACATTAAACTATCTATCTTTATATTAAACTTAATTATCTAAAATAAAATAAATATCCTAATATTTGTATAATATATAACATAAAAAAATATCTTCATAATCTTTCTATTTATCATATCCAAAAATAAAATATTATTTTTTTAACTTAAGAATAAGATCTTCTATTCATTTATTGTAGTGATATAAGATTGTACGTAAATTACACTATCTTTATATTAAACTTGATTATTTTGCCAAAGATTGGTTTTAATAAAAGGGGTGGTGTGGTCCAATCTATAAACGATATGTGTCGTTTAATAATTTTTTTAACCTCCGCTTTAGTATATAGTTATGATTTAATTGAAAAAACTAAATCAATATATCTATCTTAATAAATAATATATTAATATCTAATGTTCTATAATTTATTTTAATTATAGATAAAATCTTTTAGATCTATCATAATTCCTAATATATAATAGATAACATATTATTTTAAATAGAATTTTTTCTAGATCAATTTATCCTATTTATATATTATCCTAAAATAATATCAACACATATAAATTCCCAAAATAAAAAATCATATATGGCGAAATCCTAGGTGGCTTAACATGAGAACGACACGTAGAAAAATTCTAGGTGACGTAACATGGTGGCCTTATTCCTTGCGTCTTTTATATATTCATAGATTTATTATTTCTTTTGATAAATTATTAAAGAAAATATTAGTTTCAAAAAAAAATCTCTTTTTAATGTTTCAAATGCAAGATTTGAAAAAAAGGATCGTCATTAATCTGCCCAACATTTGGAAAAGAAATTCTCGCTAAGGTATGGAGACGGGGATAGGGATAGGTACCTCCAACTCGACCCTAACCCCGTTGGAGAACTCCGTCGGAGAACTCAAGGGGGGCCCGCTTTGGAAGCTTTTGTTAAAGGCTTGTTAATTATATAAGTTTGATCGATAAATTTTGTAAATGGTGTATTAAAAGAATATTTGAAGAAATTGTACAAGAGATGAAATGAAAAATCAAACGAGGAACCCATGGAGATTATAAATGGGGATGGAGAATCCCCAACCGAAATTAAAAATAGAAAAATTAAACAAGAATGGGGAATCCCCGACGGGGTTATAAATGAGGAAAATCAAACGGGAACTCGGCGAGGATGAGAACGGGAAAAAAATTTATACCCGACGAAAAATGTGACGGGTATGGAAAACATATATCTAAATGGGGATGGAAATGAGGAGGGTATTCCGAATCCCGAACTCGTCCCACTGCCATCCCTAGCTAGGCCCAATCATGAGTTCATGACGACATTAACAACAACTACACACTTGGTGAAAAACCAAGTTCCATTACCTAGTTCGTTCAATTTGTCGACTAGTTTATCAACCCAAATTCACTACTAAAGATGAGTCCCTCATAAAAAAAACTATACACAGTTTCACTAAAATCAGATAAACAGATAAATGAGTGTGTGATGTTGTTACATACTCTAGTATTCATGCCAGCTAACCTATCGAAATATCATTGATGAATTGAGATGATAAGCGGTTAATCCGGTTATCCATTATACTTAGATGTCCCGAGTTCAAACTCTACAAATTAATGTAACACCCTTAAAAGTAAATTTTTTAGAATAAATGGATAATTCATTCATATAAGATATAAGTAATTACAAATTTTATCTAGGCATACCTAGATGCTATAAGGTTTTCCTACTCCAGCCAATCCTTGTGAACTATCTTTTTGATTTTCTATTGAACTTTTTTCACCCCATCTTAATGTTATTTCTTCATGGTTAATTGCAATTGTGTTACACTTTTCTACTGAGCAATTACACTCTAGTATGACAATAAATCGGCTCAACATATTGCAGAAAACTCTATAATTCATGAATGGACCAAACACTTCAACATAGATTGTCACTATGTGATCGATAAAGTACATGAAGGGTTTATCCAAACTCAGTATGTGCCCTCTTGTCACTAATTGGCCGACCTCTTTACCAAAGTCCTTGGAAAGCAACAACATCACTACTTGGTTTCCAAGTTTGGACTTGTTTCTAGACCACCAAGTCCAGCTTGGGGGGGTGGGGGGTGGGGGTGGGGGGGGGGAGGGTATGAGCATATTGAAAATATATGGCCTGTTATGTAAATAGCTAGCTTGTAGAGCAATAACTCCCTAGCTAGTTGGTTTCTTGTTGGTGTACAACTTCAGTTGTTAGGCTTTACCAAATTAGTGGGTCGAGTCTACCTAATTACTCTACTTAGCTGTGTAGTTTGTATATAAGCTTAACCCTTCTTCCTGTTCAAGCCAACACACTTACACACACATATTGGAAATACAGAGAAAGCTTTTCTCGCCATGGCTTCAGTGTGTTCACTGTTCTATTGATTACATATTTACATTTCACAGATGTCTATCATTCATATCTCACTGAGTGTGAGGCTGTCTGTGCAACATGCATGGAGCTAAGCTAGCTAGCTATATAGGTTGGTTGATCGAGCTTAGCACGTATACTGTGGGCCGGGGTAAGCCCTATACGGCTATACATACATTATATATACATACACTTGCTGGGCCGATCATTCGTGCATTTGGGCCTATATATAGTAGTTGCTCTTGTGTCAAAACCTTGAAATTGGGCTTACCTTTTTGCCATGTTAGCATAACTCACCTTCCCAAAATCACACCTCTCTTACTCCTAGATACAAATATTCTAAAGCCACGTGTGTTGGTGCCTAAAAAAGGTTATCGGGTCAACTCCTAATCCTATCTTTCACATATTGATCAGGTCTTACGGTAAAGGTGATTGGAATTCTCGATCGTAATGGGTGCCACCCACATTTTGAGGATTTGATTAATCATTCACGCAATATTGAATTGGGTCCAACTGTCCAAGTTGATGCTCTTCATACTTTAGTAGTCTAGTCCATTAATGAATGTATATTATGAGCTCAAAAAATGTAATAGATCATAGTTATCTTCTTAATTGAATTATTAAACACAACATTCATTGGCAAAAATTAGTTACATGTACAGCACATCGACCGGAATTAAATTAATTTGCATTAAATTTCACTTGATTATTTTGAAACATTTCAATGGTAATCTAAAAGAATTTATGATGTATCAACTAATGTTCAATTAATTCATTGTAGTAAGTGATAATTTAAAATTTTACATTAATATATGGTTATTCTTATTTAGGAAACAATTAATTTTTTTAATTAAAAAAATTATTAAAAACTCATCCAAAAATTTAAAAAACTAGCTTTGTTAAAAATCTAATTTAACAACTAGTTACTTGTTTTTATGTTTTAAATGAACGATATTTATATAAATTTACACAATCAATTAAAAACACTAGTTTTTAGTACCCAATAAATATAAATAAAATATTTTTTTTTTACATTGAATAACAAACACGTCTAATGTAAAGTCAATGCAAGGTAAGTTTACCTGAGGAGGCCCGCAATGAACCGAGTCAAACAAGGCGCACGTATATCCACCGTCAAACAAGATGACTTTTGAATGGAGGATCATGCTGATTGATGATGGTGATGATGAGTCATCAAGAGTGCTCTCCGACTAATCAACACGAATTAAAAACAGACCAACATCGCAATCCACAGAATTTTTGCAGACATCCCCTTTTCAGTTTCCCCCTTCCTCTCACATGCAATGGAATTGCAAGAAGATTCCACCGCCATAAATATTTCTCACTGATTCCTCTTCTCGAAAGCTTATAATACTCCCAATTTCCACCCCCCTGTTTCGATATAAATTTGGGCTCAATTTCCCAATCTAAATCCCAAGATCAATCAATCTGGTGGATCCGTTGACGATCACATTGACCTAGACGAGTAAACCCTAAATCCAAGATAATTCCTCGCCAGATCTCATCAGCTTCGTCTAATTCATGTCGGAGAAACCGAATCCAGGGGCGAGGAGGCTTACGCCTTCGTCGGCGAAGCCGACGCGCTCCGTTCTTCCATACGAGACGCCGAAGCTTCGAGAACATTACCTGATCGGAAAGAAACTCGGCCAAGGCCAGTTCGGCACGACCTATGAATGCACGGAGAAGGCGACGGGGATGCTCTATGCTTGCAAGTCGATCCCGAAGAGGAAGCTGATTTGCAAGGAGGATTACGAGGACGTGTGGAGAGAGATTCAGATAATGCACCATTTATCTGAGCATCCGAATGTGGTGAGGATCAAGGGGACCTATGAAGATTCTGTGTTTGTTCACTTGGTTATGGAGCTCTGTGCTGGTGGAGAGCTGTTTGACAGGATCATAGCCAAGGGGCATTACAGTGAGAGACAAGCTGCTCAGTTAATCAGGACGATTGTTGGGGTGGTGGAGGCTTGCCATTCTCTCGGGGTTATGCATAGGGATCTTAAGCCTGAGAATTTTCTCTTTGAGAGCTCTGATGAGGATGCTAAGCTTAAGGCTACCGATTTCGGATTGTCCATTTTCTACAACCCCGGTTGGTTTTTGTGTTCTTCCTCTTCTTGTTTCCGGGTTTTCTTTCTTGCTTTGAAATTGGTCGGTTCTGTTATGAAATTATTCGATTCTTGGGTGCGATTCTAGCTGTGTTGCCCCTTTTTTTTTATAATGCTTTGAGTTTCATATACTTTTCTTTGAGAATTCTTTGTGCAAGTAACTTGCCTTTCTTTCTCTTTCCGGGTACTTTTTTTTTTTTTTTTTTTTTTTTTTTTTTTATCTTTAAACCATGATCTTGAACTTTCAGCTATAGAACCTGGTGTGATATAAAAGTTTAACTAGTATAGAAGGCATTCATTGTTCGTGCGTTGCTTTCTTCGTGAAGGATTAGGGATTAAACAATAAGGGAAGAGGGGTAGTGGGAAGAGGCTCACGCGGCTCACCGAAATTACATTCTGTATTCTATAGATTCGGACCGGTGCATCTAAAAAACCAAAAGAAAAGGTGAAAAATATGATTTGGATTAGAAAGTTGTAGAGAACTTGGTGGTCCCTGTTTCTTGAATTATAATGGCTACCTATAGAAAAGTGAGGATGGCTTCTTCCATTTCTCACACAGTGACTGCTTTTGCTAGCTTATATTATAATGCTCCAATTTTCTATAAAATGTTACATGTCAAGCAGTGGAATCTATCATTAATTTTTGACATTGAAACTTTATGATTATGATTCCTTATTGAATTTTCTACATTTTTTGTAGGGCAATATTTTAGTGATGTGGTTGGCAGTCCTTACTATGTTGCACCTGAGGTGTTATGCAAGCGCTATGGACATGAAGTAGACGTGTGGAGTGCTGGTGTTATCCTTTACATCTTGCTGAGTGGGGTTCCCCCATTTTGGGCAGGTAAAACATGACAGATTTGCTCCTTTTACTTCACTCCTTGATATATGCTCTCCATTTAATTTGCACCATTAGTCTGTTCAATCATTTCTTTCTTTTCATTTAATTTGCACCATTAGTCTGTTCAATCATTTCATTCTTTTCATTATACACAGAGACCGAGGCAGGGATCTTCAGACAGATTTTGCATGGAAAGATAGACTTTGATTCGGAACCTTGGCCTAGTATCTCAGACAGTGCAAAGGATTTGATACGTAATATGCTTGACAGAGATCCAAGAAGGAGGCTGACAGCACATCAAGTTCTCTGTGAGTTTGATTACTGACTGATATACTTTGCAACCGTTCTTTAGTCGTTCTGATGGCAGCTTCCTTCATGATTAAGTTATCTGAACTTGGGTTTTATCTCTTATATCTTACAGGCCACCCATGGATTGTGGATGATAACGTTGCTCCTGACAAACCTCTGGATTCAGCTGTTTTGTCACGCTTGAAACAATTCTCAGCAATGAACAAACTTAAGAAAATGGCCTTGCGTGTATGTAATCAATACTATCACCCTTAATACTTTGCAGGTGGTTTTTATGCCCTTGCAAATTGTTTTATTGTGTTTATGAAGTTGCCAATGGTCATATTGTGCTCACTGGGTTGCCAAGTAAAGTAGAGGCACTGTCATACAAGCCCTTGAGATATCGATCAAGGATTTTCAATTTGTGAAGATTTTTATTTTGTTTTCTGGGTTTCTAATAGGGTTCTGTCTAATCTATTTTAGCTAGATGCCTACTATTCGCCTCAGATTTACTGTTTTCATATTCATTTTGTAGGTCATAGCAGAACGGCTCTCGGAGGAAGAAATTGGTGGTCTAAAGGAGTTATTCAAGATGATTGACACTGACAATAGTGGGACAATAACATTGGAAGAACTCCAAGTGGGACTGAAAAGGGTTGGATCTGATTTGGGGGAGGCTGAGATCAAGGCTCTTATGGATGCGGTAACATGACAATTCTGACTTCCTTTCTCTAGTTCCATTCATTCTGCCAGTTGTTACCAAGAACTAATATATAGATCCCTTTTGTTATTTACAAGATTGCTTCATGTTTTCTTTAATAGGCTGATATTGACAATAGTGGAACCATTGATTATGGTGAATTTCTCGCTGCCACCCTGCACGTGAACAAGATTGATAGGGAAGAAAACTTGGCGGCAGCTTTCTCTTACTTTGACAAAGACGGTAGTGGATATATAACCATTGATGAATTGCAACAGGCCTGCAAAGACTTTGGTCTGGGCGACGTTCATCTTGATGAGATTGTTCAAGAAATTGACCAGGACAATGTGAGTTCACTTTCATCTTTTCACAACATGTCTTTTCTTCCTAGTACTTGACATGCATTATATATAAAGATCCCCATGCGCTGATTGACCATTTTTCAAGAAAGTAAAGAAGGCTAAAAAATTAAAATAAAATAGGCTTGTAACGTTTCTGAAGAATTAAAAGTGAATTAGAATTATTAAGAACAGGCCAAAACGTCCAAATGCTTTAAGTTGATTTATGAAGCCACTAAACTTTGTAAAGCCTCAGAAATTTGGATCTCTTTAATTATTATTTTTTATTTAAAGAATCTTGTTCATAAGAACTCTGGAAGATTGACATTCTGCAAATCGTTTATATCCTGAGACAAGAAGATAGGGAATTGAGGAAGATAAAGAGATTTGATGTTTGGGTTTTGACAGGATGGGCGAATTGACTATGGAGAGTTTGCAGCAATGATGAGGAAGGGTGACTCGGGGATCGGAGGAAGAACCATGAGAGGCAATCTAAAATTTAGCCTTGCCGATGCCTTTGGAGTAGGGGATGCCGGTTCTTCGGAACCAGCTACCAGCTGATCGAGGATGCTTGTAAATCGGCAAGCCAGGAATCGGCATTTTGTGAATTTTTAGAAGGCATTTGTAACTCTTCTTAGCTGATGAGATCCTGTGTTTTCTTTTTGTTGGTATTATTGGCAACTGTGGCAAGGCACAGATATAGGGCTTCTTTCAAAGATGGTATTTGAGAGTTTGATTCGAACTTAGTCAAAACTGGCTTATTTGATATTATCTGTGTGTTTATTTATTCAGTGTTAAGATTAGGAGTTTTTTTTTTGAATGAAAAGGTAATTCATTAGATTTTTTAAAAAAGAAACTACAACCTAAACATTCCTATGTGTTACACTTCCTCATCCATGTCAATTCAAACACACCATCTACAAGATTCTATATCATTCTTCTTCCACCTAGCACTTATACTATTTTTTACATGATTGATGACTAGCCAAGCACAAGCGCTAGAGTCTCAATAGGTGTTTCCAAATACCATTTCATTTCTAGAAGACCAAACATAATATACAATAGCATTGAGGGCTGCAGCCCATGATTTGAATCTCAACTCTCTTTTTTCCTTGAATTCCAACGTAAAGTTAACCAATCTTGTAGTGAGCTTTTCCTCCATTGGATGTGGAGCCATTTGCAGACCAAGGAAAGAACCTGAACGGAGTAGCCACATTTGAACCAAAGGTGAGTTTTAGATTCTGGAGCTCCATTATAAAGCGGGCAGTTGTCGTCGATTACAGTTGAACCAAAGGTGAATTTAAGATTCTGGAGCTTCATTACAAAGCGGACAGTTGTCATCGATTACAACGTGCCAAGTCTTGAGTCTGTCCCTGGTTGCGAATAAAAGAGTTTTCGAATTTTAATGAGGTTTTATATCAACAAACTACGGTATATTTTTACATGGAATTCGCAACATTAAAATGAAAATGAAAATCCTAAAATTATAGAAGTCGATAATTTCATTTCCATGTAGGTAGTTTTTTTTTGGTCAAGAAAGGACTAAGTCCTTCCGAGTAATAATAGAAGGAAGTTAGGCACTGACAAAGCGAGCGTAGGCTCTTCCCCTGACATCGTCCAAAAGGAGGGGAAGGGTACCCACAGGCGGGTCAACAAGTTTATGAAAACCAATAAGAAAAGAAAAAGCAAGACTAGTGAGGGAGTCAGTGACGACATTCGCTTCCCTAAAGACATGATACACCCTACAATAACAATAAATCTTATGAAGCCAAGTAAGTCCTTTAAACATTGCTACACACTACTACTACCTACATCTTTCCATAGATGTAGGTAGTAGTAGTGTGTAGCAATGTTTAAAGGACTTACTTGGTTTCATAAGATTTATTGTTATTGTAGGTAATACTAGAGAGATTAGAAGGGCAATTTAGTAAAATGAGAGCGGATAGGATAAGAGAAATTTGGGAGGAGGAAGAGGTGAAAGAAAGGAGAAGAGGCGGAGGAGAAAATCAGCAAAAATGGCGGCACCAACGCTCGGCTTGAGTTCGCTCTGCTGCAGCAGCAGTAGAACCACCTCTATCTCTCTACCTCTCTGTCCTCCTCGCCCTTCCTTCTCTCAGAGCCCTTTCCCGTTCTCTCTCTCCTTCGCCCCCCGCAGGCCCAACATTGTATTGTCCACCGTCGTCAAATTCTCAGAATCTGAGGCGCCGGTGCTAGAGGCTGATCCGCGGGAGGTTGAGGTTGAATCTTCTGAACCATTGGAAGTCGTTCAATCCGCACTCCCTGTACCCAAGCGGGAAGAAATTTTCGCTGTCGTGATGGTGAGTAGTTTTCCCAATTATCACGCTACATTCTTAGGTAATTGAATTGGCGGGGTGATTGGTTTTTCACGTATTTAACTATCTAAATGTAATTTTGTGAGGTCGATTGCATTTGTGCGCCTTTAATTGAGTTCTTCTACATGTTTTTAGGTGGGTTCTCGACAGTACATTGTATTTCCCGGGCGATGGATTCACACCCAGAGGCTCAAAGGTGCAAGTGTTAATGATAAGGTACTGAATTTTATTGCCAATCCAAGTTTCAATTTGTATTCTTTTTTGTATGGTTGCAGTTTAGACTTTCATTTGCCTGGTTCATTGCCTATTAAGATCATTTTCAATAAAGATGGTGATGGTGCAGCTAGGCTTATTGCTCCATCTGGAGCTAACATTAAGCCCAGCTGGAGTTTCAATTTGTATTTTTTTATAATGGAATCTATTTTCATTCAATGATCAATTTTGAGGCTAGTTGGTAAGTTCTATTGCTTACCACCATTAAACCCAGCTCTTGTACTTAATTTCTGAATTCTGATGCTACGATTCTTTCTTTTGCCTGCTCAGGATGCCATTGCGAGTAGATCTTGAATTGAACTTTTTCCTCTTTTATCCTTCTTGTCAAAATGTGATCTGTTGCAAACAATCAATTTGCTGTCTAGAACAGATTACTTATCTATTTCAGTTGGTTCTTATCTGCACAGATCATTCTAAACAAGGTTTTGCTGGTGGGTACAAAAACTAGCACTTACATTGGGAAGCCTGTTGTTACAAATGCTGCTGTGCATGCTGTAGTGGAAGAACAGGTTAATCTAATCTCGTTATCTTCTGTCTACTTTCCTTGTCTTATTCCAACATGTAGCTGGAAATCTAATTGAACATGAATTGTGATACTTGTTATTCATAAAAATAATGCAGTTGCTTGATGATAAAGTAGTCGTCTTCAAGTATAAGAAGAAAAAGAACTACAGAAGAAACATTGGCCATCGCCAGGTATTGCTAGTGCCTTGTTATAACTTGTGAATATTGATGGCTTATTGAATTGGTCACCGTGTTTAACTTTTTGCTCTGTGCAGCCTCATTGATTCTATGCATTTCGGCATTTCTTATCTTGCTTCTATACAATTCCTTAATCAATAATTTGTTGGTGCAGCCAATCACTCGTATTAAGATAACAGGGATTACAGGCTATGAAGATTACCCCGCAAGTTGATTTTAAAGCGTTGAAGAAAAGTGTTTATGTAGCATCGCAATTGATCCATTTGTTGTAATCCCGTAAATTTTTGGTTCTTCAGTATCTATCATATTGGCAAGACTTTGTGGAAGTTCATGAAACTGTGCTTGAGATTTAGTTGGAATGGCAGGGTCATGTTAATGAAATTGTATTTCACAGTTTTGCTGTTACCATTTTGGACATTTTCATTTTAAAGTAATCAAGTAAACTAGCAAGAGCAAGGAACCCAGGTGAAAGAATTCAAATGAGGATAATACTGCTAATTATGCTTGCCTTGAAAGCACAAGGGTACAAGTAGATGCAAGTACAAGATTCACAAGACCTAGGGCTTCTCCTCATGCTTTGCCTCTTTGTCATCAAGTTTGTATTTTGATTGTGCATTCAGTATTCATCATACACTAGCTGCAAAAGGGAGCAATACCTAGTTCATTTATTCATATGTTCGCTTCCTCTTGAGCAAGGTGGGGAAAATAATAAGGGACCCGATGAGAAATAGAACGGTAAGAGTCTTAAAATCGTATAGATCTTTCACCGACTTTAGCTCTCCAAGGGCAAGACCAGCCTGTTGACCAAGTAGCAAAAGAGCCAATGTAAGACAGAACACAAATGAAATCCTTCCCTAAAAAACTCAGTAATGATTGAGGAACTTAAGCAATGGCTAACCTTGACAGTTATAAAAGATGCCGGTATGATTCCCATCACTGTTGCCAGAAAAAACACATGAAATGGTATATCCACTATTGGAGATGCCAAGTTGATGAACAGATTGGGCAAGGATGGAGTAACTCTCAAAAAAAGCATGTAATTCAACAATTTCTCCCTATGTTTGGCAATCTGAAGAAGAAGAAGAAGAAGAAGAAGGGTCATATTAATGGATCACAAATGAGAAAAAACAAAAATCTAGCAAAAATATAAAAAGCATATTGATGTAAAGCTTGGCAGTACCTCGGCTTGGAAGAACCTCAACTTGTCAGGCCATAGCCAGTTGACTAAGGGCTTGCCTATCAACTTTGAGAGAAAATAGCAGGATGAGGCTCCAGCAGTAGCATTAAAAACAACCAAGATGAGACCCCTGAATACACCAAATAGAGCTCCTGCCAGCAATGACAAGAATATGGTTCCAGGGATCATGAATGTCTGCATGAAGATGTATGTCGAGCAGTAACCGAGAATGAATGCAGCTGGGTGATCATGTGCATACATTGCAAGATTGTCTCTGGTGAAAAACAATGCAACAGCAATACAAATTAGAATCATATCACACGTGCATTATTCTAACTGAAACAATAAAAAAAGATGGCACATAATGCAATAATGACTCAATGGATATAAAATTCATGCCGATCAACGGAAGCTTGCAATATTTATGACTCGAACAATGAAGTATATTATGCTTCATCAGGTGGTCAAAGTCTAAACAGAAAGCTTTATGAAACAGTCTTATCTATTGTTCTATGCACCTGAATCATAATCTTCATCAATAACTATCTATGCCAGTACCAGTAGAATCCCCGCCATTACTGTTCGAAACTTTTCAACCTATCCTTTATTCCTATCCAAGCTAAACTGGTGGCTGCAGTTGAAATGGATAATTGATAATAATAAAATTAAAACATCCACCTAAGAACATAAAAATTGATACAAATGACCATTGATCAGTCTTCCACACATATCAAAAGCCACAGAACGAAAGGAATTGACAGTCATTTAGATAAACACGCAATGTTGAGAACAAAGAAGCATACTTTAAGATTCGAAGATCAGAAATAGTGCGAGGCAGCTTAATTTGCCCATACTGAGCGGCCGGCATTGTCCAGAAGATACAGGATAAGCCAACGACGAAGATCAATACAACAGCCATGGCGATAGCCATCTCCCCCCTGGTTAAGGGAAACCTAGAATCAAGTTTGTGCTTCTTACTGCTTGGCGAATCCTCCAGCTTGGAGGCGCTCTCCTCATCCCGCGAGGAAATCCTCCCATCGTCCGCAGTCGAACTCCTCGAAGCCACCATTGCTAAGCACACGCAAAAAAACTCCGAGTGTTGCTCACTCAGATTCAGCTGCCAAATAGGTCAAAAAATCGATCATTCTACACGACAGCTGCGATCAATTCCCTTTCATTTGATCGGATCCAACAAAAGAATGCGAAACCGGGATTCGATCGGACTGTTGTCTTCTAAGAAAGACAAATTACTTAATTACTTGCAGGAGGTGATAAATGAATCTCAAAAGATTTCGTGTGCAGGATGATCAAAACAGCCTATTATTTTTGGGTAGAATATGGGATAAAAAAAGTTAGTTGCAAAGTTGGTGACAGCTGATGTCTGGCAAATTAGGGTTTTTGCAATTGGCAGAGAAAAAATAGGCATCGACGATCGCGTTGCAATGGGGTTTTAAAGGACGTCAAGCAGGAGGAGAACAGAGAGACGGTGGAATTAGGTTAGCAGAACAAAAAAAAAGGGAAAAGGAGCACAGCGAATTAGCAGACTTTTCATCAAACAACCCTAAAAAAAGTGAAATTGTACAAAATCGCCCATAAACCTTGTATGTTATCAAGTAACCACCTTAATTAAACAGGCAAAACAGCTCTCATCCCTCTTCCCCCCCTGAGTCCTCCTGACTACGGACCCACCGCCTCTTGCCCGTCTTTGGCACACGAGAGAAGAATGTGATACTAATCCCCGCCTTGCTCCGCTAGTCCAGCCTATATCATCTGCTATTGCCGCCGACAAAGTCATACTTATCCCCCATCCTCTATCGGCGTCGCATTTCTCCGCCTTTACTTCCCCGCTTTTTGACGCAAAGCCACAATCCATCACTCAATTCTGGAGGAAAAGGGAGAAATGGTACTAGGATGTCACATAATGATATGTTTCAAGGCACTAATCATGGTTTACACAAGGAATCTGGGAACAATGGCTTCCTTGAAGAATGTTGGCCAATCAAGTGAAGCAAGTGCTGGTGGAATTCATGTTTCATGGCTGGAGATGACTCGAGATATATTAGTAAATGCCATCTCATCCTTTACTTCAGGTCAGTCGCTTATCAAGGAAAGATGTCTGCTTTGTGGTGTTCATGGATGAAACAACCTTACAAACTCTTTCTGCAGAGAATCAAATGCCAGATAGAATGGGTTTCATAGGTTTGTGGAAGATTGTGGTTGCCATATGATGACATGCGGAGAGTGGCAAAAATCCCACTTCATTGTAGTTTTATCTGTAATCCTACTTATTGTAGAAACATGTGGGGATAGATTGTGTACCGAGAGAGCTGAGGGGGGAGAAAACGGTCATGAATTTGCAATTCAAATCACCATGACCTGCATTGTGTTTAGGAAGAGGTTGAACAAAATAAGAAGCTCAACAAATACAATCATACCATCATAGATCAAATTCTACCAGGCAGATGGTGCGTGTGCGTGTGTGTGTGTTAAGTTCATTTTTTTGAGGATGTTTGTGCTTTGAATTACATCACAATTCACAAGCTCCTTGTTCCGTTGACAACCTGTGGAAACTTATGATATACTGTCATCGTACACCAGGAAGAAGGGTCAAAGATTTTGATGAAGATAGACGTGCAGCTGACGAGAAACAATGGAGCTATTGATGCTTCACCATTCAGTTATGACAATACATAACTACATAGTACATACAAGCATTTAAGCTGTTATAAATACATGTGATTTAGGAGAATTTTCATGGAGTTCAGGAAATCAAATTGCAGTGGGATTTGTGAAGATGGTGATAATTCACGACAGTAGTTCTAAGATTCAATCACCAAAACTTCTTCACTGGTTGTCCAGGTAAAGAAAGCCTCTTCAACACCTTGGCAAGCGCCACTGCCCCAACCTTCCTGTCACCACCATTGCGGCCATTACCGGCTTTTAACGGATTGAAGTTTGCACCTGATAGATTATCAGAAGGAAGGGTGGAGTGGAGCTCCTCATTGAAATCCTCCCACAACAAGTCCATTCTATCATGGCCATCCATTTTGATCAATCTATTACTCTATCTCTAATGCAGCGTTCTACAGCAGAGAAGCACTTCCTTAGATGGTGGTTGTGGTATGCACTAGAGTCTGGGGAAGTAGTACATAATTCCTCTGTTTCTTCATAACGCCACAAGGGTTTTGGGCTAATTGAGTCTGCTTAGCAAGTGCTTGTAAAGAAGAGGGGTCTGAGAAGTGGGTTTGGTGTTTACTTGGTTTTGCAGATTTGGTGATTGACAAATTTCATGGTTTTGTTTTGGCTTGGGGAAAATTTTAGTTCAACTACTAGCCATCGCCGCAACTTCTCCTTTTTTATAATTTGCTGGGTTTGGTTTCTTATTGACATTTCATTATGAGAAGAGGCCCACAAATTTACAGCCTATGCAAAATCTTTCCTAAGGTCCGATCTCAAAGACTCCACTGAAGAAGTGCAATTCTACATCTGGTACTATGATGTACTGGACAATAATGAATAGTTATATACTTATATTAGCTCCTAGCACGACTGTTACATCCAACCGAAAGAATAACCCGATAGTGACAGGATGGTAGTTTGATTCATGATCTTCAAGGAAATTTTAAACTAGCAATGTGTCAAGCGAGGAATTTTTTTTGCAACATTAACTGTTATTGAAGGAATATAATTTTCCTTTTCATACTTTTTTAAATGGCCCAAAACCAAAACCCTTTGGAATTTCCAGCTGTAACAGATTGCGAATGAAAACGCCCAGCTAGAGGGGGGGATTCTGTCTACTTTGAATCCTGTGTACAAAACTATTCATTCAACTGGTAGGGAAACCTATCAAAGCTGATATCAGATTATCAGGAAGAAGGTATATAACGTTTCACACATATCAACTACCTTTGTTTTTTCCCAATCTTCTACCCCTGAAAAATAAAAATGTCACTCCGCTCTGCAGATCATGGTTCACAAACAAAGTCCAACCCTTGCTTTGTAATGAGCAAGATAATTAGTCTCCAATGGGCAAAAGGGAGTACGGTTGATGAGAACATCAGATGATGAACAAAATCACTCCATACTCCGAAGAGGGATGCCCTCTAGGTCAAAACCATTAGCATCTTCATCGAAATGCCTGAAACTTCTAGGTGTCATGCCTGCAGAGAAGTCCTCTCATAAGAACGGTGTTATTCTAGTTAAAAATGGAAGGTAGTGCGTCACTTACTATCTGACATGTCTTTTGTTCGGTGTAGAAGAAAAGTCCCGGAAAGAATGGTCACAAATCCACACAGCTCAGTCACAATCTGAGCAGCATTTTGACCGTCCCAATCCTGCATGAAACCAATTCAGATACAATATACTGTACTGAACCTGAACCTCTATGGAATAATAAAATCAAACTTTACAGTCCAGGACGCTTTAAATCCTACAGATAAAAGACATCACAAGTATCCCCTTGAGTTAACAGATCCTTCAAGGCATTAGGAAAGCAAAGACAGATGCTCCAATCAGGCAGATGTTTGGTAATTATAATGTAGAAAATTACTCTGTTATACTTCAATATAAATTATTACCTTAAACATAATAACACTGGCTAAGATGGTTAGTGATGTGAACATCACATAATAAATGGGAGAGACAACAGCTGTGTTGAATGTATCAAGAGCCTGTAATCGAAGCATACATCATTCTTTTCAGCATTTCAAAGCTAAAGCAATATGAGAAGCCATTAACAACACACAAACATTAGATATGTATATATTCATATATAAACTACACAATCCAACTGGATTTTACCTTAGCTGCTGCATTATTCAGTTATATATATTCAGTATCAATTTCTTCACATACTCTTAATAATGAAAGGTCATATATTGTGTTCACCCAAATCCTCTCACTAAGAAGCTATGCAGAGGGAACAGTTGCAGAATCAGACTGCTTTCCATTTAACATGAATATTATAGTCTCGGAAGAAAAGAAAAGGTCACAACAAGCATGAACTAGCCACCTTTCTTCACTAAAGCTTGCAAAGTCTTCTTCTGTAACAGTGACAGAGATGCTAGCAATATTTGAAGACAATAGACACCAAGGATTGAGCTCCAAAAGCAATGAAATAAAGCATGAAGGCCATACTCTAAAAAAGAAAATAATTTGACCAACTACCAACTTAGTCCATCAACGTGGGCACCTCAATATGGACCAGAGTGACCAAATTTACCTTGTTTAAATAATTCATCTGTGTAATGATACAAGATATCACAAGAATAGCAAAGGCCCATGTTTGGGTATATATTAACTGATTTGTTCCAGAGAATGTCAGTTTCAGAGCAATTCCAAGTGCTTTAACCCCCATCACCTGCACGGCAACCAATTAAAAGATAACTCAAGGAATCAATGTAGAAAAAGATGAGTAGGCAATGCAAATTTTGCTAAGAACATACTGACAAAGAGCCCACAAGGGAACAGATCCCAACATAAACCATGATATTGGTATGCCCATACTTTGGGGCTACACGTACAACAAGAACAGCAACTGCAGCCATCACAAGACATCCATATAGTAAAAAGCCTGCAATAACAATGTGAATACCTCTATGAGAACTATAATAAGATTTTACAAACCCATGCAAAGGTTAAAGGGTTGTCCTTAAATTGTATAAAGCAGAAATGAATCCTGGGTAGCCAGTATGCTCAGATCTATAGAGAATTTTGAAAAAGATCTAAACCTGGTTCGGTAGCAAGATCCCATAATTGCTTGACAGACTCAATTGGGCGCTCTTCAGGTGCGTGAATAACAATTGTTGTTGAACCCACAACACACAGTATACATCCAAGAATTCCAAATATATGCAATCTCTCTCTTAAAATTATGTGCGCAAGGGTAGCACTGGAGCATTTCAAGAAAAATAAAAAAATAAGGAGAAAGATAATAATTATAATAATCATTTTGGTAGTAGTAAGAATATTAATAAATTTGTCCACTTGCCTTATAATGATACTAAGGGCACCAAGGGGAGTAACCAAAATAGCTGGTGCAAATGCATAAGCAGCAAAGTTAGCAATTTCACCTACAACCACTGAAAGGAAAGTTCACGTTAGTATATCCAAAAGGCAAATAATATTTCTGCAGACAAATAAACATCATCATCATCATCGTCGCTGCAGTAGGATCTGAGGGGTCAAGATGGGGGCATCCATACCCTGAACATGTCAGGGTGATGCGCCCGATAGACTTATTGGCTTTTGGATGCGCCCCAAAGGAAAACTAAAATTCAGCTATGTGACAATAATATCTAAATTTAGTTAAAATGCATCAAAATTAATATAGGAGCTACATCTACGTCAGACTTATCGGATTTTATTCAGTGCCTTTAAGATGGATATAGCTCCAATATCAATATTGGTGTATTTTAACTAAATTCAGCTATTATTGTCACATAGCTGAATTTAAGTTTTCCTTAGGTTTGTCGGGCGATGATGATAATGCTTGGGCCTTCCACATACACCCTCTTGATTTTATGTCGGGGCAAGGGTGTGTACATTTTGGCCCCCCGGACCCCGCCCGAGGCGGGTTAACACTGGGTTGTTGTTGTTGTTGTTGTTGTTGATGTATCTCAAAGGCACTATAGAAAACAATCAATGAGCAGGAGGATGCAGATAAATAAACAACCAAATCATTTCTTTAGATGCTCTTGCATAATGATCAATTGAACATAAGTCTCTAAAGGCAATCAACAGTGAGAAGCAAGAAGCCAGTTAGAGGAAAGGGAAAAGTAATTTATGTACACATACAGAAATGACATAAAGCAGTTGAAATCATGATAGTATAGACGTACTCGTGATCATGCCAGTCCACCAAAGTGGCTCGAGTAAGTAGGAATAACCACCAACACCTGGACACACAAGTTGCAAGTCACTTCAGTGTTTTATCATAGATGATAACAGTATGATAGATTATGAGAACAATGAATTGCATGAGCCAAGTGCGTACAATCTACTATAATTCAACTTTAGAGTTTAATTCATTGATATTTGGATGTAAATTTATTGCTTTTTCTCCCTCACACAAAAGCCAAGACTAATCATCCAATGTAAATTGAATATAACATTTCTCTAAACTTCAACAGTACTAAAACTACTACCTCTACATAATCAGAATCCATCCTTTCCATAAGGGAAATGATTGTTCAGCCAACTCGAATGCTGCCCCGTCACAAAAATAACCCAAACATATCTACTTTTGCAGCTGCATCTTTTCAACATAAAGTAACCAAGTATTAGCAAAACTCTTTTCATTTTGCCCCCTTTCAGATAAGCAGAAAAACGCACACCTTGAGACATTAACACTTACTAAAACATCGGAGCATGTAGAGTGCGTCCTATGTTGCTGATAGTATAAAACTCTCAAGTGTTGAAGGAAAATAACTTTAAACGAATTCATTTCATTAAAATAAAGCAATAAGTAGAATTCAATGATTAACGCCTACATAATAAGACAGATAACCCATATTGAAACACACTGTAGCAAAAACCAAGGATTGATCTACAAAATCCAAGAGAAATGCTAGAAGCCTCACCAGCTCTAACACCAGTAGAGCCAGCCTTCCTCAAACCCTTCTTCTTGATGATAAAACTGGCTCCAATGAAGAAACTGGAAGATAAAGCCAAAATCAACCCCTTAACATTATCAGGGGACATGCCCTCGTAAAAGCTCGCGAATCTCCGGCTAACCTCAGAAGCGTTGATAGCCCCCATTCTCCGTAAAAAAATTCGATGATTTGCTCTCTAGAAATTTAGAATCACGATATGAAAAATTGCTTCTATTCCATAATTACGAATCCTCAAGATGATTCACATGGAACTTCTCAAACAACTTTTCGCAGCCCGCATTCTACAAGGTGGTGAATTGGAAGAAAAAATGAGGGTTTTTTTTGGGCTTCCTTTGGAAAAGGGTAAAGGTTCGAGATTTGCGCAGAGAAAAGAAAGATTTTCAGAGCGAGGCGTAGTGCCTGTGCTTCAGAGGCGAAACCGGGAGGGAGAGATCTCCAGAAAACCGTTGTTGATGGGTTAATGTTCTATAATGTAGGTTGGGTAGACAGCTCATCTGATTTTCTCAGGAAACGGGAAAGTTCGGCCCGATTCAACTGCTTTGAATTTTGGTTCAGAAACCCGAAGGCCCATTACAACAATCTGGGCTAGTTTGATTTGTAATATTACCTCGAAGCCATTGTCAAATTTGTCATAGCGTAACCGACAACCCCCCTCGGCCCTCGATAAAAATTGATGGAACATGGCTATACTCTCTCAGAAGCTTCCTCCTGCTTTCTCATGTGTCAAGTTAACCTTTTTTAAAAATAAAAAATAAAATTGCTCGAGGCAGATTCCCAGCAATCGGTAGCAACTAGCAAGTCTCTTCCTCCCCCAGTTCTTCGCTTCCCATATTTTTTTTGGATTTTGGAAGATGAAAATAGGACTCCATATGAAACCAAGTCAAACCTACAATCAAAGCTCCGACTTCGAACCCGACTCCATAGAGAGAAAAAAGTTGCTTTCTTTTAATGATTTTTTATCTTTACAATTGGTAATTCCGCTGAATTGATCAAATACAAAGTTGTAACTTGTAAGTGGTGGCTGAAAGTGAAGGGTGGAGGAACCACTACATCTCCCTTGGTAGTGCCCAGTAAGCCACTAGGGCTTTTGTGATTCCTCTTATTAAACGTTGTTCTTTCTTTCTCTATCTTAATATTTTTCTTCTTCTTGGGTTAATTACTCAGCTTAGCGGCGGCAAATCTGGCTTCCCAAAAAGATACAAACACCCCCTGCTTTATGGCGGAGTCAACTCAGAGCAGGCAAAGGGCATCTGGCAAATCTTGAACCTGGTGAGAGTTTCTCTTCGGTATCATACGACTTGCGACCCATCACTATTTTAGGGTTCCCTTTGAGAAGTTGAATCTTTCTGATGTTATCTCTGATGCTCCGTTGACCTAGGTTTGATTTTTGGGCTAGTGGGAAAATTGGGTAGCATCTACTTCATTAAAAGATGAGCAGCTTCTTTTCATGGTTTGCCATCAAAATTGGGACGTTTTGGATCAGTTCTCAATATCAGGATGAGATTTCCTCTATGTGAAAAGGGGCTTTCATTGATTGTTTATAGTGTTCTGTGGCAATCTTTCTCTTGATTTTAATGATGAATACCTTAAGCTAGATTCGGGTGTCTTGACTGTTGGTGGCAATAGTTTGTCTAAAATTAGTTGATGTAGCTTTGTAAGTTGAGAGTGGCGAGCTGAATGGATTTTGTTTCATTTAGTGGATTTTTTTGGTCTGTTAGCTCCAACAAATGGAGGATAGCCTATCTGAGTTGGCGTCAATACACGTATACAACTACTCTTTCCAAAATTTTCTTTTCTTACTGCCTGGAGAGTTTTTATCGGATGGTTCGATGTATACTATCGATTGCTAAATTTAGTTTATTTTACCTAGATTCTTTAATCACTCATTGGGTTCCTCAATGAATTTGTCTTTCTTAAACAGACCATTGTCTTAGTAGCCATCTTTTTTCCATTTTCATGATCAGTTCAGGTTGAATTGGTGGTGAAATCTTTTGCATCCCGGAGGATTTAGAGATGGAACCTGAGGAAGGGCTAAGTAAAGAAAACTGGGACAAGCCCATGCCTTTGACAGGGTTAGCTCAAAGTTCGCCTTTCAACAACCAACCTTTTACTGCAACCAACTTGCAGCAAGGTGAACAGAATTGGGAAAACTCTTTGATGTTAGATTATGGGTCCAAAGTGGAATCTTTGTTCTCTAAATTCAATCAAGCTTCTGGGAATCTTTCTACTCTGGCCGGATGCTCCAATGATCTAAACAATATTCCGAATGCAGAAGATGGTCTGAAGAAAGAGATGCTTCGAAATGGCAAGATTCCAGATTGGGATCCGAAAGCTATGCTGAACAACCTCTCCTTCTTGGAGCATAAAATCCATCAGCTACAGGAGCTTGTACATATAATTGTTGGGCGTAAAGGCCAAAATTCAATGTTCACTGATGAACTTGTCACTCAGCAGCAACAGCTTATCACAGCAGACCTTACATCCATCATTATACAACTGATATCGACTGCAGGTAGTCTTTTGCCGTCTGTGAAGAATGGGCTCTTAGCAGCAAATCCTTCAACTTCTCAAATTGGGCAATTGAATGGAATTGTCTTCCCTCCAACAATAAGTTCTGCTTCTGGTTTGCCGCCTCAAAACAATGGAGGCCCGGTTCAGCAAAATGCGTCTGATGTTAAACCTGTTGTTCAGATTAACCAGTTGGACCCAACAGGAAATTGTGGGACGATAGAGAACAATTACAACTGTATGGATGCTCATGATTTAAAAGATGAAGATGACCCCATTGATGAAGAGCACCTTCCTCCTGGTTCTTATGAGATACTACAGCTGGAAAAGGAAGTGATTCTTGCACCTCATACTCACTTTTGCACTATATGTGGGAAAGGATTCAAGAGAGATGCTAATCTTAGGATGCATATGAGGGGACATGGAGACGAGTACAAGACTCCGGCTGCACTCGCAAAGCCCCACAAGGTTTCTGACGACTCAGACCCAGTGATCCTTAAGAGGTATTCGTGTCCGTACGCGGGCTGCAAACGAAACAAGGACCATAAAAAGTTTCAGCCCCTAAAGACAATTTTATGTGTGAAAAATCATTACAAAAGAACACATTGTGACAAAACCTACACTTGTAGCAGATGCAACACTAAGAAGTTTTCGGTCATCGCAGACCTCAAGACCCATGAAAAGCATTGTGGCAGGGATAAGTGGCTTTGCTCCTGTGGTACCACTTTCTCCAGGAAAGATAAGCTTTTCGGGCACATCGCACTCTTTCAAGGCCATACCCCTGCCATTCCTCTTGAAGAGAATAAGGGCTTGGCTGGTTCATCTTCAATTGCTGCTGAAAACGGTGAAACATCTAATAATAATAATACTGTTGAAAGCATGGCTTTTAGCTTTGGCTCTGATAATTCTAATGGGGTTGGTGTACAAGGAAACATGGATGACACTTACTTCTCCCTCATGGGCTTTGACGGTTGTAACATGGGCAGCCTCCAAGAGTTCTCACAATCAGAATTTGATGATTCTGGATCTCCATTCCCGTTTATGATTTCCGGGACTAAGAATGGGCAGCAGTCAGGTTCGGGCGATGTTGATTCATAGGCTGTATTGGTTTCCTTTCTCGAATTGAAGTTCCCACTGCGTTATTCTATGTTAGTTAACTCTTGTATCCCTAATTTGTTAACTGAAAAGTGCTGCTTCTTTCTTTGAATGTTTCTTTCAGTGCAAAGATCTCTTAGAAGAAAAAAGCTACATTGCCTGGAAATGTTGTGTATGTCATATGAATTCCTTTTCTTCAATCTATTTTCCGGATTGTGTATATAGCCTTGGCCCTTGGGTTTGATGCAGAGGGTTTAGGTTGTGTCATGACTCATGAGTCACGCAGGCATAATGGTTTATGGTTGGTGATTGTTTTTTGTTCCAAATTCCAACCCATTTCAATTTAGGAGTTATTTCAGATTAACCGATTAGGGGCATCATTTTACAATAATCACGGATACATTCGAGTTTCACAAACCGGATTTTTCAAAACAGCTTTGACAATAAACACGGACACATTCGAGTTTCACAAAGTTGTGCATTTATACTCAAGTACCAGATAGATTTGATTCCCCTGGAAAGTTGTGCATTGGATGAGTATGTGTACGGTCTCTAATCTTTCTCGAGCTAATGACTTAATTAATTGGTTATACTACATATTGGTGCGTGGTGGTCTACGAATTTGTATTTGTTGAGGCATGAATCTACTATATACACCGTAAAGTGTTGGATAATATTTGCTATGGTACGAGTTGAGCACAAACTCAAGATTTGCCCCTAGCTAGAAATGTTGTTACATATTACGTACCCATCATAAATAAATTGCCGGACGCTTATGTACTTGTTTAAGCTAGCTAGAAATACGTACATATATAATTAATTGAGCTGATCGAACCAATGATGCATATAATATTATGCTCAAGTGCGTACGTACATCTGTGCAGGTGCATCCCCTGCCACTTATCTTCACAAATAAAAATAAGAGTTTTAATTAATGGCCACCAGCGCCGACGATGATCTTGACATCAGGAGGTGGCGACGGGAGCAAGGTAAATGCCAGCAAGGAGCTGGCTGCTGCTGCTACGGCAGCAACGATGAAGGCAGCCAGATTTCCTCCTCCGAATAGCTTATCCCATGGTCCACTTGTTGTAGACACGAACATCTGTTTTGATTCCATCACAAATCATAACAAGGCCAACTAAAAATGCGTTGTAAGTTGTAAGGGATATATTGCCCTTAACATCCACCTGGCCGTAGTGCTTAGAAACACTTTCGGGTTCTGGTGTGCCTTGGGCCTTTGAAGCCCAAACGGCCAAACATACAGGTTAGTTGGACCCTTTCTTTATGTATTATTATTGTTTTTGTAAATGCTTTTTTATTTCTGTCTATGTTTTTCTTTTTAATAATTGCTGACTCGTACTTGTGACCCGATTGGAGCTCACCTGTGGGACGACTATAGCAAGATTGAGAACTCCAAGAGATAAACCCTGGCCTGCACCAGAAGACGCTGAAAATATGGATGCAAGAGCAAACGGTACACTGTACGTAATCTGTACATACAAAATAAATAAATATTTATGTCTAACAATATATATGTGTCAACCAGTGAATATATATGCGCCAAGTGCCAGCCAGTAAAAAATTTACTCCGTAAGTCAACTGTCCAACTACTAGCTATACTCCGTTCTTTTTGTTGCCTTGTTTGGTATCCATTTTTGAAACAACGTACTGATTTTTTTTTTCATGCTATAAGTATTAGCCGGTAGCTAAATCTATCGTACGTGTATCTAAAATTAGTTGTCATATCGATCTTAATTAGTCGACGACCATTAATTAATTAAGAGCTAGGTACTAGTCATATGTATATGCTGAGCTAAGCTAGTAATTAATTAATGTAATATGTACTGACCGCGAGAGGAATGCCCAAGAGCGCATATACTGCTAGGGCGGCGGCGGTTACGCTACTGGGAGGGGGCGGAGTGACGGTGGCGCCAGCAAGTAAGGCTTGGTGGCGGGCGTGCTGGGCCATCTTGGAGACGACTACCATGAGGGCCAGGCAAAGGGCGAGGATGAGGTTGACGACCCCCCAGAGGCGTTTGACGCCGCCGACTAGGCGGGCGAGGGGCTCGACGGCGAGCGACATGAGGCCGAGCACCACGGAGTTGATCATGAGGCCGAGGGAGCCCTGGTGGACCCCCACGTCATAGCTGCTGTCGTTGACGTCATGGCCCCCGTAGACCTCTTTCCCCATCCAGTCGGTGTTGTAGAGGAAGTAGGGGAACCAGGCGACCCAGTTGAGGGCGGTCACCACCATGAGGATCCACATCGGCCTCTTCAGGTCCTTCAAGGCGGCCAGCATCTCCCCCAGGAACGGCATCCTGCTCCCGCACGCGCCAGCGTCCTCCTCGTTTTTCTGCAGGGGCGCTGCAGGAGGGGGCGGCGCGCCCTCGGCTACGCAAGAGGAGGCCAGGACGGCGAGCGCGACTAGGAGGGAGATGGAGATGATGACGTAAGACTTGACGTTGGCGCAGCTGATGTCGCAGGCAGGCGTGCGGGTGAAGGGGAAGAGTTTGTACAGGCGCCGGGAGCTCCCCGTGGCGAACCCCACCACGCTGCCCACCGCCATGAAGAAAGAGAAGAAGGAGTTGGAGGCGCGTGTCCTGGACTGGTCCTGCGCGGCCAGGTCGGCCAGGAAGGCGCGGCACGGGCCCTGCAGCATGTTGTTCGCCACGTCCAGGATCCAGAAGCCCACAACGTAGACCAGGATGGCGCGGGGCTTGGGGACGGCGTGGACGGCGTCGCCGGAGGCGTGGCCAATGTCGGCCGAGAAGCCGATGAGGAAGAAGGCGATGGCCACGAGGGCAGCGCCGGCGGCGATGAAGGGGCGGCGGCGGCCGAAGCGGGATCGGCAGCGGTCGGAGTAGTAGCCGACGGTGGGCTGGACGAGGAGGCCGGAGATGGGGCCGCAGAGCCAGATGTAGGAGGTCCACTGGTGTTGGACGCCCAGCTGCTGGACGTAGGGGGTCAGGAGGGACAGTTGTAGGGCCCACCCGAACTGAATCCCCGCCGCTATGGACGCCACCAGCAGCATCTTCCAGAACGGGCTTGGACGCGCCGGCGCAGCCTGCATCACGTGGAGGCTGCTGGCCTTGGGCGCGCCTGCTTCCATTATTTTATATTAATTTGAATCGGACGGAGAGAGGTGCTGCTAGCTATTGGTTTTGGGTGGATTTACTTGCCCATACACACTGGTCGATCAGTGGCTATATATATATATATATAGCTAGCTAGGTCGAGGTTAAGGGATAGGGGTACACATTGCATGTGTCTGCATGCCGGCTACGTGTCAACAACTTTTATTTACACTATTTCATAACTATTTTCCATCTGTCAACTCTAATTTCGCTCCTCTTTAATTCATTAAATTAGTTGCAGTAATGATCCACGCATTATGCATAGCAGTTAAGACGACTATATATACTCCCTCCGTTTCCCTAAAACTTGTCTCAACTCTTTTCTTGTTTTGTAGTAAAATTTATCTTTTTTAATTTTTATAAATTTATTCTCGCTTTATAGAATAAAAATTATATGAAATATTAGATTATCCATTTTACAGGTTAGATTGGAGACTGTAAAAATATAGGAGGTTCAAATTAACACAACCCTTAAAAAACACAACCCTTAACTACCTTAATAAAATTTATTTTACCCTAATCTTAACAAAAACATACTCCGTATTATTTTTAATTTTCACATCAAAAAACCTATAATTTACTATATTCTTTTTTTACCAACTCCTTTGCTTTTGTTTCCATGTGGAATATTATAAGTGGGAAGATTGGAAAACAGAGGTGGCCAATTTGAATTCGCATAAGTCAACAACCGAATAGGACTTGAACGGCTCGACTCTCTTCAACATTATGATGAGACTTTTTTTAAGAAAAATTCTTCTAAATATCATAATTTGTTATGTGGTTGCGTGTTTTATACTGATTTTTGGGCTTTCAAAAAATATCTTACATTTTAGAAGTCGTCATGGATTTTATTTTTGAAATGTCTACATTTTATATAAATTTGCAAATTGACTCTTTATACTTTTTATTTTAGTGCAAAAATGCCCAATTTGTGGTTTAATATCCCAAAAAACTTTAAACATTATATAAAGGGTTATGAAAATACTTACTAATTTTTTCTAAAATTATTAAAAAATAATAATGGACAAAAGTATTAAGATGAGCTACTTGTAAAGTAAAAATTATGACTTAATGATTAATTTGATTAATTACGAGGTTGAGAATCTATATTAGCTAGCTAAATACTATGAGTAAGGACAGTATTTTTTTATAAATAAGAAAAATAAACCTATAATAGTATGTTATTACTATGGACCATAAGTCCATAACCATAACCAAAAGATCATTAATCTTATTCAATATATTTTTATATAAGGAAAATTGGTATTATTAAATTAATTTCAAATAAATGTTTTATAACAAAAATAGATCTAAAATAATCATTATAATATTTTAATCCTTTAAGGGCTAAATTTATAATTTTCAAAAAAAATTGTACATAAATTCATTAAATTGGGCCTTTTTATCATAAAATAAAAATTTGAGGGATAAATCTACGATTTTACAAATAACATGAACACTAAAAGTAAAGTGTGCAATGTGTAAAGAATATTTGTGTAATTCGATAAGATATGTTTATTCATATAAAAAAGTAAAGATATTTAAAATAATATTCATTATTTTATGTTTTTTTTCTTGAATTTTTTCAATGCTCTTTTTATTGGAAAGAACGAAAAAAACTCGAAGAATCGATGCTCTAATGTTTAGAAATCTCAATGCTCTGAACTTCAGATACGAAATATTTTGAGTCATGTTTAAAGTTTTGTATAAGTGAATTTTTAATGTTGTTTATAGGCACACAATAAAATATTAGTTTTAGTAAATTTGATCATTGTTTGTTAATTATGATTTTTTAAAAGAGTTAATTAATTCTAATTTAATGAATAATTTTGAAATAATTTTCAAAATTAACATAATTATCGTGTATCCATGGACAGTTGGACACAAATTAGCCGGATCGTTTGTAAATATAGAAGAGTTAGTTGTTTATCTACGCAATAAATAATTAAATATATGATTTTATGTGTAATGTTTTTTTTTGTAGAGTAAATATTACATGATGTTATGTATTTAATTTTCTTTCCCCACCTACAATGAACGAATGGATGTTACATGTTAAATTTCATGATGCAAAAACTAATATCTTTAACTTTTACATATGTACGTTTGAGAAGGGATTCGAGGCTTGATTGTTGGAAGGTTGACGAAGCTAGATTGTTAGAACTTAGAAGGTTGACGACGATATGGTTTAGGGAAAAACAAAAACCAAGTGTAACCTGAGTATCCGACGGCCAACGCTATCTCCTACGCTATATGTAACATATATGCTCTCCGTACCCGTTTTATTTAGAAGGTTGACGACGAATGGATGTTACATATATGCTCAGGGACAAATTTTATTCTCTACCTGTTGTCACAACCACGTTGTCTCCTACGCTAGAAGAGAAGTTGGGGTTCCTCTTTACTCTTCTTCCCCTTGTCATGATTTTGTTTTCACTAAAATAGAAAAAAAAATATTAAATGATTCATGAAAATAAGGAACGAGTAGGGATGGCAATGGGCGGGTTCGGGGTGGGGAATACTCTTTCCTTCCCTCATCCTCATTTACATATATGCTCTCCGTACCCGTTTTATTTTCCGTCGAGAATAAAATTTGTCCTCGTCCCGTCGGATATTCCACATCTCGTTTGATTTTCCCCATTTATAACTATCGTCTGGGATTTCTCATTCGTGTTTAATGTCATGTTGGAGATTCCCTCATCCTCATTTAGTTTTTCTCCAATTATAATTTCCATAAGTTCCTCTTTTGGTTTTTAATTTAATTTCATGTACAATTTCTTCAAAAATTCTTTTAATACACCATTTACAAATTCATCTACCAAACTTATATAATTAACAAGCCTTTAACAAGAGCCTCCAAAATGGGCCCCTTTGGGTCCCCGATGGGGATTCCCCGCAGGAAACTAACGGGTAGGGATGGGGCGGGGTACCTATCCCGTCCTTGTCTCCATACTCTACTGGGAATTATTCTCCCTATACTCGTCTCCATCCCCATTAAAAATCCTCATCCTATACACGCAATAAAAAATCCCCATTGTCATCCCTAGGAACGAGGCCGGGTATGGGACGGACTTAGACCAAATCACATGAGTACCATTCGAATTTTGAAAATAAAAATGGGACACCATTTGGAATAGTCCATACCATAAAGGTGTATTTAAAATTTTCCTTTTCATAACTTTTTCTAGTTTGCAATTGACTCTACTATTCTCTTGCAAAAAGGATATGTGAGGATAAATTGATAAACTTACCCACATTTGAAAATCGACGAAATAATGTGTAGTATATTATTCTTTGATTATTTCTCTTATTGTCAATTGATTCTAAGATGTAACTCATCTAGTTTTGTGTGCTTGGCACAAACATATGTGCACAGATGTGTGGACCCTCCACATTATATTGGCTCTTTGAAATTTTACATGGTATCAAAGCGGTCCTGGCATGATGTCTAGTCTATTAATGGAAATGATGTCTAGAGGTGGGTCCCGTTTCCGGTTCCTCGAAACCCTGGAACCGGGATCGGAACCGGGAATTCCCCGATTCCTCTGTTCGGTTCCCAGTTCCGGTTCGATTCCGGTTTTTTCCGATTCTGAGGTGGTTTCGGTTTCTGTTCGGTTCCAAATCTTAAAAAAAATAAAAAAATTGAAATTGCAAAACCGCGATCGCGGTTCCCCATTTTCACGGTATATTTCCTTGTTTTAAGGGAACAATTGCAGATGAGGAGACATATGAAGATAAATTGATAACTTTTTACATCGAAAATTTAAATAAATAATGCCTAACATATAAGTTTTGAGTTAATCTTCTTATTATTAATTAATTTTAAAATAAAACCTCACTAACTGAAAAAAACCATGTTATCTCCACTCAAAATCAAACCTCACTAACGGAAAAAGAACCTTTTAGCTCAAACTCAAAATCAATAACGGAAAAAGAACCTTGTAATTCCATTTATACGTATGTGGATAAATCATATCACTATGGAACATTTTTTCCCTAGCCGGCCTCCCCGATATTTCCTGCACTAGGGAGATTGAAGTGCGCTACTTTGATTTGTTTCGGCATCTTGCATTATTGAAGAACATAAAAAAGGCGCAAAACTATATATCACTTTTCATCTTTATTTTGTCTGTTACCTGAGGCTTCCACACATAGAATTCACGTCTCACTGACTCACTTACACCACTTGAATAATGGGGCTACATGCATGCATTGTGTACAACTTGATCCATCATTTTTCATGCAGGTAATTAAAATGTTTAGTGCGTATTATTGATTTGGACACTGTACCATACGTATATAAATATACTGCGTATATACTGGCTGGCTCTGAATCGATAGGTCATAGCGGTTCTAGTCCAAATAGGGAGTAATGCAAGAGGTTTTTAATTGGACGATCATTTTAGTTCAGTTTTTTCATACACCGTCTCCGAGAGATTTGGAGAAATTTCTAGACAAACATTTAAGACAAATTAGCATTTTATCCCGCTAGATTAACTGATAATTAATATTTAAATTTAGAGTTTTTAATTTTACTCTTATGGCGGATCAGAGTATGTAATATTAATTGTTGGGTCAATTGTGAATCCCACATCGAAAATTCAAAGGATTCAAGCCTAGCATATAAGTAGATGGGCTATTCCTCCTATTGTCAATTGGTTTTAGTATGATAACCTCGTTAGGCTTATGTGTTGGCCTTGGTAGCTAGACCCATTCTGGGTTTCTCCCCCCAACAAGAATTCCAAGCTTGTTGTAACGAGAGATCGAACGAGAACAATAAAGAGGATCGACACAGGGATTTACGTGGTTCATTAACAGTGTGTTACTTACGTCCACGGGCGAGTTTATATAGTCCTTGGTTAAGCATATTGCACTCAAGGTATCACAATACACTAAAGCTTGATCCTGATGTAGGCCTAAATCATTAACTAGTCTTTTCAGCCATATTCCCTCCTTAGCAGCTTTTGTCAAAGCCATATACTCTGCCTCAGTGGTAGACAAAGTAATTGTAGGCTGTAGAGTCGCCTTCTAGCTCACCACATAACGTCCAAGAGTGAAGACATAACCAGTCATAGATTCCTACTGTCCACATCTCCGGAATAATCAGAATCTGAAAACCCAGCAACCAAACACCTTGTATCATTCCCATAGCACAAACCAACATCTGAAGTGCCTCTGAGGTACATGAATATCCTCTTGACAACTTGCCAATGTTCCTTTCCAGGATGAACCATATACCGACTTTACACAGTAACAACAAATGCTAGATCTGGTCGAGTGCAGACCATAGCATACATCAGACTCCCAACTGCGCTATCATATGGGACACGATACATGTACTCTTTCTCCTCATCAGTCTGAACTGTATACATTCCCAACTTACTGTTAGATGTCATTGGAGTATCTATACGCTTGGCTGAAGACATTCCAAACCTGCTCAGTATTTTCTTGATGTATCCTTCTTGTGATAAGAAGAGTTTTCTCTTCTTCCTATCCCTATAAATTTCAACTCCCAGAATCTTTCGAGCATCACCTAGATCTTTCATCTCAAACTCTGCACTGAGAGAACCTTTCAGCTTTTGAATGTCTGACCTATTCTGAGCAGCAATCAACATATCATCAACATACAGAACCAGATAAATGCGTGAACCACTTTGCAAGTCATTGTATTACACACAACAATCACAAGGACTCCTGTGATAGCCAAGTTGCACCATATAACTGTCAAACCGCTTATACCATTGCTTGGGGGACTGCCTTAGCCCATATAAAGAATTCTTCAACTTACAAACATAGTTTTCTTTCCTTGGAACCTGAAATCCATCAAGTTGGCTCATGTATATTTCCTCTTCTAATTCTCCATGTAGGAAAGACGTCTTCACATCTAGTTGCTCAAGTTTTAGAACCTAATATGCAACTATTTCTAGTAACACCCTGATAGAAGTATGTCTGACCACTGACGAGAAATTCTCATTGTAGTCTACTCCTTCTCTCTGATTGAACCCTCTTGTAACCACTCGAGCTTTATACTTGAAACCCTTTGCAGTTGACATTCCTTCCTTCTTTCTGAAAATCCACTTGCAAGTAATTATCTTTCTATCAACAAGCAATTTTACAAGCTCTCAAGTCTGATTTTTATGAAGGGACTCCATCTCTTCTCCCATTGCAGCAAGCCACTGTGCTGATTCACTCCCAGATATTGCAGCCTTGTAGGTGGACGGCTCACTCCCAGATATTGCAACCTTGTAGGTGGACGACTCATTATCCTCCACCTCCTCGGCCACCTGCAATGCATATCCCACCTAATCACCTAGTTGGAGGTTCCAACCCTTCTTGGTCGATATACAACAATGCTCCGTTTTTCAACTTCCTCTAAACTTATCTCTGGTGGTACATTCTTAAACTCATTTGTATCTTGCTCATCGCTAACTAGTGGTGGTAGTTGGTCATCAACCAACTTAAGTGTCTGATTGTGCTCTAGACTGAATTGCACCTCTACCTCCTCAACAACAGCCTCTTTTCCTGGTGTATCACTGATCTTCTCTCTAGATTTCAGCATAGAACTCTCATCAAAGATAACACTTCTGTTCAGTATAATCTTGTTGTTAGACCAGATTCTGTACCCTTTCACACCTGTACCATAGCCCATGAAAACTCCTTTCTTAGCTCTTTGGCTCTAACTTACCCTCATTTACATGATAATAAGCATTGCAACCAAAACCTTTGAGATTTGAGTAATCAACAGCTTTTCAAGTCCACCTCATAAGGTGTTTTGCAGTCAATACCTGTGTGTGAGCTCCGATTGATGAGATAACAAGTTGTTGAAACTGCTTCTGCCCAGAACCGTCTAGCAAGACCTGCGTTGGAGAACATACATCGCTCTTGCTAACAGTGTCTGATTCATTCTTTCTGCTACACCATTTTGTTATAGTGTATGTTTGACTGTGTGATGGCGAGCAATACCCTGATCTTTGCAGAAATCATCAAACTCAGATGATTAAAATTTCAGGCCATTATCAGTTCGCAACCTCCTAACCTTCTTCCCAGTCTGATTTTCAACCAGTGTCTTCCACTCCTTGAATTTACTAAACGCTTCACTTTATGCCTCATCATGAATACCCATGTCATCCTAGAGTAATCATCAATAAGAGACAGAAAATATATGTGACCATCCAAAGACAAAACATGAGAAGGACCCCAGCAATCTGAATGGATGTAATCCAAAGTGCCTTTTGTTCGATGAACTGCTTGGGAAACTTGTTGCGATGTAGTTTCCCAAACACACAATGCTCACAGAACTCAACTCTTGGCCTTATGGCCTCTGAGAAGATCTTCTTTTGAGAGAATTTGCATTCCTCGTTCACTCATATGAGCAAGCCTCATATGTCATAGCTTGGTTAGATCAGATCCCTGAACTTCAACTGATGCAATAACTGCAAAATCTGTTACTATTGAACTCTGTAAACATGCAAAGTTTCCTGCTTGACTCCCTTCAGAATCACATCAGAACCTTTATAAACATGTAGACCTCCACCTTCACCTTTGAAACTGAAACCCTTACTGTCTAGGAGACTCAAAGATATCAGATTTCAATGTGCAAAACTTCCCAACATGTGTCATAAACCTGATTGAGTCGATCCCAAAAACCTTGCAGACATACTCGTTTGCCATAGAGACACTACCCCCATCTGCACAACTATACGTTGTAAACAACTCACTTTTGGGAAATATATGATAGGATGTCACTGAGTCAAGAAACCACACATCAACCAAATGTGTGTAATCATCTGCTAGTAAAACAATATTTTCCTCAAAAGTATTTCAGCATTCTGCTACTGCTGCAGATCCGAAGTTCTGCCCTTGTTGCTTCTTCTTCTTAGGATAGTCACTCTTCTAGTGAACCTTCTCCTTACAGTAGGCACATACGTCGTTTGGTAATTTAGGGCCTAGTTTCTGCTCGCTCTAATTTGTCTTTTTCTTGCCCTTCTTACCATCCTTGCTTCCTTTGGCCATCAATCCAGAAGCCTGATTTTCTGTGCCTATTCCAACACCCTTATGACGCATCTCTGGTGTGAAGAGCAGATCTAACCTCTTCCAGCGTCACAGTCTCTTTTCCACCCATAAAAGACTGCACAAAATTATCATACAACGGAGGCAAAGACACCAGCAATAACAAGGCAGCATCCTCATCATCCACCTCTTTATCAATATTACGCAATTCCAACTGAAAAGTATTCAATTGATCTAGATGGTCTCTAAGAGGCGTACCTTCAGACATACGCAGGCTGAACAGGCGCTGTTTTAGCATTAACTTGTTGGTCAGCGACTTCGTCATGTAGAGGCTTTCCAACTTCAACCACAAACATGCGGCCTTTTCCTGATCTGAAACTGTTGTGATGACATCATCAGCGAGACACAACATAATCGTTGAGTGAGCCTTCTCCTCCAAAGTAGCGCGTACTCAACGGCATTTGTATCTGCTCCCTTCTTATCATAAGCTAACGGCAACCAGAGACCTTGTTGTTTCAACAAAGCCCGCATCTTTATCTGCCACAGACTGAAACTTTTTCTTCCAGTAAACTTGTCTATCTTCATCATGGATCCAGGCATCGTTCTCGGCGGAATTCGAAAACCTGGCTCTGATACCAGTTTGTTGTAACAAGAGATCGAACGTGAACAATAAAGAGGATCGACATAGAGATTTACGTTGTTCAGTAATAGTGTGTTATCTACGTCCACGGGCAGAGAAAGTTTATATTATTACGAAGGCTGATTTCAAAGTGTACAAAATATCAGATATTTCAAGAGTTTATATAGTGACTCAGAAAATCCTAGTACAGATTATAAACCCTATGCCCAAACAGATTATGAGAGACCCAAACATAATTAGTATTGTATTTAAGGCATATCAACATTAATTAATATATGCTAGATTGGTTTGATGTGTAATTGTGAAACGCACAGCTTAGAATTGATTTAGAAACAGACCAAGTTCAACCATGTAAGTATAACAAAGAAATGTGTCCGTGTTGAACCTCGTGTTTGAAAGCCGGCTAAAAGTATTCACGCAGCACATTAATTAGAGCATCACATTCTCCGCAACATGCAGCTGTATAAGCTTTCCGTCTATTTCCTTCATTAGCGTTGTGTGTAGTATGAGAATCTTCTGGGGATGGACCAACTGCAGTATTTGCAAATGACATCCATCCATTCAATATATCTTATATATGCTTCTTTAATCAATTATTTGATGGATTCGCTTTTGTACATACGTTTCGTGTGAATATTTAAAGTGAATGATCTAGCTGTAGTGGCATCACCATACAATTTTGAAGGAACTTGTTCTCCATGACATTCTATCTCAATTCTCAACCATACCATAAGATCGAAGATCGACGACTATTGATAATGAGATGGCATTTTCCCAATTTCATCTGATTTCACAACTCAATCATTGTCGCTCAACTCGAGATGGTGGTAAGCTACCCCTCCAAAAATTGGTCTTTTGAATGTTACTAGCATAAGTACCCGTTTCCGTGCGTAGATCTTGTTACAATTTTACTTGAATTTTATATATAAAATCTATCATTTTTCATATTGATTTAGTGCATAGTCATATTAATAGACTAAATATACAAAATAGAATGTTATTATATGTAATATTAATTAAATACAAAAAATGAATTAAATATGACCTAAAAATTGAATATGATTATCAACCACCTTTTAGCAAAATTGATAAAAGATTTGAACATAAATTTTATTTAATTAAATTAATTAATTTTTATCAATTTTATAATTAACGCAAGGTCCAATATTTTAAATGAGGTGGTTTAAGGATGAGCGACATGAAAAATGAGATGACTTAATGTAGTGACCTTATTTCTTACCCAATACGTAAATGTGATAAAAAGAGGTAAATTTACATGACAACGACACATTGCAAAAATGAGGCGACTTAATGTGACGTCTTTATCTCTTACCGTGATATGTGACAAAAATTAGGTGGGTTAACGTGGGAACGACACATGGTGAAAATGAGGCAACTTAATTTGATGGCCTTGTTTTGTAATGATTGGGTAAGTTTGGTAATTAGGAGAAATATAGGGTGCTTTGTGTAATATGCTTGTAATGCTTTATAAGCCCATCCAGATATCCAGTGTACGTATCCAGAAAATAATGAAATGAATTCTTTCTTCCTACTCTTCGTCTTCTCCTTCTATTCCTCTGTAATTCCTCTCCCTTTTCTCTAATCTCCTCCTAATCTCTTTCTTTCTATCAAATTACCTTGTTTATGTCCTAGGGACATAACAAATTGGTATCAGAGCCAGGTTCTTTTCTCGGCAGATCGATTCGACTTTTGCCCTAAATTCCAAATTGAAGACAGGCATGGCAGATTTTGTGCAGCGTTTCGCCCAAGAAATCGTAAATTCGGATTACTTTTGGAGCCGATTAGATGCGGAAGGAAAATTCAAGATGTTGAGGAGGTCGATGGGTTTACCGATCAACCCAAAATCTGGGCAGTTTCAATGGTGCGATGGACTTGAAGAAAAGGAAAGCCGCACAATTTTTGTGAAGATTCATCAAGTGGAGTACCTAATCTCTTGGGAAGTCTTGAATCAAGTTTTCTCAACTATTGGCGATATCGAAGTCATAGAGATTTTTGATAAGGATTTTCATTACCATTCAAGAATTCGTTTCAAAAATGGTGAGTCCGTCATCAAAGCATTCGATTCCTTGAACGGGAGGTGTATCTACGACGACTGTTGCCGAATGGAGTTGTTTGTTGTTGGGCGAGCCAGCAGTGGGTTGATTGAGAATGAATCTTCGGTAGAAGATGTCACCAATCGTAGAGTGCATCAGCCTGAAGCTACGATTGAAGATGCGAGCCAAGTGGAGAAAATCAAAGAACCAGATTCATCTCGGGAATTTTGTGAAACGGAGTCAAAAGATTCATCAAGCGAAACCAAGAAATTGGATTCCGATTTGGTTACGATGGGTGAATCCTTTCAAGAGATGGGGGACATTGATGGACAATTGAGTCCAGATTCCAAGCAAATAATGGCAACTTCAGAATCGGTTTATGATTCAAGTGAGGTAATCTCTGATTCTTTTGAGTCGGTTATCTCTACTATTACATTTGAAGGATCAATGAAATTTGTTTTGGGTGATTTAAAGTTGAATACAGTTGAATATGTGGAGACCTCAGAAAATGCAATTGCACACAAGGTGTTTCCTGAAATGTCTAGGTTTGGTGAGTTTAAAATGGAACCAAATGTGATTAGACATGAAGTTAAATTTCCACTTGTAGTAGATATGTTGGTAGACAAGCAGAAGTGGTGGGATGGAAATTTAGTTTTTGACCCAGGAATTTCCGACATGAGTTCGTCAAAATGGTCTTCATCTGCTTATATCTGGTTTTTGAGTGGAGATTTGTCTGGACATGAGTTTCGTGTGGGCATGAGTGCATTTACTGATTCAAATAAGTTGGTGTATGGTTTTCTTGATGAAGAAAAAATGGCGAATGCTGTTGTAAAAGAGTCCTTAAAATTGATGCCTAGTTGTGGGTATGATTCTTGGATTGTTGATCTCAGGGTAGGGAACGACATTTCTATCTTTGATCCTGGAATTGAAAACTATGATCAAACTAGCAAGTTCGATAGATCGATTTTTATTTTTGACCCGGGCGGAGTCTTTTCCTTGTTTGTTGCTGGATTGGCATTGGAATTCAGAGGTTACAATCCTGTTATGGAGGTTGAAATTAAGGATCAAAGGCTACAATGGGACCCTGGAGGATTGATGATATGTTTAATTGGTGATTGGTTACTACTTTGCATATTCATTGCTAGAAGATATTGGGTGTTATGCTGCACCTTGAAAGCATTGATCTAAAGGAGGAAATTATCATTTTTTGTCCACAATGGAGTCTAAAGTGTTGAATTTAAACTGGAGATGAATTCTTTCTTCCTACTCTTCGTCTTCTCCTTCTATTCCTCTGTAATTCCTCTCCCTTTTCTCTAATCTCCTCCTAATCTCTTTCTTTCTATCAAATTACCTTGTTTATGTCCTAGGGACATAACATGTTTCTTACCCAAAACATGTGATGAGACACAATGACTTATTCATACATATATTTAAATATTATAAAAAGACGCGTGATTTTAATGCAACATGATAATAAAAACTATACTTTTTATTTATACAACCAAATAATGATCAATCAACATCTAACTTAATTAGATTACATATCTCTTATACATATAACAAAGATTATATATGACATAAGAAATTCAACCATTAATTATGGGTCTCTATACGTGTAAATGTGTAATTATATATAACAATAAAAAATTGTGTACGAAGTGCATTTATTGCACATAATTATACTTCTTACTCGTATTAAGCTAATTGTATTTTTGATCAAGATTAACACTCTATCTCAATGGTTGTAGTCTTGTCATTTGTTTTGAAGGTCTTAGGTTCAAATCTCACACTACTTATTTGGGTTTTTTTTCCTACTCTATATATATAACAAGGTACAATTAATGCTCAACATTTTATACTTCCTCCAATCCAAAATTAAACTCAAAAGTGTAAATTTTCTTATAACTTTTACAACTCAACACATTTTTCAACCAATGAATGAATAACATTAATCAATAAAAACGCATTCCAATAACAATTTTCATAACTTACTCCTAATTAATTGCCTAGAAAACTTAAAACGACGCATAAATTGGATCAAACTTAAAGTGTAAGGTACTATGACAAAGAACTCAGAAGTTAAGCGTGCAAGGCGAGAGTAGTACCAGGATGGGTGACCTCCTGGGAAGTTCTCGGGTTGACATGGGATAGCGCTTCTTTGGCCTCGGGCCTTACAAATGGTATCAGAGCCGACTCTGGGTGACGAGTTGGCTTGGCCCGGTGGGCGGTCACTCGACCCGGAGGGCGGTCCTTGGGCCTTGACGAGGTAGTCAAGTGCTTAAGTGGGGGAGATTGTAACACCCCGAAGATTTATAAGAGATTGAGGTGCTACCCATGTCAACAAGAGCTCTTCCTTTTCTGAGTTCGAATGAGGACAAAGAACTCAAAAGTTAAGCGTGCAAAGGCGAGAGTAGTACCAGGATGGGTGACCTCCTGGGAAGTTCTCGGGTTGACATGGGATAACGCTTCTTTGGCCTCGGGCCTTACATAAAGTGCTAAAACGACACTTAATTTGAATCGGATGGAGTACAAATTATATCCTTTTTTATTACATTTTCATATAATACAATGACATTGAATACCAAGGCTAATTCATTACCTCTAATATATTTAAATAGGTCATTGGATTCCAAAATAAAATTGAAAAAAATACGGAGTATTACTAAGAAATCTCTTTATTATTAGCAAACATGCATGGAAATTTTAAATGGTAATGAGAAATGTTCAAGATTCCTTATTAAATAGGCTATTATGTCAAACCAATTAATTCATGAAATTGAAGGCAATATAACTGTTTAGATTGGCCATAATGTATCCAAAAAAACGTCTACTTAATCAGTTATAATGGACCAAAAAGATTGTTTAGTTAGCCATCCTAAACTCCGTCATTAAAAAGCGTGTTTGAGGCCAACCAGGCAAAGCAGAATGCAAAGCGTCAATGAGGTGCTTACTCTTTTAAGTCTCTCCCTCATCTCTCTCTTTTCGTTTCTTACTCTTTTCTCATGTATCGACTCACCATTGAAATTTGCATTTGAATAGGATTACATTGCCGGATGGGGAGGTTAAGGAAGGGAAGAAGTGGGCTACGACCTCGGCCGTTTGATGTGGCGGCCGAAATCTCCAAGAATCATGCAAACAACGTTTTGATTGCTCAAGTCAACGAGGTGCGTCCGGATATGACGAGGCCACTCAAAGGGGATTGTGAACTAAAGCTTTTTAAGGGGATTGTCAACGAGGTGCTTTAAGATAAGCTAGAATTGAAATTGATGTATTTGCAAAATCTTGTATGATAAAGTTTTATTTGGTAAACTAAATTTTATTATAGTGCAAACATTGCTTCAGGATTTGCCTTGAGTACTCGGTCATATTGTGTTTTTCCTCCTTTTACAGGCCCTTAGAGGAGTATACGTATGGTTGCAAATTATGAATGGGCTATGTACTTCACATGGTGAGGTAAGACGTACAAAGAGCATCTCTTCCTTGTTAATAAATTCTTCAACTAATTTGCTTATGTTGTACTAGGATACCAGTTTTATCTTCTGATGCATGTCATGGCTAAGTTTAGTTGTAGCTCTATGTTATAGAATTTCAAATTTGATTTCACTCGGCTACATCCAAATATATTGTATGCACATATATTAAATATTTTATTAATTTTTATCGAATTTTTATTTTCAGTGATGAGAGGAAGAGGCCGGATATATGTTAGGTGGAAGGATCAAATGGTCAAATCAAGTACATTATCAAGGTAATTAACTAAACTATTTTTTTATTGATATAAAAGTAGAACGTTATATTTCGACCAGAAAAAAATATAATGTTATATACTCCTTAATAACAAAGTTTGTGTTAATGTTGTGTTGTTTATGAAATTATATGACTCATTAGGAATTGTGCATCGTTTTGCAAGATCACGTGATAGGTCATAGGACCCATCAAGATCATAAATGAAACTTTGTAATATCATATCCTTTTACATAAGATTTAGTCATATATTTCTCAATATTTTTTTTCATATTTGGCATTGACAATGAGAGATGAATGACAAAAATATGTATGGGTAGGGGATCTGATAGATCATTAAATGACTACAAATTAACTATCATTGTATTTTTATTTTAAAAGTATAAAATAATGATTTTTATTGATGCAAAATTTCCTTTCTATATATTCCCTTATACTTCGTAATTAATTTATGTTGGCTTGTTTATCAAATCAAATTAAATGTGATATCAAATAGTTAGCTTGGCTAAATAGTAGACGTTAGATACTTTTTTTAATTTGACAAAGCTAATATATTCATGGGCAATTAGACATTATTAAAAAAACTCCCTGTGTTTTTTATGTATGCACATACAAATTCTCAACTCCTCGTTATTGAAAAGACAAATTAAATCTAAACCATTTTCTACCTCTCATTTTTCTATGATATACAAATTCTTTACAAAGCTCCCTGCATTTTTTATACATATATTTTTTATCATGACTTTCGCACTACTCACAAGCAAAACAAAATATCCAATATTTGGGAGAGGTTTTTAAGTTAAATGAATAATAGATCGAAGGAGAGCTTTATAAGAATTTACAAAAAGTTGAGTTAGTAGTGAGAAAAATTGAGTTGGTAGTGAGAAAAAAAAACGTGGAAATAAGTGTCATTTTTTTTTCAAGGTGAACATCGATTTGGACAACTCCAATGTTTGAAACCATGTCCAAGAAAATTATATAAAAGTACTTAATTCTTAGATTAAGTGTATCTTTATTCTTTGTTTAATGTAATATATTTAAATATATTCATTTTTTTATGATTGAGCATATAAATTTATCAATACAAAAAATGCACAATTTTAACTGTTTTTATTCTATAAGGTGAAATTTTATGATTTGAACTTTGATATTTGAAAAAGTTCAAATATAAAGTTGACTTAAAATACGTATAAATGAGTATATTTAAATATATTTTTATAAGTTGACTCAAATTTAAAGTTGACTTAAAATATATTAGTTCAAATATAAAATGTTTTAGTTATACTAAAATATTTGAACTTTGGATACGTTAAAAAAAATGCACGATTGTAACTATTTTCATATGAAAAATGCTCATTTTTTCGCATAAAATTCGAACTTACTTATCGAAATTTTGCAATTTTTAGAGATTAAACAACCCATGTTTATCTCAATGTTTACATAATTGCATGATCCAATTGTCCTAACGCCTATGAAATCAATATGAAAAAATTAAATAAAAAATTACTAACGCTAAACACGTACAAAAACTTGCCCGTGCGTATGCACGGGCCTGTCTCCCTAGTATCTCCTATAGTTGTAGTACATTTATAATATTTTGCTATTTTTATTTTTATTTCTTACGCCTTAGTTACTGCATTTATGTTTGTCACGTTTCTTTCTTGCAAATATCTAATAAAAATATTACACTTAAATAATACTCCATCCGTTCTATTCTACTTGTCCTTTTAGATTTTTTCACATATATTAAGAAACTCATTGAAAATATAAAAACATCATTGAAAATTTAAAATTTTCTAAATGTAATCACCAATTAATTACTAACTATCCCTTATAAACAATAGATAGAGATAAAAAAGTCAATATGAACACTTTCCAACATATTAATTAAATAAAAATCCTATACGAACAAGTTTTGTTGAACAAAATTTTGAGGTTAGAAAGACAAGTAGAATAGAATGGAGGGAGTATAATTTGAAAAATAGTTGAAAAAATAATAAAAGTATATTAATATAGTCAATTACCTTTCCAAATATTACGTGGATCAAATGGATAGCTTGCGTAATAAATGAAAAATTATATAGCATTTTCTTATGTATAATTTTTTGTTACATTATTTGGTTTTCTGATGCAGTTCGCAACCCTCACTAGAGGGAGGCTATGAAAGCTGAGATTAACGCTTTAGAGCGGAATGCTACTTGCACCCTATCTGATCTTCTTAAAGGGAAGAAACTCATTGGTTGCAAGTGAGTATTTCGAGTGAAGTAAAAGTTTGATGGATCCATTGAACGCTATAAGGCTCGTCAAGTTGTGCTTGGCAACAATCAGACGGCGGGTTTTGATTATAATGAGATATTCGCATTAGTTGCAAAAATGGTCTTTGTGAGGACTTTTTTTGCTATTGCTTGTGATTGTGAGTTCCATCGGATGAATGTTCATAATGTTTTTCTACATGGTTATCTCGATGAGGAGGTACATATGAGGCCTCCACCAGGTTTTTTAGGATATGTTGCTGAATGATTTTGCAAGCTTAACCGATCCTTATATGGGGCTCCACGGAATTGGTTTGCCAAGCTGGCATCCGTTCTTTATCGGTTGGGGTTTGTTTAGTCTTTGGCAAATTACTCTCTTTTCTCCTATTCTAGATCTGGAGTTTGTCTTTATGTGTTGATTTATGTTGATGATCTGATTATTGCTCGGAATAATTTCGCGGCCATTACTACATTCAAAGATAACTCAGTTCTTATTTTCATATGAAAGATATGGGTCCTCTGAAGTATTTTTTGGTATTGAGATTGCTCGTTCTCCAGAGGGCTTGTTTCTTTGTCAACACAAGTACATTCTGGATATTCTGTCTGAGGTTAGTTTTCTTGTAGGCACAAGTTGTGGATTTCTGTTTTAAAGGCCAAATATATTCGCCTTATCTTCGGGACCGTGTGGATCAATTGTATGTTTGGAAGAGTGTTAAGAAGGGTGTTGATAGTGTGGTTATTCCTAGTGCACGTTGGTGTGTTGGGAATAGGCTCGCGGTTCGATTTTGGCTTGATCGTTGGATCGTTGATTGCGCTCTCCTAGATATTGTTAGGCAGTCAGTCCATGATGATTGAATTCATGCCACGATTAGAATGTTTTGGGAGGACGGTGTGGGCTGAGGGTGGAATCTTCTGTCGGATTTATTGCCCACTGTGTGTCTTCTTAAACTTGTTGTTGTGGCCGTTAATGAGGACAACGCCAACCTGGATGTGCCAAGCTAGCCGTACTCGGCCTACAATCTGACCAGCCTTGCTCGTGAATTGCTTGTTGTTGATCGATTTTTATCGCAATTCAAGGTGTTATTTTGACTAACCAAGAGCGGGTGAGACGCCACTTTGCGTCTAGTGCCATTTGCTCGATATGCATAACCGAGGAGGAGTCGTTGATTCATCTATTACGCACTTGTGGTGACACAAGGCGTCTTTAGGAAAATCTTCACCCTTCTATTACTAGGGAAGTTTTTTTCGAGTCTGATTATGCATTTTGGATTCAAATTAGTTTTTCTTTTAACCTAAAGCATGCTAGCGAAGTCTTGTGGTCGAGTGTTTTTGCTACCACTATTTGTTGGGTTTGGAAATGGCCTAATAAGTTTGTATTTGATCATACCTCGTTTGCAGGAAGTCGTGTTGCTTTTATCCACCACCAAGTTGAGGAGTCTGCTAAAGCTTCTAATGATATGCTTCAATTGCACCTTGCACGAGCTCGAGAGGAAGTGTTTATCGGTTGAAAGAGACCAGTCGAGGGGTGGGTCACTATTAACACGGATGGATTTGTTACGTCCTATGGTAGAGTGACAACTGGTGGAGTTATTCGGGATGTGATGGGCGTTGGCAATGTGATTTTGTCCATAGTATTGGAATGTGCATTGTGCCTATAGCAGAGTTGTGGGGTGCTTTGCATGGTCTACGTTTACTGTGGAATTAAGGAATAGATGAGGGTTTGCTTGGAAATAGATTCAAGATTGGTGATTTTGTTTCGAATTAAATTTGTGGATCGTTATTATCCTCTTTTTAGTCTGGTTGCTCAATGACAATGCTTAATCAGAAAGACTGGATCGTCCAGTTCTATCACATTTTTAAGGAAGCGAATAGTGTCATTGACTTTCTTGCTTCTTATGTTTTTTCGTTTAGTTTAGGCTTTCATGTATAACTTAACCCGCCGTCGGAGGGTGTTTATTCTTTCTTGTCTTCTAACGTTAGGGGTGGGGTTATCCCCCACTTGATTACTACTTAGCCCATTTTCTTGTTGGTAATAAAATGAGCTAAAAACCTGGAGAGTAATGTCTCTACTTCGACCAAAAGAAAAAAGAAAAATCACAAGTTAGATGGGAACGGCCATTCCAAAGGACCAGATGGGAACAAGTGTGGTGGCTAGCAATGTACACGATGGAGAGGGAGTTAGATGGGAACGGCCATTCCAAAGGACCAGATGGGAACAAGTGTGGTGGCTAGCAATGTACACGATGGAGAGGGAGTTAATGGAAGAAGGGAAAAATAGACGGCCACACTGTGACGGTATTTTTCACGCTTGGTGTTGACAGCTCTGGATTCTTCTTCTGGCCGCCATTGTTGCACTGATTTTGCTGTTCCTTCTTCTCCTCCTCCCCCTCCATTGGCGAGATTGCTGAAACTAAGCAATCAACATTTACTAATGAAGACGGGTCTGAAACTCTGATCAGCAAGAAACAAGCATAAAACAATCCAAAAATATTCATGTATTGTATATTTTGTTGTTTCTCCTCTCAAACTCTTCACTTTCATGTAACATAAATAATAACCATCCGAGCGAGACTACTGATAAATGCTCGGTACAATTTACAAAATTTACGTATAGAGGGTATATATGCTCAATCAACGTGGGCAAAGTTCAGCCCCATACCTAAGGTATAGGTATACCTCTCCCCGGAAACTTCCTGAAAAGAGCGGAATTCCAGGGGAGTAATACACAGCAAAAGCTTTGTATTTACAGCATTTGTATGTATGTATGCACGTATATATAAAAGATATATTTAAAAGAATCAAAGGGATGGATGTGAGAAAAACTATGAAAAGGCATAAAAGAGGTTATCTTAGGAGGAGGCATGCGTGGCGAGGGAGTCTTGCTTTGGAGGGTGATGGCCTCCAAATCCAATGCCGCAGAGCTTGCAAGGATTGGATGATCTACGAGAGCACCAGAGATCCGGGACGGTGAGGAAGTGGGTGTCCATGAACTTCCTGAACCGCTTCTTGTACTCCTTGGGTGATATTATGGTGGGCAGTACGTTCTTCGGGACCACTAGAGACGACTTCACCCACGTTTCCAGCTGTTTGTCCCACGTGTATTGTCTCAAGTAATCTATTATCCCGCACACCAGTTCTTTCCCTTCCCCATCCACTCCAACTAGCAGAGAGTAGTCCATCACATTGATCCGCTGCACGCACACACCCAACAAAGCATATCAGAATTCAATTATCGATTATCTACCAGTACGAGCGCGAAACAAGAAAATTCTTACATTCAGAAAAGTTGTGTCGTTCCAAACAGCTCGTTGCAGAAGCCGTTTGGCCTTCTGCCCCACATAGAGAGGGGACTGGTTCATATCAATAACAAAATTCTGATCCAATAGAACATCCTCCGAACCATCTGTATTCACGGTGTACCTCGCATGCAATGCACCCTTGAGATCATATTGCCGAGTTATGTTTCTACCGAAAGAGAGGTTCTCCATCACCATCAGATCGTGCTTCGTCTCCTTCCCAGTTTTAGGTTGTCTAATGATGACCTGAAGGAGCAAAATTACCAATTTCAATATTTCAGTCAGTCCAAGGCAAATTCTAGCAAAAAAAACCCAAACAAAAATCAAGCAAGCTTATTAAAAGACCTGATAAATCCCGAGAATCTTTGCAAGGCAAGTCTGGTTCCCGGAATCAAATGATTGGTTCATGTACTGGAAATAATCAGGAGCGAACTTGGCAAAGGACTCCAGCTCACTTCTCCTGATCTCCTTTATAATAAGCCGGTCATCTAGAGTTTTGGCAAAGAAGGACTTGCTCTTCCCACCCTTGGCATCCCAGATCCTGCAGCGGCTTAGGGAAGCAATATAGTCAAGCTCAGACGGGCAGCTGAGATCTCGAAGAGCACGGAACTCTGTTGCATACAAACAAACCACCGAATACTTTGGTTTCCCCAAATACGGTTCAGTCCTACCTAGAGGAACCTCCGGGTGAACGGAGCCAGGAGGAGCCAAAGACGCAAGGAGGCTCAGACCATCAAAGCTGGAGAAACGGGACTCCACCAAAGACATGCTCGGCGCAGGATGAATCGTGTCCGATTCAGAAAAAGTGCTTGATGACGACCGAAGCCGATAAGGCTCGGATATGGCACGGGAAAGGCTGACTGATTCGTCAGATGTTCCCTCTTCGTCTGATTCATTGCCATCCTTACCGAGACTTTCAGCCTCAGTCATAACCGCCTCAGCACAAGCAATTATGCTCGAGATCTCGCCCTCATGGTCGGAAATGAAATAACCATCACAGAGAGGGATTTGCAACCTTAAACTCCCTTCACTGAGGATCTGAGAGACGGTAGGTAACGAATCAGGAGAACAAAGTTGATTCAATCTCAACGAGTCTAGAACGCTCGGCAACTGAACCTTGTTACAAAGATCCTTCATGCATTCCTCCCTGATTTCAGGAAATGGATTCCAGACCCATTGTTTTCTCGAGTTCACTAAGTTGGAAACCAGTTGAACCACAGGCTTGTCCAAGAAACTTGTGCCATAAATGGAACTATTTTCTCCAAATTGGTCAGCGATTGGACCATTTTCGGTGTGACTTATTCCATTGCTCATAAGAAGCTCCGTGAAGGCCTCTGTGGGTTCTTTAGCTTCTTGTGAAGATGAATGGGTCGGATTCTTATCAACCAGACTGGATATATCATCACTTTTGATCGATCCAAGGTACACTGCATTTTCCTCTGCCGGTCGGATGACCGGGGGTTCTCCTGTACTAGGTACATAGTCAACTTCAACTTCGACACCTGTACAATTTTCATAAGCCTTATGGCCAATGCTATCTGAGATAGCTTGAGACGCCCTGACATCTGGTTCAAGTGATGTCGGTTCAGATTCTTTAGGATTCACATTCAGCTTTTCTTCCACAGTTCTAATAGTGGTAGCTGACGAGGATGCAGATAAATACAACAGTTGCAACCGTCGGTTCCAGATGCTTGCTTCGAGAAACAGCTCCCACCTTAAGCGGTTCAAGTATAGAAGTTTGCGCACAGAATGCCCTTTATTGATGCAAGTTTTACCAATTTTTTCCTATTTTGTTAACAAGACACGAAAGTGTTACAGCAATTCAACTGCAATAATACAGTAATCAGCAAAACGAAAAACGTGTAAAAATTAGGGTGATCACACAAAGAGAAGTATATAGCTCTTTGTTCAACTTCAGCATAAGGTACAGATCTAATGACTTGTAATGAAAATCAAAGGGGCAAGGTAGAAAAGACTAACCTCAAATTCAATTTTTTCCACGGCCAACATCTTCTCAATGTCAATGAATTCTTTTATTGTGCCACTAATGTTCAGAGTTAAGCCAGAAAATCTAGTTTCAATTTTCTTCAAGTATCCAGAAACCTCCGTGAACAGCAACATAGCACTAGTGTAAACCTTCAGAAATAGATGAGAAAAAAGTCATATCGATTCATATTGAAAGACCAAATTTTTTGCAAGACCATAAAAACACTCAACAGAAATAGTATGATAAGAAAAACATACTTTTTTAGTTTCCACCTGTAGCCACTCTCCTTTAATTGGACTGTTGAATTCAAGCTTCTGAGGTGGCACCGAAACAGTGTATTTAGCAACAGGGGAGTACCTGAACATTGAAACCATGCTGCCTGTTTTGCTTTTTAACCTGCATTTCACATACACGTCAAGCAGCACTAGACAAGGAAAAAAAACACTAATGGTCATAGCTGCTCTCCCTTAGACTAATGTGCAATTCTATGTATTTACATAAGCCTGCAGCTTAAACTCGAAATAGCATTATCTACAAATAACGGAAGGTGCAACATATAAACTTGGTAATAAGTAAAGAGAGAAGTTCCACATACCCAAAAAAGTACAGGAAATCTCTGTGGAGAGAATGCCCACAGTTGGATAACCTGTTAAATGAAGAATCGTTTGAAAAGCTGAGCTCCAAGAACTTTCCAAATGACAATCCACTAGCAGCATCAGATATTAAAACTCGTTTTGTGGTGTTCTTATTTCCTTCCTTTTCAGGCTTACATTTACCACAGCGACTCCACATCCAAAGCTTTCCTTCAGAAGTTCCAAGCAAATCTTTGTCAGGAATTTGCTTAACCCTTATGGTGAGTTGTTTGTTGTGATGTGCATAATAGGAGAAATGAGCTTCGGGTGGTGAACTACATGCCTTGCATTGAACACTCTGCATAAAAAAATATTCAACTTACAGCTGCTACCTTTATCTTCGTATTATATACTCGAACTAGAAAATAGAGCTCTCAATGAAAATAACATATATATGATGTGGAAGTTTAAGGAAAATAAACCTGATTGAGCACATTATCCCGCAAGAACTTGCCAAGAGGAACATCAAAATTCCTATAGAACTTGATATGAGTAAAATGGCTTTGCTCACAAACAGTCCCAGTCAATGCATTTCGACTAGACATCAAGACCAAAATGCTCTCTGAATCCAACACTGAACTGATGTCATCCTTTCTTCCATTGTAGTCATCACTATCACTACCAGTTTTTTGCGAATCTAAGGTGGATTCAGTGCTAGAGGAAAAGGGATGGGAGTTATTATCAGTATACAATAATTTATCGTCATTCAAATGGCCATTTGATTCTGCACCAGTAGTAGGAATAATAGAAACCGAATTTTCTGTCTGAACATCTGAATATGTCTCAGATAGGTGAAGGTAAGGTTTCATGTACTGGTCAGCAGGAGATACAAGGGTCCCCATGACATTCTGAATGACCACTTTGTATTCCGATTGTAATGTTAACTTCTTAGATTCGTCTTCATGTAATCCATTTGCTAAATCAACAGGCCCATCCACTTCCTCAAGAACGCTTCCAGAGATGGGAGTATCAGTCCCAGTCTTACGAGACAAGCTTTGGTCAATGGAAAAGACAGTAGAGTTGACGGCATGTTCATCATGAAAGCCATTGGATAGGGGAAGGTTAGCACTTCTCTCTACTGAAGTAGCCTCAAACTCCTCATGATGAGAGCCATTCGAAGTAATATCAGAGGACGTGTTTGCTTTTTTGGTAGCTCCTCCATCAGAGACAATGGTAGAGAACATTGCCTCCTGATCCATGTGGAAGGATGTTTCGAGGATAAAATGGTATGCCATTACAACAGCACATTGTACAACACACTTAATCTTCTTCAACTCCTGGCTGTGAGATCCCTTTAGCAAAATCTACACATCAAAATAACAGCATCCTATTACAATTAACTAGAAATTAACAATGAATGTTTAGAGAATCAGGTAGGAAACAAAATATTACCATGACACTCTAGAACAGACATATATGCAAGTTGTTATATGCACAATCACGACTTAAATCAGGCCTCGAAATTAAGAAAGCTTATAGAAAACAACTGGAAGTGCCATCAAACGCTACTTTGGTAAGGCCTTTCCAAAAAAACTCTCCCAGCCTAAATCCTGGTTCTAAAACTGTCTGCAATAATGGCTAACGCAATAGAATTGGAGCAAACCATGAAAATATTCCTTATCCTAACTTAAGAAAAGGGCACAGACAAGAATATAACCAAATGTTAATCAAAGAAATAAATTTAAAGTGTAAATAAACTAGTCCAGAAAACTAACCATTCAGTCTTTTTAAGTTCAATCATATTAACCAAGCTATGCAGGCGGAGAGAGGTATTAATTAGTCAAATATTACATATTGCAAGATGTAGTTGCAATTTGCTTAGCGGCAACATTTAACCAGTCCAAACTTATATAGAAGGAAAAGCTATACAGACCGTACAACCCAAATGTGTAGGGCTTCCCTCCAAAAACATTAGGGTCTTATGAGGCTTCTTCCCACCTTCTCCAACATGAGCATGCTCCTCGACAAACTTTTCAAAATACAGAGATTCACATTGTTTAAGACTTTGACTCGGCATGATATCAGCAGACCAAATAGGTGAACCTGTACAGCAAGCAATTCTTTCCAAACGATGAAGCTTCATATCAACAACTAGTGTCACTCCCATTTTAAGTACTGCCTCCAGCACATCACGTGGAGCTGATTTCTCCATGAGAACCACATTCGGGCGGCATACTTCCAGTTGCTCAAGAAGAGATCGCACATCTTCTGGCATATTATCCTTATCCTATTCATTATAAGATTACTATTAACGAGAATTTTTTTTTATTACTATCAACCAAATAGAACAAGTGCAACAAACATACTTGATCTATCATTGAGTTGAATGATGACAAGCCACTAGAATGACCTAGCATCCCCTGAATCAGCATTAACTTGGGCTTGGTATACTTTGTCGGCATGTGTTTGTGCGCAGCATGCTTCTTGAAGACCAAGCCTTTAATTAGTTGACTGCAAAATCAAAAATTAATCAAATCAAGTTACCCACTATTACCAGAGTTGATGTGACATATGTAAAAATGATCTTTTACTATGTAAGAAATAAACTGAATATAGGTACTAAGTATCTTAGTCCAAAATTTTTAGATTTTCTTGGATTTAATTAAAAAGCTACTTGGACATAACATTACATTAGATTTAATAAAGCATTTTTTTTGTCCAAGGTCAAAGACCCAAGGTGTCCCCCCAATCCATACGGATCAAGGACTAATCCATGTTCGCAGTTCATGGCTGCCTCAGGCTCAAGGGAATTTTGCACATGGGGGGAATAGAACACAGGAACTCACGCATAATAGATCGCCCCCCTTTCATGTGAACGTGGCAGGGTATTACACCACTGTGCCAACCCATTGGGTTAAATTTAAAAAAAGTGTTTCTTGAACATATAAGGGATTCTAGATGATATAGCAGTACAGACAAGACAAGCAAAATTCTGACTTGAGAAAACTAAGAAATCTCCTCTCAAAAAAATAGCCCCTAAACAAAAGAAAACTCTGGGAAAACACACCTTTCGCTGCGAGATCCAGTTGGAACACATTTGATCTTCACATATCCAGCTGGATCCATTGTTTTTCCCTCTTTAGCATCAGGCTTAACAAACGAAGCAGCTTCCCATGCCAAATGGGAAATAATATCCACCCAACTCTCACATTCTTTTTCGAAATCAACTATACCAACCGTTTTTAGCAATTCGCTCACAAGGGTTCTGAACTTTCCAGCCTTCACCTCTCCCATTGCCTTTTCTTTGTTCTCTCTGAGCCGATTCAGATCCTCCCCTAAGCCACTCAACGAACTCGGTCCCCATTTTACACCATCAGCGCATTCATATGCGTCGTCATCATCGAATGTTGCCAAGCTGTCTACATTTTCAGCCAGTGGAGGAACCCAAATGTCATTGTCTGTTGGATCATCAAATGTATAAGGCTCTCCTGTCTCTTCATCAGAACATCCATCAGTACTATACTCAGAATTTCCGTTCAAATCAAAGCTTGATTTCTTCTGGTATCTAAGATCATCTTCGCCACTATTTGTCTGACAATCAAATTGATCATCCCTAATAAATGAGAATAACACAAAAAGTGAATAACACAAGCAAAGACCTCAAACTTGACAATTTTCTGTTTCTTTCTTATTGACAAATTACAATGATTAGCTGAACAGAACAAAGTACAAACCTGCCATTTGTGTTAAGATCTACAGGCAAATCGTCTGAAATTGAAGGAAACAAAATTACTAATATTGCGCATAAGTCAAGTATTGAGTAAAGTGAAATGAAATAGATCACAAAAGAATATTCGTCAAAAGGATGTTTAGTGTAAGTAGAGCCAAAAGTCAAAACTCTCACTGATTGTCAATGAAGCAGTTTCAATGATATGCACAGGAGGCTCCAACAGACTATAGACATCTTGATATCCCTGTTGTGTTTTGACTTCTAAGGGTGTCTGAGAGCCCTGAGACCTGTTGAGCTTTACTCCACTGGCTTCAGCAGGATTACACTCTTCGGGTTTCATCTGACCATTTGAGTTCGTGCAGTGATGACACATCTATGCATTGGATATCACAATAAATCTGGTGACAATTGATGGATTAACTCAAATTTAGCAATAGATCTTTGTTAAACAAACAAAGGGCATAAGACATAGCTCGCAAGCAACCTACTCAATCTCACAATTAAAATTAACCTGGAAATGACAAGTAAATCCCTGCAATCTTATAAGAATAGATTTGCTCAATGGGTAATTCAATCCTACTTTTGAACTATGAGAGACTTTTACCCCAATAATTATCAAAGCCAACGCTATAAAACCCTTGGGAAAAACGGCCAATCCCAATAGAGAGGATCATACATAACCTTTTATAAGCAAATAAATTCCGTACTCAGATCATGATCCATTCAAATTTACAACACAACGTGGTGATCAAGAAGGCAACCATGAACAAGGAACAGCGACCCAAATGATAATATAAAATAAAAATAAAATAAGGGAGAAAACAAGAAAAATTCAACCTCAACAACCAGAGACACTCATATACCCATTTAAAAATAAACAATAGAAGCCAAAACAGGCTGATCTGAGCAAAAACGTAAGCCGCTCAACAACCAGATGAAAGTCAAAATGAACCTGAATCCAGATTCTTCACTGCCTTTGAATGAAAAAAAAATATATCAGGGGCGTGAACGTGTGAAACAACATCCAAAATTTTGAGACTGAAAAAATCCAACAGAAAATAGGTTTCCACAAGAGTGGCAATCAGTCGATCTGTTACTACCAAATCGAAATTCTCCAAGCAGATGAATAAATACTCATTTCCTGACTGTCAGACGAAAATAGGAAGGAAATTAAAAAAAGGCACCAAGTAGAGCTCGGCAATCAGAAAGCTATATCCTATATCAACATTCATACCTACACGAATAAGTACAAATCAACAACAACCCACAACAACCCAACAAGGTTTCCCGTTGAAAAAGGCAAAGTAAAACTTACCTTTAACTCTCAGAGAAACCCGGGCAAGCATCGAGATAGTGAGCAAAACCGGCTGGTTAAGAAAAGCCTAAATAGTATTCTCGACCGGAAAAAGCTTCAATTGCCAGTTCCGCAAGTGAAAGGAAGAATCTGAACGCCAAATGATAAAGCGAAAGGGGGGAGAAATTTTGAAAGGCGTGGAAACGGGGAGGAGGAGAGAAAAAGGGAAAGTAGTTCATGGGGAGGGACGGTGACGGTGACGGTGGGATGGAAGGAAGGAAGAAAGCGTCTTCGGGGTCAGTGGGCCCCACCGCCGTGTCTTCTGGTCGTCGCCGATTTTATTTTATTTTTTGGTTAAACCCCGGTTTCGCCCTTGTTCTGATGCCCCTATTTCCTACGGAATGTCTGGGGTGGAGTTGTAAATTCTTTGAAAAGGCAGGGCCTTTTTTGCGTGTATATACGAATATGATCCTACGACTTTGAAACGGGGTTGTTGGGGAAGGAATTTGTTTGTTTACTTGGCGTAGATACTACGTGGCTATACGTACCGCTGTTAAAAGAGGAATGGGCGATTCAAACTGTAAAATTTTGTAGTCGATATCGAAAATTTAAGTCTTGTTTAAAAAAACCCAAAAGTCATTTCTTCCCAAAAATTATTTTTAATATTTTTAAATACGTGTAACTTTTTCTACTATTTACGTTTTTCAAGATACTAAAAATTATTTTTCACCCAAAAAGTTATTTCTACCCACAAGTGAAACAAAAGTCGAAGTAATTTCTATCATCACGTTGCGCCACATCACCCCCTTTATCGAAATAATAATTTTAAATAGTTAATTATGTTAAAAAAAATTATCTTCAACTAAACATAAAAATAAAATAATATTTATAAAAAATTATCCCAAAAAAACATAAAGATAAAATAATATTAGTATATTTGACCAAAATAGATAAAAAAAAAAGTACATTATATTCATAAAAGATACATTAAAAAATAAGGAAAAATATGTACATGTGATCACATATATATCTTTGAAATAAAAACAAACCATATTTATCGATAACTATATATTAAAGTTGTAACTTTTCTAGCCACCACATTAATTTTGGCCCCTTATATTGAAAAAATTATTTATAAAAAAAATTCAATTAAATTCCTTTCTATTTATTTATGTGGAAAAAAATTAATTGAGATTTCAATCAAAAATACCGAAAATTATTTTATCTTTATCTTTTATCTATTTATAAAAAATATTTATCTTAAATCAAATTTTGATAAAGGTAAATTTTCAAATATCTATATAATTACTTGCCTAAATTAAATTTTTATAAATAAATTATATTATATTTTCCTTAATTTCCTTTATAGATTTTTTATGTAAATATAGAAGATCTATATTTTTTTATCTTTTCTTATTAACTATCTTTTTAAATTTTTATTGAATTTGATTAGTTTTTTTAAGAATTTACATTATTTTTGGCTTTTTATTTATTTTTGAATATTTAATTTATTAATATCATATTTATCATATATCTAAAAATTAATGAGTCGTAGCCGTGCATAGCACGACGGGTACAACTAGTATAGATCTATAATAATTACAAGACGCAAGCCCAAATTTTTACAATTTTAAAATACTAGCTATACCCGTCGTGCATGCACGACTACATAAATTTAATACTTAATTTATTTAATGAATATGATTTTAATATATATATCTATGTCTATATAACATATAAAATTTAAAAAAATGGCCATTTATGACCAATCCCATAATTAAGTTCCTATAAAAAAAATATATAAAAAGAATACAACCCCTATATCTAACTACAATTTATGGACAAATTAATTTTGATAACATTCAACTTTTTATTGGTCTTTCAAGTCATTTTGAATGTTTACAATAATTAATACACAAAAATGTTTAATTACAAGAGGTTGTTACCATTTGGTTGTCTCTCAAAATCTAGATGCGAATATATCGACATACACACAAAAATCATGGATGCAAAGTGTATGTTACCTCTATATGAAGGCATGAATATAGATTAGGACAACTCTAATGTTTAAGAGCATGTCCAACAAAATTAGAAAGAAGTTACAAATTCTTGAGCAATATATATTTTTTCTTATTTGTTTGTTGTAATATAAAATAAAATAAATTATTTTTTAAATACAAGCATGTTTTATCAAATTCTTTTTGATTAAATTCACTTTGAAAAAACTTAAAATATGAAATCGAATTAATATTGATAGAAAAGTTGTAGTTGCAAAGGAAAAATTTGAAAATAAAAATTTAATTTAATATGCCTTTGTAAAATTTCTAACGTTGACCTATTCCTTAAATTCCAACACTCTTCAATCTTCATAACTCTGGTTTTTAGCCCACATCATAACTATAACCTAAAGCGGAGGTTAAAAAAATTATTAAACGACGCATGTCATTTCTAGATTGGACCACACAACCCTTTTTTTTATAAAAATAATCTTTTATTTTTGGATATGATAAATTCTTATTCATGTTTTTAAAATATAGGATAGAAAATCTCATTATTAAACAATCTTTTATTTTTGAATATGATAGATAAGACATTAGAATTTCTTTTTTACATTATTATACAAATTATAGAATATTTATTTAATTTTTAGATAGAATCGTTAAAACTCATACAAGGTATGGGAATACATACTAGTTTCTCTTTCTAAATTGAAGGCAAAGTTGATATTTTTAAAAATGAAATCAATTAGTTTGACCTTCTAAAATTTAATCATTACCTTTTTCAATTGATTAGGGTTTTTATACCTCCTTTAAATATCAAATATGAGGTTCACTTGCTCAAAAAAATACGAGGTTCATTGGGAGGTTATTTGGGTTTAAAGATGATTGGGCTAGGATTAGAAATGAAGGATGTTGAATAAGGAGAGGATGAAAAAAAATAAAAATGATAAATTATTTGCATCAATTTTGTTGTGTCCGGAAAAAAGTATCAGTCATGTTCACAATACAATCAAAGTAAAATTATGAGGTAATTTATTTTTGGATTTTTAATACTTTTTTATTCATTTTTAGTTATTTGATGGCTACATATTATGATATTGTTGTTTTATGCAAACAAATGTGAAATAAATATTAAAAAGCAACTCCCAAAATGCCTTTCTTTTATGCAAATTGCAACTTTTGATATTTTTGTTTCTACGTTTATATTTGTATTGTGGTCATATTTTCTCCAGTAGAATAGTAGAAGATTGGAAAAAGAGTGATAGCGATTATTTAAAACAAGGTAAATTATCAATGTATTTTTTATATTAGTTTTTTATTGATACTTAAATCTATGCTAAATGTATAATACAAAATGGAAAATGTATTGCATAGTCATATGGCTGAGAATTTATAATTTTATTTTTAATAAAAATTAATTTTTACATTCCAAATTTATAGTTAACATTATATTATCTTTATACTCAATTAATCAACCACACTTCAGTGGTCTATTTAATTAAATTAACTATTTTTTAATATTTATAAGGCTCATATTAAGAATGATGAACCATGTACTTATATTTTCATACATGTCACTAAAGTACAAAAAAATATAAAAAATATAACTTCACCTAGATAATGTAACACCCCGATAATTTATAAGGAATTGAGGTGCTCCCCATGTCATCAAGGCAAGAGTAGTACCAGGATGGGTGACCTCCTGGGAAGTCCTCGGGTTGACATGGGATAGCGTTTCTAAAGCCGCGGGCTTTACAAATGGTATCAAAGCCGACTCTAGGTTACGAGTTGGCTTGGCCCGATGGGCGGTCACTCGACACGGAGGGCGGTCCTTGGGCCTTGACGAGGACGTCAAGTATTTAAGTGGGGGAGATTGTAACACCCCGATAATTTATGAGGAATGAGGTGCTCCCCATGTCAACAAGAGCTCTTCCTTTTCTGGGTTCGAGTGAGGACAAAGAACTCAGAAGTTAAGCGTGCAAGGGTGAAAGTAGTACCAGGATGAGTGACCTCCTGGGAAGTCCTCGAGTTGACATGGGATAGCGCTTCTAAGGCTTCGGGTCTTACAGATAATATAAAACGTAATCAATGAGAACCCGTGCGATAGCACAAGCCATCCACCTAGTTTAATATAAAAAAACGTATATATTAGGGTGTCGGAGCCCAGTTAGTTGCTAGGCTCCCATCCAACTTCGTGTAATATTTGAACTATATCTTCATATTTACTTCAAATATATTAGAAAACGAAATTATATAAAATTTTATAATTGGTGTCATATGAAACAGGCCAAAGTTATTAAGGTGATCCCATTATAATTTTGATGGTGTATAGAATATTTATTTATGCAAAAATATAAATAAAAAATATTTGAATTAGAATTATTTAATTTTTGAAATCTTTTACCAAAAATATAAAAAGGTAAAAATAATCTAAATTCTTGTAATTTTTTTTATCAAATTCAATTCTTTAAAAAAATTTCAATAAAAATAAAAAAAATAGATTGAATGAGAAACGATGAAAAAATAGAAATAAAGAATGAATTTTTAATGATAAGAAAATTATTTATATTTAAATAAATAATTCTAAAAGATAATTAAGGAAAAGATAACTTAATTTTTTTTATCAAAAGTCAATTTAGGCAAGTAATTATCTAGATTGAAAGTTCTATTTTTAATCACAATTTTAATTAAGATAAATCTTTTACATAAATAAATAAAAAAAATAAGGATAAAATAATTTTCTTTAATTTTAAATAAAATTCTAATTTAATTTTTTTATATAATAGATAGAAATTTAATTGGAAAAACGAAATTAATATATATATCTTAATATATAATTTTTTTTAATTTTGATAAAATCTTTTAGATATATCCTAATTCCTAATATATAATAGATATATAGAATATTTTCTAGATTAATTTATCCTATTTCTATATTATCCTAAAATAATTTCAACATATATAAATTCCCAAAATAAAAAGTCCTATGTGGCGAAATCCTAGGTGGCTTAACGTGGGAACGACACGTAAAAAATCTTAGGTGGTGCAACATGATGGTCTTATTCCTTACGTCTTTTATATATATACGAATTTTGTTTATTTTTGAGATTGTGCCATATATTTTCGAATGAGAAATAGCCATATATTTTCGGATAAATTTATTTTCATTGATAAAATTTTTAATGTTTTTTTTTAATAGGTAAGAATTAGGCAGATGAGGTCAGCTTAGGGCATCCTTTCAAACCAGGGTTAGGACCTCTCCAATGTTGAAAATCTGATTGATGCTACAATCATGGTGTAGTTTTGCAATCAAATCTGCCACAGAATTACAATTTTGAGATACATGTTTGGTAATGACCACCTCGAAAGATTACAAAGTAACCAGAATGTCTGCAATTATCATGTCTATTTTGCAAGGGCTAGACCGACTCCCCTTGAGCGCATTGATCACTAACAGGCTATCACCTTCAATTTCTATGTTCGGTAATTTCCTCCTATGAGCGTCTTGTACGACCTCGAAAAGTTCCATGACTTCTGCTTGTTCAACATTCCAATGATCATTTTTCTTTACATTCATACTTATAACATTCCCGAATTGGTCTCTTATAATATAAGCATCATTTTATTTTCCATTTATCCCTTTTAAACTCATCAAAGTTTATCTTGACAAAACCATTTTGTGATTTCTCCCACTTTCTTTTAGTTTTACTTTGCCTTGGTTGTGGTTCTGTCTGTGAACCATTAACCTCTTCATTCACATTTTTCGTTTTACTCCCCCGTAGAATCTGAATTTTTTAATGTATTGATTTATCAAGGGAACTATTTACAAAAATTCTATTAAAAAATAAATATTTTTATAATTGATAACTTTTCATTATGTTTTAATATTAGGTCACCATATTAATTTTTTATCCATAAGTATGAAATGCAATATATAATAATGTTTCTGAAAAAGGCTCAAATAAAACAATTCTTTATCCTATAAAATAAAGAGTGTTTAGAGTCATTGAATAATGCACTTTTTCATCACACGATGCACTTTTGTAACTTTTGAGAAATTACGAAATTGCCACCACGCCTCTAATTTTCAAAAATATCAGTCCTTGAATCAAGGAAATCTAATGGCTCTAAACACTCCTTATTTTATAGGATAAAGGGTTATTTTATTTGAACCATACTCTATTTTCAGTCTATTGTGAAATTGATTCATTTGTTTTTCTATTAGGTAAGAATTAGGAAACAACCCTCACGAGGGGGGCGTTCTAGAGCATCCTTGCGGAAGAGAACATGAAGTTTTGGGTGAGTCTTAATGAACTCGGAGGGAGGCTATGGCCCAATTCCGCAATTTTATCGGTCAGAGCATTACGTTCCCTAGGAATATGTTTAATTGAAATATCAAGTACACCAGAAATGGAGACAGTGATATTAGAGATTATGATCTCAACATCCCAAGGGCACGTACTTATCCCTTTAACTGCATTAATGATCTGGAGATTATCTCCTTCAATTTCAACATTTTTAGGTTACATTTTTTTATCTATCTAATAGCCTTTCGGAAGGTCAATGCTTCAGCTTTTAGGACAGAAACCTTGCTAAAGTGATGTGTGTTCAAGTCAATCACTTGGGCTCGTTGATCTCTAATTATAATTGTGACACCCTGATACCGTATGACGTATAATTCATAAAATTTATCTCTTATATAAGCAGATAATTCACATATACCAACTATTCACGTAAGCACATAACAGACATTAACAACCATAAAAGGTTGCACGCATACAATTATGCATTTATGCACTCACCTCTTATGCTAATACATCTATTACTCTAACTTTATTACATCCCATATGTCTAAGATGCAAAATGAGGAGGAAAAGGTTGCATAGAGCTTCAATCTTCCGACTTGTATGAATGTGACCTCTAAAAGAGACACACGTCAATACAATCTACCTGAACTTGAAAAATTATTTTGCGATTTACGTGAGTCGCATACTTAGTGAATATAAACCATCATCAATTATTTCACACAAGGTCAAACATTTAGTCCATGTATATATACATACATATTATATATATGTCAAGTAGGAATTTACTATGCAAATGAAAATTCCGATGTATCTTATTCATTATTTTGTGAACTGTGCAAGCCTGAATCTGCCCCGGGTTTACTATATACGGACTCTTATGGTCCCTTTAGCAAAGAAATCCGAAGATCTCCTGAATATTGACTCTTATGGTCGCTTTAAGAAAGAAATCCGATGATCTCCTCATTGACCCGTAGGTCCTGTATGATCCGAAGATTTTGTATGACCCGTAGGTCGCTTTAACAAAGAAATTCGTAGATTTCCTGAATTACATGTTCAGAGCAAGACAGTCACAAGCCCTTTTAATCTCATTGCAATATGCTATGCAATCAAGTGCATCCTGTAATCATATATCATATGTCATCTACTAACATACTTGATGAAACCCGAAATAACAGCTACGCTACGAGACAAGGAACAAGATTATTATATTCGAAAGTGCAAACACTTGCTCCTTTATTTATGATTTTCTCCCAATAACGAGGTTACAAACCTACGAGGCTGATAAACAACTTTGAGAATTACACCTAGACCTCCTACGAAGTTCCGAGATTAAACTTAAATGTTGCGAGGTTGACCCTAGGGCGAGGTAGATTTGGGTTCGTGGTGTAGAGAGCTTTGTGAGATTTTGTAGCGAGGTCTTTAGTGTGGGCGAGATCTTTATATGACTTGAAGTCTTTTTGTGGACTTCTCTTGTCTGTAGCGAGGTCTTTTGACGATGTTTCTATCACGTCGATCTTTAACAAGCAAGAGAGTTCTTGAGTTCAAGGGGTTTTTCGACCCCTTCCTCCTACGAGGTTCTCCTCTAATTATAGATAATTGGGGAGCCGAGTTTAGGCCCAAGTCCGATGTGGGACACCCGGAATAGGGGCTTTTGATTGGCCCGGGAACGAGGCCGCTTGTGATTGGTTCGGGAAAGAGGTCGCTTGTGATTGGCTCGGGAATGAAGCCGCTTGTGATTGGTCTGGGTGGGCGGGTGTGTTAGTAGAGTCGGTGGCGAGGTCTAGACCTCGTCCCGGGGTTTTGGGAGACCTCGCGAGGGTATGAGTTTTGTTTAAATAAACGAAGGGTATGGATGTGGGTCCCTGAATTGCCCTTGGGAATCTCTCCGGGCCGACTTATTTTTGGTACCCCGGGCCCACTTCTTATTTTACTGTTTTGGACATCATCAATACTTTATGTGCAAACAACTCTGGAAATTTCAAAGTTATCACATATAACACATATATCCATATAACTCATATAACACTTATATCTATATAACTCATATAACACACATATCCATGTAGCACATATAGCACATATCCATATAGCACATATGGTTTAATCTCCAGTCTATACTCACATGTTTAGGATATATACTATATCTCTCCCCCTTGTCCTTAACCACGATCTATGACTTGTATTCCTATATGTTAACACCAAATGCAATAAAATACCAATATGCATTATAACTTCTTGTGCAAAATTTCAAATCCTTTAAAACTTGACAACGCCAAACTATATATATAGAATAACATTTTTCTAGTTCAAACCTTTCCGAAAAACTAGATCAAAAGACTCCATAATATCATTACAGAGCAAAATCCTAAAATTACTCTGAAATCTTTTACCGAAAATAAATTCAATATCGAAAACATCATTTGAGAACTATAAATCGACTGATTTTCAAATCAAAAGCAATTGTAGATCTACTTATGGAAAAATCAATGAAATCCAAATAAACCAGTTACTAATTAAAAACTTATCAAACCACGCTTATACTTCAAGATAAAACCCAATAGAAGAGATATTGTACTAGATCAACAATCAAAACAACGAAATCCAACTTTCTCACTTGTTTTTTATCTCTCTCTCTCTTTTGTTCTTTGCCATTTAAGTAAATTTAGTAAAGTAGTTCATAAAAATATATATATAAGGCGTCTGATTAAAAAAAATGAGTTTATCTAGAGGAGAGTTCAAGAGAAACGGGAGTTACAGAGAAACGAAGGAAAGAATATGAGACGTCAGATTATGGTAATTTAAGTGTGAGATTTGAAGGTCCATTATATTTTATTTAGGGAGATAATTATGTGATTGAAATTAAAAAGGAAGGTCCGAAATTTAAGGAGGCTGAATTAAAAAAAATCTTAAAAAATCAAAATTGATTTGCAAATTTGTAAATGACGTGATTTTCAAATTCAAACTTGATTTCCAAAATTAATTAGGCTTATTTTGTTACTAAAATTTAGGAGATAGTTACCATATTAAAAATTAAAAAAGGTAAGAGAATATAAAATACGATTGCTATTTGTACTACACATAACTTGAATGTGTATACAAAATATATGAATATTAAGTACAAAATATCAAACATTTACACAATATATCTGAACTTTTCAATTTTGAACATTTGTACAAAATAACTCGAAAATTAACTCCACAGTTTTGAACACATGTACAAAATAATTCGAATATGTACAATATATATCCGAACATTAACTTCACAATTTTGAACATGTGTATAAAAGAACTCAAATATGTATAAATTATATTGAATATTAAGTACAAAATTTTGAACTTGTACCCAATATATTTTAATTTTATAGTTTTAAACATGTGTACAAAATAACTCGAATATGTACACAATATATTGGAATATTAACTTCATAGTTTTGAACACGTGTACAAAAGAACACGAATATGTGTACAATATATCTCGAATATGTAAATCTTGAACAAAACAAAGTATGAAACCGAATATTAAATATAAAATCTTGAACATGTTTTACAATATATCTAAATATGTTACTATCAATATTGAATATATCAATATGTTTCAACGAATATTAAGAATAGATTATTGAATTTGTCGTTGTAGGAGTCATGTATATTTTGTATATTATATATCTGAATATTAATTACAAAATCTCGAAAATGTACACAATATATCTGAATATTAATTTCATAGTTTTGAACATGTGTACAAAAGAGCTCGAATATATATACAATACAATTGAATATATATTAAGTACATAATCTCGAATATGTATACAAAATATCTGAATATTAAATTCACAATACATAACGTGTATACAATATATCTGAATATTAACTTCATAATTTTGAATATGTATACACAAGAACTCGAATATGTAATTACAAATATCGAACATATTAACAATGTAACTGAATATCATGTGTACACAAGAACTCGAATATGCAATTACGAATATTGAACACATTAACAATGTAACTAGATATGCATCTTCCTCCTCCTACCAGGGAATGCATTTGTAAAAAACGATCTTGGTGATGAGGGTCCTCGTCAAATGAAGCTCCTCCGATGAAATAAAACCATAATATTAAGCATATCCATATGTAAATTCGTTTAGAAAACCATATCAAATTATCATATAACCACTAGATTATCATATAAAAAAATTAAAAGCAAAGAGCGAAAACTAAAATCACCTAAATTGATTTATAGCAAAATTACAAAACTAAACTATTATATCTGATTTGAATATTAATTGAATTGACTGCAAAATTATAAAACCAAACAATTATTTCTAAGTTGAATATTCCATTAAAATGACGGTACTTACGACGGTGGGTCAAATTACAAAATCGTGGCAACTTTCAGCCGAGACCCCCCCCCCCCCACCAGATTTCCACTTTGGCCGCCGCCGCCGAATTATCCATTGACGTCTGTTACATGCTTCAATGAACGCTTAACGGAAAGCAATCAAAGCATCGAGCCTCGCTCTCATGCTTTTCACGGGTACTGCATCGCCATGTGGCTCAAGAAACAGTCCATGTGCCCTTGGGTCAAGCTGGAGGATCCTTTCCACCATGTCCGTTGCTTGTGGTTCTCCATCGCCGGAAGCTTCCCGTTACGAGCACCGCTTGTTCATATTAATATGGACGGTTTTGATAATTTGGAGACTGAATATATGGAGAGAGAGCGCCGAGATAATGATGAGAGATTTTAGGAATCAATTTAATCTGGTGCATTGAACACATAATAGGTATTTTGCACCCTTTTTTATTTAATCTCAAACCATAATTTTATTAAATCCGAAGCTCCTAATTATTTCCCCCATTTCTCTCTAATAAGGGGTTTTTCTAGAGCCTTAATATATATATATATATATCAAACCGGAGGTCGACTGAAAGAGTCGGCAAAACATTTATAAAAATGCGATTTTCACCCTCAAATCTCCTTTACTACAAACTTTACCCTGAAATACTTAATAATTAATTTTAAGTTAAAAACTTTATAAAATATAATAAACTCAATTAGAAAATAAATATTACTTTTAAAAAATTCACTATATATCATGTCATTATGCTATGCATATGCTATTAGTATTATATGAATGCAAGATGACTTATGCACTTTGGTCGGAGATGTTACAATAATTTCTCCCATTGTTTGGTTGTTGGTTAATCTAATTGTGAAATTGATTCATGTTTAAACTTGATTGAGAAAATCAAATTCTCCTATTTATATTCTATCGATATTCTCTAAATAGGATTATATATTCTTTTTCCTTTTTTATCTTCATTTTCTATTCAACAATAACATTTTTAACAAATTTTTTTTATAATTTAGTAGTAAATGAAAAAAAGAGAAGTTTTTATTGTAAAAAAATTCCAAAAAAGCATTCCTTGTCATCTACCTAATACATTATAAAGCAGAAACCATGTGTGTTGAAAAATTGCACCACGTGGCATTTTTGAATAATATACTTTTTAATAATAAATATTATAATTACTTGTATCATTCTTTCTATATATCCAATTTTTTATAAGATAATAACTTGATCTATATGTTACTATTTTTATGCATATCTTTTGTATCTTATAACAAAATTTGGGATCCAAATATATTTTATCTATATGTTAATAATAACTTGATCTAATATTTTTTATATTAATTTTATGCATAATATGTTTTATCTTTTAACAAGACTCACACTTCAAATATATAATTTTTTTTTATCTATATGTTGATAAAAAAAATGGGGCACAATCTTAACGATTTTTTTATAAATTACACAATTTTATTACGATATTATATACAAGTGTTTAACTTGTTATATTAATATCATAATTATAATCTTTAGTAAAATTATCATGTGAGTATCATGGGGATTCAACTAGTCAATATATCAATATATATCTTCTAAACCTGAACCACTTTTGGGCAGATTCGTCATTTTGAATTTATATTACAGCCAACCTATTTTCAATAATGTTTTTTTAAACAAGTATATATTATGTAATTCAATTACCTTATGGAATTTCCAATTTTATACCCTCAACTTATTTAATAATTTTTTTTATCAATTTTATATGTATTTGGATAAATTTTTATCTCTACTTATTATTGCATTATTCTATGGATAAATTTTTATCTCTACTCATTATTACATTATATTCTAATATTTAATTATGGTATGATTATCAATTTTTACCTTTATTATTATATACTACTCTATTTATATATACTACTCTATATACACGTTAATTTTTTATCCATATGATTTTTCTCTATCCATATATATCATACACATAATTTATATACGTACTATATTATTTAGCCACACAACTTTTTTAAAATTTTACCTAAATGTAATTTGTTTTTAAATACTATTTATCATACCCTATTTTTAATTATTTTTCTATACATTATATTACGTACTATATTATAATACATGCCAAAAAAAGTAATATGGAGTAATTAAAATAAAGAAATTAAAAAAAAAAATTATATCACAACTTTTTTAGGTTTTTATTTTAACTTTTTATCCATAACTATATCACAACTTTTTTGTAATATAATTTTCTATCCATAAGCATGACTTTTTTATATTATTTCTATACATAAATGATAGGTATAATAACTTTTTAATTATCATGGAACATATTTTTAAACACAAATTTGTATATTAACTTTTGGTCCATAAGCATGATAATATATATTTTTAATCAGTATAGACTGTATTTTTCATCATAATTTTTTTTTTATTAATTTTGGATTTGTTTTATTAACTTTCTATACGTATTATGATAATATTTTTCTATTCATATGTATTAGTTAGATTATCTATCTAAAAATATGAAAACTTTTTTATATAATATGAGTCATATGTTTAATTTTGAGTTTTTATATTAATTTGGATTTATTTTAAAATATTTTTACTTACGTATGACAATGTTTTTTTGCAAAATAATTTTCTATCGAGAAGTATGATTTGTTTTTATATTACTTCATATTATATGTATGACAATGCTTTAATTCATATGAACCATATATTGAATTATGGATTTTTTACATTAATTTTCGGATTCATTTATATTAACTTTCTACTCATAAATATGATATGCCTTTTAACTATTGTGGACAATATTTTTAGTAACAAATTTTAATATTAATTTTGAATTTTTATACTAATTTTCTTTCTATAATTATTACAACATTTTTAATTAGTATGAATCTTATTTTAAATAAAAAATTTAAAATTAATTTTAGAATTTTTTATACGAAATTTTCAATAAATTAAGACTTTAAAATTTTCATCCATAATTATGTTGAGTTTTTATGCTAATATTTTATCTATAAATATGACAATTAAAGGTTGTATTATTTTTAAATTTTAATATCTCAATCACCATATACATAGTCATAAAATATTTTATATTTATTTTCTATTCCACAAGTATGACAACTTTTTAATTTATATGAATAATATTTTTAATTAAATATTTTTTTATTAAGTTTTGGATTTTTTATATTAATTTTCTATTTAAAAGTATGATAACTTTTCAAATTTTCTATATATATTATTTTGATTTTCTAGATTACAGATTCCTAAATAAAATAAATAAAATTAATGATTCCTTAATGTTAAATTAATTAGCCAGATTGGTTTATTCAAATTTTGGTTCGGTCTTTTCGGGTTATGATTGAGAACAGTTTCATATTGTTCAAATTTGCGTATTGATTAGATCATTTATTTGCATTTTTCTTGCGGGTTTAGGTTAGCCTAATGAGTCAAGATCATTAATTTTCTTATGATTATGAAAATGATATTACAAGTAAATAATATATTTTAATGATAAAATATTATTTAATATATTTTTATAATTAAATATATTATAATGATTAAAATAAATTTTATATATACAATTATTAGTTTCATTTTCTTATTATTTTTTCACTATTTAAATTATAATACACATATTATATGTAAATCAATATATTATAATTTTTTTAAAAAACCCCGGGCAAGGCCCGAATCATAACTAGTTTTCTAAAGGAGGGTATTTTTTACATTAATAACTTTTTTTGAGGACATATGTAAATTCGCCTAATTAAAAATATTGAAATAAATTTACGAGGTGAAAGATCTTGACAAGAATGGACCGCACCACCCTTTTTTTAAATAATATTTTATTTTTAAATATGATAAATTCTTATTCATATTTTTAGAATATAGGATAATAAATCTCATTATTAAACAATCTTTTATTTTTGGATATGATAGATAGGAAGATCATTATGATATTTTTTATGCTATCATATAAATTCTAGAATACTTATTTTATTTTTAGATAGAATTGTTAAAACCCATACAAGGTACGGGAATACATACTAGTTCAAACTCTAAAACGATAAATTTATTTTAACGGAGGGAATTATATTTTATTGATAGAACTCATTTGGTCTTGACTCTTGAGGAGCCTGGGCAACCCAGGAAGAGAAAACCCACGGACCGTGTATATCAGCCCATTTGTGAAAATATTGGGGCAAACTATCTGAAAAGCGAAAACGGGTCGAATGAAACTTCTGGACTTTTCGGCAACAGCCTCTAATAAACTAGCACCTGTACTAGTGTATTCATTTCTCAAGACAACAATGGCTTCTTCGTCTCTCTCTTCTTGTTCAATCCCTAGAATTTCCCTTCCGTCTTCTTCCTTCAGCAAGTCTCATAATTATTTTCTCCTCAATCACAAAACCCTAGCTTCCCCAATTACTTCTCCCTCGCCTAAAACCCTTGCATCAAGTACCTTTACCTTTTCTTCCCTCTTCTCCTCCTCGTGGCTACATTCCCATGGAAGGCGTGTCTTATCCACCCCCTGTGCCTCTGTTCCTGAATCAGCTGAACATGTAACTTTCCGCTTTGTTAATTCTTTTTTCCGAATTTCCTTTTCGCTCGCAAGTTTTTGATTTATTAGTTTAGATTAGTATTATAAGTAGGAACTCGGAGCGATAAAAAAGCTAAAATTTTGCTCATTTCATATCGTGCGAAGCTTAGTATTCTATGCAATTCTTTTGTTTGCTTGAAGCTAGCCGCATTTTTGTGTATATCAGGAGTTTGTGCAAGTTGATTTCATTTCTCTTTCCACTCATCTTTGATGGAGACAAGTCCCCAAACTGCCGGCCGATATACGAGCAAGCTCTATATCATGGCAATCTTATTAGGATTTAGGATTAAAACCTTCTTTATTACACCAAAAGAAAAGCCAGTGACTAGTAAACGAATTCTGTATGCATTTAATAGGCAAAGGAGGGAGATGCTTCACCCTTCCTGTGTTAATCAGGATATAATTTCACAAATGCTTGGATTCTCATAGTTGTTATTTGAAATTACAAATCCTCAGAAAATGTATCTGATGTGTTTTGAAGAAAACCCTATTACCAAAGTATTTACTATATGGATGGGAAAAGTTTGAAGGGGTTTAGAATGAAAGTTTGTAATAATGGACTTTCTGTCTAATTGTAGACTACAACATTCAGTTTGAGTCGCCTGATTGCGGGGTGTTTTTTTTTTTTTTGTGTGTGTGTTTTTGAAATCTCAAGAATTGATATTTGAAGTGCAAAGATCAGCTCTTTTTGACTTCACTATTAGTCTATTATGATAAGTAAAGTTTGTCTGCAGTCAGGAGAGGAAAAGGAGGATAACATACAAGATGAATTGCAAAGTATAGCAATTGAGGAAGACTTGAAGTCCTTACCCAATGCGGATGAACTCATTAAAGCTTATAAACAGGCTGTTCTATCTGGAGATGATGAAGCAGCTTCTGAAATTGAGGCGAAGTTGTATATAAAAGAAAATCAGAAGAATGATTCGGTGCAGAAGCTTGTGTGTATACAGGCTGAGATGGCTTCTGGAAAGGAGAGGTATATCCGGGTGCAGGCAGACTTTGATAATTTTAGAAAGAGATCAGACAAGGAGAAACTAACAATAACAAGTGATGCAAAAGGAGAAGTCATTGAGAGCCTCTTGGCCATAGTGGACAGTTTTGAGAGAGCTAGGCAGCAAATTAAAACTGAAACGGACAAGGAAGAGAAGATTGATAAGAGTTACCAGGGTATATACAAGCAGTTTGTGGAAACACTGAGGAGCTTGAACGTTTCGGTAATACCCACAGTTGGAAAGCCCTTTAACCCGTCGGTGAGTAGTATTATGCGCAAACAATAAGATCAAATTCAGGAATATACATGTAATGGATACTAGTATATCTTTGCTACAGCTGATGTCCTTTCAAATATTTGTTATATTCTGGCTCAGATACATGAAGCCGTTGCAAGGGAGGAGTCTGAGGAATTCCAGGCAGGGATTGTGACACAAGAAATTCGCCGTGGTTTCCTCCTTGGCAATAGACTCTTAAGAGCGGCAAAGGTTAAAGTTTCATCGGGACCTGCCAAGGAGGAGTCCCCGAGTGATCCAGAAAAATTTGTGCAAGCTACTGCTGCTATGGATGCATCCTGATGAGTTCATCAAGTATCCATCTCAATAGCTAAAGTCTTGCCTTGTATCATATCACAAGGCTTGGTTGTTGCCTTGTAGGGTTGTATTCTTTGAATTTCCCTCTCGATATCATTGTTGACTGCCTGCTAGACATAGATTCTTACATTGCACGTGTCATACAAATCCAGCTTTTGTTACCCAAAAAGGAATCCAAGCATTCACACACTTGTGGCAGAGAACCAGAGTTATATCCATGGGGATTTTGTTTGTTTATGGAAGTTGCTTTCAATAAATTTTAACAGTAATTCTAGGATCCGGGAGATGGCGGCGAGTATGGAATGCAAAGAATCAAATGAAGGTGGCAAGGGATAAAGATATAACCTAATTTAAAGTCATTTCAACGTTCACAAGTAAAGCTGGATTCGATTAAATTAGGATATATCCATCCATTACTTTGGTTCTAGGTCAAGTTGATTTGGACTCGAGTCACTCGACAAGGTCTTGGTTCACTCACTTCCAATTAGGTTATATCCATCCATTAATTGCTAACAAATTTCGCTCGATTCTCCTCCCTCTTCACATCGCAGAGCTTGTTTCATTTACTCGATTTATAATTATGATACTCCGTTGATTGTTTGTTGTGAAATCATCAAAGAGCAAATCTATGAAGAATGCCGTTAATCTTTAAACGTAATGGAAATGGAAATGGAAATTCAACTTTGCTGCTCAAATCATTCCATCTCTGGTTGTATTAAGGATGTCTAGTACAATGTATCACTTTCCTATTTAGGAAAATAAAAAACAACGGGCAAGCCGGCAAGTGCAACTGACCAAGCCCAAACCACAGGTGGTATCGTGGAATCCATGACAAGAAGGTAGCAGTCAATATGGTACGCATACAAGTGACATACCTGCAAATATGTCGAGACCTTCAACTGCATTGACAAGACAGCAAATATCGATCCTTGTGCCATTCTCACTTGCCGGACGAAGATCATCATGCCATTCGTTGGCATTATTTGTCAGGGAGGCCCTGATCTATACATCCAACCAAACAGAGCTTAACATTGCCTGCTGCATACACAAAATAGCTGCTTACCGACATACATCTCAAACCCCTCCCAAGCAGCAGATGATTGCCACAACTTGACAGAATTTGAATGAAAAGCCAAACAACTTTTTAAGAGCCTAACCAATCTACAAAAGGACGGAAATGATGTGATGAATAAAAATCCAACTTGTGTATTATTGATTTCATGTATAAGAGCAATCCCCTGAGCCATTAAGGACGACACTATAAGAATATATACACTAGCTTTACAGCGAGTATGAACATCAAAGTAAATCCAACTAAGTTTTACTTGTACACAGGTACAGGTAATACAACCAAACCAAACACCTAATGAAGCAATTTGGAACCCCTGTACACTTGGCTCTCTGAATGGGAATACAACAAATTTGGTCAAAATTTCATTTCTTGTGTGCTAACCTGACCTGGCCCGCATGGTCATCTTATCTATCAAGGAGCTGCTTGCTGCTGCACATGGCCTCATCAATGCATAATAATACCATCAAAATCAAGCCGCATCAAGACCTACAAAACAGAATAGTATTAAGATTAGATACTATATTGTTTATTCGTCTTAAAATTAAGCATGTACTGGAGGTAAAGCTCCAGAGTCCAGTCTGGTACCATCAATGTCCACGTCCAGCACAATCCTGCTCGGTCTTCTCCTCAGTAGATGTAGATAGACGGTCAATAGGAACGTAGATGTATCCCTTTGGTAATCGTTGATTCTTCATAGATGCTTGATCAGATGTCATAATTAGCTCCTTCTCGAATGTTTCTGTATGCTGCACACATGACATTAGTCAAATGATTCTCTCAAATCTATGCAACCACCGGTATGTCCCACCCACAGCCTAACCCTGGCCGCTCTACTCCACTCTAATATTTAGGGACTGCGTTTAAAAAAACACTAACCTTTTGCGATTTCAAATTCTTGCCTCCAGTTTCCCGAATATTAGGACGTGTTATTGACGCTCTAAGCGGTACATGTTTTCCAGCAAATGATGCCCTGTCTGTAGGCTTTGGGGTAGGAAGCTGCTGAGATGTTGAACTATCCTCCGTTCTCTGGTCCGTGTCAGCAGAGACCAGAAGTTTGATACGACGTTTCCCAGAAACTGTGCTATCAACAGTAACATCGTCTGATTTTTGCATTGTACTGCATGATCTAGAGCAATCTGTTTGGCCCTTAAGAGAGGTAGTAGCTGATTCAGAACTAGCTTCAGGAGGGAATAAGGCATTTTGAAAAAGCGGTGAGAAGGCCAAAGTATCCTTCTTTGAACCAAGAAGATCATGTGAGCAAAGAACCATTTCACGCTGCAACAACAAAATATAAAGGTCTTATCAAAAGAACTAGAAAATAAAAACATCTGTTTATTAAAAAGAATCACCCAATATCATATTCATATGTTATCTGAAATCAATTTTGCCATACCTGTACCCCGTATGAATATACTTATATACATCAAATGGGGTAAAAAGGGCCCAAAGAAGAAGTATATTTGCTAGTAATATTGACTGCTTTTTCAAGGGTAATAGTGATTCCTTATGAATTACATCTAACAAGATAAAGGGCAATTAAAAGAATATTTAACTTAGCAATATCTACATTCCATAGCATGTGGTTAGACTAATTTAACTTTAAATTACAGTCAGACATTGGAATAGTTTTGGCATGAATGTAGATTGAGAAACATTTTTATTATTAAAACTATTCAATATACTGATCATACATTATCCAAATTAATAATACTGTACTCCTGATTACGCTGTTAAAGACACAAACAAAGTCAGAGACAATCACAACTTAATAACATATTTATGTACCAAAGTGCCAGTAATTACAATATCAAATGCAATCACTACACCCACAGCCTATACAGCAAAAATAAATAATATGAAATGTCCCAGTCCTATACTCCTATTCAATGGGCAATTTATAATCAAAGAGCATAGTGTCTCAGGGAAATTCTTGGGGAAAACCAGTAATTCCTTTCAATAACTTACCTTCAACTTTTCACGCTTTACGATCCTGTCGCATATAAGACGCAACTTCTCTAATTCAACCTGAGGGAGGTTTAAGATATAAAAACCAACATAATTTTCAGCAAATACAAAAAAAAAGACTTGAAGTCAAAGATAATAAATAACAGCAATATTAAGCAAAGCTTTATAAAGGTAGTAAATGTGGCTGAATATCCATAGTTTAGGCATGATTATTTCCTAAGACTTCTAATCAATTTGTGGCCTGATTATAAGCATCAAAGTCAAATACCACACATAGAGCTGTAAACTGTGCTGCTTTATTTAGACAGAATTGAAAGGTTTAACTGGTTTTTATCCAGTCAAAAAATCCAATTTATGTCTATTAATTAACTTCATAGTTTTCCTAAAAGTTACAGATTTCAGCACCAAACTAGACCATGAGTCTCTAACAATTCAAGTACTGTATAATGAATCTCCCAATAGGCAACAGATTGTAAAACCTAAAACTAAACCATCATAATTGTATAATGATCCGAAACTTCACATGGATAAAAATGAGGGACCAACACACATCACACCAGAGGATTACCATTCTCAATCCTCGAAGCAGTATAGCAGATACTTCTGCTTTTAAAGTTACTCAATTTCCCTCTAATGATTAAGAAGCAACAATAAAGTAGTAACTGAAAATAAAGAATCAGATCACTTGCAAGAAATACGAGGAAAACTAATATATCAACAGTTAAAATATACAACAACGCTTCAAGAGAACATGTTGTAAATCCAACTTACCCTAACTTGCTTAAGGCTTTTCAGGTCGTCAATCCCATGCTTTTGACCCTCAAACTGTAAAGGAAAAATATTTCAAACCTAAAGGAAATAGCACAAAGCATCACCTGCAATGTTTGCTGTTGTAAAACAATTCTGATGTACCTTTGAACGTTGTTCAATACTGTGCTTATCACAGTAAGCTCTGTGCTGCTGCTTCCCACCAATACATCGATAACTCATGTAGTAACCAGCAGATCTAGCACAAGAGGGATGAAATGTGCTTTGGCATGGACTAAAATTGCACTGTAGACATTAAAAATAACAGAATCAAATGCAAATAATCTTAAGAACCAGGAAACAACATAAAACCAAGTCTAGAAATATCAACCTTTATGCAGACACCAAATCTTTGATGGCAGACAAAGCAGACATCGTTTCTCCTAACAACACTTTCCTGTATAATATTGTCAACTTAAATCTGTAAGAAACATTAAATAAGCATGCCGAGTTTTCACTATACAAGACAAGCAATCAAATACATTGACACGGACCATTCCGCCTACAGGATTCGATTGCCCTCTTCTAAAGGTTGACTCCAATACCCACTACCAAAAATGCAAAACAATAATTAAAACTCAGCAGATACAAAAAAATAATAAAAATATAAACAAGGAAAGGCAAGAAATTATACCTCAGCACATATAGCATGCACCCACTGACCACTACTTGTTTTCCTGAATGCACCATTAGCAGTGCCACATAGACTACATTCTGTAAGAGGGTTAGGCTTATCTGAGGAGTATGCTGCTTGAACTATAGAGCCTTTTACTGGGGAATTTTCACAAAGTTCACAGTACCATGGACCAGTGGATTCCTTCAAATTGCGGTAGCAAACTAAATGAACAGATACCTGACAGAACATAACTACATTAAAACTAATGAAGAGCAATTTCAATTCCGTGAGAGATATTTCAAATATTTTAGCAACAGCAAACCTTGCAACCGGAGCAAATTAAGATTGGGTTCATAATTGTCTCTGAACGTCCACAAATTTCACAAAACCTTGGATGCTCTTTCGAAACATGTGTAGATAACTGCATGATATCCAAATGTTTATCTGACATGTTCCTAGACACAGCCAAGCATGAAGTTGTCTCTTTGACACGAGGAGTTGCCAATGAAGAAGAGCCTACACGTCCCCTAGGAGTCTGCACATTCAATTTATCCTGAGCAAGAAAATAGAACCATAAAAGTCAAATCACCATCTAACTCAACCGCTAGGAAAGAAAATAGAGACTCAGCAAGAACAGGAACCTGCTGATGAGAAGCTTCATCAATACCATCCTTTCTCAATGAAGTTCTAGAAGAGGCAGCGGCGGCGGCGGTGGCAGCTGCAAGAATTTCTTGAGCCTCCTTGTATTTTCTCTCCTTCCTTCCCTGCTTCTTTGCCTCTCGGAGTTCATGAAGATACTGATGAACAAGCACAGAATCCCATCTTTGCTTTCGTACAATATGCAGCTCCTGTGGCAGATTTTTGACAATCTTGCAAATTAAATTATCTGCAAAGAAAATCATGTGAGATCTCATATAATCACAAGAACCAATCAAGCAAAGATTCAATACCAAAGAATTGGCTTCTGCCCACTCATAGATAACAAATTTCACTCTTAATGAACCCAATTATTGTCATTTTAAGTTAAAAAAAACAGAAATATCAACATTAAGCCAAGAGCATACCGCTCAGGCACTTCCTTTTTGCAGCATGACCAAATAGACAGTTCTGGATATAAATAAGTTCCCCTTCAAGTTCATCTTCTGGATGTAAATCCAAAATCCCCTTCTCTTTGGCCTTGAGCAAGTCATCTAAAGTCACACCCTTTCCTTCATCAACGTAGCAAACATCCTGATCATCACATTTGGAACAGACACCGTTCGTTGAAGATTTCTTCAAGTGAGAGGAATTCAGTTCCACTGAACCTGCCATGTCAAAAGCTAAAAGATACATTATAGGTTCGAAACCCATTCAAATTTTGATTGATGCATATGGAAAAGAATTACCATCATAATCTATACAGGATTTCTCAAGTACACCACTCAGTATTTCCACAATCTTATCCTGAACATATGGGTGGATGTACGAATAAGATTCTGATCCTATATTCCTGCAAAATTAATCGGAAAGGGAAGTTGTAATTTTAGCAAACCTACAAGCAAAATAACTATACCCAGAATAAGAAAACTACATATTGTTGCCTAATATAAACTGAGCATTTGGTACAAAAAATTAGCAAAGGTTGCATGATCACGATGGCTTACATGCCATTGGGGCAATTAGCAAAGGTTGCACAATGAACAGGAACTCCTTCAGCCATATCAACTAAGGCACTAGATAAATCTTTATTGTCCATTTTTGCAGATCCATGATCACCGTACTTCAGAGATCCAGCAGGAGTACCTGACAAAAAATACCATCAGCTATAACATAAAACAATGGGAAAGTAAATCCAAAACACAGACAATACAAAAATGCAAGAAAATATAACATAGCACAAATAACATACTTTCAAGCTTTGGATAAATTAGTAATGATAAATCCTGAGGTTCAATATGCTCCGCCACAACCTGCAAAATGATATTTACACACAAAAAAAACAGATGAGTGATGAATTCCCCACACAAGCATACATACATACATACATATATCATCAAATTATGGGCAGATAATAACCACCTTCTCCAGACCATTGGAAACAAATTCTTTCGTCAAAGCATTATGGTCCTCAATAACTTGAAGTTTTTCCCTAACGTTAGCAGTTATTCCACCAATATCAAGGTTAGGGTCCTTGAAACTAGATAAAACATTGACATCCTTCACAGTCCTGACACTGCTAATTGTTCTTCTCCTTGGAGGGACGGATTTGACAGGAACATCAAACATATCAGATTCTTTAACTGTGATAGGATGAGAACCATCTTCGCCTTCCCTGTCAGCCTTAGAAGGAACGGAAAATTGAACAGTCAGTTTCTTCTGAGAAGTTTCAATGAACGCACGATCACCAAGCCACTTGATTAGTTTGCAGTGTAAGTCAGGTGGCAAATAATTATCCTGCCCAAAAGTTTTGATAGATAGTCATTAAAACATTGATCATCATATATATTATTAATTAATTCATAAATTCATACTGTATAATATTTTGATGATTACAGCAAGATTTGCAGCCAATGAATCAGCAGGAACACCAATCTGCGGTCCTAAATCTCTCAAACAAACTTTCTCGCCGTCAACTAACTGCAGAGGCAACAGATGTTAATATAGAATATATCTGAAAGCGAAACGCTTACAATGTCAACACGCTAACACATAGACAAACACCTTCTTCAATACCAAAAAAGGATCCAAGGTATCTGGAGGATCAACCACTTCACACATGCTCCTTTCATGACTCTCTTTGTCAGCGACATTGGGTACAGCAGTATGTTCTGCTCTGCATTTAGCATTTGGATTTACACCCTCCATCTCCATTTCCAGTTTTGCTTTAGTTAATTGGTTGGAGTGGTCATCTTGTACTTCCAAGCAATCAGCAATCTGATCACTCCTTTTACAACTAACGTCATCCTCGGGAGGTTTATCTAACAATGGCAGTTGACAGGGCTCTGAAGGAGGTGAACTAGAGCCGATACCTGTAATTGATTCTCCTCGTTCATCGAAACCATGTGAATGTTTTGAGCAGAAGGCCCGTAACTCAACCTGCAACAAAACTGGATGCATCAGCATTTAGCCCCCAAAGCTCGGGTCAAAAGATGGGATACTAAGCATATGAATGAACTGGAACTCTCTAGCCAAAAAGAAAACGAATGAGCTGGAACTCTGAATCAATATATTGCAACAATGTGATCTAAAACATTAAATAGAAAAGGCTCACATCATCACATCCAATCTTTCCCCAAGCTTCTAGTCGATGTCCAGCCTCCCTTGCACAAATTGGATGAAAAGATGTTCTGCAAGACCCTGGTTTGTCAAGTTTGATAAAAAGGATTAAATCCAGGACAACAAAAACATTGGGAAAATTACAAACGGAGAAGCTTCATCCACAATCCATGCAATCAAAAGTCAAAAGGAAAAAAAGACAAAACAACAAATGAAGAAACGCTGAATCTAAAGGCCCATATGCATGGAGGTAGAAAATTGTGAGCTAGAAACATATTATACACAACCATTAATACAATAAAGTATCAATATTTCATTTAATTTAAGAATGCAGTCACTTCCATGAAGACCTTTCTCACAACTATATTCTCAATAATCAGCTTTGCTGTCCAGGATTGAACATAACTTTATAAGGGTTTTACTAGATCATAAATTTATCAATCAGAAGAAGAAACTTCAGTCTATCTTATAGCACAAATCAAAACAAAAGATATATTTTGTGCATCCAAAACACTTCATTAAACGATTAAATCACTGCTTGGGTGCTTGACCAATACATTCAACTGCATGTAGGTGAACTCATCTTCAAGAGATAGCCCTTCTAATAAAGATATATTGTTTATAGGAAAAACTATGAAATATGTAACTTGACAATTACCTAAAGTATCGAATACAAGAATATTTATAGGCAAATAAACAGAGTCCATCATGACACTATTTCTTTCTCGGTGGACGTCTACATTGTTCAGAAGGCATACATGGGATCCGTCGAGTAGAATCATAAGCATGAGCTATTATTTCAAGGAGCACATCTATTCATATAATTAAAAGATGTAAGAAGAAAAAATTACATGTAGTTATAAAAGGGGTATGTAACAATATCATCACAGCCTAAGTAAGCTAAGAACTTACCATCGGTGCACCGGACACAGGTACCCTGCCTGACCTTGCACAAGTAACATATTAGTTTCTTTCGTGTTTCTTTTATTCTGTCAACATCTAGAATGGGCTCCATCATCCTCATATCATCTACATAAACCTCGGGCATCCAGAGACTGCAAAATAGGTGAGCGAACTCCATAGATAAGCGACTTCCAGTCCCAGCACCCTGAACAGGTTTCAAAGCACCACCAGACTTGGGACATAGCATACAGGGACCTTTTTCACTAGAAATTTCCCCAACTTCAGAATCATTCTTCCACTTACACCAAGAACAGACCCAAGATTCATCTACATCCCCTTGTATCCCATAGCATTTCTGATGAACACAAACATCACAGGAGCTGCAAACAACCAAATGGTTCAATTGATCCCCGGTGTCACCAACACAACAAAAATGGCACAATCCTGATTTTCCCATGCTATTCTTAGCAACTACAAGCATCTGTAATCCAGCATTCTCCCCTATAAGTTTTCGTTTCTTAGTAGGCCGCTCAGTGGTGAGCAAAATCTTATTTCTAGAACCTAAAACCCACTCTAAACTACTGAGACTATCCAATTGTTGGGACGAAGAAGATTCATGTGCAACTGGAGGCAAAGCATCACCATCTCTATTGTCGATATCCATTGGTTGATCCTCCTCTTTATCTAAAACAGTCTCCTCATGCATAGATGCCTCATTTGCAGCGGTTTCCTGCTCCACAGCATACGATACATAGTCTGGAGCATCACTAACATGGCCACTATCTACCTGGTTCCTAGCATTTCCTAGTACTGGAATAAAAAGACAGGAATCATTAACTAACAACTCGAATGAAGTAGACCATTTCTGTAACATGTCAATGTCTGACATTGTAAGCTCTCTAAAGTACTCCTCGTAGTCAACCCATATGCTCGAGTTCTTTGGCCGCTCAGTCGAGCCCTTTTTGGAAGATTTAGATTCCGAATGTGACTTCTTATGCCTTTTCCTACCCTCAGATTGCCTTGCCAACAGACCACTGCCCAGCGCACTAGGAAGTGTGGGCACAGTGGTGGCTAGAACCTCCCCGGAATCAAACGGAGAGCGCTCAGACAACGCCTTCAAAGCCTGGGAATAAAAATCCGCACCTAAACAGACGGAATCTCCTGATTCCAAAAAGTCGGTCGGCGGCGGAACCGGAGCCGGAACCTTAGCCACCGGAACCCTACACAGCAGGCCCGGGTTCTCCTCTATGCCGCAACCGATGTCGGCTCCCATGCCCATCATCTTCCGCCGCCGCTGACATCGGCCGTTTCCGGTCATTAACACGTCCACCAGCCTTCTCTCCAAGCCCCACCACTCCTCCCGCATCCCATAACTTCTACTCTACGCCGAAACCCTAACCCTAATTCACCACCTCGCCCAGTGGATGGGGCAGAAGCAAACTAAATGAAGAGAGGGGGGTGGGGGTAGATGATACAGGTAAGAGATAGGAATTTAGGGCTAGGGATTGTTTTGTCTGATTCTGATTGTTTTCCGATCCGTTTTTTCTCGTGCAATTTCGTTTTCGATTATCAGAGAGGAGAAAGAGAGAGATTCGCGTTTTTCGGAGGCAGACAAAGCGGGGAAGAGAGAGATTTATTTTATTATGCGGGAATTAGACTATAGTGCGGTGAGCGCACAGAGTACGGTGGTTTTCAAACACGTGTCGTTTGATTATAGGCTCACGTTGTTGTCAGGTAGCCCGAATAGTTGTGCTTTTATTTTAAAAAAATTAAAAAAAGAGTCGCTCTCGATTAGGAATGCACGTGGAGGCGGGGCGGGAAATACATCCTCCAATCCCGTCCCCGACACACAATTAGGCCTTTATTCTCGTCCCTATCTGATTCTCGTGGGAAACGAGGCGGGTAATTTTTGTCGGACATTGGATTATTTACGAATCCCTTTATTATAAAAAAGATATTTTCAATTTTAAAAGAGTTTACAAATATCAAATTTAATAACATAAATTTTAAATTTTATTATATAATTTGTAGATATATGTAATCTTTTAAATTAATAATTAAAAGTATATTTAGAATCTATTTTTATTCTATGTTTTATAAATTAAAAAAATAAAAAATATATCGAGTACATGTAGCGGGGATTCGGGACGAATAGTACATTCACCGTCCCCGCCCCGTTTTAAATCGGGGGTACGAAATTGATCCCCGTCCCCACAAGTTTGTTGTGCAACCCTACTCCCGATTCTAAAATTTATAAAAACTGAAAAGATTTTAAGTAGGGCATGTCCAATTCTGATTTCACTAAACTGGGAGCGGAATCGGAAACTCCATGGTTCGGTTCGTTTTTTTGGTTTCGGTTTTGGGGCGGTTTCGAACCTTTAAAAATAAATGTTGAAAATGCAAAACCGCGATCACGGACCTGTCAATCTCGATTCGGTTCCGAAACCCCCGGTTCTATGGTTCCATGTTCGGGACCGAAATCGACTGAACCCCGATTTCACTGGTTCCGATTCTGGAACCACCGATTTTTTTCCGATTCGGTTCTCCGATTCCTTTGGAATCGAACACACCCTCTAATTTCAAGTCTCCTTGCAATCGTTTTTTTTGTCTTGAAAAATGTAAAAAGTAGAGAGAAAGATTAAGGAAGAGCAATTTCGGGTCCAAAAAGATCTATAACTTATATGTTCTTCTAATTTCAAGTCTCTCATGCTCACAACATTTTCAAATATCTTAATACATGAAAAGCAGCTTCCATGTGATGTTGTCGAGGATCTCCCATGAACTAGCTTGGATGTTGTATTTCATAGTAAATATCGGGTCCAAAAAGATTAAGGAAGAGCAATATCCTCACTAGTCTTCTATATTGTTCTAGTGTTGTTAAGGTTGCTCCTTCGCCAATACTCAATTTGCGTCCTCTTGGAAGTGGGAACTGAGTTCTCTTGCACTCTTGTAGTTTGCAATCAGCTATGATATCAAGGATGTATTTTCTCTGCTGAATAAGGGTTCTTAAATAGTTTTTACTATCTTTAGTCTAAGAAAGTATCTTACAAGCTCAAGGTCCTTGATGATAAACCTCTTATGCAAGGTTGTTTTCATGTTTTTTATCACTTGATCATCATCACCATTTATGAGTACGTCATCTACATAAACAAGAGAAGTTATAATCCCTTTGAAAAGTTTTAATGAAGAGATTGTAGTCTTGTTTGGATTGTGTAAATCTAGATTCGATGAGAAATTGAAAAAGTTTTGTGGCATTGAGACTTGTTTCAAGGCATATAAAGGCTTAGTAAGTTTGTACACTTGTCCTGGTTTGGCATGAATGTATCTTTATAAAGGATCCATGTATACTTCTTCATCAAATTAACCATGAAGAAATGCACTATTCATATCAATTTGGTGGAGATGCCAATATAACTCTAAGTGTTATGAGCTTTGCCACAAGAGAGAAAGATTGTTTGTAGTCTTTCCCTTTTATTTGAATGTATCCTTTGGCTACCAACATTGCATTATACCTTTCAACCACTCCATCTACCTAAATTTCACCTTATATGCCCGCATGCTTCATATGGCTTTCTTCCAAGATGGTAATTCAATAAGAAATCGGGTTTTATTCTTTTCCAGAGCAGACAAATCATGTTTCATTACTTCTGTCCATTCAAGATCTCTCTGTGCTTGTTTGAAATGGCTTGGTTCAAGTATTCTTGCCATGTCGACAAAGGACTTGATGAGAGTAAGATCAAATAGTTCAAATCTCCAAGAACATTAGCAAGAAATGACTGCAATGAATACTTGGTTTTTTGGTTTTATAACAAAGTAATCATAGTCGTGCATCCTAATGGTTTGGGTAATGGTTCTTATGGATTGACTTAAGGGACATTCAAGTTTTGGAGAGGTATGTTGAGATCATCATCAATTGGTGCATGAATTGAATCATGGGTGTTTTTGGTTAGGGGTTGATCACAAGCAAGAAATTGCTCATTTGATTGGGAGTTAGGTATGTTTGGAAAGTAATTTGAAGATGATGATATTTTGAAATCAGGTGTATCGTGATGCTAAGGCATTATGGGATTGATGTTCCATTTCACTGTAACACCCCCAATTAACCGGTAGGTATTACCATCAATAGCCCCAATTTACCCATCACATGATTACTCAAACCATTGGAAGTACATTCAAACAACTTAATAATAGCACCACAAATTACAAGTTTTACAAACATTCCTTGATTATACAAGAAAACAATACATAAATATCGAACTACAAATTGTGTTCCTACTCTAGCAGAAAAAGCTAAACAGTAACCTTAGTAGTTACGAGATGGTCTATAAGAGATAAAGTCTTCACCGAAAGTCGTTTTCACTTTCCGAGATCTACGCCTTTGAAGTCTGATGTGTTTGAACATAATGCAACAATCCAACACGAAAAAAATGAGTTAGTCTTATAGGAAGACTAGCAAGTGGAGATACAAGCATGACAAGGGTGAAAGATAGAATGGCTAAACGACATCTTGCCACACTTAAAGTTTTGAGAGTTTAATCATCAGTTAATGAGTCAACAGAAGCATCGATATCGATATTATAAACCCTGAATCTCGAGAGCATTTATTTATATAAGCAAATAAGTATGTTTCCAACATAGAGATGATAATGCAATCGAGATATCAAAAAGATTACAAGGAGAATATCCACTTGCCTTGAATTTCACTTGGTCTTACGAAAGCTCGGAAATAAAGACGAGTTAAAATTCTCGATAGCTTGACCTGACAATCCGAGATAATATGAAGAAATGAAGTATATAAAAATCCTCATTTCATTTCTTATAATAACCTTATCTTATTTTCTTTTCCTAAGAGTAAGAAAATTATTCTAAATTATTTATTTAATAATTTAGCTCGGATACAAAATAATAATATTCCTTTATTAATATTTTAAGGTGAGGTCTTGAGTAATTTTATAAAAAATATAGAATAGCTAAATGAACATGCAATTGAATTTATTTCCATAAATTCCTTTTTTTTAGCCCACTTGTAATATTTATTCAATTAACTTAAATAAATATTATATATATGTAAAAATTATTTTATAAAGAGATATTAATTAAAATACGAGTCATGGATTTACACTGAGAGTTAACAGAAAGGAATCGGGCTCGAAAATAGAAATGGGCGAGTTTGGGCCTTGCTTCCTTCCTTTTTCCTATAATAGAAATCTGATGGATTATTAAAAAATGTATATGGGTCTAACCTTCAACCCAAAATTAATGCAAAATAACCCAAATGAATTTAGGTCCACCCTTATTTTTCTTTTTTCTTCCTTCTCTTTCTTCTTCCTCGAGAGAACTCATGACAGACGACGACAAATTCAGCCAGCGGTGGAAAGAGGCAATGGTGGTGCTCCGGTAAAGTCCTGTGCGGGCGGGCGGCGCGCATGCGGTGGTCGACTGTTTGGCTCATGGCCGACGGTTGTCGGGCGGGCAAGGGGGAGGAGAAGGGAAGTTTTTGTGGGTTTTGAACAATAAATCAGATTTGGACAAATTATTAAATTGGGACTTTAGGCTTGAATTTAGAACGAATTTAAGATGGAGAAGGAGAGGATATTGTGCATTTTTCCTCCTTACTCCAACTCCTTTTTATAGAGGCGGATGAAGCTTGAAGAAGTTTCTCCCATGGTGGTTTGCTCAAGTGAAGAAGGATTTAATTGGAGGAAAGGGGTGGTGGTGCATGTCGATTGATTAAGTAAAAGATAAGGTGGAGATGGAGAAAGATTGGAGAAGAGAGGAGGTGGAGAGGAAGAATAATGGTTCTACGTCAAATCAATTATCCACAATTAAAGCTTTCTTGAAAGCTTTGTAAGAGAGAGAATAAAATAAAACAATTTCCTTTAACGACAAACATTACTTGATAGCATACCGAAAAGGAAGGAGTGTTGGATGTGGAGAATGCAAGAGGTCAAGGATTTGATTCCCACCTCTAGCATCTTTATTCTTCATCCATTCACTTCTATTTTTATTAAAAATCCTAAGGTAACGGGAAAATAAGTTTAAAATATCATTTATATTTAATTAAATAAAATTTTATATCTTACCAAGTTAAACTTTATCCAAGATTATTATTATTATAAAAAATCATAATAAAGAATATCTTGTTATTTTAAAGAAATATTTAAATTATTAAAATTAACCATTTCTTTTTATTAGAAATAACGATTATTACATCGATGCTCTAGAGAACATGATTCCAATGTTAATTGAACCTAACACAAACGATTTGCATCCACCGCATGAAACAAAAGAGAATCTAAAAATAACAATTAGTTGAATCGCAACTCTCAACAAGCATGGAATTCCAGTTCTGATCCTTGACACCTTAGCCGCCACTGCAAATGGCTGCATATCCCAGTGGTCGGACTCCTGATCCCAATCACAATCAAATTCTTCTACGAACTACTGAACCAACTCAAGAAGACTCCAGTTTTGGGGATGGAATGTTTGTCGTTCTCGACGTCGCTTCGATCTTCGCGTATATATGCTATCCTACTTCTTCATTGTCGTCAGATCTAAATTGATCCAGCGAATCCAATCCACGTGCTTCGAGAAAGTTGTGAACATAGAAATTGGTTGATTCGACGACCTTGAGATCTCGAGCGGCGTGAATGCGTGATCGGAGCTAAGTTTTCTTCAGGCGCCACGTTTGTTCGAGGTCTCGTAGGTGGCACATTAAGGTTACTTGTTCAGATTATCGCATCGGCGATGATTAGATAATGGTAAATAGAGTCGGTTACATTCGCCATTAACTTGATAAATCTACACAATTTAATGAGAAAAGTAACATAATAGACGATTGCGTGATCCTCCGTATGAAATTACATTTAATTGGTTTGTCAAAATAAATGGCTGTATAACCGGTGGTTTCTTGCAAAGTTGATCATTTGGTGGTATAAAATAAAACCACCGGTTATGAGATTATTTATTTTGACCAACAAATGATTTGGTAATTCTTGTAGTATTGGTATACCACCAAATGAAATTACTATTAATTTGGGGTTTTGAAGAAGACGGTCGAAGAGGATGAAATTGGTTCGAAAGTAGGGGGAAATTGATAGCCGGATGAGAAATCTAATATGTAAGGTCAACGATTTTTTGTAGAGGAGTTGGAAGAAAGTTTCAATGGAGAAGAATAGTGAAGTCGAGCCAACCGATTATGGTTAACGAAAAACCTGATAATTTCTGTAGTATTTAAAAAACAAGGGGCAAAAGGTTACATTCATGTTTTTTTAACAGGAAATTTGACGGAATAGACGACTGAGTGGTCATCCGTAAAAAAATCAATCAATCAATCAATCAATCAATCAATCAATCAATCAATCAATCAATCAATCAATATATATTATAAAAGCTAACCGTTTTCGAACCACCACGTTGATTTTGGCCCCACCTCATATTTAAAAAATTAATTTATATTCATATTATTTCAACTTTTCTAACTGATTTTCTATTTTTTCTATTTTTATTTTTCCTAATTTTTATCTTTTGGTCAACTATCTTAGAAAATATTTATGATAAGATTTTTCAATATTTTCAATATTATTTTAGATACATGTAAATATTATTTCACCTTTCGTATTAATTTTTTATTATCTATTTAAGTTAAAAAAATTATCTTATGCTTATGGGCCCACCTTATATTAAAAAATTATTTGTTTACATAATTAGATTTTTTATCTTCTTATGTAAAATAATATCTATGTAACATATTCTTGAACAATATCAACTACAATTAATTATAGGATCTATAACTCTATAACTATATACTAAAGTTGTATCTGTCTTAACGACCACACTGACTTTGACCCTAATTTATCTTTTAAAAAGTCAAATTTTATTTATATTAATGTATCTTTTTCAATTAAATTTACTTTCTATCTATTTATTTATAAAAAATTTAATATTTCGAAATTTATTTAAAAATATATAAAAATTACATTATCTTTATTTATATATCTATTTCTATAAAAAAATTCTTAAATCAAATTATGATAAAAAAATAAAAAATTACAAGATGATAAAAATTACATTATCTATGTTTTTTATCCATTTATGATGTAAATGATTTTTTAAAAATTAAACTTTGATTAAAAAATTTGTCTATAACTATATTTTGAAGTTGTATCTTTTTGAGTCACAATATTGACTTTGATCCCATTTTATTTCTAAAATGTCAAATTTTATTTATTATTATTTTATCTTTTTAAATAAAATTTCTCTCTATTTATTTATAAAATTATAAAAATTTAAAATTTATTTGATTCTACTTACAATTAATAGATGTATCAAAATAAATCATGGTTTAAGAGGTGATATTTTACCATTTAGTGGTTCCGTGGTTGTACGCAATTTTTTTTTTGTTTTTTTTCTTCCGATTTTATTTTATTTTTGTTAATACGTGATTGAATAAAGCCATAAAGGAATGGCGTCATGATGGGAAGACCGGAGAGAGGTAGGAAGTGTAAACTCACAAGACGCAGAAGAGGCCCAGAGGGAGCGCCGTGTTGAACAATCTCAGAAGAAGAGAATCACGAGGCTGAATTTAACTGAATAATGGATATATCAGAACTATGGGCGATCTTTGGTCCCGGCGTTGCCGGTGCCGTTTTTGGCGCTGGCTGGTGGTTCTGGGTCGACGCCGTCGTTTGTAGTTCTGTCGCCGTTTCATTCGTCCACTATCTCCCAGGTCCCTTTCTCTCTCTCCCCATCTATCAGATTAGCTGGATTTCTATCGCTTTCGGTGTGTTCTTCTATGTTAGCTGATATTGAATCGGGATGATTTCCCAGGCATATTTGCTTCTCTGGCGGCTTTGATGTTCAATTGCGTGAGGAAAGAGGATATTGACTACTCTCCTTACGACGAAGGAGAATGGAGGTCAGTTGAATGGCTCGCTGATTTACTCCTCCGTTCTTGTATGCTCCCGTTAGTCGCTGTTATGGCTTATTGAAAAACCTGTTTGATCTGTGATCCTGTCAATCTGTGTATGTCTTCTATGATCAATGTAAATGGATACCTAGGTGTTCCATTGGAACTTTGATTGGAGCGATAGAAGTGTCAATTTAACTTGAGATGTGAGGATTATTGCTATTAGGGTTTTGATGGTTCCTGTTACAGTCAGTCAAATTTTCTCGGTGCTTGTTCCAGGGACAATTTCAGTGCTTGGGCTCAATTTCTCGTGGATGTTTCATGACCATGTCTGATCTCAATGCTCAATTTTGATGCTAGCCTTTTCTAGTTGTCTTCTGAATTACTATAAAATTATTTGCATCGTCCTTCAGATTTTTGTTGCAGAAACTTTCACCAAAATACAAAGACCTAACTATTTGGTTTACTTGAGCAACTGATGGGCAGATGGGCATTAACTAAGTTGCCATTATAGCTATTTTGGAAAGAAGGTAGACATAGATACTTGTGATGTTGGAGTTTGGGCTAAAATTTAGCTAGAAGTTTGGACTAGGGATAAGGAAGATATATGATAGGGTTCTAGTTAATGTTATTTCATTTCATTTAATTCCATTTTATTTCTTTTCAGTCAAATTCAGACAGTTTGTTAGTTGTTAGGTTCGGAGCACTAATCTCTTGATGGGCTTAGTAGTTAGTTTCCTATGTTAATTCTTCTATTTAAATAAAGTCAAGTCAGTCTGTACAATTCAGATTTGAATTATTGAATAAAAGCGTTTCTCGACAAAATTCCTCTTTGGTGAGATTCTTACCTAGAGTGGTTTCCTCAAACGAGATTCTTGTTTGAGTGGTATTTATCAATATACTTGCTTGTAACTTTGGAGATTGGACAAATGTTAGTAGGAAGTTTTGATCAAAATAAAATCCATCCCTATCTTACTGGCACATAATTGTGGACACAAAATTTTCAAGCTCAATTATTAATTTATTATTATCACATAGCTGAATTTTAGTTTTTCTTCGGTCTATCGGGCGTACCCCCTTTCCCTTGGGCAGGGGTATCCCCATCTTGACCCCCAAGATTCCGCTGTAGCGGAGCCTCACTGGGTCAATGATGATGATGAAAATTTTCAAGCTCAGAATGGAATAGCCAGTTGAACTGTTGCTTGTAATGTTTATTGTTCTCAAGCTATAGCAAATTAGCAATGATGCTGCTCACAATGGGGACTGTAACTCTTTCAGGTTGAAGCTTTGGCTTTTCCTCGCCTATGTTGTCTCTTTTGTATCTCTTGCAGCTTCGGTAGGGCTATTGATTAAAGATGCTCTGGAGACATCTGGTCCTTCAGCTTGGACAGGCACTGCAGGTGTCTTGCAATGCGTGTTTGTGCTAATCAGGTTTGTAGTTTTCAACTGTAGTATTCTTTACTGTATGAACAGATATAATGAAGATTTAGTTAATGTCCTGTACTAGCATGAACAGATATAATGACATGTTCCTTGCAATCAGAACTCCCGACTTCCCTACTATCTAGGATTTTGTTTTGCTATTTAGTAGTTTTTAAAACTGCTAATTTTAGTTTATCTACTTTCTCATCCCGTTATTCCCGACTTGTAGACCCCTAAGGTGCTATTTGTTGCTTGTTTCTTGGAGTAGGTTATTAGTTGCTTTCTTTTAGGTTATTGGTTGTTACAAACTATTCCTAAAGAAAAGTGTGGGTTTGCAAAGGGGTTTCTATGCATGTATTCAGCAGACAAAAAATTGAATTGAATACAATATTGATGATTCCTCACAAAACTGGCTGAATTGTGAGATACTCGCGTTTATCCAACCGCGAGACTCAAGCCAACATCATCACTACCACCAGTGGCAGAGTTTTCGCTGCACTGAAAAGTGTGGGCTTGGGCATCAATGCAAACCCTCCTTTCTATACCCATTTTTAAGCTTGGAAGTGAATGGACCAGTGGCTAGTGCACATCAATATTGGTGTTGTCACTTAGGGGTGAAAGGTGCCTCAATCTTGCCTTTAGGTCAAGGCAAATTCGTAGGGCTGCAGCGATATGTCCTTTGTATTCAGTAGTTTCCTGCTTTTTAGGATTTTGTTTTGCTATTTAGCAGTTTTAAAACTGCTAATTTCACTTCATCCACTTTCCCATCCCATTATCCCTAATTTGCAGCCTACTAAGTTGTCAGTAGTTGCATTTCATTAGTTAATTTCTTTTAGGAATAGTTTATTATCATATTTGCATTCATGTTATCTTCTTTTGTTTCTTCATTGTTAGGGTTCTAACATATAACCCTTTTTGTTTGATGCTAAATCTTACTTTGGATTCACTCCCAAACTTTTGTTGCTAAAGATGTAGATTGACCTTGTTTTCACTTTTCATTCTATCTTGTTTGAAAACCCAAGAGTCTAAATCCTGCTATTTGGCATGCAAACAAATTATTTTGCTTCACATAGAAGGTGTTGTATAAAGGCTGCGAACATGCGTCTCTGTGTGTGCTTGGTTTAGAATTCGATATGTGACCAAAATCGGATTACATATAATCATCAAGGATCTTGAGTGAGGAGCAGCTTAATATATTGATGAAAAGGAGTGAAAAGAAAAAGGCGTTTGGCTTTGTGTGCACCTGTGTATGGACATGATATTTTATTTGCTTTCCTTCACTGTCATTTTTATTGCATCTAATTTCAGGTACCTTTTGTTTATTCCACTGATGCATGTCTTGTGTGCCTACAAGAAAAGGGTAAATTTTAGTATGAATAGCTCATATCATATTACAAGCTTTTATTGGCTACAAAACATCTACTTGAACATAACACAGAATGACGACACATGTTCAGCAATGTTCTGCCCTGTGTCTCGATTGTACATCTGAGATGGCTGATCTGCCTGATCATCGTCATTATTCAATGCCCTATATTTCTACTGTGATGTTTTCGGATTTATGTTTGTCGTTATTTTATATTATTTTATAGGAGTCGATGGTTGTTAGCGTATGCTGATCTCTTCTATAGCTACATATTTATATATTACTCTCGTTTTTTGCAGCGGCCTTATCTATTGGACGTCACATTCAGAACAGAGTGGCAATGCATGGTACTAAAGGATGAACTCCACTGTTTTATACTGCCATTTCTCGTGTAATATGAATTGAATCACTTTGAACTTGGTAGGGAAGTAGTCTGTCGTGTGTAAATGCTTGTAACGTGTGCATTTTCACCTACTGATCAAAGCATTTGCTATTCAAACTTTTGATGATTGGAATTTGAAAGTATGGTTGCATGAATGCCTGGACTAATCTACTATATATATATAAAACCAATACGGTTTGGAGCCACCTTATTGCGTCATGTCACTTTTGACACATGATATTCTGATATGATGAAAAAACTTCTTAACAATTAGTCATAAAAACTTCTTAAATATTTACACGACTAGGCGGATTAGCCTTTCCATGCATCCAATGCAAATCCGTTCATTCAAAATGAAGCTCAAAACAGATTACATACATCTAAGAGAATAGTTTTTTTTGAGCCAAAATTTTACTTCCTACAAATCCGAACTTGACAACATCTCTTTTTCTTCTCTATACAGTATACATACGCTATGAACCAATGCATCAATCAAGATATGTCCTGTTAAATTAAGAAAATGCTAATTTCTATCCCGTTAATATAGCTCAAAACTGGGTTAGTTGCCTACGTTATTCTCTGTACTGCAAAATGATGATTAAATCCCAAGATCAAAAGAAGGCAAACCCAAATCATCAACCCTTGGCTGAATGGGTTCGGAAACACTCACCTTCGGTTTAGAGGAGCCTGCTTTCTCTCCAAGAAGCTTAGCAGCTTGCGCCTCCAACGCATCAAAATCAAGGCTCTCATAAAACTCATCATCCGTGTAAAAATTCCAATTTGGATCATTTTCATGGGATGAGAATTCTTTCTCCAGGTTTATTGCAGGCACGTGGAGCTCCCCACAACTGTACTTCCTTTTCCTGCTCCCGCTCGTGCTTGGCATGGCTTCTTCGGCTATCTTCTCCAGCTTGGAACATACCGACTTCTTTCTGCTAGAATTTTCGGTCTCATTGTGCCTTGTGCTAGCTTGAGGTGTGTGTAAGGAGTTTTCAGTCTCACTGCAACTATCCAGAATTGTTGCAGAGACCAAAGAATCAGGCGTGACAGAACTAGAGCAATTCTTCCGCCTTCTGATTGGTGATTGACTAAGCAATGAACGCCTGGAGAGTGAACAATTTTTTTTAATAAGGTGTCATGCATAATATGATACAAACTTTGATTATCTATTTTATTAGTTTTCATTATTATCTCATTTCTCTAATTTTATGTTACTTTCTTTAATTCCTGAATTTCCCACTTCTTGGTTTTTAGGCATTTCCCCCACTTTCTCCATTATGTTATACATTATCTGATTTACTATTATTTAGTTTTTGGGTTCTATCATAATATTTACTGGAGAAAGAAGAATTACGGAGAACCTGTAAATAGCCATCATGTCAACGTCGCTGTCTTGAGGTTGACTTGCAATGGTAGGATCTATCCTGTCGTCTATGAAACTGTCCTCGAAAGTATCTTCATTACGATCATCTTCCTCATCAGCAGACACTTCAACATCCGAACAAACCCTGAGGACCAAAGGGTAATATTAATAAAAAGACAAGTCAAGTGATAACCCTTTTAACAATTCAAAGTAGGGAGACTTACTCAGCTTCTTCTTCAATTAAGTCTCTAACATCTGGATGGCAAATGCAAAACCAACATATAGATCAGATTCAATTAGAATCTTTCTGCAAATGATTATTCAGGCAAAACTAGACCCGGGATGTCATAGCAAACAACTACATACCTATATCAGAATTTCTTCCAGCAGGAACTATGTAGTCCACACGAGAAAACTTAGCTGGATTCCCTTTCTCCCCATTGCGAGATCTGGTATCTCCAATCTTGCGCAGCCTTTTTAATTTGGTACTCCTTTTAGCATCCACGGATTTCTCCTCTGAACTCATATACCAATCCTTGCTGCAGAAACTGTTTGTTAAATCTGCCAAGGGAGTTCGGAGTACCTTATCACCTTCACAAATGCCCTTGGTGTTAATGCTACTTATAGCTGCCTTAAGAACGGGATTGCAAGGACTTGTGATCACAGTGACCTCAGCACCCTCTTCTGATCCCAGTACGGGTAATGCACATGATTCCATACCAGTTATATTGTTGTCCTCTTTACCACCACTTGGAAAGTCTGTAAGTTCCAAATTTAGTAAATATTATTTACCATGGGATAATTAATTGTTCATAATAACAAAGGACTGTAAATAAAATTCTAGAGTATAACTAGTACCGTTGATGGGAGACTCAGGCACACATCCACTTACGACATAGTTTGTCAGTCGAGGACTAAAATCAAGTTCTTCATCATCATCATCATCATCATTCACGTCTAGGAATTCTGGAGAGCTATGAATCATCACAGGATTCAATGTCTCGTGCAAACAACAGGGAGAAGTCACATTTGAAACTGGATTTATCTTAGGTGGAGTTGGTGATTGAAGTCTGAGCAATGCTTCCAATTTACCACATCTATCTTCCACAGGTGAACTAAGTGATGCAAAAACAGTTGTTTCCACGAGTAACTCCTTAGCATCTCCAGATACAGGTTCAGAGGCAGCAGCCTGCCCTGAACAATTAGGAAGTACACAATTTCTTGCTGTTGGGCTTTCAGAATATAGGATATTTTTCACATCCAAAATAGGGACAGGCGCAACTAAAACCCTCCCAAGGGAATCAATTGATGCAGCTTCTGATGAAAACAAGAATATATGAGTCATGTGATGACAGGGAGAAGCCACATTTGAAACTGGAATGTGCTCCTTGCTTTCTGATGCATCATGAGGAGCAACCATAGAATCCAGTACTTTAACAACAGATGCTGGCTCATCACATTGGTCTTTACCGGATGAAGTACCAGAAAGAGGCTTTGTTGTGCCTAATGCCTTCTCAGGAGAACTTTGAATGCTAAGCATCTCAGTATTTACAGTACAAGTGGAAAACTCGGCATTTGACACTTCCCCACGCTCTGCTGCAGCATGGAGGGCATATTATGAATCAGTAATAGTGCTTAAATTTTGGTTGGACTTGTTCCAGTACACAGATCTTGTTCTATGTTTAATTACAATTCATTCAGCTGAGGACTAGGCCAGCATAACTGTGTGACTAAATGTGAACAAAGCAAAAGTACTAGTAAAACCCTATGCAGAAGTATTCCTCCAATATTTTATCAAGTTTCATCATTGCAGGTGGTTGGATTTCACACCCTAGATTACCATACTTCTATTCATGTAAGATGAAATTCAAACAATGAATAGTTGTCAGTTGTCACCTTCAACATTGTTGGGAGTCTCCATACTCTCAACCGCTGCACAGTGATCTGGATGGTTCTGATACTGAGAATAACAGGAAAGTCAATACGTAAATGCAATAAAAAAAAATGCACAAGTCTCATAATAATAAAAAATGCATAAATATTAAACTCAATAGCACGAGTCTCATAATACCTCAAAATCATAGGAGGGGTTGTTCCATGTACAAGATGGTCCTTGCAGATTTTGCATTGTGTCTATCAACATTACCGTTCTACATGAGTGCTTCACCATCTGCACTCTAGAAGGAAATGCCTGAAATTGTGGATAAGCAATGAGAGATGGTTTCCAGGTATTGTCCTTGATAGAGAAGTATCTAGTTAATGTAAGAGCCTCAGCATCAGTAAGCTTCTCCTTAAATTTTAGTACTGGGTCAGAATCATCCTTCACTTTCTTTCCACGTGGAACAAACTCTGGGATTGGAATTTGTAGACACTTCTGTTCTGGTCTATAAATATGAGGAACCTGCAGTGGAAGTGCACAGCACAACACAATAAACCCAATCCATGTGAAATGAAAATATATTTATTCAGCCAAAGATTGTACCCACCATCCTCGGACTAGGATGAAAATTGAAGCTATTCATGCCCCCATTTCGCATGTGCTTCTTTACAGCTTTGCTGGTTGCTTGTTTTCTCATGTACCCTTTCATTTCTGATCCTTCACAAACTATGATCAGTGATATTTGGTCAAGGATCAGTCTCAATGAAAGATAATGACTGCAGACTCTAGTCCATCAACACAATCAATAGTAACTAACCAAAAATTCAACCAAAATACCTATGAGAATACTTGGGTGAAGACTACAAATTCTAGGGAATTATGATTAGCGAACAAATAATGATGGGAACTAGTTCAACTATAAGGATATCAACTCGTCCATCATGCTTCCTTCCAGTTCTTCCCATGCGCTGAATCATTCTTAATGGTGAAATATTGGCATCAAAACATATCACAAGATCAACCTCCATTATATCAAGGCCTTCTTCACCAATAGATGTAGCAACAATGACATTGTATCCACCCTTACGAAATTTCTGCTCAAGTTTGTCAGAAAGACATTAGAAAAAGCTTCAAGAAAAAGAACATAAAACAGCAAGAAAATCAAGGAGATGAGAGCTTTTGTCACCTCCAGAACAGCCTGTTGAACCTTTTGTGTCTGTCCTTTTAAGGTTTTTCCTGCAAGACAAAAATGTCACATACTTCATTAAATAATCGTACATTTCAACAGTAGTGCAAGGCAATAAAACATAGAACAGTGGAAGCATATGAAAACCCTTGGCAATTATAAATCGCGTTCATAGCTAATAGTTTAGCTCACATCATCAACAGGGACAGAACGAAGACAACGGGATGAAATCAGGGCAGAAAGAAATATCCATTAAAATTGTCTTATCAAATTGGAAATCTATGTAACGTGTATTTAACTCCTTGATCTGAGCAAACATTGTACTTAAATATCTCACTTATGACCATGTCCATATGAGATGGAGATGACATCATTAACAAACCTGAGCTTTGGCCAATAAACTCTGTAGGCCTCACAAAATTCCCAAGATTTGATAATGCATCCATTATGTCCCTGCGTACAAAGAAGCTTATATGGGTCATCATTGAAACTTTGATATCTTTAACATTATCAATCGCAAAAATAAATATTGATGTCCACTATATTGCACCAGTGAGCATACATCAGGTTAGTAACTTCACCTGACACTTCCTCTAAAATTCGAAAAGATGATGACTCTGGAGCTTTCTGGATTGTTATTCTCTGCACCCAACATACAATGTAGAAGAAACAAAATGACTTTTCTGGAGCAGTAACTAAATAAAGTAGTCCATATCGTGAATGAAACACTAATATTATCAATTCTCAGGCAAATCCTTCAAGTGATATAGGCAAACACCAAACGCATCAGTAATAGCCAACACCCTATTTAGATGTTTTGCACTAATTGTCAATTCAAATGAGCCCACCTGCTTTACCATTGCTTTTTTCTCATAGTTCAGAAAATTTTAGTGCATGGGTAAAACAGAAATAGTAACAGAGATCTCTGTACTAATTAGATTAAGATTGCAATAATGCTCAAAACCTAAAGTTTGTATAATTACATAAGAACAAGAGGCGCAACAAAATGAAATACATACTGAAGTGATCAACTAACACTTCTATCAGTTTTGACAACTTGGGACTTGAGGCTCCATTTGACATGCTTCGCCTCATTAAAACCTTCATTTGTTGAAAACCTTCATTTTTATTCATTTGCCTGGCAAAAGACCTGCAAAAGATAATACACCGGTAATTATTTCATTTTTCCTTATAATAAAGCATTTAAGAAAATTAACAGCAACTATAAACTGAAACTCAAACAAACAACATTTTCAAGGTAGAAAACATGTGGAAAATTTCTGAGATAACCAAGGCTGCAAGCATTAGTGGATTTCATTCATAACATTAGGGATGACATTACATTGCCATGAGATTGTTTAAGGTAAGGCTAATCTATTTGATATGGAAAGATCACAATAGAAGTTCATAATAAGGAGTGCAAGTACATATACCCTTGCTTTAACTTTTCTTCAAGCATCTCATAAGCTGGCCTGATCCCATGACTTGAGAGCAATTTACGTAAATGATATAGCGAGAGAAGCAGATGTAAATTCCCTTCTACCTCGCCACTTTTTACATGTTGAAGGTTTGGAGGTGGTGCTTGTCGAAACTTTTCCCGTGAAGTTAGTAAATCACATGGACTAAACTGTGAAAAATCAAAGAATAATACTTAAGTTGTTACAAGTAGAAGAAATAGCATACAGAGTTTCATGCAAAAATGCTGATGCAATTGGATTATAAAAGAAAACTCCAAGAATGTGGTAGTTTGAAAAATGCCTTGGTGCCTGTATGTACCTCACAAACATGGTATATATTACAAAATAATTTGAATACAGCAAAGAGCAGAGGTTGACGAAACTCATATGAAGCAGTAGGAAGAAGAAAAAAAACTGAAAAAATTTACTCACCGTCTGGAAGTCTCTATTAGGCAGCACTCCCATTGAAATAAGCCGAGCTGCCATCGGACGCATAACATCCAAGAGCAAATTATTTACATCAAAAGCATCCTTACCCATCGGAACCTACAAATTCCAAATTAATGAGATAATGTGACTCTTACACTTTGTATACAATGAAGATACACTTACCTCAAACAAATCAAGCTTCCTGTTATGAACATAAGGAGCAACATCTGGATCACTTTCGGTTCGATATTCAAGCGTAGATATCTGCAAGTTATCAATGACTTGCTGGATAGCCTGCTGCTTTGCTGGAAACCATGCTTAAGTTAAAGACATAGGATCAGGAAAATATAACAAAAAAAAGGGTGGATATATAATCTTACATCCAGGAGTGGCAGTTAGTGCCAGTATTCTTAGCTGCACGGGAACAGCCATCAACTGCAAATAACAGTATGAATACAAATTATTGATAATCAGAATACTAAAAGTATTTATGAATGTACATGAATACATGATAGATGGAAATCCAACCTCTCGAACTGCAACACAGTAGGAATAGTTTCCCATTGCACGATGGGCCTCATCAATCACCAAACATACTAAATTTTGTACCAAGCATGTTCCTGGATAACAATCAGAAGTAAAAATCGGCAATGAAGAACAATTGAAATAGACTGTAGCGACTTGTAATCAGGTTGAAGCCACAGGCATATAGATTTATGGATTTAGACAAAATAATGCCAGATAGTAATTACTAACCAATAAGGAAATTTGAGTACAGTACAATAATAACTATAGCAAAGAAATTAAAAGATCCATTTGTAACGAGCCAGAAGCATGTGTACACTACTTTCATCTTCTTAGGAGCAAAACATGGCAAATTAAGAGCCTTAAGCATGGTCATATAGTAATATGCTGTCTGACTTGAACAAAATACTAATCCAATCAAGCTTGCTTAACAACCAACCATGCATATCAATCTGGCCAACAATAAGAACGGCATAGTTTAAGACTTTAAGTATTCACCAGATTGAATATCTTTCTCAAACACTTGCGGAGTTACAAAGAAAACCCTTTTCTCCTTCCATAAGCATGCCCTTTTTGCAGGTGTTGTCTGACCTGTCATATCAATTGTCCAATCCTGCAACCGGTGTCATCAATTTTGATCAGAATATGTCTTTAGACACGTCAATATAGTAATACATAGCTAGAATCCAATATATAATTAATGATTATAAACCATAATATTGCTTGCCTGTGGTATGCCAACAATATTATGGCAGGCCTCTATTTGTTGCATCACAAGTGGTCGTGAAGGAGCAGCAAAAACAATTTTTCCTGTCATTTCAACAAGAAGTATGGTTCCCAGAAACAATTAGTAAGATCAATCACCAAGTCATGGAGCAAGGGAAAAACTTGCAGAACATAAGCTTCTTTACCCAAAATGCTACATCCAACCACATTTATAGTCATGATACTTGTTATATACTGATGAAGATGGATAGAAATTAACAACACTAAAATGCTGCTGCAAAATTGTTTAAAGTGCATAGAAGGCTGTGGAGCAATGAAATACCTTCCGGAAACCACCGGAAGTAGTTGTACATAACAACAGCAGCTATTAAAGTCTTGCCGAGTCCAGTTGGCAGAGCAACCATTGTATTTGCAAACAAAGCTTTCTTAGATATAGCAAGCTGATACTCCCGAATGGGGACATTTTCTGCAACATACAATAAATGTGTTACACATTTACATGATCAGTATATTGCCGTCTGTCACTTCAATTCTACCCCTTTTTTATTTATCTCATCTGCAGATTAAGCAGTCAGATTAATCTGGCCAGTTTCTCCCAAGTCAAATTAACAGCAAAAGAAAAAGAAACAGCCAAGAACACATATTATTAGTGAATATCAGCAAGAATATAGAGCATGCCCACATCAGGTAGCAATTTCAACTTAGTAGACACTAGACATTACAGGCTATCCATTAAAAACCCTAGATATCAATCAATTCAAAACACCCGTTTACCAGACCCAACAGCACAGAAACTAAAGAAACCTAGGTCATGTAACAACCTGGATAGATCCATGTCTTAGCAGCCTCCGGGTCAATGTCGACGCAGCAACCCTTAACATCAGCTTCAATGTTAGCTTCTACTTCCGATTCCTTGCCCTTGTAAATTTGGCCATTCAAATTGGGCTCGGAAACCCTGTTAATAAATTGGTCAAGGGTCGATTGGCGACTGTTCTTGTACGATCCTTTCAATTGACCACACGGCTCATTGCTGATACCCCTCTCTTCTACCCTCGCCGGTGGAGCGTATGTGGGCGGCGGCTGTTGAAGAGAAGAAGAAAAAGAAGTCGGTCCTCCTGTTTTCTGGCAAGCGACATCGATTTCTTGGACGGCTGCTTCCCAATCAAATTCCTGGAGACATGGACGAAAACAAAACTTCTTAGTTAACCACCAGTTCAGGAAATAAACTTGGGTACCAGAGAGAGAGACTAACATCGTCATCATCGTCGATGATTAGAACAGGTGCAGCCATGGGCTTCGAATTGAGGAAGGGAGCGAGCGAGAGAGATGAAGTTTTCCCTCAGTAGGAGAGATGACGATTGGCGGGCAAACAGTTCAAATTTTCGAGCGTTTACCTCTCATTACACTGTATCTTTCAATTTCATCCACTCCCAGAATCCCAGCTACAATTTTAGGGTTTTTATTTAAATAAACCATCGCTTTTTCAATTTTTTTTTTTAAAAAAAAAAAGGAAAAAGGGAAAACCTCTTGCGGTCGAGTGGTCGACCCTCTTTTGTCCAAGTGGGCCGGCTTTGCTTGGAAGTCGGATCCTTCCTTCGTACACTCCTTCGGAATTAGAGAGCAAGAGTGAGCACAAAGTTCTGCAACCATGGAGGCAGTAGTGGTCGACGCTGGATCCAAGCTTCTCAAGGCTGGCTTTGCCATCCCTGATCAGCCCCCTTCTACTGTACGTCCACTCTCTCTCTCTCTTCTCTCTTGCTTCTGATTTCCTTCCCAATTAGGCTTTCCCTCTAGTATGAGAAATTATCCTCTCAAAATTGAAAGTTATGGTGAAAAGGGGAAAGGAGGAGGGTTTTATGGTGTTTCCCGGCATTTTACGATTATTTTTTACTCATTAGTCCTCAATTCACGAGCATTCATATTTCACAATCTAAATGTTCGAGCTTTTCAGATTATTCCTACACAAATGAAGCTTGTACCCGAGGAAAACAAAGGCGATGAACTTGCAGAATCCGAGGGTGTCACCATTGATCCAGTAGTTCGAGGGTATGTTACAGATTGGGATGCCATGGAGGATTTGATGCACCACGTTTTATACACCAACCTTGGCTGGGAGATGGGCAATGAAGGCCAGATATTATTCACAGACCCGCTTCTAACTCCTAAGGTTCCGTTTGCTCTTTGATTAATTCACGAAAACAAAGCGAATTGGTAGTTTGTAGGAATTAAGTTTGGTTAGGGTTTCTATGGTTGAGGCCCTTGAACTCTTAGTTTTGCTTTCGCCAGGCTGTCAGAGAGCGTTTGGTGCAGTTGATGTTTGAGAAGTTCAACGTATCAGGCTTCTATGCAACAGAACAGGCAGTTTTATCACTTTATGCCGCAGGGCGGATTTCGGGCTGCACTGTTGATATTGGTCATGGGAAGATAGGTACTTTCTAAAAAACTGTAAAGTTTCTGAATTTTTGTCGTTGGCTTCAATTGACATGTAATATTCTGAGTTTGAGCTGCCACCAATCAACCAGATATTGCACCAGTGATTGAAGGTGCAGTTCATCACATTGCCTCAAGGAGGTTTGCTATCGGTGGTGCTGATTTGACTGACCTTCTTGCTCGGGAGCTTGGCAAATCCAATCCACTAGTGAATATCAGCTTTAGGGATGTTGAGAAGATCAAAGAACAATATGCAACTTGTGCTGAAGATGACCTTGCCTATGAGAAATTGCAGAAGTCATGCCCGAATGAGCAGCATACTCTTCCTGATGGCCAGGTATCAACCATTTCTCTAAATGTAGATCATCCTGTGAAACTCTACTAATCTTCAGTGTTTTACTTTCTGTCCCTTTTTATCATAAAATTACAAGTCCTGCTTTAGACTTTCCGTGTTGCTTTGTTGCTCAGGTTATAACAGTTGGACGAGAAAGATACACGGTTGGAGAGGCATTATTCCAGCCTTCTATACTAGGTCTGGAGGCTCATGGGATAGTGGAGCAGCTTGTACGTTGTATATCAACCGTGTCATCAGAGAATCAGAGACAGTTATCAGAGAACACTGTACTATGTGGTGGCACTGCCTCAATGATCGGTGAGTGATCTTTTTTTCTTACTAACTTCAAAGGAAGCAACTACAATGTCTTTAATCTGTGAATTTAAAGGAAGCAACTCTTACTATTGTTAATAAATTGCCCTCTTTTAGTCTTTGAACTGATCCTAAGCAGTAAGGAGTTACCTTGGAATTTTGTATACAAGTGCAGGTTTTGAGAGTAGGTTCCAGAAAGAAGCACACCTAAGCTCATCAGCTATTCATCCTTCTGTGGTAAAGGTAAGATTGCCTTACTCTTGACTTCATATATGGGTTTAGCTATATTGGTAGGCTAAAGGAGGGCTTACCAGGGTATTCATGGGATTAGCATGAAGTCCGTCAATACTTTGGATGATTTATAACCCTAAAATCCAGAATTTTCTGCATTATTTCCTGAAATATGATGGCTTCCTTGACATGTCTTTTCCAAATTTGTTACAGCCCCCAGAGTATATGCCAGAGAATTTGTCAACATACCAAGCGTGGGTGGGTGGAGCCATACTTGCCAAGGTCGTCTTCCCCCAAAACCAGCATGTCACCAAGGCAGACTATGATGAGCACGGCCCTGCTGTTGTTCACCGGAAATGTTTCTGAGGGTCAATGGGATTCGTAGCTTAGTCAACTTCTGCTTTCCATAAGAGAGGATATATGAATGGTTGATGCATGTAAAACACCATTCATTGCCCAAATAGGCCAAATGTCTCTTATTCAGAAAAATATGTAAGCTATTCAGTTAGATTATATGATAGACCTAGATTGGAGTGTGAATTCCTCTTAAACTGTAGTCTTGATTGAGAAACAGTTCGGATCTCTCAATATCTAAGCACCTTTTTGAGTTTTCAGACTTAAAATTCCTATTTTTAGGATGAAGATTCACCAGATTAATTACTCAAGACATTCAATTTTACGTAAAAGATGAAACATTGACAATGGAGTGAAACATCAAACATTTACAGGTTTTCAAAAGCAGTCACAAGCGGGAATCGGGCACCCAAGTGATTCCAGAAGTAATTTTTTGAGACAGCTTTCTATGAGTATCATTACTCAACTCCACAGATTCACCAGCCTAATTGGTTCGACTCTTTCGGGGGGCTTAGAGCGGTTTGAACACAGATAGTTCACTTTGGAGCAGTGTATTAAGTGTTTGCAAGTTTCTAATCCTTTCCCATTTTACCAGTAGTCAATACTCTGTGTAGATTGAATGCTTCGCCTTGATCTCCATTTAAGGCCCTCCTCTCCAAGCAGCAAGCAGTCAGCTGCCTAAGCAGCTTCTCAAGGTAAGAATGCAACAAGATCGCTGAGCCATTTATGTTGGGATTAGTTGCCAGTACCATGGAGTTGACAGCATCTGCAACAACTTCTCGCTGTGAGTGCTCAAGAAGATATCCAACTGATGACTGCTGAGGTTCTTCATATGCCAGCAGAGCAACACAGTCCTGAGATGTATCCAGAAGAATTGATTTATAAAATAATAAAATAGAAGGATGTTTTTAAACTGTATGTCAAACACAAATTCAGTGATAATATGATTGACCTTCTCACTACGAAAGAGGAAAATTTTAACGTATAAATAGGTTCGCAGAGAATAGGGCTATAAAAGCAGAGGGGATTTGAGAAGGCCTGGTACCTTAAGAAGCTCTTTAAAGCTATCCATATTGAAAAACTTTTCCAATTCCCTCTTCCCATACTTGACAGCTTCTTCTAGCTCTTTAGCCTGGATAAAAAAAAGAAACAAATGATTATATACCATATCTGTTACATCAGCCATTCCTAAAATTATATTTAATCAAACAGTACCCCTTCTAAGCTGGAAAGTTATATTACTAGAAGTTCTGTTATACACAATTGTAAGGAAAATTTCTTTCACTACTACTTGTGTAATGCTTTGTGAGAAGAGAAGATGTGTTACCTGAACCAACTCAATGAACTTCTGGCAATGAAGTAGAAAGCAAGTTGCTGATTTCTCATCCTGCAGACCCAACAGTATGCCAAATTGATTAATCAAGTGTTTTGAGGCAATAGTTGCAATTTATTTAGTGTAGCAGTAAGGCTGTATACCCTAGACCAAATATGGATATCTATTTTGGACAATCACTATGACAAGGCAGGAACAGGAGGAAAAAAATGACAATCTCATTCATCCAATGGCCTTCCTCATCATCCAATGGCCTAATAAGTAATAATATCATGATTTTGAAAACAAAGAAGGCTAATAGTGACCAAACTTAAGCTTAAAACACTTTTGATAAATAGAGAGGAATAAGTTCAATGTTGAGGAAGAAGTTAATTAGCTATGTTGTGAACGCAGTTAATTAGCTATGCTGTGGAAGAACTTAATTAGCAGCTTTTATAGAGGATGAAGTTAATTAGGGAGGGACAAGGCAAACTTAAAGTTACTACATCTTTGATAACTAATTAGGAGCTTCTTTCCAGCTTTTCCTTGTGGAAGAAGTTGAGCATCAAGATAGAAAATGGAAAGAATTTCTAAACCACCTTTTCAGAGCGAAAATACAGAAACTGCGTCAGTATAAGGTAATGCAAATCTCAAAAAAGTTGCAGCCATCAACAGTGACCGAGCTAACACATCAAAGAGGGCACACCTGAACAATCTGAGGATACCATTGACGGAGTTTGTCAAATGCACTATCAATGTTTCCACATCTGATTAGCTTCACAGTTGGATAAAAAGTAAGATAAAAAGGGAAAATGGTTAGTACCCTAAAAAGGCTAATGAAACCATAAAGAGGCTCTGTGCAATGCTAACATATTTCAGACATCAATTATCAAGCGTAAGCATATGAAACTGAAAGTTGACGCACAAGAAATTAAGATTCTATGTCTAGGAAATCATATTGATGATAGGATCTAATTATAAATGGAATAGAAAACTGTAGGAAATACTTCAATATCCACAAGCATAAAACATAATCATATGCAATGGAGATTGCCGAATGCTCCATTAGTGGAATGCACTGTAAGATAGGAGAACGCTGCTCCGCATAAAAAGGAAGAAGGATTTCAGTTCATTTAAAACACAGATAGATTGTACAAACTAGTATATACATGGATCTCCATTTTGACGATTCAGGGGTGGGGGCACAATCCTAATCACTCTTGTATAAATGAAATCTTTCAAAAATAGCCAAAAATATATATATATATATATAGCTACCTGACGAAGAGTCTTTCTCTGAGTTAAAGCATACAAGCTATCTTGCTCAGCAAACCCATTTTCCTGGGCTATGGTGACAGGAGGTACAGAGGTTTTATTAGCCAATTCAAATGAATTAAGTGTCTCTTCATAGCCATAATGCAGCAAATAGGAACGAACAATCCTGCAAGGCCCATAAATCATAATCAAGAAAGACAATGTACAATATGGTCGAGTCTGAGTAGGCCTCTAATAGTCTAATCCATCTCTCCACAATAGCTAGGAGGTCATTAAACCTGTAATCTATTCTGAATTGATTACAGGTTTAATGACATCCTATTTATTCACCATAGTCAAGAACATGAAAGAGTATCAAAATACAATGCAAGAACTTAATTCATTGCGAATCCTAGTGAAAATTCTATGATCATGGTTGCTGCAGTGAAGTAGGCATAGGTATCAACTTCTAAGCACATGTACATAAATCTTTGTACTTAGAATAATATATAGAGAGAAGAGGAACTCACCCATAACTAACATTTTGAGGTAGAGATATCTTCTCAATCATATTTTGTTGTTTGGCTCTTTCTTGTGCTTCATATGCCTGATCAAAATACATATAGATGGGGAAAAACCATTGGCTATTGTAAAAAAACATTAACACGTGTACCTAAACTTAGGAAAGATCGAACGCATGAGCATAATATAAAAGAGGGAGGATGTTAGACAAAAGGGATGCACAAAAAAATATGCAGATTAAATATTACCTTTATATCAAAGACAAATGGATCCTTCCCAAAGTTGATGGATACCCTAAACACATGAAAACCAAACATTCTATAATAGTACATTGACACAGGCTAAGCATGTGACCAAAATACCAAAACTTGTATGATCACAATAATAGAGAACACATAAGAAGAGCAAAGAATAGATTGACAGAAAGAAAATGAATATAAATTGATGTAATAAATGAGACAAACTCAATAGGTTTCTCCAAGAGTCCAAGGAAAGAATTAATTTCTAGGTTTAAGATTTCTAGCGTAGTAGCAATTTCCCGAAATAAAATGAATGTATGCAAAAGCGTTTAAAATGCTATGTAAAAAGCAAGATGGTACACATCAGCAGCTAATCCTCAGGTACATACTCTTCATTTTGGCTGTGAACAGCAACTGTAGGAAATAACGCTCCCTTCACATCTTTGTATACAGTACCAACAACGACCCCATTTTTGCTGCAAAAATAAAATTATAGCACATAATTTGATGAGAAATTAGCATCAATAAACATATTTTATTACAACAGATTAGCTGAGCACTAAGCACACCAATAGACTAATTTTTTTTTAGAAATGTGAACTCTACATACATTTGAAACATTCTAACAAAACACAACTTTCTTACATAAAGAATATTTCTTGAGAAGCGTAGTTAATTCCAGCGCCAACTGTATCGCCAACTGTGAAGATTGGACCAAAAGGTTCTCCTTTTCCTTGACCACGGTAAAGAAAACCATCATCCCCGTGATAGCCATAACTATTTGCCTCCCAACTGCATATTAAGTTAAGTATGGATCAGGTATTATTTCTTTACAATATCTGCAGCAATCTGCCATTCATATATTCAAAGAAAAGGCATAATGTTTGCGATCAATGAATTATATTTACAGCTAAACCACATCAATTCACTACAAAAAACGGTACTGCTATGGAACAGAGAAGCAGCGCAAAAACTACTTGAGCAATCACCTCACCGTACACTCGAGCCAGATCAATCATACTGACAAGCAACGATTCTAGTTCTGCCAAAATAGAGTAAATTGAATCAAACGAAAAACTGAAGCATTTTCGAATAAATCTCTAACCCTGGTTGGCGACGCATTTTAAAGCTCTCATTTGTGAAGCCGATCGCAACCTGCCCCTTGGCGCCGGCGTTTTTCACATACATCTCAAAATAATACATCAATCGCTTCACCGGCGCCGGCCGATTCGACTGGATAACACCGACATCATGGCCGTGCAAGTTAACTCCTGTGTATTGCACGGAGAGCTTATCCATGGACACGACCAAGAACCCTCCGGAAATGTTAATAGTGTTAAGCTCCGCCGGCGCCTCCTCCTCCTCATCGCCAAGAATCTCCGTATGCCCGCCCCCACATCGGGTAGCGTTAAGCTTCGCCTGTTCGAGGAAGTAGCATCCAATCAAATGATCCTGTTGATTTGCAGACATGATTTCTCAAATTACTTTATCAGCCCCACTAAACGATAGCAAACCCTAATTCATCCCCGTAAAAAAATTAACGGACTTGTCGAGACGAAAGATCTAACGAAAAACAAGAAGGATCTTTGGATAATTTGAAGGGGTGAAGGTTTAAAGTTGGGATCGAGAGGTGGTTGGGGCTTGGCTGGGATCCGATTGATGGAGATTGGGGAGAAGGATGAAGAATGGCGTGCCTGACCGTTGTTTGAAGACGAAACGTTTTTGCAAGCATAGCACTCTAGGCGCTTTGCTTGTTGGATATACGAGAGTCCTGACAACATAAGCAGCAGCAGCAGCAGCAGCTTAGTGTATGTTTGGGCTCGTTACTACGATCTTATAATTTGTCCAAGCCCCGTTATCAGAACTCACTGAGTTGGGCCATGGCCCATGGACAATTGGTATCCATCCCAATACTTTTTAAAATTAAAACTCACCAACACATTCATAAATTAGATTAGTTTATGACTTTATGATTAATTTATTTTATACGTTACACACATACAAGTTACGATTTTCAATCAAAATATTCGTTTTTACATTTTCCCCCCCTAAACAAAAAAAGACAACGTAGAAAATGTAGACGTGTAAACTACTCTGGTTGGGGAATCTTACGAGTTGTGAACTATTCCTATAGCGATGATAATATAAAGTTATAATATAAAGTTAGATGGGATGGAAGAGTTTTTAGTGGGAAAAAAACGTAGAAAATGCCACACATATCACATCCGCAACCTATAATATAAAGCTAAAAGGAAATAAGAGTTTAATGGGGTGGAAGAGTGTTTAGTGAAAGTGCAATAGCCAAACTTGTTGATCATAATATATATTTTACTCATAAAGTAAGGTATTAATGTCTATTAGAAACAATAATCATGCCTTGCAATAGCTAGGGACCTTAATACTAAGAAAAGAGGTTAGAAATATTCCTATAGCGATGATACTTTGATATGATTTATTGGTATTATTAAAATTTAACTCTTTTTCTTTTGGTGAATAAAAATAACTCGCAATTAATCATTATCAACTCCATTCTTTTTTTGGGGGTTTCACAGATTTCCGTACCTTCGGCCCAACTAGTCTTGCGCCTCCACGGACACTGCCCTAGACCCAGCGGATCGGAGGGGTAAATCGTGGAATGTGTAGTAGCAGTGGCGGCAAATCTAGACTCAAAGGCCTACGTACATACAGGGGAACGGTGTTGCTCACAGGTGGAAACTCCAATAGTTAAAAGCAAGGCTCGAACCCTTAACGTGGTGCACACATGAGAAACTTCTAAACCACCACGTCATATGCTCGGGGGGCATCAACTCCATTCTCCATACTACTATGGGCCAAGTGTTTTGGATTAGGAATGTCGCTTGGTGTAATTCATAACAAAGATTTGGATTCCCCCATATATGTAATGTATAATTGAGGGTTTAAGGTTACAAATCCTGTGCCTCCCAATAATATTATCACGTGTTTTAGTTAAAAAATCTCTTTTCTGTTTTATAACTTTCCTCTCTCTTCGTTGCGTCTTCCTCCGTTCTAGATTGTGGAGTTCATCTTCTTCCATCTTTTAACTTGCTATCCTATTCTTCAATTTATAATTGATACACTACATAACAATATTTTAATTTTTAACCAAACGAAAATTAAAATTGAGAAAACATGATAACTAACTTTCTCTACATCTTGTCCAGTACGTGAATTGCAACTACTGTATGTTCTGCAAATCAAATAGAGGACTTACGATTTCTTAAATTTCTACGGTTTTTGCTTTGGGTCGAAATTTTTCAATGAAACTATCTAGTTTCAATTATTTTTCCATCTATTAAGATGAGTTAACCACTAATCTTACACAAGTTACTCAATTAAAAACTGAGAAACAATCGTTCCATTAAAAAATTATTGAAATTATAATGCTCTGCTCCTAATGGAAGTATTAGAGGGAAGCAGAATAACTCAGGAAGAAGGGGGAGAAAAACAGGGAAGAGAGAGGAAAGGTAGGAGGAGAAGGATTAGAGAGGAAATGAATTTTGTTAAATATAGACACGTGTTAAAAGATTAGTGGTGGCACAGGATTTGTAGTATCCTCCGTAGCAGATGATCCGGACTGATATTAGAGTAGAGTAGAGTATTGGGTGTGTACTTTTGTGTACATACAGTATATATATATATATATATATATATATATATATATATATATATATATATATATATATATATATATATATGTTTCCAGTTAGCGTATCAAACAAAGCCCTCATCCTCCATATATACCAAGTTAAGAATTCTTCGTTTCTTACAAAGTAGTCATGTTTGATCATGTTAAATACAGTACTAGCTATACGTACAGTGCGTATATGATGTAGCTAGCTAGCTAGCTAGGTAAATGATTCACTATACGTAATTGTAAGAGGTTTCATGAATCATGATTGCAACTAAAAAACAGTGTACGTACATGGAGTTTATACAATACAAGCCTACAAGCTAGGTATGATACATGTTGTCGATCTTAATATATTTACTGATCGATGAGGCGAAGAAGACGATCATAAACGAAACGTAATAAGAAATAATTACATGGGGATGATCGATGGCGATGGTTGGAATTGATTATGGCACAATTTGGAAGGTGGTGAAATTTGGGCTAAAAAAGTGGTAAATGTGGGAGTTGGGATGCCTCCTTCGCAACCCATCCACTCGTCCCACTCGTCCCATTCATCATCAATGGAGTTGATGCTCCTCGTTTCTTCTTCTTCTTCTTCTTCTTCTTCTTCTTCCAGTAGTCTCTGCATTATGCTCTGTTGTCCAGTCCACCACACGAAATGCAGGAAAACAAATAAAATCAATTTGGAAGGTGGTTTAATTATGCTCTGTTGTCGATCATATGAATTGAATCAGAAATCCGTTGATCAACATCATGTAATTTCATCGGAATATATATCAACAAGACAAAAAAAATAGCCTAGTCGTCAACCAACCTCGTAGGCCGCCTTGATCTCACGAAACGTTTCGGTCTTCCCGGAGCAGATTTCACCTCTTGCGACGTCCGGGTGATACTGCAGATTCAAATTTCCATTGATCGAATCCAAGACAACCATTAATTAATTAATCAATCAAGATTCAGATTCAAGATTCAAGACTGACCTTCAAAGTCAATCGCTTATAGGCGTATTTAACATCCGCCTTGGAAGCCAACGGCGACAGCCCTAACACGGCGTAGTGGTTGAATCCAGCGGCCGAACACGTCAATCGTCGTCGAGACCCCAACATCGCCGGGGAGGATTGGTTAATCCCTCTGAAATTGAAACGACCGCCATGATTAGTGCCGTGTCTGATCATCGTTAATTTCTCTCTATCTGTTCCCAAGAGGCCAAGACCCCAAGAGTGGATTGGCCTATCCAAAGCTCCAGTATATTCGATGGATCTCCGATCCTGTGTTTTTTATAATAATTGATTCATGTGTTGGGCAGGAGGAAATAGAAGACAAAGCAGGGCCCTGCCAAAATCATTATTCTTATTATTAATAATTGGATTTTCGGTATGGCCCGGCCGGCCTCAAGTGGACGGCTCAACTGCTCAAGCCTCAAACTAAGAGCCACATCATCATCGATCATGACCGGCCTGCCTTATGAGATCGATATGGAGTAATGACTTTGTACCTTAAAAGCTTTCCATGTCTCCACAATTTGTAATGAATTTGCAAATTTAACTACTACTGTAGTAGGCAAGCCACCATGCACGGTCTTAAACAGATAGCCGTCCCATTGGCCCATTTTTGGCCAAGGGGAGTCGTCAAGAAGCGACAAGTCTTTGATATGTGCAGTGATTTGTCGGTCAGTCTTTCTATTTGTATTAAAAAGGGAAGAAAACATCTGGATCGATCGATCGGTTTCCCACAGCTGGAGGCTCTGGAGGCGTTCGTTTTCTACTCCACGCCCGGCCAATTCAACATGGGCCACATCTTCTCCATGCCACCTCCTCCGCTACCCCCCACCGCCGCCTCTCCTTACGCCAACAACCCCCCACCACCAACGCCGCCCTCTCCCACTTCATCTCAGACTAAGGCCGTAGCCGATGGACTCGAGTTGGAAGAGGTGTTGCCAAATGGGTTCCTAGAGAGGACCAAGCTAACTAGCTAAGGGTATTGGCCTCGTTGTCAAGTCTCCATTCTGAGTCACGGCTCAGTAGGTGGGTTCGTCATTCGCTGCAGGTGGAACTCGGTTCTGGAGGCCGTGGTGGCCTCCAGAACATGGCCTATTCCAAATGCATAGTCAATTAAGGACCACTTACTTTTACAAGGGTTTAGGGTCGATTTTGTCTACCATACTCATGCCCACTTCGTGTCAAGCGTTCTAGATAGGAGGGTCGGTTTTTCTTTCGCCTACGTAGTACCATATATATCGATGCCCACTACTTGTTCCTGTCTTACCTTAATTGGTGTTCTATAGTAAACCATTTTTTCCTTCTTCTAAACAAGCTTGATAGAAAGAGACGGGGGACCATATTGTTCCTAGGCCATATCCATATAAAACAAAGCTTATACTCCATTAGGACTAAGCAATCAGAAAAGCTACCACATTGGATGAAGCGTTACTATTTATTGGGTCATTACAATTCAAGAAGAGGTTACTATACAACTAACGAAGATCATTTTTATGTCTACGTGTATCATGGATACTCACTGGGCCATTACAATTCAAGAAGAGGTTACTATTTACTGGGTCATTAATTAAAGTTCAAGAAGAGGTTACTGCATTAGTGAAGACCATGGGATTGGCCATTCCGGTGGAGCAGAGGGAACGAGATCAGTTCGTGGCCTGGGAGGAGAGCTGGCTGCTCAACTGACTGAGCTAATGGACTCTGAGAAAGGGAGAGAGATTTAGAGTTGAAAAACTGTTCTTGTGTGCTTGCTTGTATAGTATTCTTTTTATAGCAGTAGGAGGCAAATGGCCAATCGCATGTCATTTAAGCTCTTCAAGCTTATGGAACCCTAGGAGTCTACAAAAGATTTCATATACAACAGTTCTATCTCATATTCTAGGACTTTCTCTTCATATATGCATAAACATCCCAGATAAAATAAAGAAGCAAACATTTAAAAATGTTTGGCCATAGTCGAAGGAACAAAAGCAATATAAATAAATTTTGTGTACATGATGCTACATAAGTACAACGGCACTAACAGAGTTCAGAGAGTAGAGCTTGCCTAGATTATTTGTTTGCACAACCGGCTTTGTCAATGGGACTTTGTCACACTGATATTATGACCCACCAGTGATCTAGAGTTGAAAAACACAGCATCCGAAGAGTTCAAGGTAGATTTGTCGAGATAGTGTAGCCTGTCACTACTCCAATTGATCATGAATCTCAGCTTACAACTCATATATGTTCAGATGAATATGCTACCTATCTATCTAGCAAGAGGGAAGGAGATAAATTTAATCATTACTTGCAAGACGTCATTCCTTAGCCATGCATGTGCATTTTTTCTGGAGTTCTGTAAGTTCCTGCCATCATATTTCCATGCTCAATATAGTCACAAGTAAAACCACCTCAAAGGAGCTTATCACATGAATTTATTTCATCACTTCATTAGCATGCATCTTATTTTGCAGTTAATATAGAGGCTTCCTTTCATGAAAGCCCATGAATTGACTCATAAACCTTTTTAAATGCCTCCATTACTTCCTATTAAGTATGAACACAATGGTAATTTTCTCTCAACTTCCACCTTTTCACTCAGAACCTACTCATAGTAAGGTAATTGAATAAGCCAGCTCTAAGCAACACTTTCTGTTACTTGTCAATTGAAATGGCATAAAGATATTCATGGAATTGTTGATTTACAAGAGGCATTGAAACATCCATCATAACCAGAAATTTCATTTATATACTAAGATGGGTAGAAGACAAATCTGTTTCAGGGAATACCTCAATTTGCTCTTGCAGACGCTTCACATACTCGACAGCCTCTTCTAACATGTCTGCAGTATTTGTTTGCTGCATACAGTGTAATAGCACAGAAAGTAAATTTAGGGAAATTGAACACATTTCATTAAAGAAGTATATCAAAGCTTGTGAGAGCTAGCAATTGTATGTCAGGCAGATGGGTCTCGAACACAGCACAAACCATATTCACAGCTCTGGAATTACATAGATGATAATGATCTATGAAGGATGTTGAAGATATTCTATAGTGAATGCATAACCACAGACAAGACAGCAGAAATGCCAAGATTTGCCTGTGAAGTCAAAATTTAATTTAAGAAAAATACGGTTTAGACTTTGCTGAAATTCGATATTTTTATATTTGAAAATGCATCTTGATAGAAGATGTCCACTTCTACATCCTATAGATTATGCAGCACTACCTACAACATCTTCCTTTTTAGATCTACTTTGCTACCGGGCTTTTCCTCTTTCTAGGGTATTTGTTTTTAGATTAAAGCTTATAGCATGACTTTTATAGTTAAGGTAGCATCCATTTTAGTAGAGATCCTTGCATAAAATTTTTAAACACCCCACTGGTGATTTTAAAAAAAACATACGTGCCACTATTATGTGGCCCATATTGGATAAATCATACATCTTAGAAAGTACTAGCACAGAAGTCTCTAAATAAATTGGAAATCCATTAATTTCGCTTTCTTGTATCAGGTGAGAGGATAAATAAACATAATTAACCCTCTTGCTGGGGTGGAGATTATAAATTAGAAACTAAGAGCTCATGATATCAAAAACATACAATTCCAATCTCGAAAGCACATTTTATATTTGAGATATCAACAAGCCAGTGATCATCAAGAATTCTCTAAAAACTGAAAATGGGTCAATATATGTTATAAACAATAATCAAAATCTCACTTCAATGTAGATGAATTCAGTAATTAATTGATAGGACGAATTAGAATTTATAACTTGTTAGAACTCTAATACTGCATATAAAAGATTGAAATCTGAAAAGCAAGAATCTCTTAAATTCAACCAATTCTGAGCGATCCCCGAATGTAATTCACTTCATTAAACAATTACAATTTGATCTTCTCCTTTTATAATAGAATAATAAGATATCTAAATCCCAAAATCCCATAAAAATTAATAAATCTGATAAAGGAAACCATATTGGCAAGAGTGGTGAAAATGGAAAGTGCCTACAAACTAGAAAGTGGGAAAATGAAGATTTAAAAAAATAAATTAAAAAAAAGTACAAATAAGATAATAAATAAAGCTAATGATATAGATAATCTGGGTCTGTTTCATAACATGTGACTTGTGAGATTATAAGCATTAGGAGTTGGTTTATACTACTAATATGATTTAAGGTTTTCTATAGTAATACTTCTTTTGTATTTGTCATATATTAATAATGATGATTCTAAGTTCTACAAGCAGCACATAAAATCAAATCAGAGTCAAATCACCATGTATTCTTCTTCATTTCAGTGAAAGACCTCACTATATTAATCTCACACATCATTTCCAATTTGGTGATGATGACATATGTGACCTCACAACAACATTAACTAATATGTGAAACACATGAAATGTATCCTAATTTTTAGGATTTCAGACCTTGATGGCACTAGCATCAAATTTCCCACTTCTGTCAAGTCCTCTCCATGCAAAGTAATGACCAACCACCTACATTCAAATCCTAGCTGCAAACTACAAATACATTGAAGAAGCTAAACCTACCAGATACGTAAGAAACATGAATTGGTTAAGTTTTAACTACCAGATACGTAAGAACCCCAAAGACACATAAAATGCGTTAAATCAGAGTATGATCAAACCAATCCAGCAAACCAAAAAGCATTACCAACCTTATCCATATTTGGTACAAGCTCTTGAAGTTTCCGAATCCTGTCGCTGATTCGTGTTCTTCGGACCTATTAACCCCAGCCCCCACAAAAACAAAGAAAAATAGGAAAACTTAGACATACTGGTGATAAGTGTTTGAATCCTAAGCATAAAGCAGCACTAATCAAGCTTGAAATGAATCCTCACTCTTTCTGCTATACTGCGAGGATGAGTAGCACAGCCTCGCTTGGCGCGTAACCTGCAGGGCACCGAGTCCTCCAACAGCTTGTCCATCTCCAAATCCAACAAGCTACTCGGCTCTCCTTTCTAGCAATGTTCAAAATTTTCACTTTAGGTTACTTGAAGTGAAAAGGGGGGTCAAATTCACAACCCTAGTGCCATAATAACTCTTTCGGAAGTGACTTGGAGAGTTCAATTTTGAATTGAGCTGAGGATTGGGCAATTTGGATGAATTGAAAAGATGTGAGAATTAATTCGGAGGCAGATAAATTAAAAGTACCAGCTGAGAGGTGAACTTGCTTGGTGAGGGAAGGTCTGAGTCGGTCTCTCGCATCCGCTTCCCGGTGGGAGACATCTCCATCTGCGATCCCGCTAAGAAGTCGTAATTCCCGGACATGGCGAAGTTGGAGAAGTATCCATCGGTGTTACCGCTGAAGAAGTCAGCCGGAGAGCTGTTCTGGCGGTGAAACCCTCCCAAATTGGACTGGTGGTGGGGGTGTGCGTCGAAAAAGCCCGGATCGGCAGCGGAGGGGATGGAGTAGGAGGAGCTGGAGTTGCTCCGGGCAAGGCCGCTGCTAGCGACGGCGGGAGGATTGGTGGAGCCGGCGGTGAGGAGCTGAGTGAGACCGCCGGAGGTGGAGCCGACTTTGAGGGCGTCGTCCCTTGTTAAGTCCTCTTCGAGCAGCGCGTCCAACCAGGTCGCGGGAGCTGAGCGGAATCGGGCGAGTCCGGCGCCTCCGAATCGGGCCGCGTCGCTCCCCATCCCGCCGCCTCTACCGCCGGCGCCGCCGCCAGATGTGGCGTCCATCTATATCGTTACACTTCTCACTCTCTCTTCTCTGCGGTCTGTGCCTCTGTGGAGGAGGAAAAGCAACAATAACCAGATGATTCTTCTCAGCTTTGGTGAGCACTCGACTCTCTCTCTCTCTCTTCCTCCTCTCCCTCCCTCCTTTTTAATTACTATTTTTTTTTGTTATTGTATTTGTGTTATATCCTCCACCGCGTAACTCCGTCCGTTATTCCCGTTAACCGTGGAGGAGTGGCTAAGGCCCTAGGGACGCAGAAAATCAGACGCCGTCTTAACGGTTAGGCTACTACTATTATGTCTATAGACTCTAGTCCATATGAATGAATCCGGTTATCCGGATGACGAAGGTGGGATGACAACTTTGGTCACGCTCTTCCGGAATCACGCGCCTCATTAATGACGTTAAATAGACAGTTTGGTATTTATTTATATGATGATATACAAATAAAATTCAACTTTAGTGTATGTAATAATATCTAAATAATCTCACATGTTATAGTACTAAAAAACATACTATTTTCAATTTAGTTCCGATCAAAGGAGGGTGGGAACCACGGTCGAGTGGTGTGCGTGGGAGGTGCAATACGTATTACTTTTTGGGGGAAATTTTAGGAGAGTGAAATGTGAGCGTGGCACTTAATTTTGCGTTCCTGTGAAACTGTGTGACTCTGACTCCACAAATTGGACTTTCCATTGCTCCAATATGGGGCCTGGCCCATACTTTTTATTCCCCGCTAATTTTGTTCCTTTTTTTGGGCGCAATTCTTATTTTGTTCTATCACCATGTAAATCCTTCTATAAAAGAAACCTATTCTTGTGGGTTGGGTGCAGGTTTAGAATATGTTTTCCATTACTAGGTGCAAACCGACACACGAATCTTTACGCAAGTAAGTGCAGCTCAGTAGCATTATTCCTCACAAAACCAGATCATTTGATCAAAGCCAAACTAAGACAACAAAAAATGCAACTTCCTCCAAAACTTGTACATCTTTGCTCTTCATAACATCCCAATATAGGATCCCACCAATATCAAATATCCATCTTTGCTCTTCATAATCAGCAGTAACAATCAAAGTTTTGCATTTCGATTTTCCTTTTTTTGGAGAATATTATATTATTGAACAACAGTGACAAAAGTATGAAATTCTCAGAAAAATCCAATAAATGAACGTAAAGGGGGGATGCAAATTCTACTTAGATGAGCGAGCAGGGTTCAAGGGGTATGGTTATAGAATAAGACTTTTTTATATAGTTCTATCATCATCATTAACTCAGTGAGGCTCCGTTACAACAAAATTTGGGGGTCAAGATGGGGTACCCCTGCCCAACGGAAAGGGGATACAGATCTTATCAACAATATTTGGATGATTTTTTAGTCGCATTTGATGTTTTTATAGATTCTTCTTACAAACAAGTTCGAACCCAAATAGCCAACCGCTCCTAATTCATTTCATAACAACATTAGAATGACACGACAATTAGGAAAGAGAGGAGATGAAGGCTTTATTCTCCTTGGTTATTATAAAGACATTTTGATTTATAAAGATCTTGAAATGCATGAAAAGCTGAAGTGAGAAAGGATACTTACCACATAAAATTCCAAGGCCAAGACAAAATATCATCGTGTAACCGAAGTAAAAGTTCATTTGAAAGAAGTCGGACGTCTTGGTTTTCACGCGGTAGTAGTAGATCGAGAACAAGAATACATAGATTTATGTGGAAGAAGCAAAGAAGAATGCAGTCTATTGCCAATGATAGTTTTCGACATTCAACAAGAAGTAGGTTCCAACAATTGTGACACAGATAGTGACAATGACCAATATGAGGAAAATAAGCAGCCTGAAGTCGTAAACATAGTAAATCTACGTTCAAAAAGGATACAATAGGAATTTACACGAGTTAGAATTAAGAAAAATTCCCAACGTACTCCAAGGCGAAGTATTTGTATTACCTTGTAAAGTTATAATTCCAAAAGGATGTGAAGACAAAGTACATATCAATGAATAGACTCCCAAAGGGAAGCAACCCACCTATGAGTGATATATATTACAAATGGAGTGAGATACCATTTCTTTTCAAGAATGGGTCGGGGAATAGTTTTGACTCGACATGGATTGTTTGAAGTGTCGCTCCGGTTTCTTCACACAACGGTGCCAATTCATGTGAGAGGGGAGGAGACAAAAGCCCAAATTACGAATAGGACCCCTATTGTTCCGAAAGGAATAGTAGCAAGAGAACCATAGAATATGGCAATTATGTTGAGGATGAACCCAATTCCAAAGCACATGAATGGGAAGAGAGAAGCACGAAGAATATTGCCTTTATCCAATTTTCACCTGACAAAATTGTCAAAAAAAGAGTAAAGAGTTAGCCACGCTAATGAACCAACAATGGCCAAGGATGACAAAGAGACAATCACTGCATCAACACTACGACCATACATGCCACCACTGACGTAGCCAAAAATGAACAATGTCAAAGCATAACATACTATAAAAGTTGTAACAAGGGATCCCCTCATGAAGCATGAACAAAATGAGTAAATATGTTGATAACTGCACGTAGCAAAATAAACACAATGAAAAAGGCACATGTAAGCAGAGGATACCACATTGATTTTTGGCCCAAATTTATTTTTAAAATGTCAACTTTTAATTATATTACTTTATCTTGTTCAATAAATTTCTCTCCATATATTTCTAAAAATTGTAAAAAATCAAAATTTATTTGATTCTAAAAATAAAAAATTATCTTATGTGAGTATAATTTTTATTTATCTTTTATGTATCATTATATTAAAAAAATATGTTCACACCTAATACGAGTCTCTTTCACTGTCTCTTCTTGACTCTATCCTCTCTCTCTCTCTTACCTTCTAAGGAACTCGTTCATTCTATCTTAGGTCACGACAATGACATGTATATGAAAACATTTTTTAAAAGAAAACTAAATAAAAATTTAATTGATTTTTCACCTTTTTAAGAACTTCGAATTCTTTTATTTTAAAATCAAATATAATAAAAAACATTACTTATTATATAAAAAACATATGAAAGAGACAATATCATTGCAGATTATTAGGGTTGAGCTTGGGTCGGTTCAAACCGAAAATTTAAGCCGAACCAACCGGACCGAACCGAAACTGATATTATTTGGTTTGGTTTAGGGTTTAGGAATTTTCCAAACTTCGGTTTCAGTTAAATTTCAGTTCGGTTCGAATCTTTAAAGAACAATCTTCTATTTATCTAAAACCGAAAAAATCGAACTAAACCAATTTTGTTCGGTTTTCAATTCACCTTAAATGAAATTTTGGTTTCCAATTCGGTTTTTTTCGGTTCGGTTTAGGTTAGAACCAATGCTCAGTTCTACTGATTATTCATAATTGGTGATAGATGAAGTAATTAAAGTAAAAATAAAAATTCATATATCTTAAATTAGTATGGACTAAATAAGTGATCAAATATCTTTCCCTAAAAAAAAGTGATCAAATAGTTTATATATGTTTGATTTGTAACATTTTATTTTAATTTTTGTATAGAATTAGTTATTACTCCGTATATTATATAATAAAAATATTTAATATGCTTAATTATTCGGTGACATATTTTATCAAAAAATATTATTTTGGTGACCTAGCTGGGGTGGGCTGGTGGAAAAAAGACCCAAAATGGGTGGCAGGCGGCCCAAACTTCCACTTGTATGTCACGGCCCAAACTTCTCCTCTAGAAGAAGAAGGGGCAAAAATAACTTTAGAAGGAACAGCCTCAGAAATTGACGACCATGAATGAATGAATGAAGTCAATGGAATTCATAGCTATAAGCTATACATACATATTCTGGGTGTAATTGATTATTGATGTATTCCCCACTTGATTCCCAGGAGTGGGGCTGCTGAGCCTGGATTTGCGAGGCTCTTCCATCATTATGCTTCATCTGATTAAAACTTAGTGCTTTTCTTTGACAAACACATATCTAAATTTAATTTATATTTTATACACACACAAAAAGATACTCCATTAAAATATAGTAGTATCCATTACTCCGGTTGGCTGTCAAATACTCCTATTGTTGAAAAAAAGAGAGGAGCTGTTTGATTCCAGACTTGAAAAACTAGCTGCTCATTCATACACATGAGTCATGACAGTTGGCTCCTCCTAACTGTCATGATAAAGAACAGCACATAATTTACTTCAATCTCTCCTTAATCATTGCCATCTCAAGCTCCACTGTTCAACCCTAGCACAACATTTAATATTCTTCTCTCAATTAGAGATTAATTAATTAATTTATTAAGATTAGACATAACAACAACAACAACAACATCAATCCAGTGTTAACTCGCCTCATACGGGATTTGGGAGACCACAATATATATACACACTCTTGCCCGAATATAAAATCGATAGGGCATATGAAGAAGGCGCAAGTATTATCATTGTCCGAAAGACACAAGAAAAACTAAAATTTAGTTAAGTGATAATGATAAATAAATCTAGTTAAAATGCATCAAAATTGATATAGAAATTATATCAATTAATCTCAAAGATATTATATAAAAGATAATGAGTATGAGGATGCATCCCGTTTGTCTTTAAATTATTATTAAGATTAGATTAAAAAAAAAACTCAGATTTATTGAGGAGGCCGGAGAAGAGGTTCAATCATGCATGGAGAATGTCTCTGTGTATGATATGATTAAGTTTCATTGGTTCTTCTGACACCAAGATTTTATCTAAACATAATATCCTGTCAAATAATGGCCGGATGTATGTATAGTATTATATATACGGAGACGTAGTACTCCGATCCGTATTTGAGTTAGAGGTAATCAAATTAATTTAATCCGCGATAACAAACAGTACTAGACATGCAAATTAACTTGGGGGGGCCAATGTAATTTAAGATGAATGATTATGACAGCTATATATGATGTATGGAGATTAGAAGATAGATGAGATACGTGTGCATAATTGAGAGGTTGGGCGAAAGCGCAAGCTTGCAGCAATGGACATTGAAAGTGATTAAGAAAGTGACTTATGTACGTTCAGAATTGAAATTAATATTGGATACTTTTAATTATTAAGTATGAATTCTAACCTAGGTCATTAGGACATATATATAATAAGTTTTTTTTTTTATTATTCTTAGAACCTACAGTACGTATGTTGTTAGCTAGAAAAAACAATTAATTATAAAGTAGATTAAAGTAGCTTATAACTCTGTTATCTCAAAAGTAGAATGCTTAATTAATTATCCGTGTTATGTTATGAATCATCAGAAATAAAATGAATACTTAAATCAAAAGAAAGGAAAGAGGAAAAAGGTAAAGGTAGCGTGCAGCTGGCGAAGGCAAACTTTAGAGGATTCATCCTCCATGACCAATTGACCATGAGATGATGATGAGTCCATGGAGTTTCATGATTAATTAAGCAGGCTAGTGCATGTTTGTTTGTGGATCTCAACTCCGATCCGATCCTTAATTAAACCTCTATATTTCAAATATATCCATCCATCCATCATCACTTGATACTTTTGGTACATGATTCATCGAGTTTGTAGAGATTAAGAGTGCGTACGTTTTATGGAGAATATAATACGTGTTGTTTGTAATTACAAAATATCCCCTGGCCTTAAATTCTGTCTTATTACACAAAACAACCCATATTATATTCTCCATCCATACGTTTCGACAATTGATCGAGTCTATAGAGACACTAATGTAACTTAATAGATTAAATTGAGACATTGAAATACACCCTGGCCTTAAGTACGTAAGCGCTATACTATACATATAAAAACATTCCCTTAAATATTTTTGAAGATGAATTACCATACATAATATCATAGTCTTATTGTGGTTGTTTAGAATAGTGTCAGCTGGAACTACGCTTGTTTTCTTCCAAACACAGAAATCACCAAGTAATAGCCTATAATGGAAAATCTGTTTGTGTCCGATCCTCTTCCTTGTTCGAGATCAGTAACTTCCATTTTCTTTTCTTATCTTAATTTTTTACTAGTTGGGTTGGGTACTTTTGCGTACTCCGGCCACTAATGTCATTTGACAACCTAAAATAAGCTTGTAAAATACTGTAGTAAAAAAATATATATTTCCATGATCAAGCTAGTTCTCTGTATGATAAAGTGCTTAAAAAATCTCTCCATTATTGAAAAAAGTGGTTATCTATAACTTTCACAATGTAAAATGACCTAAAACAACTAATAAGTTTTTTTTTTGAAGGCCACTTATCCACTTATTAATTTGATGACTTAGATTATAACTTATAGCCGAAACTACCACTATTGTTGAGATATCCCATGTCTGAAATTGGGAACTACAAAGGTTAGTATATAACCTAATGAGCTACTTCACCCATTGCCATATCGTTTTGGGTTGGTGATACGGGAGAAATATCGGCAGCCAGACCATCTCGGGTTCGACGTCGACCTCGTCGATACGAGGAATAATTTTTAGATATATTTATAATTTTCATTTTGGATTTTAGGGTGATATTTATAATTTTAGCATAATATTCTATTTATGTAATTTTTATAAACTAGAGCTTGTCTCTCTTTCCGGGTTTTCTTTACGGTTCTTTCCCGGGACGCCTTTTTTGAACCGTTAGGGCTTAGGTATAAATACTCTTGGTGTAATTCTCATAATTTATCCAAGAATTAGTTTTGCCCTAAATTTCTATTGCCTTTCAGTTTCTCCCCGTGGCCACCAACCACGTTCACCTGAGTCGGAATCCACATCGGGTTAGGCTCAACCCCCTTGACCCACAAGGGTTCGATACGCGGTCCACACCGGGTCCGTATCATCTGGTGCTTTCATTCGAACCGTGATGTCTAAGTCGCCCTTGGACACGTCCGAACCGCAAGCCGGCGAGAAGTCGGATCTTCACGAGTTGATGTTGCAAATTCACGACGATCTGCAGAAACTCCGGCAGGACGTTGATGTTGAGCGCGCTCGCAACAACGAGTTTCGCGCTTCCTAGCGACAGCCACAATCGGCGGGGTTTAGCGTCGCACCGTCGTCCGTCGCGCAGCCCGGCGCCACCTGGCCAGCGTCTGGTTCGCCGATAGGCACACCGCCGCTGCCCATCGCTGGTCTTCAACACGCCGCCCTCAACCCTAATTCGGCCGCTATGCTTCTGCCGCGTGTGGAGCTTCCGCCCAACCCTAGTTCAGCGCATCCGAGTTTCGCAGGGTGGGCCACGAGCGTGCCAGGGCCGAGCGCAGGCCCGTCTTTGGCTTACCCTAATTCTGGGTGGCCTCCTCCGCTGGCGCCAACACAGGCCATCCCGCCGACGGGTCCGATCGTGACACCAAACGCGGGGTACTTCTCCCCGGCCTTGGACGGCACCAACATCGTGCCGTACACAACAGTGGGACCATTCGACCCTCGTACTGGCGGTCGTCCGCCCGGACCGTCCGACGCAATTCCGAAATTAAGAGTCGATCCGCCACGCTTCAACGGATCCGACCCGAATGGGTGGATCTTTCGCGTACAGGCTTATTTTGACTATTTTCAGACTTCTGATTTTGATCGTCTGCGCTTAGTTGGAACCCTAATTGATCATCCTGCTTCAGATTGGTTCCGTTATCAACGCCGCAATAACTGCGGTGAGACATGGGCCGCTTTCTTATTATCCGTTCAACAACGGTTTGATCCAACGTATTACGAGGATTACACAGGGCTTTTAGCTAATTTGAAACAGAAGACATCGGTGCTTGATTATCAGACAGAGTTTGAAGCCTTATTGAATAAAGTGACGGGCTTGTCGGAATCAACTCTGATCTCCCTCTTTAAAGCCGGATTGAAACAACCTGTGCGTCGCGAATTAAATTTGCGGAATCCGACGTCACTTGCTCAAGCGTTTGCACTAGCCCGGGAATCGGCCACATCTTACACCGAAATCACGACTCCCTGGCTGAACAACAAGCGGTCGTGGTCTTCTTCCGGCGTACGCCCAGCTCCCGCTCCATCGAAGCTCGCCACTTCCACAACGCCGAGCTCGGCCGAACCTCCACAAACAACGCCAACCTCTAACGGTAATTTTTCTTCTCTTCCCATTCGTCGTCTTTCTAGAGTTGAACGTGATAAACGTACTAAAAAAGGCTTGTGTTGGAATTGTGATGAGAGGTACATTCGGGGTCATCGCTGCACACCCCGTTTTTTGGCATTATTAAGCTGTGAGGATAGCGATGATGAAGTGGACGACGAGATTGTGGACGACCTTGCTGTTCAAGGCGATATTTCTAGCCTGAATTCAATGGAGGGACTACCGAACCCGCGATCATTACGCCTTGCCCGGTCAATTAACGATGCACAGATTCAGGTTTTGATTGATGGAGGTAGCACTCACAACTTTATTCATCCTGATTTGGCCGAGAAATTACGATTACCTTTGCTTAAGATCTCACCTTTCCGTGTCTTTGTCGGTAACGGAGCTTATTTATTATGTTCATATCAATGCCCGGCAACGAGTCTGATTCTGCAGGGTTATAGCTTTGCCATTGATCTTTTTGTTCTCGCGGTTCATGGACCGCCAATTGTGCTTGGTGTACAATGGTTGCAAACACTGGGGACGGTGTCCCATGATTATGCTAAACTGACGATGCAGTTTGTCTGGAATGATAAACCAGTATTTCTGAAAGGTGACAGACAAGTGCCGAAACCAATTTCTATGTCGGAACTCCATTCTCTATGTGCGTCCGATAATATTCTTGACTGTTTTGAAATTATGCACATCGACTCGGCAGTCCATTCGGATGCCCCTGACTGGCCGCCTGAAACCGAGCCCGCGATCCGTGCGGTCTTGGAACGACACCACCAGGTTTTTTCTATGCCGACGGGCCTTCCGCCGCTTCGACCATGGGACCACCACATTCACTTACAACCGGGATCTAAACCGGTTAATGTCCGCCCATATCGGTATCCTTATTTTCAGAAAACGGAAATTGAACGCCAGCTTAAATCAATGTTAGATCAAGGCATCATTCAGCATAGTACAAGTCCATTTTCTTCACCGGCTCTACTTTTCAAGAAGAAAGACGGCAGGTTTCGTTTCTGCATTGATTACCGCGCCCTGAATAGCATCACCGTCGCAGATAAGTTCCCTATCCCAACAGCTGATGAATTATTTGATGAATTGGGACATGCAGTTATTTTTACTAAATTGGATTTGCGTTCCGGTTATCATCAGATTCGCATGCATTCTTCCGATATATATAAAACTGCTTTCCGAACGCATGATGGTCACTTTGAGTTCCTAGTTATGCCTTTCGGTTTGACTAATACCCCTTCTACATTTCAGGCTGCCATGAACCATATCTTTGCTCCATATCTGCGTAAATTCGTCATTGTCTTCTTTGATGATATTTTGATTTATAGTCCATCTGTTTCAGCTCATGCTTCGGATCTTGACATTGTTTTACAAACCCTTCAGGCTAATAATTTTTATGTCAAAGGCTCGAAATGCTCATTTGCCACGCCTCAGGTTGAATATCTGGGCCATATCGTCAACGTCGGCCAGTTAATCGCTGACCCGGCGAAGCTCTCAGCCATGGCCGATTGGCCTTCACCTCGTTCTGTTAAATTGCTGCGTGGTTTTTTGGGTCTCACAGGTTATTACAGAAAGTTCATTCAGAATTATGCCTTGCTAGCTGCGCCTTTGACTGATCTGTTACAGAAAGATAAATTTGAGTGGTCACCTTCTGCCGAAACTGCATTTCAACACTTGAAAACGGCTATGATGAAACCGCCCATCCTTCAGCTTCCTGATTTTTCGAAGCAGTTTACGGTTGAGACTGATGCTTCCGACGAAGGGGTTGGCGCCGTGTTGTTGCAAGATGAACGGCCCTTGTCATTTTTCAGTAAGAAGCTCGGAATTCGTCGGCGCGGGTCTTCCGCTTATCACAGGGAACTTTTTGCTATAGTTTCCGCAGTTCAGAAATGGCGTCAATACTTATTAGGTCGGGAATTCGTCATTAGAAGTGATCAGAAAAGTTTGAAAGAGCTCCTGACACAAGTCATTCAAACACCCGATCAACAGTTCTTCATGCGCAAACTCATGGGCTACAAATTTCGCATTGAATACAAATCAGGAGCCAGTAATCGCGTCGCTGACGCGCTATCTCGATGTATGATTGAGGATGCGACGACCTCGAAACAACTGATGTCATTTGCCGCCCCAATGCCCGATTTGTTAATCCGTATTCGGGACGAGAATTCTACATGCGAGGACCTTCGGTTGCTCCATGACGCACACACGGCCGGCAAATTGGCCGAGCCATTCCGATTATTTGATGGTGTTCTTTATTACGGCCATCGTCTAGTGCTTAGTGCGGTTTCACCGCTTAAAGCGGATGTTTTAGCTGAATTCCACGCCTCGCCGAGCGCAGGACACCCGGGCATTGATCGCACTTTCCGTCGCGTAGCTGAAGTATTTTATTGGAAAGGCATGCGTGCTGATGTCAAGCGTTTTGTCGACTCTTGTCTCATATGTCAATCAACGAAGTACAGTACGGCCAAACCTGCGGGTTTAATTCAGCCCTTACCCGTTCCAAAGCAAGTCTGGGACGATGTGTCCATGGATTTTATTACCGGCTTACCTCCGTCCCGAGGACACACGACGATTCTGGTGGTGGTGGATAGATTATCCAAATATGCGCATTTTGGCGCACTCGGCAATTCCTTCGACGCGCCACGCGTCGCGGCCTTATTCATTGACTTGGTTGTCAAACACCACGGCATTCCGGCGACGATTGTATCGGACAGAGATCCCATCTTCCGTAGTACTTTTTGGTCTGAATTGCATCGCTTGAGCGGTACTAAATTACACCATAGTACAGCTTATCATCCTCAGTCCGACGGTCAGACTGAAGTTAAGAATCGTAGTTTGGAGCAGTATCTGCGTGCCTTTACGCAAGGCCGTCCACGACGTTGGTTTGATTACTTACCGTGGGCGGAATTAGCCTTGAACTCTATGTATCATGAAGGGCTTGGCATGTCGCCTTTCAAGGCCTTATACGGTCGTGAGGCGCCTCCTATCGCACGAGTGACAATTCCGACGGGGCCAGCTACCCCGGCGTCCGAGGCCGTGCGTGATAGAGAACAGGTGTTGGAATTGATCCGTCTTAACTTGACCAAGATGCAACAGCGGATGGTTAGTCAAGCAAACAAGCATCGGAAGGATGTAGAATTCAAGGTAGGCGATCGTGTACTTTTGAAGTTACAACCGTATCGTCAACACTCGGTTAGTCGGTCTCTTTGCGCTAAACTCGCTCGTCGTTTTTATGGGCCATTTACTATTTTGGAGCGTATTGGTCCCGTTGCTTACCGATTAGAGCTCCCGGAATCGGCGCGCATCCATAATGTGTTCCATGTTTCTTTACTTCGACCATTCATCCCGGACGGATCACCGCCTGTCCACGCTTCCTTGCCGTCCGAATTCTTGTACGATCGACCCATTGCTAGACCGGTCCGCGCGACAGCTGTCCGTGAAGTGATCGTGGACGGATTACCTCGAGCTGAATGGCTCGTTGAGTGGTCGGATGGACCGCCTGCTGCGACCTCTTGGGAGCCTGTCGATGTTATTCTCCGTTCTTTTCCAGATTTACGGTTTGAGGACAAGCCGATGCTCGACGGGGGAGAGAATGATACAGGAGAAATATCGGCAGCCAGACCATCTCGGGTTCGACGTCGACCTCGTCGATACGAGGAATAATTTTTAGATATATTTATAATTTTCATTTTAGATTTTAGGATGATATTTATAATTTTAGCATAATATTCAATTTATGTAATTTTTATAAACTAGAGCTTGTCTCTCTTTCCGGGTTTTCTTTACGGTTCTTTCCCGGGACGCCTTTTTTGAACCGTTAGGGCTTAGGTATAAATACTCTTGGTGTAATTCTCATAATTTATCCAAGAATTAGTTTTGCCCTAAATTTCTATTGCCTTTCAGTTTCTCCCCGTGGCCACCAACCACGTTCACCTGAGTCGGAATCCACATCGGGTTAGGCTCAACCCCCTTGACCCACAAGGGTTTGATACGCGGTCCACACCGGGTCCGTATCAGTTGGAATCTCATTGGACTTGTATGCTAGGCCCGTTACACGCACGACCCCCAGATTGTCGGCCCACCGGACTTTAATATGGTATCAGAGCGGGTTTTGGTGTGGGTTCATTTCCCGGAGTCTTTCGGGCTTGCCGGCTACATGGGCATATTCAGGTAGTGTAACACTCCAATTTTGCATCGATAGGTGTTACCGCCAGTGACCTCGGATTTTACCATCCAAAGTCAACCAAGGCTTTATAAGGTATTAAGTTAAATAGAAATGCGGAATTATAAAATTATTACAATCAAAAGAGTTGCTCATATACGAGACTTTAGAAATACTTATTACATACCATGGTTTAGTTTAGCGAAGTCTAAAACCTTAAGTATTGTTGAGCAACGGAACTTAAAATAACATTGTTTTTGCTTAAGCGTAGAATGACCCGAAAGTGAGCAAAATATCATATTTGATTTAAAACCGATTTCCTTCCTTCTCTTGATTGATCTTCTTCCTTCACGCCTTTGATGGAGATTTCCTGGATTCTGGCATTTGGCGCGAAAGGCGGAAAATGCCAGGCAGAATTGCGGAAGAACAAAATTAGTCTAAAGAGACTAAGCAAGCGAGAGCGGACAATCTTAAGGTAGTTTGGTAAAGTATCGAACTTACTACGAGGTATTCGAGATGTGTTTAAGTTTAAGTGGAGTTATTAAGAACGGAAAGAGTAAGTCTCGAGATGAGATAACTCGTAAACCGAAAAAGAGCGAACTACGAGATTGTAGAACGTCTTAGAATAGAATGAATGTTGGGAACGTTAATTACACATAAGTTTTTAGAAAACCTCTCGCGCCCTTTCGGACCGAGAGCCGGATCGATCATTTGAGACCGGTCCGGTTTTGGTTTCTTCTAATGTGCTTTAGCACTTACTTTCTTTCGTGATCAAAACTTTCATCATATTTAACGATTTTTAAGAGTGGGGGGCCATGAATGGGCCGACGTGCCACTTACGGGAACTGAGTTCCGACACCTAGCTAGGGTGCACACGTCCCTCCTTCGGGTAGGAGCAAACATAGATCATGATCCGTACAATCGAGGGAAGAGAGGGCATGGTGCCATACCACTCGACATATTATATAGAGATGTTCGGGCCGAGCCCGCATCCCTTATTAATCTAACTACGAATTTCATAACGAATCTCGAAAAGAGATTTTAAACAAGCAAATCACACCACAAGTCTAGCAATAATTCCTATTAACGATAGTAATAGTAATAATGCTATCAATGGTCATTATCTCTAACAATCGGTATTTCCTAGGTTTATTTTTATTTAGCAAGCAAAGTGTTCCCAACATTGAACAAGTTAACGGAATCGACTTTATCGAAAGGTTCAAGTAGAATGTCCACTTGCCTTGGATTTCTTTCGGAATATTCGAAACTCGGAAATATAAACTCCTAGAGACGTCGAGCACTTCGACCTATTTTGATCGAAAGGAAAAACGAACGGAACTTATTAAAATCCTTATTTAATATTAATTACATTTTTTTCTTATTTTTCTCTTCTAAGAGAGAGAGTTGAATCTAAATTATTTTAGTTAACAATTTAGATATGGAATGGAAAATAATAATCCTTATTATTATTTTCAAAATAATACTACTTATGATTTTAAAATATTTATTTTAAAGACCTATGTAAAATCTTATTTAAATAAAAAGGGATTTCCTCTTAAATCATATGTAATAATTGGAATATACTTAAAATATTTATTTTAAGGTACTTGATTAATTCTCAAATCAAACTTTATTTTATTTCCAAAAGTTTATTTGACAAAGCTAATTTTGGCATGCAAGCATATTTTATTTATGAACAAAACCCCTTTTTACAACTATCAAAATTTTATACAAACTACTTAGTAAAAATTCCTTTTTCTTTTATTAAAAGGAGTATATACATAGTTATTTCTTTACCTAGTGAATATAACTAGGTTGCATGCAAGAAAGGATTTTTCATAAGTATTTTTACAAAAATCCATGCACAACTATTTAATTTTTCTTAAGTGGATAAAAACATTATATGTTTATTTTAACCTCTACATGGTTTAAAGATATTTTATCAATATTTGTTTTAGCTAGAATTGATATGCAATGAATTTTAATTCTTTAAAACTTCTTTAACAAGACATGCAAAGATATTTTATTTTAATTGATCAAAAACTTGTCCTTGTGACATTTATTCAAACTAGGGAAATAAAAAGTCACATAAAATCTACCAAGTGCTTATATAGACATGCATGAAGATTTCATGCATGCAAACTTTAATTTATAAAATTATCAAAACTTTGTCTTTATAAAACCAATAATCTTTGTATAAAAAAGGTAGAGAAGTCTAGGCTCTTTAAAATAATTAAAATCAGATTTTCCAAGTTAAGAGTCATTTTTATAAGTTTAGGATTTATTAGAATTTATCTCATAACTTAGAGAAAAAAAATCCCCTTTAAAATCATTGCATGCATGTTGTATTTCATAAAAACATGTACAAGACTATTATTATGTATAATCTGATTTTTTTTTTTAAATTAAATAAGTAGAATGGGCCTATTTAAAATACATAACAAATAAAAATCAGCCTAAAGAATTAAATTAGAAGGCTTAGATTCATAACCTCTAGTTGATTTTTTACGCTTTGTAACAATCCAAGACGTACAAGGAAAGGGAAACGGAGGAGGGCGGCAGCACTACTGGGGCGGCACCAAGGCGGCGGTGCAGTGCGGTGGCTGACCAGCGGACCTCGAGCTGGTGGGTGGTGTACTGGTGTGGCTAGAACGAGACCGAGAAGATATGTGCCAGCGATGAAGATAATTGTGTACAGGAGATAATTTGAGCGAGAGGGAAGAGGGGCAAAAGAATTGTGCAGAACACATGAGTTGGAACGTATATATAGCAAAATAAAAGGGAAATTTTAAAAAGAAGATTGTAATTAATTTGGGTGGATTTACCAAATCCAAATTATTACAAAGGATCTCCACTAAATCTTTCAATATCTTTATAAGATATTAATCGATGTCGGTACCGAGTATTATTACACGCGTTGGATCGGGGCTTGCGTTAGGACAGTAAAATTATATATCTCGGATTAAAATACTCTTTTTTTATAACCGATCACAAAAATTATTTAGACTAATAAAAATAACTCAGATGATTTTATTTGGTCACCTTAAATTTTCTTGGAATAAATTCCACTAGTACGATTGTAGTGTGTAACGAGTTTATTAAGCGGGTTTTCGAAACTTGTTCAGAATATTCTAAAAAATTATTCGATCGGTCTTATAATTTATGTGAACTAAGAAAATCATTTTACATGATTACTTTCTTTCACGTGTAAATTTTTAGGCACTAGTACCTAATTTACGGTAAAAGGGGTAACGACTTTGCTAAGGGGTTCTTGGAAAGTCATCTAGAAAAGTTCAAATTTATCCTTAAAAAAAAACACGGATATTACAGGCAGTCCGTCCGATATATGTGAGCACATTCAAGCAGCCCGCCCAATATAGGAGAATGCCTTGAGGGATTCTGTCGGCAGTCCGCCCGATATATGTGAGCACATTCAAGCAGCCCGCCCAATATAGGAGAATGCCTTGAGGGATTCTGTCCAAGTGTCAACTGACTTGAGGGATTCTGTCCAAGTGTCAACTGACTTGATGGATTCTGTCCAAGTGTCAACTGACTTGATGGATTCTGTCCAAGTGTCAACTGGCCCTGTCCAAGTGTCAACTGGATTGAGAACTACAAAGGCTAGTATATAACCTAATGAGCTACTCCACCCATTGCCATATACGCACGACCCCCAGATTGTCGGCCCATCGGACTTTAATAACTACAAATAGAGTAAAATATCATTTGCTTTGATACTGTTGCACGACGAATACCATATATATGATCGAAGGTTACGAGTCCCAATATTACACTTAGGCTCTGTTCGGTAAAACAAGGTTTTTGAAGAGGTGGAGGTTTTGTAGGAGGTTTTAGGGTAGGTAGAGGTTTTATAATAGGTAGAGGTTTTCTTATTTGAAACCTTCCAAAACCTAATTGAGTGTTTGACATTATAAGGTTTTTGAGTAGATTTTAGCTTTAAATTACCAAAAAGGAATTAATTTTACTAATTAACAAAAAAATGGTTTGTTAAATTTTACAAACCTCCTCAAACCTATTTATCCAAAGGTTTCCTTTTAGTGGTTTGAAACCTCCTCAAAAACCTCCTAAAACCTTAACCTTCTAGAAAACCTTGTCTTGTCGAACACCAATTTAGATAGGTTTTAAATAATAAAAACCTTCAAAAACCTCCACAAACCTTTGCGGAACAAAGCCTTAGAAAGGAAAATAAATAAACGATTTGAGTCCCACCCCCCAATACCCGCTCATACTAGTAGTACTTGTTCATGGGATAAAAAGTCCATCCATAGACACGAGAATCTTCAGTTTTCACCCTTAGTTTTCCTACCGTTGCATCTTGCCCGTTACCCAACATCATAATTTATAACCCACTATTTTTCCAGTTTTTGGAAAAAGGAAAAATACCTGTTTTTGGTTTAGGGAAGAAGAAGGAGAAAAAAGCAAAAAGGGCCCGCCTCCGGCAGAGTGCCGTTCCCAGCTGGCAATCCCCCTCTCTCAGTCTCTCCGCCTCCAACGTTCACATTTCAATCCCTTTATTAAAACCCTCTTCCCCCTTCTCTCCCTTCTCACAAATCGTCGCTTTCCCTTCTTCTCTCTCAAACTCCCCCACTCTCTCTGAACATTAATACTTCCAAGATCGTAAATTTTGCAGACATGGCAGAGGAATCCCAGAATCCTGTTGCTGCTGCTACCCCTGAGTCTGAGTCGGTGGTGGTATCCGATGTCCCCCACGCCCCGGAGCCCGAATCCGCCCCGCCTGCTTCGGAGGAACCCGAGAAGCCTTCCCCCCCGGAGGCCGACGAGGATCAGAAGATGGCCGACCAACAGCCCATCTTCAAGGAAGAGTCTAACGTTGTGAGCGAGCTCCCCGAGGCTCAGAGGAAGGCTCTCGACGAACTCAAGAAGCTCATCCAGGACGCCCTCAACGCTCACGATTTCTCCTCTCCTCCCCCTCCTCCTCCTCCTACCAAGGAAGAGGCCAAGAAATCCGTCGAGGAGGAGAAGAAATCTGAGGAGATTCCCGCACCCGAGGAGCCTCAGAAATCATCAGAGGAGGCCCCTGCTTCTGAGGCCCCTGCTTCTGATGAGCCCGCCGTAAAGGTTGAAGAAACAGAACCTGAGAAGCCTTCCGTTGTCGTTGTGGAGGACAAGAAAACAGAGGAGGAAGCGGTGGTCGTGGTGGAAGAAGTGGCCACGGTTACCCAAGTGCCCCCCACAGACGCCGTCGCCGTCGACGAGGAGAAGACCGTTGAAGCAATCGCCGAAACGATCGTCTCAGTGGCCGCCCCTGCTCTGCCTACTACAGAGGAGGAGCCGGAGAAGGAAGCCCCGCCTCCGCCGCCGGAGGAGGTCTTCATCTGGGGAATCCCTCTCCTGGGCGACGACAGGAGTGACGTCATCCTCCTCAAGTTCCTCCGCGCCAGGGACTTCAAGGTGAAGGAGTCGCTCGCCATGATCAAGAAGTGCGTCCGCTGGAGGAAGGAGTTCCAAGTGGATTCCCTCCTGGAGGAGGATCTCGGAGCCGACTACGACAAGGTCGTCTTCGCCCATGGGTCCGACAAGGAAGGCCGCCCTGTTGTTTACAACGTGTTCGGAGAGTTCAAGGACAAGGAGCTCTACCAGTCCACTTTCTCTGATGCTGAAAAACAGAAGAACTTCCTCAAATGGCTGGTTCAGTTCTTGGAGAAGACCATAAGGAAGCTGGATTTCAGCCCCACTGGTATTAGCTCCTTCGTGCTTGTCAATGATCTCAAGAACTCTCCTGGATATGGCAAGAGGGAATTCTACAAGATCATCAACAAGTTCTTCGCTTTGCTTCAGGATAATTACCCCGAGTTTGTTGCTAAACAGGTCAATCCCTTTAATCCTTTTTCCACCTTATCTGTTTCCATACATATATCTACAGTTCATTCACTTGTCTATTGTTTCATGTTGGATTCTTCTTGTGTTTGTCATTTTAATGTTGAATTTTCCCCTCTTTAAAGAATCTCATATAGTTCATTCAGTTGGGTTCCTTTCAAAAGACTTGATCTTGAGTTTCTCTTCCAATTGTTCTTGTTGGACCCCCGAATCTGATCTGGGTTAAGGTGTGCATCAATGTTTCACGGTGGTACTTGGCCTACAGCTGGGTTTACATCTCAGTCTTCACCCCAAGAAGCAAGAGCAAGTTTGTGTTTGCTAGCTCATCCAAGGCTGCTGAGACCCTTTTCAGGTCTAAATTATACCCCTAGAACTACAAGTTCCCCCCTTTTTTCATTACAAAGTTGCTAATCAATCTTGATTATTACAGGTATGTGGCTCCAGAACAAGTCCCAGTCCAATATGGAGGCCACAGCAGAGCTGGTGAGTTTACCACTGAGGATGCCATCACTGAAGTCACCATCAAGCCTTCTTCAAAACACACTGTTGAATTCTCATTCAAGGAGGTGAGTTTCAGTTGTAATTTTTTTAAAGAGGTGAGTTTGATCCTACTTAACTAGACGCTGATGTGAAATTCTATATTTGTTTGTGTGGATGTGTGTGTAGAATTGTTCACTGGTTTGGGAGCTAAGAGTGGTTGGATGGGAATGCACCTATGAAGCTCAGTTCATACCAGAAGAGGGCTACACTGTGCTGGTTTCAAAGCCAAGGAAGATGAACCCTAATGATGATCCTATTATCAGTGACACCTTCAAGATTGGGGAGCCTGGAAAGGTGGTTCTCACACTGGACAACCACACCTCCAAGAAGAAGAAGCTTCTTTACAGATCCAAGATCAACAACACTTGTTCTGAATGATCAACAGATACATGAAGAAACTATATTAATGAATGAATGAATGAATGCTCAACAATTGTGCCTAAATGGGGTTTTTTCAGAGACTTTTGGAGTTGGTTTTTTTGGGGGGATTTTATTGATTTGTTGTTTTTGACTTTGTTGGGACAAATTTTCTCTTCTGGGTTTGTATATTTATTTTTGTGTAAATTTGATGTGGGGTGATTTAAACTAAACATGCATTTCTCTTGTCAAGACTTAAGAGTGTGTGTATCTCAAATTCTCAATACATTGATGATGTTGCTATTCTTAAATTGTTTGGGCCGTAAATTTCTTGTTTGCAATTAATTATGAGCTATGGCATGTGGCTGCATGATTGGATCATGTGTTAGGTAAAAGCCGAAAGAGGGCTGAAATTTAGGGAATTTGACAGCCTAGCCTAAATGCATATATTGATTGATGCAAGTGGTGGAGTCATCATCCTAATTCATCACTCTCATAGTCTCATGTCTTATTAATATTGATGACAGGGGGCTCCAGCTCAATTATACTTTGGCACTAACGTAATGTTCAAAGAAACTAATCAGTTCATTTTGATAATTAACGAAATTCTAATCCTATTATTATGTGTATAACATAGATTAATTAAGATTACTAGCCAAGATTCTTAGTTTAATGTATTAGGCAGGCACTATGCTTCCCCTGCATCATCTATTCGAGTTGGCACTAGCTCTCATGTCGTTGAGTTGAAGCAATTTCATCATTAACCAAACACTTGGGGTTATTCAAATTTATAGAGAAAGACTATGCTAAATTGTATTTATCATATTCAAAGTAACAATACAGATAAATTAAATTAGGACTTGTCATAATTTTGTTTGGTAGATGACATGCACGATTTTGACCAAGTTCTTTGTACGTGTTTCGTGGCAATTAAGTGATCGAATAAAGATAAAACCATTAACAAAATAAGGGAGAAGAGGATGTACTAGCTTTAGATAAAGTTGAAGAAAAGCCCATTATGCATACGATTACATGGATAAAAGCCATGATACGTCCGAGTAATAATCGGCAGAAGGGCTCAATAATTGATTCTACGTACATGATCCATCATAATATGCTTGGAAAGTTGCAAACATAGTGGTATAGTCCTCCTAAATAAACCCTACTAAGGTTTTATCATGTTCTTTCTTTTTGACTCTCAAATTGTTTTTTATATACATGCATGAAACTATGCTTGACAATGTATAATTAACGCTAGCTGATCATTACACGTACGTACAATGGGAACAAATTAATTAATCAAAGAGAGACTTGGATCTTTTGGTACCAAACCACGCACCACGGTGACTTAATACATAGTTACTTACCTCGTGTGTTTTTCCGAACCTTTTCCTTAAGATTTCTTTTGCATACCTAACTTGCCTTTGGAATGTATCTACCAAGATTCAATCATATTATCCTATATCAAACCAAACCTTGAGTCCTAAACCCTCTATACGTACGTATAAAAGTTAAAAACAACAAAAACCCTCGAGTCCACTATAACATGTACTTGTGCTACCTCTCACTCAAGTACATGCTTCACTTCTTGATTGAGTCCTAAAATGCATCTCCAGATATATGCCTAATTAATCATATACCTTGAACATCTACTTTTCCTTACCTTCAAGGATAACATTTTTCAATCTATCCACAAGTTAAAGAAGATATTTAGCACTAATTTCCCTAAAATATTAATTCTAAGCTTTACATTACTAATTTCCCGGCCCTATGATATCATTTCATGGCTTAGCATCACCAGTTTCCTTTTCAAAATGCTTCCACCTAATTCCAATTATTATGGGCTTAATACCTTCCAAGCCCATTATATATATTCCAAGGGAGCCCTTCTATTCTAAATATTTAGGCATATAAATTATTATTATTATCTCAAACGTGAATAGCCTCCAATTTGAATATTTGATGATACTTTCTACAGAAACCAACCTTTACCATGTTTTACGTGGTTAATATATCTAATATTTGTTAGTTGCATTTTTGTTGTGGGTTAGTGTGGGCTGGTGTAACATCCATATTTTGTAATGAACCATGTGTACCATCTTTCAAGAGGTCTCTGTATAAAACGCTAATTGAAAAACACATAGGAAAATATCTTAATACATTAAAAATTGTAAACATAAATCATGTGAAGCGTATAAAATGAACGAAATAAGATTGTAGGATTAGCATTGCCGTATTAATAAGGAAGGGGGCGTGATGTAACGAGCTTCTTTCCGTCCACATTATTTTTGGATAAAAGCAAAAAAATAGCTTTTTGACTTGGGTCTAAACTTTAAATGATGGATTCAAAAAACAAAAGCAAAGAAAATACAGAGCATGTACGTGGTTACTTATATATACATAGCTTTCATCCAATTTTTCTCTAATCGTCCCAAACTCTTCATTTCTTTCTCTCCCGATCGGAACCATATACATATTCATTCACCGCTTCAACTCCAAGCAAAACCATCTCAAGCTCTTCATTTCTTTGTTGGTAAGCTAGTAATTTTTTGTTTCCAAATTATAGCATATATATTATATATAGTTGCCAGAATAACCGTTCTATATTTCTGAAAGTTTATGAATACATAAAGCAATCTTATTATAATCATTGCAAGTCACAATTGGACAGAAAATCACCACTTTGGGCTTTTATTTAGAAATAATATATGAGTATTGATGTATTACGATACCGTACAAAAAATAACAATTTGACATACAATGTTGTTGTGAGCAGGAGAGTTGGGCCTTGACGATCAAAATGACGTCCAATATATCTGCAGCGGCCCAAATACTAGTCCTCACTCTCACAACAATTTGCCTTTTGGCGCCCAAATCCATTTCGTTGAAGATGATTGAATGTGAAAAACAAGCTCTTCTTCATTTCAAATCCAGCCTCAATGACCCTTTCAATTACCTTGATTCATGGAACTCTTCCAATTCTCCTTGCGATTTCTTTGGAATCTCGTGTAATCCGGCCACAGGAAAAGTCACCCAAATCTCACTCATAAGCCTGCGTTTGGAGGGTAACATCTCTTCTTCTCTCTCTCATCTTCAAACCCTAACTTCCCTTAATCTTGCTTATAACTCTTTCTCTGGAGAGCTACCATTAGAGTTGAAGAATTTGACACGCCTTCAATATATTAATCTCACGGAGAATTCTCTCTTTGGGGATATCCCAGATCTGTCAATGCTAAATAGATTGGAGGTGTTTGATTTGGCCGAGAACTATTTTTCCGGGAACTTTCCTGTTTGGATTGGAAACTTGACTTCATTGAGTGTGCTTATGCTTGGATCCAATAATATTAAGGAGGCTAAGATCCCAGAAAGCATAGAAAACTTGAAGAATCTCACAAAACTTTTCCTAGGTGGCATGAATTTGATAGGGGAATTGCCAGAGTGGATTTTTGAGCTTAGACAATTGGAAATGCTGGCAGTTCAAAGGAACAAGCTTTCTGGCAGAATCCCAAGTTCAATCTCTCAATTGAATAAGTTGACTGATCTTGAATTGTACTTCAACAACTTCACAGGCGAGTTACCACAGGAGATTGCAAATCTTACTCTTCTACACGATTTCGATATATCCAGAAATCAGTTCCATGGAAGTTTGCCTCCGGAGATTGGAAATTTGAAGAATCTAATGGTTTTTCAATTGTATGAGAATCGCTTCTCTGGCAATCTACCTAAAGGGTTTGCATACATGCCATTGCTCACAACTTTTTCAATCTACAAAAACAATTTTTCAGGAATGTTTCCAAGGAAATTTGGCATGATCTCCACATTGAGCTTGGTCGACATTTCTGAGAATAAGTTTTCAGGAGAGTTCCCTCCATATATGTGTGAAAATAAAAAGTTAGAGTATCTTCTTGCATTGGACAACTTCTTTACCGGTGAGTTTCCAGAATCATACTCAAATTGCAAATCCCTAAAAAGAATAAGGGTCAGCCAAAACCTCTTGAATGGGAGAATACCAGATGGATTGTGGGCAATGCCTCATGTGGGTCTGATTGATCTAGGTCATAATGATTTTACGGGAAAAATCACATCAGATATCAAATTCTCCACCAAACTCACTCAGATCATGTTATCAAACAAGTTTTTCGGCGAGCTTCCACAAGAGATAGGTACATCACATAAAATTCAATTCTATGTTTCTTCATTTATCATTTTACTTAAATTACATATGCTTACTTGTAGTAGCATTTTACTTGTTTGACCAGGATATCTCACGAGATTAGAAAGGTTGGTTTTGAGCAACAATGCATTCACCGGCGAGATACCACAATCAATTAGGCACCTTGAAAATCTAGCTTTACTGCAATTGGATGGTAACTTGTTTAGTGGATCTATTCCATCAGCACTAGGGGAATGTACCAGCCTCTCACAGATCAATCTTGCAGGCAATTTGCTTAGAGGAAACATCCCTAACTCAATTTCCAATTTGCGCATGAATTCTTTTAATATCTCAATGAACAATCTCTCAGGTTTGATTCCTCAAAGCTTAACAAACCTCAAGTTGAGTTTAATCGACTTGTCCCAAAACCGATTATCTGGGGTTGTCCCGATTGAACTTTACATGGTAGGTGGTGATAATGGCTTTATAGGGAATGAAGGGCTTTGCCTTCCTCTTCCTCTTAATTTGACCCGGCATTTTGATTCTAAGATTAAGAGTTGCAATGCCAATGATCAATCTTGTAAGGGGAGTGGGTTTCACTTGTTAACCTTATGGTATGCATTGCTTTGTACTGTAGCCCTTGTGATTATTTGCTTCCTACTTGTAAAAATCTTTCACAAGCTTAGTATTAGGATGCTTTGCAAAACAATGTGGCGAGATGAAGAAGATGATAGTAGAGAATGGATATATAAGATCTTCCGATCAAGGTTTAGGATTTGTACGAGTGATATGCAAGGACTTAAGATGGAGAACATTATTGGAAAAGGAAGCACAGGGATTGTTTATAAATTAGATTTGAATGGAAATGGTGAAGGGGCGGTTGCAGTAAAAGTCTTGCAAGCACAAGGAAACAACAAGGAGATGTTGAAGTCCTTCTCCACGGAAATAGAGATTCTAGGTGAAATTCGTCACAAGAATATATTAAAGCTTTGTGCTTACTTCAAGAAAGGGAGGTCGCATTACTTAGTTCTAGAGTTGATGGAGAAAGGGAATCTGCATCAAGCACTTCATGGAGATGATTCAATTCATGAACTGTTGGATATGAATACGAGATACGAGATCGCGGTTGGGGTTGCACAAGCGATTGCATATCTCCACCATGATTGCACACCCCCAATTATCCATAGAGATATCAAGCCCAACAACATATTGCTCAATAAGGATTATGAACCCAAAATTTCTGATTTTGGAATTGCAAAGTGTTCCGACATGACCACAAGTTCAATCATGTTGATGGGCACTCATGGATACATGGCTCCAGGTTAGTTTACTTTCCTCCTTCCATTTTAGTTCCTAGCTTGTCTAGTATTAAACGAGCATAATCTTGATAGATTTAATGTGTTACTTGTTGGTGATTTACAGAGTTGGCATACACAATAAAGGCAACAAAAAAGAGTGATGTTTACAGCTTTGGTGTGGCGCTGTTGGAGCTCTTAACAGGAAGACAACCAAATGGAGAGGAATTTGGTGAAGGGAGAGACATTGTTTCATGGGTGTATAATTTGTGGTATACCCCAGATGGTGCTCAAGTTTTAGATGAAAGGTTAGCCATAAATACATCAACAAAGGTACTTGAGAGTGTGACAAAGATGATGCAAATTGCTCTTCAATGCACTTTGAGGGATCCATCTGAGCGACCCTCCATGAGAGATGTTACCAAAGTGCTTCATGATTGATCGATCTCAATCTTATTTTAAGACTCTTATCTAGATTTCTTGTCTTGAAATTAGTACAAATAACAATGAACATATATTTCCTTAGTAATTAGTACGGTTTACCACATATCTACCTTATATGTGTGTGTGTAGTATTTAGACTATTATCTATGGATGTGTTAGTATATAATGTTTTTGACTTATTTTAGTTAACATGCACAAATCTTTTATTTATAAATTCTAACAAAATTTATGTCATGCCCGAGAATTGAAATATTAGTGCACTTGTACTTTCTTTCAAGTAAAACTAGCATAAGTACTGTACGCGTTTAGTCAAATATAAATCATTTATTTTAAAAATAAATTTATTTGATTTTTTTTATGTCAATATGAATAAATTTATGCATTATTTTAATGTAATGTCCAATATTTTTTCTTTACTAAAAGAAAATGAATTACTTTAGCAATTTTTAAATTTGTACACATATGTTTAAATTTAAAATATATACATATAATATCAAAAAAAGTTTAATTCTAACTTATATATTTTTTCATTATAATATGAGATTTGAATATATAATTAATCAATAAAATGTATAACTAATCAAAGTAGAATGAGATAAGAATGAATTGAATCTAAGATTTAGTTATTAGTTTTTAAAAAAACCTATATAAAAATTAAAACAAAATAATTATATATATATATATATATATTTTTTTAAATTAGAAGTGCATAATGGGAACAAAGGGACATACATTCTTACTCTACCTTTTGCTAGCAACTCCTTCGTGATTCAAATCTTTTTTTTTTATTTATATTTTTTTGATTTGGTAAGATACCGCCACCCTGGATGCTCGAATTTGAGACCTCTTACATATGGGCAAGAGGCTCAACCGTTGAGCTATGCAATCATGCGCATCCGCAACTCTTATTAACTAACTATATACAGAGTATAATTACTTTAATTAATTAGTAATATTCATATATAGTAGCTAGCTAGAACAATTTAATTTTCGATTTTTCTAACCTATGCCCTAAAATAGAAATAATTAGTTGATTTGTATTTACTTAGAATTAATTAATTTTTCAAAAGAGTTTATTAATTTTTTTTATGGTTTTAGTTTCTTAAATTAGTATGCTTAATCTATATCTTAAAAACATAGGTTAGAAAAACCGTTTAATTATTTGATGGAGGTACAGGGAGTCCTTATGAAGTCACTTTGTAATTTGCAAGATTTTAATCGTTCACTTCATTGATAAATAAACAAATATTTGAGCCATGCAGCATATATGACGAGTTTGACGACGTAACATAGTGTCGTGATCACTACGTACGCGAGGAATCTGTAATGTTTTTATTTTATATGAGACGATTTGAGATAGAATATCAATAGTCAACTTAGAATATTAAAAAGGGTCAATGCAAATTCGTACGATATATAACCTCTCAATTCGATCTTCTCCACCAAATCATCCATCAAAATCGATCTCAAACGTAGATATATTTCAACTCACATTAACACTTGGTGATTGGCAAGTACGTCAATCAACATATATCATAATCATAACGTATATATATAAACCAAACAAATTACAAACATCTCAAAAGGTACGCTATTCCTTTGAACACCTATCGCCATTTAGCTTCATGCGCTTTTAATCAATTGTTAATTAACAAACAGTATATGAGCTCAAGATCACGCAAAAGAAATATATGTATGCATGCATATCTCAATGAATTAATTAAGTATGGATTAATTACAGGTTAAAGTGTCCATTGAAAATTAGATGTAATCAAGTGTGTAGGCATCAAATCAATTATTCGTTCAACATAACATACATTTATATAGTATACTAAAGTGTCCATTGAGTAAAGTATTCTAGTTTATACATAGCATGGGTACGTGATTGAATGAATGCAAACATATACATAAATACTAAATGATTAATAATGTTTAATCGCGTACCTTTAATTTGTTGGAAATTCAAAGTCTCAAACGGATAACATTAAGAAAGACGTACCTACTGGCACGCGGGTCTTTCTAAAAAAGAGACATCAAAATTCCAAAGAGATTGACCACTGACCACTATAGCTAGCTCCAAGCTCTTTGGTAAGCAAGCAACCTTATTTAGCTTTTTAATTAAAAACCAATGCCAATTGCTATCAATTAAGAATTAATATATATAAGATGCGTGTGGCTATATAAACAGCCTTAATTTGATCCAATTTTATCGAATCATCGATCATATCTGTGCGTTTCTTTCGATCTTCTACTGATCACACTGCTTAATTAGTTCAACTGATCAGCCCTTTGTGGTACACTAGCTAATTATATATACTGCATGCACATAATATAGCTAGTGTATATTCGAACAACGTACGTACGTGTTGCAACCTGTAAGTACTCAATTTTATCATCCATTAACCATTATTTTTTTTTTTATTATGATTCAGTTATTACGTACATCCATATCTTTTTTTGAAGAAATTAAATCAGTATACGGACGGGGTATCATATATATACGTCTTGAAAGAAAAATGATAATTAATATATTTTGCTCAGCAGGAAATTTGGGCCTTCCACGCCAAAAAATGAAGTTCAAGTGCTGCTGCCCAACTGCCATGACCCAAATGGTAGTTATCTTTGTCATAATAAGTTCTCTTTTCCCGCCAAAATCATCCAGTTCACTGACATTCGAGAAGCAAGCGCTACTGGAATTCAAATCCAAACTCCATGACCCTCTCAATTACCTCCAATCATGGAACTCCTCCAATTCTCCCTGTGAATTCTTCGGAATCTCATGTGATCCGACCACCGGAAAAGTCACTGAGATCTCTCTCATCAACCTCAATCTGGAGGGCAACATATCGCCTTCTCTCTCAAATCTTCAAACCCTCACTTCCTTAGTACTCGCTTCCAATTTCTTCACCGGGATCATCCCACTACGCCTACAAAATTTGACCAGCCTTCGATCTCTTAATCTCACAGAGAACTTTCTCTTGGGGGAAATCCCTAATCTCTCCATGTTGAGGGATTTGCAAGTGTTCGATTTGTCTGGAAATTGCTTTACCGGAGAATTTTCATCTTGGGTCGGAAACTTGACCTTGTTGGTTGCACTTAGACTTGGTTATAATGATTTCAATGTCACCAAGATTCCGGAGAGTATTGCCAAGTTGAAGAATCTGACCCGGCTTTACCTCCGTGGAATTAATTTGACGGGGTAATTACCAGGATGGATTTTTGATCTCAGAGATTTGGAAGAGTTGGATGTTGCAAAAAACAAGCTTCATGGGAAAATCCCTAGATCAATTTCCCAATTGAACAAGCTCATTTTTCTTGAATTGTTCTCCAACAATTTCACAGGTGAGTTCCCCCGAGAGATTGCGAATCTTACTCTTCTAAGGGACTTTGATATATCAAGAAATCAATTTCATGGGAATTTTCCCACAGAGATAGGAGATTTGAAGAATCTGGTTACTTTCCATGCATATGAAAATTATTTCTCCGGCCAACTTCCTTATGGGGTTGCATACTTGCCATTTCTCTCTAGTTTTTCAATCTATAGAAACAGTTTCTCAGGGCACTTTCCAGGGGAATTCGGCATGTTCTCCCCATTGAATTTAATTGAAATATCCGAGAATGAGTTCATAGGTGAGTTTCCAAAATATCTTTGTCAAATGAGGAAATTGCAGTTCCTACTTGCATTGCAAAACTCATTTGTGGGTGAGTTTCCAGCATCATACTCTCATTGCAAATCCTTGATTAGGCTAAGGGTCAACCAAAATCTCTTATCTGGGAAAATTTCAGGTGGGTTATGGGCTTTGCCTCACTTGGGTTTAATTGATTTAAGCGACAATGGTTTTACTGGAAGAATCCCCGCCGAAATCAGCATCTCAACCAATCTTACTGAGATTATTTTGTCAAACAATGGCTTTTCCGGTGAACTTCCACAAGAGATAGGTACACCTAAACTTCCTTTTTATCACTATTTGCATAAATTGCACCTAGCTTCATACTTAAGTGTGTGATAATCTTATTGATTGATCAGGGTCTCTCATGAAATTACAAAAGTTGGTTTTGAGCAATAATTCCTTCTTTGGTGAGATACTTCGGAATATTGGATACCTCAAGCAATTATCCTTGCTGCAATTGGATGACAATTCTTTCAACGGATCAATTCCGTCTGAACCAGGGGAATGTACCAGTCTCTCACAAATCAATCTGGCTAAGAACTCGCTTAACGGAAACATCCCTGATTCAATTTCTAAGCTAAGTTTGAACTCTCTCAATATCTCAAGGAACAAGGTGTCAGGTTTGATTCCTCAAAGCTTAACAAACTTGAAATTGAGTTCAATAGACCTGTCAGAAAATCTACTATCAGGAGTCATCCCAGTTGAGCTGTACACGGTGGGTGGTGATAATGGCTTTCTGGGTAATGAAGGGCTTTGTCTTCCTCTTAATATGATTCATCGGTTTGATTCCAAGATCAGGAGCTGCATTGTCAGTCAATCTCCTAACAGAAGCAACTTTCACGGGCTAATCCTATGTTATGCACTGCTCCCTACTATGGCCCTTGTTATTATTTGCTTTCTTGCTGTTAAGATTGATCACAAACTCCGTATGGGAAAGAATTATCCAACAAAGTGGCAAGATGTTGAAGAAGATGACAAAGTATGGAAATACATGATTTTCCAGTCCAAGATTGAGATTAAGGTGAGCCATATGCAAAGACTGAAGACGGAGAATATAATTGGAAGAGGAAGTACAGGAGTTGTGTATAAGTTAGACCTCAATGAAGAAGGTCGTGGAGGGGCCGTTGCAGTGAAAGTCATGGAAGCAGAAAGAAACAATACGAGGATACTAAAGTCCTTTTCCAAAGAAGTGGAGATTCTAGGTAGAGTTCGTCACAAGAATATATTGAAGCTTTATGCTTACTTGAAGAAAGGGCGATCAGATTACTTGGTCTTGGAGTTGATGGAGAAAGGAAGTTTGCATCAAGCACTTCACGGAGATCAAGTACTGGATTTCAATGTGAGGTACAAGATTGCGGTTGGGGTTGCACAAGGGATTGCTTATCTCCACCATGATTGCTTGCCTCCGATTATTCATAGGGACATCAAATCCAACAATATATTGCTCAATGAAGATTATGAAGCCAAGGTTTCAGATTTTGGCATTGCAATGTGTTCGGAGATAACCACAAACTCAAGCTTGCTGATGGGTACTCATGGATACATGGCCCCAGGTTCGAGTCATCCTTCCAATCATATATCAATTGTGATAAACTAATTAAATCTTGAAGCAATCATATGTTTTATCATTTTATTGTATGCTTTTGATCTACAGAGTTGGCTTACACAACAAAGGCTACAGAAAAGAATGATGTGTACAGCTATGGTGTGGTGTTATTGGAGCTGTTAACAGGAAGAAAGCCAAACGAAGAGGAGTTTGGTGAAGGAAGAGATATGGTGTCATGGGTGCAACATATGTGGTGTGATCCAGATGGTGATGAGGTTCTAGATCAAAGGGTAGCAGCCACATCAATGAGGGTTTGTGAGGGCATGAGAATGATGATGGACATTGCTCTTATGTGCACTCGCACGCTTCCATCTGCCCGACCCTCCATGAGAGATGTTGTCAACATGCTTCTTGACTGATCTATAATATAAAGCCCTTGTTGATGAATTTAGACAATAAACATAAATTATAATAGTAAAGCTATATGCTTTCTTACTTTGAGACGACCCTATCTATGTTCATATGGAAGAACAGTGTGTGTAGTTTTCGTACTCTAATTCAGAATCTAAGGTGCTCTGTTCCTGCAGCGGCCTTTGGTTCAAAAATAAGTTGTATTATATCCTATATCTCTATGAATCTCACAATCGACAATTGCACCTGATCGCCCTTCATCCCTCAATCGACAATCCGACATCCTTGGTTTTTATGTCTGTATGAATCTGAGATTCGATTTAAGCAAAAAATTGCCGCCACGAGAACGATTGCGCCATCGCGAACCCAGAATCTACAAGCCAGCGACTACAGCCGGAAACCTTAATTCTTCGACTCAATCGCAAGAAGAAAAAGATACTGTCTTGGAACGAAAAGAAAAATCCAAAAGCCTCACGCCCATGGAGAAGGAAGGTTAGTGTCGTAAGAAGCTAAGAATGCCCCTATCTCTATTCTCTCTTGTGTTTTTCGTTTAGATGCATAAATAAAAACATGGGCGCATGACCCCAGAAATTGTAACGCAAGAGCCGAATTATATATGAATGAATGTATATGCCTATAGATACACATACAACAACACATCAAATCTCTGAAAACTTGTGAGACCAACTTCTTAACTTGTCTGCATTATTAATTTATTACTATATACCTATGATCACCTCCTTCCTCAGTTCCTCTCATTTGTTGTCGTTGAAATCTGCATATACGTACCAGTTGATCGATTTAGCAGTTGTTGCCCCCATTGTAAATTGACTGCCCAAGCTGCATCAATTCCTGGTTTAATGCCACCATTGCATCCTTTATCGCCCGAGTCACACCGCTAGAAATGACATCTCTGAGCTCCATGAGCTTAGCCTCAACATTCTCCTTCACTTGAACAGAAACCTTGCCATCAAGCTCTTTCAGATGCTTCTCAGTTTCATACACAACAGAGTTAGCCTTATTCCTTGTGTCAATGTCATCCCTTTTCTCCTTATCCTCCTCTACAAACCTCTCAGCTTCTTCCACCATCCTATCAACCTACAACAATCATACCATAAGTATTCCTTTATTTTTCAAACAAGCCAACAAAATTCAGAACACCTCATACCTCGTCTTTGGGCAAATTGCACGCGTCAATGATGGTAATAACTTGCTCCTTCCCGGTTCCCTTGTCAAGTGCTCTTACTGAGAGTACACCATTGACGTCAATCTCGAATTTAACTTCTAGTTGTGGCACTCCTCTTGGAGATGGAGGGATCCCAGTAAGCCTAAATCTTCCAAGAAATTTGTTGTCCTCCACAAAAACTCTTTCGCCTTGAAGCACGTTGACTTCCACAGTAGTCTGACCATCAGCTGCAGTGGAGAACACATGCGACTTTGACACCGGCAATTTCGTGTTTCTAGGGATTATCTTCGTCATGACACCGCCCAACGTCTCCAGACCGATAGACAATGGCGTCACATCCAGTAGGGCTACATGACTAACTTCTCCAGCCAATACACCAGCCTAATGATTAAAAAAATAGACAACGTACAACATAACTAACTCTGCACACACCCAAATACATATGTATGTATGTATGTATGTATGTATTATGTATACCTGAACAGCTGCCCCAAGAGCGACCGCTTCATCAGGGTTGACGCTGCAATTAGGCTCTTTCCGGGTCATTTTCCTCACAAGGTCATGCACGGCAGGTATCCGTGTCGAGCCTCCAACGAGAATCACTTGATCAATATCTTCAATTGACAACTTAGCATCTGTCAATGCAGTCTGAAGAGGTGTTTTTAATCTGTCAAGCAAGTCTGTACACAATTCTTCAAACTTGACCCTGGTTAGGGTAGTTTCAATGTGCTTGGGGCCATCGGGTGTTGTTGTGATGAAGGGAAGACTGCAAAAGATAAACGGGTCTTATTAAGGAGAATCAATTAGACTTCTAATGAGATGGATAAAAAAAGAAAAAAGACAACAGCTTGCCTGATACTAGTTTGAGTTGAAGTGGAGAGCTCGATCTTCACTCTTTCAGCAGTCTCAAGGAGAAGTTGCAGAGCATGCTTGTCTTCCAACAGATCTATGCCCTCATCCTGCCTGAAATTCTCAGCAATCCAGTACACAATTCTCTGTAACAACAGACAAATGTTCAGAAAGTGCTACGTCAAAATTGAAGTGGTATGAAAATGAGCTTCAAACCTTGTCAAAGTCATCACCACCAAGATAAGTGTCACCTGAGGTGGAAAGCACCTCAAGAACTCCATCACCCACTTCAAGAACTGCATTTAACAATAGCCCAGAAACCAGGTTACATGCAGGAAACAAAAAGCTCCAAGAGAAGAATCAAAAGTGATTCTTTATGTCGGATAAATCTTGAAGAATGAAATTATGAAAGCATGTTTCTTCTAGATTCTTATACAAGAAATCAGAATAAAAGCTTCAAGTTAAGAATATTATTGATACAACACAATAGTGAAATGTACTATATAGTGAACAAGAAGTATGATACTGGATTAGGAATATTTATATATACCTGCAACATCAAAGGTACCACCTCCAAGATCAAATACTAGAACCGTCTCATTGGTTTTCTTGGCAAACCCGTATGCTAACGAAGCAGCCGTAGGCTCATTTACAATCCCAAGGACGTCTAATCCCGCGATTCGAGCAGCATCTTTGGTGGCCATCCTTTGAGAATCATTGAAATAGGCAGGCACTGCAACAACTGCCTTATTCACAGGATCATTCAGGAATCTTGATGCATCATCAACAAGCTTCCTCAAAACCTAAAAACACAAAGAAACAGGGAAGACTTAGATTGTGAATATATAAGCAATCAATCAACACAATCAAATTACCTGAGCAGAGATCTCCTCAGCGGTGAATTGCTTTGCAATGGCGGGGCAATGGAGATTAACGTCCCCATTCTCATCTCCAGTTAGCTTGCAGGAAAGTAGCCGCTTAGTGTATTCGTCAATCTCCGCCATCTTCCTCCCGATTAACCTCTTGACAGAGAAGAAGGTGTTCTCCGGGTTGATCGCCGCCTGCGACTTGGCGATTTGGCCAACCAAGAGCTGGCCGGTTTCAGTGTAGGCCACCACGGACGGCGTGATCCTCTGTCCCTCGGCGTTGGTGATGATCGCCGGGCTCCCTGCCTCCAGGGTGGCCACGGCGGAGTTGGTGGTGCCGAGGTCAATTCCGACCGCCCTCTCGCAGGCCACCTTCAAGGGCCTCGGCGCCAGGCATCCCCGTCGGCGGCCGAAGAACACGGCTTTCGGGCGAAGGTTGTTGGAGGGAGTGGAGGTTAAAGGAGAGCTGAGAAAATGAAGTTGAGAGACTGAAGTTGCCATGATGGATCATGCGTGTTTTCTTCTTCTTGTTCTAGCTTGTATGACAGGGAGTGTTTTTAAAGGGGAGGTACTGATCGAGGGAGGAATCGAGAAGGCTTAAGGGACGTGGGGTTGAGCTGGAAGGAATAGAGTGTGAAGGTGAAATTTGTGTTTAGAGCCAACGGCAAAGCTTGAAAGTGAAGAGGGAGTTTGATGTTTTCTGATGGGACAAGTTATTCAGCGGTTGTGGTTCTGCAAGTCTGCAACTCAAACGTTAAGGGACTACTGCTCTGGATTCTCAAGAAACCAAACAATATATGTCAGAATTAATTGTTTAATAATTTTAATTGAAAGAAATCTTTGAAGAACAATGTGTAGCAGTTCAAATAGCCCTTTGTTCACCTTTTCCTCTGACATAAAAACACTAGAGAATTTAAGAACCATGAAAGAGAGGGAAAGATAGTCATTATTAGTCTATGATAGTGAAGGGACTCAACTCTGAAGATGAACCAACGGATGTAATTAAACAATCAAGTAAAACCACGACATAATTAAGATACATACTAAGAAATCATCTACTGGAATGTTACAATTAATATTGATGGCAAATACTTTTTTACTAAGACATGGAATAAATGATGCCATTAAGAAAAATATTTCTTCCGATTAATGTTGATCAATGACACCTATCACCTGAAGCTACCGATACAAAAAATTTCTTCTTATTGCCAACATATATAATCTCAGAAAAACGTAACAACAGAGAATATTGCAAAACTTGACCACCGACTTATATCCTTAAACCAAACAGATCATACAGCTTTTACCCCTAAACCTGCCAGCAGAAGCGTTATTTGTATGGTTAGAAAGGTGCTCCAACTGGACTGGCCCAAACAAGTTATAGCCTCGGCTTTAATTAGGCCTAACAATGCTATGACAGTATGACTCAAAGCACATAAGCTTAGCATAATAGAGGCATTTGTCTATGGTGCTACTGCTGGGTGAGAGTGTGGGCACACACAAGGGTGGGTGCCGACTGCGGAGGAGGGACCATTGCGTGGCTTCTTCAACCTGTAAAAGTGTAAAACTGCCCAACCTTTGCCATTTGACCCCACTTCACAAGACTCTACCCATTAATCACAGGTTGGAGTACATCATTACTTGGCATAATTAACAAAGTGATTAGTAATTTTAATTCATTTAAGGATGTCAACAATGATTACACCACCCTCAAAGAGCTTACTTCTTTTCAGAATTTCTGTTGTTCAAAGCTGTATGATCAACACTTTTGCCCAATTAGTCTTAATCATGGCATCATTAATCTCAATTTCCTAATTACTAGGGCTTAGGGTATATAAATCCACACAACACCACCCTCCATAGTCCATACATAGCTCATTAATTACGATTCACATTTTCTAAGCCATGGCAGAAAAACGCCATAACAACCTGAAGAATGCAGCCATAGCATTCCTAGTCCCTCTCCCTTCCATCCTCTTCTACCTCTACTTCCTCCGCCAAGACGCTTCTTCCCACTCTCTCTGGTCATGGTGCTACGACCACCCACTTCTCCTCGCCAACGCCCTCTTCTTCTTCAATGTCAATTGCCTCTTCTGGATCATTGGCCAGCTCCAATCCAGCCACTGGGTAAGCCTAATTCTGCTCCTAGCTTCTCCGATTCTAACTCCCATTCTAGGTTTTCATCTTCTTAAAGAAAGAATGAATCTTTCTATGGCAATTAATTACCATTAACTGATTGTGGCTGTACGCAGATGATCGATCCGTATTGGACAGTGATCCCTGTGATGCTGGTTCACTACTACGCAGCCCATCCGTTGCTGGCGGTGTACAATGTGTGGAGATCGAGAGGTGTGATCTTGTTGACTTGGCTATGGAGCGTGAGGCTCACGCACAGCTACTTCCGTAGGGAGAAGTGGGAGTGGGGCGCCCGAGAGGATTGGAGGTTCTTCGATATGCGCCGCCAGTATGGCAGCCACTGGTGGTGGGCTTCATTCTTTGCCGTTTACGTTTCTCAGCAGGTAAACACTACGGACTACTCTCTTTGCCGTTCAAGTGTTTGTTGAATTGCCTGAATGAAATGTTAATTACACTGCCTTTACTATACTATATATCTTCCATTATTTGATGGAAATATTTCACATTTGCAGATCTTTCTGATTGGCATAACAATTCCCTTTTATGTCATCCATTCCGTCGACAAGCCATGGAGCATATGCGATTACGTTGCCATCCTAGTATGTGTAACTGGAATTGTGCTAGCTTACTTTGCTGACACACAATTGCATGAATTTGTGACCATGAACAATGAGTTGAAGCAAAGCGGGAAACCCACGATACCCACTCTTGAGAGTGGCTTGTGGCGTTACTCCCGACATCCGAATTACTTTGGTGAGCAACTCTGGTGGTGGGGACTTGCCATTTTTGGATGGGGTCTAGGTCACGGATGGGCTTTGTTGGGTGCCCTTGTGAACAGCATGTGTTTGGCATATGTCACCATTCTTGTTGAGGAGCGAATGCTCAATCAAGCTTATAGAGCTGAAGCATACAAGAATTATCAGAAGACAACTTCAGTTTGGATTCCTTGGTTCAAGTCTTCCTCTTCTCTAGTGGCAAAAGAAAAGAGCAACTAGTTTGACTTCTCTCACCCTGGAATGCTCTTTTACTATGTATTTTGTGTGTGTGTGTTTGTATGCTTGGCTTGACTTGTTCAGTTCTCTTTGGTCACGCAATCTTTTTTCCATGTCTTGGGGAGGATTTTGTTGCAACTTGTCTACTTCATGAAAATTTATCAAGGCAATAGTTGAAGAAGATTTCTTTGAGTCCTGAAAACCTGATTTCTGTGATGGATTACAGTAATTTATGGCTTTCTTGATGGGCATTAGTTTTTTATGTCAATAAAGAAAACTTGCTCAATGAAAATGACTTTATGTATTTGGAATCCAGAACTTTTATGTTTGAATTACCTGTGTTACTGTGCACCATTTTATATAGGAAGCTAAAAAATGACACAAGAACTGATTAATGTGTTTAGAATAATCCAAACCCAAAAACATCAATTAGTCTAAAAGGAAAATGAGACAACAGGAAAAGGCAAAGTCCAGGTTAGGCTAATGTCTAGGTGCCAAACACAAGGTATACTGCCCAATAAAAGTTGCAGAATTTCAATGTTCAGGCCAACATCCCAACTAATAATAGTAATATTTTTATGGGAACAAAAATCATCTTTTTTAATCATACTGCTTTCTTGTTTTGATTAATGTTGTTCGCAAGTGTAATTCACTTTTCACCCGCATAAATGATCAACTATCTTAGAAATGGTGGCCTGAGATACTTCATCATTAGAAACTTACCACATCTTTGAGTGACCTAACAAAGAGAGACATTGCAGCTTCAATTTATTTTCAATTCTGGGTATTAACTAATGGTCCATGACTTACATTCTGCAGATCTTAAGAAACAGTTGAAATGTGTACACAAACTGGATTGGGAAATCAAAGCATCTAATTTTCCCTCATTCACACTACTTCTGACTAAGCTTCTTTAAGGGTAAGCTGAAGTAGGCTGCATCAGATTCAGAATCATTCTCCGGTGACATGGTTGCCATTTGAAGAAGGGTAGCATCCGATAAAGTCTCCTCCAATGCAGGCCCTTTCTTGGTCCCACCATCCATACTCTCCTTTGCTAGATGCACCAGCTCTATTGCTACATCCAACATCTTAAGCTTACCCGAATTCCCGAACAACAAGCACCTTGTCGCCACATCAGCCATGATTTCCATCTGCTCCTTTCTAAAAACAGGCTGCTCGTGAAAATACAGCAACGAATCAACAATCTCTTCTATTTTCCCATCTCTAATCTTCTGAAGAGCAACCGCCGGCAAGTCAACATGCTTTGACCCTGATATGATCTCTAAAAGCACCATCCCCAAGTCATAGACATCACTCCTATGAGTATCAATTGGACTAATAAGCTCAAAACACGCCAATTTCACTGAAAATTCCTGGTCCAGGAAGATACAGCTCGTCTTGAGGTTATGGTGGTACACCGGTGTGGAAATCTCATGCTGCAAAAAAGCCAATGTGTTGGCTGTTTGAGCTGCAACCGTTAGCCTCTTGTACCAATCAATTGTTGTGAGGATTTGTTCATCTTTGGTTTCGGTTATTCTTATGTGCTTTGCCAAGGTGCCATTTTCGGGGAATTCATAGACAACCATTGGGGTGTATCCTGATTCTATGCAGCATCCTAGGATTCGTGCAATGTGGCGGTGTAAGATGGTGGATAAGAGCTCGATTTGAGTGAGGACTTGCAAGAGATCCTTTTCGTTCTGGCAGTGGACTCTATGGACTGCAATACGGGATCCATCTTCAAGCAAGCCAGAGTAAACCGAGCCTTTGTAGAGCTCAATCAGTTTTTGCTCGTCTGAAAACCCATTGGTGGCTTGTTCTAGATCAGCTATAGTGAAGAGTCGGCCTCTGCAGGCTTTTTGGAACGACAATCTGCTTCTGAAGTGGCCCTTTTGAGTCTCTTTGGTTGGTGGGTTTCTGCAGAACTTCTTAATTAAACAGACAAGTATTGCTAAAGAGACGATTGCTAAAATTGATGCGAGTAATCCTGCACAGTATGATTGATATCTTAGTAAGTGAAGCTCGTCTCTTTCTTTGGATTATGCTCTTAAAATGCATTTGTTTTAAATTATATTTCTATGTAAAAAAAAAGCATACCAGCTAGAATTATGATCTTATTTTTGCTCTTATGCCTCTTTGTCTTGCATTCCTTTCCATATGCCTCCTTTCTATCCTTCAAACAGGCTGCAAATGAAGCACTCGTTTGCTTAGAATCATACAAAAACTATAGATACTCAGTAAACAAAAATTGCACCAAATCAAAAGGGAAAAGCAAAACCAAAGAGTTGATTTGAATGTACTCACATTTCAAGCAACCAGTACCATTTGCAAAGCCATCTCCAGAGAAACCATCATCACAAACACACCTTATACCATCCTTGACAGTGGTAGCATTCACACTGTGTGCATTAACATGGCAAGCTTCCTTTGACAAATTCCTAGGCAAAGCCCATTCAAGCTTGACCCCGCGTTTTCCAGAGCTCATCCCTCTTGGAACAGCCCAACAAGAAAACCCTCTGCACTCATACTTTTCAAACACTGAAAACTCACCCCCTACACTCCAAACACTGTAATCAGACAAAGGGTAGCAACAGGATGGCCCGTTGCCACCATTCTTATCACATCCGGGCAGATCAATGCCTTCACAGTTGGCCTTGCAAAGGGAAGAGTCCTCACAATCATACAACCCAATAATATTGTCACTAGAAATGCTCAAATAAGGATTGCCTGAAAACCCAAATGAGTTTAAGTCATTGTAGGATCGACAGACTCCAGAGAGACCCGGAAAATCTACAAGAATCCCATCTGAATAGAACTCAAGAACACGGTAGTTTTGGGTGCCAATGCTGAGATAAAGGGTGGTTGAGTTTAGACACAGAAGTTGGAATTGGGAGGAGTTTGAGCCAGATTGATCTGGCTTTGACCATCCACAAGAGGAGTTGTTCATGTAGAATGGGAAATTGAGTTGCAACCCACCACATGTTTCATTGCAATGGGAAATGGGTGCTGAGTTGAGGTGGAGTTGTGGATTTTGTAAGGAATGGGAGATGACTACAAGAGTGAAGAACAAAGTTAGAGTGAGAGGAGAGGGCATTGCTGTTTTTTTGGGTTCTTTTTAGCTTTTGTGGGTTGCCTAAAATGAGAGAGGCTTTGAAGAGGAAATGATTCTGATTTGATTCTGTGTTTTTGTGTTGCAGCTGATTCAAGTGCTGGAATGTTTATGTTTGAGATGGATTGGCATTAAAGAAGGCCAGAGAAGGTGAAAAGGGGGAGGTGGAGTTTAGCAAAATTTAGGGGTCTTGGGAGTGAGAGAAGGAAGACGGTTGGTCTCGGTTTAAGGCTACACAAAGTAGCATCTAAATTTGTGATTTCTTGGTTCATGTGGGAAACAATTCTTTGAGTCTAAAAGAGATCTGAATTTTACCGAAAGACCCTCCGGACAAATTGTACCTCCTTTTCTGCCTAATAAATCACACATATATACTACAATTTTGAATTAAGTAAATCAGATTGAAAATAGATTCAATTTCACCCCGTAATATCAACTTGCTTAAGGGTCAAACGTTTCACGTGCGGGAACCAAAAATAAGAATTTTGGAGTTGTGTGGAGTTGAAGAAATAGTACGTACTTGGCAAGAGACGAGGAGGTGGGGGGTTTGACTACCATTAAGGAATTTGGGTATACCTTGCAAATTCCTTGCGATGAAGGCATTTCATGTAATTCAATAATATTTCTTCTATGTTATTTATGTGTAGTACAAGTGGACCCCCACAATATTCTTGTTTTATGAGATTTTTTTAAAATATCTTTCTAGTCCTGTAAATTTGTGATGTGAGAAAGCTCGCCGGCTATGACATCTAGTTTTTATCAATTTTCTCGGTTATTGTCTTCCAAGGTGCATCCTTTGGAGTAAGAATCTTGCAAGGTGCCCATTTGTATTTTCCACTTCCTAGTTCATCTAACCCAATTCATGCTTTAAAATGTTTTAAGCTAACCTGTTAGGGTTAAATAACGTTAGACTCACAAGTCACAACTTAAGGATGCGAACATAAACGCAAGTGCAACTGTAAAAAGAACACATCCCAACACTAGCCATTCCAAGAGAACCTCTTTACCAAGAAGTGTATTATAAACGAGCAATAAGAAAAGCTAGCTATGATTCAACTCAACAAAATATCCGCGCACATTTCAATACCTGCAATCATTAAAATATGAAACAAGAAAATGAGAGACAGAATGACACATCTTGCAAACATGAACATGAAATAATTTAAAGATTGAAGAACACCTCATTAACACTTATTTGGGAATGAGATTAGTAGTCTATCCAAGCAGGATTATGAACAATGCTTAAACAGTCTACCTATGGAGTCCTTCCACAGCTTGAGAAAAGAAATGAAGCAGTATCTGCGGACAAATATTATAGTACACACCCACGAACATATCTCGTGAACTCAAAAGGTCTCAAGATTAAAGCTAATTAAAACAGATAAGAGGAGGTGGGAGAACTTCAAGCAAGAACAAAAAAGGTGTTATGTTGCAAGAATTTGAGATGCAGCATTCACCTTTTTGATTTCAGCTTGAAGCTTCCTCTCCCAGGCGTAATCGTTTGGGGCCTTTCTCTTGTTCTTGGGTGCTATTGGTGTTTGGCATTCTGCTTTCCCTAGCCTCCATAGAACATCTCTTATAAGGTTTAAAGCCTGTTCTCCTGGCTTTCAGCTTCCCTTGGGCGAGCCCAATTGTGAGAAGCCCTTCATTTGCCGCCGCCTCCTCTATTATATTATCCTCCGCCATTCTCTTCTTTTCTATTTCTTGATGGCTGGAACAGGATTCTGTAATGTTGCTGTTAAGGTCTAATTGTGACCTATCTTCATTCATCTCCTCAGCTTTTTGCCTGCTTTGGTCCTCGTTCTTCTTAGTTTGTTGCTCTGCCCCGTTTTTTAAAACATGGGAAGGTGAAAAGCTCTGGGGTAAGCTTTCTCTGAGAAATAGTGCTTGAAATGCCATCCGGCCCTGAAATGACAGACACGTAAATAAGACAACAACAATAACATCTGCCTATTGAATCCCACACAAGTCGAGAGGATGTTTCCAATAGACCCAGATAAAGCAAAAGGTCAAAGAGCCAAAAAAACGATTCTAAACGAAGAACACATTTTATTTTTTGAACTTACCATATTAGAAACCTCCTTCCAAGAATCGTTAGAGCAGCTGGGGATTCTACTACGACGACTACTAGATTCTCCAGCTTCCAGATCAGCATCGGCTTCTTTGTTTTCTTCCTTGTCTTCTTCTTCTTGCTTCTCTAATGCATCAGCGTCACCTTCACTGCTTGAGTTAGAGCCACAAGAGGACCGATCTGCAGGTTTTATGTTTTTGGTCTTGCTCGAATCTTTCTGTTTCGTTGCTTCTTGGTTTTTCTTCTCATGATCATTATTAGATGATGTCAATACATTTTTAGCCTTTGGGCATGCTTGATCACCTGACTCCGATGATGATGTTGGTGGTGGCTGTAATGCCTCTGAAAATTCCTGGTCCATTTGCTGCTCTGGAGAGGAACAATTCTTGATATTATTGTTGTTCTCTTCTCTTTCTTCTACGTTCACAGCAGTATTGGCAGTGGTTGGAGGAGGGCAGGTAAAACCAGCATGATGATAAGGAGGAGCACAAACGGGTAGAAGACCATGTGCGGCCCACCAAGCTGTGGCTGCTGCTACTGTAGCAGCAGCAATGGCTGCCATGCCTGGAGTTGGATTCATAGGCTTAGGATGAGAGTCGGTTGAGGTTTCTGAATTTGTACAGGGCCAGAAGCTAGCAGCAAACATTGATGCAGCATGAGCTGCCGGGTTCTGTAGAAGGGTAGAGACAACAAGACTTGAAAAAGTGGAGGACATTTGAAGCAGTGAGGCATAGTCTTCTTGGGTCCCGCGAAATGGATGAAAAGGCGAGTGATGATTGGCAGCAGGTCTTGATTCTTGGTATGATACGTCAGAAGAAAGAGCTTGATGACTACACGTTCTCGCACTTCCATCAAGTATATGAACAGGAACGTGCCTAGGGAAGTTCTTGGCACCTTGCATCTCATTTCCTGCTAATTATTAGACATTAATTAAACTTTGCTCATCTAATTTGGCTAATGTTGCATTAGCATTAAAAGTTCACCTGTTCCGTTATTTTGTAGTGCGTCCATAGGAACAGCTTCATCAGTTATATGAGATTCACTGGATTTGTCTTTGTTAGTCACATTTTTCACCAGAGGAATAAACTCTGTAAAATTGCATGAATCTTTAGCATCTGCCGTAGATATTCCTGATGTTTCTTGATAAATTGTGAACCCAGAGCAAAGATCATTGCCGCGGTTGTCCTGTCTATCTTCTGCCCCTCCCTCCACAATAGATTTCTGATAAAAAAAAACATACAAAATGATTCAACCGAAAATAGTTTAGAATCTAGGCAGTAGTGAGAAAGTATTAGGAGGACCTACCTCAGGCAGTGGTTCTTTTTCCAAGTCAAGCAACTGTTTACCAGGATGTGGAGAACCTGTGATTCCTTGTTTTACATCCTTCACTCCAACTTGCGTAATTGGAACACTTGCAGCACCATTCTTTCGGGGATACGGATTACTTGGTTTCCTTTTAGGGCGTGGAGGTGGAATATCAATATCAATAGCTTGTCCAATAGGAATACCTTTAACAAGTGCCTCCTTTTCCAACTGAAATCAAAATGTATTCTTACATTTGAACTAGTTCAGTGCATACTTCAACGAGAGATACTATGCAGTGGTATGAAAAAATACAATGCTAGAGAATACAGGTTCATCAGTGAAGTGAAATAAATCCAAATAAATAGTGAAATACTCCATCAATTGTTCTTATATACATATATATATATATATATATATATATATATATATATATATATATTAGAGGCTTTTTATCAACACCAGAGATACTACATAGTCCACATTAACCAAAAATAATTCCTATCAGCTAAAATTTGGCACCGGGCAATGAATTCATGGAAATGAGTGCATGATAAATCCCGCCAAAGCCCAATACTGCTGAGGAGATTAAGTGAAGTACTCCCGATACAAAGTATATGTGAAAATAAAAGAAGCCGCTATAAGGGGAAGAAGCAAATCCTGCACCTTCACCTGCAGAGAAGAGTTAATAATGGCGGTCTGCTTTGGATTTATTTGAAGGGATGAATTGGAATGCATGAATCGATCTGGAGTGCATTTTAGACAAGATATTAAAGGTTGTCTAAGTGATTTATGCAGATATGAGTAAAATTTTCAATATAAGTAAAGTACTAGATTAATAAGTGATAAGACTGGTAACCAAAAGAGTGGAAGGTTAATCAAATTGATAAGTTAACAGCAATTGAGGGCGCAATTTTACTTCCTATGCAATTGAGTCCCTAATCCCTACAGGACTACATGAAGTCACAAATGCACAGTAGGCATGCTATACTTCTGCTGGGCTTTCATCAAAAAAGTCATTTAACATTTATTCCCTAAGTAGAAAAGAAATAATGTGCAGGCAAGGAAAACACAAGAAATCGTTCACATTTGATGGGCAATAAGAATGCATATCTTTATATCCTTGCCAATTTTTTCCACATAAATATTTAAAGCGCTTAATCAACTGCTACACTATCAAAAAGAAAGCTTTAAATATACCATGAAAATTGTCCCTAGAGAAGTTTTACATTCTTCAGTATGTTCATACTGTAGCCCAACATTGACCACTTATGGCTATCAAATTTCCATGACTTGCGAGACCTGCTCAAAGTATTTCAAATGCTCCAGAAAACTGAAAATAAACCTTATTTTTTTTATGTGAATTATGTGACACTTATTTTGTTGTAGAATACTGCCATGGATTTCATATCCACTGCGTAAGTACCAGTACACATATTCATACATCACATTGACATAAATGAAAAAAGGGGGCTGGTTTGACCAAGCATCACAAGCTTTGATCAAACCAGCCCCCTTGTTTGACAGAACTCTTGCTTTGCATTTCAGATTCTTCAACTCAATCACTGGTGGAGATTTTAAACCACACCTTAAACTAGTAAAAGGACCAAAGTTCAACTAAAAACAAATTTCAGAAAATGCGGAATTAAAATAAGTGGATACAGGCAATGATTGAAGTCAGCCCAGTCTCATTTGTAATATTGAATTCTGTATTCTCTTTATTCTATTATAAGAATCGCGCTCATATTGTCTTAAATTAAAAGAGGAACAAAATTTTATGTGAACCATCAATTAAAGTTCACCAGACAACAATAGTTGATTTAGTTGTAAATACTTCCATATCTTTATCTAGTACGGAGTACCTCTTAAGCAACAGAGATTGGCCCATGTACACTCTTTTCAAAATTTAAATGAACAACCAAATTGACACTTTTTCTTTTGCTTCTGTTGTATACAGACTAAGTCGCATGTTTACATGCAAAAATTACAACAGAGACAAAACAGACACGGTTAAGTAGCAAGTTGTATGTGAATCTTCGTTTAAAATCATATAATATACGGGTATGATAGTGAACTAAAATTCAAAATTTAGAGAACCAGTTTTGAACATGGTAAATTAAGAAAGTAAGCTGCATTAGAGATTGAAAGCTTAAGTATGACCACTATATTTCTAGCACTTGCTTACAGCTTATAACTCTACAAGGTAGAACTTATAGAATGTGCAGACAAATGAACCACAGAGATAAATTATTACAAACTAGAAGTACTGAACAGAGAAAGAAAGCTAATGAAACTTTAAACATGATTCAGAGAAAACACCTCTAAGTTCAGAGAAAAAAAAAGTTATTTGGAAAATTATTTCCCAATGAAAATCATTTAATTGACATGCTCTTCCAAGCAACAAAGCAGGCATCAGTGACTCAGTTTGGGGAACAACTTAAACTCGAAGATATGTTTTGTCAAACTTACTAATTCCACCACATCAAGGAAAGAAAAACAAAAAAGAAGCACCACAAGATAAGGGAATAACTATAAGAAACAGACAAAGGTCAACAGTTTAAGTAACCAAACATATCATATCATATCATATTATCTTAATTCTTAACCAGTATAGCGGAATTATTTCACATTTAGATTATGCTTTTCACAGAAGAATATAAGAGAGCATCAGAGGTGAGAGATACCGATGAACCTTTGAGAAAAACTTTTGTGCATGACTTCTGATTTGAACAGCAGTCTTTGTTCCAATATGCTCTGCAAAGTACCAAAAAAGAAACAGAAAACAGAAGAGAAGGGACAGCTCTTCAAGTAAGATGAAAACGTTAACTGAGTAAAGTGCACAATTTGTCCGTTTTCCAGTTAAAGAATAGTACTGATTTGTTATATTCCCATCAACAAAATGGTATATACTTTTTTCACTTGTTAATTCTAGAGGAAGCCAAACAATAGAATTTATCCTATGTTCCAGTTCAGTTCTATGCTTATGCAGATATTATGATTCCCTACAGAAAGTACCAAGCCATTTAGCTGAACAATGAATTCACTAATACAAATGGAAATTATAGCTCCATAATGAAGAAACACCTTCTATTCGTTGCCAAGCCCGTCCATAAAGCTTCAGGGCCTCCAGAAATCGATTATGCTCCTCCTCGGTCCATCTCTCACGCTGCTTTGTAATTGTGTAAGGCTTCCTTGTCTACAATTTTCAACACACATTTTATGAGACTTTTTGCTCTATATAAAAAATCCTAAGGTCTAAATCTTCAAATATCATGATTAATAAATTAAAACCACCTTAAGAGCCAAGTCTTCTCCAGAAGAATTAGTGTCCATTTACCAAAACAGTGGCAACCGCTACCGCTGCTTCAGTTCCTTGTCAACAAACAGATGCAAATCCCACCTCTATCTTTATCTTTCCACACATCATTTGTTGAGATCTGGTTAAGTAGATACTACCGGAGAACAACACAGGTAACAACAACAAATCCGTGTTTGTTTCCTAACTGCAAACAGGAAGCAATCATATAGAGCATCAAAAGATAAGCTTCTACTCAGAGTTTATAGGATGACATAGGCCAAATAAGAAAAGTCCACGTTTTTTCATTTGATTTCCCACTATGGTAAAAAAGATTTTGGTTTCCTTCCCTATAGGAATCAAATCGGGACGACAAGTGCACCGCACCGGAAGCCTCTTTATTTGAGTATCCTGGATTTATTCAAAAGTAAATTTCCTTGTTCAGAATCCTCACCAAAGTATCCATCACCTCGCCCAAACCTTCAACAAATAGGAAAACACTAAATCACTATCCACCAATCGAACAACAAACACGCTGACCAAATCATAAAGCGTGTGATTTCTAAATCCCCTCACACACAATTTCTAAATCCCCTCCCACAAAATTTCCATTCGCAAAACCCTAAAAATCGAGAACGCGTACCTGAAGAAGAAGCTTTGACAGATCGAAGATCAGATCTCCCAACATTGATTACGCATATGCTTCCTTCAAATTTAACCCATACTCCCAAGAGAATCCCATGCAATAAGGGAAAATTGGGAGGAAAAAAATACAAAGGCTCACAAAATCTCACAGGAGCTAGCAGAAGAAAAGGACAGAGAAGAAGAAAAGCATAGAAGAGTAGACAAAGATTGGTGTGGAAGAAGGGGGCCGAGCAGGAGGAGGAGTAAGCGAAGCCAGGAGTTTCGTGAGAGGAAATTTCAGCCACTATTATTTTCTCCAGAATTGTTTTTTTTTTTTTGTGTGTGTTTCTAGAAATTATAGTATTTGAGATTTGAGGCTGCTGTGCGATTGTAGAGAGCGGGGCGAAGGAGATCACGTTGGATGGTGCCAAGTGGCGGGATCTTAGTGGCCCGAGTCTGGTACAGTTAAGCCCGACTTTGCACTTTTCGTATAGAGTATTTTACGAAAGGATAGGGAGAAGAAAATCTCCAATCTCCGCCACAAGCTCGGGCGAGAGCGAGTCGGATCGCTCGAGTTAACTGGAAAAGCGTAACATGGGGTGTAAGTGGGCCCCTACGTGTGACGTGGAGGGTCTTTTCCAAGTGGGTGCCTAGCCTGTTTCCTGTCTTACTAATATGTTTTTGTACTTATGTTTTAGCAAATTGATTTCACTAACCTTGTTTATGTTTTATTTAGGGTAGCCAGAAAAGTTTAATCAGAAACGATCAGATCCAAGAGTTGGCTTTGCATTAATATGTCGGGATTTTTTAGTGTGTACTTATATGGATTGGGCACAGATTATTTTTAAAAAACGCCACATAAGTTCAGTTCCTATTATTAATAATTAATAGAGTTCAAGTACACTCGAACAAAAAAATGTATCAATATATTATTATAAATTATGCTTAAATTATTGTCATCATCTTCATTTTTTTTTGTTTCTTAATGATCCTCATTTTTACTCACTTATTTGTAAAATGTTTTAAAATCTAAACTAAAGCTAGCTTTTTTACATGACCCAAAAAAACCTTATTTATATATATCTTAAGTTCGGTACGTTAATCCCACCAAAAAAAAGTCGGGTACGTACATTAATGTATATTATTAATTCCATATTCAGATAAATTATGGAATGATGATAGTGTCTTAATTAGGATGATTTAATTTGTTGCTAAACATCAGTTTGCAATTAGGTTGGTTAAGGTCTGAAGTTTTGTCGTTAATGTGGCTTGTAATTACCAAAGTAATTGAACTCTTCCTTGTATATAGAGTTGTTGTACGTATTGGGCGACTTTGATAAGTTAGTTTGAAAATCAAAATGGCACCTACAATAACATGATTGCTTGTTTATGGCAATTGATCCAATTGGCACATTGTATATACAACCTACCCATAAATTCTTTTTTATGTAAGAAGGTACATTGTTTGATTGACTACTAGAGATAGTTTAGGTGTGTTTGAGCATCATCACCTACACTTATTATGTACGTACGTTGCATTGGGCCTCTTCTTATCCATATTTTTCTAACATCTAAACACCTACACATGTGAATTGCATTAATGCATTCCAGCCCAGCCCATAAAATCACCCATTTTCTGTGCATCAAGTTTGGACCGGCCTTTTTCCAAGGCTCACATTTACTGTATTGTGTGAATTGTGATGCCTAGCTTATACTATAAGAAACAATAATCATGCATGAACAACGTTTCTTTCTTTTTTGAGAAGATAACCACTCCATTACAAACCAATTAAGAGGCTCTTAATAGATGGATTTAGTAAGATGATGGATTCTTAGTTCGTTTTGTTGGGTACATACATTATATACCTTGTATTCTCACGATAATGTATGCCTCATGTCGTCATATATACATAATATGGATGAGCAGTATTACCCTGACCTGAATGATGTTAATTAGTAAGCACTAACTGTTTATTTAAAATTTAGTATGGGCCTATGGAGGCATACAAGAGTAAAAAAGAAGAACATACTTGAAATTAACTTGAAAGAGCAAAATGTGGACAAGATGGAGTGAAGATGGAGATAAAAAGGGAGCACCAGTACCACACACTTTAAGTCCCCTTTGCAAAGGGGACTTAGGGTAGCTAGTGATTACAACTTAAAGGTGAAGTTATCTTCTGTATGTTTCCTCTTTTTTCATAACTCAAGTCAAATGTATTTGTGATTGTGTATTTGTGTATGTCTATGTGGTAGGTGCCCCGGAAATTTCATATGTAAACTTCTTTTCACCCTTTCCATTGTCAACGGCCACGTCTTCCTCTTTCACATTAAATTCAAAGAAGAAGAAAAAAAGCCTGCAATAATTAGTTTGACCTACTTTGACTTTAAAAAAGAGAAAAATTTTCTTTTTCAGAAAAAACGCAGTGGCATTATTGTTGCCAGAACCAGAAGGAAGAAGAAGCAAATACGGAGTTACTTTGATGGCGTATTGCCCGTACCATGCTTATTCAGAATCACGCTCTTCATCATCCATCCTCATGATTCATGATTCATCATACATGCCATTGCCATTGCCACATGACATGTCCATCATCAATATCCTATGGATTATCATTTTCCAATTAAACTTGCCCTTCTTCTTCCTCTCTTTAAGCAATTTACCAATATATTACTGTTTTTAACAAAAATTGTGCAAAGTGGGAAATTGTGAACTTGTGACGAGACATCCTATTTTTAAAGGAGATGGGTCTTGTCCATTTCCCTGACACTCTTTTCCCACTTCTCAAAATTTTCCAAATTCCCATTTTTTCACCTCAACTTTAATTGTATATACTTTGATTATTGACAATGCAATTTACAATTTATATATGGATAAAAAGGCTTCTCACTTTATCGAATAATAGACAATTGCTACTAATAAAATGCTCATCAAAAGAAGCCTTGGCTTCTATACAAAAGCCATGATATATGATTGATGAGTGATCAATTTTTGAGAGTTTTGTTTTTCTCTTTTTGCCAATTGAAAAGTCCCTTTTAGCTTTAGCTCCTCCTCCTACAAGGAGACAAGGATGCAAGGAAAAGGAGGCCTGAGCATACACATTACACAAAGTCAATGTAAAAAGAGATTTCATCATTCCCATTTAATCATCATGAGATTAGTACCATTCTTAAAGCTGATTATGTGGGCCCCTTCCATATCAAAAAAAAAAAAAAAAAACTTGCCTTTCTGAATTCTGATCCTCCTCCACCACTACATTACATGCATGCAGACACTCTTTCATAGAGTCAAACTCACAAGTTCCAACCAGAATCAAAGAGAGATCAAACCAAAAAAGAAAGATCAAATTTTTAGCACTACACAAGTTAAAACTAGTACTATTAATAAGCATATTCTAATTAGGATGCTACAGTTATATTTAAGATTAATCACAAGCATCTAGCTGTTGCCCTGCAAATCTGCACTGCCAAGTCCAGTTGTTTTCACCAGTTATGTTTGCAGGCTTTTTGTGTATGTACACACAGCACATAGATGGAGACAGATGGGGAGCTGAGCTACATTGCTATTTCTTTTTCCTGCTTTCACTCCTTACTTTAAAAGTCTATTTCTTTCTTTCTTTTCTTCCCTTTCTATAGAGAGCTGAGGAAACAGAAAGAAGAAGAGACATTTCACTTTCACATAGTTAATTTAAAAGATGGACACAAATTAATACTCCAAATCTGTTCATGCATGCATTGGCTTCTTAAAACCTCTTCTTCTTCTTCTTCTTCTGGAACATACATGGAGGATCAAGATTCCAAGTTGTAGATGATGCTGAATATTTGATGGACTGCTCCTGCTATCTCAGCTGCAGATCTTAGATTACAGTCCTCTTCAATCTGTATCATTTTTGTCACACAAAACAAAGGAAGAAAAAAATTAAGAAGAGATTATAAAAGAAAAAGAAAAATATGGTACTGTTTGCTTCTGTGTTTCTCTTCTTGAAGTTAACACACTTTTGTATTATTATGTGCTATCAAAATCTACATGACCAGATTCTAATGAATAAGAAATTAGGAGCATGTAGCTATCAGATAAGAATGTTTTTTAGATATAAGAATAGAATTAAATATGCCTTACTTATTGTAAAGGTACTATAATAACATGCATGTATTATTGCATTCTGTTAATCATTTATGAGAGATGAAAATTTACCTTAAGATTGAAAGAGTAATGAATTAAACTCTCCGAGGAAGTGATGTTAAGATGCAAAACAGTTAGCCTGAGATCTTCCAATGCCAAAATTGCCCTTATGAGCTGCCCGGGTTTCCTTTGGCACTGTATCTTCAAGTTAACATGGTTTTGTATCACAACCACATCCACATTCGCCGCCGGCGACCGGTTCTCCGCCGTGAACTCATCCCCCTTGTGCATTGCCGCTTCCAGATCAGCACTAGAGCTCCCATCATTGTCAGGGATACTAGTACTGGTTGGTGGGCTCATTGTAGGTAACAATTGAGAAGTTGAACCCATGAACAAATTTGTTAACAAGTTTGAAGAGGAGGTAGAGGTTGAGCCGGTTGAAACGTCGCCGTTTGAGTCCTCAGAGTGCCTCCTCATCCTCTTCTGAGCTTGTAGGGATTGCAAAAGCTGCTCTAGCTCCTTCACAAAGTCAATTGCTCCCCCTATAATTGAAGCTTGGTCACCCTAAAAATAAAACGGAAAAAGAAAAAAACATCATTAAAAATGTATGCTTTTTTATTCAAAATGGAAAAAGGAAATCTGGGTTTTGTTCCATTCGATTGAAAACCAAATGCGCACAAAAAGATTTGGATTTGGTAAGACTAATTATAAGCCCTAATGTATGAAATGGGTTTGTTCAAATGGGTCTAAAAGGAAATTAACTGATGTAGTGTGCATGTATTTTGTTTACCCTTTGAATGTAAGAGGAGGGCATTATAGAGCGGAGAGCGTTGAGATGCTCGTTCATCTGTCGCCGGCGATTGCGCTCAACGGCAATGTGGGTCATTCTTTGGCTCTCAACTTCTTCTTTGTTCTTGGTAAGCTTTGCCCTCTTCCTCTTCCTCCTCTCCTTGGTGGAAACAGGAGGTTTGGCCATCTGGGTTTGCTTAGATTTACCTCTTGAGTTAGGATTGACGGTCTGTTCCTGTTGGTTGCACTCAGAGCTCAAAATCTCACCGGAATTCAAGTTGAGGGTTTCATGAAGAGGCTCAGATTTTGCTGGGGAGCTGTAGAAATCCACTATTTCATTGGTGACACAGCTCTCAAGCTCATAGCTTGTGTTCCATGGCATCTTCTTGGAATCTTGGCCTTGGAGTTTCAGAAGAAGCTGGAAATTGGGTTCTTGGAGAAAGGAAGCACACTCCACACTTTGTAGCATCTGGAGAAATGGCATTTTGTCCTCCAAGCTTGGCAGAGTGTACTGCTGGGTTTGTTGCTGTTGTTGAAGTTGCTGGTGTTCATCAGTGTACTCCTCAAATCTGAAGTCTTCAGTGGTCAAGAGTTGGGTATAACAACCCAAACCCAGAGCAGGATTTTCCTCTTCAAACAACTAACAAAAGGGAAAAAAGAAAGCATTTTTAATTCAGAATTTATCCTGAGAAATAAAGAGAAAATGGAATTCAATGTGTGGGTCTGGGAAGATGGAGGTGGTGGGGGAGTTTTCATTCAGATCCAAGGGAATGAGAAAGGAATGTTAAAACAAGATGCAGCAGAAAGTAGGCAGAGAGTTGCATTTCAAGAAAGACAACCTTCAAAATGCATTGAATGCATGGAAAACTTAGGAGGATGAGTAAATGCAGTGCAGACCACAAATTTTACCCCAATATGGGGTGCAAAGAAAACATACACAGAAAAACCAACCAGTTTTCAAAGTATTCAAAAATGAGAAAGAAAACATACACAGGGATTAATGGGTCCTTGGAGCTTCTCCATTATACACCTGGTAAGAGATTGGTACACTACAGAGATGGTGCCTGGTGGAAGAGGAAGAGTTTGGTGAACCCAGCCCAGTACAAACTTTGCAGTAAATACTTCCCCCTCTCTCTTTTCTGATTTTTTTCTCCCTCCTTAAGAGTTAAGAATCCCTCTTAAATTAAATTAGGCTGCTTTTCTCTAGAAAACCAACATTCCACAGCAATAAGAGCAGTTTTTTAGTTTATTCATATACTTCTGTGAGCATGGCTAGGGAATAGAGAAGATCTTATATAAAACTCTACTTCTTGAATTGTATTTTCAATTTGCCTAAAGAAGGGGGAGGGATAAAAGCAGCAGAAAAAGTGTGTGAGGAGTTTAAAGTATGCAAGGGGGAAAACCTAAAAGAAAGGAAAAGGGTGAGAGTTATAAATGATGGGTTTAGGGAAAAAGGTGTTATGCAAATTGAGTTTCTTGTTTTGTTTTTTTTTTTGGTCAGGATTGAGTTTCTTGTTATAGAATAGAAGAGAGATATAAATTGGTAAATTTGAGTCTCTGATGGAGTTGGTGGGATAACAGAAAGGGCCAAGACAGAGAAGAAGGGTAGGGTTTGTCTGACTTGCAAGGTCCCCCTAAAAAGCCTTTATTATTATTTGAGCCTTGGAAGTTGGCAAGGCAGGCTGGGACTCTCACACACACACACACATTTGTGGGGACTCTCTCTTCTCCTATTAACAAAAATGGCTTGGGAAATCAACCTCTACTCCTATTTTCACTTCTTCAGATATTTTTCTTCTTTATTTTATAAAAATAATTAGGGTTTGCAATTAAGAAACTGAGTTCCAATCAAAACTTTAAAAATCTAATGTGTTTTTTCAAAGGGTATGATAAACATATATGATGTTTTTTGATAAACACATCCAATTGGTGAATGGACAAAATGGCTTCCCCAAGAAGTTTAGGTATCAAAAAGTAGTGGGTATGTGTATAAACTCCATTTTCAGACTTAATTTGAATTGAAAATCAATTTCTGACCTGAAAACTTTCTTACCTTTACCTGTGGGTGCCTTTGTAACCAGCTTCTTTCTTAGATCAAATGTGACATCTTAGGTTCTAGACCCACTTGCTACTATTCAACTAGGTTCTCAACTGTACCAAGTTGTGCCCATAATTTTTGGCTTGTGTTCAACCATTTTTGTGTAAAAAAACAACAGAATTATGTCTCAATAATTCCATGTACCTGGATTATGGACTGCCCATGCATTGTACCATAAATTGGGTGTTCAAACCAAGAATTTCAAGAAAGTTTTACTGACAACATGGTACGTACTAATTTCGTGTTATGAGTAAGAACAGGATTAGTTGAATGAAAACATGGTTAAGTGTCTTATACCATGTCAATGATAATGTAATAAATTCAATTGATTACTTTCCACCAAAAAAAAAAAAAAAATTCAATTGATTACTAAGAGGGAATGAAAACAAGCAAGTGTGAAGTGGCCGTTGTCCTTAAATGGGGTCACCCCCTTGCTCAATTATTGTGAAACATGTGCAAAGGGAGAAATTCCAATTCATATGAAAATGCAACCCTTGTCTTTAACCTCCAAAACCTTGGCCACTTTGACGTACAATTTGTTCCTATAAAATGAGGTTTTAATCAACAGTACGTCAGCATCATTCTGTTAAATCTTTGCTCTTATGACATTTCACATCTGCTTAATCATATTCATTCATAAAATTGAACCACTTGAAAGCTTAATATCAGTTTTAGTTATTGCCTTCTCCATCACCACAGCACGCGAAGAAGCAACGTCGTCTAGCAACTGGATCAACTGAACCTGTAACCATCACAACATAATTAAACAAATGATTCGTGTCACGACAAGTTGCTTATAGATATATATCAATGTTATGATTAATTTTCTTGAGATCATGTTCAGCCTAACAAGACAACCATGAACATTGCTTGTCAAGCAGGGTGAAAACAGTGTTACAAGGTCAGGTTAGATTTCTTCCACAGATATCCTCTTTCTTGATAACCATTTCAGCTGGCTAGGGTTATCCTGATTAGGTTAGCCTCAAATTTATTTGCAGTAATGGACTCATCAGGCTTAGTTTTTCTTAAGAGGGCGTCAGATATTGCTTGGCCCATGTGTGTTAATGTGTGTGTTAGGAAGAACATGAAAGCCAAATTGCAAGGAGAGAAAATAAAACACACATAGAGACAATCAACTTCATTCAGAAGGCAGAAGCTCCCAAAATCTTATCTGCTTGCATGTTAAATCCCCAAATTAAACCGCCCAACCCAAGAGGTGAAGATATGGATTCATGTGGCTTGAAAACGACACAAAAGTATCCAAGAGGATTATGAGGATGGTTTAACTAATCCGGATTATATTTTCAAAATTCATGGAAAGGTGAACACGTCGATATCAAGTCTGATCCTAAAATTCCAGGCATATCTATACCATAGCCATATGATCCTCATCCAAACATTCATATGGTATCCCTATATGGTGCCCTGCTTATCCTGCCTATTTCTTCTGGTTAGAAAGCATTTTCATTTTTACCCCCTTCCTTCTGTATTTACACCCAAGTACAGAAGAAAAATATAGTTGAGCCTATGGAAGATGCAGTGTTGTTAGAGCTTGCCTAATTTCAAGTTCTACATCTATGATCTATCTATATCATCAATTATCAAAAGCTAGTCTCTGAGCCAACAATATACATCAGAAGATATTGTTAATCTTAGAACAAGCTGTACATGTGCAATAATGTAAATACAACATGCATCAGAAGAAAAGGCTTAACTTCAAGCCATGAAAGATGCCGACATAAAGATGAGTTCTAACAGTTCTAGAAAAGAGAAAAGGCTACTTGAATCCAAAGGTGATCTGCATGTTCTTGTATTGTCACATAGTCAGTGTAGAGCCAAATTACCAAGTTCATGTTATGTCACCCCAGAGATCTTATTAGTACAAATATGCCATGAAAAAACAATAATGCACAGAAGGTGATACTATTCATACCTAAAATTCATATAACAATACAAAAACACATACCAAATTAAAAAATCATTTCATATATATATCAAACGGCGCCAAGACAAGGCAGAGGAATTGTACTATCTACTACTAGTGTTGAGGCAAGAAAATTAGTACATCCATTAGATAAAGTATAGCATTAAAAGAATTGAATGAAAATGGAAACTAACTTGACAATTTTGAGTTTAAAGCCCTTTTAGCTTAATCATCACGCTCGATCTGAATAGTGACATGACTAATGTTGTACTCCCTCCTGATATACTCTATGACCTTATCAAGAACCAGATCAGCATCAGCATCTGGCATGATCTTGACATGGCAGGCCAAAAGGATTTTGCCAACAGTAATGGCCCAGATGTGAAGCTCATGTATGGCCACCACTTCTTCAATCTCCAAAAGCCCTGTTTGGAGCTTTGTAGCATCAATCTCCCTCGGAGCACTCTCCATGAGAACCTCAAGAATATCCCTTAGCATCTTAATAGTTGTCCCTAATACAATGACCGAGAAAACCAGGGTGCATATAACATCAATTATCTTCCACTCTGGCTTCCACCATATGACAGCTCCTCCAATCATCACACCTATGCTTTGAATCGAATCACCAAGCACATGGAGATACGCACCTTGGATGTTTATGTTGCGCTTCTTCTTAGTATTATTATTATTATCATCATTGCCGACTTCATTGTCATTAGGCTTTGCGATTAGTGGTTCCGTGTGATTGTGATTGTGATCGTGATCATGGTGGTGATGGTGATCATGATGATGGGAAACTACAACTGTTCGAGTTTGGCCGTGACTATGATCATGATGATCATGATCATGATCATGACCATGACTGTGACCATGGCCATGGCCATGGCCATGATCATGACCCAAAAGCACAGCCATGACAATGTTAACAGCAAGACCAAAGGCAGCAACGAGGAACATCAAGAAGCCATTGACTTCACCAGTGTTGTTTATAATCCTAAGAATGGCTTCATATACCAAGATGCCAGCAAGAAGCCAAATGAGCTGAATTGAGACAAGGGCACCAAGAATTTCAATCCTATAAAACCCGTACGTTTGGCGAGGTGTGGCTTCCCAACCAGCTGCCCATAAGGAGAACAAGGAGATGGCAAAGGCTGCTACATCAGACAGCAAATGAGCGGCATCAGTTAAAATGGCGAGACTGTTGGCTTTGATCCCACCAACCACTTCAATGCTCATGAAGACGACACAGAGAGCAACGACTATAAAGAGCTTGCGCATGGATGCTGATCTCTCAGCAGCGTCCTTGGAGGTGGACCCCAAATCAGAAAATCCACATGGCGCTTCCCCACATAGCTTGGTGGAGGATCCTCTAATTGTTCTTAATGCCCCGGGAATGATGTCTTTATGTATTTCAACTGTGTGACTGCTACTTGGTTCCATCTGAATGTAGGGATGAGAAATTAGAGAACATGAGTGCATTTGATTATTAGACATAGTAAGCCATAGCAAAGACAAAACAATGTACCTTTGAGTGAGTTGGCACTATATCAATTCAGAAGAGGAAGTTGTTTCTTGAATCCTGCTTAGGACTTAAATATTCATCAAACTTCTTCAAGCTGCATCCAGAAAGTATGAACAAGGGATCAATGCCAAAATTTGCTTCAGAATTGGAACTCTTAGTTTTTTGTTAAACAATAAACTTTTAACCACCTAGGTACACATTTGTTAACCACCTAGGTACACATTTGTTACAAATATTATGGTACTATTGTAATTTGGAAGTCCAATTCTAAAGTTTTAACTGAAAGATAAAAACAACATTTGAAACAAGGAAAGCCAATAAATTGATCAGCTGACAAAATGTAAGATACACTGTTACTAAGAAGAACAAATTCCATCAGGTTTTGCTTATCATAATTCATACATAAAGCTATAACAAGAAGCAAGAAGATCATGAAAAAAGTGCACATAAGAAGCAAATAATTTTTATATATAGACACCAGAAGTTCCACTGAGGACCCAAAAAAGAACCCACCACAACAACATTATTGTTATCAAAATCACAGCATAACAATTTTAGCTCTTTGAAGCCAGAGAAAGAAGGACAAATAGAAAAGGCCAAACACCTATTAAATGAGACTTGCTTGAAGAAAGATTCCGTTTTAAATGAAGCCAAGTTCACATTTCATGCCCAAATCAGAGCTTATTCAGAGAAACCCATTTCAGCAAAAGCACCACAGAACTCTAGATGAAATCAAGATTCAAGAATAAGAACCCACCACAATCGATGACTAATTAACCCAATAAGGATTAAGATTAGTAAGAAGGTGACAGAGGTTTTATAATGGAAACAAATACAATAATTTAAAAGGAGACATAAAACCAGTAGCAGAAACTGAAAGCAACAGGGCATGGCTCACCACAGGGAAAGAGAAGATCCCTTTTGGTTGGGGGCAGAAATCTGGTGAGGAGCACAGCTGTTGATGTGCGTGCACCTGCATTAGAAAGCGAAAGACTGCTACAGGTCGTTGGACTTGGATTTCATCACCTTTTAATTAACCTTTTTTAACAAAAAAATAAGTGGTTTTGCTGCTTCCTCCATGACCTTCTGCATGTTCTCCAACCCTTCTGAATTCTTTTGTTGATACCTTCAACAAAAAATCTCGTCTTTGCCCCCTTATGGTTTATTCTAATATTTTGCGGCTTATTAAACCTAAAAATAATAGAGCAAGCAAATAAACTATCAAAATCGCCATTTAAGAAGAATCAGGTGCTAAGTAATGCTTTTCAAATCAGTTTGTTATCCTGACAATTCTGTTTATTTTACTCAGTAGACATCTCCCTCAGAAGGAATTTAGATATTAAAAATATCATTGAAGTTGTGGAGTTTACAAATGATTACATAGTTGGTGGATAGCCAGTTTGTTATCCTGATGTACATGAAATGTTGGTCGTGGACCTCACGAAGCTCAAATAATAGCAAAATTTAAACAGAACACGAGATCAAGTAATACTATAAAACAGCACAAATATGAAGAAAATTCAACACAAATTTATAGTGCAGAAGGTGTTAGCAATTACAAATGAACCTTGCCGTGAGGCATGTGCATTAATGACCAACTCCAATGGCTCAAAATCTTCTCTTTATCCAGGAAAGACTACATACACCAAATGCTAACATGTAACACCTAAGAAAACAACTCCAACCGTTGATGATCCTACAAATTATAGAAAGGCCTAAAACCAGAGCTAAGATATATCTTGCAGCAGCAGTATTTTCTAATACACCACCTACAAATTTTCTGCTCCATATGATGATCCTAGTATATTTATCTACACACATGAAATTTAAAGAAAGAAAAACATCAACCGTTGTCTTCATGCTGGGGATTGGATTCAGCAAGTGGTCGATCACTCTGCACTTGTTTAACAAACTGTCCTTTCACCCGAGGTCTTTGCTCTGCCAGTTTTTTCCTGCTCTGATACCGTACCTACACATGACAAGTTCACCAAAATGAAAAACAAGAAAAAAGATTCTAACTTTCTTGTTGTTTTCAATACATATCAATCAACATATGTGAGAACAAAGTTAGTGATACCTTTTTCTCAAAGCATCGGTCTTTTCTCTTCTGTCTGAACTTAGCCAATGCAGCCTCTCTCTGGGCGTTATGGATACCACCTTTTGCTCTTCCAAATTGCTCATTCGTTAAAATGTTGCCACCATTATTATCCCTCTGGTGCACCTCTTCGATGTTATCTGTTCTCACCATTGCCTGATTGGCATTATCATTAATCAAATTTTTGTGAAGCTGAGCTTTAACGCCATTACTACAAAAGGCACTGTTGGCACTCTGTGAAGCAGCTCCATCAGTGTACTTGTGTTGATCCACAGAAGCCATTTTTTCTTCATGGTTGCTACTTTCATCAAACCCAGACTGTCCAAGACTTGAACAATAAGTTCCCGGATCAGAATGCAGGGAAGTGCTAGCCAAAAGGGGAGATGACTCCTTTTGGTTAGCTGGTTTTAGGCCAATGGCTGCTCTGCTAGCTTGTGGATTTAACACATGTGGGTATATTGAGCCATAACCAGGGCATGTACCCCCAAACCCAAATCCAGGGACAGGAACTAATCCGAGTTGAGGGACTGAATATGCTGGGTCTGGATGCACAGTTGGACTAGTCATATTAGTGCTCTTGTTTTCGTCATCAATGGAGAAATCATTTGCTGGTTTTGGCAAAGCAACCAAATTTTCATGGAATTTGTCTCCTCCTTCGACTTCTGTAGAGCTATTAACTAATGATGGAAAAAGGGTCCCCAACTTCTTGCTATTGCTATACCTGCACCAGGACAAAATTTAATTGTGTTCAGTCAAATATCTTTATATATCTGACCATACAGCTTAATATAGAAGTGCCTTAACGGAGCAATGTTCATAAAATGGGGTATCAGTGACTCACCTTGAAAAGGCAGAGGCATTAGAGTGGTTAAGTGTCGGTTTCCCGTCAGTTTTTCGTTCATCTGGGTCACTGGATCTGCTTAAGGACAGTTCAAGCTGAGTTGCACTGGAATTATGCATTTCACAGTTTGAAGTGAATTGTTGTTGGGTACACTCAAGGTGATTATTTATTGTACCAATCAAGTCAATGGCTTGCCCTGTGTGTTCATTGAGTTCCTCATTGGACATGGCATCCATATTCGTACAACTTGCAGGTTCATTTCTCTCAACCTGAGCCAATCTTCCAGAACTGGACCCTACTCGTTCCAGTCTTGATGTTGATGCATATGCTTCATTGGCATGAGCTACTCTAGATTGCTCAATTTTAGTTGATTTCCCTGCATGGTGACCTTTGCATTAGCACAGTAAAATTGATAAGAATAGGAGAGAGGAATAGCAGCCATCGAAAGTCTGGTACCTTCATCAATCTCATCCCCTAATCTCATTCCCTTTTCATGTTCTTGCACTTCATCGTGGCTCAAAATAAATGGTCCATGGTACTTCATCTGTGAAAGACCCTGCATTTTTTTCCACACATACATTCTCAGCTTCCACAAGAGCTCCGTCAATGCAAAACACACTTAATCCACACCCTAATTTTATTTTCAACAAGAAACAAAGTTCAAGGCTTGATGTTGTTTTTATGGGTATATAATTGTTTCTTATAAACACACATATATACAGACATTGCCATTGTGGCAAAGTAAGACCAAAAATGAGAAGAAATAGACACATGAACAACTATAATGACAAAAACTCACTTGTGCATCTGTAGATTTCTCAGGGGATTGACATTTTTCTTTGCTAGAAGATACAATATCATCTGAGCAATTTCCAGTGCCTTTGTTTTTGGAACTCGTTTCAGCTTTGCAATCGCCACCACATAAATTTTGTACACCAGATGCATTGTTTGCCTGCTAGAGGATTTAAATGTTAAATCAACAGGCAAACATAATAACCAAATTCCATAAAAACAATAGAGAATTCAGAAATCATTAGTGGAAAAACAGAGAATTTTTTGAGGAAAAAAAATAAGGTGATGGACTCACAGAAATCCTCCTCCAAACATGCTGCCAGAGGTTTTTCAGTTCATTTCTCCTCACAGGCTTAATAAGAAAGTCAGCTGCACCCTTTAGCATGCATTTAAACACCATGCTAATTGAGTCACTGGAAGACATCACTGCCAATTACAAGATACATGTAAATTTACATTTTTACCAACCTGAAGACGCAGGTTTCAGAAGAAACAAATTCTTGTATATTTACACCCATTTTTCACTCAGAAGACTTACTTATGACAGGAATGTTCTTGCAGCCATCGTGCTCCATGATTAGCGTAAGTAGTGCATAGCCTGATATAGATGGCAAATCCACCTCAGTCAAAATAAGGTCAATATTACTGTGTTTCTGCTTGAGAATCTCCCAGGCCTTTAAACCATCAGGAATTGCAGCAACTGCATATCAAAAAAATCATGTTGAGCATCAGAGGATATCTCATCTCATGGGATAAGATTGTTGCAACTCTTAATCCAAAACTAAAGTGCTCCATGAACTATAAGGGGTCTTAAGAAGATATTGACAATCTACCGCTGTGTTGATGAAATCAAGTAGAAAAAAGAAACCATACTAAAGGACAAGAACTGAAGTTTAAAAATGATGAGCTTGGGAGCATCAAAGGGGTAACAAGCCAGCATCTTTTTTAGGGAAAACACTTGTACAAACAGAGATCTTAAAATGAATTCAAGTGCATATACACTAAAAATCTATGCTTTTTTACCCACTCTCTTTTAGAATTTGTTTGATAAGCAAGGGTCTCTAGAGCATCATCCCATGGACATTACAAACTCAGCCCTGCATTAGCACTAACTCATAAGAACCACCGTCTACAGTGAAGTGCTTTATCTTCAATAAATGATCAGCAAATTAATTAGAGCTTCTATGAAACCCACCTGCTTAAATCCCCATTCTTCCTCAAAATCAAGCAGCATCCGACACCAAAAAGATTCTAACTTTCAACTTGAAAGGAAATCTTACACCATTCAAAATCCAATTCCCCCTCAGAAATCAAGCACGCAAGTCAAGTTAAGGAAATACATCCACTAAACAGCCCGAAAAAACATCCAAATCATGATCTAAGGTGGATGTTAAAAATCAACAGCACACAAGAAATCAGAAAACACATCTTGAACGATCTAGCAAAGAGGAGAGATGACCTTTGTAATTGCATTTACGTAGAAGAGCAGCAATGATCTGACGAGTAGAATCATCAGCTTCCACCAGAAGAACTCTGATCACCATCCTAGGCAAATACTCTTCCCATCTCACCACTCCATTTACTCTCTCCTCTTCTTCTTCCTCTTCCTCCACTCCCTTTCCAACCTCCATCCTTGAACCCTCCTCCTCTTCCTCATCACAATCAACCACCATCACACCGTAACACTCTTTCTCCATCACTTCCGGAAGACCAAATCAGAGCTCAGTAACCAAGATCGAACCCGCAATCATCCCCAAATCTCGTCTTTCAAACCTAATTTTCACCTCAAATCTCAATCGAAGTGAGAGCAAAGAAACCCTAGAAAAATATCTACCCAGTCTCGTCGAAATGTAATGGATAATAAGTTATTTCAACTTAGGGAGAACACGAAGAAAAATGCTCGAAACTACCTTTACAATAGAGCCAGTTGAATCAACTTTTAATCTCAACCGCAAATTCCCCCAAAAAATATCTCCCCTCTTCTTCTCGTCTGCGTCTTCTCGATTCAATTTCGAATAAAAAAAAATATATTCTCGATTTTCTCGTGGGGATCAAAAGATGGGCCGCCATTGGTTTCTAGTAGAGGGTGCTGAGCTGGCAGGCTCCTGATCACGCATTTTGATTTCTTGTCAGATTTATCAATGCTCCCCCAATTTGTGCGGCCCAGATTGTACCGTTTTGCGCCCCAGGAAACAACACGTGTCAACCATCCAGACCCGTACGAGAGGTGGATATTTTCTGATGGTCCGCGATTCTTAGCGAGATCAATGGTGGACAAAGCGACACGTAAAAGCGGCCAGATCAATTCCCTTGTTTGTGGCTCCCATGTTAGTATTTGGAATAATTGCATTTCAGGACCTCATCTACTAAACATTTGCGCTTAATGGAACCTACTTTGAAATTTAACATATTTTCTTCTCTTTGCTTCCCTCAAAGAAGATAGACCATTAAATTTATGATCACGATGGAACTGCAACCTACTTAAAATATAAAAACGTGACAAATTAACATGAAAAACGTGATAGAGCCTAATTTACCTAATTTTTGGGACATAATTGTGTAAGCATAGTACTAGCATATGCCTTGTTCGGCTAATGGGTTTGTTTTGTGTGTGTAAGGCCCAAGGCCATAGAAGCGCTATCCCATGCCAACCCGAGAACTTTTCAGGAGGTTACCCATCCTGGTACTACTCTCGTCCTTGCACGTTTAACTTTTGAGATCTTTGTCCTCACTCGAACTCAGAAAAGGAAAAGCTCTTGTTGATATAGGGAGCACCTCAATTCCTTATAAATTATCGGGGTGTTACAGTGTGAGACTCTGTTTCACAATAGTTGTTTTTAGACAAAATTTCACACATAGTAAGGAAAAAAAATTTCTCCAAATTGTCCCTATTAAATGCTCTTTTTTTTCTCAATTACCAATAAGTGATTTGTACTTTTAAAAAGAAATTTTGGAAGAAGTGTAATGTGAGGTATACTCTAAGGGTATAAATGAAAAAAAACTTTATATGAACAACTATTTTTAAACAAAAAAAATTGACTTTAAGAACAACTATTGTGAAACGGAGAGAGTATCAAACAGGTGTGTAATGGGGCCCTCGAAAACAATGTAGGCGTGATTTTGACGCGCGAAGAAATCTTGCTTTCTTCACACGTGTCACGTGCAAACGATAATTGATGTCTCATCATAATTGGTAATCATCTTTTTATTCGTTAATAGGAGTACTCTCCGTATTTTATTATCCTTTACATTTTGAGATACCAACTAGTATTTTCTTAAATCTATTGCTATTAATTCTACTCGAGTCTTGTTGGAATCAAACCCTAAACCAATTAAGCTAATTCATATGTATATGATGGTTTTTCTAGATTCGTGGTCGGAAATCTAAGATAGGGACGATTTTTTCAATTCAATACACAACGTTAGATTTAAACTTTAAACTTTATGAATAACGTTTTTACTCTTATACTTGAATAAATTGTATTATTCTTGACGTATAATGATGATTTAGATTTTTCTAACTTATAGTCTAAATTATTTTCTTAGTGGCAATTAATTTATCAATCTAAGGTGGTGGAAAAACTTTCATTTCACATCTTGATTTCGACTCCCAAAAAAATCTCACATCCTAATTAACAATCTCTTTCTTTACAAATAAAAATAGTTAAAAAACGAGACCCCACCTCAACGATAAAGATTGAGGACAAAATGTTAGTTGCTTGTCATTTTTAGGTGTGTCCATTTAATTTTATTAATTCACTAATTTAAAAAGAGCCCACTTGGTTATAAATTTAATTGAAGGGTGCCTTTTGAAAGTTAGATAGATGCATTGTACATTGTTTGTAGGATAGGTATGGGTGAGAGTCGGATAGATAACGAAAAGAATATGGATGAACAACTTTTAATTTGGGGCATGGCTTCATCACAATGCACATGTATTTCAAAACATTATATTATACAAGGTGACGTATTCTTAACTTTGATGTTGATTTTTAAGCCGAGGAACAATATTAGAGACGGATATATCTCGATGAGTTGAGTTTGCTTTATGTTTGTGGCTATAATTGAGAATCACAAGGCTATTGAGTGTTGGACAATATTTGCCCACTTGTTCTAATTTCATTTTGGTGACATAAATTTGTTACATAATATGATTCGTTTCTTTATCGTTTCAATTTGAGTGATTTATACGTCTCATTCATAATAAGGATAGGGCACAAAAGATATACAAATATACGTGCTTGAATTACATAAACTAGCTATAATTTTTACAACACAAAACCAATATTCATGAATTATAAAGCAATTAACTTTATATTTGATCTTATAAATTCATGCTACACAAAACCAATATTCATGAATTAGGCTAAAAACCATAAACAAATAACCGGTTAAGTTGCAATTACTAGTTTTTACTGGTGGTGAATGTTTACTACAATCCAGTTACACACCGTGCAAGGGGCGAAATCGAGCATACCAGAATTTCGCCGCCGTGGAAAGCACCGAAATAGCTATGCCTCCGCCAGGTTTCTCCTCCTTGAAATCCCTTCCATCCATCGTCAATGGCGTCCCCAAGCTCCGACCACAAACCCTAGCCTTCCAATTCCACTCCTCACCTCGCCGACAGCACGAGAATGCACAACACTCCGATAAGGAAGTAGAATTCCTTTCCACGCATCGAATTGCTTCCCCGTCTCGAATCCTCAAGCTAATTGCTTCTCAAAAAGATCCTCTCTTGGCCATGGAAATCTTCGATTTGGCTTCTCGCCAGCCCGGATTCCGCCATTCCTACGCCACCTACCACACCTTGATTCTCAAGCTTGGGCGCTCCCATCATTTCTCTCTCATGGAGGATCTATTAGCTCGAATCAGAGGCGTCCGATGTCCAGTTGCCCCCGGCCTGTTTTCGAAAATCATTCAAATTTATGGAGACGCCGAGATGCCTGAAAGGGCTCTCAAGACCTTCTATTCGATTGTGGAGTTCAATTGTAAGCCCACCTCCAAGCATCTGAACCGGGTCCTTGAGATACTAGTCGACCGCCGTGGATACCTCCGCCCGGCGTTCGACCTTTTCAGGGTGGCTCACAAGTATGGAGTCGATCCAAATGCTAGATCTTACAATGTTATGATGCGTGCCTTTTGCCACAACGATGAGCTCAGTGTTGCCTACAAGCTGTTCGGTCAAATGTTCAAGAGAGAAGTCATGCCTGATGTCGAGTCATATAGAATACTGATGCAGGCAGGACTTGATTACTTAGTACATGAACTTTAAAAGTATTGAGTTTTGCCTGATTTTTGGATGCTGATGTGAATGCAGGCATTATGCAGGAAAAGTCAGGTGAATAAAGCAGTGGACTTGCTTGAGGACATGCTGAACAAGGGGTTTGTCCCGGATACGTTAAGCTACACAACTTTGCTGAACAGTTTGTGCAGGAAGAAGAAGCTAAGAGAGGCTTATAAGCTGCTTTGTAGAATGAAAGTCAAGGGATGCAACCCTAACATTGTCCACTATAACACGCTTATTTTGGGTTTGTGTAGAGAGGGTCGTCCCGTTGATGCTATTAAGGTCATGAACGATATGTACAAGAATGGATGCTTGCCAAATTTGGTGTCTTACAGAACTTTGGTTGGTGGGCTAAGTGATCAAGGAATGTATGATGAAGCAAGCAAGTACATGGAGGAGATGATGTCAAAGGGCTTTTCACCTCATTTTGCAGTTGCACATTCTGTGATCAAAGGGCTGTGCAATGCAGGTAAAGTGGAAGATGCCTGTGGAGTTTTGGACGGTCTCTTGAAACATGGGGAATCGCCTCATGTTGATACTTGGGTTGAGATTGTTCCTATGATTTATAATGTGGAGGAGTTGGAAAGATGACTGAGGTGTTGGATGAGGTGATGAGAATTGAGATCAAACCTCATATGAGAATTGTAGAGGCTGGAGCTGTTTTGGGAGATTATCTGATGAAGAAGGCGCAAAAATAATTGAAGCAAATGCGTGGTTGTCTTGTTCACTTCAGCTCAAATTAAGGGTTTTGAAGAGGGGAAGGTTTTTAAACACAATTTTTTGGGTAGATATTTGGATTTTTGTTTAAAACCTTCCAGCACCTCGTCCAGTGTTTGAGGATGTAAAGTTTTTTAGAAGCTTTTACATTTTACATTACTGTAACAGGTATCAATCAAAACAATTTATTTTTTGGTTTCAAACATCCCAAAAAGCCTATCAAAACTCAATTTGAGCAATTTGAACACCAGTTTGTGCACCAAACAACTAGTCAACTACCTTATCATGTATTCATACATTTTGAAGTTATAGGAACATGATGTTGCAAGAACATGATTGATTGACATTCTTCTTTTATTTCATTTATAGTGATTCTGAGGATATGACTTTTGTTCCAATAAAATTCAGCTCGATAATGAAATCCCTTACATAATTGAGAAACGATAAGGTGACATGTAAAACACATAAAACGTGATAAATATTCGTATTCATAGTACAAACACTTGAACACTCAACACCTGGTAGTACATCTACAATATAACATCAGCAGTGCACTAATAAAAGATCAAAACAAACTTGAATGTGTGGTTTAGGAAATATAAATATGGATAATAACTTAATAAGCCTCTATCTAGACTTGTGCGGTTCCTTCTGTGAACTTGGGATCCTCACATCTGTATTTTCCATCTGGGCCAATTCCAAAACCCTTTGGATCAGAAAATACGTTCTCCAGAAGCTGATTCCGGGAAGGATGAGGGCTCTGATCAGCAAACTCCACAGCATCCTCTAATACTTCATCTATCTTCTTTTCAATGGCTTTCAACTCGGCTTCACCGGCAAGATTGTTTTCGAGCAAGTACTTCTTCAAAGCTGTGATGGGATCTCTAGCAGCAAATTTAGCCTTCTCATCTGCCAAGAAAAACCAAAGGTCATAAGATCAAATAGGCTTATGGTTTGATTGAAATTGAACCAGTGCTCAAAGCTATTCATCAAATCAATAATTTCACCGCGCATAAGAAATTTGTCTTGCATTGTATACCTCAAATTTGCCAGAATTGGATTTTTGTAAGTTCAACTAGTATCTAAAGACATTTGTTAAGAGTAATTCACATAACCAATTAGATGAAGCTACTACAAAAAATGATGCTCAACAATGAATAACCAATTCCCATCATGCATAATCACTAATTCCACTGTGAAGATAGATGAAGCAATTAATCAACATATAACAGAAAATTATGATATTCAAACAACTAGTATCTAAAAGCATTTGTTAAGAGTAATTCACATAAAATTATAGTAGTTATGGTATAGAACTAAGCGTTACAAATGGCATTTTCTTCTCAGCTACTACAAAAAATGATGCTCAACTAGATGCAAAACAACAATGAATAACCAATTCCCATCATGCATAATCACTAATTACACTGTGAAGATAGATGAAGCAATTAATCAGCTATAAATTTTGTTATTTCCATTCAAGACTCTGTATTATATCATATTCAATCAACCCATAACAGAAAATTATCATATTCAAACAACTAGCATTTAAAGTTTTATGATTTGTAAACATAAATGAAGCAACCTTCATTTTGTTATCTCTATTCAAGACTCCAATTTATCATATTTAATAAACCCATTACAAAAAATTATCATATTCAAGCAAAAAACAGTTATAATTTGTAAACAAGAACCTTAGGAAGTGAAATTCAATGAGAAACTTACTTGGATCACGAAGCTCATCAGGATCAGCCAAAGAGTGTCCTCTAAATCTGTAAGTCTCACATTCAACCAAAGTTGGACCCTCGCCATTCCTAGCTCTAGTAATCGCCTCCTTAGCCACTTCTCTCACCTTCAAAACATCCATCCCGTCAACATGAACACCTGGCATCCCAAACGCGGGCCCCTTCTTCCATATCTCCGGATCAGAAGTCGCTCTCAAGTGAGACATCCCAATCGCCCACAAATTGTTCTCCACCACAAACACAATGGGCAGTTTCCACAAGGCAGCCATGTTCAAGCACTCAAAGAACTGCCCATTGTTACACGTCCCGTCTCCAAAAAAAGCCACTGTCACATTATCACACTTCTCCTTCAATGCATCCCTCTTGTATCTCATTGCAAACGCAGCACCAGTGGCAACCGGAATTCCTTCACCAATGAATGCGAATCCACCAAGAAGGTTATGTTCTTTGGAGAACATGTGCATAGACCCTCCTTGGCCACGGCAACAACCGGTTGTTTTACCAAAGAGCTCGCTCATCACGGAACGAGCACTTACACCTTTGCTGATAGCGTGGACGTGGTCACGGTAAGTGCTGACCACACAATCCTCTTTCTTCAGAAGCTTGATGAACCCAGTTGAGACAGCCTCTTGCCCATTGTACAAATGGACAAATCCAAACATTTTGCCTCTATAATACATCTGAGCACACATATCTTCAAAATACCTTCCTAATATCATGTCCTCGTAGAGCACAAGCCCTTCTTGCTTTGTAACCAACTATAAAACAACAAGAAATGAGATTAAAGCACACTAATTTGTACTAGTTCCAATGTCATTGTCTGCAACAATTGATAATTCAACACAAATTACATAAACCCATGATAGGAAAAAAGCTACAAAATTTAGGGCTAGTATACACTGAATCTGAACTTGAAAACTTCTCCAAAACTCACCAGATTTATAGCAGACGAGGGTTTGGATTTCTTCTCCTTGACAGCTTCGGAGACGGCGGCCACCTTAGAAGCGGCGGCGGATTGGCGGGGGCGGTGAGATAAAATCTGGGCATTGGGGGTACGAAGTTTTGATTGGGCGGATCCAAGGAAAGACGTGGACGGGAGAGATGAGCGAGGCTTATCAGCAGATCTGATCTGCGCCCTCAGGTTGAGGGGCTGGATGATTTTGGAGGCTGAAAGTGCAGAAGACATTGTTGCGAAATCAGTAGCACCTTTCTTCTCCGCAAAACCCCCTTTGGGAAATAGGGAATTGGGGAGAAGGATGGGCGGAGAAAACAAGAGAGGGAAATTGGGAGGAAGAAAGTAACTGCCGAGGGACAGAGATAGTTGGCAGCTAAGAAATGGAGTGTTGGAAAGGGAAGGCCAACTAGAAGAGAGGCTGGCTAGTCACTTGGTCGCCCAATTCAACCTAAACTTGCAAGAAAATGGGGACAAATAATTGAAGTAATGCAATTTTAATTTTGCTTAGTTTTAATAGGGTAAGAATTTAGATTAGGCTCAAGTATAGCTTAAGTAAGAACTCAAATATAGAGGAATTGTGATTTCGTTCAGATTAGTACACAACTAACGTAGAAATGAAAGTTCTCATCCATAAAGTTAATCTAAGATGGAACTTTTTTTTTTATTCCTAATCTTTCCTAAATTTATAAAAAAAAAAAAAAAGGAGGAGTTGTGATTTTATATGTCAACAGATTCAAAAATGTTTATAATATGTAATGCTATACGTATCATTTCACTTTGTCCTACTGGTGCAATTGCTACTATAATATGGCCTCCAATTTTGTTGGAAGAAAAAAAAATTGGTCATGCTATTGAAACAAGATTTACTATTTAAAGACCGTACTCATAATCTAATACAAAGTACTATATCATATATAGAGAATAGAGATATTACATATTTACATATCTTAAATTTTGTATAATCTAATCTAGATTTAGATTGCAAAATTAATGTAATGTAGTTTGCATACTTTTTTACGAACTAAATGGGTTTGGATTTTTAATGGGATGAGATCCAATCCAATTATGAGAGAGTCCAAATTATATGTGGATGTGCACAGCTGCAGACGTGGATCCTCATCTTAATAAAGCTTTTGTAGTCGGTGCACATGCATTCATATTTCATAGGGGTGGTAGTCCATTTGACTAAATTCCAACTTGTCAACAATGCTAGAAATGTAGGAACTAACTCTTTGTAACTTTGTAACGATGTAAATGAATAAAAAAAAAAATATTCTATTAAGGAACAAAACAAATTTGGAGATGCGGGGTATCGATCCCCGTACCTCTCGCATGCTAAGCGAGCGCTCTACCATCTGAGCTACATCCCCATACGCTTTAATTTTGAGATGATTCTATATCTTACTAGCTAACCAATTCATATATGAATTTTTTTGTAGATTCTTGAGCCTTATGGCATCAACAAAGTATTCCATTAAGACCGCCATACTTAGAATCTTTGAAAGTAAGTTTTTGAATATCTAATCAAGCGGCTAAAGCTTCAGACTAGTATCATAAGGTTTTCGTTTCGACCAATAAAATTATCTTCGAAGAAAATGTTTCCACATTAAAATTGAATTCATATTTCAAGATAATGGAAATGCTCTTGTTTCAAATAGTTATAGTGAAAATGGGATGGATGCCAAATTAATAGGCTAAACCAAAAGACAGTTAACTAAAACAATTCTAGAATACGTTGAAAATGTGTAGGCTGTGAATGTGGGTGCTAGTTACATATAGGCTTGGGGGTACTTCATTTTGGGCCTTTAGCAAGATTCAAGTAGAGCTTAAGAGCGTTGGATCTTCAACATTCAACGAGGTTGTATTACTTCAACGAGATAAAGAGCTGAATTCTAAGCAATTGAGCTGGATATCAAGCTTCTACAAGCCACACATTGATAGCTCAGTGTCGTTTAATTCAGCAATGGAGTGTTTATTTGATAGGATATGTGACAGTCTTGCGACAACAATGAATATGACTTTCTAAACAAAAAAGCTAAACATTTTCTTCAACGGAAACTAGAGAGCACCTTCCTGATAAATTGCTCAATCTGAAAGTTTGGGTTAATAAATTCAGGCTAATGCCTTATTCTATATCACATTTCACAGAGTGAATGTAGAAATCACTAGAAACCACAAGTGATTATCAATCTTATTATATCTTATATTGAAAACAGACTCAAATAAACTGCAAGAATGATTCGGGACTTCCTCAAGTAGGTGCAACTAACTATTCATGATCAAATTAGAGTCATCGCAGAATCTTGCAACAGCATCACAATTCAATGAAAAGTATAAGCATATATTGAAGCAAAACAAAAAATTGAAGGCAAACAGTTGACACCAAAACAGATAATAGCCTGTATTTCAACTGAAATTTGGGAGTATTCGCATCAAAATATGGCTAATTTTGTTCCAAACTCCTTAGATTCTCAACCAGTAAGTTCTCAAACATGAAAAAAAATATGATAGAAATAACAGAGCAATTGATACTCTTCATACACTGAACTAACAAAACAGTAAGCATATCATGCTGAAAGGAGCTCCTCTAGTCGAACAAACTGAAACCCATATCATCATCACTCTCCTCCTTGGGCTCTTCCTGCAACACCCAACAAGCAAACGCATTAAACATGAACCTCAACTAAGATTACTCAAAAACAAGGAAATTCAATCACAATTGAGAGAATAAAACTACCTTCTTCTCTTCCTTCTTTTCCTCCTGAGCAACAGCACCACCAGCGGCAGGAGCAGCGACAGCAACAGCAGCAGCTCCTCCACCAGCACCGACATTCATGACAAGATCATCGACATTCCTCTTCTCCACAAGCTTGGCGAACAAACTTGGCCAGTAAGCTTCAATTTGGACATTGGCTGCCTTCACCAATGTGGAGATTTTCTCTCCCTGCATATTCAAATTCACAGAGTTTCCCATCAAGCCTAGTTCCAATGTAGATAACTTAATTCTATGAATCAGATATCAGAAGAGTGCATCTGACATCTTAATTGGGCTTTCTACATGATACAATATAGGTTAAATATAAGCTTTAATCCTGATGTAGTACATAACCTAACTAACAATGAACCCCTTATAGTTCAGTGCGCAAGTAACAGAAGCAACAGCAACTATAACAAGTTTCCTGCAATCCCAAAAGCAAAAACTATTCCCCAAATCCTCCAAAGAAGCCACTAGTGGAACCAAGAATTATTCCCCAAATCCTCCAAAGAAGCCACTAGTGAAACCAAGAATTTAATCCTAACATAGATATATAACTCAAGTCTAGTTCTATAGAGGTCGAACACATTTCACTAACAATCAGATTAGGTCCCAAATCCAATCGAACTATTGAAGAAATTTTGGGAAATCAGAAACCCTAAGCAATCAATTGTGACTGTAAATTAGAACAGAAAATGCAAAAAGATAGATGATTGAGGACAGGGACGATACCGTGATGGGAATGCCATCATCGTGGAGGATCAAACAGGCGTAAGTGCAAGCGAGCTCTCCAGCCGACATCGTAGCTTATACTGGATTCTACTACACGAAATGAAGAAATGGGAGCAAATACACCTGATGCACCAAATCAGGATACCAAAGAAACGAAGTTAGAAACCGCAAACCGGAAAAATCGAAGAACTTTTGCAAAAAAATCGGGATCAAAACGCATGACGAGTGGGCGAAGAACATACCAGCGGCGAGTTAGGGTTTGGGAAGAATGCGTCTAAAGTAGGTAGGGTTTTATAAGCGCAACCGCGGAGGGTTTGAAGATGGAATGGCCCAATTTTGCTAGTCTGAGGCCCAATGACAAACAAAAAAAAAAACACTAAACGACGGCGTTTTGATCGTGCGTTTTAAAAAGAGGCCATCTTATTTTGTTGCTATTACAAATTTTGTTGACAGCATTAGTAACGCTTTGATCAAAGCTCGAATAAGGAACTCAACTCCAGCATTTTCGGATCCAAAAGAAAATGCTATAGAAAGAGGAGATATATATACTCATTTTGGCAATAATGTTTCATGATTTCTCTAGACTATTTTCACTACATGACCAATTAACCATATCATGATATTTGGACCAGATAGAGAACTAGCTAGGAATTTTTAAACGAACCGCACTCCTTTGCATATGCCAGGAGTTCAGTCCATGATGAGAAGAGGTCGGGAAAGCTTGAATCCAATTTCGACATTGGTGGATATAAGACCATTCACTATTTCTTAAAGCTCGATCTCTCATGTGACATCACATCAAACTGTTCTATAAGTTGCTACCAAACGGGCCCTCAGGGCCTCTAGAGTGACTTAGATCGTATTCACCATTGTATTGGCTTTTGCTCAACACATAAAGATAATTACAAAGAAGTCATATATCCTTATTCTAATTTTCATCATTAGTTGGTATATTGCTTGTTTCATTCATTTTATGTGGTGTCCATGCATGTACTATGCAAACTTTTCCATATTCTAACCTCCATCTAGCAACCAAACCCAAATCCACGATAGCTTAAACCCGTTGGACACATTGGGCTCCATGTCCTATTTTTGGGCCGAAGCTAAAGCTAAAAAGCCCAAACGGCCCACCACATCAATTCAACCTTGGCTACTCAAGCTCATTTTTCACGTGACGAACAAAACTCCATGAATGAAGAAGCTTTGGTTTCACTTCTCGATCATCATCATCACATACACCTGTTTGGTAGACACTAGACAAACAAACAAAAAAAACAGTATTAACCACGTGTAAATAAAACAAAAGGTGTGACCCTACTGTATTGTACCCCTACTTTATTGAAATCTATAGGATGAAATTATGAAATTGATAATTTGGGTTTGAAAGTGGAAAAAATAATAGTGAAAGCGGAATGTCTCCCAACCCCCTAATTGAGAATTGTAAATAGAAGGTGGATGCAAACCTTTTCGTTGATGCGGTTGTTACAAGAAGAAAAATGGGATGGGCCTCTTTGTTTTAATTTCTCTCTTTCGGATTTTTAAGGTGAAAAGTCACTCGGATTTCGATAGCGCCCTTCGTCCTACATTCTCGTTGTGTGTGGGTCCCTCCCTCTGAAAAATGAACGCACCTCCTTAATTATGTGTTTATTATGTATACACATACAAAAAGAATGATTCAAGTTTGTATAGATGCGTGTATTGTTTTGAAATTTTCTGTTCAAAGAAGCGTGAACATCGAAATGAATCGATTCGAAACAAAAGACGTACGTGGTTTAGTAATCGATCGATCACGATCGAGTTGTCAAGTTCAATCGATCTCTCTTTATGAGTAAGAAATAAAGAGATATCGATTTGTATGCGTTTTGGATTTGTCTGCGTTTGGGGATCGGATACTTCGGGTGCTGGAAACTATCTTACGTTGTACAGCTGAACTCGTACGGATCACATAAAGTTGGTGTGTTGATGAGCTAGGGTCCTATACAAGTAGTGAAACTGGTCGAGTGGAGTACATAGTAGATAGAGGTAGCTAGCTAGCTAGACGATAAGAAAGCTAGCTTGTTAAACAATGAATGAATTCAAAAAGGAAATCATGATTGGTTTTGTTTACCTGAATGGAGATAATTCACTCGAGAGCGGGAGCAAGTAGCTGTAGCACCATCGCCCCCACACATACATAATAGTACGTCTACATTTATTGTTAAAAGTAGGTAGGTGAATAAACATCGATGACATAGTGATCCAAAACTAGGGTCTCCTTTTTCAAACTGATACTTAATGTTCCTTTAGAAACCCAAATCAATAAAACAAGCCTCAATTCTAAAAGCCGCCGATCTCCTTGGATTTAAAATTCAATTCGTGGAAATCATTTCTATATCTGATTTATGTACCGTAACCATACGCGAGTACTTACACAAGAGTACTAAAGAGTTAGGTTGGCTTGACTTGGTCATCCTACACATTATATACCCTCCTTATAAATAGGCGTCCTTTGTGGGTTGTACAACTCAAAGCTCACAATCATATTTCATCATTCTTCATCACGTACCTTTCCCTTTTTGTCTTCTCCATGATCATCATCGATCTTCTTAATTCCACACCTTCAATCAAATCCCCTCACTCATACACACACAATTGATAATTAGCATTAACTTGATGTGTTACTTAACTTGTACTTAATCGATCAGCCGCCCTCTAGCTAGCGAGCTCCTATATTCGATCACATAAGAGAGATCGAGATCGATGCCGGAGAACGTGAGCATATCAGTAAACGGGCAGTCCCGGGTGCCACCCGGCTTCCGCTTCCACCCGACCGAGGAGGAGCTCCTCCAGTACTACCTTCGCAAGAAAGTCGCCTTCGAGAAGATCGATTTGGATGTCATTGTCGAAGTGGATCTCAACAAGCTCGAGCCCTGGGATATCCAAGGTAATCAATCCCGGGCTAGTGCTTCCATTTCATTAGAAAGACATTCTCAATTACAAATACCTCGGCTCGAACTGTGTTAAAAATTATATTAATTGTATTCTTTTTTCCACTAGAGAGGTGTAAGATAGGATCCACACCGCAGAATGATTGGTACTTCTTCAGTCACAAGGACAAGAAATACCCGACCGGGACCCGGACAAACCGCGCTACCCTGGCCGGGTTCTGGAAGGCCACGGGCCGCGACAAGATCATCTATGGCAACGGGACTCGGATCGGAATGAGGAAGACTCTCGTCTTTTACAAAGGCCGCGCCCCTCATGGCCTTAAGTCCGATTGGATCATGCACGAGTACAGGCTCGACGATAACAACACCACATCCTTAACCACCTCCAATGTACGTAAGCAGATTCCAATTCAATAATGAAAACCGCCATTTATATATTGTTCTCACTGAGATTCAGCTCTATGTCGCTCGCTTGCTACATTATTCTCGTCCCTCTGTCCAGGTCGGAGGAGAGACAGGTCTAGAGGAAGGGTGGGTTGTATGCCGGATCTTCAAGAAGAAGAGCCTCAACAAATCTCAAGCCCGAGGCTCGAACACAACGAGTCCATCATCACTAACGATTGTGTCGGAGTTGAACGAATCGACGTCGAACCTCCAGAGCATGCTCTCGCCTTCTTGTAGCTCCGACGAGGGCTCGTTGGAGCAGATCTTCCTCCAGCAAATGGGAGCAATCAATCCCACCACCGTCGTAAACGACGTCGTTTTCAACAATAATACGACGAACCTTCCCAGGTTAGAGAGCCCTATTTCGACGTCGACGAACCCCAACCACCTTTGTGATGAAACTAGTTACCATTTTGCCGCCACCACCTCGGAGACGCCGAGCCACTGGGCGGTGATGGACCGGATGCTTGCCGCCCACCTGAACGGCCAGCAACAGCCACCACCGCCGTTGGATTTGGGCGCGGTAGGAGATGATCAGGGAATGGGGAGATCTGCGTCGTCCACAGCGGGGTATTACGTGGGGGTGGGAGCACAGGATTACGGGGAGGGGTATCTGTGGAGTCTAATCAACAGATGACGTCAGTGGGCCATCTCAGGTGACGTATACGTACAGTTGTTGGAAGACATACGCACGCGCTAGCCATATGGGTGGGATCATAACAAGGAAGGAGCATGGATTATATTGTAGCCAAGTCTAAGAGCTTATCATTACTAATAAGTGATTTTTGGTACGTCTATATATTTGTATGTATATAAATTTATAATGATGTGAAAAGTACATTTAGTTTTGTTGATTACATCTCTATATATATGCCGTTTCTTATGTTATATAGTAAGGTACGTTGGGATTGTGGGTATATAATATATGATTTATATCGAAAACTATTATTTTTGAAGGTTTACACTCTTCATGGGTTGACCCTTCTCTCATTAATTTATTCAAACGGATATGATGATCGTATATTGCTCGAAAACTATTGTACATACAATTATTTTTTAATGTATCCCTTATAGTTTAAAACTGTACTTTTCATTCCTATTGAAAGATCGACATACTATATAAATACAAGGTTATAATTAGCTAGTAATTGCATGTATATATAAAGTGCTGACCGTACGTCTTATGTCCTACACTTCAACAATGATTATAGGTCATACATATTTATATACAATACGCCTTATACACGTGCAGTCTATTAATTAAACACACACATATGACATATATATATAGAGAGAGAGTTATATAGTTATATACTACCGTATGATGGAGACGAATTAATATATGTTCTTCTCATATACCGGAAATTTGCAAATGCATTAATTAATATATCTCATTGGGGATAATTGAGACTTGAGAGGAATTCATACATGACATAAAGCCATGCATAAAGGCCGGTCTCCATAAAAATTGAAAGATTAACGAATTTTGGTAACTCCGAGTAATGATATTATTTATAAAATTTATTGAAGTTTAACATAATTTATACGGTGACCTTAAGTTGTATATAAAATTGACAAAATAACCTTATAATTTAAATATAATTTGTTATATAATCAAAAGATTAAAATTACATTAAATTATTCAATTTTAAAAAAATACAAAATATATAATACAAAATATATAATACAAAAAAAACATTAAAAAATAAAAAATGAAAGATAACAATGAAATATATGGGTGACACTCACATGCATGCATGTAGAACAGAAATCAAAATGACAATAATTTTGTCCTAGAAACTTTTATCATACACATGGTGGGTGCAAACATTGATTCATTGAAGGAAGAGTAGGGGCGTCTTCAATTTCCCCTAATTTAATTTCTTAATCGCTTGTCTTAACTACTAATTTCTCTCTAATTAATCTTGTTGTTGGATCATGATCCTATATTCCTATGTGTAGGTTTATGCATTTAATTATTATTTAATTAGTTGTTGATATAGTTACTCCCCTCCTCATATATCAATTAATAATAAAGAAGTTCATCTTCTAATTTTCCACCCAATATTCCATGCATATGTGCATTGACCAATCAATTCACCATATATAGTAGCATGAAATAAAATAATAAAAAGTTAAAAATTGATCTATACAATTAAGAATATTATTGTACAAGTTACATTTTTTAAATTAAAAAAGTTTAAAATCATTAAAAAGTTACAACCAATTATGAAAATTAATAGTTTTTTTTTTGGAATCTTTCTTTTTGACAATTAAAAAGTTCAAAGATATCAATCTTTTAATTATTTTCTTCCTTTTTGTGTTATTATTATTAATTTAACTACATGAGTGTTGGATCAGTGTTAGTTCCCGAACACTGGAACAATGGTTTTTCTATTCGAGTAATCGAAGTTTTGATAATGACAAACAATTAGAACTAATTCCCTATACAAGTGATCACATGAAAGATATAGGTTTATAGGAAAAATAAGGGAGACATTCCCCGATAAGTCATCTGAGTACGTGGCAAATATCTTGAAGGATAAAAAGGACATTTCACTGTTATTTTGGGGGGCAAAAAGAGTTCCGAGAAGAAAAGGATCAAAAAGGATACGCTGATCTTTTTGAACAGTTTCATACTCCCCAAGACAAAAAGGATAAAAGCGTCAAAGATAAAAGAGGCTACCTCTATAAATAAAATGTGATGAAGCTAGGTCATCGAGGCTCTCAAAGAGAAAGTACCATATCCATATAGAGAAAGAGAGAGCTCGAGCTAATTAAGTGAATACGACGATCCAAATTCTGAGAAGGAAGATCCAGATCCAATTGATGGGGATTGCGTGAAGATCGCCATCAACTTGGAGAGTTGGTTCCGATGCTAAAGGGAACTATACACGGAACGAATCAGGTTCACGTATTATATTGATTGTGTCTAGATATAGATTCACTATGACTTAGTCGTTAGTATTGTTTGTAAGTGTGATTACGAACAATAGAGAAGTTTGTCTTTGTATTGTGTATCCTGAGATCTATTAATCTAAATATAGTACTTGTTCAAAATCCTCCAAGGGAGGTAGATGTTTACTCTCCAGCTAGTTGGTTGTAGAGGTTCCTCTATAAGGAAACGTGTCCTTGCTTTTGCGTTACAATTTTACATTTTTGTGTTGATCTATTCCTCTGCGTAAGGGAACTGTCTCTGAAACAGTTCCCGATTTGTCTTACTATCACAGATCTACGACCCTACAATGAGGTAATGGACATCAATGTAATTATTGTATTATTATTTCCTATGTTCAAAAATACATACTCTTATCATCTTAGAACTTGTTTCTAAAATTAAAAAACTATATGATTTACCGCAAATATCTAAAATTTGTGAAGATTTTTTCTTTTTTATTATATATTTATGTAATTTTTTTAAATCGATAACAATAATATTAAGTGTGGTAAAATTAAGTCAAATGAAAAGTATTATAGAATAAAAAATAAGACTAAAACAACATATATATTCGAACACAAGGAGTACCATTTACTAGTAGTGAGAGCAAAGGGTGTAAACTGTAAAAACAACATATATATTCCTTATAGAAGTTCCTCTATAAGAAAACGTATCCTTGCTTTTGCGTTATAATTTTATAATTCTGTGTTGATCTATTCCGCTGCGTAAGGAACTGTCTCTGGAATAGTTCCCGATTTGTCTTACTATCACAGATCTACGACCCTACAATGAGGTAATGGACATCAATGTAATTATTTTATTATTATTTCCTATGTTCAAAACTACATACTCTATCATTTTAGAACTCGTCTCTAAAATTAAAAAATTATATGATTTACCGCAAATATCTAAAATTTTGTGAAGATGTTTTCTCTTCTATTATATATTTATGTCATTTTTTGAAATCAATAAAAATAATATTAAGTGTGGTAAATTAAGTCAAATGAAAAGTATTATAGAATTAAAAATTAAGACTAAAATGCCAAGTATTTTCGAACAGAGGGAGTATCATTTACTAGTAGTTAGAGTAAGGGGTGTAAACTCTAAAAAAACCGTAAATCAAATAAAAAAACCAAAAAAACAATTATCTTTTCAAATATTAGTTATCTTAATTTTCATCTTTATTTTTAATTAAAATACGCCATTATTCCACATCTCATTGATAACTTGCTTATTAAATTAAATACAAAAAATTTTGTTTTTGATTTCTCACATACAATAGTACATACTCTCGATAGGTATTTGTTTATAACAACCAAAAAAATATGATACAAATATAAATTTTAAAGTAAGAAATCAAGCTTCATGATGTTTTTTATTTAAAATTTATCATTTTAATTTTAATTATTTAAGATAAAATTACATAAGTGATTAATAATACAATGGGAAAACCGAACAAAAATTAGTTAACCAAACTACACTCAATCGAGATTACGGTTTAGTTACAATTTATACTTTATAATAATTTAGACTAAACCAAAGTATAATCAGCCAAATACATTAATACAATGATTAACTGAATTATAATTAATCGGGTTTAGAGTTTAGACGTCCCTAATCAGAGCTAGTTTGGCTAGGTGCTGCTGTTTAAGTTTGCGGAACTATGCTGTCTAAAATTCCAATTTTACCAAAATGCTGAAAAGGACCCTTGACTTGAAATTTGACCTTGCTTTTGACAATAGTTTAGGGTTTTCACTTTTCACACATGCGACACGACAGACATATAATATAGTATCGTTTTTGTATACGTTAAGAATTGCTTTTCACATTTAATATTCGTTAGAAAATGCAAAAATAATTCTGTTAACTCAAAACTGGTTTTACAAATAGTAATAGAGCTTCTAGAATGTGCACCCAATAAATAGGATCAAGAAATAAAATAATTACCTTACATTCCATCAATAGAATCAACATTTTCAATTTGAAATAGATCAAATCATACATGATACATATACACTATTTTGAAAAAAAATGAACTAAAATATTTCACATGAATACATGATAGATTTTGTTGAACAAGAAAATCAAGATAGGATGACATTATTTTTGTGAATGGAGGTAGTATTCATTTTTAACCCTCAAAGTATAGCCTAATTAATGTATAGGTTTCATGGACAAATATTAAACAGGATTTCACATTTGGGTAAATTGGGATCGACCCAGAAGGAAAAAAACGTTGGGTAAATTGGGATTAAATAAGAAGTCAAATTGCACAATAAAGCCGACAAACAACCATTAGAATTTTGTAAATACATGAATATAATCCACTTAATTGTCAATCAATGTAATTAAGTATAGAACAGATCACCAATCAAAAACAGGTTGTCACAAAAAGTTGGAATCATTTTCGCAAGCTAGGGAGGGAGCATGGAAACAAAGTGTGTGGCCCAAATTGAAAATGTCATTATTAGAGAAGCTCGATCTTCTCAATGAACTACTAATGCAAATTAAGATTAACTACAGTTATTTCCATCATTATTGAATTGATGACAACCATGGATTAATTTTTGTACGAAAAAAGAGGGTTAAGATTTAATTAATTGATTGTGATCGAGGAGCCCCTGTTATTATTATTATAAGTCAACTGTAATCAAACAAAAATCACCAAACCCTTTTGGTGAAACACGTACTTATCCTTTTCTTTTTTGGTTGCCATGTCTTATTCACAAGAGTTTTGTATATTACTCCCTCCGTTCTATTTTATTTGACACTTTAAAACTAAAATTTTATTGATTAAAACTTGTCATTTTTTAGCCTTTATTTAATTAATGTATTGAAAAGTGTTTATATTGACTTTTTTCTCTCCATCTATTGATTTTAAGGATGTATTAGTAATTAATTTTTGATTACATTTAAAAAAATTTGGATTTTTAATAATATTTCTTATATTTTCAATGAATTTCTTAATATGTGTAAATTTTTCTAAAGTGTCAAGTAGAATAGAACGGAGGGAGTAGTATAATATCAATTATCCAATCCGAGATCGTTCTATGTTCATTGAGTTTATACACGGTCATATAAAAGAATTATTGTTGATGAGAAACCTATTTTCAATGGTAAATTTTGGGTTTTGTAAATAAGAAATATTAATCAAATCAATCAAATAAATCGCTTCTCCCATGTTTTAACCTAGCAAAAAAAAATATGACGAGATTCAGTTTTTCACCCATGTAAAATTTTCCACATTAGAGTGATCGATCATGGTTTTCAAAAAAAAATTGGACCCTTTTTTATAAAAAAAATAATGTGAAAATTATACTATGAAGTAGTTAATAGTTGAGTATTGAGAATGGATTTGAAAAAAAAAAAAGTAATTAAACTTATGTTTACTTTGATTTTGGACACTCGTATATTACCAGTAAATGGCCTATGATCATGTGATCGTGCTGAATAATTAACATGTAATGTTAGGGTACGTAATTAATTGCTCAAAGCTAGGTTCCTTTATTTATAATACTCATTAATTAGTTGTTTAAGGACCTGTTTGGATTACCATTGAAAATCAAGATAATGTATTTTCAAGGGTAATCCAAACAAGCTCTTATTCATTAAGAATATAGGTCATGAACTTTCTTTATATAATTAATCAGTATTGACAAAACTTAATGAATAAATTTTTTGGTCGAAGGAGAGTCGGTGCTCTCCGGCCCCTCAAGGGAGCGTTTTATTAATAATAAAAATGGGCTAAGCAGCCAGCAAACGGGGGATAGCCCGACCCCTTACATCATCAAATAACAGTAAATTAATCCCCTCAGGCGGGGCAAACAATACATGCATACCTAAAGGAAACGATAAAGCAAAAGACGCGAGGTAATCCGCAACCGAATTAGCCTCTCGATACATATGACGGAATCGGATAGACCAATCCCTACTAATAAAGCCTTGGCATTGGATAACCAGGCTATAAAGCGGATGACACTTCTTCACCCCCTTCTCTAACATGTCCATGGCGAGCTTCGAGTCCGATTCCAGAATAACATGACGAAAACCACAATCCCAAGCCAGCTTGAGCCCGTAGAAGACGCCCCAGAGCTCCGCCATCAGGACCGAACATGCCCCAATATTGTGCACGAATCCCCTAATCCATTGGCCCCGATCATCTCGAATAATACCACCCGCTCCCGCCAAATGACCACTCTTAACGGCTCCATCGGTGTTAACTTTAACCCATCCCTCATTTGGCAAAGACCAACAAATGTCCTGCATATGGGTGCTATAATTAACAGAACTTAAAGTATTGTTAGCTGATGCCATATAATACTCCTTGGCCATGCTGGAGATGAAGGTTGGCTTATCGACAACAATTGCATCGTTGTTGAAGACTTTCGCATTCCTCCACTTCCAAATCCACCAAATACCTATAGCAAAAAGGTCACACCAATCCAGCTCCCCAACTTTGCGCTTGAGAATGATGTTACTCCTAATCCATTCCGCAAAGATCATCTGAAAAAACGAGGGAATAAAATCAGTAGCACACAAATTAACCCAAATAACTTGTACCTGCCTGCAGTCTCTAAACAGATGCGTGTAGTCTTCAGCCATTCCATCTTCACACACTACACAATCAACGTTGACAGCCAGGTGACGCCTCTCTCTTTCCACGTTTGACATGATACCCCCTCTCAGCAGCAACCAAACAAAGAACCTGACACGTTCTGGCACCCTTAACTTCCAAATTCTCTGATACACCATTTCATCGACTTCAGCAACATTTAATTGGCCCTGTAACAGACTATATCCAGAAGCAACAGAATATTCTCCATCCGCCGTAAACTTCCAACAAAGCATATCTTCCTCACCATCAAAATCAGAAAGGATCGAGACTGAAGCTAAATTCATGAGAACACTAGTCGGGAGATACAGAGATAACACCGCCCAATTCCAGCCATGATTATCAATCCAGTAGTCCCGAACCGTAGCCTGGAGCTGGTTTTCATCGATAATGCCTGTCGCAGCCTCCAGCAAAGGCGTATCATCAATCCAGCTATCCGTCCAAAACCGGATCGATTCCCCATCACGAAGAAGCCATTTGTGCCCTTTGTTAATCACTTCCGACAAACCCCGACGAATCCCGCGCCAGATATTGGAACAGGCCGGCGAATTGCCCATAGCACAGTCAACATATTTTTTCTTTAACACACAAGACCAAAGGGACTCTTCGCTCATGACAAAACGCCAACTAAGCTTCCCAAGCAACGCCAAATTCAGTTCATTCATAGTTCTAATACCTAGTCCACCTTTACTCTTCGGTTTTGTAACTTCAATCCAAGCAACTTTATGGATTTTCTTCCTATTACCATTGCTCCCCCATATGAAATTCCGATTGATCTTATCAATCTTGTTACAAACACTAGTAGGCAGCAAAGAAGACGACATAGTATACACCGGGATGGAGGTCATAACCGATTTAACAAGCGTGACACGCCCGGCGAAACTCAACGAATTCGATTTCCACCCAGAAAGCTTGGCATTAAACTTATCCAGTAAATGAGAGAACGAGTCCTTATTGATCTGCTTATGAAAAATGGGCATTCCCAAGTAAAGACCCAAATCATCAGTCACTGAAAAACCGCTAGCCTCTCTCAATTGACGTTTAAGTGTGTTGGACACATTGCTAGAAACAAAGATCTTGGACTTTTGCACACTGACTCGCTGTCCAGAGGCCGTACAAAATCTCTCGAGACAAGCTTTCACCACCCGGATTTGATCAATCGATGCCTCCGCAAAAAGCAGGATGTCATCGGCCAAGAATAAGTGAGAAAGTACCGGACCAGTCCTCGTGAGTTTAATCGGTTTCCAATCACCCTTTTCCACTGCATAACTAATTAAATGGCTTAGTCTTTCAATGCAAAAAAGGAACAAGTAGGGGGAGATGGGGTCCCCTTGTCGTACCCCACGAGAGACTGAAAATTGACGAGTCATCTCACCATTCCAGAGAAGTTGCATTCGAGGAGACGACACACAAGCCATTATCCAACGAACCCATTGTTCCGGGAAGCCCATCTTTTTAATGGTGTCTTCGATGAAACTCCAACTTAACCTATCATAGGCCTTCTCTAAATCCAACTTAAGGATCATCCAACCTTTCCGCCCTTTTTTTCTTTTGAATGAATGGACCACCTCTTGAGCCACAACGATATTATCCGTAATCATGCGGCCCGGAATGAAGCTCCCCTGAGTCGGACCAATAATCATGTTAAGAATAGGTTGCACCCGATTGGCCAACACCTTCGTAATAGCCTTGTATAAGACGTTACAAAGGCTAATTGGCCTAATCTGACTTAACATCTCTGGTTTATCCACCTTAGGTAGCAAAACAATAAGAGTATCGTTCACTCCCTCAGGAAGAACAGACGTTCGGAAGAAACTCCTTATAAATTGAGTAACTGAATCATGGACCGTACTCCAAAACTTCTAATAGAATCCCGGCTGGAATCCGTCAATGCCCGACGATTTGAATTGACCCATACACTTAAAAGCCTTCCAAATCTCGCTATCAAAAACTGGTTGAATCAGATTGTTAAGCAGATCAGAGCTCACAACAGGAAAACTGCAGCACAAATCGTCCACATGACCCTCCATGATCGGATCAGCTTGATACAAATTCATGAAAAACTCAACTGCCATATTCTCTAAGGCAGCGCATTCATCAACCCAACGACCCTGTTGGTCTCTAAGCCCATCAACTCTGTTACGTTTCCTTCGAACAATCGTGGAGGTATGAAAAAAAGAAGTATTACGGTCACCAAACTGAAGCCACTGCACCCTTGATTTCTGCATCCAAAACACCTCCTCTTGATCAAGAATTTTCTCAAGGCTGCATTGAAGATCTGATTCTAAGTCCAGTAATGTCTTAGAATTGACACGATTTGGATTGCGTTGGATATTGTCAAGTCTATCCAACAACTGACGTTTCCTGAAATGAATATTACCAAACACATCTTTATTCCACTTCAAAAGATTATCTTTAAGAATGGCAAGTGCACAAGGAGTATCTACAACTCTATTCCACACACTCTTAAGCTTACTATCGAACTCGGGATGATGAAACCACGCAACTTCACAACGGAACGGTCTCCTACTCTTATTGCAAGCCACTTCCGGGCAAAGTGAAAGAAGGATCAGATTATGATCCGATGAGAATCGGGGAAGGTGTCGCACTCTCGCATCAGGCCAATAATTTCTTCCTGCCACGTTCATGAAAACTCGGTCTAGTCTTTTAGAAACAACAGAGTTCGGAGAGAGACGTCTACTCCAAGTAAACCTCGGACCCACAGAGCCAAGATCAACCAACCCCAGTTTGTTCATCAAATCGTTAAAAGTTCCTGAATCAGTATGCAAGCCTCCGGTACCTCCTTCCCGCTCCGAATTGAATAAAATACAGTTGAAATCCCCACCAATAATGACGGGGCCAACTACATTCCTAACTGCTCTGTCAAGCTTTTTCCAGAAATTCACTCGGCGATTAGCATCAGGAGGACCATATACTACAAACAGATGGATCGCAGTACCACACTCATTGAACGTGGTATGAATAAAGTCTTGAGATTTCTCAACAATCAACAACTTCACTTTGTCATTCTTCCAAAAAATCCAAACCCCTCCCTTAAAGCCAATAGCCTCCACTCTATCATACATAGTGAAATCAGATCTCACTAACTTATTACAAATATGGTCCGCCTTCACACCAGACACTCTTGGCTCGAACAGTGCCAAAATATCTGTTTTGTTGTTGCGAACAAGATACCGAATAGCTCTTCTAAAACCTGGCTTGCCTGCGCCAAAACAATTCCACATTAGTATATTCATCATAAAAGGATGAAAAAAATAATAATAAAAGAAACCAGAGTAAGCATCAATTTGGCCCTTGAGCATGTACGCTCTCCGCCATACGAGCATCAATATCGATGCGTTCCGAGTCATCTTCTTGTTGCATTAGGAAGCCACCATTATCAGTAGAGTTAGGTCCCTGATCAGGCGGTCTACCGTTAATCAACAACCCATTCTCTTCCAGGATTGGCAGCTTCATGTTAATACCCTCGTTCACCCTGTCATTCTCAACTTCAGAAGCCGTCCTTGGCCTCTTTGTGAGAACTCCGCTCGTTCTGTTTTTAGTTCCAACAACGACCACCTCTCCTTTAGGATTTGGTGAAAAAATTCCCTTCTTATGGCCCAATTTGATGGCCCTTTTTCCATTTTGGGCCTTGGCCGGCCCAATTCCATTATTAAAACCCAAGATCCCATTTTTCTCAGCAATCTTGGATCCCTCCTCCATCTTCTCTGTTTTTCTTTCATTTTCCTGTTGGGACCCATTACAAACTCTTTCATTTGAAAAAACACGACCATTACAACCCCCATCAACCGCTTTTCCCGCTGACTTAGTATAATTTACTTTTAACTTCTGATTTATCTTGAGATTTTCCTCCACCGATTTAGCTATCGTATCGGACGTATCTTTATCCAAAATCTCGAGCGCACCAAAACTGTTATCCTCGAGTGCACCAAATTTGTTATTTGGAGTAACGAATACCATCGAACCATCAACCACTTTATTCTTTCCTTTCTCCAAATTTGGTTGCCCATCTTTGGTTTGAACTTTCCTCGGAATTCCAGATCGCTGATTTTGTTTGTTTCCTTTTACAAGTACTTTCCTTTTCTCAACCTTCATCCATTCCCCGTAAGTCCCTTTCCTTTCACCGGCGTTCACACCATTCACCGGCGACGAGCTTCCAGTCACCGGCGCCTCCATTGCATGGTTTGCAGATTGAAGATTCTTATCCCCGTTATTACTCCCTTCAACCACTGAACTTGGAGCATAAGTAGAGGTGACATTGTTTCGACTGCTGGATTCGGAACGAAAAGGACAACTAGATTTCACATGCCCAAAACGACCACAATCAAAACAAATCGTTGGGAGCCCCTCATATTCAATCAAAAACCGATCCCCATTGATGCTAATCGAGCCCTTTAAAGGTTTGTCAAGATCAATCTCGACACATATCCGAGCATACCTCCCTCTATTGGTAAACATTGTTTTAGAATCCACTTTAATAGGACGTCCAATAGCCGCAACAATCTTCAAGAGAACCTTCTCCTCGTATAGCGTCACCGGAAGATCAGATAATCTAATCCATGTCGGGGTCGTTCTGATCGGTTCCGTTGTACGGAAATTAGGAGACCAACTGCGCACCACTAAGCACCGACCAAAGATCGTCCAGGGGCCATCCGTTAGCGCCGACATATACTCCACTTCCCGACCGAAAAGAATCAAATAACATCCATTTGTAAGATCAATGATTTGATACCTTTGATCCGATCGCCACATATCCCGAATCTTTTTCTCCATGATGTGAAACGCAATCGGATGCCCAAGTAACTTGACCACCACCGACCACTTCCACACTGACGCTAACTCGTCCATAACATCATCAGCGATTGAAATGGTCGGATCTCCGTTTTCTCCATCCGGAAAGTAAATTTGGACTTTGCCCTCCAAAAACTCCTCATCGATTATGGTTTTCTGTTGGATAGCACTCCCAACGACAACAACATCTTTCCACGAGCCTCGTTGATCCGGAGGGTCCCCCGGAGGGCGAACTTTACTTGAATCTTCCATTGTAACTTCACTCACGTTCTCAGAGTTCGCCGGAGTTTCACCGACGTTAAACTTTGGGTCATATTAGATGGACAGAAAGAGAGAGTTTTAAAAATGGGACTTTGTTAAACTTAATGAATAAATGGTCACATGCCATACACTTTGTAAAAGAAAAGGTTAATGTGGACCTTGGTTATGTTTTGTGTTAAATGTTAATGGACCCATATGTATATTATGAAAACAGTGAAGTTAATCAGACTAATTAATTTACTAGCTCATTACAGCCGCTGGCAAAGATACAATTCTCTCCGTGAGGAGACGACTGGAACACAAAAAATGCTCTCGCTTGGAAACCTATGCAACACGACTGGAATTCAGGCAACCAGGGTCCTGGTGGCCGGCCACCGGACTTTCAAATGGTGGATGGTGACACAGGACAAGATCAGGAAAGAAAAAACAAGAAGACAAAACGAGGGGAGATTAACTGGAATGAATATGAATCTGAAGAACCCAAAAATCAAGAAATGACGCTGGCTTATCCTTCAATCAATGAAGCATATGGAAAGGATAAGAATGCCAGTACAAGCAATAGGAAGATTATCTCATTTAGAGATAAAGTTACAGGACAAGAAAATTCTGAAACTTTCACACAGCATGATAACCCCTTTTGGGAAGACAACATTACTGAAGATGATCTGGTGGATGATGTCATGCCAGAAGTGATTGATCCACACTGCCCTATTATACTCCTAACGACGGAATAGAAGAACAGAATCAGAAAACCATGGCGTGATTCAATAATCATCAAGGTTTTTGATCATGCGATTGGTTATATTCAATTGAGAAGGAAGCTTTTACTTAAATGGGAACCCAGGGGAGAGGTCCTCATGATTGATGTGGGAAACGACTATTATATTGTCAAGTTCCAAAATGTTGATGACTTGAATCATGTTATGGTGAATGGGCCATGGATTGTTGGAGATATCTATCTAACGATTCAAAGGTGGAGGCCAAACTTTGTAGCTGAGGAAGAAGAAATAACCCACTTAGCAGCATGGATAAGAATACCAGATCTCTCGATGGAATATTTTGACAAGGAAATTCTAAAAAAGATTGGAGAGAACATTGGAAAGGTTCTAAAAGTGGATAGAACTACAGCTAAAGGGGAGAGAGGAAAATACACCAGATTGTGCATTGATCTGGATTTGAAGAAACCTTTGTTATCAAAATTTTATATGAATGGAAGATACTGGAAAATACAATATGAAGGATTGAAAATGGTGTGTTTTGAATGTGGTAAGATTGGGCACCAAGGTCTGCAATGCCCACTTAAACAAAAACCAGGAGAAGAGGTGGCAAATCTGGATCGCAAGGAAGTTGGAAAAGCTAAACCAGAAGATACAGAAAAATATGGTCCATGGATGATCGCTTCACGAAATTATAAGAAAAGAGTAATGGTCGGATCGAATGGCAAGAATTTCCAAGCAAACCATGCTCAACCTGTTACAGAACATACAGTGGGCCAAAACGAGAAGATGGAACACGATCGAGGAACAACCAATTTGGTGAACCGGGTTCAGGACAAGAACCAGACCGGGTTAACAGGAAATGGTTCGAGATTTGAAATCCTTGGAGAAGACGGAGATGGACAGGAATACGAAAATTCCGGAAAATCAGAGGAAAGAAGCAATATCATACAACAGGAAAAAGGAAAGAATCCCAATCCAGCGGGAAATTCAAAAGATAACAATGGAAAAGGAAACAACCGCAATCGCAACACAGCTGCTGAGAAAGGAAAAGGGATCAACACGGGAAGTCTGACACCCAAATCAAATCCTCAACATGAGAAGGGAATAAAAATTGATATTGGAAAGAATAAAAAAGATAAAATCATGGAGGAGAAAAAATATGATACACTAAAGGAAAAGGAAAGAATTACTATGAGAAAGTTGCGTACAGAAAATCTAGATGGCAAGAACAAGGCAAGCCCCATGAACAAATTAGGAGAGGATAATAATGCTATCAAGAAAATTAAGGAAGGAGGACCAAAGGGTTTAAAAGAGGGACTTGTGAACGGGAAAACCACACACACCCCATCAATCCTAAATTCAAAACTCAAAAGCGTACCAGCGGAACCTCCAGATTTAGAGGATGACGACTTGGTCTTGGGTGATTCCAAAACGCCAGTCCAAGGTGGGAAGGATCCCGAAGATGATGTCGGAATGGAAACTCAGGATTATGAAGGAACAGAAGAAGATAACAAACAAGAACACGGTCATGGTGGTGGAGACATCGCCATGGACGAGTGCGATGATTGAAAAAGTGGTTGCTTGGATGTTGGACGATCCGAAACTTAACAACATGCTATCTATGGTTGTGCCAACTATAAAAATCATGTCGTGGAACGTCCAAGGGGCGGCGAATAAAGAGTTTCTTTGTGTGTTGAAAGATATGATCAGAGAACATGACCCGTCTATCCTTATTCTCTTGGAAACCAAAATCAGTGGAACTTAGGCTGATGCGGTTTGTGAGAAAATTGGGTTCGATGGGATTGTACGAGCGGAAGCTAGAGGCTTTAAAGGAGGAATATGGGTGCTTTGGAGAAGGGATCGAGTCAATCTTAGTGATTTCGATGTTCACCCACAAGTGGTGACAATGAAAGTCACTAGAACAGGGGAGGCGACTTGGTTCTTCTCCGCCATTTATGCTAGCCCTCAACCCAAAGATCGCAAACAGTTGTGGGAGAAATTGCTTGAGTTCAGACAACCGCCTAGTCATCCATGGCTGCTCATGGGGGACTTTAATGAGACGAGCTTTATGAAGGAGAGAACTGGTGACTCGAAAGAAATGAATAGAAGATGCAAGAAGTTTAAGGAATGGATGGACAAAATGGAGCTGCTGGATTTAGGCTTCTCTGGTCCTTGCTACACTTGGAACAGAGGAGATTCTGTTGAGACAAGATCAAGCGCTAGATTAGATCGGGCTTTGTGCAACGTTGCTTGGCGTAATCAGTTTGAGGATGCTGCTGTGAGGCATTTGGTTGCAATTCAGTCGGATCATAACCCAATTTTAATGAACTCAGATGGCTTTGTGGGGAAAGGTCTTGGTTCTAAACCTTTTCGATTCCAAGCAGCGTGGCTTTTACATGATGAGTTCCAGAGCTTTCTTGCAGATAATTGGGACAAAGGGATGGAACTTCCAAAAAACCTTACGAATCTGCCGACGCAACTTCAGATATGGAATAAAAAGGTTTTCGGAAATCTTTTCAGAAGGCGAACCAGACTCTGGAAACGTCTTGAAGGAGTGCAAAGAAGTATGTGTGGAGGTACCTCGAGAAACCTGATCTTGCTGGAAAGTAGGCTCAAAACTGAGTTAGAAGATGTCTTGCAGCAAATCTATCTCTTTTGGGTCCAAAAAGCAAGAACTGATGCTTTAAGAGATGGGGATCGGAATACTCGTTATTTCCACGCTTGTGCTGTAATTAGAAGAAAGAGAAACAAGATTGATGGCCTTCAAGATGGATTGGGTAATTGGTTTTGGGAGCCACAAGATTTACAGTGTATGGTTACTGAACATTTTAAGAATCTGTACTCTGAGGAAAATGATTTATGTGGACCTGTCGATCTTCCTAGAGGTCGGTTCCCAGTTATCTCTATACCAGACTACGATATTTTTGTACAAGAGCTTTGAAGGGGAGGAGGTCAAAGATGCCTTATTTTGCATGAACCCTCTTAAATCACCAGGCTCGGATGGGTTTCACGCGGTGTTTTATCAAAGAAATTGGGCTCAAGTTAAGGAGGAGGTGGAAAGAGAGGCTCTCAAAGTGCTTAATGGAGGGAGAATCGCACCTGGGCTCAATGATACGCTGATTGCTCTTATTCCAAAGGTTGAAAGTCCAGTGAGTGTGAATCAACTACGTCCCATCAACTTGTGTAATGTCGCTTTCAAGGCCATTACGAAAGCAATTACCAACAGGTTAAGGGGCATCATGAGAAAGCTAGTCGCCCCCACTCAATCCAGTTTTGTACCAGGTCGGCAAATAACAGACAATGTTGTGATTGCTCAGGAAGTCATGCATTCAATGAAGGCAAAGAGGGGCTCCAGAATGATGGCGCTAAAAATTGATCTAGAGAAAGCATATGACCGCCTTCGTTGGGCGTTCATAGAGGACACACTTCATGAGATGAAACTTCCTAGTGAATTGATCGGGGTGATAATGAATTGTATCACTTCTTGTGCAATGAACATTCTGTGGAATGGTGAAGTTGGAGAAAAATTCAACCCAAGCCGGGGAGTGCGCCAGGGCGATCCTCTCGCCATATATTTTTGTGCTGTGTATGGAAAGACTAGGCCATGTGATTGATGAAGTTGTTGCAAGTGGTGCATGGTCTCCGATAAGACTTGGTGATACAGGTCCGGATCTGACTCACTTATTCTTTGCGGACGATCTAGTCCTCTTCGCGGAGGCAACTGTTGAGCAGGTTCAAGTCATACAATTCTGCCTTGGAAAATTCTGCGAAGCGTCTGGCTCCAAGATTAACTACCAAAAGTCGAGAATTTGTTTCTCTAATTCCACCCCTGAAAACGTGGCGGAGACAATTTCGGATGTGAGTGGAATTCCAAAGACGGAAGATCTTGGAAAATATCTTGGGGTGAATCTTAACAAACAAAGAGCTTCAAGATTACAATATCAACATATTGTGGATCGCGTCAACAAAAAACTGGACGGTTGGAGAGCCAAATATTTGTCCCTTGCTGGGAGAATTACTTTGGCTAAATCAGCCGTGGAAAGCATTCCTTATTATGCGATGCAATCAGCGCCCCTGCCTCTCCATATATGTGACAAGATTGAACAGAAAACAAGAAGCTTTGTGTGGGGCTCTACTGATGAGAAGAAGAAAATTCATCTTGTAAGCTGGGAAAAGATGAAGGAACCGAAAGAGAATGGTGGAATGGCAATGCGGAGCATGAGACAAGTTAATAGTGCTTACATGTCAAAACTTGGATGGAGGATGCTGAAAGAACCAGAAAGCCTCTGGTCTAGAGTTATGAGAGGAAAGTACTGCCACGGTAGATGTGATAGAGATATGTTCCAACAGAAGAATGGCGCTTCCAAACTTTGGAATGGAGTGGTGAAGGCAAAAGATACCCTCTTTAAAGGGCTGCGAACAGCACTAGGAGATGGAAAAAATACTTTGTTTTGGTCTCACCCTTGGGCAACTGATGCGCCCCTGGAAGATTTGACAACGGGTATTCTGTCAGAGGAGGAGCTTGCTATGATAGTGGCTGAATATTGGAGAGATGGAGGTTGGATGTGGGAGAGTTTCGCATTCAAACTCCCGGCTTTTGCTCTTAATAAGATAGCTGAATGTCAACTGGTGGAGGAAGAGGTGGCGGATAACTCTATTGGAGCCACACTAGAAACGGAGAATTCACGCTCAAATCTGCTTTAGAAATCATTAGACAAGGACAAGACGGGCTTACTTCGCCGGTGTGGAAAAAAGTTTGGAAGGTGGCGGCGCCGGAAAGAGTTCGCGTCTTCCTCTGGCTTCTCACACATGACTGCATTTTATCTAATGCACAACGCGTTAGAAGACACATCAGTAACAATCCTTCGTGTGGCGAGTGTGGTGCGATCTCAGAATCTGCTTTACATATTGTCCGTGATTGCCCTGTTGTTGTTGGCTTGTGGAATAAACTTGTTCACGGTAGCTTGAAAACTGAATTTAACCAAGGAAATCTGCAGGATTGGATTAATCTCAACCTGCAACAGAGGGGTGACTGGCCTTCTGTGTTCGCTTCTGGTGTGTGGTGGCTATGGCGCTGGCGCAACATCAGATTATTTGGCAATAGATTGGAAATCCCGCAGGAAAAGGTTGATTATGTCAGAATGAAAGCTCGAGAATACATCACGGTTCAAAGAAAATTTGAACGAAGGCTGGGAGATGGAGATTCGATGGACAGAGAGAGCTTGCTTTGGAAGAAACCACCCAATGGGTGGATTAAGCTCAACACTGATGGTTCCTATTTGCCGGGAGATCAGAAAATTTGGGCGGGTGGACTCCTTAGAGATCATGAAGGAAACTTCATAAAGGGATTTACTACTTCTGCAGTAGGGAGTTCCCCATTCAAAGCTGAACTATTAGGGGTGTCTCAAGGTCTCATGGTGGCCAAGGAACTCAACGTGGGGAAATTGTTGGTTGAAGTGGACGCTGAAGAAGTTACTAAGGCTATTGTGAATGCAATTGCTCCTGCAAATGGGGCATTTGCCATCATCAACAACATCCAGAAACTTGTTGCTACTCATGAATGGGAAGTCCGATTCAGGACTGTGAAGAGGAATGCCAACTCGGCGGCGGACTGGCTCGCAAGACAGGGAAGAGATATGGAAGGAGATTTTATTTTGTTTAATGAACCACCAGAGGATTTAGCAGTGATTTGTGACTTTGAAACTATGTACCCTACTATGTAATTTACGTATGCTTTATTAAATAAAACGGGCTTTTAGCCCTCCGTTCAACCCAAAAAAAATTTACTAGCTCATTATTTGAATATATGAATGATTCGTGCAAAGGCAGGCATTCCAAAATCTTTTGAAAGGTAGACGATCAAAGCTTTAATCAGATAGGTGAGGTATGTAACACATTTTTTGGTTAACATTACAGTTTGAGTAGTAAAAGCTTCATTCGCAAGCAGCTAGATCAATTAATCAATTCATTCAATAAAAATATGCAACTAGCTTGCTAATTGTTGACAACCTTTTTTGTGTACAAAAAAGATTCTCGATTGATCTAATTAATTGCCTTTTTGGAAAGCAAAACATTAATATTCGAACAAGAGAAAAATAGGGATCAATATTACAGTAGTAGTATTATTTTTCACGTGACAAAAGGAAAGGGATTAACATTACTATGAAATTTAGTTAGCTATGTAACTCGCATCATAAGTTAATTTTTGTATCCTACAAATATCCGTGTTCAAGAGCTCAGATGGAAAAAAAAATTATATTTTAATTAAAAATAAAACTAATTTATAATTAAATATATTGATGACATTTTCTATGTTAAAAGTAGTTCATTAGATAAAATAAGTAATACTTAAATTCATCATCGGCCTCGATTATAGAATGATCTAATTTTTTTTCATCGGTCCGGGTCAAACTTGATCAAGAAGAAGTGAAATAATTCGACTTTAATTATAATATATTAATATTAATTAATAAAATTTTGCGCATTTTCTCTGAATGTGAAAATGGCACCAACCCTGTTATTTTACGTACTGTTCTAAAAATCTATTATAAGTCCCGTATAGGTTCCACTTAGGTAGGGGTGTTCAACGGGTCGGGACACCCGCGACCCGCACTGACCCGACCCGCAATTTGCGGGTTACGGGTCGACTCGCGGGTCGATTTTTTTTATTTTGCGGGTCGCGGGTCGGGTCGGGTTAAACCCGCGCGGGTTGCGGGTCGACCCGCGACCCGTAATATTGGGTCAAAACTAAAATTTTTTGCGGGTCGCGGGTCGACCTGACCTGTGAGCATCCCTACACCTAGGCGTTGGAAGGTCCTAGTCCGCCTAATCGTCTAGACCGTCTAGACACCTGTTTAGGACTGCCTAAGCCACTTTTCAGGCCGTTTAGGACGCAGGTGGACACTAGTTTTTTTTATAAATTTGATTTTACCTAGATAAAAAGAATTGCAAACTTCATATTTGTGTGATATTATCGTTGCAATTAAAGTTTGAAACTTGAAATTCAATCATTTGAAATGAAATTTCATAATTTTCATTTTAACTAGGAGTACAAATTTGTTGCATCAATCAACTATCTTCAACTTCCGCACTAACGTTGTCATCATCAATCGTATAGGAATTTAAAGTCAACTATTTCCTTTATTTAGACAAAACTTGTCATTTTTTCCACACAACTTAATGTCACATTTTACACTTTCAGGTTAATTCCAAACTACGAGTTAAGTTTTACGCGGTTTAATTCTTACTTATGAGGCTCTTGCAAGACTTAATTATAAGATCCTTGTAATTAACTTGTAAATCACCTTACAATTTATTATTCCTATGAATAATAAGCAATTCAAAACAATGTAACAAGAAGAACTTAATTGTTTGGATACATTTGTGGTTTTTGTATGGCCTTTAATTTTCTAAGGAGTTGGGCCCTAATTTTGAAGCCTAAAAACATAGATTGTGTATCGTAAAGAAATATTCTTGTGTTGTGTCATGTTGTTGTCTCATAAGTCAATGATCATCTAATTGGTGTATTTGGACAGCTAATCACAGAGTTTTTTTTTTGGGTCTTGCCTTTTGGCTCGTCCGGTTCGATCGGTCGGACACCGCTCTACATCCGGACCGGGTACTTCGTGGCCCCATTTTGGGGGAGACCCTCCCAATATCAATTTTTCCATACATGCCGTCAGTGAGATTCGAACTTCGAACCTCCTGCACAACACTTAAGGAGTCTAGCACCACTTTACCACTAGACCAACTGAGTATTGGTAATCACGGTAGGTGAGGTGTAGGACGTGAAATTCATATATGAACTTAGAATCCCTTTTTTTTTTTTTTTTTTTGATTAGGTAAGGATTCGGTTTATCGGACAGGCCCGATACAACCGAGAGGCCGAGTAAACGGCAGTCGAAACCGACTAGAACAGGCATAAGCGAAAAACAGTACAAAAAGAAAGTACAACAAGCAAATTGGGAAACTAGAACGTAAAGGGTAGTGGGGAAAGTGAGGGGCTAAAGGACAACGCCTTTAGCATTCGGGTCATAAACGGACAAAGTAAGAAATTGGACAACCGACGTTCCCTCCACCGGGATGAAGGATCTTCAGCTGCCACGAACGTCCAAGCGACCTCGCCAAACACTATCAAGACACACCCAATCCCAGCTCCCAACCTCGGCGTTGTACAAACACAACTCTAACCAAACCTCCAAAGTCGATCGGGCCATGAACGACATGAACCGAAACGACAAAACCAAGAACGCAAAACCTGCCCAAAACAAACCACAAAACACACCACCACAAGAAACCCAAAAGAAGGACCAACGCAAACGAGGGTCCAAGCCCCATACCAAGCAACAAGAACACAACCAAAAGAGGCCCAACAACAGCCACGTTATCTCAAAAACTCAGCAAAAAGAACAGAAAGAAAGTCAACAGCAATATCTGGCAGCCCAGGAACCATGTCAATCGACCTTAACGACGACCATCAACCAGCAAATCGATGGGCAACACAAGGAGGACAATCGATCTTGAGAATTCCGAACCACAATCGGCCGGAAAACAAGCAAACAGAGGATGCCAAAAGAGCACACAACACAAAAACAAGAAGGTTGGAGCCGATGTTCTTATTTGATTGATCAAACCAAACATACAGAAGGGGATAATGAAGGCTGAAAAAAAGGCCAATGATCATCGGAAAAGAGCAGATGGGAAACGACCTCCACAAAGGAGGAAAGGACCTCGAGAAGCGGAAATCAATTCAGACTAAAAATTCTGAATGTAATTGTCAAAAACTGATAATGAATCGATTCACAAACGGACTATCATTCTACTTGAGTAAAAGGCGAAATATGGAGATCGAATTAGCATCCCACACCAGGAACAAACTCAGTACACTCAATTAGGAGAATAGCGAGCTTGTACCATGGGTTAGGATTAAGTTCATACAAACCCTAGAAAGGGAAACGAGATAAGAAGAACAAAATTCTCCAATTGATAGAGGGCTATCAAACAATTTAACCAATTTATCACAAACAAGAGTTCAAAACAACATATACAAAGTTCAGATTTCTTGAATAAGATGGAAATTAAACCAGTCTTTGGTCTGAAAGGTCTACATGAAAAGAAACCCGTCGAAGCTTCTCGCTTAAGTCGATGCTTCTAGCATTAGGAACGATAAAAGAAACAAAGGCTTTCTCAGCCATGGAATGAGGCCTTCTCAGCCTGATTTTCTATGGCTTCCTCAGCCTGATTTTCTAGAGAGAAGGGAGAGAGAACTTCTCTCTCCTAAATTGTCAGATGAAATTAATTTTCTACTTAGAATCCCTTTCATTGGCGCTATAAAATTTATAAAATTAGCTTGCATAGTGCCATAGTTTAGGAATGTTTTTTTTTTAGATTATTATAAAGGTAACTTTGTTTATAAAAATAATTAATAAATTGAAAAGTGTGAAAAAGATAAATAGTTGAAACATTCCCTTATGAATATTTTATTAGAAAAGAAATGAGATATTTAAGGGAGAAAAATTAAAACCAGTGGAATTGTCTTAGACAATTGATGTGATTAATCTCTTATCTCCTCCTCCATGTGGGATCTTCTTGTCTCATCTACTTGTTAGGAGATCTTGTAAGAGCATCATTAAAAATTTAATATGAATTTCTTGAAAATTTATTTGGTATGCTATTTCAAACTAATATAAATTGAATTAACTGTAATACATTTTTATTATCCACGTAAGATCGATCAGTGTGTGTATTTTATTTTATTTTGTTGGTTGTATATGTTTTATTATACAACTAAACTAGCTCGTACGTACGTTCTTAAACTAATGCTATGAAAACATATAGCTGAGATTAAAATCAAAATATGGCGACATAATTTTATTTGTAAATATGTAACATTGATTTGATGGTATGTAACATTGTGACCGCCATAAGGTACGACTTAATTATGTATATTGCTTTTTTTCAATTGTTTAGAATTTTCGTACTTATTTTAGATTGATAATTTAGTTTTAGTTCAAGACTTTTGATAGATGATTTGATATAAAGAGAAACTACTTCTATATGTGTTGAAATATATCGCTAACAATTAAGGAGTATTTAGCATCTACGAGTATGTTCATATATATTGCTGTGAAGTTTTAAAGAAAACCTTAGGTGGATGATAAAAACCTTATGTATAGTACAAAGTTAATCCTAATTTAAAAGAAAAAAAAAGATTTTAACTATACTCAAGATTTTAAACCTTACATATATTAAAAAAAGTTACATTTAGAAGAATCCAATTTCAGCCTTTTAATCCTTATTTAAGACTCAAGATTTCTTCAACTATACTCAAATAATTTATTTCTAACTCCATGCGAACTAAGCTCCTTATTATGAGGCAACATTTTTGCTTCCATAATTTAATTTTCATTTTCATATCTCGTGAGTTGTGTAACTAAGAGTCTAAGACAGCTAATTTATCTTTAGGTGATTAGGTCAAGATTTTTGATGGATGATTTGATATGAAGAGAACTTAGAGAAGTACTTCTATGTGTTCAAATTGCTACCAAGGAGTATAAGAGTATATTATATATATAAATAGTGCAGAACAACAATACCAAGTATAAGAGTATAATATATATATAAATAGTGAAGAACAACAAAAGACAAACTTGTATTAATGTTGTGATTAGCTTAAGGTCATATGTTAGAAAAATCGTTTTATAATTTATTTCTTTTTGGTAAGAGCACTGATCATGAGAGTCGAACCGGAAACCTTTGGTTACTACCTTGAGGTTTAACTGTTTGACTAGATACCCAAAGGCGAACCTTGAGGTTTAACTGTTTGACTAGATACCCGAAGGCGAAATAACTGAACTTTAAGACCTATAGGAATTTCGCCCAATGAAGGCCCAAAACTGATGTTCCCATCAGCAGGTGGAGAGGCAAACGAATTGGGCGACCGGGCCTTTAGAAATTGTCCACAAGCATTAACAAGAATTTAGGCATGCAAGAAGTTGATTTAACAAATCAACTGATTCACAGTTGCTTCAAGTGCCAAATTCATTACAGACTTACAGATCCACAATTCCTCATTAGACCATTTAGCTATTTGTACCTGACACCTCCATTTCTCTTGCCACCCTTAACATAAATAACTCAGAGATGGACAGAGATTCCATTGGCCTCACACCTTTTTGTAGGCCGGAAAATGTGAAGGCTCACTTGCAGTTGCAGATTGCCAAGACGCGAGAAAGCGACAGGACCCGCCTTCAATCTTTGGAGTTCTCTTCCGCGTGCCAAACGACATCTTTCAATCCTGATGAGAAGTTCTTGTAGAACTGCAATGTAAATGATCAGGTTTCTCCATAGTTTAGTGTCAAGTTCTCTTTATATATTTACCATTTCCAAAAAATAAATAAATAAAAAAGGCTACCCAGAAGAATGGATCAAATTACCTTGTTGTACTCCAATGTATCACCTCCAAGCTTGCGCATTTGTACTACATGCAAAGAGGGAGCCACCTCGAATACCTAAATTAGGACGTAAAATATGACTGAATTACAGGATTTGCAACTATGAGAACTTTTGTGGGCACAGAAGAAGTATCTAGTGAAAAAAAAGTTGTGATTGATCTTTTGTAGAAAGATCTTAAGTTGTAACATCATGAAAAGAGTGCAAATTTCCCAAAGGTTAAGGGAAAAAATGGATACCTCTGTCGCCACAGAGAGGTGTCCCTTCCTTCCACTAGCATGTCCTTTTAGCTTCATCTGCAAAGGTTTAGTTTGAGTAAACTAACATGATGAGATTCATCCTAGATACTTTTCTACTTTGTGCATTTGAAAGTTATAATACTACAGCTATTTGCAACTAACCTTGTAATTTTTCTTGTCGACATTGAAATCTAGAGATTTTGCTGCTTCCTCAATCTTCGAGACAATTTCATTTGCAGGGCATGGGGACGTAAAACGTGCTTCTCGTCTTGTAGCACCCTAAGAAGGCAAAATGATCACAAGAGATAAGCACACAGATTTTAGTGGTGTGACATTTGAGTTTTAGTCACATAAGATGACTTTAGTTAAGATATGGATGGAAGATACAATCAAAGATTAAATGTGTGCAGGAAAGAAAAATAGACTGTACGCTTTTTTCAAAGAGATTTTCCAGACTGAAGCCCTGTGATCCAGAAATAAGCTCAAACGCATTCATAGACATAGGTTTCTCTCTTCTTTCTGTAACAAGATTTTCCTGCAGCATGAGCAAGAGAACAAAAATCTTTATATTTCCTCAAGTATATGACAGATTATGAAAAAATATACTCCGTATCAATTTTTCAAATAATAAGAGGTATGATGTTAGGCATTCCAATTAAACTTGAGTTTCATCATCTTGTAAGATATAACCAAAGAGTTATAGAAATCCTTGTTTAACTTTGATTCAAAAAATTCTAGACTAGCATTGTCTAAGTCACTATAGAGACAAAAAATTACTGACCTCGGAGCTATTAAAAGCAGCATCTATGTCATCCAGATTTACGCCCCCTTCCTCGGCAAAATGAGGTGGCTGGTAATTTTTTCTGAACCAATCATCTTGACGGAGCTCAGCAATTGTTATCCTCTGCAGAAAAATACCAAAATTTATGAATTCGCCTCAAAGGAGAACATAATCCTCATGCAGAAATGGGAAAACCTAAACCAAGTAAATGCAGATAAAAGAAATCTAATTTCAAGGCCAAATCAATTCTTACAGTCATGGGCTTTGGATCAAGTATGCGTTTGATCAGCTTCCGAGCTCCGGGGGAAAACCATGATGGACAGTTGAATTCTGCCTTTTGGATCTGAAACAGGCAGCATAAATGTTTTAAAGATGTTTCTTGATAACACAAGAATGATAGGCATACCCAATGGACTTACTTTATTATATAATGCCATGAGATTTGTATCATCAAAAGGCAAGTAACCAGCCATCAGCACAAAAAGGATGACCCCGCAAGACCAAATGTCTGCAGCTGTACCATCATAGCCTTTATCAGTAATCACCTGAAACAAATGTTCATGCAAAATATTCAGCATATGACAGCATATACCACTTAAAGAAACTCTCTAGGCACTCCAAAAGCCAATACCTCAGGAGCGACATAGTTTGGGGTTCCACAAGCAGTGTGAAGTAGTCCATCTTCCTATGAGGGGATGCGTGTTAGTAATAGGCAAACAATACTCAATATGGAACAAATTAGATGAAGAGAAAACAGACAAAAGCCACAAATCATTCCATTTGTCTTGGGGAAAATAAGAATATTTCATATCAAAGCCAAGTCCAAACACAGATATCACAGGGAAGCCATCCTCATAACTTCAATTTTTTTTCCAATATGTGTAAATTTTAGAGAAGCAAACACAATAATAGACAATGGCTACTCACCCGCACTTGCTGTGAAAATGCACTTAATCCAAAGTCTGAAACTTTAAGAACACCATAAGAATCCAAAAGTAGATTTTCAGGCTGCAAATCATTCAGAAAATACATGTTACAGTCTGATGATTCTATTTTTCATGAACCACAAAAGCACAGGTGGACTGACATTCAAATTTACTAGGACAATGCAGTAGCCAGTAGGCAGACACAACACAAGGCAAAAGAAAACTTGGAATTTTCACCTTCAGATCCCTATGGTAGACGCCTCTGCTGTGGCAATAGTCCACAGCATCAATAAGCTGCTGAAAATATTTCCTCGCTTCATCCTCATTGAGTTTTCCGTATTTAACCTATTGACAGGGGAAAATGCAAGGTATGAATTATGGAGCATATAGAAAGCTAAAGTCTTTGATATCATGGTATGTAGTATGAAACAGTAGGTGCAATAAGGTTGAATGCACATTAGTATTTGATTAGACCAATTTCAACATAAAAAAGCACCTACAATTTTGTCAAAGAGTTCACCTCCATCCACATACTCAAGCACAATATAGATCTTTGTTTTGCTGGCCATAACCTGCACTTAAACATTTCAATAAATGCTCTCTACTATTTTGGATTTTCATGAATTTTACACACGGTTAGCTTCTTCAAACTACATGCATGCTCCTCCTAACAACATACAGTAGTCCCATTCCATAATGGCAAGAAATCAGATACCTCATAGATTTTGATAACATTAGGATGCTTGATCTCCTTCATTGTACATATTTCTCTTTTCAACTGCATATAAGAACGTTATTCAAAGTAAATTAACAAGGTTCATTCAAAAAAAAAACAATAAATACATAAACTTGATCTTCTTTGCATTTCTCATTACACAGAACCTTGCCTGTCAAGTGGTCATATTCATGAATTAACAGTAAAAAAAACAATCTTTTTATAAGACACGACTACAGAACAGAATGCACCCAATTTAAAACTATTTTCTACCTACAATTATCAAGGAGAAATAAAAAAAGTAAAAAGCATATCAGCACAAACAAATGTCGAATCTTTCTACTTGGTATCCATTTTTCTATGCTATTCCCTCCACTTCCTTCTTCCAATCGAAAGCGGGAAATTACGTATTCATGGTCCCATAGTTAAATCATTTTCTATTTTTTAAAAATTAAGCATAGCTTTGGAGGCGATTCGTGATAGATCCTGCTTTAAGACCAACAAAATGGTCATTTGTCATCAAACAGTCCCCCTTCCTCTACAATCCCAAAAGCTACAGATCATCTCAACACAAACAAATAGTACGCAAATGCGACCTCTTAAGATCGCGACTGGATACACACAATTCCATTATAAAATTGAAATGATTAACTATAAATTGGTTCAAAATCAGACCTGTTCAACCATACTATGCCGAAGGACCTTGTCTCGATTGAGGATTTTGATGGCGAATACGTCACCGGTGTCGACATTCTTGGCGAACTTGACCTTGGCGAAGCTCCCCTCTCCTATGGTCTTGCCGAGCTCGTACTTTCCGACTCGCGTCCTCGTCGCCGGCGTTCTCGCTGCTCCGCTTCTCCTTTCCATACTCTCCTCGAATCGGCGATTTTTCCCTCTCTGGTTTCGGATTTCACGAAGAGAAGAAGAAGAGAGGGAGATTTGAAGAAGAAGAGACGTACGTGGAGGAAAAAGAGGGGTAAAACGGATAAACGAAAAGGAGGAATTGTTGTGGGACCCAATCAGATATACCTTGGCTTTCTCTGGTGTGGGTCCCGCGATATTTAGCTTGTTGTGATGATTTAAGTCCCTAACCGCAGACCGCGTTTGGTCCGTGTGGCTCTTCTCTCTCATGCCAATAATTCTGATTGATCTAATCTCATCTAGGCACACGTCGATTTCCTTCTCCATGTCATGTTCTGTTAATGATGATAACATTTTATGAATTTTAGGGTATGTTTTTTTACGAGCCAAAAATTTCATGTATTGGTCCTATTTTGATAGATCCAGAGACTGATGAGACAAAACATATACAAAAAACGACGAATTATAAATAAGATATGATATTTGATCGGGTATAAAATCAACTCTATTAATCATTAATTCAATTAAATAAATAAGATATTATCATATATAGTTGCGAACTTGCGAGTGATTAGATAAACAAAACTATTTAATAAATCTTTCTTTGAAAATAATGGTTTCATTGAATTGATGATCGTTTGTTCCAAAACAAAAGATCATTTGGTTCGACAGCAAGTCATCGGTTGTAGGCGGCACATGGTATGCTAAGTAGTAAGTATATCGTGTTTAGTTTTATTTTTCGGAATGAAAATAAATTATAATATATTTTTCTTCACATTAATGTTAATGATACATAGCAATGACCGTATACAAGATGGTGGTTAGGCTGCTATTATTGTACGGCGTAAAGTGTTGTTGGCTTAAAGCCTCAAACAACCCCAAGAATTTTTGATATCGGTAATACAAATGAGGATGCTAAGTTGGTTGTGTGAACATATGTAAGATTGGATAGAGATAAGAACAAGGTCATTCGTAATAAATTCGGTGTTGTTAACATGAAGGGTAATATGCATGACTGCATGAGTCAAGATTAGATGATTTGAACACGTTTAATAGAGACTATATGTTGTCTCAATGAGAAGGCGTGAGGGCTTGAATTTGGGGATTTTGTTGATAAGTGGTTTCTTCTGCTTCTATTGTGTGGTTTGTATGCGATTTTTTTATCGAAGACATTGTCCATAAGAGTTAAAACGGACCCTAAAATCCTAACCGCTTAACTAATTATTGTCCGAAGGATTACCGTCCTTTATTTACCCTCAACTTTAACATCATATGCTTTGATTACTGTGGTGACCCCTATTTACCTTGGTTTATCCAGACCTCCAATAAGTTATACTCCGTATTGGATAATGTTATTGTGGTTGTATTAATGTCGATGAGGACAATGGTCATAATTGCACTTGGAATCAATCATCGACTTAAAGAGAAAAATGACAATATTTTTAAAATATAAAATTAGTGGGTCAATCCGTCACAAAATTAGGTCAAAAATCCATTGGGCCTCATGGTAACAGCCAGCCACTCACTTCCTGTTGTCGAAGCTCTCGGCCCAGTTGTATCCTTTAGGCCCATTGACTTACTAAGGAGTTGTTTGGCAAACCCAAAACAAAATGACACAAATTAATTATAGTGGATTTTCATAACAGTACAAGTATTATGTAACACTGAAAAAATGGCACATTCATAAAAGAAAAATCAATTCATTTCGATTTCAATATAACCCCATCTAATGCCATCTAAAGTTGTGAACCAATGGCTTTATATATTATAATATAATTCTGAAAAGAAAGGGGAAAAAGTAACAAATCCAGCACCCAATTTAGAACTCAATTATCACCTTTCACCTCACAAAAAAACCTCATTTTAAATTCACACGTTTTAATCGGTGTACTACAGCATAGATATACTACTTTTTGATAAAGTTTCAACCGGTTTGCTTGCCATCTGAGAAAGTAACATAGATATCTAGTGAAATTTGAAACCTGAAAACCTCTTGCAAAGTTGAGAATGCAAAATGGCATATGGGCAAGATACTTATTGCTAGATAATGACAAATCTATATAAAAAAAAAGGAACATTTGTTAGGAAACTCAATTCAGAGTTTGCTTGTTATGACTACTGACTAGTGACCACACAACACCTTCCCAAAAAAAAAAGTCCAAGTCAATAATTCACATTATAATCAAGCATTAAGCAATAGAAAGTAACATAATATGCAGCAGCCACCTCCCCAAACATGCCCCATCTCTCACTTAAATTCTCCATTTCCACAAAAAAAAAAAAAAAAACTCCTTATACATAGGCACTCTCCTATGCACAAAACAAAATAACATGTTTTAGTTTGTAATTCAGTTGATCCAGAGCAAGATTCCACTTGTATTGTATATACACAGGTATGTTCATTCTACTACACCTTACTGTTCTAGCTTAAATTGATTTTTTGATCTATTTTCCTGATCATGGGTATCAGTATTTTCATGGGTTTTTTCTTAATGGATGTTTAGGTCCAATGGCAAAGACCTTAATGGACATATACAGAGAAGAAGAAGAGGAAGAAGCAAGAGATAGCCAAGAAAGTGTGAAAGAAACAGCAATCCATGATGAGAAGAAATACAAGATGATATGGAACTGGAGAACATACTTAGCATGTATATGGTCATTCTTAGTTTGCTTAGCAGGAGGGGCAATTTTGGTGTTTTGGGTGATAAAGCACCATCCAGCCAATACTCAGCTATGGATGGTTCCTGTTGGTCTCATTCTCTTCTCAACTCCTATCTTCATATGGTTCACCTTCTTAGTCTCTGACCTCTGCTGCCCTAAAGAAGATGGTCGCGACGTTTTGCAGCCAGTGTCACAGGTCTGAGCTCTTCAGTTCACCTATGTTACACAGAAACTGGAAACAACACAGAAAACCATATAGTTTGCATAATTTTACACTAGGAAACAAGTTTCAGTTTTGTGGCATAGAAGCGCGATTCTGTTAGAGTTTCCGGGTAAGATAGGCGGTCACTTTCATAGAGTTTATATGAATTTTAATTTCTTTAATGTTTGTACAAGCAATTCCAATAAGAGCTATAGGTTTGAATGAGACATGCATACAATGGGAAGATGTGGCCTTCCCTAGTTTGAACTAGTGCTATGCAAGTCAAAACTAACTTCCCCAGTAGCCACTACTTGCTAGAAAGAGACGCATACAGATACAGTTGTACAAGATCAGATGTGAAAAAAGAGTGTAGATATGGGAATCTAATTTGGACAAATTTGACACAAGATTCATCTGTCAACCATCAATTCCTATCTTAACAGCCTACTTGTGTAATGGAATAAAGTTGTGGTACCAAAATTCAGGGTTATCACCCGGGCTCTCCGATTGGAACCAGGTACTAATCTAAACCTGCGCAAATCAAGAATTGTTTTATCCATTCGAATTCCGACCTAGGATAATAAGCCCATGAGCTTGGTCTTACTTCACCGTCGAGAAACGAAAGAAGACTTCCATCTCCAAGTTTCACCCAGGTGTCGCTCGCTTCTTTTTGGGTGTGAAGCAGTGTCAAACCAAAATACCCAACAAGCATTAGCTCTCCCTGAAAAGGAGGTGATCCAGCCGCACCTTCCAGTACGGCTACCTTGTTACGACTTCACTCCAGTCACTAGCCCTGCCTTCGGCATCCCCCTCCTTGCGGTTAAGGTAACGACTTCGGGCATGGCCAGCTCCCATAGTGTGACGGGCGGTGTGTACAAGGCCCGGGAACGAATTCACCGCCGTATGGCTGACCGGCGATTACTAGCGATTCCGGCTTCATGCAGGCGAGTTGCAGCCTGCAATCCGAACTGAGGACGGGTTTTTGGGGTTAGCTCATCGAATCAATAGCAATAAGCCCCGTTTGAAGAGGCTCATATACGGAACGTCTCGAAATAATACCACGTGTGGGAGATTCAATTAAGCGAAATTCTGAAGCGGAAATTTCACCTCTACCATCAATAGGTTTAGCCAGGGCATTTATAACACGACCCAAATAAGCCTCACTGACAGGTATCTGAGCAATTCTTCCTGTGGCTTTTACAGAACTTCCTTCTTGTATCATCAAGCCGTCGCCCATTAATACAACACCGACATTATTTGATTCCAAATTCAGAGCGATGCCTATTGTACCCTCTTCAAATTTGACTAATTCGCCTGCCATTACTTCATCAAGGCCGTGAATACGAGCAATGCCATCGCCCACTTGAAGTACGGTACCTGTATTTACAATCTTGACTTCTCTATTATATTGTTCAATACGTTCGCGAATAATATTATAAATTTCATCAGCTCGAAGGGTTGTCATGAGTCTTTCTTAAATAAAATGAATTCTTTTTTGGTGAACAACAACAAAAGCATCTACCCAATGTAGGCTCATTTGTACACACCCTTACCCGAGTAAGTTAAGAGGGTGTTTCCGATAGACCCAGAGAAAGCATAGTCAAAGAGCAATAAGGGAAGAAAAAGAAAAAACCACAACAAAAAAGCACGCGCGCACACAAACCAGAGATAACATATCAAAATACTACATTTGGACAACCTTTTACATTGCAGCAAGGGAACTATGGTGTTCCATGCAGAAAGCAAGTGGTTAACAGAAGCTGAAAATGGGGGAACGGGGAAGGAATCAATAACTGAGCTATAAGATTTGGTTTAGAATACACATCTACAAACAAGCAGAAGAGTAAAAGGGTTGAATAAACGAGCTGGGTCTGAATAGGATTGTTTACAGTTGTTATGGCTCAGCGTCTTCTCGTAATGGAAAGTTTAGACCTTGTAATGCTGGCATGTTGTCTAGGTCCTCCTTTGAGTACATGGGTAAGAACCAAAATGCCTTTTTGGTGCCAAAGACCTTCAAATAAGATGTGAGAGCGTAAGAAGGAAGCTTTTATAAGGAAATAAAACATCATCAGACAAATAAATAATACTTTTCCAAATAGCAGAACGGACCTAGAAGGCATTAAAATGAAAAAACAAAGCACATCTGTCTGCCTCTCTCTATATAATCAAAGTTCTATGCTTTGAGTTCTATAAATAATCATATCAAGCACTTCTTTTATATCATAGAGAGAAGCTATGAAAGCGAGAATTAATAGAATTTTTTTTAACTATCCCTCCATATCTCTGTTCCATCTATGTGTCTTGAAAAGTATCATATGTACCTGTTCAAAGTTCTTCTTCCTACCCACGTCGTACTTCCACCTGGGCATCTTCCTCTTCTCATAGACCTGTAAGAAAAGATCAGCTCAGTATATTTGCAGAATAGTAAATCTGTCAAGAAAGGAGTATCAAACAGTAACTGTCAAATACAAAACACAAATAAATATATGCATCATTCCTAAATGTAATGAGTCATGATTCATGAATTAAAAAAAATATTCATTTGACATGAATAGAGGTGGGATATGAAAGTAAATCAGTAATAATCAAGAATACTGCAGAAGGAATATGGTACCTCTATAGTCGTGGTATTGCTTAACAACAGCGACATGTGCATTGCCACAAAACAAAGGAGACTAAGTGAAAAGGCGAAATTTAAAACTGCACGAAGGTACAACATCTGTAAGACACCAAAAAGATTGGGATTTCGTAAAGTAATTTGGTTCTGAAGATAGAGTGTGAAAAACAAGAGGATCCACCAAATGCCAAAAATGTGATAGCAATACTGCCGGCTGAACCAGAACTGTCAACAGCTTCTTTGAATGATTTAATCACTTGGGGAAGCAACACTAGAGCATCCAATATTGTCTCCAAAAATGTATAAAACTGCACACCCAATTACAATTTAAAGAGTTAGTGGGTTTTAATTGGTGATCCACTGTGCCAGATATTCAATGTATAATGATTGCATATTGCGAAACGTAAAATAATGTTTCCATCTACGTCTTTAATTTTAAAACAAAAAAATTAGCACCTAATATCAAGTAGACACTAAGAGAAACGTACTGAGTAACTGATTCTTCCACCAATTGTAAAGGAGAAAGTGGCAAATTACTAGGTAGATATTCTAAGAAGGCTACGCACAAACTATGGTCTGATATAGCATATATGTGATTACATATATCAGGAATGGTGACCCATTAATTTGCCTTCAAAACTTATTTAGTATTGTACCTTCAAAACTTATCTAGTGATTGCATATAATGTTTACTTTTACTAGTACAGTAGTACTGTTCCTTCAGAACTCATTTAGTGATAGTAAAATCATCAGTATCTAAGCAGTCAATGTTACACCAACCATAGCATAAGAGAATTAGTTCAATATTGCATAAAGCATGGATTATCACGTAATACAATTTCTACTGCCAAGGACAACAGCAAAAAGAAAAAAAAAAGAAAACAATCAAGAGAGAACAGCTTACTAGGAAAAGGAGAAAAAACTTATAATTACGTGCACCAACACAGTTAACAACCCATACACAATGGTGGTCCATTTTCAGAACACATTTTTGACCTACAAGAGATGATCAAAACACAATTAGGTAAGGGAAAAAGAATTCAAACTCAGAAAAAGGTGAAATATTATATTCATACTCAGTGAAAAAAGACCCCAGAATTTTTTAAAGAGAATTTAAGAAGGCAAGCATAGGAACATGATCCAAATAAAAAATGCTTATATATATTCTTATAAAATGATGGTTTAGGTCCTAGGATATATATGAAAAGACAAGTCATACTCTGACAAATTAGCATATCATCAATAGCTTACAAACTGAACAATGGTGGCAGCGTGGTGGCTTGACATTCTGGCACCGAACACAATAGCGAACAGCAGATCTTGTTTCCATTCCATCTGGCACAGACATAACAGATGTTGAAGGGCCAGGAGCCACCAAATTTGGATGTGAATTAGAGGTACCTTCTTCTAGATGTTCCTCTAACATTGGCCTCCAATTTTCTGGTACAGAACCCGGATCTTGAACGACTACCATAATGTAGCTCCATGTTAACATTATAAGCTATAAAATCAACACTACAAAAAATTAGAAGAGCTTGAGAGGCAAAAGAAAGATTCATCTGAATAACTGCCGAAACATCAAAACAGATATAATGCAGTGGGTATTGCAATTTTATGCAAACAATTTAGGTACAAATGCTGTATAGATAATCAAAAGATCAAAAGAGAGAGGGTCATTTGACAAAGTTCGTGGAAACAGTGATAACTATGAAGAATTTACTTGAAAATGAGGTATGACTACGGAACTAAGGTTGCTAAGGACCTAAAGTATGCTATCATAGAGTTTTAGTCTCTAACTCTCTACAAAGGTATTTAAGTGAATAATGGTATAAAAAGAAACAAAGCATAACTAGGGCCTATAGCTTTCCCTGGATCAAAGAGAAGGTTAAAACCTACCAACTTCCTATGGAATGGGAATCATATTTATGCAGGGTTTCTAGGAAATGTTTCAGACATGTGATGATGTATACCAGTTGCTTATTTTCCATAGTAGACAAAATCTCAAACATATATTGCCTACATTGTGTAGTGCTCAAGTACTTCTCTTTCTGGGTGAACAAGATTCTATCTTTTCAAGTTCATAAAATTTAACCCTGATAATAGTTGAGATTCCACATATAAGTGAAACTCCAAATTCCCATCAAAGCTCTGAACTTCAATGCATTTTACACTCAATCAACAATGAGCTCACAGATATACACACCTCCTACATCCTAAAATAACACCAGTAAATTCAACTTGTTATCTTCAAATGTATCAAAATAGCTAGCTAGTCCACATATACAATTGTACCTACTCAAAAAGATTCCTAATTTCCTTCAAATTCAACACCTGAAAAACCCTACAAACCACCCTTAATTCAACTCGCCCCAAATTCACCAAGCAACAAAATTAGCTTAACAAAAATTCAAATAAATGAAGCAGAACCCACCAGAATATGGAAGAGGGCAAGGATGAAAAAGGCACCAACTCCATTGAGATGGCCTTCGAGCAACTGAGGACCCCAAGTGAGCACCACGACAGCATAGTAGGACAAGCCAATGATGGCAAGAACAATCAAAATCATCAAATAGCCGAGGTACTTGAGACAGGAGCAGTACTTAAAGGGGTTAACATCCATTTCGGAGATTGGTAGCCGGCCGATCCCGATCCCGATCCGGGGTGGGGGTAAGAGGGGAGTCGCCGGCGGCGACTTTCTTGTTCGGGCTGGGAACAGGCGTTTCAAGTTAAAGGAAGCCAGGGTTTTGTTATTTTTCAAGTTAGAGAAGTCCGGAAAAAGGGGTTTGTGCTCGCTGAAATTTGAGAAGGGGTCTCTGTTGTGTTTGGGTCTCAGTTTGGAGACAAAGCGCTGGATTTTGTGTTGATCTTGACCAGACTTTTATCCATTTCTTGGAGAGGTCTTTTCATTTCCGATCTTGAACATTTTGGTTGGGTCATTTTAAGAAATGATAAATTTGTATCTCTAATTAATTTTGTGTAAATCTTTGTATCAAATACTTCTAAACTCGTGATAGTTTAGAAGGAGACCTAAAAAAGTAAGTAATTAAAAGTAGATAAATTTATCCCAAATGATGATACTTTCAAAATTTGTGTTCTTAAAAGTTAAAAATGACATTAAGGACTTGTTTGTTTCTATACCTTTGGTATAAGGAATGGGTATAGAAATGAGTCAAATCCAAAGAGGTGTTTGTTTTCACTAAGGAGATGGGAATGAGTGATTCCCATACTATCAAATTATACTTGAGTTCATACCCAACTAAAAACAAGGGTATGAATGATACCTATTCCAACCCCATTCTCGATTCCAACCCGATAACAGGCCCTAATTATTGAGCAAGCCAAATATACACGTTATATCTTGGAATGAAAAATTATTAAAACTTTTTTAAAATTAAAGATTAATTGAATATAAATTTTATAATGTGTTCTTGAACACGAGTTATTTTTTGTATTTTCAATTTTTATTTGTTACGAAAATGCTTTGGTAAAAAATTTGTAAGAAAATTGAAATAATAAGTACATTTTAAAACTTTTTATTTTCTTTGAGGAAAAAGAAAAAATAATTAATTATATTTATATTAGTTTAATACGGAGTAATAACTTAATAAATGTCATTTTAACTCAAACTCAATTTTTGAAAATGTCATCATTTAAGCTAAATATTTCTAGTTTCAATTATTTCCTTATTACTAATTTGTGTATACTTCTTTTTAAATTAACGAGTAAAGAAATTTGAAGGAAAATTAGTCAATAAATAAAATTTCAAAAACAATGCTCAAAATTTCAACGAGTAATAATATTTTAAGTTAAAATAACACTTCAATAGTAAAACGAAGATAGTACTAAATTTGATATTCCCCGACAAATTTCGTCTCACATGTCGGCCGAATCCCACAACCTCAAACGCCATTCCTTGTAAACTTCGAGAGACCCGGCGACGTCCGCGCTTCCATCGTCCACCGCTCTCACTACCTCGTAAGCCTTCAGTTTCTCTCTAGCTTCATCTTCTCCCTTCGATTTCTCCCATTTCAAGCTGTTTTCTTTAATCACTAGCTCCAAATTGGGATAATTTTTTTGTGATTAGGGTTAGGGTTTGTTTAAACAAGGAGGAAAAAATGCAGCAACCGCCTTCTGTAATGCCTGTCATGTCCTCCTTCCCTCCTACCAACATCACAACGGAACAGATTCAGAAGGTATTCTATGTAAATTTTATGCTTCAATTTTCTATCTTTTTGTTCGCCCTGTTACTTCATCTATTCCTGTTGAAAATTTGAGTCTGCTACGAATTTGGTAGATTGCTTGTTCCAAGATGGATTCTTTCGACAGTTGAGCAGCGAAATTGTGAAAATTGGTGTTTAGATACACTTTACGTTGGACATTTCTGTTTATAGTTTTTGTGAAGGTTGATGCTTTTGGTGTCCAAATGGCTAGGGGATGCTAAAATGGAGGTTTTGAGATGGAGTTATCTAGTTCACCATTTGGGACATGCTTATTATCTCTATGCTTTGTTGCTTCTGTTCAATTTTAAAATTGTTGGTGTTTCAAAGCTACGAATGTATGTCTAACTGTCTAAGTACCAATAGCTGTTCTGCTTTCTAATTCTAGGAAGTAGGAACCATTGGAACTTATTTGTTTCATCCATATAATCCAGTTCTTAAATTAGGCTTTCTGTATGAGATAAATTATTTTGACAGATCAGTTTGGCAGGGATGCAGAAATAGGTGTGAATCATGTGATCCTTTTTTTCAATACTAGTGCTTGTTTGTAGGATATCCGAAGTAGTAACTTGGATTTTGCTGTAGTTTTCATGACACAATCTTCTTTATGTCATCTATATGCTATGTATTCGTTCTGAATTGGTTATAAAGGTGTGCTGCCTTGAGAAGTTTTTGTTTCTTCTTTTGCAACCTTATTAAAAGTCTTTCTCTTTATATGCAGTACCTTGATGAGAACAAAAAGTTAATACTGGCTATTTTGGACAATCAAAATCTGGGAAAACTTGCTGAGTGTGCCCAGTAAGTGATCACTTCAATTTGTTGTTATTAGCCAGTCAATATTAAGTATTAATACATTATGCCGTGAAGTTGTGGCTGAGTTATATCACTTGTATACTCCGTATTGAATGAGCCTTTGTATTTACATATGTAGTGTGTAAAGCAAGCACGCCCTTATCCATTCAAGGCTTGAGTTTGCATTATCTTAAAACTTGGGACTTATTGATGTTAGACTTTGCTAGTATCTGAAATTTGGCTAATATGGACAACAGCACGACACGGTCCCATTCAATAAGTGTAAATGTGGAACATTTATTTTTAAACTTGCAAAAACTAACAGCTCGTTCAAATCCTCTCACTGTTTGATAGTGATTATATAAAAATTGACTCGCAGAGAAAACTGAAAACCAAAACAAAGAATTGAAGAGTGTGTTTGAATGACTGCAATTTAGTTTTAATGCATTAGGTTGCAATAAATTACTTTGAATGGACAATTTAATGTAAGATATTGGCTCCTGATAAATACCAAATACATCTGAAGTACATGAGCAGAAATGTCATATATGCTGGCAACAATTCAGTTGATCTACAGTTTATACCAAATTGTAAGATATTGGCTCCTCATAAATACTGCATCTCATAATTTTGTAGGTACCAAGCTCAGCTTCAGAAAAACTTAATGTATCTTGCTGCAATTGCTGATGCACAGCCACAGATGCCTGCAATGCCCACCCAGGTAATAAATTCTCCAAATCTAATCCTCAAAAAGGCTACTGGTTTGAAATTTCAGTAAAATGCTCAACATTTCATTTGCAGATGGCAGCAGCAGCAGCTTCCCCACACCCAGCAATGCAACAGGGAGGATACTATATGCATCCTCAGGGAGCGGGACCGGGAATGGGTCAAAACCCGCAAGGCGGCTTCTCTCCAAAGATGCAGATGCAGTTCGGTAGTCCGCATCAACAGCTGCATCAGCAACAGCAACAACAGCAGCAACAGCAACAACAGCTACATCAGCAAGCCATGCAAGGACAGCTGAATATGCGTTCTGGAGGTGGGCCCGGTAACGGCATGCACCCGATGCACTCTGAAGGAGGTGGGCCCCTCGGCGGTGGCGGTCAGAACAGGCAGAGCGGTCTTGAGACGGATGCGCCTGGAAGCTCGGCTGGTGGAGATAACTCGAAAGTGGCCGAGGAAGGGAAGTAAGTAAGCAGGGAAATATCTACTATGGATCTGCTTGTTGTTGTCTTCAACTAGTTAGAAATATGGCTTTCTTTCCCCTATTGTGTTTGTAAAGTTCACGCAGCTTCTAATACTCTTGTGTTACTCAGTAGGAAGCTCTGCTATAAGTAGGCTGTTTTCCTGGTTCAGGTTTTTTTTCTTCAAATTTGAGTCTCTTGTTTTAATACTATTGCTGTCTCATACACCCAAAGTTGTTTACTTCAACAAATGGCTTTTAATATCAATTAGTGCTCATCTTCAGCTGCCTGCTCTCAAACTGACTCAAACTAAGAAACTGAATCAATTAGACACCTTAATTAACCGAATCAATTCATCTTGTTTGGTATTAAAAAAGTTTTTTTAGAGAGTAAAGTATTAACTCTTTTATCTAAATACAAAATCCATGATTTTTTTATCTAAACGAGATATGTTTATCATCACTCAAAAAAAAAAATCCCAACTCATAATCATTACACTCACATCAAACGAGACGTTTAGATTAGAAAAATATATCTTTAATCTTATCATTTTGGATTCTTAATTATAATTAATTGGCTAGCAAAAAGAAGTGGACAAATACACAATTTCTGAAAGCAAACAAGTTATGGCCCCTCCTTCCACTAGCTCAGTCTTATCTTTTTCCCTCTTTGCAACCATCACAATCTAGAACGTGCAATTGATGGCATCTATGCTCGAGAAAATTAATTGGGTGGAGTTGATCATCTACCTTGACTCCATGCATCACAATTCAAGACAAAGGAGAAAGCTCATACTTTTTCTACAAACAAAGAAATTTCACTTTCTTTAATCATGGACATTATTAGTTTTAAGAAAAAAGCATATTATTTCACCTCATCACCAACCTCTCTTTACAAAACTCAAAAGAAAACCAAGAACCCTAATTCTTGAGTACTTCTTTTGAACCTTCCATTTCATTACAGAAGAGCCAAATTTACAACACACCCACAAAACCAAACTAACTAATTATTCTTTGTTACCATTTATTTTCTTGGTGAAAACATAGTAACTAACCCTAAAACTATCAAGCCCTAAAACACCCTACAAGAGCATTGTGATCATTATGAGCTTGTTGTTGTTGATGATGATGATGAAACTTCTCTTGATCAATCATCCCTTGAACGTATCGAAACTCGTCTACATGGCAAGGAATTGTGATGGTGCCCTTATGGTGAAACCCATACTCTTCCTCAGCCACCTTCAACAGCTTCAAGAAGAGAGGATGATTGAAGTAAACAAGTGGCACTATGAACCTTGTTTGCTCTTGTCCTTCTCCTCCAACCTTAATCGCCAAACAACCCTTTGGCACGTTCTTCGCCGAGCCCTTCTTATAGCTGCCAAGCTTCAAGATTCCCCTTTCCCCTCCCATATATGTGTATAGGAAAAATTGGAGTGATTAAAAAGATATTAGAAGTATGGAGTTTGTGATGATGAAGTGTATTGAGAAGTTTTAATCTATTTTTGTACCTCTTTTTCCATGTTTTTTGGAAAGAAAGTAAGAGATTAGCAAAAAGTGTAAAGGTGAGATGAATTATGGGAGAGAGAGGAGCGGAGTTTATATAGTTAAATTTGATTTAGGTTCAGTATGAAAGAGGAGACTAATAAAGAGTCTAAAACAATGAAAAATCAAAACGTATAAATACATAGGATAAGACATGGACATGGATGTAGACAGTAGAGGTTGCATTATAAGACAGACAAAATTTTGCATTAAATTTTGTATATTATAATACAGAATTTTGCATTATAATGCATAATCATATCTAAACAAGTACGTTCTTGGAGGTCAGAACGGCTAGTCAATTGCTAAGCATGTTAAAATGTGAAGTTATCTTACTAACTCTTGGCCTTGCCTGTTAGTTTATCAGACTAGCTAAGCATGTTAACACGTACACTCTAATCAAACAAATGTAACAAATCATGTTTTTTTGTTATTGAAGGGCACTGTCCATAAGTCGAGCCTCTGAATACTATCTTTAAAAGCTTAACTGTTTGATTAGAAGTTCCAAGGTTGTTTAGACTTCTTTTTATTACTGCATGTATATTTGAAAAGTTTTGACGATGGCTTGTCTCTATGGAATACACGCCTTGGTGGCGGGAAAATCGTCAAATCAACCATCTTATCGTATGAGATCGATTGCAACTGAAAGTTTTGGTAACTTTGGTGCAAATTAAATAGGCAGGCCAAGCACGCCATAAAGGATTAGGAATAAGTGTATAACTAGAGCCACCAAAAGAGAAAGGAAATTTTATTGTATTTGAAGAATATGATAAAGATAGTTTTGCAAGCATCCATCGATGAACAAAGATAAAGCACTTAGGATACCCTTTTCACCTAAATGATTCTTCATATCAATTTATTGAAAGTGAAAGTCATTTTCCAATTTGGATATGAAGTAGAATTATGATCACAATGCTTTGAACTTTGGCCATATATATACACATCAATGGAAATTACTTGAAAGTCCAACTATTCTTGGTGGTCGTGGATCAAGACTAAAGAGATATTAATTTCAAAGTATAGAAAGCTAAAAGCCCAACAAAATTCCAAAAGATAATTAAGGTTTGCACTTTTGAACTTTTAAAATTTGACATGTATAAATTTCATAATATAGTTTCCTCTAACATCTCCCCACTTGTAGAATTGCGTTCCTTCTTTTCCATTTTTTAAAATGTTTTATTTTAATAAAAATTTACATTGAATTTTGCATAATAATATAAAATATCGTATTTTTAGTGGTAATCCAAACAAGTTCTCTGAGGATTACTTTCAAGTAAATGAATATACTATATATGATAAATAGCGAGAAGTAAGGTGGAGCGTCCATATTAAGACCTATATATGGCACAAATAATGCAGTCTTTCATCAAACGATAGCATTTTCATAAAAAAATTACAAGTTTGTACACAATAAGCCAATAATATAGCGTTCATTTCATGTAGCAAACATGATCAATTCACTTTTGAGTTGTCCATTTGGTTCAACGCTCAGGCCGTTGAAGGTAGTATCGTACCTCAAGGTTACCATTTCATCTCTAATGAAGGCGAGCTAGTATTTGTGACGACCCCATCCAATAAAAAAAATCACTTTTGAGTTTTTCATATCTTAAATATGAACAATTACGTGATTTGCATGAAGATTAAGGTAAAATTGTATGCACAAAATAATCTTATCATTGTTGGCGCATAAAAAAACAACCTAGAATTCCTTATAAAGATTTTCAATTACATGAAGTAAAGTAAGGAATTTCGTATTCAGGGACAATATTTAAATGAGTTCGTCGTCGTTCTCCGTGGGTTTATTTAGTCAAAGACCAATTTAAGATAGATGGAATCTTGACCATAAAATGAGATGATGAACTTGTGTCGCCTTTCCACTTATTTCTTCATCGATCAGCCTGCCAAATAGGAATTCTTGTAGCTTAAAAACACAATCTAGAAGCTCATTATTGGTGCTTTTTTTTTTCTTCCACGACTTAAATTCTACTATAATAAAAAGTGGGCAGGGAAGGTGATAATTTTCACCAACCTTCGAATGATTAAGGTCGTGTAAGGTGACTCGAGCTGCCCCTAAGTGAGTGAGTTAATTTGATCTGATATTATTTACGAGTTGGGTCGTTCTCAAACCTGGAGCATCTCCCACATATTTTGTGAAGTCAATTTTGTTACAGAATGCAGACTTTCTCGCTAACTCGTTCCAACGTGTTTCTTCTATTCCGAATCTCCGATTATAGCTGATTTAGACTTTAGCGACCTCATCCGTAAAGATGCTCTAAGGCGATCCACTTCTCGCTAATGTGGGCCCCTAAACACATTGAATGTATAGAGGATAGAGAGAGATAGAGGAGTTAGATTGTTAGAAAGCTTCATATTCTAGGAGAGCATTCACTAAAGAGAGGGCCCTCAGGCCCAATTGATAAATTAGGCCCGGTTAGGAAGTGGGCCTCTATTTGTTTATCAACCTTCCTAATAGTTGTTTTATTACTGGTTACACAGTATAATAACTGATTGTGGTCCGGCTCCTAATCCGGAACAGTTATCACTATCATCAGTATGCTTGTTTGATTGATCTTTTTGCAAGAAAAGGGCATATAGTGAAGGCAAAGCAACTAATGGAGGATCATGCCTTTCCATAAAAATAATGTTAGGCTGAGCTCCTTCTTGAGTTCCTGCAGTTCTTATGGTGCCATAAAGGAATAGAGAAAGCTAGGAAACAAAGAGTTTTGGGTCAAATTCATAATTTTAAACTTAAAAACTATGGGAGTAGTTATTAGAGGGGGTAAGTTTATACTTGTACTCCAAGAATATTAATGGTTGGTTATACAAATTTTGGGTCATTGAATATACATTTTCTCTTAATTCACTTCATAATTAAGACTGCTAGTGCTTTTTACTCAAAGAAAAACCACATCCATAAAGAAAATGCAATTTATTCAGATGCAGCATTACGTGAATGTTATTAAAGAACTACAACAAGGCAACAGTCTTACCAAATTTGCATTTCAACAAATGCTAATACGTAATATCACTCAATTTTCTACACATATAAGTCCCCAAATTTCAGTTTCATGAACTAAACTCATTCAGATAACAACTAAAATAGCAACAATGCAGGATTCTGATAAATAAGGCACAAGCAAGATCAGGATCACATCACCAAATCTATTCCTTCTTCAGGTTCTTGAAATAAAACGCCAAGGCCAAGATCAGAAGAGGCAACAGGAACTGGAGAAGCTTGAATACGAAGCCGGAGCCTTGATCGGCACCCTGCTGGGACGATGATGCAGCGCGCAGGTTGTGCTTTGGTTTAACTGGAAGAGACGACACATCAATTTTCCCGACGTAGTATTTCTTCAACAGTTTTCTAGCATCATCGCTGTGTCCAACGTCCTCAAATTCTTCAGTTGCATCTTTCCCTGCATTGGAATTTTGCAACTTAATGCATTCAGTTGGGTAATCCAAACGCACGCTAAGTCTTTTTTATTTTAGCATAATAAAGGGAAGGGATCTAATTACCAGTTGCAGTTAGAAGAATATCATCTCCTCCGGGATGGTCATCCAGAAAGGAAGTAACATCATAAACCTGCTCTCATGAATCATTAAGTCAGCTACAGCTGATTCAACTTAATTTGCATCTGGTATTTGATTAAAAGAAAAGCCTTTTTTGTAAGCACAAACAAGCCAAATACAAATGAAACAATAGAAATTCAGCCAAAGTCTCTGAATTATTTAGGAAAGTGTTAATCTTGATGGCCTCCTCTTAGAAGTTACAACACACTAGTACAATGAACAAATCAAGATGAAAGAAAATACATTAACAGAAGTCCTAAAAACCATCTATACTCAACCATTAAAGGTAGTATAGCTACTAACAACCAGTATTCATCACATAGATGTGCATTCAACAAGGGGAGCAAAAAAAGAGCCCATTTGGTTTCTATATCATATCTGCAATTTGGTAAATTCAGATATCAAACTGATATGTGATGTTTGGTAAAGAGGATGATTGCTCGTCTTGATGAAAAACTGAATGCAACCACAAGGGGTTCACCAATATCAATACCATACAGAATCAATCAAATGTCCTTAACCATTTGAAAAAGGAAAATGATCAATACAATGATTAGACATAAGATCAAGCCAAGCTTAAAGATTGCAGCTAAATCTGTTCTCATGAGAAAAATCCAGAATACAGTTAGAGATGGGATTCATGTATATATACAGAAAAAATGTGTTTTACCTGTGCTTTATGTGTTTATGTATTCATAAGCTTGGTCAATTCGATTATGATTCATGCCAATTTGCCAAAAAAAAAATCCCTGTTAGAAAAAGACCCCAAAATTCCAAGAGAAGACCTAACAATTAAATCCATTACAAACCCTCATGAAGATTTCATCTAATCCCTCCCAAATTCTAGGGTTTAATTAGTCCTTTTTGTTTTCTATGTCTTTCTTAAATCCCTTCTCTACAAATTAACCATGAACCGAGCACAAGATCTAAACTTTTCAAAATTGGATAGCACAACTTGCGATTTCATAAGACAAGTATATACGAATAGGAAAAAGAAATTCAGACCTTCTCAGAGATGATTAGCCAACAATCCTCTTTATGGTTGTGCTCTGCAACTTCATCGAACAAGAACACCTTGGAATCCGACTCCATTGCTGCTAGCTAGCTCCTTGAAGCTCTCAACCACTACAATGAAGGGCGTCAGTAAATTGTAGTTGGGTACTTGATTTTTGTAGTCAATTTTTTGGGGCCAGATCCTTGTGGTCAATTTAGCAATGCCGTGCAGAGTCAAAGCATCCAACTTTTTTTTTTTTAAATTAAAAAAACTGGAATTCAAACCCAATTTAAATGGGCCGATCTTGATCACACTGATGGGCCGCCCACGGTAAAGTAATGATATATTCAATTTCCTCGTTCGATTTCGTTTTTGTCAATCAAGGAAAATTCAACTTCAATTGATCTTTTTTTTTCTACTTTGCAACTTCACATGATCTTTTTTTTCTAATCGGAAGGGATATGCTAGATTGCTAGTTGAGAGAAAATAGGTATTGATAAGACTAAAGAGCCCATATTGTTATAAATTTACATAACCTTTTTTTCGTACCTACCACAATTTAGGTTCATATACCAAAATCTTCAATTTCATATAAAGAGTCCCGATCATTGTATCCGCCACTTCACTTGGATAAAAAAATTAGATCTCACCATTTTTCCTACCATTGACTTAAGTTGGTAAGCCGGACCACAAAGTCGATTTATTTAGTTCATGGTCCTTATCGGCTAGGTCACGTGCTAAGAATTTGCCACATAAGTAAATTCCTCATCATTAAAAAAAACTTATCCCTAGATTGTATATTAATTTATCTCCGGCCACTCCATTGCAAAAAGATGACTATAACTACTGTTCTAAAAATTCTCGCATAATTTCGTCTAGGCCCCGCCTATGCGTTAGAAGGTGCTAAATCGCCTAGCCTTTTAACTCGTCTAGCCTTTCAACCCGTCTAGTTTATCTAGGTACTCCTCTAGACCGCCTAGACATTAAACAGTTCCTCCCCACTTAAAATCCGCCTAACATTTTTTAAAACACTGAAAACTCATATATGTAGATAATATCGTAATGAAACATCATCATGTTATTTTGATGACCCTATCTTAGAATAAATCCCAACATGCCATGTTAATTCACACACATCTCTTGGTATAATTAATTTGTTTGGTAAATAAAAAGACACGAAATGCCGGGTGGTAGCATTTAAAACATCCAAAACGTCCTATTACCCTATTTAAAAAGAGGTTGTTATGTGACAAGACCAACATAAGATGTCGGGCTTTTTAATTAAATCCAACTAATTACCTTCCTACATTCATCATTTGCCTCCTTAAAAATGTTTTGTCACATCGATCAATTAGATATACCCATTTATAGTTGATTCAATTAATTATTTCGGTTACCATACAAAACATGTAATGCTCCCTCTTTTCAAATAAATTGTGTTTTTTTAATTAAATACCCTTTGTCAATTAATTAAAATAATACTAGTGATTAGTTTTTTTAGCATAATAATAGTGATTAGAGAAATGTGAACAAAGTGATCCACTTGATTATCATATTAATTTTCAACTATTGATTGGATCAATTTTCATACAAAAATCAATTTCTCCTCTCTCTCTCTCTCTATATCTGATAATTGCATTTTATAGTCACCTACTTTTTTTTATCATATTAATATATAATTTCTTATATATATATATATATATGAAAGTTAATTTCTCTAATCTATTTTCTTGTCTACCTTTTTTTTGAAAGGTGTTGCACATGAGAGTCGAACCGATGACCTCTGGACTACCCTTGGAGGTTTAATCGATTACTAGATGCCCGAAAGCACTCTACATTTAGATTTATTTGTGGTTCTAGAACTTATTTTAAAAATTAATTATTATTTGATTTGATTTAAATAACCTAGGCGGATTCTATGCGAAGGACCGTCCATCACTCCAGGCGGAGAGGGACCGCCTAACGGCCTAAACGAATGTTTAGATAAACTAAACAGTTTCCTAGACACGGACTAGTACCTTCCAACATCTAGGCGGAGATTTTTATAACATTGAATATCATATTCCTAACACATATGCAAGTATGCAACATAACATCAACAATAACAATAACTTCAATCTGGAATTCTGGACTAAAAAAGTCATCAACAATAACTGAGATTACATTAATGGTTCAAATTGATCACATAATCAAACGCCAATTTAAGTGAAATAAAAACAACAATAGAGTACATAGAGGACAACACACTCATTGTACAGTCAACTAGTGCTTGCTTAACAACGCAATTGCCCAATGTTCATAGCTTGACCATTGCTCGATCACCACCTCAAACCATAATGCCTGTCATTAAACGAAAATTAAATGGATCATTAACATATTCATTAATGCATACATCAATAGATATAAAGTATGAACTAGGGTTTTATATATATACACTTTTTTTTTAAAGCATATATACATATGGATTCATTTCTTGTTTTCTTATGTATGGAGTATATAATCATTCAATGAACAACATTCCAACAAGATAAATGCATATAGTACATTTTCAAGCCATCAATGGTGGCAGACATAGAGCAAAATTTTTGGGTAAGGGGGTCTCATATATCTTTATCAGTTTTTTGACACATAATAAAATTTCAAATAGGTACATGACAATTAGCTTATCTACAATATTTAAAACTTAGGGTTTAATTTTTTCATACTTTCTAAACCATAAAAATGCCTTTATAGTAATGCTATTTTACTACATGATATTTTTAAAAAAAAATCCATAATCTCATCCATAATTATAAAGACAAATTTTACTTATAGTCTTACACCTAAGGATTTTTAATTCATGAGACTCGTAACTGAAACCTAATAATATATATTATCAAAAAGTCTTAATCACCTGACTACATGTCAGAAGGCGTAAATATTTTTAAAAACTTGTTCGAAAGGGGTATCATCAATCACGAAACGACGTCTTAATCATATCGTTACGCCTAACCCGTCCATCAACAACATATGTAAATATGAAAGGGATCCCATGGAATTACTAGATAAGTGAATTGAAAGCTCAAAGACCATTCCAAATAAAACACTTAAAATGGTACAAAATGTAAAGAGGAAAATAAAAAATAGAAAATGGACAAAAATAAAACAGGATAATGTACCTTGACTAGGCAGCAGGAAAACAGATTCAGTGGCTTCATATTTGCCGTTGGTAGAGGCATGAGCATCAATCTCCATCGAAACGTCGTCGTTTAGCTTGACTTGGCCTTTCTTCTGCAGCCTAGCTTCCATGTCAGGATGGATCTTCTTCTTCATCATCTTTGTCATAAACTATATATACATCCATATTTACGTACAAGTTCATTTCATATTACAATTACCAATTAGTAATTAAACTATACAACAAAAGTAATGTGTATTTAATTTACACTTTGGACCATACAAACTTTTTAGAATAAGTCAAATAATAATTTATTCTATAAAATGTGGTATACATGCATAAATACAAAACACCAAAAACAAGGAGTGGATATAAAACACTATCAAACAAAACCTAATGCTTATGCTAGCTATAATGTGATTTACTTAATTAAGTCCGTTTTATTTTAATTTTGCATAACCTTACCTATAAAACCTATTTCATCAAAACTAAACAGAACCATATCCAAGCCTTGCTTCCTATAAATCCGTCGAAAACAATATATTATTATTTTCGACGGATTTATAGGAAGTAAGGGCAAAAGAAGACGTACATAACAAAAGAAGAAAAAAAAATAGGAAAATACAAACAACACACAAACACGCTACAAAAAGCAAAAACAACTCAAAACATATGATACCTGAAGTCACTAAAACCTACCTCTAACTCTCTACAGCCCACCCTTTTACTTATAAATCCTCTACTCGAATATTACCCCTCGACAAAGCCATATCCAAAATATAAGTTTAAAGTTTTATAAGAATCAATAAGACATAATTAGAGAATGAGAAAGAAATTAGAAAAGTAATTACCCTATGCAACTTCTTAAGAGGAGGAACATCACCATCATGAACCAACTTCTTAGCCTTGGAGGAAAATCCCTTTTTCCCACCCAAGGCAGATGCCAACTTCTTGTAGAGAATGAGCTTCTTCTTCTTCATCTTCATCTCCTTAGCCTTATCATCATCTTCTTCGACGTACTCATCAGCCATGGTTTCTTTTTCCTCAACCTTTACCTCATCAATGCCATCAGCCAAGAACAAGTCAAGAAGTGTGACCCTCTTCCCCAAGCTAGTCAACTTCTCATACATGATCTCCTCTTCAACCTCCTCTATCTCATTGCTACATCTCTTCACAACATCTCTTAGCTTATGGACATAGAGTTTGCACATTTCAACCTCACACTTAGGGTCATCTTCTTTGAGCAATGTCATGGCGTCGACTTTCTTGTCATCTTGATCATGATCTATGTGGTTGTATGTCTCCTCTTCATCTCCATTATCATCACCACCCTCTTCATCTTGCAAATTGAAGGTGTCGAGAGGGTTAATTGCAATAGTTCCAATGGTTAGAAATCTGTCTAACTCCATATCAGCTTTCACATCGTCTTCAAGCAATGGCTCCTTCTCTATGTCTTCCTTGCGAATCGATGATCCTGATCTCCTAACACTTGATCCATCTATAGATACATTCATTCAAGTGTTTTAGTGGCATGGATAAATCATAAGTAGTTATAAAAAGTCACATGAATTTACGACATGTTTGAATCATACATCATAATGTTTAATCTTTCATTATAATGCAGAATTTAACGCAAAATACAGACTAACCTTCAACCAATGAAACCTCAGAGGGATGGACATTGTAGGGAATACGATGCCGCTGTATCCAATTGAATAACTAAAAATGACCCATTTGTAAGTTAAGATCAACTTAATTATAACTTACATGAATTGGTACGTGACATATATATATATATATATATATGTATATAATAAAAGAAGAATAAATCATGAAGTTGTGACACATTATGAAAGATTAAACAAGAGGTTACCTTCATTTTTCTTGGATGAGAAATATGGCTAGTGGAGAGAGTGATGGAAGGGCTTGATGAAGAAGAATGAGAGAATGAGGAGAGTGATTGATAGGGTATGAATATTAGCCTTGGGCTAATGGGCCCATGACTTTCTACACTGTCGATATTTTCTAATAGTCCCAACTAGTGGGCCTACTGTTTGGCCCATGACATGTTAATCCAAACGCAGTCTGCATGGTCTGTTGTACTTCACACACAAATTGCAATTAGTTTTTTGGGAAATTCCGTCTGGTACCCCTGAACTTTACACTTTTCCGAGTGGTGCCCAAAAAAAAAGTTATTCCGGGTAGTACTCCTGAGTTTTGGTTCTAGTTTGCCCCATACCCTTCTGTCCATTTTTTCTTCCATTCACATAAAACCCCGTCAGATTTTTATATAAAAAATTAAAAATAAAAAACAAGGTTTTTGCTCTGAAAAAACAAGATCACAAAGGTTATTTTGCCATGAACTGAGAGTTTCTAATTCATGCTGAACATGGAGAATGACACTCCTGCCAACATCATTGCAGTAGGTGCACTGTATTTTCGTTTAAGAGTGAATAATTTTCAAATTTCCTACTAAATTCAATCACCATTTTAATATAATCATCCACTATTAATGTTGATTATATTCCAATTTTCAATAGAACTATTTCAGCAAAATGAAAAGTAACATTCTACCTTGCTGTAGAAATTGGCTCTGGATACCAAATTAAGAATGGGAAGATTTCATGTAATAATTCCAGAATGATTGTATGAAGTGAGCCCACAATATATTGTGCGTTTCAATTTAAAAGGGGGCTACAAATTTGACATCTGCTGAAGATTATTTGTTTCAAATTTCAGATCTGCGAAAGATTGGGGGGTGGATTAGTGGTGACGTATAAACAAATTTCAAAAGAGAGGGGGAGAAAGGGGAAGAAGAAGAGGGTTTAAAATTTGAATAGACATGGTGGTAGCTGGTGAGAAATGTACAGTAATGATGTTTTCTAAAAGGAAAGGAAAGAGATTGGAGAGGGGAGGAGATGTACAGTAATGGGTTAGTAGGTTTTTTAGGGTTAAAAGCCTTTTTTTAATTTCTGAATTATTTTTAATATAAAAATCTGACGGGGTTAATGAAAAAACGGACAGAAGGGTACGGGGCAAATTAGAACTAAAGCTCAGGGGTTCTACCCGGAATAACTTTTTTTTTTGGACACCACTCGGAAAAGTACAAAGTTCGGGGGTACCAGATGGAATTTCCCTAGTTTTTTTCTTTAAAAAAATTAATCAAATTTGAGGCAACACATTACAATAAAAAGATGCCTAAGTCATTTTATTTATCATCAATATTCTAAAAAATGCTAGGCAGACCTAAGGTGGCCGGAGATCGAGAGATCGCTTAACGCCTAGACGATTAGAACAATTGTCTAGACAGGTTAGACGGATAGGCGGATTGGGAATTTTCAACGCCTAAATGGAGCCTAAACAGGATTTTTAGAACAGTGTCTATCGATCATAAGCTTTTCAAGGTAGATGAACCTTACATTTTTTTACTAAAAGCTCGATCATCTTGAAGATGAAGAAAAAAAAAAAAGAGTTCTACTTTAATAATGTGCAAAAAAAAGATCTAGTGAACAAATCAGAGCATATATCATAATGTATAATATGATGTAAAGGGTCGAATACATCATGACATATATGTATAAATAGAGATTCATGCATTCGTTCGTACTTTAAAAACAATTCAAGTCATTCTTCAATAATTAAGTTCGATGAACACTCATATATAGTACGTAATCTCACATTAGATTTTCACCAAAAAGGTGTTGTCTTTCTTTTATATTATTTTTACCCTAAAAAAGAAGATATTTAGAGAATCGAACACATGGAATGCTTCGAGTTTGGTACATTCGAGCGTACATAAATTCATCATTCATGCATACATACATATATTAATGCTCGATCGATCGAGAGACATTGCAAAAGAGAATGTTTCTTGTACGTTATATGCAAATTAATTAACTCGATAAGAAGCATATGCCAAACTAGAGAACTTTTAATGACTGAAACTTATGTACATGCACTAGCTACAAATATTCAAAATGTAAAAGTAGAGGCTAATTAAGACTTTGATATAACATTTAATGGTTGGGCTGGCTTAAGGTGTAATTTGACTCCTAGCAGTTTGGCTAGTAATGTCCAAATAGCTAAGAGAAGAAACACCAACTGTCTTGATATGTAAATTTTGACTTTTCAATTTTATATAATGCTAATTTTGCATTACTTATTGATTTTTTGTTAACAAGAAATTTTGGTGGGATTAACGACCAAATTATTCTAACTTGAGTAGTTTGACTCGAGATTAATTTGGATTTTGAGGTTAGAGCTGAATAATTCAAGACGCTAAACGATAAGAAAGATGAGTGAAGTAACATCACACAATTAATGCTGGTAAGATCACGCACATTATAAAAACACTAACAGTTATCAAAGTCTTCTTTCTAAAGCAAGTTAAATCGAACAAAACGACTTCACTAGTGTACAAATCGCGCGCTCAATGAAAATGTAAGACCCAAGAAACCAAGTAAAAATTGAAACCGCTACGAAAATTAAAGTACAATAGTAATTAATTATCTCATTAGTAAATTTAACCATAGTAACTACTAACTAGTCTTAACGTTAAATATTTAATGTTTAATTCAATTCGAGTTTTTAATTATCATCTTTTATAAAACCAAAAACAATTATCATTTCTGATTTCCAAATTGTAATGGGTAATGACAGTTTAATGTACGATTTAATAACCACTAAAATAATACATATTTTGAAATACTTATTTTAATAAATATATTTAAAAAACTTTTAAAAAAATCAAAAAGTTGATTAAGAGAGATTTTTTATTATTGAAAGTTATGGTGGTTGTGTTAAAATTTAATAGTTCATGAAAATTTACAAGAAGGGATTTAATATGTTTTACGAGTATTTCGCACATCTAGTCAAGCGTTTACAACTTTCTAGTAATACCATAAGGTCTTTTTTTCCGATTTACATGAATAATATCTTGACTAAAAAAGAAGAAGAGGTTTTTGCCACTGAACCCTATTATATATAATGCTTTGAGTCGGTGTTTAGTTTTTGGGATGTCATTCTAAAGACATTTTTATTTATTGGTATATTTTCCCTTTGAAAATGTCTTTCTAATTAAACACACACCAAAGAACAAACCGTTAATTTCGATGGATTGGAAAAAGATTGTTAGGAGCAAAAGTAATTGATCGAAGATATTAATAGCTAGCTTTTTCATTGGATACCTTCCAGTTGTTATATGTGCAATTCTCCAAAACCAAAATTTGTTGTGTAAAAAGTTAGGTGATGGGATGCTTAATGTAGGGTTCAATTATATAAGGGCCAAGCTGATCATATAACCACACAAAAAGATGGTGTTGATCTCTTGCCGTCGTAACACATTCACAAATTATAATATATACTATATAATCAAAATCCAGCAATAATAATCAATGTATGTTCCATTTGTTGTTTAGGGCTTGGGACTTTCTCAGTCCAGGTTTATATGGATGAAATTGCCTTGGTTCCATGTATCAATTATGCACAATATAATGTATTTTTCTACCATTTACGATCAAATATCAATTTGTCATAGAAACCAATTAAGGATTATCAATTCAACCACAATAACATTTCGCTTATATGTGATATTTCAATATTGCCGATTAAATTTTATTGATTCCATAGAGAAAAAAAAACTCGTAATATTACAGCTTAATAGAAAAAGAATTAACTAGAACAATCCAAATATTTAGAAATTCCTTCATAACCCTATTTGAAGGAAAATTTACAACTTAGTGGAAACTTGAAATTTACAATTTAGTGTTTGAGAGATGATTGATTCCATCAAACAATTTACAACTTTGTGAGGCAGTCAAATATGTTTCTTGTGCCCTCATATCTATTTTATTCATTATATTTGGGCTGAAAAAGTAATAAGTCCACTTTAAGAGAGGCCCAATGAAGAATAAGTTGGCCCATTAAACTTCATTATATGATTGGCATGATGGATTGTTGGGAATGTTGGCCTATCTCCGATCTCGCTTGCGAAAATCATAAGCCTCTAAGCAGTTAAGCATCTAACGGTAGTACAAAGAGGTTTCTAAGGATAGTATCAGACTAACAGAGATATCCGGTTCGAGTCTCATGGACAAAAAAAGTTAAACGCGCACATTATTCTATCTAAATATATTAAAAAATTATCATAATGAATTAATATGTACTATATTTTTTTGGTCTTGAGCACTGTCCGTATGAGTCGAAACTAAAACCTTATGATACTATCATGAAGTGACTACTATAGAAAGAAGTGCTCCAAACAAGAATATAAGCGTGAAGATAAAGAGATAATTGGAGCCCTACTTTCCATATACACCCATGAATACATGTATGCAGCTAGGTAGCTGTGATTAGTCTGATTAATTGACTAATTTCCTCGGTTCAAAAGTTGACATAACAAATGTCATTTACCCAAAAATTATTAGATCAATAAATGCAAGTATTCAATTCTTATCCTTAAAAGCCTCAAAGATTATATCTTTCATTCCTTCCTTAGTACCCTAGAACTAAATCATAACCAGAGGATGTAGATCTACTCTTCTTTATATACATACCACATATTTATATATTTTTAAAATTCCATCATAACAATCCCCTTACATACTATACTATGACATGTACCTATGTGCAGATGCCATTTTAATTTTAATTTTCAAATTTTACCCAACAATTGGATCTCTAAATGGCCTTACTAGGTTGTTCTTCTTGGATATTATTATCCAAAGAGTCCATCTCAACAACTGCCTGATTATTACTATTATTATTATTACTCTCTTCAGATTTCCTCTCATTTTTCGCCTTGAACTTGGCCAACTTCCCTAGCTCATTAACTTGATCCACAATCTCCTCAGTTCTTGAAACAGCTTCTGTCAAGAAAGAAACCAATGCAGCCAAAGGCAGGATCTCAAACAGCGACGCACTCGGCATTGTCTTCTCACTTTGCTCACTAACCTTCTTTGGTAAACACTTCAAGGAATTATGAAGCTCCTGAACTGCAAAATTCATGTCCGCAACGGACAACTCAATCTTGGATGATTTCCTTGTTGATCTTATCATGGAAGCGACTTCTTTCAACACTTGTGAAGAGTATGAGCTCACTTTCAAGCACTCTTCTTCGACCATTTTCTTCAAAAACTCCGGAACCTATATCCATGAACACAAAAGTAAGCACTGATGATGAAGGTTTTTTTAACTCATAATCAATAGAAATTGTATGAACATGGTTGTTATTGTTTTTTTTTTACCTTAACTTCTGATTTTAAGCATATGTTGAGGCTGTCAATGCAATAAGCAAGATTCCTTGACGCGGCGCCAATCTTCTTGTAAGATTTCCATGGATGTCCAAAGCTGAATTTTCCATGTGCTGGCTCCCATATTGCAAAGTTTGCCTATAGTGGAATTCATGTACGTATATCAACATTAGTCAAAACTCACAACACAATTTTTGTAACAAAATTTAGTGTTAGTTTTGGTGATGATTGGCTCACCATTGCATCTTCTGATGCTGAGGAGTTCAGCACACATTTGTATCCATCGCGCTTCTTTCTATCATCCTCTTTGCAAGCTTTAGAAGCTTCCGGGCTCTTAAAATACTCGTCAACGGATGCTGAATATGCATAAAGTAGTAAACAATCATAATGTAAGGATCTTAAGAATACAATCCGATGGCATGCTTTTGTGAAATTCCATCCTCAAACCAATTGACAATAAGAGCAGTAATCCACTGAGTTATATACTAGTCTAGTTTAATCCCAACTTTTAGATGTGGGATGAACATTCTAACAAAATGAAGTATTTTTACTTTTGTTTACCTTCAACGGAATTGGCAAGTTTTTCCAAGTTGTTAATGATTTGGTTATGAAGACTATCCCCTGCCCAAGCTGGATAGAAAAGCATGCTTATGAGGATGCACAAAGAAGTACCAACCATGATTGTTGATACCCTCTGGTAGGCCAAAGGGAACAACTTCTCAACGCGATATCCCGACACAGACACAAGGCTGAAGGTGAGGATGAAGATATTCGCTCCATAGTCGAATTGGGCCTTCACTCTTGGGATGAACCTAGAAAAGGTTGCTGATCCAGCTACATTCAATCCAAGACATGAAAACAATGTAAGCAATTTTTTTGTAAAAACTTACACTGGCGCCATATAATTGCTATGAGATATGTTACTAATGTTGTCTCATGACGTATAGTACTAGTACTATTCACTGTAACAAAAGTACTATACTTTATGAGACAACATATGTAGCATATCTTGTAGCGCAGAAGATCTATCCATTTTTATTGTATCTGTTTGTTGGATTAGTTTAAGTTGTTACCAAAAATGAAAACTGCAACTCCAAGAATTATAGGCTCAAAATCTCCCCCTGACTCATTAGCAATCCAGTGAACTCCAATTCCTAGGGACCCTCCAAGAACAGTTGCTATTGCTCTATTGATGCTCTTGTAAAGAGTTGCACCTACAAATTTCAATTTAATATTTCATGAATACAACTTAGAAGAAGAAAAAAACTAACATCTATTATCAAATACTTACCAACTGTGTATTCAAAGACAACCACAACTGTCATAATAGCCCACATAGCATTTCCTCCAAACCCATCATACAAAGGCCTCATGTAATAGAACAACGACACGATGCAAAGCGCAAGTGACACTTTAAGACAGTGTATAAACTTCTTAGGCTCATTCACACCTATCCTCCAACAACTCTGCATGAACCTCCATATCTTGTCCAAGAACCTCGCTACAAGACCCGAAAACCATGACCAAACTCTCTCATGTAGAGCAATCTCAGGTACTAATTCCTTCGGTCCTTCGCCTGGCACGCTAATCGTCCACTCCAATGATGATCCATTTGGCATGTTTTCAAGTTTGTCACAAAAATTTAGAGTTTGAATGAGTGAGGAGAGAATTGCATGTAATTGCAAAGTTGCAATCCAATGTATAGTGTGATATTAATTGGTGTAGCTTCAATTCTGTCTAGCTATTATATATTGTTTGAAAGTTTATGTCATGTACTCTCTTAGTACATAATGGTACAAATTAATGAAGTGGTGGGCCTGGCTAATTAGGTCAGAAAATGCAATTAGCTTTAGTTTGATCATTAACATCATGATGTTTAAACCATACCTGAAATTTATTTTGGTTTATTCATGCCACTTTTAGGGATACAAAGGTGCCATTCATGCCTAAGTGATATGCAATTGGAGAAAAATGACGAAATGTGATAAAAAGTAGTGCACCATTTTAACAAATTACGGTCCAATCATGCCCAATATATTGATCTTTTGTCGAATAGATCTTGTTTAATGGAAGCATGAAAGAGGAAAAGTGGTTTAGTAGAAGACACCATGAAGAAAGGTGGAGTGGTGACTAAGTATTTGATTTTTGTTTTGTTTTTAAGAGTGATGAGTTAAAACAATGCTTTGACAATTAAATGGTGGCATGACCTAACATTTCCCATGATAAGATGGCCATGGAATTAAGTCTAGAATGATAAGAGATAATAATTATAATGTTAGGAGAGGACATATATAAGTGCCTTCTACTTCGATCATGGAGGTCCACATCTAAGTTAGTGAATCTTCCACTACATAAAATAACCTCCCATGTATGATGTATGTCTTTCTAGTGTTAATTAAATCGTGATTCAATTTGTATGCAGGAGCTTTGAATCGTGTAGGATTTAGTTTCAACATAATTGAAAAACACTGACGAAGATCGTCCCAGAGTTTTCTGACGGTCTTCGAATAAGTGATGGAAGAACAAAGCATCGAATTAATAGATTGTACGATTTAAACAACATGGAGTTAACACTCTACAAATTACCAGTCTTAGCGAACTGATCATCTAATTTGGAAATACAAGCATCAAGAAAATCCATTTTACGCTTAGCTTGAAAAACGTTCTTCATATATAACGATACTCCATGGATCATAAGTCAGATAGACAAGTCTGGATGATCAGAAGGATGAGTTTTAACCAAGCATGAAGTTAAAATAGATTTCTCGGGTTAGATTATCATAGTGTAATTAAAAATGAGTCATTTTAACCATTTTTCCGAAAAATAAGATTAAAAATGTGAGTTTTACAATTTCTTAAAGAAAACAAATAAAATTATTGTTTTTTGACACATCAAAGATGAAACTTAAACAGCTTATTTCTTAGTGTAATTAAATAAATATCATATTACAACCGTACTGTTTATAACTTTGTTTAATTGATTGTTTATTCCAATAGAATCTATACCGTATCTTCTTCTCAATTGCAGAGGCTTGTGTGCTCCACCAATGGCAAATCCTCCACGTCAATTAGATGAATGCATGGTGGTGGCTCACACAGTTTTTATGTATTTTAGCTTATCCTTGTCCTCCACAAGTATCTCTTTGCTCTATATCAAAATGGGTTAGGTAAATGAAAACATCTTCCAATAAAAAAAGAGTCTCTATCGTTTGCTAGCTTTTCGTCTAGAAAGAAATACCTGAGGAAAGCAAAGCCAAGGAATAAATACACCTTCGCATATTTAATTAAACAGTTAATTATATATAATATTTTAAAATAATTTCTATTTCGACTCTTAGAGGCAATATCTATTACACGAAAAAAAAAAATAACATCCAAACGTTTCATTAAGCTAAGATGTCAAATTCAAAATGGGCCGATTTATAACAAGATAGGAGGTCCGAATTAATCATTTTTTCTCATATGGGATCATCAAATTAATGCTTATGTAAATGGGCTCATATAGTCATGTACCATTCCTTCAAAAAAAAAAAAAAGGGGCTCATATACAATTGTTTTTTTTATATGGCAATTAACTAGCCTAATCTAATTTTTTTGGGATTTAATATCTTAAATAAGTATTTTTACATGTCAATCCCTTTTAACACCGTACCGGACCTAGCTATTGGAATAAAAAATTAAATCTATTGTTAAAAAAAACTAAATAATGTATAAGAGTTTGCCACTCTTGAATATATACTATTGGTTTTTCATTTTTGCTACCACTTCAAATGTTCTTATCAAAAGATCAAGCCACTATCCAAGAAAATTAATGAACTTAACCTGAAAAACTTAGATCTCTCGTTTAGCATAAGCACATTACATTCATATTATGTGGCCGAGGCCGAACGAGCCATCAACTTTAGAGCACAAGTCAAACACAAACTCCATTAAAATGATTGGATGCATTGATGAGTTGGGCCATCAACAAGTTTTATAGATTGCTGCCAAAATAAACCACTACTCCCTCCAAAACGACGGCGCATTGATCACTTAATTCAAAGCGTAGACCTACTCAAAACCCGGTTTGGTCAACTTTATACATAAGAAGTAAAACCAAGCTGCCCAAAAACTTTATATTAGTCCATGGACTTTAACATTAAAAAATCCATAAAATTAAAATAAAAGATAGAGTTTAATTTTTATTTAATGGGTTGTGAATTGTGATTGTTAATTTAGAAAATATTTTCAATAAAAAATATTATTTAGAATTAAAAAATATTTTTTGATTATAAAGATCTTTAAGATCATTTAGGAAAGCTAATGTATTTAGAAATCAACTCAATAACAGTTAAGTAGAAGCGATGACAGTCTACTACACAATAAAAGAAGTAAAAAACACAAATTAAAAGAAATTGTAACAACACGGTAATTCATGTTCTTTAAGAAACTTTCACGTTTATTAGAGTTAAACACATGTCTTGTCTTTACAACGTAGTTGTTGAGACAGTAGTTAAACTATAACATTTTGTCAATTATAATCGGATTATAAATAATCCAAAACTTTTATCCAAAAAGATACGATACTATACGGCATCCTAATTTTTACCTTGAAAAAAACCCTAAGACTTTCGACCAAAAAAAACATAAAACCGGGACCGGTCCACTGTTTTAATTTGTAAAACTAAACCGGGTCCAACTCGCCATATTTTTCAATTATTTTTTTCATTCATTGCGATATTAATTTCCTTTTTATCTTGAAGTATGCATAATCCCGAAAATATCTCCATCCCTGCATTCTTCACGACAACAACGCAACCAGAGAGAAATTTCTAGGCGTTTCTGAAATCAATCAATCCCACTTCTTTGCTTTTGGACAAAACGAAAGGGGCACCCGATTTCCTTGCGCGATTGAATAAAAATCGGAGCTTCTTTAATGGCGAATCTCTACGTTAAGGCGGTCCCGACGGCGGATCTGAACCGGAACACGGAGTGGTTCACGTACCCCGGCGTTTGGACGACGTACATCTTGATCCTCTTCTTCTCATGGCTCGTTGTTCTCTCCGTCTGTGGCTGTACCCCTGGCATGGCTTGGACCATCGTTAATCTCGTCCATTTCGCCGTATGTTCTCCCTTTGTTAAATTCGTGCTTTTGATGATCATTTTTGGATCCTAATCGGTGGTTCCTTTAGGTTTTCTTGGAATTGGAGGTCCTTTGGATTGATGTTGTGTTGATCTTGGCTTTGAGTTTGGGTTTAGGGTTTCCGATTTGTTGCTTTTTATATACTCTTGTGATTGGCATAACAAAGCAGCGGGGGCCTAGGTTTAGATTCTTGCTTTTTGTAGAAAGGAGCCGTCTTGTTGGTTACTCTTGATTTTTCAAGGATTTCGCTAATCTGCAAGCCTTCAGCATTTTGAGATTCAATCTCTGTGTGTTTTTGGAGATGCTTTCTGAACTCAGTGATTTGGATGTATTTGCTAGCTAGTGATCTAGGTGAAATGATTTTCCACTTAATGCTTGTGCACTTGAATGATTTCAAAGCTAGTTCATTTCTTGGTTTTCTTGTTGTTACCAATTCAACTTCAATGATGAGAATGAAGCAGTGCTATGAATTAGATAAAAGTTAAGGTTTGAAAGACCATATGAGATGCTTAGATACTCTGACGAAGAGCATGTCTGTACACTAATCAATTCCCTCTGTAATTATATAATGGTTTGTTCTGTAGATAGTCATTTATCCAATAGTTAAGCCTTCTTGGTCATCTTAGGCTGTAATCTGTATCTGATATTGAACTAAGCCAAGAATAGGATTCATATTGATCTTAATTGTATTTTTGTGTGGTTACAAGTCTTCACTTGACTTTCTGTGCAGGTAACTTATCACTTTTTCCATTGGAAGAAAGGAACTCCATTTTCTGAAGATCAAGGAATATATAATCGCTTGACTTGGTGGGAGCAGGTTGACAATGGGAAACAGCTGACACGCAACAGAAAATTCTTAACTGTTGTTCCTATTGTGCTGTAAGTCATCTTCATTAAAAATCACCTTTGCTGAGTGATTATATAAATGCATAATATGTAACTAGTGGAGCTTCACTTTGTTAAGTGTCTATTTTGGATAATTAATCTTGATAATGATAGCTTTGTTGAACCTATCTGTCTTTCTAACCTATGAAAGCTTTGGAATGTTTTGTATTTTAGCGTAGTCTAACAAATCTGCCTCTATATATAACACAAGTTCTCCATAATTGAGTAGTTAATAATATTGTTTTGATTCTGTAAACTTTGAAGAGTGCGTTTCTGAGCTTTACTTGAACAAGGGTGATTTTTTTCTTCACATATGAAAGCTTCTTCAAAAAATTTAAAGAGATTATTTCCTCGTGATTTATCTTATTGATATGATACTTTGGCAGTGTTCTCAAACCCTTTATTTCCGGAGGCCCTTGCATCTGTTTTGATTACTCCAGTGTTCTCTAGTTATGTTCACTTCTTGTGCACCCTGTTAGTTATATGCCCAATTGCCCAATACAGACTAGTTGTTTCATCCAAGAATCAGCATCTCTCAACTTTTATTTCCCTGCAAATCAATGTATTATATTTTCTGGTCTACTGCCTTTTGATAATGGAGTTAAGTCTCCATCTAACTATCTAAACTCTTATTTACCAACTCAGAGCATTCACAATGGAAAGATTGAAAATTTCTCCTGCAAATAAATAAAAGGATTGAAACAATTAACAGCTTTTGTCAAGAGTTTTTAAGAATTAAGCTTCTTTCTGCACAGCAAATTTCTACTCAAGTTTATCAATTGTGGATGCTGTCTCAGTGGACTGGTACTTTATTATGGAGCATTTGTTTCATTGTGCTCTCTTATTCTAGTTTTATCGGTCTTGCTCTCTCAAGTGAAACGACGCCTGTCAATCATATCCCATAAATCGAATTGAGTCCCCTTTTTTCAATGGGAATCTTGAAAACTGCTCTTCCAATTTCTAGTTTCATACTCTGGATAATGTTTGATTAACTTATTTGATATTGACCTTATAACAATGAATGTGACTATATGTTCCAATAGTAATTGCTTAAATAACCAGCAACCTGCCAGATTCCATGTCTGCTACATATTCTCACTATGTGGTTTATAAATGATCATAGGTACCTGATTTCCTCGCACACAACTGACTATCAGCATCCAATGCTATTCCTGAACACACTCGCCGTCTTAATCCTTGTTGTGGCTAAATTCCCTCATATGCACAAAGTTCGAATCTTTGGCATCAATGGAGATCAGTAAAATACACCCATAGGAGGTTTCACACTGTGGAAATGTCACCATTGTATAGAAACTGAAACCTGGAGGTAAAACTATAGCTGTCTGTAATGCTTTTTTACTTCTTCTTTTTCCCCTCATATCACCTGGATTTTGAAGATGAGACTTGAAAATCTGAGTTGTCTTTGTACAGTAATGGTCCAAATGTTTTATTCAGAGGTTCATGCTCTGCTGGGTCTAAGCTTAGGATATACTGTATGATGTTTTCTTGATACCAGATGATACTTCTATAGTCCTATTAGAATTTAGAAACCTTTTGCTATTAAATAGAATGGTGAAGAAATTTCTGCTATTTTGTACAATAATACATGCAATAATACTCTGTTGCATATGAATCGAAAATGGACTCTTCTGAAGTTTTAGTGAAACATATAGTCCTGCAAAAACAAGTTTTAGTGACTTCAAATATTTTTTTAACAATATGGAAGTGTATTGTCTTGTATTTTAATACAGGATTTGGAGTAAATTGGTGGGTAAACCTTGTTTTATAATGCAAAAATAATGTATTTTATTGTAAGATTCAAACTGAACCTATCGAATTATTGTAACCAGAAAAGTGAGAGAATTGTCAAAATAGGGAATATTGTTCTGCAACTGTAAAGTCTGTAATGTATTGAGTCTATTGACCCCATTGAGATTTGAGAATGAGAAATAGGCTTATGGTTTCATTGGTTTGGAACACAATGAGATTGGAATTCTTAATTGAACAGCTTGAACACGGATTTGACTGGAGCACTGAGAAGAGAGTTGAATAATTCAACCTTCAACGACATGGAGTAAACAATGACTCGAGACATGGCTCAGATTAGAGGCCTATAGTTCCTTCTTTACGATTGAATATGTATTAAAAATATACATAACAATTTCCAAGGTGAGAGATGATGGTGATAGGGATATATACTCAGAAGACTCGGCTTTTCATGCATAAAGACGGGCTCATTTTCATCATTATCATCTGATCACCCCCTCTAACTTTTATCTCATCAAACTCGTCCTATCCCAACTACACCACAACTAAATTTTTCATATAAGTTTCACTAACAACTAAATTTTTTTTAACTTTGAAAAAAATTCAAAACTATGAATCATATTATAAATAAGTTTCACTAATTTGATAGCACTCGATCGGTACTTTGTTTTATCATAAAAATAAATGAAAGTAACAAAAAACATGACAAAGTTTAGGATAGTTTCATTAATAACACAAGCTTATAAAACATATTTTACAAGAAAACAATAGAATAAGCTCTATCAAAATTTGGAAAATAAATTGACTTAGAATGTGGCTAGGAATGGCCATGTAAACAATGCGTAATGTGATCCACAATGACTAATGATAATTGGTATGTCAAGTTAGAATGAGCTCTATCAATATTTGGACAATAAGGGAAAAAAAATACTTACATACCAAAATTAGTACGGATTTTGTCTTTATCTAAAGTTTTAACAACAATATTATACACACAATCCAAACAGTATGGTACTATAGTAATGAAAGTATATGAAGAAAAACAGTATTTATTTATTTTTAATCCATATTGGATCGGAACCCAAAATTATCGAACATTTTTAACGAATTACTAGTGCCAATCTTTGTCTTCTACATCCATCTATTTTGTCTCACTCCCTAAAACATGTCAGAAATAAATAAAATAATGTCGAATTAAGTACAAAAATATTAAAAAATCTCGTTTCACCCAAAGGTCACATCCCAATTTTCCCTATTATTCATTTATTCTTCCACACTTTCCATTTTATTCATTTTTAATATACTTTGTCAACTTCGTCGACAATATCAAAAATATTTCATTTATTTAATATTATATAAATAAATTTCCCTCTCTCTCAGTCTTTCTCCTACACATATTTTTTCCCCAAATTTTTAATACACTCGTCCTCTTCGTCTTTGCTACTCTCTTCCAATTAAGCACATACAGAGAGGAAAGATTCAGAGCTGTAAAATCTTCACACCGAAATTGAAAGTTTGAAACCCCCTCGTAGGTTCGTTTTCGTTACCATTTTACCAAATCCATCTTCAGATTTTGCTTTTTGTTTTCTTCTGTCGTCGTTTTTTGTTGAATTGTTTAATAGTGTATTCATAGATTAGGATTATTGCTTTTTTTTTTTATCGTGACTGTCTCTCTATCTGTCCCTATTTGTCTGTCGTATTTATTGTTCAACCGCGCGCAGCTTCCTGCTCCTACTTTTTTCATTTTAGGGATAGGGATTGTACTTTGCTCGATAGATAAGTTGCTCCCAATTTTGGAGGATTCCGGTGTACCAAATTTTTAATCTTTGCTTTGCGTTGATCTGTGAGGGAGTTTGGAGGTCATTTCTTCATCTGGGTATGCTTGATTTTAAATTCCAACTGTGCTGAAAAGATTTGGTCACTTGTTTGATTTTCTGATCTGTGTGTTGTTTCGCTTGTTTTTGCTTGGAATTTCAGTTTATTGGGTGAAATAGGCTTTTTCCTGATGGGATGAACTGTGAATTTTGAACTGAATGATGGGCGATTTGAATGAAGACCTAGCCCTAGACCAAGACCAATTCTTTGATACAAGAGACGAAATCACTTCCGTGTCGGATTCGAGCTCTGATTTTGGGGATTCAGAAGCTATAGTTGGCAGCAGTGAATTGGTGGTCTCTAGCTTTGGATACGATGTCTGGATTAAGAGCCCTGGAACGATTTTTGAGCGCCGTCATAGGTTGCTTAAGTTGATGGGATTGTCTGCTGCTGATCGAACAGAGAGGGAAGAAGACCTTGCAACTAAGTTAGAAGGTGGTGGTGTTGAAATAGACATTGGTAGGATTACTGAAGATTGTGGAGCAGTTCTGAGATCTAGTAGCTCCAACGAAAATCATTTTTCTGGTCAAGATTCGGAGTCATTTAACTCCACCGATTCATTGGAGTTGTTTGGTGAAGGATTCGATGAGAATTTGGTTTGTAGGATTAGAAATTTGGATAATGGAGCAGAGTTCATTGTGGATGAATTGGGGCAGGATGGATTGTTAAGGAGACTCCGAGAAGTGGGTTCAGGTCGGGTTGTAACTGGTCAAGAGTTTGAGAGGATTCTTGGGCTGTCTCCTTTGGTACAACAAGTTATGAGAAAAGATGCTGGGCAAGCAATTAGAAGCTCTGTGGTGAAAAAGCAAGCTAAGAAGGGATGGCTGAGACGGTTAGGATTAAGCAGTGCTGAATCTTTTGGAATTGCTCAGGCTGGAACTCAGTCTGTGAAGGTCCGTACTATTAGAAAGCGTTCCAAGGAGCTTTCGGCTCTTTATGTGAGCCAAGATATAAAGGCACATGATGGTGCCATCTTAACCATGAAATTTAGCCCAGATGGAAAATTGCTTGCTAGTGCTGGTGAAGATGGAGTTGTTCGTGTTTGGCAAGTAACCGAAATGCATAGATCAAGTTCATTTCAAATTTTGGGTACAAAATCATCAAACATTTACTTCATGATGAACGGTCGTGGTGAACTGGTGCCATTGAATGTGGATAAAGAGAAAGGGAGAAAATTCAAAGGTTTAGGGAAATCATCTGAGTCAGCTTGCGTCATTTTCCCGGAAAGAGTTTTTTGTATAGCAGAAAAGCCTCTTCACGAGTTCTATGGACACTGTGGTGAAGTCTTGGATCTGTCTTGGTCAACAGATAAGGTTGGTTCCATAATTGATATGGTCACATGGAAACTACTTCTGTTTTGGGTTATAGGCATCTCATCTTTCTTTTGTTCTTTGCAGTGTCTATTATCATCCTCTGTTGACAAGACCGTTCGCTTGTGGAGAGTTGGATTTGATGGTTGCCAACGAGTTTTTTCTCACAATGACTATGGTTCGTAAAACTTTTGCACCTTGTCTTGAATCTTCTGTGGCTAATAGCCTATTAGCTATTGCATTTGTAAGCCATCTTATTGCTTTGCTTTTTTGGTATTGTCAAACAGTCACATGTGTTCAATTTAATCCCGTGGATGAAAATTACTTCATTAGTGGCTCCATTGACGGTAAAGTCCGAATCTGGGCTGTCAATGGATGTGAAGTTGTTGATTGGATTAATGTGAAAGGGATGGTAACAGCTCTGTCATATCAGCCTGATGGAAAGGTTAGTTTTATCACCCTATAATTTGAACACATTTGTTTTTATGTAGCTGTAGCGCTCAATGAATATGAAGAATCTGAACTGTATAAACATTTTCTGAATATTTAGGGGGCTGTAGTTGGCTCCATGGCTGGTGATTGCATCTTCTTTGACACCTCAGGTAAAGACATTGCTAAGTTTGTAATTGTTGTTCTGATTTTGCACTAAGTAGCTACTTTGTTTGCTTGGTGTGCTTAAAAGTTTGTGCGATGCGATTTCTTTGACAGTACATAGTGACATAGTATTAGAGCATCACTTTTATGTTACAAGTAAAGGTTTGCTCTGCTTTTGCATTATAAAGACATTTTTGTTTATAAAGTCCTTTAGCCCATATAGCTGATTTCATTTAGGGTGCGTTCGGCTATGAAGGAGCTTTTTTTTTCTAGATGAAAAGCTCCCATTCAAGTGTGTAAATCTTCAATTAAGCTCCATCTAGCGGAATTCCGCTAACCTAGTGCCAAACGGAGCCTTAGCTGATCAATTCTAGTGTTTAAGTTTAATTGTTTCTCACTAAAATGGCCACTATTTTTGAAAAAGTAACTAACATGCTATGATAATAGGATTCCACTGTTAGCTATATTGCAAGTGAGAACTCAGTAGTTCTATCCAAGAGTTCATCAATTTTTGTTTCCTTTGCTTTTTCAGATAACCAGCTGCAACTCATTGATCAAATGTGTCTACAGGCAAAGAAAAAATCACCCTCCGGAAGGATAACCGGACTACAGGTGGCTATTTCATCTCTTTTTTTCTTGTATGCCAGTTTTAATTGCAATATCTAATTCTCTTGCTTTCACCAGTTTTCCCCTGTTGATCCTACCAAATTGATGGTCACTTCCGCTGACTCCCACGTGCGCATTCTTCAAGGGAGTAACGTAATCTGCAAATATAGAGGTACCCGACTTTTTTTACCTTAATTCGCTCTAATTTATATAGTTCAGCATTCGGGTTTGTGTCCGTTTGAATCCCCAAAGATAATGCATTAAATTGCATTTTCTTGCATTAAGCGACCTTAAGCAATCATGCATCAATGCATCATAGGCTAAGTCATATCTTCGGTTCCCTCCAGGCTTTCGTAATGCTGGAAGTCTGATATCTGCATCCTTCACCCCAGACGGGACCCACATTGTATCAGCAAGCGAGGATTCCAATGTCTACATGTGGGACCATGTAGCGCAGGACAAACCCGTCTCCTCCCACGTCAAGAGCACGCGGTCATCTGAACACTTCGTCTCAAACAACGCATCTGTTGCGATTCCCTGGAACGGGACGCTTAGTACAACCTCCGTCTTCTCTAGCCCAACCGGGCTCTCTGGAGTCGTAGTCAAGTACATGGCGGAAACCGAGACCCAACAGCCACCCGCATCCGAGAAACCTTGCAACCGGTTTCCGCTCTTCTCGCCAGACGGACTCTCCAGAGGGTCCGTCACATGGCCCGAGGAGAAGCTTGCCCATCATTCGGCTTCTCTGGTGTTGTCATCTTCCGCTTGTAAATCCGAGTACCGGTTTGTGAAGACGACTTGCCAGAATATGACGGGCTCTCATCATGCTTGGGGATCCGTGCTCGTGACCGCTGGCTTGGACGGTCGGATTCGGGTCTTTGAAAACTATGGTCTGCCTGTTCATGTATAGAGCACTGAGCACCATTCCAAGAAGTACATAAAACATAATACACATCTGAGGTAAATGGAGGGATTTAATTGACTTGGAATTCCAATTTTATATGATGATTCTTTTTGTTTTTTGGGGGAATGGTTAGGTTTTGAGATCTTTTGATGATGAATTTGAAATGATTTGAGAGTATCCATAGCTGTCAAGAACTACTCCCTCCGTCCCATTATGTTCGTCCAAAAGGACAAGTAGCACACAAATTAAGAAAAAGTGGAAGAAGGAAAAGCAACCAATAGGATGATGAGAGAGGTTGTGATGGTGATTGTTAAATATGGGAGAAAGAGAAAGAGAAAGGAAATTACTAAAAGGGGTATGGGTGTAGATTTTTTTATTGGATAATATGAATAAAGATGAGGGTAATATGGTAAGAATGTATTGATATAAAAGGAAAGAAAAAAAGTTGGACAAATATTTTGGGACAACCAAAATGGAAATTGGACAAACATAATGGGACGGAGGGAGTACTTGATACCACAAAATGATACTCTTCTTAGTTGAGTTGATTCACATTGGGTGGGTGCTCTCTTGCTAGTCACTCCCCATGAGGAGTTAGGTATATATTATGAGAACACGAACGTTGTGTATAATTTGTGATTTTTTTTTGATCTTTGGTGATGAATGGAATTTTATTTCGATTTAGGGCCTGTTTAAATTGCACCTATCTTGTATCTATCTATAACAATATACTAGTTTTACCCGTCGTACCATGTACGACTACGTACGATTCGATATTTTATAGACATTATAAATAGGATATTAATAAATAAAAATATAATATAACTTTTAATATAAGTAATTTATTACTTGCAGAATGTATAATTTTTTTATCAAATATTATATTCTTCACATTTTATTACTTTTTATTTATGTAAATTTAGGGCTTATCAAATATTTTAATACATCTATTAAATATTTTATTATCTATTTTTATAAATTTTAAAATTATAAATATTTATCATTAATTTTGTATAAAAGAAAATCACTATATATATCTATAAATAAATTCATCAAAAGATATATGCTAAAAAATTTATATTTATTTTAAAATATTTTATCTTTAATTTTAAATACTTGTATAAGGAAGTTTTCAAAAGATATCGTTATATTAAATAAATATTTGTTTGATGTTAAAGATAGATTTAAATAGTTAAAGAAGAATTTAATAGAAAAAAAATTAAAATATTAGGAATAAAAATTAATTTTATAATTATAAGGTGGGGCCAGAATCGTTCTAGTGGCTCGAAAAGAAACAACTTTAATATATAGTTATAGATTAAAGCTATAACTTTTCGAGCCGCCAGAATGATTCTGGTCCCACCTCATATTTACAAAATTAATTTTTATTTCTTTTATTATAACTTCTTTCTATTAATTTTTTTTAACCATTTAAATTTATCTCTAACATAAAACAAATATCTATTCAGTATAACAATATTTTTTGAAGGCTTCCTTATGTAAGTATTTAAAATTAAAAATAAAATATTTTAAATATTTTAAAATAAATATAAATATAAATCTTTTAGCATATATCTTTTGATGATTTAATTTATAGATATATAGTAATAAAATATTTGGATTAAAAATTTATACATTCTACGAGCAATAAATTACTTATATTGAAATTTATATTATATTTTTATTAATTTATTTATTAATATCCTATTTATAATGTCTATAAAATATCGAATCGTAATCATATATGATACGACGGGTAAAACTAATATCGAATCGTAGTCGTACATAGTACGACGGATAAAACTAATATCGAATCAAAGTCGTACATAGTACGACAGGTAAAACTAGTTATAACGTAAAATAATGCATTGTCAAGCACGATCCAAACGGGCCCTTATTGGGTCCAAGGAGTTGATTTTTCAGCCAAGCCTAATAAATAGATTTGGATGTAGCCCAGTTAGCCCTTGTTATCTCTAACCTCTCTTTTTTTTTGAGATTTAAATTTCTAACCTCTTCCACTCCTTGTAAAATAATGAATTTTATTTTGATTTAGCCTGTTGGATTGCCAATTGCATTAAATCCTACATTATAATGTAAGATGATAAATCCTGTATTATAATGTAAGATAATGTCAATATCTTGGCGATCCAAACAGGCCTTAAGGCGAATTGCACCCAACAATGAGTTATCTTATATTATAATATAAAATAATGCATTATCAAGCGCGATCTAAATATTCCATATCCGAGTCATAGTTGTTCGATTTTTCTGGGCAGGCCCATTAAATAGATTTGGACCTAGCCCAGTTGGCCCATTATTCTTTCTACCCCCTTCCACTCCATGTTGTTTCATAACATAATCCAAATCCATCATCAATCTCATCAACTAATGCCAAGATCTTCTTTCGGTCATCAGACTTGTTCATTGTTTCAGGAAATGCAATAACTCGGTTGATTTCTCGCCACTAAAAACATCAACCCGCAAAGACTAAGATAAATAATCATCTCCAAAATATCGAAACGTATCTCTAACAATATCTACTTCGTTACAAGTTGCACAATACATGAATACCAAGGTAGAAACGTAACCAATGAAAAATAATGTGGTCCTAGGAAATCTTGCCTTGCCTTGACACATAATTCATTTAAGTTTTGTTGGTCCAGCCTAGCCTACTAGTGACCGGGGACTAGACAATCGTACAAGTTATGCATTTATAAGATTGAACTACCCGCATTACAGATTTGATCTCCGAGACCGTGACCCATTTGTTTCTTATGAGTTGTGATATTTTATGCAAACCTATTCTGTTCTTTTGTTTTCTTACAAGAATTGAACTAAATGTATGTTGACATTGTCAACACATATACATTATACATATAGTTCACATTATAAAACCTGTAAAATCACATAATAAAATCGGCAAAATGACTCCCTCAAGTTACAAACCTGTATACTAGAATCACATAAAATAGTCCGGTTTACTAGTTACTACTTATTAGTAAGAGGATATTTTATTTTTATATTAAAATAGTTCGGTTTACCTGTACCAAACCGAAAAACGACCCGAATCGAATCGAAATAGCAAAAATCTTGAACCGAGGACTGAACCGAAGTACCTTGGATCGATTCGGTTTTCAGGTAAAAACCGAATTATCCGAACCAATGAACAACCCTAATTGACATGTATGCACATAATACTGTTATGTATCAATGTTGTTTTCGATGTGGGTGTATTATGATTGCAAATATTTGAAAATGAGGACATTTGTTGATATTATTATAAATTTCAGTGTATATAAATGGAATAATTTTAACTGTCAGATCGATCAGTAGCATTTGATGCCTTGTGGGTCTCTCTTTCGTGTATACATAATGATTGGCACCCAAAAAGCAAAACAAACACAACCTAATTTGCACAAATGTGTGAACCACACATGAGTTGGCTACCTGGACACTCGTTGATCGCAAATTTTTTATCTTTCTGGTCATGTATAAATGACCTGGACACTCGTTGATCGCAAATTTTTTATCTTTCGGGTCATGTATAAATGACATATATATATTTGGATAAAAAAAATCAAATCAACAATTTGAGACCACTAGAACTATATATATAACATGTGCAATTGTACGTTCTTGTAAAAGAAAGACCTCAATCAAAGAGATTGTTAAGTTTTTAAACACTTTCAAACCACGTACGTACCATTATTGTAGATCGTTATATCAATATCACATATATATATGTCGAATTAGGACAAAGTTTCACATACATTTAAGTGTATGGTAAAACACTCATGTATTATCTCGACCTAAAAAACACACTCATATGTTCTGAATTAGATATTTTTCTAAATCGATCTCTCTGCCAAATTTCCAACTCAACTATTTAATTCTGTTTCATTTGCTTTCCAAGTATTCCAATTTATTTAACTATGTTCATTGTTTTATCTGTTGTAACAAGAACTATAAACAATATAGAAAGACACAGAAATTTTATGTGGTTCACCAACTGTGTGTTGGCTACGTCCACGGGTAGAGAAACAAAATTCCATATTACAATAATAAGGCGTTCCATAAGTACATATAGTGACTCATGAAATCCTAATCAGATTATGGGTCGTAAATCCAAAACAACTTAAGATAAACCCATTAATAAAAAATGTAGCATACCGTTATAGCAGTGATACTGCCCCATAGCCCCAACATCGTGAGGCGTTGTTGCCCTATCATGTGGTTCTTCCCTCTAGTACCCCTAGTATTATCGGGGATTGTGAAAGTCCGTGGGCCATAACAGGGGCTCGTGCGTACGTAAGTCTAACACACAAGTCCGATGGGTTCCATCCTAAAACCTGTTGACAAAAGAAGGAGTAACCCAAGGCTTATATAATGGTCTAATTAACTCTCAACTTCCGATGTAAGAAGAGGATTCTCAACATGGACTCCACTCCAAAACTCCTAATATGTACCGATCAACATCAGATTCAAAACATATATATTAACATTATCAATATTATTGAATAATAGTAGCTAGTCACTTTCTTGGAGTGGCACAGTTCTGAAAACTAATTCCCAAAACATAAACATCAAGAAAAAGTGCACATTATAAATTAATCTCCATTAAAATTATTAGGAGAAAGTAATATTCTATGGACAATATTACAAAACAAAGTGGGGCCGGTGAAAAAGTCAAGCTAAGAGAATGAGAATGGCAGATAGCATCGAGTTAGAACTAGAAGGGTGGTTGAGTTAATGCACACCCATGTCCCATGCACGTAGCATTATATTCATACATAATACATTTCTCTTAAAAAAATTTAAAGATCGATCACAAAAATACAACAAAATAACGGGCTTCTTTTTCTTTATTACGTGTGAAGGGAGCTAGCTAATATTAAGCAAGGTGTAACATGCTAATTTAATAAACGTGGGTCTTTCATTTCCAAACAACATCTAGACCAATAGTAAGCTTAATGTATGAGTTCAATTTTTGTAATTATTCACGGCTTGATTAATAAAAGCCGAGTAAGTATTTATTCATCGGATTTTTTTATTGTGTGTCCTAAGGATATATTATAAGTAATATTCTAATAACAACTTGTTTAGGTCGGAATTATATTGGGTTGTCTTTGTTGTCGTTCCTTTTGAGTCTATCGGACGCATTGTTCTGATGTATTAAGATAGTAATGCCTCCATCTTAGCCTCCCAGATTTTGTTATGACAGAACTATACGACACGCTATCCATCATTAGTTGGTCGATCTAGACCTAGTTTTAGACGTTCATTCAGAAATTCAGGTTCGAATCTCCTTTTTCCGATTCAGATTAGACCTGATTGAACCGGGTAGAGACCGAAATGGGTGTATGTATGTATGTATTAAGTCTTTAGGAAGCGACATTTCAACCGCGACATCTAGATGGGCCATCATTCATTCAATTTAAAATGAAATATCGGTACAAAATGTATCATTATAAAAGTAACATAAAATAGGACAGGAATTGAGAAAGAAAAGGCAAACCACAAGTGTGTGTACTCAACGTTTCTTATTAAATAGAGGAGACAAGGGTGTGAAGTGGCCTTGTGCTCGGCGGAGCATCGGCAAAATTAAGTTACAACTTCACACACTCTTTATATTTTCTCTTCTAGCTCCACACCCTCCATCTCTTTCATTCTCAATTTCCCTTCTTTTTGGATCTCCATATACACATATACATATAAAAATACCACTTTAAATCTAAGCTTCCACTTGGAATGCCAAATTAAAAAGGACATCACTCAAAAGCAAAAGAAGAGATGGGAAGAGCTCCTTGTTGTTCTAAGGTCGGCTTGCACCGTGGCCCATGGACTCCAACCGAAGACTCCTTGCTTACCAACTACATCCAAACTCACGGCGAAGGCCAATGGCGAGCTCTCCCTAAAAACGCCGGTAATAATCTCTCCCTAAAGAATACTCCTTTTCGTTTTTAGTACTATGCTTTCTCGAGGTCTGTCAAAAAGTATTCTCTCAGCATCCCGATCTCGATCTCGCTCATCAGAATACACTTTGACTTAGTTATATTTAAACGGTCTTTCTAACTTGTTCAACATTCTGTATTTTAAAATAATAAACCTTATGAGAGAAATTAAACAATCCTAATTAATATATTTCACTTAATCAACTATTCTTAACAGATGCACTAGGAAACGACGTAACCGTACAATTAACATGCATATATTAATAACTAAATTCATTTATTTTTGTCACAAATCTTTCGAAGCATCCTCTCGAGTTTCTGGGGATAAGGGTGCGTACTTGTTGACCCTAAACCTCGCTCAAAGCAAAATTACACTGGTTTGATAAGCAAATTATCAGTCCTCTACTAATGTAAATTTGTCATCATCAATTAGGTCTATTGAGGTGTGGGAAGAGTTGTAGGCTAAGGTGGATGAACTACCTAAGGCCCGACATAAAGAGAGGCAACATAACTCCGGACGAAGACGACCTCATCATAAGACTACACGCATTGCTAGGCAACCGGTGGTCACTCATCGCCGGCAGGCTCCCGGGTCGAACCGATAACGAGATCAAGAACTACTGGAACACCCACCTCAGCAAGAAGCTCCGGGCCGAAGGAACCGACCCGAATACCCACAAGAAGCTCTCGGGCCTAAACCCAAGCCCGCCCAAGCCCACCAAGCCCAAGAAAAAGAGAGCCCCAACAACCAACAACAACAACAGTAACAAGAAGCAAAAGCCAAAGGCTTCGACGATGACGGCGGCTGATAAGCCGATCAAAGTCCTCCACCAGCCGAAGCCGGTCAGGGTGACGTCATTGTCGTTGACCAGGAACAACAGCAACGCGAGCTTCGAGAGTAACCTCACCAGCGTGTCTCCTTCGCCTAGCAACGGCTCGGGCAGCGGCGCGCCAGGCGCGCCCTATTGGCAGCCGTACGATGGGATGATGACGACGATGATGATGATAAATGAGGGAGGTGATGGTGGGGCCGGGTTTATGATTGGAGGGGATCAGGAGGAGGAGGATGACGTGGCGGGACTAGTGGTGCAGGAGCAGGAGGGTATGGTGCGCCCGCGCGCATCGGATCAGAATATGCTGGACCGGCTCTACGATGAGTACTTGCAGCTAATAAAGGCGGATGATGATGATCACGGGATTGATCTTGATCTGGACGGTCATGAGGCGCGGGAGCTGGATTCCTTCGCTGAGTCTTTGCTCATCTAATTATTTCTCCCGAAACATTAAAAGAAAATTAGCCCAAGAAAACAGTGCGTAGAGAAGAACATTAGCTAGGCTTTTTCACGTGCACATCTTCCTCTATGAATGTTTAGAAATTTCTTTGAGCCGTGTGGAATAATTAGGAAATAATGTAAGCTTGTTTAATTAGGAAATGATCCGTATTAGAGTGTGACATGTAACATGTACGCTTTAAATTGTATAGAATAAATATGCTTGTGTCTTTTTTTCTAATTAATTAGCTATAAAGATCTGTATTAGAGTGTGCCTTGCAATCCGTATTAGAGAATTTAGAGTATGACATGTAACATGTACGATTTAAATTAATTTGGAATTTTCAATAACTATTAAAGCTTGCAATAAATATTTAGAGAAAAATGCTTTTAAAAAATAAAAAAATATATATAGTACATATAAACTAGCTGGAGTAATTGCAATTACACAAGTCTAGAAAAATATATACACCATATTCTGAAATTATACATATAAGGTAAGTACAATGTGAGACCGGGATTGAGACAAATCTATGCTACATAAGTACATATAATTACACCTTTAATTATTTGTTTTTTTATACGGAGTATTGTTTTTTTTTTTTTTTTGTCAACATGCATTACACCTTGATTTGTATGCTGTAAATAGCGCAACCTAGCAAGTGTCAACGACGTACTCGAGCTCGTAGATTTCCCCAATCTTATAATTAATGAGGCAATTAAGTACTCGACATATTGCCTCTCAATCAATCTCAAATCAAAATTTTCTTGAATGATATTGCAATCATCATCTATCGATCGACCAATCAAATAAATATTACTCAGTTTGGATCATTAAAGTCAATGGTGTTGAGTAGCAATTCACATTGAAAAATTAAAAGATAAAAAAATTACTTATATAAAATTAAAAACTATTTTATAATTTTCAATTAGTTTTTAAAAAAAAACTTATTAGATTTGTATATTGTATGTCCATCTGTTTTTTACACATTGTACTTACGTAAGAGTTTAATGTTTGGACCATATGAAAGAGTAATGTTTGGACCATATAGATCATATGGGTTTGTGTGGAAATTTGATCTACATTTAGTAATGAGTTATACACTATCAATTTGATATAAATTGATAAGTTTACATGAAATAATGGCATTACGTACGCCTGATTGTAACGTCCTGTCGACCTCCGATCTGCCACCGAGTAAATATTGTAAGGTGAAGTAATAAATATAATATCCATGAAAATAATTTATGAAAGGGATATATATATCAAAAATAATAATGCACGATCGTATAGTTGAAAGTGTAGTATATGGACTGACATAACCTAGCTAGTCGTTTTTGTATTTGTTAGCTAGTAAATGTATACGTCCAAAAGTGATATCAAACGTAATACAATACAAACCAGGATTGAGAAGATCGTCAATACATACAGACATAGGCGTTTGATGGAGCAAAGTTCTCCGCTGAACTGGAGTAGCAATGATCAAAAAAGATTTGAGAAGATCGTCTATGATATATTTGTTCTTTTACAATTTTTTAAACTATATATTCAATTAAATTTTACATATTCTTAGAAAGATCGGTAAAATGGCTTACCTTACTATATATCATACTCTTATATTAACACATTAAACTCACTCGAAATTTCAAATTTTTATTCGAAACGATGCTCTAAATTTAACTCATTTTTAATACATTTTTAATTTTTTTATCCTTATATAAAAACATGTAGTACAATGCTAGGATAGAAATGGCCCAGTTCTATCGAAACATGGAACCGGAGCCTGGCTTCCGGTTCCTGAACTGGCCATAAAAAGTTGTCTAGACGCGGTTACGGGTTTGTCAGAACTGATGGTTTTTGCCGATTTCACGGTCCCTGGGTGGTAGAACCGGGACCGTATTTGTCCTTACAACCGAACTGTCGAAACCAGTCTCGGTTTCATTCAATTTTGGTTTCGACCAGTTCTGTGTATTCAGTGGAATCGGGCCCAGGTCTACGGTATGGGTCGGGAAAATAGTAAATTATATACCTATATTATAAACAATAATAAATGCATGTGGTTTAAAATTGGTAGCGTCGACGTAGTGGTACGTACAACACAAGGGACCAATGCCTGTGTTTATTTTTCCATAGTATTAGGGAACATGCATGTGCAAGGTTTGCCTTGACATGTGACATTCGATCATCAAATTAAGTTGAACTGCAGAAATTGTAAATATAAAATGATTTTAACTTAACGAGTTAACATACCATATAAAATCTCAAAAAAGTCAAGAGATCTTTTGCCTTAATCATGAAATATTAAAGCCATTTAATATACTACGAAAATGATACTTATTTCGGATTGGAGGATGTATATATAAGTGATTTAAATCATATTATTATTTATTAAAATAATAAATATTAGACATCATATATAATTATGTAAAAAAAAGCCTAATTTTGATTTATAATTAAATATAACAAAGTATATATGCATGTGTTCAAACGTCATAGGACGTAGGATCAGCCGATCAGGAATAACTAATTAACTAGTATATCTACCGCATTTTCTTTCAATATATTTCATTTTGGGGGGGATATTTCGAGAGAATCTTCTCAAGTTTAGCTCATACATCAAATATATTTAATTAATTAAAGAGGGTAGGTAGAACTAAACTATAGTGGAGTATTTTATAAAAAAAGTACAGTATTAATGGCATAATCATGTCCTAATCAAGATATTTAATTAATTATAAACTTATAATTATACATTACACTTTTTAAATACTTGGATATTTCTGTCGTGACGTATAGGGATTGCAAAGAATTAATAACTAGTTAATTAGCTGGTGCTATAATTTTTTATTTTATTTTTTGGAAAAAAAGGTACATTGATGCATGATAGATCGAATTAACTACGAATATTCCAGCTCTTCAATTGACTATTACCTAACTAAATACAAATCAAATTAAATTTTTAGTAGCTCCCGAATTTGAAAATTGCCCTAAGAATAGCAAAATCAATCACGTCGTAAATTAAAGCTCTATTCACTATTTTCATTATAAAGCTCGATAAATGATTAAAATGAGTTTGAATTAATGTAGGGCCGATCTAAGTTTCAAATCATTATCGGAAGAATGGTCGTAATTAAGAACCGTAGCGCAAGAAAATCTGGGCATCGTGTATGAACCACATATTGCTAGCTAGTACGTACTAGCTAGACAGACTAATAAGATAATGATTACCTTAGTTTTTAAGCTCTTTATAATTTTAATTAAATCATGGATGATATATAAGTTATATGTACAAGCTGTTTAACTTATGGTAAGGGAAGGGTTTATGTATCTAGATTACTTGAGTTCAAGACTCATGACTAGCATTATTTTTATCTTAAATAACTTATTTTCTGTTTATTAATTGTACGTGATAAGGTCATGGCTCTTTTTTTTCTTAACAATTACATGAAAGAGGAAAATCCCATCGACAACATCATCACGTCACATGAGGAGGAGTGGTGTTGGCAGGGGCGGTCGCCCCCACAGGCGTTCGAAGGAGCAAATTTTTAATAGGCGGAGTTTATATGTGATCTACTCCACGGGGCGGTCTGGAAGGAGCGACTAGAATGGGCGATGAAACCTTGGACGAAGTTGTTTGACACTTTAATGACTTTTTTTAAAAAAAATACAAAATTAGATTTACTAATTGGAAATAAGGTATTTTTTTTTTAAATCATAAATTTGTATCGGGCTCTCAATTCATTGCCTCTCTCAAACACACACTTATCGACGAGACAAAGATGGGCTCATCACGACATCACTGCCCTTCGCATGATCGAAATATGTCCTCCTTTCAGACAATCTCGACTCCGCTAATGCATTGTAGTTTCTGCCCCTTTGTCGAAAATTTTCTGGCTTCGCCACTTGTCCCATTTTAAAGAAATTATAACATATTTAATTCCCTAACACATCCTATATTACATTAATAAATCAGGAAGCTAGCTAGATGCATGTTTGACCATGAAGTACACCTAAAATGTTAGTTAAGCACATGAAACATGTATTTATTAAGGTAAATATACTTCCCTCAAAATAGTCAACACCTCTCGAGTGTGAGTTTTAAAAGTGTTTTATTTGTGTATGAGAAGAAGATTGGGGAAGGAATTGGAATTGTTAGGTTAACTCGTGGCCAGCTTCAATTCCACAAAGGGTAGATTTGCAATATTTGGAATTCAGTACGTACAGCAAGCTAAAGTCTGTAATAATGGTGATGAAAAGTCGAGGCCCATGGGCCCCAGGGCCCACTTTTGTGACAGCTCATTTGCCCTTTTGTAAACTGTCTTGCTCTCTAAACCAAAAAGGGAAGGTGGAAACGACAAAATTTGAGGTTCCACATGATTGGTTGTGTTGGGAATTGGCTCCACGTCATACAAAACAAGTGGAAAATTCCAAATCTAATTGTATACTACTATACTAGTAATAAATGGTATGCTCAAATGCTCAACGACAATACTAATATGGTTGATTTTATACTAGTAATAAGTGGACAACCTCTTTCTATGGATGCCTTGTCTTGTGAATTTTGGATTGTAATACAGGCCGAAGCGAGATAAATATGTGATGCAATTTGTGAAGTTAAAAATAGAAAACTTTATTAAGATAGAGATTGAAGGTGGTAGTCTCATTGTAATTGATTGCACTAAAAGGAAATAGATCGATATTGCCATTGACAAATTGAGATGAATTGTGGATACCCGTGTTCTGTTACACTCTTTTGAGACAGTTCGAATTCAACATTTGCCTTGTAACTGTAATAAGACGACTAATTTGATTGCTTTTCTACGGAATTCAACTCGTCTAAATCAAATACAAACCCGTTCTAAACTCTATGTCCGTAAGGATGCACTAGCTTGAATCGTTTATTTGTCCTAATTTGTGCCTACTCAAGAAAAGATACTCTATATAATTGATTTAGATTAAATATTATTTAGTTTTATCACTTGATATAAGGACATGCGATAAGTATACTAATTTAGGGAACCAAACTCCTAAAGAAAAACTAATAAATCCTTTTAAAAAATTTAATTAATCCTAAATAAATAAAAATCAACTAATTATTTCCACTTTAAGGATTTTAAGCTATGCCCTAATAAATAAAAATCGTATTACAAAATACTAATTAATTATATATTCTCATTTGTCAAAAAATATTAGTAATTATCATGCATCATTGCTAATTAATCGCTTAAAATTCAAGTGCTAACACGATATCTATTCCAATAAGTGAGGGTATTAAATAGGGTAGCTTTCTTTGTCACCAACACAATCGTGTACGTATTTCGTTGCTTTGTTAACGGTTCTCCTTTGTCAAACAAATTACACGATAATGAAGTCACCCCTCAGACAAAACAAAAGTCAATAGAGTGAACACGAAGATTCGTATACAATTTTGCGTATCAGAAGAATAAATATTAAATTTAAGTTAAGAACAGCCAAGAAAAACTATGAACCCTAAAATGCACCATTTTACTGAATACAACCAAACAAAATAGTTAGTACAACACAATATCATTTATTCATATGAAAAGGACAGACTAGTACTAGTTTGATTATATTATTTGATTCCAACGACAAACAATATCAATTTGCGATTGTAATGGGGATGATATGTTTTTTTTTTTTGGTTTGTATGACGGTGGATGAACGTTGAATGACAAGTAGAATAATTAAGCCTTCGTGGGCTTTGGCCCAAGAAAAAGGCGTACATGGGCTGGATACCGGATGAGTTTTTGAAGCCCAGATGAACAAAATTGCTCCTAGCCCAATCCTGGTCAGACTAGGGACATTAATAACATTTTTTTGATAAAGAAAGGGATTAGGGCGGCCGCTAACAGGCTAACGACCTACTTAGAGCATCCTGACAAATGAGGTTCAGAAACACCGGATCAACTGAAAGTGGGACAGATGAGATGCGGCGAAACGATACATCAATGTAGTCCGCCACTGAGTTGCATTCTCGAGAGATATGGGCGATGCTCAAAAACCGGAAGTGGGCAAGCAGACAATGGATATCAGCATGTAGCATCTCGATCTCCCAAGGACAGCGTCAGTCGCCAAGTACGGCCTTGACCAGCTGAAGATTGTCACCTTCAATTTGGACGTGGGAAATGCCACGTCTGGGAACAATAATAACATGATTCACTTCTTCTTTTTTTGGTTCATTTAATATGTCATTATATAAGATTTAATTGCTAAGGGTTACAAATTTGCCACTCACTTGATTCACTTGTTGAATAGATGAATCAAGATATCAAAGAAGATATACTTGATACTTTCAAGGACAACTCCATATACCAAGTATCAAGTTAAGTACCGAAAGATTATCTTTTTCAATTTTCAGACTTTGAATATCCATTTGATTTATTTGTAGGATTTTTTTTTATGATGATTGTCTCAATCCCATATATGTCATCTAATATATCCAATCGATGAGGAAAAGATTGAGAATACTTAGACAAGTTTGATATTCGAGAGGCGGTCAAAAGATGACAGCTGAGACCGATTAAGAGAGTCATAAATAGGTAAAAATCGACAACACGAGAACATATAAGTACAATAACCAAAAAGATAAACCAAGTATCAAGTTAATGTGAAAGGGTTGCAAATGTGTCAATCACTTGATTCACTCCTTGAAATATATGGGTGATTTGAACTACTATTAAGCACTTCAAATGAATCAAGAAATTAAAGATGAGATACTTGATGTTTTCAAGGAAAACTCCATAGACCAAGTATCAAGTTAATTCATATATGAGAGTTTATCTCCTTCGATTTTCATGCTTTGAATATCCATTCAATTTGCTCGTAGGTTTCTTTTTTGTACGACGATCGCCTCAATCCCATATATGTCATCTAATACATCCAATCGATGAGAAAAAGATTAAGAATACCAGACAAGTCTGATGTTCGAGAGGTCATTAGAAAATGGAAATCAAGACCGACTAAGAGAGTCACAAAAAGGCAAAATAAACAAGTATGATATTCGAGATAAGTGAAGGCAAAATACGCTTGATGTCGTCTTCATCTTGTATTCTAGTCTTTTCTTATTCTCCTATTTTTAGTCTAATATATTAAACCATATTTATTATTCGTTCAAATGAGTCTTGAATAGATATTGTCTTTTCCACTGTAGAAAAAAAAACTATAAAGTGATGTTATTTTAAATGTATAGTTATAACGATTTTTCTAACTTATGTTCTAAAATGATGGGATAAGAGCTCAAATTTAGAAAAAGCAATCAATAATTTTGTATTTAGATTTCTTTTTATTTTTTAGAAAATATTTATGATTTTCAAAATAGAGTTTAGTTTTCAAATCCATGTCCTATAGAAAAATAGTAATTATAAATTCAATTTAGCTGATTTTTATTTAGCAACCAAGAATTGAATCCAATGAAGCGCATCTAGTGTAGTGGTATCATAGTACCCTCCCACGGTACTGACCGGGGTTCGATTCCCCGGATGCGCAATTATTTTTCTTTCTTTCTTTTGTTTTTTATGCTATCAAATGATTATGTTTAACTAAGCACCTAATTCTACAAAAATATAACCAATTTTGGGCCATAGTTTCGTTGCTTTAATCAGTGCTCCTCCTTTAATTTCATAGGCCATAATTTAATTAGAACATGTTACTGTTTTAATGGGTGCTCCTTCGTCCTCTATATCAAGTCTTTTTCTATCCATTGGACATTAATTAGTTGGTGATTTTGATCTGTCATGATTTATTATTATTACAGGTTGTTGCTAAGTATTATGATTGATGGCTTGTAAAAAGCAGTGATCAAGTGGACTGATCGGATAAGTCTTTTTCGATCGATCCTCTTGTTCATCTTTTCCTCGAAGATGGAAATTTGATGATTATTTACGTGATTACTACTTCTATGAACAAGGTCAAGTTCATGTTTTTGTGGTTAGTTTGGCAATAGAGAACATTCCATCTGTCATCTCGTGTCATGTAAAGAGCTAGACGTACTTACTAAACACCTAATTCATCAAATTAATAATTCTTGATCTTTGAACTGACCTTTTTAGATCTAATTAAGTACAATGTTAGATGATTTAGAGTGTGTTAGGCATGCTCCCTATTAGGAGAGCTTATGGGACTTATCCCACTTTCGAGGAAAATAAGATTCGTTGCATGTGTTCGGCAAAAGAAAACTTATCATTCTTTATCGGACTTATCTCGAGCTCAAAAGATAATCAACACCGCCAACATTATCGAACTTATCGAAGTAGCTTACCGTTACTTTTTTAACTTACTTTTCCAAGAACATCCCTTAGCGTATCATAAAAATATATACTAGCTCAATTTCAGAACCTACTTTTAGCATCGGCACCGAAAGTATAAGCACCATTATCACTCTAGTTTTTAGCTTGCATATTTTTTGCTACATTAGATCATTAGCCAACCCTATACAGCCTAAATACGTAATTGTCCTTTGAATAATCAACTAAACATGATAAACTGATAAAGGAGGGAATAGCTAGATTAGGGTTAGATGCATTATGATATCACCATTATTTAGCTTTTCATTAAAAATTTGAATGAGCAAAGTCTTATGCTTGGAAAAGTATGAATGTACTAGGTTTCAGGACCACCAAAAAGCATTAGTTATGTGACTCTATTGAGCCAACATGCTACATGTGTTTGTTAGTATGTTTTGAATATGGGCGAGTACATCTCGACCTTCCAGACTCTGCTCTTACAAGATATATTGGGTAGATATTATTGTTGTTTGTGTATCTACATTAATCCTTGCTTTGCCATGTGGTTAACTTTCTTGTTCAATTTTATTGATTTAGGGCGTACAATTTTATTTGTATAGTTTTTGAGATTAGGGTCCTCTAATAGGTATATATCTATGTCCAAGCTTAGTTTATTCCGACCGAGTTCAATATTGGGGATATGATCTTGTATTCTTCTACCAAAGCTCATTCTCCTTTGAAACAGTCAACATATAAAAAGTATGTGTAAGTATAATAAAATATGCATTACCAAATCGTTTGCAAGAGAACATACATTCGCACCTGATCCGATCCTTCGCCTACCATCTAATCATTTAGTAACATGAGCAAATATTTGAGTTCTTCCCCTAATATTTAATCATTCTGGGTACACCACCGAGCTTATTGGCTTTTATACGTTGTCTTTGATCAGATGAATTATATTTATAGCCTCTATATTAGTATTAGTACATTTGAACTAAATTAAGTTGTTCTTGTCACACAACTAAATTTCAGTTTTGCTTAAATTTATCGGCGATGATGATAATATTTGAATCTTCCACATACACTCTCTTAATTTTATGTCAAGACAATGATGTATATATATCTTGTCCTCTCAAATTTCGTCCGAGACGAGTTAACTCTGAATTGGTGTTGTGAGAAAAACAATTGAGTGACCCTAATTAGGCATAATTGTCGGCAGATTTGCCTTAGCCCACCAAAAACGACGAAGATCAAAACTACAAAAAAGTGTGATAAGTCAAAACACAAAGCACAATACACGTGTCTAGGGCTTTATGGGCCACCACTCATCCAATAACCTTCTTGTAACATGCTACACATTGAAATTCTGATTACATAGAGAGCTCTCTATACTTATATAAAAGTAGTACAAACATATATCTATATATACTTGCTGTCATCTTCATTCTTCACCACACAATTAACAACATTCATGAGTCCGAATAAATAAATTCACTTTGTTGTTAATACAAACACGTAGTACTATTCTTCCCTTCAATTTCGGGTACTTGTAAGAAAACAAAGTTCATCAAGATATTATGTGTTATCCATGGCAATAAAAAGGTCTTCAATTCTTCCACCTGCCTCTTCTTGGGGATGGGATCACCTGCTTCACGGCCCCATATATGGTTGCCTGTTACATCACCCAAAATGACCCACCATTAGTTGAGTGTGGTTAGGTGCATTTCTTTGTTCTGGCTTCACAAATCTTTCCAAAAAAAATATCACTCTCTAGCTCACACTTTCTTATCATTTGTTTTTGTAATTTTCATGGGTAATGAGGATCCTAAGCTAGCTTTCTTGTCTCTTTCCACCATCTTATCTCTCTTTTAGATATAAGATATCCATGAAAATGATGAAATTCATCACCAACACCTCATTGCACTTTTAAGGAATTGATGGATAGATTGTTCTAAATGACTTAAAATCGGAAAGTACTTAGTAGAGCGAGCAGGAGCTAAACCCAATAGCTATTGGTTACAATATTCATAACCAACACTGCCTGTATCCATTGTTCTAAAAATCCTGTCAAGGCGCAAGAAGCCCGCCTAGCAATCCAACATGTCTAGGCGGCCTAAGTATCTGTTTTTAGCCGTCTAGGTACTAGACGGCCTCTCTCCGTCCAAAGTCCGCCTGATATTTATTAAAACATTATTACTTATATCTAAGTCAGGCTTTGGGGTTGTATAAGGATTGCTTTAAGGTTGTATACACTCATCCACAAAATTATTAACCTGCTATCTTACAAATGGCAATTTTGCTCCAAAATCCGTTCTCCCATTTCATTTTTCTCTCTTTCTATTCAACAAATTTACCTTAATTCAGAAAATAAACCTAAGTAAACTTCAAAGGTGCATTATTATGAGGAGTTTTTCAGCATACAACAACAACATCTACCCTTTGTATTCCGCAAGTGTCGCCTAATTCATAGCAATAGACCTAGCTAAACTTTGAAGGTTCATGATTCGGTGGAGTTTTTCAGTATCAACAACAACATCTACCCAGTGTGTTCCGTAAGTGTGTATTTTCAATGTACATAGAGCAAAATAAAAAGAAGGCTAACATTGAATAAAACTGAATCTACCCAAGTAGTGTCAGTGTGTCACCCATTAGATTCTACAACCTACTACTTTTTACTAAATATGTTTGTGCTATGTTTTGGTTCTTGGTATATATAATTTGAGATTTTGCTCAGTTATCACTAGTGGAAATGGTGAAAACAGTTGGACCACAGACATATGTTGTAGCTATCATGGGTCAGAAAAGAGCAGCCTCATGTCCTACTTACAAAGACAGTACAGATTCTAGGCAGACATCAGAGCTGTCCTTTGCCACCCCCTTCTGGCATTGGTATTTAAATTGACCCTTCAACAAATACCTTCTACTATTCCCTCTTTTTGAAGCAATGCTGTTTTCCATTACAATTTCTTCTGTTTTATTTGCTTTTAATTGTGGTGGCTAGTTCTTTTTAATGACCCTCTAGAATCAACCATTAATTACCTTGGAGGGTAGAGGAACACCTTTTATAGCCAGTGTTCTAAAAAACTCTAGGCGGAGAGGGACCTCCAAGTGCCTAGATGAACTAGACGGTCTCCTAGACGGGTTGGAAGGCTAGGCGGGCTAGCACTTTCCAACGTTTAGACGGAACCTAGACGGAGTTAGGCGGGGATTTTTAGAACAGTGTTTATAGTATATACTTTCTCCAATGACTTGATTTCCAGATTTCTTGTTCAGTAATAAAACTTGTAAAACTTGGGTTATATGGACCCTCTCTATTCATTATTCTTGACCCTTATTCATACCAACACAATTACTATACACGGTTTCCACCTCTGTTACTCGGAAACTCTAATAGGACAACGTTTTCAAGACAAAACAGAAACTCAGAATCTCATTTCCTAGTGTAACATTATAGAAAATCATTTCTGTGTCAGTGAAACATAGGTTAATTTCACTACTATTACTATATTTGATCTAGTCTTGCAACTAAAACCCTAATTCCCTAAACCCACATCAAACAATATGAAAAGAAGGCAACATAGCATCAAAAACAACAAAAGAAGAAAACTTTAATCAAATTCAAAACAACCCTTTTTGACCCTCTAGAAAGAATCATCAAGAAAACAAAAAATTGAACTTACCCAAAAGTTAGACTTGTGTTTTGCAAGGCCCAACAAGCTCTTCTTCCTAGCACCACCACTCCTTGCACTATCATCATCTTCAACAACACCCTCACATGAAAAGACAAAACTACCCTCATCAACAACCTCCTTCTTCTTCCTCCTCCCCCTCCATGACTGATCAAACTCCTTCCTCTGCAACAACCACCTCCTACTGAGCCCAAGTGAGCTCCTCTCAGGGCTACTCCCAATACTCTCCCCACCATCAAAAGACCCTTCTCTGTGCCTAATAATCCTCATAGAGTGAAATATTGACCTGCCCACATAAGGCCCCTCCAAGACTGTTGTGGGGGAGGGTGTTTTGGTAAATTTGGACTCAAATTGCAATCTTGGTGGAAGATCTAAGCCCTTGAATGGAGTCAAAGAAAGGGTCTTTGTTTTACAAGCCCTTGGCTTTCCTGGCTCTGATTCCCATCTGAAGGGAACTGAGGCTGAGTGATGAGGTGGAGTGCTCATCATTCCAAAGCTGCTACTATTGAATTGCTCTGCTGATTTTGATTTTATGGGTGGGAGTGAGAATAGTGCTAGCTTTGGTGCTGAGCTTTGCTCTGATGATGAATCTTGATCTGCCTCTGAACCCATTTCTTAAATTTCTCTCTGTGTGTGTTTGGGAGGTTAGGAATTTGGGAATTTTGTTGTTGTTGTCTGTGGAGTTTGGAGATTATGTGATGGAGGTATGAGTTTGAGGGAGAAAAAGTCAAGGTAGAGTGATTTATATAGATGACTAGATGAGCAATGCCCATATGTGTACAATTATTTTTTCTAGGTTGAGTGTTGAAAAACAATTGTCAATTTGCTTTTTGACACTTTTTTAAGAATGAGCTAATAATTTTAGTTTTATTTTCTTATAAGAAATGAATTCGATGTACTCCGTATTAGATATGTCTGATCATATCGAAAGTAATTTTAATAGTCAATAAATCGACATATGAAACAAAATGAGAAAAAAAAAATTGTTCAAAAAGAAAGAATAATAAAAGTGGCATAAAAAGTTATGAAGACCCGAAAATAGAGTGAGTATAGCATATATATATATATATATGTGTATTTTTTTAAAACAAATCAATGGATATAGATATTTGGGAGAAAATGATCAATAATTCAATTTTCAATGACAATTTTTATAATCTATAAAAAAAAAAATTTTACCTAACATATCTAAAATGATACTTGTAAAGTACTAAAATTTTGAGATTAAACATTATTTATTACTGAATGGAGTGAGGATATAATAAATAGTAAATGAATAATAGAGGTAAATCACCCAAATGGTTAAAAAAGGATAGTTGTGGAAACTGAAAAGTTGATATGGGCAAAGGAGTTAGATTGAATGTTTTTATTGGTAAAGTATATGATGTATAGTCAACATAATGGGCCTCTTTTGTTGGAAGGGCAATGAGCTCAATTATTTTTCTTGTAAAGTTTTTTCATAATTTTGTGGGAGGACTAGAGGACCTAAGCTAATTTGTATAATTATGGTTGAATTAAAGTACATGCTTATGTGTGGATAACTTGCAAAAAGAAGTAAAGAGAAGAGATGCATTGCTTTGCATAAGATAAAAAAATCATACACAATAAAGTAGCAATCATTTATAATTTGAAATGCTTTGTTTTTAATTTTTGCAAATTGTTGTGTGTGTGTGTTTCATGTGAGAGGGAAATTAATTAACATACACCATATGTACTCTTGTTATTTCAAGATTCTATCAATCAAATCAAAAAAAAAATGTCCTGGCTGGTTCTTACATATAAAGAAATTTTTTAATGAATTTATCTTCAAGTACATTTGTTTCATTTGAACCAAATATAATCATATTGAGTATAGTTTTTTTTCTTCTTTTTTTTGTATTCAATCCACTTCGAACAACCAATACCGTTCTATTCTACGTTTAAATCAGATATTGCTTCACTCATTATTATTTAAAAATTAGATTCTCCAACTCTAAATTAATCTCATACCTCCAAAAAAATTAAACTTCAATCTATAGAAATGTATGATCATCAATGCAATTGCTTAAGTTTGAACTTAGGTTAGATATAGATTAGATTTAACATAAAATACAAATTAAAGCAAAATACATAGATCAGACATTAGCTTTTCAATGTAACTTTTCTGTCCCATTTTCGTTTCCCAAATATACTATCCCACGCATTGCGATTTAAGCATATATTCTTGTAAAATTTTATAAAGATCGAGATTAAATTCCAATGATTAATTAAATACTTTTCACTATTTAGAAAAGAAAAGAAATGATGTGGCTACTAAGCCTAATCTTGCACACTTTCACTATCACTCTTCTCTTAAGTCAATGAATCCTCTCAACCCTATTTATTACTAATATTGGTAGGTGGCCTTTGACATTTCCACGAGTCACTCCCTCAATCATGTTCTTTCTTTCTCTTCTATCAACCCTAAAATTCCTAATTCCTCATCATGAATTTCTTTTCAATTTTTGAGCCAACAAAAACATGTAGACTTGTATCTAGCTATTTTTTTTTTGAAAAGTATATCTAGCTATTTTCCTTACAATAAAACATAACATAGGAATCATTATATTTGTTCCCCCTTTTTTTTTAATTCTTTAGCCTTCATTGTCACCGTTGCTCAAACAACAAAATATATATATGACGTCATGTCTGATTACCGAATTCTTACTTTCTTAAAAAAATACATGACATCAATGACGTCGGGTTCTTTCTTTGCTCTTAAACTTGCCTAATTCTTTCCTCGTGTGTATGCATTATATTGGACATTTTAGTCAAATATAATATGGATGCAACTGCTTATTTTAGAAAATTTACATGTAAGAATTATTTATATAATTTTGATCGAGAAACACTGTTAACGAGAGTCGAAACGAAAATCTTAAGGTACTACCATAAAGTCAAAGCGATCGATTTGACTAGATGTCGGAAAACTTACGCCTAACTTGACCGAATTTACATTTTAGGGGTCATATAGTGAATTTACATTTTAGGGGACATATAGTACGTTCTCTAAAATAACATATATCTTTTTTTTGGTGGAACATATATATCTTATAACTTAAGATGTTGTTAGACGAAACTCTGAAAAGATGGAACTAATTGACATGCAATTATTGCGTGTCGTAATTAATCATGTTTTAGACATGAAGTTAGTTTTTTATTAATAAGATTTCATGATTATTTTTTAAGTTAAAAAAAGGTTCATGAAATGACTATGTTTGTCTAATTAAGTACACACAACCAACCAAATTGTGGTTGATTTCTTGTAAGGTTTGCATGAAATGTTACATTTAATCTCTTGCTCCCTTTTCTCGTTTATTTTTTTAAAACAAAAAAATATTCCTACAATAGATAAGTTGTTTAATACGAGTATTTTTAAATTAAATCATAACTTGAAACAATTGGCGCCCTTAAAATAGTGAAGACCATCTTTATGTAAAGCACAAAAACATGCATATATAAGAAATGGAGGATCTTTTTGTTCCAAATTAATTAAAGAATGGATTTGGAAGAGTGATTGTGTAATTATCAATTCAACAAAGAGGACAAAAGAAGTGCCTTTCACAAACCCACCTGCTTTCTGTCTTTCTTCCATTGCCATTGTCAAATTATTAAAAAAAAGAGAAAAAAAAATGCTTGCTAAAGATAAAGGGTCATATAGTCGACCAAAAAAAGAAAGACAAATGGTCATATATTGTGTGGGAGAAACAAATGTGTTTTTTTATGAAATAATAATAATATTATTAGGGTGTGTTTGACAACCTCCTTAATTATGAAGAGTTTATGGGACTTTAGGACTTATATATATCACGTTTTTCGAAAAAATAAGCTTTGTTTTACATGCATGTTCGGCAATACGAAGCTTATGAAAGTTTATCGGACTTATTGGACATATCAAACTAGCTTATCGTTTTTTTAAAAACTTTTTTAGGGTTTAGGGTGTTTTATTTTTATTTATTTTTATCTTTATTTTCTTACTATTACATGCCCTTTTTAATAATTTCCCTACGAAAACAGCCCCTATCTTATTTGAAAATAAACACTCAATTTTATCACCTAACTTCAACATCATTATTGATAAGTTTTAACACCGTCACTACCATAAGCTTTAGCACTGATAAACACCCATTTACCAAATAAACCCTTAGTTAGGAAAAAAAAAAAGCAAACTTAAAAATATGAGTTTCTTTGCAATTGTGTTTTCCTTTTTGACAATGCTAGGTTTGATCACATGAAGGAGATTCATGTAAATCAATATGTGGGCCTTTCACTCTTTTAAAACCTCTAAAGCTCGAGAAAAAGGGAATAGAGTACTATCTAAACAATTAAAAAAAAAAAGAACAATAGACATTTGTATATATCCATGATATGTGAAAAAGAGGTTGAATTTATGTGATCAAATCATGAATAAAGCTATATTTAACGAAATGAAATGGAAATGAAAGGAGAAAAAGATCAAAGCAATATTGGTGATCGATGATAATCAATCCATGCTTTAAAAACTCAACCACAAAATAAAATACTGAAACTTGAAAATTAATTAATCATTGTTAAGGTTAAAGAAAGTGGGACACTTTGCACTAAGATTCGGTACATAATTAACATATATTTCACTAATAAAATGTTTATTTAAAGTGTGGCAAGTGCGAGACCAAACATTTTGTTTTGTAGTGTAAAAAACAAAAGCAAAAAATGGCTTTTGTGTCCAAAAATATTTTGTTTTGTAGTATCAAATTTGGACCCATTGAACTAGGTCTAGAGCTATTAACATTCATAGGCATGTTTAAAACTTTGGTCAATTATATATTTAGATGTAGATTAAAGTAGGATATGCTCTTTATTTTTTTTGTAGCAAGTAGTAAGTATTTAATAATGTGGACTGATACGGACCCGGTGTGGATCGCGTACCGAACCCTTGTTGGTCAAGGGGGTTGAGCCTAACCCGGTGTGGATTCCGACTCGGATAATCGTGGTTGGTAGCCACGGAAAACAAAGAGCAGACAAAGTAAATTAGGGCAAACTATTTCTTGGATAAATTATGAAGGTGACACCAAGAGTATTTATACCTAAGCCCTAACGGTTCAAAAAAGGCGTCCCGGGAAAGAACCGTAAAGAAAACCCGAGAAGAGAGCTTTGCTCTAGTTTATAAAAATTACATAAATTGCATATAAAGCTGAAATTATCAAATAATGTCCTAAAAAGATTATAAATTATACTAATAAAATTAAATAAGCTAATCTTCATATCGTCTTGGACGACGTCGGACTCGAGATGGCCTGGCAACGGATATTTCTCCCGTATCATTCTCTCCCCCGATGAGAATAGGGTTGTCCACAAGTCGTAAATCCGGAAAGGAGCGGGAAATCACATCAACGGGTTCCCAAGTAGATTCGGTCGGAGCTCCGTCCGACCATTCAATGAGCCACTCGTACCTGGGGAGGCCGTACACAATTACCTGGCGCTCGGCCGTGGCACGTCGCGGGTGTGAAATCGACGGTCGTACAAAAATTCCGCCGGTAACGAAGCGGGTGTCACAGGTGAACCATCCGCCGTAAATGGCCGTAACAGCGAAACATGGAATACATTATGTATACGTGCCGTTGCCGGCAGCTCCAGGCGGTATGCAACAGGTCCAATCCGCTCAAGAATCGTAAATGGTCCATAGAAACGGCGAGCAAGCTTAGCGGAGAGAGGACGACTGACCGAATGCTGCCGATACGGTTGCAATTTCAACAGAACTTGATCTCCGACATTAAACTCCACATCTTTTCTATGCTTGTTTGCTTGGTTCGCCATCCGATGTTGCATTTTGGAGAGGTTATGACGGATGAGGTCTAAAACATGCTCCCTATCACGCATGGCTTCCGATGTCGGTGTTGGCGGACCCGACGGAATAGTGACGCGTGCAATCGGCGGTGCCTCCCGGCCGTACAAGGCTTTGAATGGCGACATGCCGAGGCCCTCGTGATGCATGGAATTCAAGGCTAATTCAGCCCAAGGCAAGAAGTCGAACCAGCGGCGTGGCCGGCCGTGGGTCACGGCTCGTAAATATTGTTCCAAGCATCGATTTTTAACTTCCGTCTGACCATCGGATTGAGGGTGATAATCCGTGCTGTGATGTAGTTTTGTACCGCTCAAACGATGCAACTCGGACCAAAAAGCACTGCGAAAAATAGGGTCCCTGTCAGAGACAATAGTAGCCGGAATCCCGTGGAGTTTGACGACCATATCGATGAACAAGGAAGCCACGCGAGGGGCGTCAAAAGAGGGTCCCAAGGCGCCGAAATGAGCGTATTTAGATAACCTGTCAACGACAACTAGAATCGTCGTATGGCCACAGGACGGAGGTAACCCCGTAATGAAATCCATAGAGACATCATCCCAAACCTGTTTCGGCACTGGCAAAGGCTGAATTAACCCGGCAGGTTTGGCGGTACTGTATTTAGTGGACTGACAGATCAAACAAGAGTCCACGAAGCGTTTAACATCAACACGCATTCCCTTCCAATAGAAAACATCAGCGACACGACGGAATGTACGGTCAATGCCCGGATGGCCAACACTGGGTGATGTATGAAACTCTGTGAGAATATCAGCTTTAAGCGGAGAAGACGCGCCGACAACCAAATGATGTCCGTAATATAAGACGCCGTCGTGCACACGAAATGGCGCGGCCAGAGTCCCCGCCTCGGCAGCCGCATGCCACGCACGGAGATCCTCCAACGTGGAGTTCTCGGATCGAAGACGGTGTAAAATATCCGGTAACGGAGTCGTGAATGACATAAACTGTTGCAGCGTGGCCTCATCATCAATCATACAGCGGGATAGTGCATCTGCAACTCTGTTACTGGCGCCTGATTTGTACTCAATTCTAAACTTATAACCCTTAAGCTTGCGCATAAAGAATTGTTGATCGGGTGTGTGAATTACCTGAGTAAGAAGTTCTTTCAAACTTTTCTGATCACTGCGGATAACAAACTCGCGGCCTAACAAGTACTGACGCCATTTCTGAACTGCAGAAACAATAGCAAATAGTTCCCTGTGATATGCGGAAGACCCGCGGCGACGGATACCCAGTTTCTTGCTGAAAAACGACAGTGATTTCTCGTCCTGTAACAATACGGCGCCGACTCCTTCGTCAGAAGCGTCTGTCTCAACTACAAACTGATTGGAGAAATCAGGAAGTTGTAAAATAGGTGGCTGCATCATAGTCGACTTTAATTTCTGAAAGGCAGAATCAGCATCAGAAGACCACTCAAATTTATCTTTCTGTAATAAATCAGTCAAAGGGGCGGGGAGCAATGCATAGTGTCGGATAAACTTCCGATAATAGCCGGTCAACCCTAAAAATCTTCTCAACTGCTTGACTGATTTCGGAGCAGGCCAATCGGCCATGGCGGATAATTTGGCCGGATCTGCGATCAGCTGGCCAGCGGTGACGATGTGACCGAGGTATTCGACCTGAGATGTGCCAAAAGAGCATTTGGATCCCTTCACATAAAAGTGATTAGCTTGAAGAATCTGTAAAACAGTTGCTAAGTGCGAAGCATGAGTTGTAACCGAAGGGCTGTAAATCAGAATATCATCAAAAAATACAATGACAAATTGACGCAGATATTGAGCAAACAGGGCATTCATGGCAGCCTGAAATGTGGACGGGGCATTCGTCAGGCCGAATGGCATGACTAGAAACTCGAAATGTCCATCATGTGTCCGAAAAGCAGTTTTATAAATGTCGGAAGAATGCATCCTAATCTGATGATAACCCGAACGCAGATCAAGTTTAGTAAAAATAACCGCTTTCCCTAATTCATCAAATAACTCATCAGCAGTGGGAATAGGGAACTTATCTGCAACTGTGATGCCATTCAGAGCTCTGTAATCAATGCAAAAGCGGAAGCTGCCATCTTTCTTTTTAACTAATAGCGCCGGCGAGGAAAAAGGACTTGTACTGTGCTGAATGATGCCTTGATCCATCATGGATTTAACCTGTCTTTCAATTTCAGATTTCTGAAAATAAGGATATCTGTAAGGACGGACATTGACCGGTTTAGAGCCGGGCTGTAAATGAATTCTGTGGTCCCATAACCGTGGAGGAGGTAGCCCGGTCGGCAAGGCGAACACCGCTTGATGACGCTCCAATACGCCGCGAATTTCCGGCGCCAGATCCGACGGCCAATCGGTGGGCGCAGAGGGCTCGGCCGGCGTCAGGTGTAAAATCTCAAAACAGTCCAAAATGTTGTTAGAAGCACAAAGAGAATGAAGCTCGGACATAGTAATGGGTTTCGCCGATTGCCGGTCGCCTTTCAGAAAGACAGATTTATCATTCCACCTAAACTGCATAGTAAGTTTTGCATAATCATGGGACACAGTGCCCAAAGTTTGTAACCATTGCACCCCGAGTACGACCTGCGGTCCATGAACCGCAAGGACAAAAAGATCGATAGAAAAAGTGTGACCCTGCAGGACAACACGCGTTTCCGGGCACTGATGGGAGCATAATAAATACGCTCCGTTTCCGACGAACACCCGAAAAGGTGATATTTGTAACAAAGGTAGTTGCAATGTCTCAGCTAAATCGGGATGAATAAAGTTATGAGTACTACCTCCATCGATGAGAACCTGGATATGTGCATCATTAATCGATCCAGAAAGCCGCAGGGAGCGCGGATTCGGTAGTCCCTCCATAGAATTAAGACTGGAAACGTCGCCCTGAACGGCCAGATCATCTGTATTCCCGGCATCCTCGTCGTCATCACTATCGTCGCAGCTCAGTAAAGCTAAAAACCGAGGCGTGCAGCGATGGCCCCGAACAAACCTCTCATCACAATTCCAACATAAGCCTTTTTTAGTACGCTCATCACGTTCAGCTCTAGAAAGACGACGAATTGGAAGAGAAGAGAAATTACCGTTAGGGTTTTCCGGTGTCTGCGAAGGGACGGTCGAACCGGGGTCCCCGACGTTGGATTTTGGCGTTGTCGCGCTCTGGCGTGGTGCGTGCGGCTGCCACGGTCGCTTATTAACCATCCACTGCGACGTGGTCTCCGTGTAAGAAGCTGCCAATTCACGGGCTAGAGCGAAAGCCTGTGCCAAGGAGTGCGGGTTACGCAGATTCAACTCGCGACAAACAGGTTGTTTCAGGCCGGCTTTGAAGAGAGAAATCAACGTTGGTTCGGGAACGCCGGTCACTTTATTCAGCAAGGCTTCAAATTCAGTTTGATATTCGATAACCGATGATTTCTGTTTCAGATTGGCAAGGAGCTCTGTGTAATCTTCATAATATGAGGGATCAAAACGTTGTTGAACTGACAGCAGGAAGGCAGCCCAAGTTTCGCCGCAATTGTTCCGGCGTTGATAACGAAACCAATCTGAAGCTGGGTGATCAATCAGCATACCAACGAGTCGTAAACGCTCGTGGTCTGCAATTCTGAAATAGTCAAAATACGCCTGGACTTTGAAAACCCATCCATTCGGATCCGACCCGTTAAAGCGAGGCGGATCCACCCGAATTTTAGGACCGAAATCGGGGGCTGGTGGGATGCGCGGCCCTTCGCGAAAAGCGATCGGCGGAGCCTGCCGAAAGGGTTCGGGTTCGGTTGTCGGGGCGGAAGTGTAGGGCAAAACTTGCGACGTCTCCGCGCCATAGGGTCCTGGATTCGAACCTTGGCCAGGCCCATAGTTAGCGAAACGAAGACCGAGTGGTGCCACGGACGTCCAATCTGCGAAGGACGCATTGCCAGGGCTGGGAGCGGTAGTTTGGGGCGTCCATCCAGCGAGGACTTGCGCACCCTCGCTCGCGGATGTGAAGGGCGGAGTCCAGCCCGGGAAGACTTGTGGCGGTAGGCTAGGGTTTGGCGAGAACGGACCCGCGGAAGATCCGATCCTGGCGTTGGCTTCTGGCGCAATAGCGGCGGCGTTGGGGCTAGGGTTCGACAGCTTGTCGACCCGTTCCCGCAAACTGGCGGTCGTGGATTTGTGCAGATCAAAATCACAACGCATCGTGTCAACGGTATCGGTCAATTGCAAGATCAAAGTGCGAAGATCGGGATAATCTCCGGCGGTGGCGGACGTATCGTCGACCACGGATTTCGACATGATGTTCGGGATGAAAGCACCAGATGATACGGACCCGGTGTGGATCGCGTACCGAACCCTTGTTGGTCAAGGGGGTTGAGCCTAACCCGGTGTGGATTCCGACTCGGATAATCGTGGTTGGTAGCCACGGAAAGCAAAGAGCAGACAAAGTAAATTAGGGCAAACTATTTCTTGGATAAATTATAAAGGTGACACCAAGAGTATTTATACCTAAGCCCTAACGGTTCAAAAAAGGCGTCCCGGGAATGAACCGTAAAGAAAACCCGAGAAGAGAGCTTTGCTCTAGTTTATAAAAATTACATAAATTGCATATATAGCTGAAATTATCAAATAATGTCCTAAAAAGATTATAAATTATACTAATAAAATTAAATAAGCTAATCTTCATATCGTCTTGGACGACGTCGGACTCGAGATGGCCTGGCAACGGATATTTCTCCCGTATCATGGACCAAACTTTTATATTGAAGATTAGATTTCTAAACAATTATTTTTCACACTAAAATTATTGGCTTTTCATTAAACAAGATTTATAGTTTGTCATTAATTGGGACAACAGGGGAGATGGGCCTTTATGGGCTGTTCTTATGTAGATTAAAAGCAGCTTTACTTGGGCCAAAAAGCCCATTTCATAAACTGTTCTCCTCAATTATCCCCTCAAAAAAGAGGCTAAGGGCCCGTTTGGATCCCGAAAGATAATTTGCTTTATCTTGTTGCCTAAACGGGTTAAACGGGTGGGTGGATCAGGTGACGAACAATTGATCGAATAAATCTTCACTCACACCCGGTCTATCACACAATTCACCCGTCACCCAATCCATTCATCACCTGATTTCTTTTAGATTTTCATTCATTTATTCGTGATGGGCTTTCAAATGAATCATCACCTGCGAATAATTTCCAACTCTAGATATGAAATTTGTCGTAACTAAAAAAAACACCTTTCTTAGCTCAGTTTGGATTATCCACTAGAAATTAAGGTTTGTTTGGTAGATCGAATTTATCATATAAGACATTTCTATCAAAATGTGATTACCTTTGTTACCCTATTTAGTTATTTTATCAGTCCTAAATGTTGGTGAACTCGAACTTTGGTGCATTTACTAGACATAACCCTAAATGTAATGAATAGTACATGCTTGTTTGTTTTCTAAGATTTTGAAAAGACAAACAGGTACAATGCCAGGAATTTATAACTCTAATTTTAAACAAATGCCAAAGTTATTGCACAGATCTAAAGTATGGGTTAAGATTTCGAGTGAATGGATCAAAATTAACTTGAAAGAGTAAAGTGCTTGGCCAAAAAGGTAAAGAGTGATGAATTGATACTAATCTTAACAAAGCAAAAGAAGATTTCGAATTTGTATACAAAAATGCTCAAATGATGAGCAGCCAAATTTGACCCATAAACATTCAACATTCATATGATATGATACAGTAAGTTTAAGCATTCTTCCAAGAGTCCAAGAATTCCAAGGAAAAATATACACACTAGAAAGTAGTGGTTAGATTAAAAAATCAAAATTGGCAGGCCAATCTCAACAGTGTTCTTGTACTAATTTAACCAAAGTCAAATGCAGGGAAAAACTTATGAAGTAAACTAACCAATCTAGTTGAATTCTACATTGACTTAATTGTTAAAGTCCGGTAGACTAATATAACATAGAAATTCACACGTTCGTTTATACATTTATACACAGTAGGCCTAACATATATATCTATGAGGTTCTATTCGTAAACCAGTTGATATTAGACGGAATAACCATATACTCATATACTAGATTTTTTATGTTTCGCTTTTTAAATGTGGGAAACTTTCTCCACATATTCTTTCACAATAATCTATCAAAAAAACGTATATTATGGGTACATAAACTCTTATACTGTGTGGATCATTTTTATCGAAAAAAGTTTGAGCATATATTGTTTTATTATATGTGCATATAATTCGTATTTTATACTTTTTATGAAATTAGTATGCATTTTTTGTACTATGCTTGCATTTCTTTTATTTTAGTTGTGCAATATTTTTCGATGCGTGCAATTATTTTGTACTATAAATATAACGTTCTCACGCTCCCAAGCAAAAAAAAAAAAAAAACCTAACCCCAAAAAGTGATTCCATGCCCCGTTCAACACCCAAACACCATTCATGATTCATTCAACCATTCCACCCTCAAATTAAACCCAAATCATTATATTTATGTGTGTATTCTCGCCTTCTCCGTCCTGATTCCACCATCTGTGTAAGATCTAATACCCTGTTGAGGGTGAACAACAGGCTGAGGAAGCCATAAAATCCCTTTCGGCTGAGAAGCCATAAAATCCCTTTAGGCTGAGGAAGCCATAAACATATCGTCTGATTGAGGCTGAGGAAGAAAAATTCTTTATCTTTGAACAATTAGATAAGCTTCGTGCAACTAGATGGATTTCCAATGCGTGTCTCGATCGGTTCTCAACCCCTACCAACATTTTCGAGACCACACTCTACAAATCTGGATTTTGTCCCACAAATAAGCTCTGCCTCTCACCATTGACAACCTTTCTGTTCTCCTTCGGTGGAAGGAGTAAAAAAGAAAAGAAAACAAAAAAGGGAAAAAAATCAAGAAATTTGCCTGCCTAGTCCGTAGACCACGAAAAAGGAGATGTTGGAATCTCGCTCAGTCCTCCGCCATCGCCGGCGTGTTCGCTCGGACGGCTCGGTCCTCCGCCATGGCCTTCCGCGTGACTTGTTTGCTGTTTTTTTTAAGGAAAAAGAAAAAGGAAAAAAGAATAAGAAAAAAGGAAATATAAATCTACTACTTGGAGCGCAAGGAGTGGAAATTACTCCTTTGAGAGTAAAAGAGGAGAGTAAATAATAAGAAAAAAAAAGGGAAAAATTAAAGAAAAGAAAAAAGAAAAAGATTACATTATTCATAATTTTTTAATTGCTTTTAAGTACTTGTTTTTTCAAGATAAGTTTGGTTTTTTCTATCCTTGCGCGACAAGTTTTATTTACTTGTGCGGTAAGGTTTTTCTCTTGTGAGGCAAGCTTCTTTACTTGCGGAGCAAGTTTGTGTCTACTTGCGTTGCAAGTAAAACGTTTCGTTTTACTTGTGAGGCAAGTTCGACTTCTTTCTTGCAGGTTAGCTCGAGGCTTATTCAATGTACTATTCTTCCGAGAAGTTAGAGCTGAGTTTGGCGTTGGACCGAGTTTTATTAGGCCAGGTCGCTTGGTGCTTTGAGGCTTCTGAAGATCCTCCATCTCGGTGGAGGGAACGTCAGTAGTCCGTTTTGCACGCCCAGGAGGGGTCGACCTGTTGTCTGCGGCGCTATTCTCATAGTGCTTTGCTCACCCCGATCCCAAACTTGTCTTAGTTCTTATTTTTTCGGAGTTTTGTACCTTTCTTAGCTTGTCCTGCTTGTGTTTGATTCTCTTAGCCGTTTCTCGGCTGCCGTTTTATTACGGCCTCTCGGACTACCAAGCTTGTTTGGTATTCCGAATTCTTACCTTATCAAAAAAAAAAAAAAAAAAAAAAAATATAACGTTCTCACGCTCTCGTAAGAGCGCTCATTTTCACTCAAACCGGACCCTTTTCTATACTTCAATTTACATCTTGTATGCCTCTAAAAGTCAGATGCCCACCCTATAGAAGAATTTTCAAAGAAATTGAATAAATAACACATGAAAATTGGAAGAAGAAAAAAAAATCAACAATGTCTCTCTCAAAATTTAGATCCTCAAATCTTTTCCAATCCCTCTCCCCCAAATTTTCTTTTCATATTATGGCAATCTTTTTCATGAAAGCTACCTTTGCACCCAAATATCCCATACAAAAAACAACATACAAATCTTCAAGAATCCTTCCACCTTACCAAACACAAAAAACTTGACCTTATTCAAGAGCCACCCTAGTCCTTACCGTATTATGATTAAATGTATCGGTCTTTCTAACCTATGTCCTAAGGGCATAGGATACGATTACTAGTTTTAGAAACTAAAACCCTAAAAAGGAAATGAATAAACCCTTCGTAAAAAAAAATTTAAACCTCTAAATAAATAAAAATACTAAATCTTTCTAAACTAGAGGCTTATCCTATGCCCTTAGGACATAGGTTAGAAAATCTATAAATGTATTTGAAGTAAGTGGACAAATAGCACCAAAACTTGTTGGTAAACTCACTTTCCAACCCTTAATCCACTAAAGAAAGCTACAAAGGCTAACTATCAAAAAAAAATTTAAAGTTTACCACACTAGAATAAAATCAATACCAACTCCTGAGCAGGACTAGCACTCAATGATATTGGAGCAATAATTATAACACTTATAGAAAAATTAAAGAAGTGATTAATGGTGTATTAAATTAATAGGAAGTTGCACAAAAAGCCATTTGGACCATCATACTCTTAACCAAGTTTCACAGAAACTTTGCCCCAACTTCAAACACCAACAAAGCCATAAAGATTTACAATTTATTATTATCAATTTTATATTGGTGTATAGTACAATTAAAGTGGTCCAAACACTCTTTAAGCAAAATTTATTTTAATTACAAAAAAATAAAAACAGGTGGGTGAGTGTTCGAATTCGATTCCCACCTGGTCGGGTTTAGTTGACTTGACCATTCAACTCAATTAATAAAAAATACAGTTGGCTCATTAAAATGGACCCATTTTTAAAAAGGAAGGTAGTATTAAAGATAATGTTCAACTTCAACCATCTAAAAAAAGAAGAAAAAAGAGTCATATGTTACAGGGTGATGATAGATCAACAGAGCCTTTTCTGTTGTTAAAAGGATTTATCCTCTAAATGAAAACCTTTCCCCGAGATTAACTACTATTTATACGATAAGATAAGCACGACTAACCCAAATGAAGTTTCTCAACATAATCAGTGATCCGAGTCCAAACTATCACCATCGGTTGATGACAAGGGAAGCCGGCACTTGGGACTCAGTTTCTTGACTTCCTCACTTGAATAGATTGATATCTTCTTCACCATCCTACAGAATTCCCTGCAACATAAACATGTTGTGCACCTTACATTAACAAAAAACAAATCATTGTATTTAATTCGGGATTCAGCAGGTTTTGTGTACATTATGTTGTTTCTTGCTCTAGTGGTTGGTGTAATGTTGCTCTTTTGCTGTGGTTTTTTCATGTTTGTCCCTTATTGTTCCATCAGAAGCTTCCTTTTAGTTGTTGTTGTTGTGATATATCAGGCAAAAGAGATTGAAATTAGATTACTTACTCCCAAGGATGGTCGCCCATGAGCATCATGTCGCCTTCATCATCAGTAAAAACAACCGCCCATTTGCTCCGGGTTTGAAGCTCTCCCTTAATTTCAAACAGCCTCTCCAGCTCACTTACAAGCTCCTCGTATCCATGTAAAACAGTCAAGTCCACAGCACGGCCAACTGCAACACCTTGCATTTGCACCTTTGTTTCATAAGGTTGCAAAATCAAAAGTAAAGGGTTGTCAGTTTAAGGTAAGAACTTAAATATTAAAGTCAAAATCAATGGTCATCTTGTACCTTAGTGCGACTTCTGGTGGATGAAGAATGACCATTGTGCCTGATCTGCACTGTTGGAGGAGGAGTCACAGGGCTATGTTTCAAGTCAATGCCAAACAAGCGACAACTTGAGATTGGACTGCCTTTGTTCCCATTCTCAGCTTGACCAGGGTCATTGCTTAGCTTTGATGACACGAAGGATTGGGCATGAGAGACTGATTTAACTGAAAAAACTGAGCCGTCTTCCATAGAATCTGCAAACAGCTTGAGGGAGCCATTATGAGGAGATGGTGAACATATCTTTTCGGGCTGGTTCTTTGTGAGCTCACGGTTCTGCATTGATCCGCACCAAAAACCAGGCGAAGTAGGAGAACCGGTGCCAGGCTCTGAGTAAAATTATTTTTAAAAAAACCAGAGTAAAATGGTCATGTCTTTGAAGTTAAACTTATTGAAAGATGGGATTTAGTATTAGATTTACCGGCTATGGAGATTTCATTAGGCCTTGACCTCTTGCTCTTAACAGTCATTAAAGGAGTCGGGTTGACAGGGATGGATGGAGTAAAAGGTTCTATCTCCCATGGAGAAACCCTGTCTGGTCTTTGAATTGATGCTGGTTCATCCCATTGGATCTGAAACATAAAATAAATGAAATGCTAAAGAAAAAGCCAAGAAGTTTAGAACTAACAAGAGTTCTTTTTTAACAAAGAACATATTCTCAACCTTTAAAGACCTCCAATTAGAGTCTTTCCACTGAGGAGAAAAATCACCAACACCAATAATTGTGCCTGTGAACCTAAGCAACCACAATATTTACTAATTCAGGATACAAAACTGCCTGCAACTTTGAAAGTATCAAAATCAAACACCATTCAATAAGGAATTATCAATACCTTCTATCGGGCGAATCATCTCCCTCAAATCTCATGTTAAAACGCCTTCCTACAGCAAACCCATGCTTTGCAGTTTCCAGATACTTGTTCACACTAACAATAAACTGGCTAGACCTTGAAAAAGAAACAGATGTGTTAACATCAAAAGAATTATTACCCAATACATAGACCATAAAAGAATAATCACTTGTTTATCAAACCTGGGCTTGTAATACACAACAAATAGAGTTTGTGTATTAACAGCATGAGATGCAGTGGCGAGCACTCCTAGATGCATACTTTGACTGGAGATCACAGATGACGGCATGACACTCTGTTGGCGTGCAAGCCTCCTAACACCAACCCTAAGCTCTCCTTCATCACCTCTACAATGACATATTGTAAATCAATATCTTACTAAAGCTGCCATAAAGCAAAACCCACCTGAAGACTTGAAAGATTATAACAGAATTATCAAAAACTTGTTTGGATACCTTAAGAAAACAAATGCATCTCCAGCAACTAATCGCTTAGAAGTAACGAAAGTACTCCACCCTGTCGTAAGCAAATGTCTACGGGGTTGGCCTGATCAAATTGCCATGAATGATAAGGCATGAGGTATTTTATCAATCAAAGGATTTAAACTACTCAATTTTCATTAAGTATAGTCAACCATTGCAATCATAATAATTTCAGTTTCTTCTTTATATGTATAGGATCATGGGTTTTGCATCATTCAGTTACCTCTATAAATATGCTTAAAGCGCCACTCAAAGCCATGAAGATCCTTTGCAACTAGCTCTTGAGTTGGGGTAGGCTGGTTCATATCCTTGATAAAGAACAAAGTCCCATTGCAACAGAAAAGAGAAACAATCAAACCTCATAATCAACTCATCCCAAACAAAAAAACCACAAAGATTGTCCATGAAAATTGTGATTACCAATGGAGGTAAACATTCATTGGCATGCTTACGAAGAACTGAAAATCCTCCATGGGTACTAGTGTCAGATGCTGTTAGGATCTTACAGAAGGAATTGACCTTTGGCCTTGGGGGCTCAGGCAGAATTGAATCAGGACATCCTGGCTCAGTTTGCTACACCAACACAAACAACATGAGCTCAGGGATTATTTTAAATTTGTTATAAACAATTTTCTCCTTCTTTAACATGAAAATTCAAATTATCCTTAACATGAATTTGAAAACAAAAATTCTTACATTTTTCTCAGGGAGCAAGGTGATCTGTGCATAGACTTCATCAGTCTCCTGCTCAGCCTGGTAGTTTTTGGATCAAGTAAACCAAACAAAATTATAAGGGTTGAATTACTTGAATGTACCAAGCTCAATTTGTAACACAAGAGGGAGAGCAGCCAAATTCAATCAAGGAAATTGGGTCACCTACCAGTAATTGGATGTCAACAACACGACAGAGAATCTTGCAAGGAAGATTGCAAGGAGGAATCTGCTGGTTTGGATCCTGATTTATTGATGCCTCCAACTAAATAATACAAGGAAAAAAAAGGCATCAACCACATATCACCATCAGTACTTGCACAGATTTCCAAAGGAGGAAAACAAAAGCAAATGCTAAATCAGGCAGCAAACGTGGTGAAACAATACAAAAAAACACATCAAATTAAGACTAAATGACTAATCAATGCTTCAAAACATACAAATCAGAACATAAAATTCAAAAGGCAAAATCAAAATTAAACAGAAAGGTTAAAGAAAAGTATACTTGCTCCATGTGACCCTGTGGAAAGTAAAAGACTCTCTCCCCTTGGCGTGGAACCTCCACTAATAGACCTGCACATGCTCTCCATAGCTCTACATACAGATCATCTGCTACACCTATCCAAATTTCAAAATCCCAGGAAACATCAATCAACTAATTGTGCCAAAATTCACAACTCCAGCAAAAAATTGACCATAATTATTTAGCCATAAAAGTCTGCAAAAGAAGAAAGGCGAAATTTGAACCGAAACCGAGTGTAATAGGAGTGTGGAGCGTTACCAGAGGCCGTTTGAAGGCGTTGATTGTTGAGACACGCCATTAACGGTGAAAACAAGCTTAGTAACTACACTAGTTTTGAATCGAACCTCAAAGAAGGGGAGGAAATTTCAGCAAGCGGTGCTGTGAGGAGTGAAATGGTCGAGAAAGGACGGAATTTAAATCTCTCTGGAGTTTTGTTTTTTTGCCTGCAATTAATCAACCGCCATTAAAGCACTCGACGACAGTTACAACGCTATCCATCGATAACGCCTTCAATCTCTCGCTGTCTTATCTATATCTCCTAACGCAGATGACCGATCTCGCCCGACGCCATTGAATCAGCTTCTTCTTCTGAGTTATCCTCTCTCTCAGGAGCTCGGTGGTGGTTGTTATCAAATCCCCATGAACACTTTCACTGCGTCCTATTATACATACACATCCGTTTCCCCCTTTCTCTCATTTTTTTTTCTATGGCTATAATTAACTATGGTTGGGAATAAGCGAACCATGGTTTGAGGGAATTAAATTCCGTACGTCTTAAAGGGTTGGAAGCTAGGTTAGTTTTTTTTTTTTTTTTTTGTCATTGCCACTCCAATTTAGTGGAGAAGTTTTGCTCAATCAAACGTCTACGTCTGAAGTTCGAGTCTCGCGAGGACTCCTTTATTTTTGAGTGGGATCGGCTATCTCAACAAGTTCATTTCTCCTCTACTGAGAATCGAACATTCAACCTCAGCAAAGGAAAGCGTAGCACAAACTAGGCTAGTTAGTTGGAGTTGCAAAACTAGTTTAAGTTGTAAAGTTAGTTTTAAAAATAGTTAGAGTTTTAAGAAAATATATAAACGTTATTTGGTAAAGACTTAAAAATACATTTCTAAATGACACCATAACGGTGTATCGTGAAGCGTTAAGAGAATACACTTTTAATGCTTTATAATACACTTTTAATAAGGATCGTAGATAGAGTGTATCCAACGGTCAGTATTGAACCTCATATTACGCATAATTTTTACATCACACATGATTCACACTCACTTTTATAATTAAGTCGTGTTAATAATTAGAATGACAATTACTCCCTTTGTATTTTAAAACCTGTCCTTTTAACCCATTTTTTATTTTTCATAAAAATATGTCTTTTTAAAATGATAACTTTTGAGAAACGGAGAGAGTGTTTTTTATCGGGAAAAATATAATATTTTAGAAGTTTTATTTGGAGTTGATTTTTCAATAATTATGGCTGTTTTGTACATCGTTAAAATGACTTTATTACGCTTATTATACTTAACTTAATGCACAAAATTTGGTAGTTTTATTTCATTAATAATTCAGGAATAAATGTCAAATTTATTTACCCTAAATCCATCCTTAATGACGAGTTGAAAGTTAAACCTATTATGTGTACCGAACGAGCGTGGTCCCACCTAAAATCACAGATTAAGCCGCTAGCTACACCGGCTCGGCTTGAGGCGCGCGCATATAACGGCTCGAACGGCAAACGGAGCCCGCCGTGACCGTCATCTTTTTATTTAATGTTTTATAGTCTCTGCAGCGTCTCCATCTTTGTCTGCTCTGAGGTGGGCAGTGTTGTTTGGCTTCGAGTACGCCCGGCAGAAGTAACCCTGTGTACTAACGGAGGAGTATTTTTTTTTCTGGGTTAATTGAATTACGGATTTGCCCTGGGAATTGGAGGAAATTACATGGAATGAAAGTGACGTGTAGGGGAAGTGGCCCACATCACACAGATACGCACACCCCGAAACGAAACGGCATGGGGAGCGTGTCTCCCCCCTCCCTCTCTCGATGTGCGGAGTTGAAACGTCCCCATCCCTCCCACTCTACTACCCCGCACGTGTTTTACACGCTTCCTTTCGTGCAAATATCTCTACTCATTAAAAAAAAATCCATAGAAGTATATCATTTTTTTCCAAAGAAGAGGCGACATTCTCCATCCCTTCAAGTAAATTTTTTGTTAAAAATACGAAACAAACTACATAGTCAATAAATGGGAATAGCTCGGCTCCTAACATCATCAGAAAACAAAGAAAGAATATGCTCAGACGGGTCACATAAAACATGAAACCTTAAGCTAAAAGAAAACGCTAAGGAAGCTAGAAAATCTACCACAGAGTTAGCTTCTCTATAAATAGGGGGATTGCATAATCCAATCCCTACAAATAAAGCCTTGATACTGAGCAACCAGACTAAAAAGGGGTGATAACAATCCACAGGTTTTCTCAGAAGTAGACACACAAGTTGTGAGTCCACCTCTAAACAAACCCTCCTGTATCCCCGATCCCAAGCTAAACGAAGGCCTTGAAACGCTCCCCAGAGCTCAGCCATAGAAACCGTGCACATCCCAATATATATAATGAACAAAGCCAATCTGTCATTATCCATTTAAATCTATATTATGTTATTAGTTTTTTTATAAGGAAATAATTTAATGTATTAAATAAGTTTGATAAACTGAGTAGTTAAAATAAATTGGCAATTAAATAAAGCAGTAAAAGTGTATAAATACAAAAAAAGTCAAACAAACAAAAGAGAAATCTAACAAATGCTTAAAAAACTAATAAAATATGAGAGGGCTAAGTTAAGCACTATTGAGAGCAGCACATTAGTATGCATGAAAAACGGATCAACTTATATGAGAAACACACAATAGACTATAATAATGTTGCCCCCGCCTAGATGAGGGATTTTTATAAGCTTCCAGCACGACTACAACCTCAACCACACACGACACGATCTCTAATGACATTAACTCTTAATCTATGTCATTAAAGAAAATACTTTGTTCGGTTATATTTATCTATGTTGATCTATGGTATTTGATTATTTAGTTCGAAAATTTGGTAAGATTAGTCTCATAATCTTGTTATTTTAGATTTAAGGTATTGATTTACTAGTGGGATGCGAGGTTTGTTATTGGAAATTGTATATATTCATTTTTCCGATATAAATAGTATTTTTTTTATAAGAGATTAGGAGTGTCCTACTTACAAAAGCATGGCCGACCTAGAGTATCAATGTAGGTCTTGAAGACCTAGGTTAGTTGCAAGAGGTACAGATGAGACACGATGAAACGATATAACAATGTTGTCAACAACAAAATTGGCTTCTCAAAAGCGTGTGAGATGCACTAACTCTGAAACCGTGCCAACAAACATAAAATATTGAACCGTACCAGCTCAATCTCTCAAGGACAACCCAATCACCAAGGATGATGACGTTGATCAATCGAATGTTGTCATCTTCGACCTAAATGTGGGGAATGTTATGTCAAATGGCTTCAAAAATCCTGTATCTTTGAGCGATGGTTTCAAACATCATCATAATGTACCTAGCCGAGAAAGACCGTCGAAAATTCGAGATGGATCAACGAGTACAAATGAGCATATCATATATCCAATGAGGGTGAAAAACCAAAAGAACATACTTGAGTTATTGTAGTTCTTTGTATTTGCCCAAAAAACCCTAAAAAAATATAGGACATAAATACCCCACCATTGCTATAAGCTAATGTGACAATGTACTTCACCCGTGCTATAATTTAAGCTCCTTTTTAGAAAATGTATGTTCAAATTTCTCAATAATGCCTCTAGTGGAGTATAAGTTTTGATATGAACATAGAATGTACTCCGTAGTATATGTTGGATAGGTATAGTGTTGGAAATCCAAACTTAAAAATGATGTTTGAAATAAGTTAGGGCTTGATAAGGGAGATTTTTTTTATAGTCATAACGATAAATGAAGTGTAAATTCAACTCTAAAATGAGACATAAAAAAACTCATAATAAGACAGTGTAAAATATAAATTTTAATTTTAAAAACCCACAAATCAAACACTAAATATCAAGTTCTCATTTCTCAAATTCATACTTAATTTCTCATACACACATGCCAAATGCCCCTTTATTGAGTCTTTAGGCCAATACATTTTTATAAATTGGATTAAATTTTTGGCAATTAACTCTTGAGATTATTTATTTCGTTAGAATGACTTTCTTAGGTTGGGCTTTCGACTAGCTGGCCCAATTGTTAGCTTCCAAGTCGAGAGATCCATTGATTCAAGTTTCTCTACAAAAAAAATTATTTGGTGCCTTGTGTGTACTCAAGTTTCTCGAATTTTACTTGGTGTGCAATTTTTTTAGAAAAAAAAATTGCTCTAAAAAAATTGCATGCGACCCCTTAAATTTCATTTTCATATGAATATATGATATACGAGTACTAATTTATGCGTTTTGTTAAGCAACAACCATTACAAGCTAATGACTTGTTTGACATAACTTTGAATTTTCAGTTTTTTACTAAACCAAAAGGTCCAAAACTAGATTATTGAAGACCATTTAACCAATAAAAAACTTGTGAATCGGGGAAAAAAATATATTGTGAAGTCTATTGATATTTTCTTTTGTCGGATGTAGATCCAACTAAATAGAATTGGTCTCAAATCTTGGGATTTGGCTATAATATAAATACCAGATTATTTATTCGTTAATTAAGATTACATATGCGATAAATAATTTATTTGCCGACCAACATTTTTTATTCATTTTAAAATATAGGAATAATTTAGAGTATAAAGTCAAAATATATATTCACTCTCGTTTTTTCCTCCATAGTATGTGCAGATAATATAAAATAACAAATGAGAGTGCGAATCTTATTATTTGATCGCATAAAAATCTTTTATTCCATGTATAAAATATTTACTAAAATTAAGCGCACGAATGGGAATATTTTCTGCTGTTTTTTGGACATTTTTGTTACATAGCTTAAAAGTTGGCCTATGTTTGTGGAGCATATTCTATAAACATAGTATATATATGTACATCAAAATTAATTAATTCAAGGCCAAACAATTCTCCCACTTAAAAGGATAACATTGATGTGTAATTTCAGTCCCCTTTTTTTTTTTTATCAATTTGATTGATTTTGTCACTTGATGAATATGCTAAGTCTATTGGTAAAAAGCCAAATTATAATCTTCCAATACAATATTCTTGCCACTTTATAACACAAAGCATCTAAACATAGTATATATATTTTCATAAACAAACAGAAAGTTACAAAATGATAATGGAATTAAAGCCATATGTTATGTCTAGTGGTGGAAGGGATTGTAGAAGAAGATTATACTGATACGATTAATAATGATTGGATTGATCGTGAAAATGCATCTTCAAGGGCAATCTTTTTTGTTTTCATTTTGAAGATTATTTACTAAATGGAAAAAGGCAAGGGAAAAAAAAATGGAATTTACTGCATCTTCTTTATTTTTTCAATTTTTCTAACTTATGCTCTTAGGGCATAGTTTAAGAGCCTTAAAATGATTGTATTTGTTGAGTTTTACGAAGTATTAGATTTGGTCTAAATAATTTTTTTAATAGGGTTTATTAATTTTCTTTTAGGGTTTTAGTTTCTAACATTAGAATGCTTAATCTATGCCCTTTAAGAGTATATGATAGAAAAACCGTTATTTTTTTATCTACCTTTGTTGTTTTTAGAACTTTTATTTTGTTTGCTTTAATCACTTAAGTATTTTTAGAAACAACGTTATTCAACAATGGAAAGATGGGTTTGTTTTTAGCTTAGAGGAAAACATGAGAGATTTAAAAAAATATATATATATAACGAATTAAATTATATAGAGCATTTGATAACAATAACAACAACATTGACCTAGTTAGGTTCCGCTACAACGGAATCTGTGGGTCAAGATAGAGGTACCTCTACCTAAGGGAAGGGGTACGCCCGAAACACCCGTGAGGAGCCAAACCTGCAATGTCACAAAAAGTTAGCAAGAGACAACAAACAAACAAAACAGTCAAACCAACAAAAGAAAACATCAAATAAACGCGGTCTAGTGGTGAGTGCCATCATGTCCTCTGTCTTAGTGGCTAGCTGTGTACCACTCTAATCTTCTCTCTCTATCTGTCTCTACACTCTGTCAGGTCTACTGAAATCCCCAACTATTCTATATCCTATTTTATATTCTCCTTCCAACACTTCTTTGGGTGTCCTCGGCCCATGTAAAGGTCCTTAAAAACCAATCTCTCACTTCTTCGGACCGCTCCTCGGAAATCCGCCTCTGCCCAAAGAAAAAGGAGAAAAAAAATAATCACACAAAGAAAAACATGTTATTCATATTATTTTACCATAATCCATTTAATATTTTTTTTGATAACTATATTAAACACACACATTTGAGGCCCGGATATTTAATTCGCCCACATAATACAAGGCAGCCCAGCCCAAATTGCAAACATTTCCAGGTAAAACACACACAACCACATAATTAGATATCAACTTGAATATCAACCATGTAACGTCTAACCAAAAGTTTCACAACTATCAACTTGAATATCAACCATGATTTATCCATTTTGACCTTTTTTGCCTATTATATTTGTACTTTGGAGTGCTTTACTTTATATGCTCCTAGCACTATGTTGCTATGTTCACGTATGTTGTATTGTATCTTGCTTGTGGTTTTTATTTTTTTGGAATCTTGTCGTTTTTGACGGTCTTTAAATTTATTAGATCTGTTTGGTAAATTAAAATATTGCTTAAAAAAAATACATTTCATAATATTATAAAAAATAATAATTAAAGGGCAATAACTCAAGCCCAATTCTTAGGATCTAATTACAAATCTGACCACACGTTTTGCAATCTCACATAAATCTAAGAAATATTAGTGATTCGATGTCAACGAGCATAATGTATCAAAAACATTGGTCAAAGAAAAAGGGCCAGACTTTTAAATATCAAAAAGAAAATGTACCTTCATTGTATTAGTATTTTATTTTTGCATTATCAAGTTTATAAATGTAGCTAAAGTTTCTTATTATTTTAGTACGACTACCATTATTATTATTATTTTTCGTACCTTTTAAGCATGTATATGCATACCTCTTGGTAGACACCAAGGATGTATACTAATTGTTTTATCACCCCAAATATATAAAAAATGCTAAATTATCGTCATAAAATTTAATGCTACATTATGTGTGCATTTGCAATTTCCACCATCTCATTGTTATTTTTTAAAATTATTATTTTGAAAGAAGAGTAAGCAATATATTAGAAAGCAAAAGGTTGGTGTTTGTAAGTTGTAACACATGTCGTTGTTATTATTATTAATTGGTCGGTTTTATGAAATTACTGATCAACCTTTATAATTATCATTCATGATATGATTATATAGATATATAAAGTTTTTTTTTTTGGTGATAATTACATAGATTAAGTTGATGTAGTGGCTAGCTATATAGACTTATAAGACTTCCACCTTTTGAACTATTTTTTTGGGTCTTTATTTGTCATTTACGATGTTTGTAAAACGTTTGTCATTGTAGGATTTGTAGATAGTCACATTCGCAAGTGTATGTTATATTTTATTGCAAAACACCAATAATCAATTGGTCTAGTGGAATGAGGTGCTAGGCTCCTTAAGCGTTTGTTCAGGAGGTTCGAAGTTCGAATTTTTCTGACGGCGTGTATGAAAAAAATTGAATTGGGAGGGTCGCCCCAAGCAATGAGCCTCTACAGTACCCGGTTCGGACGTAGATTGACCCCGGTTAATAGAACCGAAGGAGAGATAAAAAAAATATTTTATTGCAAAACACAACACAATGTGTAGTTGTGCTTTATAGTGTCAGTCCTCACCAATAATGAATTATGCCAAGTTGCCAAAAGTTTTTAATTTATTGATTTAGTAATTTAGTAACGTACATGTCCTTTGCTTAATTGTGTATTCATGTGCACCTACTTATCTTTGCTTAAAGTATTATGAATAAATCAAATAATCCTTAGAACATTTCTTAACGTACGGTAACATCTACGAGATTGGGCCCATACGGGCTTAGCATAAATGGGCTTTCATGCTCTCATAATTGGGCCAGTTGCAGTATGGCCAGAATAGTCATATTGTTGCATTTGCTTTCTTGGATTCAATTCTCTTAAGGCCCGTTCGGCGCTAGTATTTTGGGAGCTTTTTCTCGCTATTCGAATAGAGCCAAATCTAGCACCCTCCTACCCCAAGGGATAGCTTTTCCGCTAAATGGAAAAAGGCTATCCTCCTGCCGAACGAATCCTAAATCTCGTATTGTTGCTCTATTGTCAATTGTCAGATGAGAATAGCTCAAATAGTCTTCCTTTTTTAATTAGAAAATATATTAGGTATGTCTAACAAGCCTATGAATTGAGAGACCATAAAATTCTGACAATTGAACGAACTGATATGAACCGTAAACATGTAAACTTCAAAATAAATAAGACAGAAACTAAACAGATAATCAGTAAACGTAAAAAAAAAAACTCGGAAAATAACAGGCTTGTGGATCGTCATCGCCCTCTTTTTAGCTTGTTATCTCAATGCCAAAGCTTACTTTACAAGGATAAGCAAGTTCAGTTCTTTCATATTTTTAGAGAAGCTAATAGTGTTGCAGACTATTTAGCTTCATTAGCCGGCCTTTTCTTTTGAACTTGGTTCGCATGATTGTGTGACCCTTCCGATGATTTTTATTTTTTGTTCTCTGCTGATGTTAGGGGTCGGACTATCCCCACTTACTTACTATTTAACCCTTTGACTTTTAATAAAAACCGTCACGAGGAGACGAAAAGTAGTGTCTATGCTTCAACCAAAAAAAACACGAAAAAAGGTGATATAAACACAACGGAAACAAATGTCATTACTCGACTTGAAATTATCTACGGAGTATATATAAATTATTAATAGCTAATTAGATAAATTATTAATAGCTAATTAGCATGCATATTCAATAATACTGTCCAAGGAATTGACAGTATATTTGACATCCCATTTATGCACGTGAGATAAGACAATAATTTTTTGTCTGGTTTATATGAATTTTAATTAGGGTTGGAGTATTGACGTTTGAGTATTCGACGATGCTTATAAAATATCTAGAAAAAGAATTAAAAAAATTATTATAAAATTTTACCAAAAATGAAATAAAAGACAACTACTGTTTTCCCTTTCGTCGGAGTATTATATACACATACATATAAGTTTTTATTTATTTGATTATTTTTATTAGGGTTGTCATATGATATCATGTCAATTTTATCCACACAAGAATAATTTTAATAATTACATCATGAATTTGTTTGTCAGAAATTTGACCTAAAAGTGTTATGAAAAAAAAATGTGACCAATTCACAATGTCCCGACGAAATGTCTAGTTCTAAATTCTCATCGTGCATGTGAATCGAATCATCCAAGCATCGCCGATAATTCACCTGTTATTTTCAACTTACTAGTTATCGCTTTCTGTTAATTAATGTGTTTGAGACTTAAATCATTTTTGGTGTGCTAAAATATTTTTCAATCTCAAATCTTTGTGAGATTTGAGGTGATGATCTACAAGATGCATATATGAGTGGAAGTCATCTTCTCGATTGTAATTAAGCAGGGACCGACCAACATTTAATATTAGGGTGGGCTAATTATCACTAAATATTTTTGGGTGGGTTAAATTATTTTATTTTAATATTAAATTTATTTTATTTTTATTTTTTATTATTAAATTTACCCTTTTTTTAATTTTTTTTTTAGGGCGGACTGGAGCATACCCCAACCCCGCCCCTCGGTCCGTGCCTTATTGTAAGTTTGATATAAATTTTGGATTTTTGATTAGAAAGATTTGATTAAATGTAAATTTACAAGATTATTTAAGATTTATTTATTGCCTTTATTATTTCTCTTTTAGGGTCACATACTTACATTAATATAATTATCCCTATAATTATTTTTGGGACGGGACTAGAATATATAGGATAATTTTCACCAAATTTTTTCGGTACATAATTTACTATTAAAATTATTTCACTTTTTACTTTTTTAATTAAAACTACCTGTATTTTTTTAAGACTTTATGGTAGTTCTATAAGCTCTCCGTTTCGGCTCTATGGGAAGTGCCCTCGACCAATATAAATTATCTTTAAAGAAATTGAGTGCAGATTTGCAGTTCAACTGATCGAACGTAATTGTCAAATTGACTTGATTACCTGGTTGGTGTTGACATCCGTAATTATTAAGTCGCTTATTTAAATTACATAATATACCTTTCGTTGTAATGGCCTATGGCTTTAAGTGTAAGTGTGTAACCTATGGACCAAAAAGAAATGATCGAATGAAATTAATGCAATTGGCAAAATTTCATTCGGTATCTATTCATAATAGAGATCGAGTGATGTTAGAAACATTTTTCAGCAAGATATTTACATATATAGCTCATGTTGTGGACTATATGTGGACATGTACTTCCATTTTATACCATATATGTTCTGATTTTAAACAATCAAGTTACACATGTGTATTAATTTGTTAGGTATCCTAAACTTATATATAGCTCAATCTGATCAACGTACATGCACATTCATAGGCTCATAGCCCAGGCCCCAGTGGATTAAAATGCTACAATTTATGAACTATTCTTAGTAAATTACGAAGAAATATCAAAGCTAGTAAATAAAGGAAAATATCTTAATTAGCTAGTTAGGGTTCTTTCTATTACAACCTTACTTGAACAAGATCTGTTTTTTAGGCTTGCACCTTTGTATCTCTCAGAGTTAAGGCGACAAGAAACCACGCTTGGTGGATGACACATGGCGATCTTATTAGCATGATTAACGGCCACCAATAGGATTTTTTTCCTATTTCTATTCGATTTTATATATCTTGGATTCTTGTACTTAGGCGTAGGATAAGAACCCGAATATAAAAACTAAAATTATATTTGAAAAAAAAATGAATTATAGAAAAAATTTAACAAACCGCTTCTTCTTCTATGATGATTCAGACAAAATCGAGCTTGGTTGGAACTGAACAAGATTTGGCGATTGAATACAAAGGTCAAGTTATGACTGAGTTAAAGCACCTCCTATTACCTTACTTCAAAGCGCACTTGCTCTTTGTTATCAATTATTTTATCGAAGTCATATCTCACTTCTCAAACTTTCATTTTCGTGCTTATTTTGATCGAAAAAGAAAAAAAATGTAACAAAATCTCACAAATTTTATAAATAATGCAACATAAAATCTCACAAATTTTATTAATAATGCAACATAAAATCTCACAATTATTAATCCACAAATTTACAATGAAACAACATCAAAGTATATATATGTATTTTTTGGCATATTTAGTACGTAACCTTAAAAAGCAAGTAATACTTTCTTCCAAAAAATAATCAAGTAATACTCTATTATCATAATAATAATTATTAATCTAAACATCTATTTCACCGAATTAATTAACCTAATAAAACATGAAACAATGCTCAGATAATCGATCTATCCCACCATCCAACAACACATTAACGTTACAATTATTATTTACCATATACTCCTCGTCCTCCTCCGCCCATCTCCGCCGCCCTCCGCCGCCGCCGCCCTCCGTCGAAATCTCCGGCAGCTCAATCTCCCCCCAAAAGTCGTCCTCCGCGCTATCCTCGTTCTCCGATGACGCCCCGCTCTCACAAGGCGGCTTCTCCTCTTCTACCTCCTCCTTGGCTGCGCCGGCCATGACGGCCGCCTTGGCCGCCGCCGCCTGGATGTCCCTGGCGGTCGACGTGGCGGGCCGGGGGAGGAGGTCGATGTCGTCGGGGAAATTGAGCTGGGCCTTCCTCCCCTTGAGGCAATAGGCCGCCACATCGTACGCACGCGCCGCCATCTCGGGCGCGGGAAACGAGCCGAGCCATATACGGTTTTTCTTGCGCGGCTCCCGGATTTCGGATACCCATTTGCCCCACCTCCGCCGCCGGACGCCTCGGTAGACGGGGTGGCGGGTCCCCCCGGTGGCGGCGGCGGCGGCGGAGGAGGAGGAGGAGGGCATTTCGGTCATTTGGAGAGGAGGGGAATTGGGTGGCATATAGAGTGAGTGTGAGTTTTGGTTCCTTTTTGGTGGGTGGATTTTATACTTGGAAAGAATTGTGAAGGGGGTAAAAATTTTGATGGGAAAAGACAGTTTTGCCCTTGTTAAGAAAAGGACAAAGGACTATATATTGAAGTCTCTTCCAATCAATAGGGAGTGACCGAAATCTAGGGGCTTGAAGAATGGAATGTGATAGGGCCACCTCATCAGTGAACAGTGTTTCTTTTAATCTACAAATGTTTGGTTCACATTTTGTATGGAGGTGTTGTTGTTAGTTTGTTAGCTTCTAATGATTGTATGATTTGAAAATAGTATAAAAAATTTGAGTGTTAGGGAGATTTTATGTTCGATTCTTATATTCGCTCATTTACTTGGATGAAAAGTTAAATTTCGATATTTTATCACCCTTTCTTTCATTGGACTTTGCTAGTTTATGTATGCCTATTTGTCTAGTTTGTGATCGATTTTTTCCTGTCAATTCACGAAGTAAAATTTAAGCTACCCATAACATTTGGAGTTCAAAAAACAAAAACAACCTCTAGTTATAAGATGGAGATTCTCGGATTAGGGATTAATTCATTGGAGCTTATATCATACTTATAGTATCTTATCGTAGCTTACGAGAAAAAAAACTTGTATATGTTTGTTCGATTGGAGCCTATGGTAGTTCATTGAGCTTATATTAAATCCACCCCAAAAAATAATCAGTTCCCCCAACTTTACCGAGCTTATGTTAACAATTAACTTATTTCACACCTAAGCTAAAATCACATCACCTATACTCTTTATCGAACATTTTATTGCTCATCTTAAAAAATAAGTATTAACATATATAATATCGGTATCAACTATCGATCATAAGCTTCAACATCATCAACAATGCATAAGTACTCAGTTGCGGAACAAATCCTAGATTTAAAACTCGGTTAGTGGATACTTCCATTTTATATCATCCTTTTTATTCTATTTGTTGGAGAAAATGATTGTCCCCCATCGAAAATACAAGGGAAACCTCACTAGTATATAAAGGAAGAGTGAAACCCTACTAACTGACTTAAGCTTTTGGATAAAAAAAATGGTTTCCAACTTTATATGTTAAGTGGTAAAAACCTCCGACACGTCACCCATTTTATCGGTCTCAAGATTCTAACACTATTTAACGTGTACGTGCATGTCTAGTAGATGCATATTCATTTTCGGCCAGGGTCTATATCAGTGAATGTTTAAATGTCGCTCTTTTTATATTTTTTATCTAGATCTGGTTTATGTACGAATAGTTGCAAGTACGTGAAAGAAAAAAGGATGCCAAACAAAAAGAAACGATAAAAGCGATTATGTAAATTATATGAAAGTGGAAATATTGAGTCAAGTGGGAGGTTTTCTCAAACGAGAGAAAGAAAATGACTAGACTACCCTTTCATGAAAACTCTTTAATTATGTTTGATAGCCATGGCCATGGCCGCCAAAGAGGTGAAAGTTTTCACATGTGGGCGGTTGCACGGGATGATGATGAACCCGTTCATCGTTTGTAGATTTTGATCATGCATATTTTGTTTTTGGTACGTACGTACCTAAGAGAAATTTGCATGATCGATTATGTTATATGTATACATTTTAGTATTACATGATTATAAAGTAATTACGTTGTACAGAACTAGTTAACTACATATCAATTATTTTTAATGTGTATAGCTTATAAGTTGCTTGATATTATAACATGTATGTGTTATGGGCATATGTGGGATGGATATTCTGACACATATGCGCTAAAACTAATTGACAATATGATAATTAAGTAATTCAATGATACTGACGAAGAAGGTGTTCCTCTTGTGTGCACATGCGTGTTATGAGCATAACACAGTAACACATAAGCTAATGGGGTTCCATCCTAAAATCAGTTGACAATATTAAAAATAATTCAAGGATATACTCCCTCCGTTCTATTCTACTTGTCATTTTAGCTAAATTTACGCATATTAAGACACTATAATATCTTACTAAAATGTCCCTATTAAATACAACTTACATTATTATTCATTTTCTTTATTTAACCAATAAAATTGATCAACATAATAGTTGTTCATAGAAAATTGAAATATAATTAAGTTGAGAGAGAGATTTAGATAATAAATGAAGGGGTATATTTGGAAAATTATGAATAAAATATCAAAAATGACATGTTTTATGGAACACAAAATTAAGGATAAAGTGACAAGTAGAATAGAACGGAGGGAGTATATACTAGGCAATTAAATACTTAATTTTCCGATATGGAATTGACTTCTTCGCATGTTCCTAATTAATGGACAATTAGGTAAAACAATAATCAAATTCCATAGTCAAGCGGTTAGGATTTCAAGGTAATACTGTGAGATTTTCGTTTTGACTCCCACAGGCAATGTCCAAAGACCAAAAAAATAATCAAACTCCATATTTGAATCGAATTGCACATATATTATGGAGTTGATTCATTCTAGATTTCAAGAGCATCCTAAACAATTTAGTGGTAGCCTTCAGGCATTTAATGTATGTTTACGATTCTTGAAGGTCAAATACTTCTATGTGTGTCTATTTTATAGTTCGTTCACTCTAATTGGTTAATTCAAGAATGTATTATGTCTTTCTAAAAAGATTAGTCTCTCTTTAACTATAAAGTTTAATTGGATGGTTTCATTCATCTTAGACGATCGAGACCTATAACTTCTACCCAAAAAAACCATAAAGTATTTTGTCACATTATATTGACGTTCCACCTAACAAGAGTGATTGTCATTATAGAATAATCGAGTCAAAAATTTAGCTACTATACAAACTGATTAGATGTAAGCATCAACTTTAAAATCACGTGTCTCTTGTGGAAACCCACCGGCCATGTCCATTGGTGCATTTATCATGCACCCAACGGACAAGATTTGATTGCTCTACAATTAATAATTTCACTTTTTTTTGGTAAAAAACTTAAGTATTTCCTTAAATGACATTAAATTGCACCACAAAAATTGATGTGCATCATCTACCAAAAAGTTCAAATTGGGCATGTCACGCCTCTTTTATTCTATTCTATATTTGTTGGATACGAAAAACGAGTTAGAGTTTTTCAACTAGTTATACTCTTATAAATAGAAACAATTGCATTACATACCTTATTTTTACATTGGATTTGCATAAATACCTATTCCTTAAAAATTTGTAAAAATATCCACTTAAATTTTATAAGGTTTCTTTTGTTTATAGAAATATCCAAATTTATTTAAAATTTTCAATTTCACTTTAAATTCCTTAATTTTTTTATGTGGATTTCCTTCCTTTAATATAAACAAATATTATCATCTTTACCTATTTTATAAGTAAAAGAAAACTTTTACTCGTGTCTTTTGTTTTCCAAAAATATCCCAAATAGGGTTACCTTGCAATTTCAAAAAAAAAAAGGTATTTATGTAACCACTCTTAAAAAATGATATGATGTATTTTGCGCTTCATCCTTATAAATATAATTTTTTTGACATATAAAAACTACTAACTAGTTGTAAAACTGTTTCATGAGAAATTTAGTTTTTATAACTTTTGGTGGAGTTTTTAGTAATTTTTTAAATTAAGAAAATAATTATTTCTAAATAAGAATAATCTTATTATAAAGTAAAATCTAAAATTATCATTAACTACAATAAATTAGTTGAACATAATAAATCGGTATTTATATTTTTTTTAATCCCATCTACTTTTACATGTAATTTTAGGACTCCAAATAGTTTTGCAAATACAACTATTTTTTTGATGACCTAACAAGCACACATAATATGTAATGTCTATCTATACTAGTGTATAAAACTGGCCACCAAATGTAGATTTAGTACTTAAATGGAATTGCAATTTACTAGAAAAATAACAATGGAAATTATAAAAGATGCATGGACCATTGTTAGAAGGAGTTGTGTAGATCGATCAAGAAAATGAACTATGAATGATGTTGGTAGTAGGGGGTATTTGCCTCATCAAAGCTATCCAAAATGGACCACTTTCATATAGGGTCAGGACCAACTACGTTACATTTTGTTTGTTGCAATAGAAGCACGACAAATGTGAAAGTTTGTGAACCAATAGAATATGAGTCGTACATATACGAACACATCGTGTATAAACTTAGTATACAAGTCCAACGGGGTTCTACCCTAAAACTCAGGTAACACTTTGATAACACGTTTAGTTTATCAATCTCTTTATATATAGTTAGATCAATAACAATAAGTGATGACATTTCAATTTCGTTATAACCAAACACAACCAAGTTAGATTGCCAGGAAAATGAAAATAAGACTAAATTCGTTTTAATATCATTTAAAAGTCATCGACTGAAACATGAAGAAAATAAGCTCAATATACAAGTCTAGTACTCTAATAGGGTTTTAATGGGAGAACCGATATTCCAACAACAAGGTATCCAACCGGAAAAAAAGGATCAATCACAAGTTGTGTGTACTGGTGTGACTGTTAGGTCTCATGACAAAGATCCAAGTTCGTTTTTTAGCGACGTGTAATAACTGTATACTATGCGCATTGCTAGTGATAGACAGGCACTGGTGATCAAAGGACAGAGCTTCGGAGATAATTTTCAAAGTTCGTATGTGGTCCGCCCCCATAGGGCAGCTTGGAGTGGGGCGACCAACCCCTAAGCTTGAAGTCAGGAGCGACTAGTATGGGAAAGAGATATGTGGTGTGGGAAGGGCAACAAAGAAGTTGTAATTAAGTAGAGCCTTGGAGCAATATCATTTGACACTTTAATTGCCTTTTTTTTAGGGAGAAGTAATAAATCAGCATCGGTTTTCGTTACTCATGGCATGTTTGGGTCTCTACAACTTCACCTTGATTTCCACTAATCATGTTTCAATTTTCGTCTTTTGGGTTGACCTTTGGACTTGTGGCTTTTTTGTCAATCGGAAACACACTCCCGGCCAAGCTAATAGGGAGCGGCCCATTTTCTAGTGCATCTCCTTTAGGTCCATCGACTTGGCGAGGACAATCAACATCCGATGCTTGGTCGAACGTGCACCACTCTATTGACTTCTCACGAGGCGACGCCGAATTCACCCTGACACCACCTTGTTCACCACGCTCTCCTTCACACAACCAATGTCCGCCCCCAGCTTCCAGACAACTTTTAACTTTACCAATGCACATCGCACATGCAAAGTATAAAGATAAATCAAGCTGAACAGTGAACATATATTCTCGAAAATAATATAAATTTAAATTGTTTGAAAGTCTTCGCGTCGAGATATTATATAAATATAAAGATAAATCAAGCTGAACAATGAACATATTTTCTAGTGCATCACCACCTTTGGGTCTATCAACTTGGCGAAGACCCAAAGGTGATGATGCAAGCCTCGTCGAATTCGCCATGACACCCGCTCATTCACCGCTCTCCTTCACACGATCAAAATCCGCCCCCCTTTCGGACAATTTTTTAACTTTACCATTGCACATCAAATACAAGCTATAAAGTTAAATAAAGCAGAACAATTAGCATATATTCTTGAAAATGATGTAAATTTAAATCGTTCGAAAGTCTTCGTGTCGAGACGTTATATGAACATAACGAGCTCACTAATCAAAAAAAAAAACAAAAAACATAACGAGCTCAACATCGGTGGCTCGTTGAAATCCACTCGTATCAACACACAACACGTGCGAAATAAATTGTTATGGGCCCCACCCGCGTGGGCCCATCCCTGGACCGGACAAAGAACGATAGGTGGGCCACAAAACCACGCAATTGACGGTCCATGTTCGTAGATCGGGCCTTTCACAACAGCTGGCTTGTTGGACATGCTGGCCCAAAGAAAAATTTAACAAAACGCCGTCGTATTGCACCTGGGATTCAATTCGAGTTTGAGAAACGTATGGTTGTTAATTCGGGTTCGATGCTAACAATGCTTGTACCATATTGTTTCCTTCGATACGACCACTCTACTACGTGTATCACGACGTTATAGTTATATGGTTGGAAAATGCTTGATTGTTACATGTCACGACATTTATTGTTATTGTTTGATATGTATGTCATGTTGCTAAACTTCTACAATTATGAGTTCATTTTATTAGTGTTTTCATGCATGAAAGTTTGTGAATTTTGGACATTTTTTTTTATTGTGGTAATCCCTTCAATCAAAATTAAAAAGAAAAAATGAAAGAAAAAATGTAACGAAAGTTAATAGTTGGCATAATCAACCAAAACTAGATTCTTGTAGAGAGGTTTTAAGTTTGATCTTTGTTTTCGATTCTTTATTTGGGATGAAAAATAAAGTCCCACCATCTTCTATAGGTGAGATAGTAGTCGCAACTCGGTTTATCTAATTTGTGATCTTCGTTGGCATAGACGGACCTAAGCGTGGGCCAGTTCTCCAAGGTTCGTTCTATTTTTTTCCCCAGAGATTCATTATACTCGGTTGGGCCTTCATTTTGAATTTGTCCAGCACACCATTTTGAATGGACTTTTAATCTAGTTAGTATTGTGTTATTTTTGGAATATCAAATTCCTTTTTCGGTTCCACTAGCTTTTTTTGTAGTGCTTTTTAATATTACTTTATCAAGACTAGAGACCTGGGTTTGCCGAGTTAGAGCGAGTACATCAATTTTTTTTTATTATCAACGCTACATCGTCGTTGTGGAATCTCAAAACAACGCCATTTTGATATAAAAATGTCAACTTCAGGTCAAACCAAAACAAAATACCTTTTCATCAAATATGGCACAGAACCTTAGACGAACTCATGATCGAAGAGACAAAGTGTGATTCTAGGTTGCACTCCACGCTTGACACCTCCACGAATTCGCGTTGACGACCTTATTTATTTATGCCCCCATTTCAATTATTTCTGCGTCCGTCCCTGTCCCTGTTTGGTAGTTGGGTCATGAGAATGGGATTTGCCCCTAAATGGGCCTGGGCCAAGCTCTACAAATGGGCCTGGGCCTGGGCCAGCGGCCGGATCCGTGTATGATATTCTCGAATAATTATCCCCACTTTTTTGCTCAAAAAACAAATTTCTCCCATCCCATCTTCCTCTCTCCCTTTCCTTCTGTAATTCTCGTGTCTGGGAGTGTAAAGAGTCGAATTTGTTTGAGATCTAATCGGACTTGTGATATGGCAAACAAGCCTCAAATCCGGACGAACAATTCTGCTCTCCTAGCTGCCATCGCCGACGAGGTAAATTTCCCCAATTAATTAGTTTCCTCCGATAACTTCCGAAATCGTATTTGTATTTTGTTGTTGTTCGCTGTCTTCGTTGTGCTAGCAATTGTTTTTGTGAATTACTTGCTCTCAAGCCTGATTGTGTAATATATCCTGTATAAAATGCGTATGCTGATGTTTTTAATTGTAAGTCCAATTTGGAATTCTGGTGAGAGATAGAGATGATTGGAGAAGAAGATAGATGTCATTCGTTAATTTTGAAGAGAAATACAATGGGGCTTATATAGTATAGAACCGGAAATCATGAAAATGCATAAATAGAACTAGAATTTACTGGATTTTAGAAGTGAAATTCAAATGGTATAGTAATGTCATGTAACATCTGGATTCCCTATGGAGTTCAATTTTGAGCTAGGTATCAATCCTGGGTCCAAAGAATCCAAATGAGAATTATTTCTATGTTCACAACTGATGTTGATTCTCTATTTCATGCAGGACACAGTTACTGGATTGTTGCTTGCTGGGGTTGGTAATGTCGATCTGCGAAGGAAGACCAATTACCTGATTGTGGACTCAAGTATGCTAAAAGAATTCTAAATTTTATGCTTTTGATTATCTGTTTCATACATCTGATAAGAATTGGCCATTGTTAATTACCCTATGTCTGTAATAGTGAATGCCACTAGCCATAAATTTATTGTTTGCTGTTTTCGCTTCATCGACGGTTGACAGAGGGGGTTAATGAAGAACTTGTAGCCTTTTTGGTTCTTGTTTCATCTTGAATTCTTGCAACATGGTTTTAGCATCTCAATATTGTCTGTGATAGAAGATTTTAGATGTAACTACTTATAGAGCTGAGCTGCAAATTGGCACATATAATGTTCATTCTTTGTTGACAGAGGGTTAATGAAGAACTTGTAGCCTTGTTGGTTCTTGTTTCATGATGAATTTTTGCAACCCGCTTTTATCATCTCATTATTGTCTGTGATAGAAGATTTTAGATGTAATTGCCTATGGAGCTGAGCTGCACATTGGAGCATATAATGTTCATTCTCTGTCGAAATTTAGATGGCTCATTACCTTTCAAAACTGGTTTGGAACAATGTGCTTATACTATATGTTATGAATTGCCTTTGTTATGTTATGTTCTGACCCAGTAAGTTTTTTCAACCGTGCTTATTAAAATTGCTCATACATTATACTGGTATGGTCTCAGAGACGACAGTTAAAGCAATTGAAGACGCTTTCAAGGAGTTCACATCAAGAGAGGACATTGCAATCGTGCTGATAAGCCAATATGTAAGTCCCCTCCTCATCCCCGTGCTCTCATCTTTGCTTTTCACTCTATTTGTGTACTAAGTTTTGTTATCCTTCTCAAACTTTTCTTCCCTAATTTGTGATTTTGCTGAAATTGATACATAAAGTTGATTGAAAATTGCCCTCCAGCATGATGTTTGGTTGTTATTTGTTCAAACCTCTCTGTTTGCATGACATTTCTCTTTCTCTTGGACTTTGAATTTGAAGGAACACTTCTAGAAGTCCTTGGCTTTTGTTTACAAGGGCTGCCATTTTTGTGCAGGTAGCAAACATGATAAGATTTCTTGTTGATAGCTACAACAAGCCAATTCCAGCAATTCTAGAGATTCCATCAAAGGACCATCCTTACGATCCGGCTCACGATTCCGTTCTTTCAAGAGTCAAGTATTTGTTCTCAACCGAATCGGTTGCATCTGACAGGCGTTAGAGCACAAACCTATAGAGCTCCATGAACTTCTTATGTTTGGCAATTGCTCATGTTTGGCACTTGTGAAGCATTGCCTTCAATCAATCTCTGTTCAAGTGGCCTTATTTATAATAAGAGTATAGTGAGCATTTTTTCTTATATTTTTCACTGATTTTCTAAGTTGATATTAGTTTTAGACAGGTGAATTTGTGATAATTTGGACCCCTCAACACAAATTAAATATCACACAAAATTTCTGAACTAAAACGGCCCAAATGGTCTCTGAAATTGGGCTATGCCCTGATTAATCAGCCCATTAATAAGTATCTACGTTATGTCTTTATAATTTTTTATATGGTAAGGATTAGGGTCGTTACAAGTATTATTTAAGTTCGTCTAGAGCATCTACAAAGGATGAGAACTGATTACAAACCAATTGTAGAGAAATGGACAAACCGTTGTTCCTGTGGAATTCGAAACAATGACCTCGAAGTACTATCCAAAAACTTAATTGTTGAACAATATGCTTAGTAAATAATACTCCGTACAACATAGCCATTGAAAGATAACTAATATAATATCATAAAGCAAGATAATTTTGAGATCTAACCTCACTAGGAAGCACGTTTTGAAATTTAGTATATTTAAATAATTTTGTCGGAATGATATTAAAATCTCATCATTTTATCTTTAAAACTTAACAATTCTTTTTAACTAAGTAAAATTTTATTCCTAAAAAATTTCACATTAATTTTCAAACAAAATATGAGTTAGTAGTAGTATGAATCTCCCATCAATTTTTTTATATAAAATACAGAAAAAACACGTGTGAATAGTTATGTGTATAGCCGACACGAGTCTTGTGTTACTCGTATTAACACATGTTCATCCACTCCCGTGAGAAATGATAAGGCCGCCCCAAACCGCGTGATTTGGCTCTGGCCCCACCCCAGTTTTAATACAAAGTAAAACTTCTCTGCTCGTGACTTTTCTCCCTCGACGCGCCTTGTTAGAGCGTGCATCACCCGCCTAACCATGCATGTGAAAATTTTGATCTTCACGCGCTACGATGCCGGTGGGAACACACGTTCAGTCCACGTGCCACATTTCGGCATTCACACACTCTGGCCCCTGTACCTGGAGTGGACTGACATGTTTCTTGAGGGGTAATTGAATTAATCTTATTCATGTGATTTTTTAGGGAGGAATAATAAATACTCTCTCCTTATTTCTTAAAGATAAATATCTCATTTTAAAATTTGTCTTAAAAATTAAAAAAAAATATTTAATTTAACTTAAATATTTTTAATTTTATTTAAATCTTTCACCTTATTTCACAGATTTATATAAATAATTATAATTAATAAGAATATTATTAAAAAAATAGATTAAAATAAATTAAATGACAACTTTTATTAAACAAGAGAATACATTAGAATGACAAAATTATCTAAAATAAGTAATTTATTGCTAGCTCGTATAATGTATAATTTTTAATCAATATAAATGATAAAAATTTAATGTTGAGAATGAAGATATATTATTAAGATAAAATAATTACATTTCACTTTTTCCTTGATGATATTTCATAGATATTTAATTAAAAAAATATAAATAAAAAATTTATATATTCAAATATGGAAGAGATAAGAATTTAAAAAAATAATAGTTAACTTAGTAAATACTATAATAATAATGTGTGAAAGATAAAGATAATTTATATAAAATATTTAAAACTTAATTAATCAGAAATTAAAAATAGTCATTATATATATATGTCAGTTTGTAGCTAGTGCTTCAATGTATTATTTTTTATTATTGTTATTGAGAATGAGAGATGATAATAGAACGTTCATGTATAATTTTATAAAGAGTGGACAAAAAAAAAATTAAAGTAAAAAATCCCAGCTTATAAATAAAGAGGGACAAATACTGTAGAGATCATGAATTCTGAATTAAGGTATATTTAACTTTCCTGAATTATTAGTTGCCTTAGATTCCACTCAATTATACCTGCGTCATTATATTATACTAATGTTTTTAAGTGTACTTCCCTATTGGTGTGATATATTTTAGTATAATGCTAATTTGCACTGGAATATGAAGGTGTTGATTGTAATTTTGTTTTGATTGTTAATTAAAATTTGGCCATTTATTATACATTTAGATGGATATTTTGTGTTACAAGTAGAACTAATCCTCAAAATAATCAAATATATATCCCTTAAAATAATTTAAAGTTTATATATGTCAAGTGCCTAGGGGACCCAAAGTAATTTTAGGCTTTATAGATTGAGATTAATTAAGAGACACCCACCATTATAAAAGTATCTATCTTGCCAAACCATGTGCAACATAGACATAGGCCATAGGTGTACTTATGGTTTAAGTTAATTAAATAATTAATTTCCTTGCACTCTAGCTCTTATGTATCGTTGAATAGCTTTTGTGCCTATAATTTGATTAGTTTAATTGATAATAATACATTGGGCCCATTGCTAAGCAAGTAAGCATTAAGTATATTTATACCAAATGCTATAGTATTAGTTTGTAGTAGTGGCAAACAATAATTAAACATGATATATGCGAAAATTTATACCAAATGTTATTGTAGTCCGTGGATTATTAACGTGACGGGTACACACGATCGTTCGTGAGCATATATATACTAGGTCCATCACATTATTTTACGTAATTTCATCCTAAAATCAATTAATAATAGGACTATAGAAAGAGTAATGCATGAACTTATATACTGATTTTGTACAAATATGTGAAAGTCCGTGAACCCGACAGACAGATAAATTAGGGACGTGTCGGTACGGGCGCATATGCGCGGATGGGCCTATCACTTAAACCTGTGAGGTTCCATCCTAAAACCAATTGACAATAGGAGAAGTAACCCATTAATTTTTATCTAAACAAGTTTTATCATAAATTCCGACGTGGGATAACTTTTTATCTCAACAAAATACATATTTTCAAGTGTTGACACTTGAAAACATACCCAGAATCTGACCTTGTTCTGATATCATATCAAAGTCCGTGTGCTGTTAACGAGAGATATATACATGACCATCCATATATATATTTGTAGAAGGATTGCCACACAAACCCACAAAATTCCCTCCTAAAATCAATTAATAATAAGAAAAATAACCTGTAAACTTATAAAATTATTTACTTTTCACTTACAAATATAGAAATGCATGTCCTCAACATGATCTCTGTATGCGAAAACTTTGAACTACCGATGCACGACTGAATTAAAAATATTTTCTAGCTGACAACCTCTCACGTGTAATCCTTGAATATTTATTCCCACATTATTTAGTAAAAAAATGAATGAATTAAATTATAATTTGAAGCAAAAATTGGGTCGCGGGAATCTCGTGCATACACATAAGAAGTGTACTTGAAGGTAGGTCACTTTTTGTTAATTATGTCACATGCTTCTCCTTTTGAGCACATTTATAGTCACGTTCACCGACACGTGTTGAAAGATAACACTGTACAGCCCAGAAAAAAATGTGCAAATGATCATGAAGTTTACATTATCATTTTATATTCTTTAGTGGTTAGGGTACATAGGCTTTAAAAACTCTATTTTAATTACTAAAAAATATATAAAAAAGCAAAAAGTTTTCCTATTAATTCAACCTCATTTGACGGAAGACTAATCGGTTGAAAGTCTGTTTTAAAATGCGAGACCATCGCATTACGATAGGGAATTATTGAAGCCACCCGACATGGCATTTCCCGTATTCAGATCGAAGGCGATAATTTGCAACTGGTCAAGGCCGTTCTTGGTGATTGGTACTGTCTGTGGAGATCGAGATGTTACATACGGATATTCAATGGTTACTTGCTCTGTTCCGGAGCTGGAGCATTGCCCACGTCGTCCGAGAGTGCAACGCAGTGGCAGACTTTATTATTGTTTCGTTTCGCTATGTTTCATTTTTCCACTTTCAGTTGATCCGATTTTTTGGAATCTCGTCCATCTCGATATTCAAGGAGGACCACTGTCAAAGGAAAAAAAAAACTCATTTGTAGCAATATAAGCTAACTCTACATTATTAAATAATTAAACCCTAACATTAAGATAGAACAATGAAATTAAATGCTAGTACTAGGAATAAATTATTTGCATTTTTTCAAAAGCGAAATTGGATGTATAAATAAAATGACAATTTTAGCCCTGATTACCTTCTTCAACCTAGGGCGAAATTTCTATCCATGTTTTTTTAATTTCCCCAAATTGATTGCCAAACGCCCTGAACTCTTCCGCTTTATTATCTTCCCCTTTCCAGTTTCTCTTCTTCTCCTCCTTCTCTCAAGCTCCTTCGCTTTTCCTGTAAGTGCACCACAGCCTTCCTTCCTCTTCTCCGATCATCCGTTTTCCGTCAACAAATCGTCAATCTGAAGCTTTTCGAGGCTTCACCGACAATCGGAAAAGCTGGAGGCGGTGTTGTTTCCCGGAGGTTCTGTCAACCGGAGACTGACGGAATCTGGTAATTTTGTAAGTGATTCCTTTCCTTTCCGAGATCTGGATGGAGAAATGTATTGGATTTCATAATCTTTGTTTAATTCAGCTGCGGAATTTGTTATTCGTTTGCTTGTTTCAGTGAATTTGTATTCTGTTGTGAGAGATTTTGATTTGATTTTGGTTGAATTTGATAGATGTCAAGTACAAAGGTGGGGATTAGAATGGGAGGGCTAATGTGTAACGACGAGGAGGACTCCATTGTTGCTTCCGTTTTAGGTAGCAAGGCGTATGAGTACTTGATGTCGAGCTCAATAATGGCCGATACGTTGTTGGTGAGCGTCGACACCAACGAGAACGTCCATCCGATACTCTCAAACCTCGTCGAGAGGCCGAATTGCTGGAATTTCAGCTGGAATTACGCCTTTTTCTGGCAAATCTCTCAGTCCAGGTTGGGGGAAATGATCCTAGGTTGGGGAGATGGATCTTGCAGGGAGCCTAAGGAGGCTGAGGAGTCTGAGGCAACGAGGATGCTTAGTTTCAGGCTTGAAGATGAAGGCCAACAGAGGATGAAGAAGAAAGTGCTTCAGAAATTGAATGTGTTGTTTGGTGGCTCTGATGATGACTATTTGGCTTGTAGATTGGATAGAGTTACTGATATGGAGATGCTGTTCCTTGTGTCAATGTATTTTTCCTTTCCTAGAGGACAAGGAGGTCCCGGGAAGTGCTTCGTGTCCGGGAAGCATGTTTGGGTGTCGGATTTGCTGAAATCGAACTCTGATTATTGTGTAAGGTCGTTTCTTGCAAAGTCCGCGGCTATTCAGACTGTTGTTTTGATCCCTACTGACTTTGGTGTGGTTGAGTTAGGGTCTGTTCGGTCTGTGCCCGAAAATTTGGACATTGTTAATGAAGTGAAGTTTGCTTTCTCGTCTGCAATGTTGGTTAGGGCTAATAAGGCGAGTCTTGCAACGAATTTGAGCTTGAATGGGACAGTAGTCAACAATGCTCCGAAGATTTTCGGGCAGGATTTGAACGCAGTCCGTCCTCAATACAGGGAAAAGCTCGCGGTTAGGAAGATGGATGAATCGCGGCAATGGGAGCCGCTCATGAATGGTAATAAGCTTTCGTTCTCGGTTTTGAGCCCGAGAAATGGTGTTCATTCCGCCGGTTGGTCACAGATTCATGGTCTAAAAGAAATGTTTCAGGCTAATGGGACGTTTCAGCAACAACAAAAGCCGGCAGCACAAATGGAAATTGATTTCACAGGGGCGACGTCGAGGACTTCTGTGATATCCATGGCTACGAACGTTGAATCCGAGAATTCCGAAGCGAATATCTCTGGCCGAGACGAGAGGCGAAGCCCGCTCGAGGAGGGAAAGCCGAGGAAACGAGGTCGGAAGCCGGCCAACGGAAGAGAGGAGGCGCTTAACCACGTCGAGGCGGAGCGGGCTCGTCGGGAGAAGCTTAACCAGCGGTTTTACGCGCTTCGAGCGGTCGTCCCGAACATCTCGAAAATGGACAAGGCGTCTTTGCTCGGCGACGCTATTTCTTACATAACTGAGCTTCAAAACAAGTTGAAGGAGTTGGAAGCGGAGAAAGAGAAGCTTGGCGCTGCTCCCATGGAAGACGGATCGACTCCAGAGGCTAGCTCAAGTATGATAGATATCGGAATTCAAATTCCCGAAATCGATGTCCAAGTTATGAATGAGGATGTGGTTCTGAGAATCACTAGCTCTTTGGAATTGCATCCTATGGGGAAAGTGATCAATGCATTGAAAGAGGCCGAGGTTAATGTGATCGATTCGAGACTCGCCATTGGAGGCGACAATGTTCTTCATAGATTTGCTGTTAAATCTCAGGGATCAGAGCAGTTAACTAAGGAAGGATTGGTTTCTGCATTCTCTAGCAAAATCAATTCATAAGCTGATTTTTATGGCTTTATTTTGTAGGGTTTTTTTTTTAATCAGTAGTAATGTGCCTTGTTGTGGTAATTTTCTGCAGAGATTTAAGAAAACTGTGCAGAGTTAGCCCCTTATAGAAAACTAGAGAAAATAATGAGTCATTAATTAGGGATTAGGGAAGCAAATTTCTTTTGTTTGTTTATAGTATACCATTTTATATGTCCTAAGCAAGTATTCTTGCAAGAGAAGTGATATTGTAACTTATATTGCCTATGAAATCATTATTACTGTTTAAAAAAGCTTATAACTTTTGCTTTCTTATTGACACAAGATTTCTAACAATACTTCCTAAAAGCATTTGCTATGCCACCATGCTTGAAAAGGTGCATTAAAATCAAAGATACATTATCTAATTTAAAGCAAACGCATATGATGTTTGGTATGTGTTACATTGTAATTTTGACAGTTGATACCTAAACAACACTAAGAAAAAAATGACATTGGGCGGTGGTCCACTGTTCTGAATAGGTCCTCTGTGGGTGGGCTAGGCGGGCTAGGTGGGTTCAAGGCAGGGGACAAGGCGGGCTCTAGGCTTGAATTTATACGGAAACCTTGTAAAGGTTTTTTTTTTTTTTAATATTCTCACCGAATTACAACTGTTCTGAATAGGTCCTCTGCGGGTGGGCTAGGCGGGCTAGGTGGGTTCAAGGCAGGGGACAAGGCAGGTTCTTGGCTTGAATTTATACGGAAACCTTGTGAAGGTTTTTTTTTAATATTCTCACCGAATTACAAAAAATAATAATCCTATATAATCAAAATCGTACTAATCCGCCTAGCCCTCACCTAGCATTTTTCTGATATCAAAAACCTTTTCCGAGCTTTTCTTTTTGGCCCCTTTTTTCGCACTTAATTGACATGCTTCTCACGTTGTTGTCTGTTAGGTAATCCTTGATTTCTAGTTGCCTAACATTAGAGAATTCTTTGATTCCCGAGTTTGAAGAAAAACAGGCCTCTGTTTTCACCTTAACTTGAGACAGATTTGAAGAAAAATGAATCACACAGATGTTTCCCCAATAGCGTTTACTTTGTATTGAACAAAAGATTTCAAACAGACCTAATTTCTATTTACATAACATCACACATTTATACTAAACAACAACAAGCAACAACTGCCATTTAACTTCTCTTAATGACATTTAAACAACCACCCAGGTGCCAGTTAACTGACTGCAATCAACTAACTTAAGCGCCAGTTTTCTTTGACTCAAAACACACGACAACACATAACAGTATAACACTAATTATCTCCTAATGTTATTACATGACTTTTACTTATACAACAGAAATACATCTAATGACAACAACTTATACTTAATAACAGATTCATAAACTAAGTTTAAACTCATTGGAATTTAGGGTGTGTTTGGATTACAACACTAATCTTACCACAACTTAATACATTAAATACACCGATTCAAACAAACCCTTTACTATTCTTACAACCATACTTATCACATAGATTCAAAAATCATTGTTCATTACAGTACACCCATGATCGTGACACACAACTCAAATCTTTAATTCTCTATCACTGAATGATGAATTTCAAGTAGTGGTGCTCCTTGCACAATTTAATTTGTTTTCTAGCTTTTGATGAATAAATTGTAGCACAGCTGTTTGGAGTTAATTTGATACGTTGCGTTTTGATTTCAATTTTTTTTTTTTGAGCTGACATTCATTGGACTTTGTGGTGCTAATAGAAAGATTCATTGTTCCTTCTTTTTAACGTGCTGTTTGGTTGAAGTGTAGTTTTCATTGCTGTTTCTTGGTTGAATGTAGACCAATTTGGAGATCTGTTAGATATTAAAAAAACATGGAAAGTGAACTTGTTGGAGATTGAAGTCTAACTCTTGTCTTCCACTATATGCTATGTACTGTATTTTTCTTGTTGACCAAAATGAAAAAAGCATGGAAAACGTTTTCTTATAGATATTTGATACAATAAATAGTCTTATTTCTCTTATTAAGAATGAACTTGGTCTAAAAAAGAAGAAAGTAAATTTACGAAGAGGTCCGCCTTAAAGGCATTCTTGAGAATGAGGTCACGAAGACCCAGATCAGTAATTAGAGGAAGGGAAGTCACTTCGGTGAAGGACTTCGCAATGAAAACCGTCACGTAATTGGCCTCCTAGAACACATGGGTGAAGTGCCAAGACCAAAGATGAGTGAGCACACACCGTACTGGACATTAGACATGCTTATCTCGACTTCCCACAAACAATTCTGTAAACCTTTGATGAGGTTAATCAAACGAAGACAAGTCTTCTTTAATTGCTAGACAAGAGACACCCAAATTGTTGAAACTTAACTTGAATTCTAACCCTTTTTTTCGGAAATCTTAACTTATAATACCGAATACCCGATTAGTATTTTCTTTTAAAAAAATAAGCTAATAAATCCAACTCGACTTCAATTATATATTTTAATTTAAGCTTCAATTCTCCAAGTATAAACAAAGCTTATATAACGGTCTACAAATGCCAAATTTTTTACCTTGAAAAAATGAATCATGCTAATAGGTGTTTGTTAAACCGTTGTTATATATAATACAATTTTTATTTTCAAGTTACTATAAGATTAATTATGTGGTCGACAAATGACTTAGGTAACACAATCTTGGTAAAATGGATTGCATGTGTTATTAGGTACAATGTCAATTTACATCAATTTTTTTGTTTGTTTATAAAGTTACTAATAAGATTGCTTACAAAACAAAAACATGTCGACAAGCTACAAACAAACATAGTAACACAAGTTTAATCTCAACTTGAGTAACTTCGAGTTGATTCGTTTTTTTTTTCAAAGGTCAATGACAATTAAGTAGATGCATTTTTTTTTTTTTGTCAAATCACAAATCAAGTTTGGTGGTCCTCTAGCTCATCCATCCACCATTGTTGTAACTCTTCTTCCATACTTATTCGATTCAATCCAATGGTTATGAAGGACCCATTATTGTAGATAGGGTTAGGTTTCTAATTTGGAAAAGAATACAATGAGTCTACTACGTTACCTATATTTGGAAAGCAGCCCAGACAAGATCTATCTCTACTTATATGTTTTTTTGATAAATTCTATCACCTCATCCAACTCATTGTTATCATTATTTTTTTCCCTCTTAAAATATCTCAAAAAAACTAGAACAATTTAGACATGGGTCCGGTCCCACTAGGGTTCCGGTTCCCTTGCCCAGAAACCGGAGAACCGCTGGTTCCAAGCTCCACTTTCCCCGTTCAGAACCGCAGGTTCTATCGGCTAACGGCTATTTTTTTTTACCCGAAAATAAAACCGTGACCGCGGATAGAAAACTGCGGTCACAGTTCTGGAAAAAAGCAAACCGCGGTCCAATGGCTCGCGAACGTGACCCTCTTTCTTTTTTATCGAATTGAGAGTTATTTATTTTTAATATTTTCGGTTATGGACTCCGAACCGAACGAAAATGGCCTTGAAATCGGACAGAACCGGAACCGGCAAACTGGCGCCCTGTCTACAACAATTACAAATATTAAAATATATAAATTAGAGATATTTGGACATTTGTGGTATTTTAATTCTTTTTATAAGGATAAAATTTGCTAGGGTGCTACATTGCTAACAAAGTAAGAATAACTATTGTCAAGTGATTTTGAGTAATACAATATTTATATAATTACATATTGTATATTCTAAATAAACTTACGTTTAAAGGGCTACACATTTTGAGTTTAATTTATTTTTTGAATTGGTTGTTTCTTCTTCTTTTTTTTTTTTGCAAGTAGTTGTCAAAGCCCCGGTCCATTGGCAACATTGAAAAATCAAGATTAGTGGATCTAAGAAGAACATATCACGTGTTGGTCAAAGTTTAAACAGTTTATTTCTACCAAAAAAAGTTTAAACAGTTTATAATAATTAGTGTTATTCCCGTACCTTGTACGTATATATTTCAAAATAATTTTATTCCTAACTTATTATTTAATTATTTATTCGGAATAAATTTTTATAATTGAATCTTATTTTCTTTAGTAATAAAAATTATAAAATTTTTGTTTAAAAGAAAAGAGTGGATGGTAGTTTTTAGATAGTGGGGAAGTGATTAAGGTAAAAGTGGATTAAAAATGAAAAATAAAAAATCAAAAAATATTTCAAATTTTCCATGTGGCTCAAATTTTTACAAACACTTGGTGTTTGCTTTATATTTGTATTAGGGTAAATTTTTGTTAATCTTTTTTTTTTATTGCAATCATTCAAATATGAACATATTCAACAGGAAAAGTATAGGGTAAAATCATTGAAATACTTTTTATCAATTACCAAATGAGTTTTGAAATTATTATGATTACAAAATGAGTTAACATGGATTTTGTAGCTATGCAAAAAAAAATACACGTTATATTTTTCAGATTTATGTATTGATTTTTTAATAAAAAATTTCTGAAATTTGTGACGTGTTTTCTTAGCAAAAGATTATTTTGAGGATTTTGGCTAATTGAGAGACAGTAGACATGCATCACACTTGCACACGACTTGAAAATGGATTTATTAATCACATTATTAATCGGAATTAAACTACAACTTTATGATTTTGCATATCTTGAATGCATCATCATTGGACTAGAGTTTTTTTAAATTCTTTGCATTTGGCAAACTTCCATTCTTCAGAAAAAGTTGTCCAATCGAATACAAATTAGGAATAGTTTCAACTTCCAAGCAACATAAAGAAAATGCAAATTGCTCTATTAGATAACAAGATATGGCCACCATGTGACTCCATGGGAATCAAAATGATGAACCCTTGAAAAACCTTTAGTTTTTAAAATAATAAAAACCTCTAGAAGACTGTATTTTTTGTCTCATACTTCTCAGTATAAATCAATTATCTTATAGAGAAAACGACGTTACTATCATACAAAAATCACTATAAATCGAAACATTACTATCCATACATGATAGGATACCAAACGAGTCCTAAAAGAATTTCACCTCTCCTTAAAATTTATAAACACCATTAATTTATAAACAATTAACCCTTAATTTGTTTTTATTAAGGACCACGTTCGGTGGTAAATTCCGAGTTCATAAACTAACCCATAAAGCCTATGAATCATATAAACCAGCTTACGCCAACTGGCTCGACTCAATGGAAAAAATGGTAAGACTTACTTTTACACCTAAGAAAAGAGACATAGATAAGAATCAAATTTGAGACCTCCGAAATCCCAACACACCCATGCCTCCTTCCACTAATCCTAGCACAAAGGTTAAGAACACAAAATTATTCATAGCATAATGAAATTATCTAAATTGCTATCAAAATCTTAGAAAAATTCTACACTTTACCAAAAACACAAAGGTTAAGCATTTCAAGGCCCAGCACCATCTCTCTAATAAAGGACCATAGGCCAAATGCCCACAACTCAGTCTACCAAACAAAGAGCCCAGTCCAGGAGTACACATGACCATCATCATCAGTTCATGACAAAATTTTACAACAAAAAATTGCTACATTCTCAATACATATCATTATCATCTATTTGGCCCTTCAATACATATTGCCCTATGCCCTATGTACAGATTAAACTTACACAAATAACAGATTGCACCTACTTCTGATCTCTTTCCTCCACCTGAGGAACAACACCAGTTGAGCTCTTACCTCTTTCAAATTTATTATTGTTCTTAAACCAACACTTCTCTTCAGAATGCCCTTTCCTTTGACAAATACTACAAAACAACACTTTCCTTTCCCTATTGTCACCTGTAATGGCAGGAAACGCGCCTCTCTTCCCTCTTCTCCTGAGCTCTTCTTCCTGTTTAAGGCAGTTCATCAGCATCCAAACATCCAAATTACTCTCCCTCATCAACTTAACCCCGACATCCTTCCAAGACGCTGGTAACTTGGAAATTATCGCGTTGACATGAAAACACTCCTGGACATGCATTCCAAGAGGAGGGAATGAATCTGCAAGTTCATGGAGCTCTTGTGCCTGAGCAACAACAGATTTTCCTTCCATCATTTGGAATTCCATGTACTTTTTCACCAGTGACACCTTTGAACCGTGTTCTTCAGTTAGGTAGACGAGCTTGAGCTCGTCCCAGAGCTCCTTAGCGCTTTTACATGCTTTTTTGGAGAATACGTCGAAAAGATTGTCTGAAAGTGAGCTTAAGATGTTTGTGAGACATATATAGTCATCGTCCATCCACTTTTGTGATCCCTTAGCTGTTGGGCATGGATCAGTAAGAACATAAGCTAGATTCAGCTGTTCTAAGAATTGTTCCATCCTACGTGCCCAGTCATGGTAATTTTTGCCATCAAACCGAACAATCACAATTGGGTTCTTGTGGATTTGCTTCTGAGCAGTTTCTTCTGTAGAGCAGGTGCCTAATTTCTGCTTCTTTAATTGAGGTTGAAAACGAAGAGTGGTAGTAGTAGGATGAGGATCAGATTTATCAAGGTTCTGAGTAGCTTTTTCAGCAGGGCCGGTGTCTGATTTATGCTTCTTTAATTGAGGTTCAAAACGAGCAGCAGTAGCAGTAGGACGAGGATCGGATTTATCAAGATTCTCAGTTTGCTTTTGTTCAAGCTCACATCTAAACCAACAAGCTATAGTTTAAGTGAACCATTTGGAAAAAGGTTGATTAACTTCAACAGGGAGAAAAAAAATCATATGCTGGAATAATTTAGAATGTATTCGTACCTTATGTGTGATTCAACCTTTCTTATGGCATCTTCAATGGCTGGGAAGCTCTTCCTAAATGTCAGCCATTGTTCAGCAGTCAAGCCGATACCTGTAAATCGGTGATTAGAAGCCAGAAGGATTTGGCTTAATGCAAGCCAAATTGCAAGAAAATCCAGAAACCTCATTGCTGAATAGAAGAGGAATTAGCAAGTACATATGCAAATGAGTAATGAAGATGTCATCTTCAACTTCACAGCATAACTTTTAATGTAGTTCTTATGAATGATCAATACAGCAAGCAGCATAAAAGATATGGTACACTAATGATTGTTAATGTAACCTACGGAAACACTCAACCGACGAAAAAATATTTATCCTAGTTTGAGAAGGAAAGATAACCTCTGGACCCCGGAACCCGTTTTCCATCCTTCAATAAGAATTCTCCCACAAGAACTACTTTCTCTCCTGCCGAATCTTTGATCGCCACACTTCTCTTGTTTGAGAGCTACAACAACAACCCAACAAAGTCTTATAAGAAAAAAGTAAGCTAGGAGTTATAACAGTGACAGAAACTAGAAAGGGAAGTGAGCTCAAGTCCAATTTTCATTCATTCTTACTGAACTCAGGAAACACTAACTTATCATGTCACAAATTTCATATCCATAGCCAGAGGTGACATATCTAACCATTGTTCATATGAACCTCAAAAACAACCATAAAAACATGTTTAAAATCACTCCTAATACTAACCAAGTAACCAGCAAAGGTTATCAGTAAAGGTCCATGCAGGGAAGATTGATCCATTCCATATGAGCTAGTACCAACTAAATACTAATGGCTTGCAGCAAGCAAAACTAAGACATTTGCTTTTTTTTAGAATGACAATTGACACTCTTTTGTAATACTTTGCTCTTAAAAGGAACAAAGAAATACTCTTGGCTTTCAAATTCCACAACTTTTACAGTTCTTCGTTACCAATTTGCTTCTGAAGTATAGGAAAAATCAAACGGAAGAAGACAGTGCATCACCGAAAATCAGAGCAAAATAAGAAAAGAAAATCGAACCTTGCAAAGAAATCGTATACCATCGTCACCACTCCTGCTCGCCGGAATTTCCCCGCCGGTGCCACGCTCACTCGCCTTCGGCGGCTGCTCACCGTTTTCCTTTCTCTGTTCAACCAAATTCAAATCACCGTTCTTCTCATCCTCCAAACCACCTCCGTTAACCCTAGCGTTTCCCTCTCCACCTCCGTTAGCCCTAATTTGTCCATCGTCGTCGCTCGCTGAGAGCAAGTACGCCTCGACAACTTCCCTAACCAGCTTCTTCGAATCAATATCGGAGAGATCCACACCGAGGCTCTCGGCGGCCATCTCCCGGACCTTCAGCTCCGTCGCCGTGTCCATATCCGCTGTTCCGAGGATTTCTCGAACCTTCGCCTCCACCCTCCGCTTGGCTTCCTCATCCATAGCTCCTCATCCAATAACAGAAACGAAAAAGTTAGGGCAAAAGATAGGATTTTGAAATCGATACGCGTTTTATGTACCTACGAATCAAATTAGGGCAAAAAAAAATAAAAAGAGGGGGGAAATCTGTCAGACAGCCATGCGACCACCACGACTTCAGAAGGAGCCATGGACGATCATCTACAGCTAGACCATGGCATGAGCCAAGGGCGGCCGTTAATCACGCTGAGATCGCATGGCCACGTGTCATCCACCAGACGTGGTTTCCTGTCTCCTTAGAACTCAAGGATACAGAGGTACGAGCCTATAGAACAGATCCTGTTCAAGTAAGGTCGTGCCCATGATTCCGAGCTCTGCACTCTTATACTAGTGTCTTGTTTGTTGATGTTTCGATGTGGGAAGATTGCTCTGATATTTGAGCGCGCGCTTATAGATGTGGCTGAATTGAGGAGGATGGGCTTGCTGTTAAATTGGGCCTTGGCTTTAAATTGGGTTACAATTTGGACCGGGCTTGATGTTTAGAAAGTTTGATACTGAGGCTTTCATCATTAGTATTGTGATCTCCCTCGGCTCGGTTAAAAATAGGCGACCTCGAATTCGAGATTGGTTTGAGCTCGAAATCTTGTTTGAACTTTATTCATTTAAATGTTTAGTGAGCTCGAGTTTAGCTCACGAGCCTCTACAAGTTCACGAACAATCAATTTGCATGATCATCTATACAAACATATGAAACTGATATTTAACGTTGCCTTAGTTTAAGAGAGACCACTATAACTAAGTACTTTTACTTAAAGTATGTATTATACATAATACATATATGTAGTGGAGTTTATTCATGAACGTGTAATCAAGCTTGCGAATGAGCATATAATTGAACTTGTTCATGGACAAGTGAGCCGAGTTTTATTATGCTCAAACTCAATTTATTTATCTTTTAAGCTTTAAAATTGTATTCAAACTCGATTTGCTTACAAATTGAGACAAATATAAATAAAACTAAACTGAACCGAACATCGAATTGCTCATAGTCGGATCTGTTTATTTACAATACTAGGCTTCATGCACTCGACCATAATTGCCATACAATTATTCCACACGTATTAAGGTGCATTTTTCCCCTCAATTTGACAAATTCAAATGTCTTCATATTTAAAAAAGTCTCTATATTTGAAATGTAGTCCTCTTTTACTAGATCAAATAAGTCAGCCCTAAGATGTTTCTATGACATTTCTTTATATTCTATGGCATTTTTCTCTATTATTTGACCTCAAGAAACTATTCAATCATGTTGTTTCTCTTTACAAAATACACAAACAATCACAATTTACACTTGCTACAATAACATACTAGTGACTATGGATGATAATTCTGCCAAATAATAGCTTCAAATCTCTTTTGAGATACGGAGTACATATAATGTGCAATTATTGCTAACTCGTGTACAAGATAACCATGTGATTGCACACAAGGGCAAATGCAACGGTTAAATTAATACCTACATGACATGTCGGGATTTTACCTTCTCCATTATTCCCTATATGAATTGCTATTTAAGAAATCAAATGAATCCATGATCTTATTCCCAACAAACCCTACCAACTCCTGCCAAATCTCAATTACAATTGTCTATCCAAGCCCGTACCAGGCCCGTCACGTAAAGAACCTCCTTTGGGCCGGTTGCGGGTTGTCCTATTTCGCAATTGGAAATTGGGGATTTTAATTTCTCTCTTCCGCCATGAAAATTGAAAATGAAGTCACATCGAGAGAGTGTTTGATCGGATACCCATGGCGAATCTCGAGCTGATTTAACCCGGGTACCTTCCAATTTCGTTTCTTTTACCTTCGATTCCGTTTGGGAATAAATTGATTTGGGGATTGGGGGTTTTCTGGGTGTGGGGTTCTGAAACATCAATTGATTAGGGGAGAAGAATAATGGATTTGCATAACATCGAATGCGTTTCTTCTTTGGGTGATGTGATTGACGAAGACGAGATCGATCGCCACCCTTCGCTCGGTCTCCCCCACCACCTCCCTCAGTTCACGTCGTCGAAGCCTCATGGGAACGGCGTCGTTTCCAATTCAGCGGCTCACCCAGCCACCAGTGTCCATGAGCTTCTCGAATGCCCTGTTTGCACCAATTCGATGTACCCTCCGATTCATCAGGTTTGGAATTTTGAAGAAATTATGGGCATTTGATTGCATTTTTTGGTTTGATTTCTGTCTATTGGGTTTCTCTCGGCGAATGCTTCTGCCCTAATTTGGCTGTGGTTTTTTTTTTGTGTGTGTGTTATTTTGCTCTTTCTGGGATTGTTTACATGTAACTTTGCCCTAATTGATTGCATTCAGTTGCAAATGCCGTTTGGTGGTTTATGCCTAGCTCATTGCTTTTACTATACTCGATTCTTTCCTTCAAAAGGAGGACATTAACATGTTTTGATTCTGTAATCTTTCCATTGATGATTGATCAGAACTAGAAATGAAATCCTTTGTTAAAGAGAGGATCTGATGTGGATAGTGCTGTTTTGTGATGTGAAGTCTGATTGTTATGTGCATCTGAAACATTTCCCTTTATACTCCTTTCGGGAAGATGGTTATTTGTTTTGATATATATGTTTGTTGATTGTTCACAGTTCAGCTCTTGTATAAGAATCAGTGATGAAATACCCTGGAAATGTTAAGGTTGTGGTGTAGTTAAATTTAACCCAACTGCACTATGTGAATTTGTAATGCCTATCTTAAGAGTTTATGTAATTGAAGTGTGCATGAGGAATAGTTTTCAACTTCATAGCAGTTCTAGGTTCCTTGAGAAAAGTAAAGAATTTTGATTCATAAGTAATTTATTTAGTTTAGTTTACTGTAATGGAATACAAATTTGTCAAATTATAGTGTTTCCTCATCTTAGAAAGCCAAATGTTCTCTTCTTTTTAATTTGTATCCATGTGCTTAAATATTTTGATGGAATTTCTGATTTTGCAGTGCCACAACGGACACACCCTTTGCTCCACTTGTAAAACACGTGTGCACAACCGGTGCCCAACTTGTAGGCAAGAGCTTGGAGATATAAGATGCCTGGCGCTGGAGAAAGTTGCTGAATCACTCGAGTTTCCTTGCAAATACTACTCCCTAGGCTGCCCGGAGATATTTCCTTACTACAGCAAGCTTAAACACGAATCGATATGCAATTTGAGGCCATACAATTGTCCATATGCTGGGTCGGAGTGTTCTGTGGTTGGGGATATCCCGTTCCTCGTTTCCCACTTGAGAGACGATCACAAGGTAGATATGCACTCCGGATGCACATTCAACCACCGTTACGTGAAATCTAATCCCCGTGAAGTAGAGAACGCCACTTGGATGCTAACAGTAAGTGCTTGTTTAATGCATAATGCATATAGCCAAAATATTTAAGTGATACTTGGTAAGCCCACAATATAATGCTTTATGATAAATTGCTATAATGCATTTTGGGTTATAAAATTTAATCCATATTAGATCATTTGATACTGCATTCTGAAATTTAATACCCGATCACAGTAAGTGTCTGTTTGGATGCATACTACATGCATTATAAAGCCAAAAAAATTTAAGTGATGTTTGGTAAGCTCACTGTAAATGCTATTTGATACATTGTATTTTGGGTCATAAAATTTAATGCATATTGGATCAATTTATATTGCTGCATTCTGAATTTTAATCCCCAGTAACACATAAGTTCTATATATTGAATGCCATTCAAACAAACTCAAGTGCTTGTGGTTGTGCTTGTGCCATGTACGAATAATGACCTGTGTTGTTTTGGTAGGTGTTCCACTGCTTTGGGCAGTACTTTTGTCTCCACTTTGAAGCGTTCCAGATGGGGATGGCGCCTGTATATATGGCATTTCTTCGGTTCATGGGGGATGAAGTGGAGGCTCGTAAATACAGCTACAGCCTAGAAGTTGGGGGAAATGGGCGTAAGCTCATTTGGGAAGGCACTCCACGCAGCATAAGGGATAGTCACAGAAAGGTGAGGGACAGCCATGACGGGCTCATCATTCAGAGAAACATGGCGCTCTTCTTCTCTGGAGGTGACCGAAAGGAACTCAAGCTCAGAGTTACGGGCCGGATTTGGAAGGAGCAACAGAACCCTGATGGCGGGGCTTGTATCCCCAATCTCTGCACCTAGCGCGTGCTTCTTCCTCATCTCTGCCTACGGAATTTTATGTGAAAACAATGTCTTTACCACCCAAGCAAGGAGCAAGCCACAAAACCTTGAATCTACAAACTTCACTACTGTATGGATTTGTTTTCCTCAATGATCAAATGTTGTACTTCTATTTAAATTGTTCCTATCCATATAAAAAGGAGATTGGACTGCTTGTGTATGAATTTATTGCTCCATAGTTATTCCATTTCGTGTCAGAAACTCATTTTTAGTGTAAATGCTCTTAACTCAGCTTTGTATTGTTTCAGTTCCCCTGTAACATGCATTCTCACTGATTAAACCACTCACCATCGTATGCATACTTAGTCATCAGCAGGAATCACGAATTATTTCACCTTGTAGAGTTGCCTTTGTCTCTAACAATTCATAGGCGAGTCTTCAGCCAGATGTGTTATTAATCAACAATTAACAAACTTGTTCATCACCTGGTGTGTTCAAAGCTTTAGGATATTGATATGTTTTATGCTGTTTATGGGTCTAGTTGAACTTTTGAGTCTTGATGACTAAACTTGAGATCACAGTGGAGATGAAACAATTAAAAAAACCATCAGGATCTGAACACTTTGAAAGAATAGTCAAATTCACCAGAAACAACATGCAATGAATCAAGAAAACAAAGAATGTGCCTGCAAGGAATTTCTCTGTTGCTAATTTGATGCTAGAGGCCTAGCCTATTATTATTGCCAAAGTCAAACCCTGAGAGAAAAACAAACCCAAATACAAACATGTGCAATATAACCTGAAAATGTACATGTATATACCAACAAAACCAAAGCATCATATACTTCACTAAAAGAGCTTTTTACTTGTCAAGCTCGTCAAGACGACGATCCATGATCATGGACACCGTCTCAAGGAAGGTGTGTTCGCTCGATCCTGGAAGAACCCAATCCCACGCTTCCTGAACAATCTCCTCAATCATGGATTCCTCGTTCAAAGTCTCCCTACACATGATGTTTCCTATGTCAAAAGGAGTAAGCCCTTTCTCCACTCCCTTCTTCAGAAGCATGGTGGAGATATGAAGCACTCTGGCACTTTCAATAGGTAAAGTCCATCCATAAAGCTTCAAGAGGGCTATGTCCTCTTCTGCATCAAGAGATCTGATATAGTTGATTGTTTCTTGGGTGTATGGCTGGCGAGCTTGTGGCCAGTAGAGCCAGTCAAATGTACAGTCCTCAAACTGCAGATCCCACCAAAGATGAAACTATTAGATCAAACTAAGAATTGCAAATTGGGGTTTTAGATTGCATATCAATTTCTGAATTTAAACAATAACTACATGATCAGAATACTCAAAAATCAGTGCTCAACAAGACCAAAGGGCATCTCCCTCACTGATTCTTTTTATGTAATAAATTTGTAGTAATACTCAAAGTATTAGTATAGCTAGCATAAATCATCCATGAAGTTACTATGCAATATATCAACACAAAATAGCTAGCATAGAAGAAGAGTAGAAGTAACACTTACACTCTCTGGTAGGCAGTAACCATGATCAATTGGTATCAATTTAGTTTGCCCGGTTTCTGGTTCCTTAGCCATCAAAATATTTCCCGAGTGCCTATCTGCATTAGCCAATCTCATATCCAGCACAGAGATCTTATGGACCTCTTCAACAGGGAAAGCACCAGGGCCCATATCCTCACAGCTACCATTATTTTTCACAAATTTCTGTAAGGAACCAATCTTTGCATTCAAGCCCTTTGGATTGTTGAATCCTCTATGCAAACACTTAACCAAACCAGTAGGAGGAACCCCAGAAAAGCCCATCTCCTCCCCAGTAATTAACCTTCTACCATTCTTTGGATGATCCAAAAGGTAAGCAGCAACTTCCCTGAAAGCTCCTTCTCCAACTCTTGTACCCCTCTTTAAACCCTCACCGTCCATAGACAATGGCAGCCCCTGAGGGTTATTCACAGCCTTAGGCTCCTCATCAATTGGCTTGAAAACCGCAACAAATTCCTGCCCAGTTGAATCCATCATTAGATAAGCTCCTCCTGAACCCTCTGATGATCTAAGTGGAGCATATCCACTATCTAAACCATTGAATGTTTCTTTCACAAGATTTGATATGGGTAAAGGGATTTCAACTTTCTTGTTCACAATTACAGGCTCCAACACGAAATCTCTGCTGGGAACCGGACTATGAGCATTCAAGTGTGAAGCATCAACAGACAACTCAAAGTTCTTCTCAACAGGCTTGGTCCTAATTTTGGCTGATTTTTTAACCAGCAAATGCATCACAGCATCATCATCATTACTCTTACAGATGTCAATGATTAGCTTCTCATCCTCAAGAGGCTCGCCATCACAAATCAGCTCGGGATCCTCAACACCAACAAGGCCCCGCCCCCTTTTCGCTATCTGCTTCTTAACATATCCTATATTCCTACACCTTTCGACATGAAATGTGAGCTCCTTTCCACAAACAGTCTTGACCTTAATGACCTGGAGATCAGATAGCCTAAGAACCATATGCAGAACATTCCCATCAGAGACTCCATAGTCTCGAACAAGGGAGTTACTCCGAGAGAGCTCCCTCCCACCACATACCAGCTTTTGGTTCTTCACCACAAATCCTTTGAAAGTCTGAATCCTGACTTTCACGGATTGAATTGAATCTGAACCCAGAACCCTCATTGGGACCATGTTCCCTGATACACTCAGAAAGATCATTATGGGCTCCTCTAAGGGTAGATCCAGAGCTGGGTTGAGAAAGCGAGGAGAGACCGCACATTCGTCGAAGCGACTTACAGCTAGCCCGGCGGATGACATTTTCGCGGTTGATGGAATTGAATTGAGGACCTAAAGGTTGAATCCCAAGAGAAATTTGGCCGAGAGAAAACCCTAAACCCCCAAATGATCAATGTGACCCCATCTCATCCATTCTCTTTTTCTTTATTTTTAATTTCCCCTGACCCTCAACCGAGGAATGAGGGAAAAACACAATCGCCTGTCTACAAAACAGCGAAAATGAAATTGAAATTGAAATTGAAATCTCTTTTACAAAAGGGGTTGAAGATACGATTGGTAACCCTAGAGGTTCATGTTTGACCAGAGGGAAAATAAGCGAATTGAACAAAATGCTCCCCGACCAAACCAACCCAGATCAAGACTCGGAGAACGAACCTATCCGTAATCAAAGAGAACTGAAATTGAACACAAGATCGAAAGGATTACCAAATTCCTTGAAACTTCACAGCAATAGGAGAGATGAGATCAGTAATATGCGTAGCTGGATTTCTTATCAGAAAGGGGGAAAAAGATTCAATCTTTGGGTGGGTGTTGGCCGTTGGGTGGTGAAGAATGAGTAGAAGGAACGATGAGCTCGAAGAGAAGAATGGGTTTTTAGAGAGATGAGAACGAGGGGAGTGGTAGATTCTGCAAAGGTTGTAGTTTGGTGGAGGTGTGAGAAGGACGAAGACGAAAGTGGAGAGATGAATACGAAAAACTGTGGGCCATGACGTGGCAGGGACGAAGCGCGTTACCGTAATTGGATTCGTGGTGTTGCGCTAATCAATCAGAAGCTGACACGTCACTTTTTTACAAATTACTTTTATATTTTCAATGGATGTATTAATTGTTGATTTACTTGTTAAACTTGCTAATCAAGAAATGGAGATTGTTTAAATGACTATTTTTAAATACTCCTATGATTCAATGTTGGTGAGATATCTTAGCTTTTTAAACATGTACATAATCAAATGTCCTAACAAATGTTATATTGTTAGTTCTTAAGAGTTAAGATTCAATTGTGACTGATAGAAATAACTTTCTTATGCCTGGCCTTGTTATGTCTGGTCTTGTTCTAGTTAAGTTTAAAATATTATTTTATCTTAAATATTATTTTAAACATAGCTCGATGACATATATTTACATTTATGCCTTCGGATATTTGGTTCAACGGTCTGATCTTTGGGGTAGTACTCCGAGGTCACTGTTTCGAATCTCTCGGGCGACGGTTTGTCCTTACTTATTAGAATCGGTTAGTAACCAGTTTCCATTCTTTATGGATGCTCTGAATGAGACTAAGTAGTAGTTGTGACAACCCTAATCCTTACCCTATCAAAAAAAATCTTTACATTTATGAATACTCAAGTCATATGCATGCATATTTTATTGACAAAAAGTATTTCAGATATTGTAACTTGTTAAGCTGGATTTATCCTCTCAAGCCTCTGTGCTGCATATATATACACCGCTAAAGAATCTCCCTCTCTGGTACATATACACCGCTAAAAAATCTCCCTCTCTGGTGCATATACACCGCTAAAGAATCTCGAACTCGAAATCTCTGGACAAATATTTAAACGATCTAGTAACGATTATCACTAGACTAAGAGGTACATACAAAACATCATATAGTAAATTAGCAATAGCAAATTAGCAATAGCATTAGTATTGCTTCCACGAAGCTTACATGTAAAAAATATTCCACCGTACATTCTTTTCCAGCTCTAAACGGCTCTTTTTCTACCCTAAAAAAATTCAACACCTTGACAAATTGACATGCACCGAATTTGCTTTTCCAATCTTTGCATTCAATAATGATGGCCAATGGCCATAATACAACGTCTCTTTTGCTTGTCCTAGTCAAACTATTACATCTCATTCTATACTAATCATATTTATGACTGTTTACCATTTTAGTTAATCAATACTTTACCAAAATATTACTTGTTTTGTATTGGGTGTAGTCACTTTCCTCGTATATTGCACTATAAGGGAGCGTAACGTTGGATTTTATGAACTTCTCCACTATGGAATATATTGGAATTAATGTAACGTTACTAAGTTGGTGTGACGTGAGTCGTGAGATAAAGCAATCCACTAACTACATTTTACAGATCATTTGTGCTTGAGATTCTAGCTCCATGATTGCAGAAAACACATTTAGAGCAATCATAGAAGGGGAAAAAAAGATTGCAAGTTCTAAATGAAGCTAGGTAGGTCATTTTGAGGGATCGTTTGATATCGATATCAGATATCAGATATCAGATATTGGTATCGATATCTGGTATCGATATCAGTATCGGTATCGGATATGAAATGTTATTCATATCTGATACCTCTCACACCTCTTTTTTTGGTATATCAAACATCATGGAAAAGGCCTTGTTTTGATATCAAGGATATGGCCCGATATCCATACATTCTCATACCAAACACAAGATATAACCCGATATCGATATCTAAATCCATATACTCTCATACCAAACACAAGATATAGCCTGATACCGATATCTGGTATCAGGATATTAATACCAAATCGCCCCTCAAATTCAGTTCCTTTTATGTGAATTTCATTTGCAAATAGCTAAATGAATAAAACATGCTAATGCTCAAGAGTCTTTCTACTCTAGTACGGATGGTTCGATTTCCGAAAAGAAGCAAACGAATCTCATGTAGAAAAAAAACTCAAACAGAATTATAACAAATTAATTTCGATGGTTAATTCGGATGGGGTCTCTTCGTTTAGATTCATCTTTAGTGACCATTTGGGCTCGCCAATCCACATTGACGGTGGACTGATTTGCTGACGGTCTGTCCCGATGATCGAGGTCGTTGCTCTTCGCCATGAGATTTTTAAGGCCACCCGACGTGGCATTTCCCACATATAGATTAAGGGCGACAACCTGAAGCTTGTCAAATATGTGCTTGGTGACTGAAGTTGTCCTTGGGAGATTGAGTTGATTCGCTCAGATATTATGCACTTGTTCGACGTTAGAGCTGGAGCGTTTCTCATGTCTTTTCAAAAATTAACTCTATTGCGGATTTCATTGCTAACTTGTTTCATCGTGTCTTCTCCTTCCCAATTGCAACTAATTTAGTCATTAGGGATCGCATCCGAAAAGATGTTATAAGGCAAATCTACCTCCCGTTAATGTCGGCCTCCTAATTTCTTTCCATATGAAAAACTTAGTGCTTTTTGCCCGTTAGCTTCATTGTCGAGCCTCTAATTTCTCTTTAGGTTAGTCCACTAAAAAGAAGGTAGCATTTTATATGCAAAGCCTTACAAAAAATACCAAGGACCAGCACAAAGATATGTATGATTGGTAGGATTGTTTTGCATAATATTTGATTGATCTAAAAACAAGGTCAACCTAAACAATACTGAAAATTTGGAAGCCCAAAATCCAAAATGTAGCCTAGAACCAGGCCCAATATATCAATTCGGCGGCCCTTTAGGGGATCTGCAAAGGGGATACACTATATATGACAATTCAAAGTACGTATTAATGATTCAAGAATTCATGTTTTAACTCATTCCTAACTCCATTTTCTATAGACTTTAAAGTTTTATGGTTTAACTAATATTTTTCCTAAAATTTGTGTCAAAACTAAAAAGACACTTAATTCTAATAAAATAGAGTATCGTTTAAATAAATAACTTTTATTTTAAAGATTCTTAATCTACGTCTTCCATGCATATATTAAAAAATCGATATAATAATAGTTTCATACTTTAAAAAAGTGTATTTCATTAAAAATTGTTATCAATTCAACTTTTATATCATTCAGGCCGTTTGGTATTGATATCCTGATATCATATATCGGTATCATATCATATCTTGTATTTGATATGAGAGTATATGGATTTAGATATCAGTATGGTATCATATCATATCTTGTATTTGGTATGAGAGTATATGGATTTAGATATCGGTATCAGGTCATATCTTATGTTTGGTATGTGAGTATATGTATATCGGGTCATATCTTGATATCAAAACAAGGCCAAATGCATGATAGTTAATATACAAAAAAAAAAAAAAAGTATGAAAGATATGAGATATGAATGATATCTAATATCCGATACCAATACCGATATCCAATTACTCTAGGACTCATTTAATATTAGGGTTTAGGATTTAGGATATCAGATACCGATATTTGATATCTCATACCTTAGATATCTCATACAAATAATTGCATGAAATTAATGCCATTCCATCAAAAATCAGATATTACAGCAAGATTTTAACTGGAGTCAAAATCCCCAAAATTTACCACGATGAATATATATTGCGTGAAAATGCGAGCTGACTTAACAGAGAAGAGACTTGCTTCTTGTTTTTCTTTACTTCATTTCCCTCAAGCTCTCTCTCTCACCCCGTACTTTTCTTGGACGCTTTCAAATTCAAATTCTGAACTCCATCCAGATCTGAGCTCTTCAAACCCTTCTCCACCATCTTCGATTCCCCCAACAATCCTCCATCAATCCGTCACTGCTACTACTAGTTTGATTTAAGAATTCTCGGAGATGGACAATCTTATACAATTGGTGAACAAGATTCAGAGAGCATGTACCGCTCTCGGCGACCATGGCGAGGAGAGCGCCTTGCCTACTCTCTGGGACTCTCTCCCCTCAATCGCCGTTGTCGGTGGTCAGGTTCGGCTCCGATCTCTCTCCCTTTTCTGGATCGAGCTTGATTTTGCTTTCGATCTAATGCTTCTTTCTAGCTTTAGATGTGTTGCCATAGATAGGGCGTGTTGCCATAGATTGTAATCTGAGCTGTAAATTTTATTTGGATCGAGTTGGAGTTCTCTATCTAGTCGGCAGATCGGATTTGTCTTCGTTTTTAGGGTTTTTGATACATCAGGGTAGAACTCTATTTCTGGGATCATTAACCGCGTTTTGTGATTTTTTAATTGATACTCTTCGCTGAATGGATTTTGAGCAACGGACCAGAAATGTATTGGCTGGTATTGATTGTTTTCTATTAATAGTAATTTGGCAGTAAATAGGATAATAGTTGCCATCTGGAATATTTATTGTTCTCCCCGATTTGTGGGTGCGTGTATCTCTTACGTAAAGCAAGTAGAACCTGTATGAAGTCCATTGTTGGTTGAATGTTGAATTGACATCAGCTTGATGATTCTTTGACCCTAGATTTTGGACTAATACGTAGGATGATGGTCATTTGCTCAATCAGAGTTGATTGTAGAATTCAACTGCTAGAATTTATGTTTCTTTTGAAGTTATGATGATTTAAGGAGCAGAGTTAATTGAATCAGTTTCATGGCTTGTAGAGTTCAGGAAAGTCTTCAGTTCTGGAAAGCATTGTAGGCAAAGACTTTTTGCCTCGTGGATCTGGTAAGCAAGTAGCTGTTTGTGTTTGATTTTAGTCTTGTTTTTTTCACTCACAAGACTATTCTTTACAATATACATTATGCTAGAGCATGGGTATTCATCACTTCCATACATCTTTGTTGGCAGGTATTGTGACAAGGCGGCCTCTAGTCTTACAACTTCATAAGGTCGATGAAAAAAGAGAGTGGGCAGAATTTATGCACCTTCCTAGAAAGAAGTTCACTGATTTTGGTATGTCTATATTTCAGTAGTAAAATATTTTACACTTCAAGCTTTGTTAGAGGTTGATTTTATAATTAGTGAACTATCGGTTTTTGATTCATTCTCATTAATTGTTAGCTATGGGTTTACTCTTTCAAGCTTGTTCACTTGAATCAATTGTAACTTTAGTTTTTAAAAATATGCAGCTGCTGTGAGGAAGGAGATTGCAGATGAGACAGATAGAGAGACTGGTCGTAGCAAGCAAATTTCCACTGTTCCAATTCATCTGAGTATATATTCCCCAACCGGTAAGAAATAGAGCTCATTTCCTTTATAGCTTTTCTGCTGGATTTGTCTTTTGATGTTGCTATGCAAGAACTGTATTATGAGATTGTGAAAAGTAAAGCTCCAGTATCTTTTCTGTTATTGATAGGTTACTAGCTCCTGAGATTCAAGATTTTTTAGTGTTTATATAGGTGATAATTTAACAGTTTGGAGTCAAGTTAATATCGTTTGATCATGCATTTTTTCTTCTGCATTATAACTAGTGTATTTGCATAGCATGGTAAGAACCTATACACAATATCATATCGTATGATTGTTCACCTGACATGTTTAAACTTAAGAAATTCCTTAAATTTGAAGTTTGTTTCTCTTAATGATGACTGTGTATCAGCTGATTTATTATATTCTTCTGTAATATTTTACAGTTGTGAACCTGACTTTGATTGATCTTCCCGGTCTTACAAAAGTTGCCGTTGGTGAGTTAACGCCTTCCCCTTTTCTTGCATTGAGGATTCTGTAGACATTTTCCTTTTTATCAGCTTTCTGTCTTCTTGAAAGTTTTGACTATTGACTGTTGGAATAACTGGGTTGTTGTAGATGGCCAATCTGACAGCATTGTGCAAGACATTGAGAATATGGTTCGATCTTTCATTGAGAAGGTACTGACCTGCTATTTGAATTTTAAATGTCATTATTTGAATTCTAATCTGTAGGCACTCATTATTCTATGGCCCAAAAAATATTGGAGCAATCTTTCCTTAATGATAATCATTCCTACCTTTTGAACCTAATATGGTGATATCTGGGCTTTGATTGAATAATTGTGTATTATTGTCTTACTTTGTAGCCCAACTCTATCATTCTTGCTATTTCTCCTGCCAATCAAGATCTTGCTACATCCGATGCAATCAAGATTTCTCGTGAAGTGGACCCCAAAGGTACTCTACTGCTTAAGCTGTCTTATGAATTGTAATGTATGGTATGGTTGCTTCAGTTGCCTTGTGCTTATGGATGTATTTTTAGGTGATGATATTGTCCCAAACCTTATTTTGAGCCTTTCAATTAATGGAAATAGAGTTGCCCTAAAATCTTACACTTAAAAGGCAGATTTCATGTTAACTCACCTAGTTGGCTCTTCCTGGGCAGTTTATGTCTTTCATCTATATACTTCGCTTATGTGTCCTGATCTGCTATTTTTGTGTAATATCCTTATTTGTCATTTTAAATAACGAGCATTTGCTGACATAATTTTGTCTCGTGCTAATCAATTCAGGAGAGAGGACTTTTGGAGTTTTGACAAAAGTTGATCTCATGGACAAGGGTACTGATGCAGTAGAAGTAAGATATTCCCATACAAATTTTATTAGTTAGGTTTTTAAAGTAGTCCATAAATAGGGGTACTTCATTATTCTGGTAAAATCCAGTAGTAATTGAGTTCACTCTTGAAATTTCTGATATTCTAGATTTTGGAAGGACGAGCATTTAAACTGCAGTATCCTTGGGTTGGTGTTGTAAATCGTTCACAAGCCGATATCAACAAAAATGTTGATATGATAGCTGCTCGTCGTAGAGAACGGGAATTCTGGTCTAACAGTCCAGAGTACAGGCATCTTGCTAATAGAATGGGTTCCGAGTATCTTGCCAAGATGCTTTCTAAGGTATTTCATTAGTGCGCCTATGAAGCAGTTGGTAAAACCAACATTTTTTTCATCTGAATTTTTTAGCAGTCTCGTCTTGTTATCGATTATTGATTTGGTGCATAATCTTCAATCTTCCAGCACTTGGAAAATGTCATCAAGTCTCGTATTCCTGGCCTTCAGTCTCTCATCAGCAAAACTATTATTGAACTTGAAACAGAGTTGAGCCGCCTAGGGAGGCCTGTTGCTACTGATGCTGGAGTAAGTGGTACTCATATTTTGATATTTTTAGCGCTTTTCTGTCCTGCTTCTAAACCATTCAAATTACTGTAGACTGTAGAGTGACAAATTCATTTGAAGTCTTTCATGAATTTTACTGAGTTTTTAGGCCAGTGTATTCTCATGGAAAAGCTTAATATGTGTTTGGAATTCCTAGGCATAGGTTTTAGTTGATTTCTTTCAACCATTTTTGCTTGGATAAAACAGCTGTGTGATATGCTCTTAACCAAATATGAACTCCTCTGTGAGGAACTCTACCACTTCCGTGCTGATACTTAAAACATCTCAACCTATCATTTTTGTTTCACTTGATTACTCATTTTTCCATATATACGTTGCAGGGAAAGTTGTACATGTCTATGGAAATCTGTCGCGGTTTTGATCAAATATTCAAAGAACATCTTGATGGAGTGTATGTATTATACTAATCATTATTTCAGCAACTAGAAGCTGGTTAAACTTAATGGTAGCACAGCGTGTCCAGTTCAAGCTATAATAAATATGCGTTTTTTTTTTGCAGACGATCAGGTGGTGACAAGATCTACAGTGTATTTGATAACCAGCTTCCTGCTGCTCTGAAAAGATTGCAGTTTGACAAGCATCTTTCCATGGACAATGTCCGCAAGTTAATTACTGAGGCTGATGGATACCAACCACATCTTATCGCTCCTGAGCAAGGGTATAGGCGTTTAATTGAATCTTGCTTGACCTCTATCAAAGGTCCTGCTGAGGCATCTGTAGATGCGGTATGCACCTTTATACCAAACTACTTATTTAATATCATCATGTATCAATTGTTCATATGTTCTAGAGTCGTGCTTTATCCTGAGCCGTACTAACAATGGGGCTTCCTTGCCTTCATGAGTATTGAAAATTTGCCTGTGATGGTGTTTTAAGAACCAGATCACATCATAGCTATGGATACACTATTCAACTTTGGTTTTTAATAAATGTTTTATCATGCTCCAATTTAAAGGCATGTTTGTTGAGCTTATAAGCTTATATGAGTGTATTGTGTGATACCTTGGGATATTGGATGTCTGCAAAAAATGTTTTATCATCTCTCTGAAAGTAGTGGCAGCTCTCACATGTTCCAATTCCTTTTATTGGGTTAGCTGTGAGCTAGCATCAAGTATCTGAACCTCATTGCTGCTGTTAGTCCCCACAGAACTAGTTCAGTATACCTTTTTTTTTGAAGCGAACTAGTTCACTATTTAGTTTGCAGGATGAGTGATGATATCTCACTAATAAGGGCAATGCTAATTTACTATTGAGATCTATTCATTACTTCACAACAAACCTGTACCTCCAAAATCATGCCGATGTTATGATGCTTTGAGATTTCTTATCTAACAACATTTGCCCATTTTTCCAGGTGCATGCCATATTGAAGGAGCTCGTTCACAAATCTATTAAAGAGACTATGGTAAGATGGAACTGTTTTGTGTCACAATTCTTTTTTATTAGTTAAGGAAATCTTTTGCTGATGAGAAAAATCTGTGTTCACAAAATCATACTTTATACATTTTAGATGGCATGTCATCTTCCATATGACTTGCAAAGTTGGCTGTTCTCGTGATCTTTTGTTTTCTGAAGTTCTTGTTTTACCCTTTTTTCAGGAACTACGGCAATATCCCACCCTCCGAGCAGAGGTGAATAATGCAGCGTGTGAGGCCTTAGAGAGAATGAGAGATGAGAGCAAGAAAGCAACCCTGCAGTTGGTGGATATGGAGTGTGGTTATCTGACGGTTGAATTTTTCAGAAAGCTTCCACAGGATGTTGAAAAGGGTGGAAATCCAACACACTCAATATTCGACAGATACAATGACGCATATCTCCGGCGAATTGGTAAATTTTTAAACCATCTTTTCTTTACTTGAATCAACTGTGAAATGCTTGGAGTAAAAATTCTTGAAAAACTTTTCGCCTTTCAAAAAATGCAGGATCAACCGTTTTGTCCTATGTAAACATGGTTTGTGCAAGTCTCAGGAACTCCATTCCCAAGTCCATTGTATATTGCCAAGTTCGTGAGGCCAAACGGAGTTTACTTGATCATTTCTTTACAGATCTTGGTGGAAAGGAGGTAAGTCACACTAAATTATTCATTTAGCAGAATTTGCCTGGGGGCATGTCCATCTTTGACAAATTATCAAAAAAGAACAACAATTTTTTTGCAAGACCTAAGAGAATGCTGGATTTTTTGTCAGCAAAGTATCTTCTTCAAGAGTCTTTTTATTGACGAATATCACTTCAATTTATTGGTTCTTGCAAAAACATCTTAGTTTTTCTAAATTTATCTTTTTCAATTGTTTTGATGACACAAAAAATCCCTCAAGTTCATTTTTGTAACCTTCAGAAAGGAAACTTGTGCTCATACAAATTGCGCCTTTTGCAGGCAAAGGTGTTAGGAAAGCTTTTGGATGAGGACCCTGCAATCATGCAGAGGCGTCAAAACCTTGCGAAGAGGCTGGAGCTGTACCGGAACGCACAGTCAGAGATTGAAGCCGTTGCTTGGGCCAAGTGATCAATGAAAGATGAAAAACGTAAGAGATGTTTTGTATACCCAACAACACACTATATGAATATACCCCGGGATAATGATTAGTTTGCTTGTTTTGATTCGAGTCTAATTTACCGTGTTGTTTGAGTGAATTTTGGATGGTCATCAACTTGTAGGGATTAGTTTGCATTATGTCTAGCATTGAATGTTTGATTCTTGAACATGAATTGCCATTGCTTGCTGTCTTACAAGCTGGGCAAGATATCAATATTGATATGATTGTTACACACCAGGGTTCGGTTACTGTTGATTCTTTTTTGCCTTCATCTATAAAATGAAGGCTGGTGCTGTTTTTTTTTTTAAATAATGTAAATGGCTGTAATATTTAACAAAAAATGTTGATAACCAAAATTTTTAACCTTACCAAAGCTTGAAGTATATTTGTGTGTGAATTTTCAAAATTAAACCATCATTTATATTTTGGGAGGTTTTCATTTGACCAAAGTGAAATTCTTGATTCTTAAAAGGTTAGTTTCTTTCAACTTTCTTTGTACATGTATCCACATGGTTAGTGTCAGTCACATACAATATGGACCCAAAGGAAGGATATACAAAAGATTTTTTATTTGAATTCATTCTGCCCTCAACCAACCATCTTGTAGCAATAAAGCCAACACAGTAGGTCCGACAACCATTACATTTTAAGCAACTACAACACAATAGACACATCCCTTATTTGTTACTCATGTTTTCTTCTTCCCGTCGGGAAGAAGAAAACGTGAGTAACAAATTCTCGTGACTGAACAAACATTTCCCTTCTCATAAAAAATAAAACATAAAAAACTTCTACAACAATGCACAATATCTCCACTTTTTGCTCTTAAACGATGTTTGGGAAGCCACAAGGCTCAGTACCTCTACATTAGAGATAGAAGATGATAACCTCAGCTTTATTAATGTCATCAATGGTACTTGGTGCTGCTCATGGGAAATTAAAATGATATTCATTTAAATACTTCTTTGATTTTTGACAAATTCACTAGAGTCGATCTTCCATATATTTAGAGACTTGAATATTGTGGCGAACTTCATTGCCAAATGTGTCCATCGACCCGAATCTCAAAACCTTGCAGCTAATCCTACAAGGGTGCACTAACACAGACTTTCTCGAGATGAGCATACCTCCTTAATTCCTTTCCTCGTAAAAAAATAATAATAAAAAGAGCTAATCTTTCTAAATAAAACTAGAAAATAGAGACAGAAGTACTAGTGGAGGGCCCCATAGGGCCTCATGGCCCAGTGGGTCCAATTTGTTTAACAATTACTCAGATATAAAATAGGATCCAGAGGTTGTTATAGTGTTATACAAAAGAGTTGGCGGGAGTGAATCATTACCTGCCATGACCAACCACCTCAATTCCCCATCATATTGGCTTCAATCCTAAGAGACTGTAACCTCTCATCTTACTAACACACAACAACAGCACCCTCTTCCTACCTTCTCTCCTTTCTTATCATCATTTCTGTTCACCATCTTAATCTGCAAGTTATAGCCAACCCCCTTTGATCTTGGAAGCCTTGAACCATCACCAAGAACAGTGTCAAACCAACCAATGGCCAATTCCAGATCTGGGTTTTTGGCCATTGGCCTAACTCTTCAGTTTCTGGCTTTTTCGGTCCTTGCGAATGGTCAGGAAGAAGGCGATAATGGTGGCGGGATCTGCAGCCTTGATCTGAACAGCTTTCTTCCACCTCCATATGGGAATCTTTCACAGATGAATTGCCAGCCTATATGGAACACCTTTGTCTTAAGAGTAAGGCTCTTTTCTTCTTTTAAGCCATGTGAAAATCCTGTTCTTCTTTTGTCCTGGATGAACATTGCCCAATTATTGTCCAAAATTATTGCTTTGTTATTAGATTTCTGGACCCACTTGATCAAACTGAATAATTAAACTATTGATTTGGATCTGATATTGGTTTTTAATGTGCAAATCATGCTCAAGTAACTATAGATTAATTAATGAGGATTCTTATGGAATTATTTGCAGTATTCACAAAGCAAAGACAATGTTGTTACTTTTGTGCTATCAGCACTATACACAACCGGCTGGGTTGGGATCGGGTTTTCGAAGAATGGTAAGATGACAGGCTCAAGTGCCATGGTTGGATGGATCAGTAGAACCGGGCACGCGAGAATCAAGCAGTACCATGCTAAAGGCTACACATCCGCGGAGGTTAAACCGGGCAGAGGAGAGTTGAACTTCACATCAATTCCGTCGGTGGTTGTTCTTGATGGGGCTAACATTTATTTGGCTTTCCAGCTTAAATTCTCAGCTCCTCTTGGTAGACAGCCAACTCTGTTGGCTTTCTCAAGTAGGTATCCCAGTGTCAACACACATGAGCTGCCACAACATGATGACAAGACGAGCATCCTCATCGATTACTCTGCAGGTTGGTTTCATTTTCCAAAATGATTTCAAGTGATCCAAGGATTTCTTTGATACCCATATCATGACATCTGATATGAGTATGGATAATACTCGTATCCATATCTGGTATTTGGTACATATTGATATCAAAATCAAACTGATATATGTTGTTTGGTATATGGGATATGTATAACAGAGGATATCAGATATGAATGTAGGAAATGAGTCATACCCATACTTGCGTTTAGTATATCCTGATTCCTGATATCGATATCAAACTCACATATGTTGAGCAGTCTCTAAAGTTTTCTGATTTTTAGGTATAAGAATAACTGCTCCTACTGAATCCAACAACTATGACAAGATGAAGAGGAGCCATGGAGTGTTGGGCATCATTGGATGGGGCTTGATCCTTCCTATAGGATCCATGGCTGCCCGTTTCCTAAGGCACCGAGAGCCACTTTGGTACTATCTCCACACACTCATTCAGTTTACAGGGTTCCTCATCGTTATAGCAGGTGTCGTCGTTGGCCAAGCGCTCTACAACGACATCCATGCTGATGTGGCAGCTCATAGAGGCATTGGATACTTTGCTCTTACTCTTAGCATACTTCAGGTACACAACTGAAATTCAAATCTTTAGCTTTGATGTCTAAAAATGGCAATTTAGGAATAATTGGTTTTGTCAACAGGTATTGGCATTCTTCATAAGGCCAAACCGGGACAGTAAGATCAGAGGACTATGGAATATGTACCATAAGTTCTTCGGCGTCATTGCCCTTTTCTTCGGTGCACTGAACATTGTTCTCGGCATCCAAGTTGGAGGCGCGGGTTCTGAATGGAAGATTGGTTATGGCTTCCTCCTTGGCATTGTTCTTGTCACAGCTCTAGTTCTACAAGTCCTGTCAATGTTGAGAAGTAGCTCAGATAAGACTGATCAACCTCCTGCATACCAAATGAATTGACATGAACTCAATAAGCTTACCAATTTTTCCATGAATTTCCAGATACCAATGTGTTACAGATTGGTGGGCAAAACTCATCTGAGAATCTGAGATTTTGATTATTCTTTTGTCTGAATGGATAGGTAAGTATAGTGTGCATTTCCTGTTGTTCAGATTCTTGAACTTTTTAATTGGAGTGTCATTAGCAGCTTCCCCAGCAGTGTACAGCCACAATTCAGCAGCATTCTTGGTTTTGTTGACAAATTTTGCACACTTTTTTTCCTTGTGTAATGTCAAGATTTGATACAGTTATGTGAAGATAAGATTCACCTCTATGTTACCTGAAAACTCTAATAGGACAGCGTTTTTCATTTTTGTTTTGCGTTTATGGAATTTATACGTTTCTTCGTGTTCTTGCAGTTTCCATTTCTGTATAACGTAAATTCCCCTCAATACATCTTGACTGGTAAAGCAACAATTTTATGTTCATTGATCTAAAAAAATCATTTTCTATGAACTTGATAGCAATTAATAGAAAAGGGGCAGGTATAACTAATATTTTTCAAATGACCCCACAATAGATCTTGAGAAAATATGCAAGGTGTTGTATAATAAAAGACAAAATCAAAAACTGCATTCAGAAACCAAAGTAGGCGTGGATGTAACAGCAAAATTTGTAGAACTTCAAAGTTCAACCTATGTTGTTACCGTGTTGAAATAATGAAAAAATAACTGTCTTTGACACTATTATTCATTGAGCTGATTTGGTCTGATGCTTTCAAGTCTACCGCACTGGAAACTGTCAAGAGTTCAGGACATAATTTTTCGGCATCACTGTGCAGCCCCACCCACCATAGAATTTACTCATCAACAGATCTGCAATCTAGCAAAGACAATGATCAGGATACTCGGAATTAATACCCGACAGATCTTATGAAAGAATCAATGGCATTGCTAAAAGGTGATTTGGAGTTATCATAGTAATGTGACAAGATCTTGTTGGACATTAAAGGGCTTCCATCTATCAAATTGTAAAACAACCGATGAGTAGCAAACAATGTACTATGGCTCCATTTAATCTCAATCACATTGACACTATTATTTTCTCATGAAAGGAAAAAACAGAAGCATTGAATATGAATTACCTATATTTTAATTATGTTTTGTAAAAACAGGAGAGATGCAAAAATAATCATCATACTTTTTTCTCCTAAAAAATGGCATGCAAATAGGAAGGCAACAGTTTTTAGAGAGCTAACCTTTTTAGTATATTGAGACTTGCATCATGAATTTGCAGGCACCTCTAGTGTCACAGGACACCTCTTGTGTAACAAGATGAAGGTACAATACGTTGATGAATACGTATGACATCCAAAATGAAAAAAAGATCCGAAAACTCCTCAAGCCACACCATCTCCAGTAGAAGAGACAGGGATGCAGTTAGGAGGCTCACTTTCTCTGACTACTCTGCTGCATACTGCTTTGAAGGGCTGAGAGCTATACGGTCTTCTGAGCAGACTTATAGGCATTCTTATAGTCTGCTTTCGGTTTCTTCTCCCCCTGATCAAAATTCTCACGCTTTTTTCGTTACTTTCAAAAGGAATTTCAGAGATACTTTCCTTTCCAGCAATTTCATTCACACTGACACAGGTTGGAACTTGTTCATCTCTTTCGGTTTCTCCTTCCTCATTCCCCAACTGATTTATCCAAGGCAATTTCTCAATATTGTCAGTTGACTCCATTACTGAAACTACTTCCTCTTCCTTCTCATCTGGCTTACTGGTAATATCATCTGGAAGAAGAGGAGTCAAGATAGAGCTGGTCTCTGATTGCACTTTCTGATCCAAGCTCAGATCAGGAATGGGCTCGGACACAGGAGACGGGACAGAAAACTCAACAGGATGGCAAGCTGGCCAAATAGTAGTTGGAATATACTCCGGCATAGGATGATTCATGTTACCTTGCCATGGATAATGATTCCTAGGAAATGGGCTACTAGGCTGAGCCTGAGTAAAAGGCGGGTACATGAAGGGAACTTGCTGAATAATATTTGGAGTATGAGGAGGCGACGGATATGCGTGATGTGTCGGGGAACACATAGGATTAACACCAGGCATGAAAGGTCCGGGTCCAGGATGAAGAGTCATGTTCATTGGCCAAGGACCCACTGCAACAGGCCCTGAAGGAAGACTAATGCTCATGGGCAAAGGTCCAGGCCCACCACGTGGTGTTACTGCTGTTGGGTTAAAGGGAGCAGCAGATGCTGATAATAATTTCTTACTTGGGATTTCTCGCGTATCAGCAGTTGGACTTGTTACCATAGGCATGCTTTTCTCCAGATCATCCAGCTCCTTTGGAGAATCCAATGAATCTGTCCCGTGTTTGATATTAGTATTACCCTCTGCCACTTCATGAATATCGATAGTATCAGAATCAATTATCTCCGTTCCAGGTGATGTTAAGCCAGAAGTGTTTTCTTGGTCTCTTGTAGCATCATCAGATTGATTCTCCATACTTGAATATTCATTGATTTCCTTGACATTCTCAACCTCTACATCTGACTTCACAGCAATTTCATTTCCTTTTGAAACCTTAACCGAGGTTTCTTCAGCCTCTTCATTGCCCACTTTGACTTGCAAATGAGAAATAGTTCCTGGCGGTGCAAGAGCCACATCTTTGTAGGAAGGAGATTTTCCTAGGCGAACTATTGAAGCCTTTTCTGAATTCTTCCTTCTAGAAGCTTCCTCTTCTTCTCTTCCAGAGGATGGCTCTTGGGGTTCGGTTTTGGCAGAGGTCGGCACATACTTAACCCTGTATGTAACAGCTTTAACAATCCGCCGCCCGAATTTATTTACATGAGCAGGAGTTTTCCCTGTATGCAGATGATCTGTGTAGTTTGAAGGAGACACTGTCCTTTTTGTCAGTATATAGTATCTACTATTATTATTATTATTATTCTGGTTAGAACTGTGAACTTTAACAGGCTCAGTTTCTGGAGTTGGTAATTCCTTCTTCTGGTAACCAAAAACTTTTCCAATAGTGGCACGTCGCTGTCTCACACGCCTCCTGTAGGATCCAGCAGATCTAGAGCGCTGAACGGGTTGCCATCCTTCTTCTCCTTCAGCATTCATTTCAGATTGAATGTCTTCAACAGGAACAGGGCTTTCTCTGATAGCTGGTTCAAGGACAGGCAATTCTGACTGGACCGTTGGAAGGTTATTTGATGGAATGTCTTCATCAACTTTAACTTCAGATTCCTTCAGTTCTTTTTCTTCCAAAGAAGCCACGGGTTCTTCATCTTTAGCAGCTTCTTCAGAGCTCTTGCTCAGAGGTTGATTGGATTTTTCTTTGATCTGCATGATACAAATAGTTTAAAGGAGGGTGATCAAGAAGTTTAGATACAAATATGATCTCATGTTCAAAACACATATTCAAACAATCTGCTGTTCTCAAACCCCTGAAGTATCTTTGATCTCCATGACTTGTTTAGAATGGAAAAGAGCACCACATGAAATGGGTAGCAAGGTGGTTCAAAGAATATAACATATTTAAGGTACAACTATAAACATAAACTTCATATAACTTTTTTGAATTCAACAAGCTCAGAAATAAACGTATAAGTTTATTCAAATGCATGGATTTACAGAACAATTAAAATCAATAATCATCAAACCATTCAGATGATGTATTCTATCATACTTTCGGGAAAAAAAACTCCAGTGGGTATGAACATTTTTGTGATCTGGAGTCTATCCACAACCGGCTCCATACTGGTTATGTCTCCCCTAAGAGGTTTTCCTAAATCGGAGTTCATGATGATTCCATTTTGATCTAGTTCCAGAAAAGGTGCATATATCTCATGATTGAGGTTTCATAAATTTTGGTTACAGATTCCAGTTTGATCTAGTTCTGTAAAGGTACATTCCGACAAGTAATATGTAACATACCTTAGCAGTAAAGGTTTTACGCTTGGCTGCCACAGAGCCCCTTCCTTTGGGATCATGTGTGGGATTTATGTAATCAAGCAAGTCAGAAACACTGACAAATATTTTTCAAAAGATATCGTAAGTCAATATTATATACAAACTACAAATATTCTTATATATATACACTATGTAGAAGGAAAAGTAAGTACAATAAAAACTTAAATGCATTTTCACTATAAAAGCTCAATTATGTTACCTCAAATGACCCTTGCTAGCTATTGATGCGTCAGGCTTCTTTGTTCCATTCCGTGCAGCTTCTTGTTGTTCAAAAGCCTTAGACTCAAAGTACTCAAGCCAAGCAGCTGCATCCTGCAGAGATAATAACAAGTACAATATATTATATTTACATGTCAATAATTCAAATTTCATCCATAGCGACCATATCCTATGATATTTTTACATGTCAAGTGATAAATATACCTGCGTGCGCAAATCATCAGGACCCAATTTGGCTCGAAGAATTTGCAAGGTTGTTTGTTCATGCTGGACACTTAAAGGATATGCTTCCATTAAAGACAGTGCAATGGCGATAGCATGGTAACTTGCAGCAGTCTGATAAGAAAAGAAGAAAAATAAATTAGCATTTCATTTTACTTTCAAGGATGTAAGATTTCTCTTACTAATTTGACCTCATAATATTCTTGTACAATTTTAACAGATATTAACATAGAAAGGAGCTATTGAAAACTAAAGAAACCTGAATGTGGTCTGGACCAAGCAATCTCTGGTTACATTTCAGAGCCTTGTGGAGATATCTGAGGGCAACATGCACATTTCCTAGGCCTTCTTCCATCATAGCTACATTTATATAGGTGGCAGCCGTGTTTGGATGAGACGGGCCACAAGTGAGATGTAGTAGATACAATGCACGTTTTACGTACCTGAAAGATACAAGGAATATTTCAGTATTTAGTTAAAATTTGTCTTCGAAAAGGAAGAAATGCTAAAGGTTTCCATGATAGTTAGCGGAATAGCAAGGTTTTCAGCTACAAAGCAAAAAAAAAAAAAAAACTTACTTGAGAGCCAGCTCAGTATGCTGAAGTCTGTAATAGAACACAGCTAGGTCCCCGTAACTCTTCATTGTATCAGGATGATCAAGACCTAGCTCCCTCTCATTAATATCCAAGGCCTTTTGCTGGTAGATTGTAGCCTGTAATTCAAATAATATAAGCAGAGTGAGAAAGTAGAGAAAATAAACTTGAAATTTGAAATTTTATCCATGCAATAAATTTGAAATTGTATGAAATATAACTTCCAGGAATAAGAATACTAGCAGTTGTAGAGAACCTGATTAAAATCTCCAGTATGATACAATACTACAGCCAGAAGACTGTAAGCTCCAGCTGTCATCCTATGGTAGGGACCACAAACTGCAACCAGCTTTGCAAGAGCCTGTAGAAGAGTAGTTACATATAAGAATCGATAAAACCATTCCATTGAAGAGGTAAATGTGTGTGTGTATATAAATTATATACTCAAAAGCAGAAAGAAACCTTTGTTCCATAATTAACTGCATCTTCAAGCTTTCCCTTATCTAAAGCAGTCTTTGAAGATTCCAGGAGTTGCCTTCCATCAGCAGATGAGCATGCCGCTTGCTGGAATAGCATGAAATCATATTAATGATCCCATAATAAGAGTTATAATTTCATCATTGAAATACTAAGGTTAAGAAGTCCTCACCTTGTGCACAGGTATCAAGCTAACAATGTCTTTGCTGCTAAAAGGGTTTAGAGAATTCATCTCATAATCTTTTGGCACAAGCTCAATACCAACCTAAAATCAGAGCAACATGATAAGTTCTACGTAGATGAAAACATATGTGCACATTGCTCAGTTTTGGAATTTAACCAGTAAGCTACCTTCTGGCAAAGACCACGTAGTACTGCAAACTTCCTGAGATCATTGTAGTTGAAACCACTGATATCCCAATCATATCGCTTCATCAAAAATACCTCCAACCATCTCCGGGTTAGTCCATGCACACCTTGTGATTTATCAGAATCTTCACCACCCAACATCAAATTCAATGCAGCTGCTAAAGTAACAGCCAGATTTTCTGCAGTAACAGAAGTAATAATCGCCTGGAGAATGTGTTTATAAGCTCGTACAACCATCTCATGAATACAAAGAGACTGAACATGTGATAGTTTTTCTGACAGTTTCACCTGATTACAATGAAAACAAAAAAAACATCAAGCAAGGTATCATGAATCATTGTGATACTAAATTAAAATATTTTCCTACTTATTTTCAAGCCTTCATTTAGAGAATAAGCTGCCTAAGGGCTCTAAAGAGAAAGCAAATTAGGATAGAAGGATCCGATACTATGTTCAGTTAACTTGTACAACAAATAGCTTCCATGGATTAAAAGCAGGTGATGGAGGGATATTCCTTTAGAGTATAGCAAATGAAGCAAAAGAAGATATCAAGTACGGTTATATGTTAACTCACATACACTTGCATATACAACATCCACAAAAATAAGCTTCATTTTCCGAATCAAAAAACATTTGAGTGTATAGCATAAACTTACAACACGTCCCAAAGAACGCATTCGAAGACCTCTTGTATGCATAAAATCAGTCAGTGTTCGCCCATCAACAGGAGAGAGTTCCAGTGAGCCAAAATCTGCAACCTGTTGTTCACATTAAATTCCAGAAAATGCAAATCACAGCAATACAAACTCGGGAGCATTAATTAACAGTATAAATACCAGCTTAGGAAGTGCAACATCGTCATAGTATTTCTGGGAGAGGTCAATCAGTTCCTCCAACGACTGCAAAATATATTTTGTTATTTCATTTAGTGCAGAGCAATCAAATCTTGTGACTTGTGAGCACTGAGATTTAAGTGAAAAATATTACCTTCTGATGCAATCCCGTGTCTGATTCTTTAAGTCGATTAAAGCCCGCTTCAGATAAGATATTTTTCAAGGCTAGTTCACACTCGTCAGCATTAGCTCCAACTGATTCTGTAGCTGTCACAAGATCAGCAGTGTTGTTGGATTTTGAAGCCTCGGATTGTGATCCATCTGACTTCTTGTTTTTGAGTGATCTGAGGGGAGTGCCAAGACCCTGAACCTTCATCTCCTTCTTAGACTTGTCATGTGATGGTTTCTTATCTTTTTCTGTATTTTTCTGATCTTGCAAATGTTGTATCCAGCAAGCGCCAAGCTCCCATCTTATAAAATTGTCTTGCTCTACCTTCTCATCCTGAATTTTCAAAAGACTCTCTTCCACTAGTTTCTCCACAAAAGCTTTGGCTACATGGAACTTTTCACTCTCTGAAGGTTGTAAGTGCACAGCTGAGTTTTGGTGCTCTGCTGCTCCTTTGTGAAGGATCAATCTCAAACTGTAGGATAAAAGTTCTTAGCACTTAATATGCTTGTCAAAGAAAGAATACCAGACATGGGTTATGTTATGTTATGCCTAAATGATTTGATTCATTGTTGGTGGATAAAACAGATCTAAATTTTTTTGATATCAATATAATGATTACATAAAAGACTAAGAAGCATCCATGAATAATAAATATTACCTGTTAATATTTAGAGCATTAGCACCACCATCAGGCTGCTCAAAACTTTCTGTGCTTGAAAATGGTGGTTCCGTGTCTTGCTTTATCTCAACTTTGACTGAAGCAATGTAACCTCCATACCTCACATTTATAGAACCGAGACTGCCAATGTCCTGCAAGGAAGAGGAGACATATCATCATGATTAAAATATTGTTTTTAACCCAGAAATCCCTCTTTAGAGAAGTAACTTATAAAATCTTACATGTGCAGCAGTGTTTTCATCAGCTGTTATCCCTTTAAGCAAATTCTTCTCTGTTAAAGACCTCTGATCCAACCCAGTGGCCCAATGACCATCAATTTTAGTATCAACCTTACAGCTTGCAAATGAAGCATCCTTCATGACAGTAATACACATGTCACCAATTTGCTCCTTGTGAAGAATCTCACAGGTTATAGGTGAAGCAGACAAACTCGGCTCTGCCATAACATGCTGCAAAGTAGAAATGGCTCTAAAGATAGCTACGTCGACGAATAGGCTATGAACAAGAAACGCTTTCCTATCCCGAATCTGTCTCTCTTCAGCTGTCTTACACGGCATTGATGCAACAAACCGAAACTCATTTGACCAAGGTATAAGATCACTCTTCCCGTCTCTTCCTAATCCGCCACCATTTCCTCCCCAAGATTCATCCTCTACAGGAAGAGCGGGAAATGCTGCTGGAGACTGTGCTGCAGCAGGAGGAATAAGCCAAGTATTTGCCCTAAACCCAAATGGCAGATTTCCAAACTACAAGGAGAAATAGGAGTTCGTCAAGGATGATATGAGGCCAAAAGTGAGTATTACCAAACAAATAATGACATAAGATAAGGTAAACAAGCTAATATCAGGAAAATGATAAATAAAACAATCCATATGAGATGTGATATACCTTGTTACGTTCCGAGAAAGCTTTTATCAGATCGTCAAAGGCCTAACATTATAGAGACAACAAATTAATTGGTTAGTTTAGTTAGGGAGAATTGGAGAAGAGAGCAATGTAGATAGTACCACATATTTACATTAGTTTGCAGATGGTTTTGTAATCAAGATACACAGGACAGTGTAGTATAAGGTACTAAAAGACTGAATGCCAGATAAATCACACAATTTTCTATATTCATTTGAAATGTCAAGCTTTTATCTGTTTCAATAACTTGTATATACCTTATCAAAAGCCCTACTAAGCTGCCTTAACAAATCAACAAGGTTGTGACACAAAATCTGATACTTTCCATGGCCCAGAAAGCCCCTCTTGCAAGCCTCAACAAGAGTCACCTTGCCATTACAAAGTTTCACCTGCACAGTGTAGCAAACATACATCATAAATAAAAAATTAAAAAACGTTGACAGTTGACTTTTATATACATATTGACCATTGACTATGAATTTGAAAGGCATACAAAAATTTGAAAGGCCTTACGTCCAGGAAGAAGAGATGATCTTCTGCTAAAACTAGACCATCCAATTCTCTTGAAGATTTCCTTATAACTGTAATCCCACGACAAAACAAAACTTACTAATTTTCACATTTTCCACCACTCAAAAGCCAAATTGGCTCTTCCAATTTAGCCACTTACATAGAAACCAAAAATTCTGAAATTACACTCACATTGAAGAGGAGGAGTGAGGTGAGAAAGAGAGAAGAACTCGTAGAAGCTACCAAGCTTCGGGCACGCATTGTCCATCTCTCCCTCCCCATCCATCATCGACAGCTCATCCTTCAACGCCGCCGTCTTCGCCTTCGGAGATCCAGCCTTCACCGGAGCCGTCGCATCCACCGCCTCCTCCGTCGGAGAAGACGATTGCTTCTTCACCGACTTCTTCGAACCCTTACCATCTCCCTCCGCCTTGTTCGAATCCTTTCCAATTGAAGGCGGCGATGACGATGGCCCGAAGCTCGTGGTGCAAGCAACAATGTCGAGCAACCGCCTAACGTGCGCCGCCGCGCTCTCTTCATCGTAGTCGTCTGCGGAAGAAATTCGTCAAATCGCGCGCTCTCAGAGAATTCAGGGAAGAAGAAGAAAACGATTTTCCTTTTTTCCTTTTTTCCTTTTCTTTTTTGTTATCTGACAGAAAAAAGATAAGGCAATGCGACGTCGTTTTCGTTTTATTACCTTCGACTAGCGTGAGGAGGCAAGGCTTCAGAGCCACAACGTCCACCGTGTCCTTCAGACGTGGCCCTCTTACCTGCAGAGATTTAAAAAAAAATTATTTAACTCAATAAGGAATGGTCGAATTTGCCCTTTTAGGAAAGTTGCGGATGTCGAGAGAGAATAATCTCGAAACGACACCGTTTTCTTGCAGAAAAATTAATTATTATTACCTCATGAGATAAGGAAAAGTTTGTGATGTTGCAAGTTAATGTGTTCACTGCCAGAAGCTTCCGAATGTCAATTATTCGATCCGTTGATATTCCCTGATATAAGCAAAAACAAATAATTACGTCATATTGGTCAATTTAATAATTCCCACAAAAAAATATTATAATTCAATTTTCTAGGGAAAAAAAAACTGAAAAATGTCGTTTTTGCGAAGAAGTTTTGATTTTTTATTATTTTATCATCGCCGAATTTCACATTTTGAAAATCCGAGTTCCGGACAAATAACCTAACATTGTCGGTATTTTCGAGATTGCGTGAGGAATTATGCAGCTACGTACTTAACTTGAATGCCTCATTTACATCTCGGGTTCACTTGAAAGATTAAAGACCACATATATAAAACGACAAACGTCTATATCTAAGACTCTAAATCTATGCAATCGTGTGTTTTCGGTTTATAGAACTTTTATCGAACTCGTAAAAAAAACACGTATGTCTTTGAAATAGAATTCTTTTATCATAACAATCTTAAAATAAGTACAAAAGGTTACGTTAAGCTTTTTATGTCTATAAAAAGAAACTATCATCTTACCTAAACTAAGGTACTTTAAATCTCATGCTATGAAAGTAACAAAATACCCTACTTTGCATTTATTATATGTGACATGTGATTGTAACAAAGTAAGCTTAGTACAAAGAATTTTTAGTAATAGACTTATCTATATAGATTTGCTCTCAACCAATGAGCAATTGCCAATAACAACAAACCCAAGCTTTTAAAAGGATTCGTGGGGTTCTAACTAGCAATCAAAATGCTCCACGTATACCCTACAATCCAGTTTCATTACTCGAAAAATCTAGCATCATCCATTCATCCATTAACTCTTAAAACGTTAATTAAGCTAATTTAATCCCTTACATTAGAAAATAAAATTAAAAAATACAATATTGAAAAAAATACACAAAAAAAACGTTATTTACATTGCGTTTGAATTTCGATGAGTTTATTGGTAAACTACTTTCATAAACAAATTAAACAAAGAAATTAAATGCAAAAATTGAATTGAAATTCAGACCTTAAGCACAACACTTGTCTCGTCGGGAAGGTTGACAGTAATATCCACAGCAACCGGAAGAACTGAACCAATAATTAACAAATTTAATTACAATTAATTACCCTTAAAATGAAATAATTAAACAGATAAGATAAATAAAAATGAATTTTACTCTTCTCCTCCTTCTTCTTCTTGTCTCCCTTGCCCTTCCCCTTTCCGTTCTTCGGCGCCATTTCTGAATCTCTAAATCTCGAGAGCTGAATTTATACACAAAATAAAAGCGCAACAAACAAATTGAAATCGAATCAGGTGAGTCGAAACTGGCCACTATAAAAGCCCTCCATTAGCGAGCGCAAAAGAGCACTGAAAGTGGGGGATTGAAGATTTAAATAAGCGAAAAAGGCGGACGGACGCCATTAATGAGCTGACCTGTGGTGGTGTGAGATAACGAAAGCGGGCGCGCGCGCGAGTTCAGTGCACCATTAATGGTGGAATTGAAAATTGAAATTGAAATTGAGAACGGGGGAGAGGGGAAATTGGGATTGAGAAGAGCAGAGGAATTGAAGATAAGAGGAATTGGAATTTGGAGGAAGAGGAGGGGAGAGTGAAAATATAGGGAGAGGGAATGGTGCGATAAGGAAGGAAGGGTGGAAATTTGAGAGTCAGTCTAAGTTGGCATTGTATGGCAGTTTCTGTGCCTGTCTTACTTGTTGCCTGTTGGATTAATCATTTTTATTTTTTTCTCTACTTGATGATAATAATAATCTCTTTATTTCTAATTTCTGTGGCAATTTGCAGATTTTGTTGATAATAATGAAAATAATGAGAGATAGTATCACTCAAATTCAAATACACTTTTGAACTTTAGGTTCTCGTCTAGGCTGATATATTAATAGTCTAAATTTTCTACTCAAAACATGATGATAATAATGAGAGGGAGATGAATTAAATAATATACAAATTTTAGGAGGGGAAAATATTAGGACTGGGCGAAAATTGGTATGGATCGGGATTTTTGGCTATAAATTTGGTTCGAGACATCCTATATGCTGGTAAATCACAATGGTACATGAGTAAAGGCTGATGATAAATGAGATACAGGTGCTTAGATGGATGTGCAGTTACATAAATTTGGACAAGATTAGGAATGAAGTGATCATTTGCACGTATAGAGGTGGAGTAACAATGTGTCTGCCAGGAGATTAGAGATTTTCGAGGAAAAGGGACAGACCGAAGAAACGTTGGAAGGATAGTATAAAGTATAAAGCAACATATTATCCAATTGAGAATTTCAACAAATCTAATAATGTGCAGGGGGCGATGGAGGGAAAAGATCAAGGTGGAGGACTACTAGTTGTTGAATGTTGACCGAAGTTTATTTTTTTCTACTCCGTTCTTGCTGGTCTTGGTTCTTTCAGCCGCACCCTCTGACATGTCAACATAGAGTCATAGGAGCGTCCTCATCTTGATCCTAAAAATTCCGCTGCAGCGGAACCCTACTAAATCAATGTTATCGTTGTTCAAATTGGATTCAAAACAGAACCGAGAGAATATCGAACTGGTTCTCGATCCATGATCTTTTAAAAACCAACTTTTGGTTAAATTTTATATATTTGATAGTTGTAAAACTCATATTATATATCTAATATTTAATAAACTATAATCTTTAAAAAAAATATTTTAAAAAATCAATTTCAAAGGCCCAAAACCACACCTCAGGGGCCAAGATTGGACCGAACACCAGCATTTTTGGTTCAATCCTTGGACCGAACACCTATGTCTAACCATTGTCTAACCCAATACAAAATGCACAAATAATTTTAGGAAAATATGCACCAAATAATTATTTTTTGTATCTTTTGTATGGTGGGTGCCATATATTAACCGTGTTTGCACGTCCACATTAATATACCCTACAAATCGTGTCATTGAGTTTGAACGTTAACATTGAAATCAATAAATCATGGTTTACATTAAGTAAGAAACAAAGAATATGTAGTACTTTTTTTTTTTGTCGAAGAAATATCATATTTATCTTATACAAGCAATGAGTTAATTAAGTGACATTGTTTATACATAAGGCATACATTTTGACTTAATGACGATATAGTTAGTTATTACCTTTGAACATTCTTTTGGATGAGATATCACAAGATAAAATATAGCTGAAAGTATGTAGTCGACGATAAATGGTAAAAATGTATGAGTTAATTTATCAGTCATATCATTTATCACTCAAGGCGCGTGAAATTCAAACGTCCTCAAAAACTTGTAGACTGAATATGATGTTAGAGACTCGTAATTTAAATGGTGACCTTATATTGTTCAAATATGTTTATACTTTGATTCAATCACAATTGATTAAATTGAAGTGTTGTCTATTTACATTTGATTCAATTTTTAACCCTTAAATCTAAAAGAAAGATTGCTGATAAGAAGTTGTGCACAATATGTAGAGTAATATAAACAAAATTAAATAAAGTTATGCATACATTTTGACTTAATTTTAGTGGAAAGTATTTTTTTAATAAAAAATGATGCTCTACATATTATATTATATGGGTTTGACACGAACTTAACTAAAATTTACCGTTAAGATAAAGTTTTGACCTAAAAAAGTGACTGTAAAATAAGTGTAAAATATTAAAAAAGACAAATTTAAGGTATAGAATAAGGTTGGTGTCCTATACTAATATTAAAGAATAATAGCATCCTGTTATTATTTTAATATTGGTAGGAGTTACGTATTATTTTATTTTTGTTGTTGTTGTTGTGAAAGAGGGCTCATTCATTAATTAAACCCGTTTAATTCAATCATAAAGAGCTTATATTATTCGGTCTTTCTAACCTATGCTCTAGGGGCATATGATAAGCTTCTCGGTTTTAGAAACTAAAATTCTAAAAAGAAAATGAATAAATTCGTCGTAAAAAAGATTTAAATATCCAAATAAATAAAAATACCAAATATTCCTAAAATAAGATGCTTAACCTATGAACATAGGTTAGAAAATCCGATATTATAATAAGAGTTGCTCATTACTATTATTAGTGGCCATGGAAAATGAAAGCTTCTTTTTTTGGTAATATGGAAAATGAAAGCTTTAATTGTAAAATTTGTAGCTTTTGTGTAGGGCTTTCCAATTAAAAGTTTTATAAGCTCTATGAACTTCTATAAGTTCATGGTTTGGTCTCCCTAACAGGACACATTAATATATCAAATTTAGTATATATGTTTTTTGTGTATTGTTATATCTTTTTAAAATGATTCACCCATTATTTATTAGAAAATAGTTTTAAAAAATAAATTCAAAACTAAATTATTAATGTGTGTCAAGTTGAACCATTATAGAATTTATAGTTCGTGTATATAGTGTGCTGATCGATTGAGATTCTCTATCCAAGAAAATGACCCATTTCATGCCTCGTTCATATTTTTTTTAATGTGAACTTGATTATATTCAACAACTAATTAATAACGAGTTTAGAAAAAAAGAGAAGATTAATAATGATAGGATTTGAATATGGAGAAATATCAATGGGGCACATGCATGCACCTCTAATGACAAGCATGAAACATGTTGAAGAACATAATTGATAATTAGTTCTCTCCGTAGGAAATATATTTGGTTTAAAATTGCATTTTGTATAGGTATAGAAAATAAAAAACTTATCATTCAAAAACTCAAAAATTATATATGTTTCAAGATAATAAGTACAACTCGTATAATTTGGAGCTAGATATTTTAACCTCTTGATGATTAAAATTTAACGATTTTCTTACAACCAAAGGTGAGACTGTTTTGTCAAGAGATCGATTGTACTTAAAAGTGAATCACAAACTAAGGGTGCCTTAGATAACAAGCTTATATGACTTATTACTAGAGCTGTCAAAAGCTGACTCAACCTGAAAAACCAACCCGAATCGTTCGAAAAATCCGAAAATCTGAACCCGAAATTTAAAAAAATCCGAACCCAATAGATCTAAAACCCGTTGAATTGATCCGATTTGTTGTATTTTTAGAATATATATAATATATTTTGAAAATTATAATATATTTTATTATTTAAATATATAAAAATAATAGATTATTATTAAATATCATTTTTTAAACACTATAATATTTTAATAATTGTAAAAAAAATTGATTCTCTTGACCTGTTGGGTCGACCCGACCCGCCCGAAAACCCAAAATTACCCGACCCGAGTTGACGTATGACCCGTTATCCGAACACGAAATAACTGAACCCGAATCCGACCTGATCGACCGGCCCATTTGACAGCTCTACTTATTACACTTTTCGAGAAAAATAAGTAATTATACGTAACTTCATTGGTATATTATCACTTATATACTACAATTTTTTCCTTACAAAAATACTAGATAAAGTAAAAAAAAAATGTAGCTACTCCAAAAATTTCGTGGCCTATCCATGGCCATTGGGCATAGTCACGAGGTCTTGGAATTTTATGTAAACGCTAAGGTGGAAGATAATACCCTAATTGTTTTTATTTTGCAACGTCCCTTTCAACTTCGTTCAATATGTCTCACTTTTTTTCTTCGTTTTTTGTTTACATGTGTTTGATAAAATCTTACCCTTAGATTTTATTTTTAATTAAAATTTTCTGCCTATGAAATTGCTTTTAGTATGGGTATTTTTATCTATTTGTTTTTCATATTAAAATGGACCACATTATTCTTTATGGGTATTTGAATCGTGCAAGTGTGTATACAAAATTTGAAAAATGGTGGATAAACCCGAAATGAAATGGTCCCAAATCTTGTGAACCCGATTATATAATCGGGATAAATGACATAAAAATTATAATCTCGCTAAATCATGGGTATTTGGTTTTGGATGTGAGATTTAGGTTTCTAACCTTCAATGACTTACATTAAAATTGAGATTGACATCGCTCTATTATTTACAAAGCGGTTATAATTAATTAATAGACCATTGTTAATAAAATCTAGACCATGTGTAAATTATAAACATACCTCAATGTGAATAAATAAGAATGTAGACATTCTCATCATAGTTAACCCAACGAGGCTCCGCTACAGCCGAATTTGGGGTCAAGATGAGGGTACCCCTGTCCAAGGGAAAGGGGTACGCCCGATAAACTCAAGAAAAATCGAAATTCAGCTATGTTACAATAATAACTTAATTTAGTTAGAATGCATCAAAATTGATATAGGAACTAAATCCATCTCAAAGACACTGTATAAAAGCCAATGAGAATGAGGATGTGCCCCAAAAATCTAGACCTTCTACATTTGAAAAAATATTTAGATGTGTAATTTTGTTTTGGTCTTAGACACTTTCCATAACAATTAAAACGGGAACCTCACTTAGTAAACAAATATGGATTCACACAAAAGATTGATGTTCTATATAATTAGTTTTGAATCTCACTCGATTATTATATATCACGAACCAACAAATAGTAATTTATTTATAATTAATAAGATTTAGTGATTGCCACCTTTCGTAAAACGATTTTTCTAACCTATGCGCTTGGGGCATAGGTTAAGACACTTATAATGGAAAGATTTGTTGATTTTTATTATATGGGGTAATTTAATTTTTTCTAATAGGGTTCATTTATTTCCATATAGGGTTTTAGTTTCTTAAATAAGAATGTTTAACCTATGCCCTAAAACCGTTCATAAAAATACACTCCCGTACTTGGGGGAGAAAAAAAAAGATGTGTTTGATTATTTTAAACGAGTTTAATTATATCAATAGATTTGGATATCTTACTAGATTTACTTTATTCTCTATATTAAATAATATTTTTTCTATTCTAATTTATCTTCTTCAGGTTGCTTATATAACGATTAGGGCATAGGTTAGGATCCTTAAAATAAAAATAATTAATAGATAAGTGTTTATTTTGAATTATTAATTTTTTAAAATATTTTATTAATTTCCTTGTAGGGTTTTAGTTCCTTGAACATATGCTTATTAGAAAAACCAATATAATTAAAATCGATTTTTAACTATTTTTGGTGGCCTTTACCGGTGGTGGGTTCATCTTACTTATTTATTGGGCCTTAAAGCCCATTTATGTACAACCGGCCCATCTAGACCTCGTACGCAACGATCAACAATTGCTTCATCACAATTCACACATCATCGGATTACCGATTACGCCGCTTGCACAACAACTACGCAAGATACCAAAGAGAGAAATTGATCGGGAGAGATTTTGGGTTTACATTCAACGACATGCAAATATCCGATCCGGTTTTGCTCCGAATCGAAGAAATCAAAGAAGATATTGTGGGTTGCAAGAGGAAGAGCACGAGTGACGAGTCCAGTGTTGATCTCAACGTTACAACAACGTTGAACGTAAGTTGTTGTACATTAATTAGCTACACAAAGAGTATTTCATCGACAGGATCCTACACCTTTTTTGTCGACATTAGTCTCAAAACTGATAGTATATGCACAATAACCAAGCCAGCGGGTCTAGATTTATCGGATCGGGTTTTAATGGGTCTTAGTTATAATTAGACCTGTAAAATATTATGGAGAATATATATTTATTTTTCTTAGATAATCATAATTAATTATAAAGTACTTTAATTAATTGTGATTTTAGAAAATTAAATATATATTCTCCATAATATTTAAGCAACAAAATTCTCCGAGATCATTAGTGAGGGCTATTGATTTTGAATAAATAGTGGGAGTTTCAAATTATTATAAAAGTCCTTTTATTTGAAGTATTTGTTATGCTTATTTATCTTCTATGCATTATTTATGTAGATATCATGGCAAGTAACAGCTATGGAACCTTAACATTGCGACACATCCTGGACAAGGAAAATCTTCTTAGTGGACCAAACTATCTTGAATGGCTCAGGAAACTGAAAATTGTTTTGAGACATGAAAGAAAGTTGTATGTCCTAGAAGAAGAAGAGTCGGTTGTACCGGCAGATGACGCCCCAGAGGCCGAAGTAAAGGCCTATGAGAAATTCACGGAGGATCAGATAGATGTAGAATGCATCATGATGTCTGCAATGGTTCCTGAATTGCAGAAGCAACATGATGACATGAGTGCCAGGGAAATTGATGCTCATCTACGTGATCTGTTCCAAGAGAATGCAAGGGTTGAGCGTTATAATACCTCTAGAGCCCTATTTAATTGCAAGATGCAAGAAGGTAGCCCAGTGGAGACTCATGTCCTGAAAATGATCGGGTACATAGAGCGACTCGGAAACTTGGGTGTAGCTATGGATCAAGATTTAACAATGGATCTTGTCTTGTCATCATTGCCGGAGAGTTTTTCTCAGTTTATCATGAATTTCAATATGAATAACATGCAGAAAACTCTACCAGATATTTTGGCTATGCTAAGAACTGCTGAAAAGGACATTAAAACGTCAAAACCAGCAAAGCAATCTTCACTAGTTCTCAATGTGAACAAGAACAAGAGAAAGGGCAAGGGAAAAGAGAATCCCAAGGCCAAGAGTGTGAAGATAGAAAACAAGCCAAAGAAAGGGGTGCAGAAACCTGTAGCTGAGGAGAAAGAAGCTACATGTTTCCATTGTGGCAAGAAGGGTCACTGGAAGAGGAATTGCACAATCTTCTTAGAGAAGAAAAACAAGGATGCTGAACCTTCAGGTATCTTAGTTGAGTGCAGTATGTCTGTTTCTACTTCATGGGTATTGGATACCGCCTGCTTTTCTCATATTTGTGTGAATTTGCAGGGACTAAGTAGGTGCAGAAGGCTTTCCAAAGGCGAGGTGGATATACGAGGTGTTAATGGAGCAAGGATTGCTGCTTTAGCCGTCGGGACTTATTCTATCACTTTGCCGAGTGGATTAGTTTTAAATTTGAACAATTGTTATTATGTTCCTAGTTCTACCAAGAACATTATTTCAGTTCCGGTTTTGGATATTGAAGGTTTTACATTTGAGTATGGAAATCGAATTTTTTCGTTTTACTTGAATGGTTTGTTCTATGGGAATGGAATATTATATAATGGTTTATATCTTTTGAACTTAGAAAAGCCAGTATCATGCATCACTGAAAAGAAACAGAAAAAGGATGACTCAAATGCTACCTATTTATGGCACTGTAGACTTGGTCATGTAAATGAGAAGCGCATCGCTAAACTTCATTCTGAAGGCTATTTGGATTCTTTTGAATTTGAATCCATAGATAGATGTGAAGCGTGTTTACAAGGAAAAATGGCTAAGGCACCTTTTACCAAGAAAGGTAAGAGAGTTGGAGAGTTGTTAGAGCTCATACACAGTGATGTGTGTGGACCTTTATCAACTCAAGCCAGAGGTGGCTATTCTTACTTCGTGACGTTCACATATGATTTAAGTAGATATGGATATGTTTATTTAATAAGGAACAAGTCAGATACCTTTGATAAATTCAAAGAGTTCAAAAACGAGGTAGAGAATCAACTTGGCAAGAAAATAAAAGCTCTTCGATCGGATCGAGGCGGTGAATATTTAAGCCAAGAGTTTATTGATTACCTTAAGGAGTGTGGAATAGTTTCACAACTAACTCCTCCTGGAACACCGGAATGGAATGGAGTTTCAGAAAGGAGGAATCGCACTCTTTTAGATATGGTAAGATCAATGATGAGTCATGCAAGTCTTCCATTGACATTTTGGGGTTACGCTTTGGAAACAGCAATCCACACACTTAACCGTGTTCCAACCAAGGCAGTAGATAAGACACCATATGAGATTTGGCGAGGTCATAAGCCTAATATGTCTTATCTCAAAGTATGGGGTTGTGAAGCTTATGTGAAGAGCACATACTCAGATAAGCTTGCAGCCAGGTCTATTAAATGCAATTTTGTTGGATATCCTAAGGAAACTAAAGGATATTACTTTTACGTTCCCAATGAGCACAAGGTTATTGTTGCTAGGTATGCTACTTTCTTGGAAAGAGAGTTCATCTCTAAAGATAGTAGTGGGAGTAAGGTAAGTCTTGAGGAAATTCAAGATTCAACTAATGAGTTGGAACAAGAGCAATCGGTTAGGCCATCCCAGCCAGAACCTGAGATTGCAGAAATGCAAGAGCTACGTAGGTCCTCAAGAGTGCGAAAGGAACCAGAGAGAATGAGCCTTATCGTCACTGAGCATGGTGAAGTTTTGCTCATCGAGAATGATGATGAACCTTCAACCTACAAGGAAGCTTTAGCTTCACCAGATTCCGAGAAATGGCTAAATGCCATGAATTCTGAAATGGACTCCATGTACACCAACGAAGTATGGGAGTTGGTAGATGCACCAATTGGGGTTAAACCTGTTGGGTGCAAGTGGATCTTTAAAAAGAAGACAGACATGGATGGTAATATTATTACCTATAAAGCAAGGTTGGTTGCAAAAGGTTTTACTCAACGTTATGGAATTGACTATGATGAGACCTTTTCACCGGTAGCCATGCAAAAGTCTATCAGGATTTTGCTTGCAATAGCAGCTTACTATGACTTTGAGATTTGGCAAATGGATGTGAAAACCGCTTTCCTAAATGGGAAGTTAATAGAGGAAGTTTACATGGAATAACCTCCAGGGTTTGAAACGTCTATGAGTACAAATAAGGTTTGTAAGTTGAAGAGATCCATTTATGGATTAAAGCAAGCGTCTCGGAGTTGGAATCTGAGATTTGATGATGCAGTCAAGGAATTTGGCTTCATTAGAAATTCAGAAGAACCTTGCGTTTATAAAAAGGTTAGTGGGAGCACATTAGTGTTTCTAGTTTTGTATGTGGATGATATTCTTCTCATCGGGAATGACAAGCCATTCTTGGAATCTACCAAGGCATGGTTGTGCAAGTGCTTCTCCATGAAGGACCTAGGTGAGGCAGCCTATATCTTAGGAATTAAGATACACCGAGATAGGTCTAATAGGCTGCTTGGTCTAAGTCAAGGCACGTACATTGACAAGATCTTGAATAGATATAAGATGCAAGATTCCAAGAGAGGACTTTTGCCCTTGTCACATGGTGTACGTCTCTCTAAGCAAATGTGTCCAAAGACACAACAAGAGAGAGACAGAATGAGTAATGTACCTTACGCTTCTGCGGTTGGGTCCATTATGTACACTATGACATGTACACGGCCTGATGTCTCGTATGCAATAAGCATGGCGGGTAGATATCAGTCTGATCCAGGTGAAGGTCACTGGAGTGCTGTTAAGACTACTCTCAAATATTTGAGAAGAACCAAAGATCAAGTTTTGGTCTATGGGGGAGAAGAGGAGCTGGTGGTCAGAGGTTATACTGATGCTAGTTTTCAAACAGATCAAGATGATCTAAAGTCGCAAATGGGTTATGTGTTTTGCCTAAACGGTGGAGCTGTTTGTTGGAAGAGTTCCAAACAAGATACAGTTGCTGACTCTACGGCAGAATCCGAGTATATAGCAGCTTCGGAAGCAGCTAAGGAAGCAGTTTGGATCAAGAACTTTATTACAGAACTTGGAGTGGTTCCTAGCATTGAAGGTCCAGTTAGATTGTACTGTGACAATAATGCAGCTGTTGCACAGGCTAAGGAACCAAGATCTCACCAGCGATCCAGGCATGTACTTCGGAAGTACCACATCATCAGAGAAATAATTCAAAGAGGAGATGTTGCACTAAGCAGAGTTTCAAGCGATGAAAATATTGCTGATCCATTAACTAAGGCCTTACCTCAGTAGAAACATGATGCTCATGTGAGGGGACTAGGACTTAGAGTTTGGCATTGATGTATGCAAGATACTATTATAGTATGCAAGTTTGTCGAACGAGTTTTATTTATATGACATTGATACATTTTATTTAAAAGGCAGTATTTATCATGTTTATTTTGTTTGTTTGCTAACATTTAATATTGATAAAATCCTTAGAATATGATGTCTTGTGTAAATTGATGATATAGTTATTTATCATCAGTGAGAATTTTACAAACAAGGTTATATTCTTAAAACGTCCTTGGTCGGATTAGTATCGAGAAGGGATATCGAAACTACAGACCAATATGTGAATAGACTCTAGGTTCATCTCGCTGAACCGAGGGATAGTTTTTCCAAGTCATTTGCATGGGTGCTCAAGGATAAGTAGAGCTACTGGACCGGCCCGAATTAGAGGATACCACATATATGTGAAAGCGTCATTGGTTCCTCCTCTAAATGAATGAGTGTTAGTGATCTCATGACTTGAGACTGTCACATAATCCTATGCATGGAGTCTTAACTTTGATGCCGTTAAACGTAGCTTTTATGAGTTGCAACTAATACGGTTATTAGGTTGAGGCAAAGTGTAGAGAGGATAGTGATTGAGTCAAGAAAGGATTCATCCCTCTTTTGGACTAGAGAGTAAATATCGCTGGCCACTTGGTTGAGATATAAGTGACTCTAAAATCCATGGCCATGGTAGAGAATTTTGAGTCTAAGTTATCTTTGCTAAACCAAGTAAATGATTGAGCTTAGTGGTGACGCGTTGTGCACTAACTTAATCTTGATATTGGTGATGAAGAGATCGAACTACACATTAATCAGTTCATAGTGGTATATGGTTCACCAACCATTTCTGTTTTGTTGGGTGGTCAACAACTGTTGCTAGACGGTTACCTTGACTTGTGTTGGATAACACTACCTTCAAGATAGAAACCTAGAGGGTCGCACACATAAGCACGATAGATGGGAAATTATAAAAGTTGTTGATTGGAAATTTCTAAAGTTACTTGAAATGAATCGACGTAGTTTCGGAATTAAGTAAACTATTTCGAAAGGAATCATGAATATGAGAGTTGACTTTGGACCTGAGGTTAATAAGATAATGACTTGAGTTTGGTAATAGTGCAAGTGGGAGATTGATAGTATATGCACAATAACCAAGCCAGCGGGTCTAGATTTATCGGATCGGGTTTTAATGGGTCTTAGTTATAATTAGACCTGTAAAATATTATGGAGAATATATATTTATTTTTCTTAGATAATCATAATTAATTATAAAGTACTTTAATTAATTGTGATTTTAGAAAATTAAATAAAGAGATAATAGATAGAGTTTATCTCTTGTGGCAAGTGGATAAGTAGAAATCTTAACAAGATATTAAAATAATATTATATCCTTAAGATTGATTTTTTCACACGATTTGCAAAATCAAACAATGCCCTAATATATATATGATTTGCATATCATCGGCCAAGAGAGGGAGGTACGCACATATTGATTTCTCCAAACCGAACTCTCAATTCTGGTGTACGTATCGGTTAAGCGCTCTAGCAAGTGTTTTTCCGGTATAAAAAATTGTGCCCGTTTGTGTGTGTGGATACCGCTAGAGGAGCAACACTTGGGGCTCTTTGGTGATCAGAAAAGGTTTGAACTTGCTATTCGGATTCGCGTTTGAGGTAACGATCTGATCCGATTATTTATTCTATGTTATCATACTGATCCTTGGGAATTTTGGGATGAAAGTTTTTGTCTTTTCCGCTGCATTTGCATTCCTAGAACCCAACAAAAACATTATCAGAATCACCCTCTAGCTAGCTAGGCCGAAGAGTACTTGTAATGCAGTATATTGTAGGTTGAACATTAAAGGACAAAATGCATGCAAAATAGAGTTCATATGCTTTAATTTAAGGGTTTCATTTCTATGTTCTTTCGGTAACCAACTAACCATTCAATATATCAAATGTGAAAATGTGTATATATTCTAATCCGTACCATAGAAGATAACGTCTTGTTGATCAATTTTGTAAACTTTGAAATGTTCATAGTTTTTTTTTTGTGTGTTACTTTAGAGTTTAATTAAGACCTTGATTTAGAAAGATTTTCTTGGATTTATCAAGTTAAATTGAAAGAAATATTAGGGTTATCTTGTTTCAGTTAGAGGAACATATAGATTCGCTAGTTGGATGGATAATTGACTCCTGAATTATTTCCTAATCATTCATTCAATTCCATGGGGAATTTAGGGTTTTTGTTCAACGAAATGGATATCTCCGATCGGGTTCTACGTATTGAAATCATCATATCACATGATTGTTCTTGTGATAGTGTTGTCAAAGTTACGACTCTGAACGTCAATTCTCGTATCTTAGCTTCAGAAAGTTCGTTTTTCTACAAGGTAATTAAATCCTTTGATCTTTAATTTGTTAGTGATATGGATCGATCAGATTGTTATTTAATCAACTTGTTTTATATTTCTATGGATGTAGTAATTCGAAAAAGGCATGAAAGAATCACGCCAAAAGGAAGTGACACTGAGAATCGATGCTTCTGGTATATACAATGAAACTCATAATTAAGTTAAACTTTGAATTAATTAAGTTTGATATTAATGAATGGATTTTTTTTATCCTATGTACTAAACTACTCAAGTACCTTCTTTTGTAAAAAAATTATTTATTTAGGAATTTTATTTTATTTTTTTAAGAGTTTATGATTTTCCTATTATAATTTTAATTTCTAAAAGAAGTTTCTTATCTATGTCTTGGTTAGAAAGACCGCAAATTAATATTATTTTTTGAATTCACAGAGGAAGCGCCTTTGATGGACCTCCTCAATGCCATGTATATCAACATCTTGAGTGCAACTACCACTACTGAGTTGTTGGGTGTTTTAATCGTCGCGGACAAGTTTGAGGTTACTTCTTGTATGCGTTATTGTAGTAACTTGTTGGAGAAGTTACCCACACCGCTAGAATATGAACCTTGTTACCCTCAACTTCCTTGTGTTTTGATGGATGAAGGAGTTGTGTCGTTAAAAGATGCGCCTAAGAAGTATATCGTTGCACGTTATATGGATTTCAATAAGTAAGTTGTCTAGTATCTATCCCTTCTTCTTCTTTTTGGCAATTCAATTAACCCGACTTGACCCACCCGCTATTTTACGGGTTGGGTTATGCATCAATAGAGAACTTTTCTAATTTACAGTCGACCCATAAGACCGTTGTAATATTTAAAATGTTAACATGAGTCCAAATGGGTCAAGCGGTTAAAAATCAATTTGTTTAATCCATTTGACCTAGTTAAACGGGTCATGAATCTACTTTATTTTTTTACGAGTCGTCAGATCGACTCGTAAAATGAGTTGCGGTCAAATCGACCTATTGGACAGCTCTAAATTAAACTGAACCCTAGTTTAATAACTAGATATCTTTTGCATGAACATTTATATAGACCATTATAATTCGAATTACCCAATAATGCTTGGTTTCTTAATTTGAATCTAAATTTGAAGGTTCCAAGAAGAGGGGATGGGCTTGCCTCTTTGTGCTTTGGAGGTCATTTTGGGAAGTGATGGTCTTCGAGTGAAATCAAAAGATGATGTTTTTGATTTTATTGTGAAACTAGTTATACCAGTCGTGCCATGCACGACTACGACTCGAATTAAGTACGAGCATATTTATTTTAATATAATAATACATAAAAGATAAAAAAATTATACTCACATACGTACACTAGGTTTTTATTTTTAGAATCAAATAAATTTTAAATTTTTATAAATAAATAGAGAGAGAAATTATTTGAATTTTTTTTTAATAAAAATAAAAGTTGAAATGTTAAAAATAAAGTTGGGCCAAAGTCAATGTGGTGGTTCAAAAAGATACAACTTTACTATAAGTTATTAGTAATAAATAGCAAAAATACTATAAGTTGTTACAAAATTTATTAAAATATAATTTCATTAATTTATTCACAAATGCCACGTGGCGCAAATTTTACAACAGACTTGGGTTCTGCTTTATAATGTATTAGGGTAGATGGGGCAGAGCTCACTATCCCAAACTGGAAGAACGCCGAGAAATCTTGACCAGTCGCCTTGCACAGTTCATAAATTTCCCGCACGTGTTTTTTTTTAAGTTGAGGAAAACCACAACTTACCGTGACTTTGACCTTGAAAGATTAGGGAACCTCATTAACAAATCTTTCGACTGGACTGCTGGATTCCCCTACGGCCAATGCATGCGCGTCCTAGGCCCACATGCACCAATGACATCGACAACAATGACCATGAGACGTCGCGTGTACGAGGATCGCCTAGTGAAGACAAAGTATTTCTTTTATTCTCCCCGACCTTGTACTAGTGTCTACTTTTATTTGACTAGACAAGACTGCATGGATTTGCTCCAATCAAGACAATTCTCTTCCAAGCCATTCACCATTCATGGTTCACGATGGTTTCGCCTATTGGCACGATGCAACAATGAAGACTACTTTGGTCTTTTCTTGTGTAAGACGGCGCCTCCTCTTCCACCCCATGAAGAGGTGGAGAATAACGAGAAAAATGATAGTATTAGAAAAAATAACGAAATTTGCACTCTAGATTGTGAGTTTCAAGTGATCAGGGACCCGTCAAAGGGGTTTGAAAGTAAGCACAAGATCGACAACTGCACTCTAACCAAGGGCGATTGTGTGGGACTGAGAATCTATTTGGAATCTTGTGGAATAACTTAATGGCTGATGACAACCATTATTTCATCGACGAGATCCTTCATCTTAGAATCTAGCTTATCACCTTATCCTCATCGACCACTGGGAGGAGCGGGCCACCCCGCTCCCCGTTAATATATCTCAAGCCCTTAACATCCCTTGCTAGCCTCTTTAGTTTATAGTACGTTCATGCATGCAAGCTATGGATGCATTAATTAGAAACTACGTACGTACCTTAATGAACCTTTCATTGATCCTTAATGAACAATTTAAGGGAATTAAGGGTGTATATACGTACGATAGATCATATTGTCATGCATTTTACCTCATTTTTGCCTCATTCTCCCTATATATATTTTTATTTATGATACGAGTCCGACCTCCGAACTCGTCAACACACGGCCTATACGAGATCGACGTAGGCCGAGAAGATATGAAGATTAATAGTTATCTTAGTTATTAATTTTATTTTATAGTTTAGTATTTTATTTTATTTCAGTTGTAATTTTTAAACTAGAGCAAGTCTCTCTTCTCAGGTTTTCTTGGCGGTTCTTTCCTGAGACGCATTTATTGAACCGTCTAGGGCAGAAGTATAAATACTCTCTAATTGTCTTGATAGAAAATTAATCAAAGAAATTAGCCTTTTGCCCTAGTTTCTTTGGCTCTCTTGTTTACTCCTTTGCTTCCGAGCCGTCGTCCACACCAAGCGCGTCTCAACCCCCTTGACCAACAAGGGTCCGATACGAGGTTCACACCGAGCCCGTATCATCTGGTGCTTTCACTTCCTGAACCATGCCTTCTGAAGGAAGTGTTTCCGACTCCCTGGCACTGACGATCGATGAATTGACAAAGTCCGTCGCCGAGATGCGTGAAATGCTTCTAAGCGTTACGAACGACGACCAAACCATTACGCGTGAAGTTGAAGTCGAGCGTTTGCGGACCGACAACGTCTACGACGTCTTGAATGATCGCGCGACTGGTGCGTGCGCGGATCCGCCCGCAGCCGGCCCTAACGCGCCAAACCCTAATCCGGCTATCGCACCCCCGGCGGTCCCCCCTGCGGCGGCTAACCCTAATCCGCCGCCGCTCGGCCCTTTTTAGGCTGCAATGAATTAGATATTTGCTCAGTTTTTACGGGATTTCGTCATCGTTTTCTTTGATGACATTCTGATTTACAGTCCCACTTTGGAGGCACACGCTCACCATATTTCGGTTGCTCTTCAAATCCTTCAGGATAATCACTTTTATGTTAAGAGTTCGAAATGTTCATTTGGGATGACTAAAGTCGAGTATCTGGGGCACATCGTGTCTGCAGGGCGTTTATTGGCCGACCCTGCTAAGTTGGCAGCCATGGCTGAATGGCCTCAACCGAAATCTGTTAAGCAACTTCGGGGTTTTCTTGGGCTTACAGGCTATTACAAAAAGTTCATCCGACATTATGCCCTGCTTGCCGCCCCACTGACATCCCTATTACAGAAAGATCGGTTCATTTGGACACCAGAGGCGACTACAGCGTTTCAGCGTCTGCGAGATACTATGTTACAACCTCCGGTCCTCCAACTTCCGGATTTTTCTAAACAGTTTACTGTTGAAACCGATGCCTCGGATGAAGGTGTTGGCGTTGTACTACTACAGGAGGAGCGCCCTATTTCTTTCTTCAGCAAGAAACTCGGACCGAAACGCCGTGGCTCTTCCGCGTATCATCGCGAATTATTCGCCATTGTATCCGCTGTACAGAAGTGGCGACAATATCTGTTGGGTCGCGAATTCCTAATTCGTAGCGACCAAAAGAGCCTCAAGGAGCTTCTATCCCAGGTTATTCAAACACCGAACCAACAGTTTTTCATTCGGAAATTGATGGGATACAAATTTCGTATTGAGTATAAAACCGGTGCGAGTAACCGTGTTGCTGACGCATTGTCGCGATGCATGATTGATGACGACGATGACATCAAGCAGTTTATGGCGCTTTCCACGCCAATGCCAGATATTTTAGCCCGCCTGCGCCACGAAAATTCCGCCTTGTCCGAACTGATCGACTTGCACGCCCAAGCAACCTCGGGTTCATTACCGGCGTCTTTCCGAGTCCACGACGGAATTCTTTATTATGGTCACCGCTTAGTGGTTGCTGCTGATTCCACTTTGAAAGCCGACATTTTGACAGAATTTCACTCTTCTCCTTCGGCTGGCCACCCGGGGATCGACCGCACTTTCCGGCGCGTTGCCGACGTCTTCTATTGGCGCGGCATGCGCAAGGATGTCCGACGGTTTGTCACCTCTTGTCTTGTTTGCCAGTCTACGAAATACAGCACTCAGAAACCAGCCAGTTTATTACAACCATTACCTGTACCACAGCAAGTATGGGACGACGTTGCCATGGATTTCATTACGGGATTGCCGCCGTCTCGGGACAACACCACTATTTTGGTCGTGGTTGATCGCCTTTCTAAGTACGCGCATTTCGGGGCTCTCGGGCCCAAGTATGACGCACCCAAGGTTGTCGCCGTGTTCGTTGAAATAGTGGTCAAGCATCACGGCATTCCGGCTACAATCGTCTCGGATCGAGACGCTATTTTTACTAGTGCTTTTTGGACCGAGCTCCATCGTTTAAGTGGTACGAAACTTCATCACAGCACAGCCTACCATCCGCAGTCTGATGGTCAAACGGAAGTTCGGAATCGCGGACTTGAGCAGTATCTTCGGGCCTTCACTCATAGCCGACCGCGCAGATGGTTTGATTTTTTACCGTGGGCCGAGCTCGCACTCAATTCTATGTTCCATGAAGGGCTTCGTATGTCTCCTTTCCGTGCTTTATATGGCCGAGAACCGCCCCCTCTTAGTCGGGTTACAACCCCATCAAGCCCGCCCACACCAGCTTCAGAAGCCGTGCTCGATCGCGAGCAAGTGCTCGATCTTCTTCGCCAAAATTTGCGCAAGGTTCAACAGCGTATGGCTGCGCAAGCGAACAAGCATCGACGTGATTTAGAATTCCAAGTCGGCGATCAAGTCTTGCTTAAACTTCGGCCATACCGGCAGCATTCGGTTGCTCGTCCTGCGTCCAATAAGCTGTTACGACGCTTCTACGGGCCATTTTCCGTGACGGAACGCATTGGCCGAGTCGCGTATCGCTTGGGCCTGCCCTCCGCCGCCCGAATCCACAACGTTTTCCACGTTTCGCTCTTGCGGTCGTTCGTGTCCAGCGGTGCAATCCCTCAGCCCGCTACATTGCCCGCTGAGTTCCTGTATGATCAGCCTATTTCTCACCCCGTACGTGCCACCGCTGAGCGCACAATTCTGATTGACGGTGCACCTCGTCATGAGTGGCTAGTCGAGTGGGATGACACGACCGATCCTTCGTGGGAACCAGTTGAATCTATTCAGCGTACATTCTCTGCATTACGGCTTGAGGACAAGCCGAATCTCATCGGGGGAGAGATTGATACGAGTCAGACCTCCGAACTCGTCAACACACGGCCTATACGAGATCGACGTAGGCCGAGAAGATATGAAGATTAATAGTTATCTTAGTTATTAATTTTATTTTATAGTTTAGTATTTTATTTTATTTCAGTTGTAATTTTTAAACTAGAGCAAGTCTCTCTTCTCAGGTTTTCTTGGCGGTTCTTTCCTGAGACGCATTTATTGAACCGTCTAGGGCAGAAGTATAAATACTCTCTAATTGTCTTGATAGAAAATTAATCAAAGAAATTAGCCTTTTGCCCTAGTTTCTTTGGCTCTCTTGTTTACTCCTTTGCTTCCGAGCCGTCGTCCACACCGGGCGCGTCTCAACCCCCTTGACCAACAAGGGTCCGATACGCGGTTCACACCGAGTCCGTATCAATTTATTAAGTTCGTTTTATGACGGATAATGTTAGTGAAATCCTAGATTTTTATTTTATAAGTTGAAGTGTTAAACTAATTTGATTTTGTTGGAATCATTTGACAATTTAATTTTTGGGGATGTGAAATCCCAAATCTTGGAACCCGATTAAATAATCGGGATAAAAATGAGATTGACATCGCTCAATTTTATTTTTTTTGGCGAAACTCTTATAACTAATTTTTGGATCATTTGTTGATAAAAATTAAATTAAGACTGTTCAAATAGAGTTGTTAGAATCTGATCCGATCGGCAAACCCGACCCGATTAACATATATGTCTATGGCATTGAGAAGATTGAAAAAAATATTGAAAAAATTACTCGAGTTGGAGGTATGCATGTGTTCGTCATTCTTTACATGCAATTATTTTCGTTGTTTTTTTCTTTTTCTTTTTAGATTTTGTTGTATACTTGTATTGCATACAAAAATTAAATCAAGTTTCTCTTTATAGGGGTTTGACGTCATTGTCGATTTGGGTTTCAATTCATCCACTTTCTAATCCGCCATTGACAAATGACAAGTTATATTAATTAATCGATTAATTTCATCATTTGAAGTTTAAATTTTGAGTTTGATTGTTCATGATTTTTTTGTCGTGTTTATATAGATCTATCATCATTTGTGTTTATTAAGATGAAGGGTGCCAAAGAAAGCTTTATTTTCTACCAAGATCGCACCATTCTTTGTCATCATCTATCGTAGTCGACATTGTTCGTTATTCGAGTGCCCACCAAAGTCCTGATAGTCGTCAACCATTAGTAATATTTATGTAACTGGGCGGCCATACATAATTCTTGACTTGAGTGGTCTTTTGCAAACATAATATTTTACGGTTGGGTTTTTGCAAACAAGATATTTTTAATGGCGGTTTATTGCAATTTCAATTTTTACGGGTGATTTTTTTTTTTCAAACGAAATACTTTTGACATGTAATTTGCTGAAATTTCAATTTTTACACGTAATTTTGTTCACAAATCCATAATTTGCGGATAATTCTATAAAATTCACCTTAAATAAAATATAGTATGTATCAACAATAATAGATGGAAAGAAAAAGTTTCCAAATCCAGGAATAAAAAAATTATCACAACTTCTGTATTTATACCTTTATGGTTTTGATTTATCGATTCATTTGATACGTAGTATACCTCAAATTTTCATGATGGTTCAAATTTTGTTACGAATCAGTCCGTTAGTAATATCTAAGATTGATATATAAATTTAATTTTATCTAACGTGAAAATTAGGCCGTTAGCAAATCACACACACTGACGAAGTCGTACACGTCCGGAGATGATGAAACGATCCAGGGGCTACGGGCGACACCACCACCCTGTGAGTTGTGAATTGAAAACGACAAAGAAGATGGATCATGCACTAATCTTTATTTAATAGGTCAAATGGTGGTAAATAATATAAATTTTCGCTTTAAGATGTTTAATAGTACAAATTTTCAAAAAATCAAATATAATCATCAATTTTAAGGGTAATAACACCAAATTTGAAAAAATGAAAAATACTCAACCAATTTTAAAAATGGTGACGTTTAACAGCATAAGATATTTTTAGACTTGGTTCGAACTTAACCCAGGTCATGCCCCGATCCCATTTCGACGTCAATCACCCTGTAAAATAGGTCGGTTAGGCCGGGTTCGAGTCATGTCATTTTGGGTTCGGATCGCAACGGGTCACGAGTCAAATCTGGTCGGGTCGTTGCGGGTTTTCGTCCAGGTCGGGTCAACCCAGCGTGTAAAGAAAATCGATTTTTTTTTACAATTATTAAAATATTATTTTATATAAAAATAATATATTATTTTTATATATTTTAATAATAAAATATATTATAATTTTTAAAGTATATTATATATATTATGAAAATATAACAGATCGGGTCAACCCAACGAGTGTTTAGATTTCAATCTAATGGGTTTCGGGTTTCGGGTCTTAACCCTAAAATTTTCGGACGGCTCAAGTTGGGTCAACCTTTGACAACCCTAACTACCACATTTTGGTGAATATTTTTTATTTTTTTAAAATTGGTGTCACTAAATACCACTACATTTAAAATTGGTGATCATTTTATTTTTTGAAAGGTAGTAGTATTGAACACCACAAAGTGAAAGTTTGTGTTATTTACCACCATTATTTGACCTATTTAATACGAAGTAAATAGGAATAATATATTTAACCTCATTTTTTTTGGTCTTGTTATATTTAACCTCATTTTTTTTGGTCTTGTTATATTTAACCTCATTCAAGAAAGTGTAAGTTAAAAACCCCTAATCAGAAAAAAAAATGCCTTTTCTATATACCTGGCAAATATAGCCTTATTATCAAATATTCATACAATTGTAAAAAAACATGTACGTAATTTATGTACGTATATATGCAGGAGCACCAAAACGTGACCATCGGAGCTCGTACGAACCTGTAGAAAATGCAAGAGCCACGTACGTAGAATCATTATTTTTTGGTGAAAATTAGATGCTTCTTAATTCCGGGCTAAAATACTGTAGAATTATAATAACGTACGCCTATTCACACACTTGTAAGAAAAAATGTACATAAGAGTTTGAGTGAAAATGTATAGGAGGTAGTATATGTCAATTGATACATATATGTCAATTAAATTTATACCTTTATGGTTTTGATTTATAGATTCATTTGATACGTAGTAATGTAGTATACCTTAATTTTTCATGATTGGTCAAATTTTTGTACAAATGAGTCCGTTACAATATCAAGATTGATATATAAATTTAATTTTATATATCTAACGTGAAAATTAGGTCGTTAGCAAATTAAATCACACACTCGGACAAAATCGTACACGTACGGAGATGTGGAAATCATCCAAAGGCGCCGGGCGACACCACCACCACCCTGTGAGCTGTGACAAAAGTAGTGTGTGCATTTCTAAACCTATAGTCGTTTCTAGTAACAAAATTTATCAAATTTGCAGTACTAACAACAAACAAACTTGTCGAATTAGTTAAAGATAGATAGATAGATGATTAATCCTGGATATCAATATAACATAGCGGTGCAAGAATTAAAACATAGAGATCGAAACCAGAAATTTGAAATAACTAAACTAGAAATTCGAAATAACAGAAATCAAACAAAATGTTATCCCAGGGGAGCGCGCTAGATCTAGTTGGACTCGGACGGGTCATCTGCAGGCGCCTGCTGCTCCTGCGGCCCAGAGAGTGCTGCTTCCACCGCTGCATAATTCCCGTCAGCTCGTTCGTCCATATCGTCCAGTATATTACGATCATCGGGGGTAAAAACCGGCATCCCCAAGCCCGAGTCTGCGATCACGACCTCGCTCGGCTGGAACGGCGCCGAGGTGGGAGTCTCCGAAGGCGCGGTGGTCGGCGGCGGCGGCGGAGGAGGTGGGACGGCTCTTTGCGGAACGCCCGGGTCAGAAAAGGGAGCTTGGCGGAGATAGGTCAAGGGCGCAGGTCTCTTCGCGGGAACATCGGAAGTACTCGCCGCCGCTCGCCGCTTCTTGCTCGGGGAGTCCACCGCCGGAGGGCTCAAGGGGTTGTTGAGGTCGGTATCCCTCCCGGTGGTCTGCAAAGAGGAGGTCGGGGTGAGCTGCTGGTTGCCGGCGGCGGCGGCGCCGGCCACGCCTTCGGCTCCTCCTCCGGTGCTGTCTTCAGAACCGGATCTTTCCTTTCCGGCGACGCCGCTCCCGGCGGAGGAGGCTCCTGGGTGGTGGTCTGACATTTGGATTTTTTGAGAGGATTTTTTCTGCCGAGTGGGAATACTACTGGAATGGCCGAATGCGAGCTCTTTTTATAGGGAGTGTAGGGCTAGGGCCTAGGTCAAAAAATGTACGGTACTTTTAGCACAAAAGACATTTAAAAAGATATTGTTATTATTTTTTATTTTCTTACAAATCCGATATGTTGGGAAAGGGCCGGTCCAAATAATAGGCCCTTGGGAGAACAAAGAAGCCAAACACAATATAACATGAATAGAGTTTAAATAGGTCATTTTAAAAAATCAGGTAAATTGTATGGGTAATGTGCAATATGCAGGAGTAGATTTCTTGCCACTGGAGACGGAATCTCTTCTGCTTCTGTGCCGGATATCAATGCCTCCTAATCTTTCTGATGCCACTCTCATACTAGCGGAGCTTCCGATGTTTCGGTCCCTTCTTTCTGTTGGTTTATCTAGGAAGAACATCAGTATGTTGCTTTGGAATGTTCGTGGAGCAGGTAGCTCTAATTTTTTGAATTCTTTACGTGAGTTAATTCGTTCTCATAAACCTAGCGTTCTCTCCTTGGTGGAACCTCGTATAAGTGGGGATCACGCGGATGAGGTTTGTCGTAGGATTGGATACGATGGTATGCTTCGAATTGATGCTGATGGGTTTGCAGGTGGAATTTGGTTGCTCTGGAAAACTTGTGAGGTTACTATCACCCCTATTTCCTTGCACCGTCAGCATATTACGGTGGAAATTTCTAGGAGAGGTGATGAACCTTGGCTTCTGTCTGCTATCTATGCGGCCCCGAATCCGGCTCGCCGCAAGGATCTTTGGGATCATCTTGAGAATTTTGCTAGAATTAATAACCGTCCATGGCTTCTTGCGGGAGACTTTAATGCTACTTTAAGTGCTCATGAACGACTAGGAAATTCTGAATCTTCTCTGCGATCGTCTGAAACTTTCTCCTGCTGGGTTGACAACCTTAATTTGCTTGATCTGGGTTATTCTGGTCCGGCCTTTACTTGGAGTAGTGGGTTGTATACGAACACTCGGCGGGCGGCCCGTCTTGATCGTGCACTTTGCTCGGAAAGTTGGCGTCTGCGTTTTATTGATGCTGAAGTGAAACATATCTCTGCCCCACATTCGGACCATCTTTCTTTACTTATTAACACTTGTCCTCAAACTGGTGTTCTTCCTTCTTCTAGGCCATTCCGGTTTCAGAATGCCTGGCTGACTCATGAGAACTTCAGAGATTTTCTGGCCTCTAAATGGTCTCCAAACGGTGATCTTGTAAGTTCCTTTAAAGACCTCACGAGAGATCTGAATGGTTGGAACCGTAATGTCTTCGGGAATATTTTTCATAGAAAAAGAAAACTCTGGGCTCGTCTTCAAGGGGCGCGTAATGCTTTGGCTGTCCGCCCGACGCAGTTCTTACTTGAGCTTGAGCGTTTCTTATGCAAAGAGCTTGAGCTGGTGCTTCACCAAGAACAGTTATATTGGTTCCAAAAGTCGAGGTCGAGTTTTCTTATCGAGGGGGATAGAAACACAAGATTTTATCATCTTTCTACCATCATTAGGCGAAATACAAATCGCACTACTACTCTGCAGGATGTCAATGGTGTTTGGATCACTCAACAACAAGAGGTGGAGAAACTTGTTCTTGATTTTTTCCGGGATCTTTTCACTGATGAATCTAATGCTAATATTGCCATGTGGTCGCATATTGAAACTTCTTTTCCGGTTCCCTCTTCGGATATCCTCACGGCTTTGAACACACCCTTTCTTGAGCAAGAGGTTTGCACAGCTCTTCGTTCTATGAGCCCACATAAATCTCCGGGCCCTGATCCCGGCGAGCTTTTTTCAACAAAATTGGGCCGTGGTCGGGACTAAAACAACTGATACGGTGCTTCAACTGCTTAATCACAGTGTACTCCCTCAAGATTTATCTAATGCTTTCGTCTCCCTTATTGCTAAAGTTGACGGGCCAACTACACCTGCACATTACAGGCCCATCTCACTTCTCAATGTTGTGTTTAAACTAGCCACAAAAGTTATTGTCAATAGATTGAAACCAGCTCTTCAACAGTTAGTGGCTCCTACGCAAGCTAGTTTCATCCCCGGGAGACAGCTCATGGATAATGTTGTTGTGGTTCAAGAAGTACTTCATTCCATGACGGGCTCTCGAAGCACCATGAGATCCATGATGATTAAAATTGATCTTGCTAAAGCTTACGATCGAGTTCGATGGAGTTTCTTAAAAGAAACGTTAAATCTTGCTCATCTCCCCTCTCACTTTGTGGATATCATTATGAAATGCCAGACTGAAGGCTCGATGGAGCTTCTTTGGAACGGTACTCGGGCTGGTTCATTCAAACCTTCTCGGGGTGTACGACAGGGAGACCCGCTCTCGCCGTACCTCTTTGTGCTTTGTATGGAACGACTCTCGCATATTATTAATGATTCGGTCAGTGCTGGTAGATGGAAGCCGATTAATCTTGGTGGTGTGCAGCTTTCACATATCTTCTTTGCTGATGATTTAGTGTTGTTTGTTGATGCTACTGTTGAACAAGCATACATTATACGTGAATGCCTTGATCTTTTCTGCTCCATGTCAGGGGAGAAGGTTAATCTTGCCAAAAGTTCAGTTCTCTTTTCCAAAAAAGTCATTGGCAGTGTTCGAGAATCTGTAAGTGGAGCTTTGGAAATTCCCTGTACTGCTGAATTTGGGGATTACCTGGGAGTTCCGTCTCTTTGTGGACGCTTTAATACTGAAAAGTACAACTTCTTGCTTGATCGAATATCCATGAGACTTCGAGGCTGGCAGGCACGCACTCTTTCCATGGCAGGGCGCGTCACTCTTGCAAATTCTGTTCTTACGAGCCTTCCAATGTACGTAATGCAGGCAACGCTCATCCCCCGATCTATTTGTGACAAGATCGACAACCTTGTTTGTAGTTTTGTGTGGGGTTCAACGTCGGAAAAGAAAAAGATCCATTTGCTTGCTCGTGACATTATCTCAAAGCCCAAATCAGAAGGTGGTTTAGGCATTCGATCTATGAGACACGCTAATTCAGCGTTTCTTGCTAAGCTGGCCTGGCGTGGGTCTAAGGAACGCCAATCTCTTTGGAGTCGGGTCATTTATGGGAAATATGGTGTTGCTGATTTTGACATCTATCCATTTCGGCCACTTCCTTGCTCTTCACACATGTACAAAGGCCTGGTTCATGGATCAGACTTGCTAAGTAAAGGATTAAGGCCTGTTATTGGGGATGGCAGTCAGGTCCTTTTTTGGCGTCATCCGTGGCTCATGGAGAAACCCCTGATTGACTCGTGTCGGGTTCCTATCCCTGATGATATGGTGGATGATAAGGTGGCGGATTATTGGAATGGAAATTCTTGGGACTGGGAGGTGCTGAATCCTTATCTTAGTGCAGGTGAAAAACAAGTTCTTCTTTCTCACCAGGTGTTTTGTAATGCTGATTCTTTGGATAGCTTGTGTTGGGCACATGAGGCCTCGGGCAACTTTTCCACCAAATCAGCAATGTATCTGGTCAGGAATCAAGAATTGTATGATCGGCCAGACGTTTTTGAATGGAAACTCATCTGGAAACTTCCTGTTCAAGAACGAGTCAGAAACTTCATTTATATTGTGGTTAGGGATGCTCTTATGTGTAATTCTCATCGCTTGAGACGTCACTTGGCCCCCTCGGACGCTTGTCCAAGATGCATGACGCCAGAAACTCCGTTACATCTTCTCCGTGATTGTGCTTCAATTCAGCTGGCCTGGCGTGCTATCTATGGGAACAACATGCCGCCCCTTTTCTTTGAAAGCAGCTCTATTAATGAATGGTTGTTCCCTAACATTCGCAATAATGATGAACTCTGCACTCAGTTTGCCAACATATTATGGTATATTTGGAAGTGCAGAAATAAGTTAATATTTGAAGGTGTTGATGAGGCTGGCAGTTTGACTTCTATAGTGTGTTCTACCACTAGTTTATACTGGGATTCTCGTGCTCAGATTGGTTCTTACCCCCCTGCTGCACAAAGCAATGTGATTCCGATTGCTGTCAATGTTTGGAGCCCTCCTATTGCTGGTTTTCTAAAGCTTAATGTTGATGGGGCTTCAAAGGGAAATCCAGGTAGGGCTGCGTGTGGAGGATTAATAAGAGACATTAATGGCGCCTTCATTCGGGGATTCATGGCTTACTGTGGAACTTGCTCAGCTCTTTGTGCTGAGCTTTGGGCAATTCTACGTGGGCTTCATTTGTTATCCGTCATGGATTTGCCAGCTGTCACCATTGAATCTGATTCTGAGGTTGCAGTTAAGTTGGTTAACTCAGTCGATCAGTCTGCTCATCCTGATTACACTTTAATTAGTGAATGCAAGAGGGTTATTCGAAGTTACCCAAGATCAATTCAAGTCATCTACATTCGTAGACAAGCTAATGAGGCTGCTGATGCTATGGCTAATTGGAGTATTAATCTAGATATTCCCTTTTATATTGTTGACGATCCTCCTCCATGTTTAATTCATGTTATGTACTCAGACTCTGCTAACCTTATTTGAGGCTAGTTTTTCCTAATAATATTATTCGCAGGGGTTCCCCCGTTTCCTGATAAAAAAAGAAAAAGAAATGTAAGTTGTGCACACATTTGTGATTTGTCTCGAGAAAAAAAATACATTTAAATTTAGTAGCCAAAACACTAAATCTAAATCTGTGAAAATATTAGTATTTATAGGGCCTATTTTAGTATTCAAATTAGGTATAAGTGGATAAAAATATAACTTAATTATTCAAAAAAAATATGACTCATATTTATATTTGTTCTTTGTTATATTTTAAAATTGAAATTAAATTAAGATTTATTGTTTGGTATATAAGATATTTTCGAATTATGATTTGCATCGATATCAACTTATCAGTCATATACATTCACAAATCTAATATTTTGATATCACGCATACCCGCATCATCTAATATTTTGATATCACTTATAGCTAGGGTTGTCTAACGGGTCGACCCGTAAAAAAAATATAGTCGACCCGAGACCTGATCCGCAACTCGTAAAATGGGTTACAGGTTTACGGGTCGGGTTACGAGTTGGCCCGTTTGACTGGGTCAAACGGGTTAAATTGACCCTTTTCGACCCTTTTTGACCCATTTAACCCGTAAACTTTTATTTCTTCCTTTTACTTACTATAATTTTTTTTTAATATTACGAGTCAACCCGTAACCCGTAAACTAAGAAAAATCTGACCCGTAACCCGTAACATTACAGTCGGGTCGGGTTCGGGTCAACCTACCCGTTGGACAACCCTATTTATACCCGCATATTGGAGGTCAGGGATGGACCCATGATTCCAAATTAAGGTGGGCTAATCATCATTAAAATTTTCTGAGTGGGTTAAATTACCTTAATTTAGCAAATTTACTACTAAATATACCTTGTTTTTTATTTTTTTATTATTTAATTTATTCTAATTTTATTTTTTCTAATTTTTTAGGGTGGGCTGGAGTCTACCGTGCCTGTTGGAGGTGCAAACAAAAATTATTAACTTGACTCCTCATAATCTCCTTCCAAGAAATGCACTTATTCAATGTTGTTGTTATTATCATACTCGTAATTTGTTGATATCCTAAATAATGCTGATATTTGTAATCTTATATCTTTGATATCTAATACCAAACGAACCCTAATATGTTAAATAAATATTGATTTGGTTGGTCACTTGGTCTCACGAGCTAAATGTGCGAAGATTACCAACTTTTATAGATTTTCTTAAAAATTAACAAACAATAGAAAATGACAAGCGATTATAGATTGAAAGAATGCGCTATTGAAACACGTGGTGATATCGTGGCCTGGTCTATTATAGTGAGTGTAATGAAGAGACTTTTTGTCAATTGGCGGTCCTGGCTGGTGAGATTGCTGAGAAGACCGCGCGACAAAAGCAACGAAATCGGGCTGAAGATCGCGGCCTGACACGCACGCAAGTTTACGGGTTGGATAATGCATCAACCTTTTTTAGTTCAAGATGGACCCGAAAGAGACCATTGCAATATTTTAAATGTTAACATGGGTCAAAACGGGTCAAGCGGGTAAAAAATCATTCTGTTTGATCCATTTGACCTAATCAAACGTATCATGCGTTGGATTTGCTTTTTTTTAGGGTCATCGGATCGACCTGTAAAATAAGTTGCAGTCGAATTACCCAACAATGCTTGGTTTCTTAATTTGAATCTAAATTTGATGGTTTTAAGAATAGGTAATGGGTTTGCCTCTTTGTGCTTTGGAGGTAATTTTGGGAAGTGATGGTCTTCGAGTGAAATCAGAAGATGATATTTTCGATTTTATTGTGAAGTGGGGTCACTATCCCAAACTGGAAGAGCGTCGAAAAATCTTGACCAGCCGCCTTGCATGTACGTTTCATAAATTTCCCACACGTGTCATTTTTTAAGTTGAGGAGAACCATAACTTACCGTGACTTTGACCTTTAAAAGATTAGAGAACCTCGTCAACAAATCTTTCGAATAAAATGCCGGATTCTCATATGGCCAATGCATGCGCATCCCGGGCCCATATGCACCATTGACAACGACAACAACGACCATGAGATACCGCGTGTACGAGGATCGGCTGGAGTGTTTCTTTATTCTCCTTGTAACTCTGATATATAATAAGTTGTAACTTAACAAATCTAGAGAGAGCGTGACTACAACATTACTACATAAGCTGTAAACTCATCTATCATATCTGGAAACAATTGCCATATGTAAATCTTCATTCATAATCCTTTCTATGGGAAATTTATTAGAATACATAGTATCTCATGGTCATCAATGTATACTCACATACATTGCGTATGAACTAATAACAAGTTACAAGTTACCCACCTATGTCATATTCAGAGTTACCTATGTATGTTTGTCATTTGGAGATTTATCATTTTGTATTTTTTATGAAAGTCATCTTGAAAAAAAAAATCAATTTCTCATGATACACCTAAATTTCATTATTAGAAAACACCCCCAAATCCTTTAATATTTATAAATTTATTTATAAATTGACTAGAACAAATTATATAAGCCACCCCATAACATATGAGAGTTTTCAAAAAACTATCCGTAAAACTTGAAATTACATAAAACGGCCAGAAGAGTAGGATAGCTCTCACAAAACCACCCTTCTTACTACAATCTAGATTTCACAAACCCAAAAAGTAAAATTCTCAATGTCATTAACAAATTAGCTAGTGAATTAGGGTTAACTATACAATTTCAAGAGTTCTCAACTTTTTTAGTGGGATCATCTAGTCATCTTACTTATTTATTGGGCCTTAAAGCCCAATTATGTTCAACCGGCCCATCTAAGAATTTCTTCATCACAACATCGGATTGATTACGCCGCTTATAGCACAATTACGCAAGATACCAAAGAGAGAAATTGATCGGGAGAGATGGGAGATTTTGGGTTTGCATTCAACGACATGCAAATATCCGATCCTGTTTTGCTCCGAATCGAAGAGATTAAAGAGGATATTGTGGGTTGCAAGAGGAAGAACACGACTGATGAATCTAGTGTTGTTCTCAACGTTACAACAACGTTGAACATAAGTTGTTGTACATTAGCTACACAAAGCCCCTTTTTCTACAAGGTACAACTAATTAACATTAATTAAGTGATTTCTTTGTACTCTTAATTTGGTGATCGGTGTCAATTGTTCAATTTGAAGTTGCTGGTTTTGTTTTGGTGTAGTTGTTAGAAAAGGGTTCGAAAGAAGTGACCTTGAAAATCAATGCTTCGGGTATGACTACGTTTTTATTCAGATTTCAGATAATTGATTCTTATATACATTAATACATACCATGTTTGACGATGTTTACTTTTATCTTAATCCATGGACAAATTATTATATATCAGAGTAGTTAGAATTGATCCACTCGATATGGGTTGATAATTATAGATCAAATTATTTGGACATGTATGTATATACATTGGAGTTTTCATTCATCATTGTTAATGTGTTTTGAATATGTATTCGCCATGAATTCGGGGAGGGAACCCTAACTCAGCAAGGATCGCAGGGGCGGGACCCCTTGTTAGGGGGCCTGGGGATGCCCATGCGAAACAATATATACACTTCTTTATGTTTCTTATAAACTCCTGAAACGCCTTGTAATTTAATCTCCATAATAATTAGAATTATGTTACGCGTTGTTAGTGTACCACATTAAATGTATATTTTTCTTTGTATTTATTATCATTCTTGTTACAATAATTATTTTCATTATAAATAATCCGAGTACACATTTTTTAACAGATAAAGGACCCTTTTTGGATGTCCTAAATTTTATGTACATCGGCAACTTGAGTGCAACTACAGATCGTGAGTTGCAGGCTGTGCGTAGTGTCACGGAGAAGTATGAGGTTACTTGTTGTATTGCTTATTGTAATAAGTTGTTGAAAAAGTCGCGCAACCCACTGAAAAACGAACCACCATTAAAAGAGGCAGCAGAGAATTATCTTTTCCAGCGTTACAAGGACTTCACCAAGTAAGTGTCATTGTGTATATTAATTGACACATTTTCGCCATAAGAAGTCTTTTTCTAATATATAAATATTTTTAAGGTTTAAGAAAGAAGCGATGGCCTTGCCTCTTTGTGTCCTAGAGGTTATTCTGGGCAGCGACGGTCTCCAAGTGGTATCAGAAGACCAGGTCTTCAACTTCATCTTAGATTGGGGCCGCAAACATTATCCCGAACTAGAAGAGCGTCGAGAAATCCTGACCAAACGCTTAGCGCGGCTTATCTATTTCCCCTACATGTGTTCCTTGAATCTAAAGCAACAATTCCTAATGTATCCCGACTTTGAAGGTGCACAAGATCTCGTGTGGTTCTCCCTCCAGTTCAATGCCGGGTTTCCCTACAACCGACGCATGCTCGTGGCGGATTACCCACATGAAGCCACGAGCCGGACTCGACTCATCAAGCGTGTGTACATGTTCCACCCCGTGATGGTGGACTATTTCGAGGGATCAACTTCCGATGATCCCCCACGATGCGCCGTCCATTATTACCTAACGAAAGAGGATTGCAACGGTCTGTTCCGGTCAAGGGTGGAGCTCTTTTCGCGGGAATGCTCCCTCCTTTCTCACCGAGATCTATGCTTTTACATCTACGCAAGATGCAACAAAGACCGACACACCACTTTGGACCACTTAGGGATGTATTTGTATAAGACTAATGGTGCTAAAGAAACGTGCACCATTGATTTCGAAATTCAAGTGATGAAGAATCCGTCCAAGGGGTTTGAAGCCATATGTAGGACCCTAGATTGCACTCTAACCGACGGTGACCGTGAGGGGAACAGAAATGTGTTGGGAATTTCGTGGGACGAGTTAATGGCGGATGACAGCGAGTATTTCATCGACGGGGTCCTACATCTCCTCTTCGACATTACTAGTAAACATTACCAGAGTGACTAAAGCTCTCACGTACGTAGAAGAAATAATTGAACCATCAAGTTACCTAAGATCAAAATACATGCAAAATTTAGGTTTTTTTGTCTTGCCTTTGGCTAGCCCGGTTCGATCGATCGGACACTGCTCTATATTCGAAGCGGGTACTTCGTGGCCCATTTTGGGGGAGACACTCTCAATATCACTTGTAGGATTCAAACTTTGAATATCCTTGAAAACACTTAAGGAGTCTAGCACCACTTTACCACTAGACCAATCAATCAATATATATCTTCTAAACCTAAAGCACTTTTGGACAGTTTCGTCATTAATAATTTATATCACAACCAACCTATTTTTAATAATAATTTTTTAATTAATTATATATTATGTAATTCAATCACCTAATGAAATTTCTAATTTTATACATTACCTTATTTAATACATTAATTTTTTTTTATCAATTTTATATGAGATTGGATAAATTTTTATCTCCACCCATTATTTTTATTTTTGTTCATGTTCATTATATTATAAAATATAATTATCTTATATCTATATAGTATAGATAAAATATACTATATAATAATTTATATATTTTTTTTCAATTTACTATGAGATTTGATAAAAAAAAATTATCTCTATCCATTATTTTTATCTTTGTTTATGTTCATTATATTGTGATATTTAATTATCTTCTATCCATACAATATAGATAAAATATATTACATAATTGATCATATGGATTTTTTCACGATTACGATTTGATCGTACAATATTTATAAAAAATTATACTATATGAATAATGAAATTATCCCTTTTATATTTCCAAAACTTTTATCTTTATTTAAATACATAAGATAAGCTTTTTATTTATTATGGATAGTATTTTTAATCACGAGTTTTAACATTAAGTTTTGGATTTTATATTAATTTTCTTTCTATAAGTATGACAACTTTTTTTTATTAACATGAGCCATATTTTTAATCACGGATTTTTTTATATTAATTTTTCAATTTTTCATATTAATTTTTTGTACATGATCATTTTTTAAATTTTCATACATAAATATGTTAAGTTTTTATATTAATATCCTATTTATAAATATGACAATTAAAGATTGTATTGTTTTTAAATCTAAATAGCTCAATCACCATATACTTAGTTACAGATTGTTTTATATTTATTTCTATCCATAAATATGATAACGTTTTAATTAATATGAATGATATTTAATAACATATTTTTTTAGATTTTCTAATATTTATTTTCAATTTAAAAGAGTGACAACTTTTTAAATTTTCTATATATAAGTATGATGATTTATTATATTCCGGATCCGTAAATAAATAAATAAAAATTAATGATTCCTTAATGCCAAATTAATTAATTAGATTGGTTTGTTTAAGTTTTGGTTCGATAATTTAGGGTTAGGATTAAATACAAATTCATGTCATTAAAATTTCTGGGTTGATTAGATCAATTCTATGCGATTTTCTTGTGGGTTTGGATTGATCCAACGGGCCAAGATAATTAAATTTTATGATTATGAAAAGGATATTACAAGTAAATAATATTTTTAATGATAAAATATTTTTTAATATATTTTTATAATTAAAATAAATTAATATATGCAATTATTAGTTTCATTATTTGTATTATAATTTTTTTTACTATATAAATTATAATATATATTATATGTAATCAATATGTTATATTTTTTTTTTAAAAAAGCCCCCGGACAAGACCCGGGTCATCAACTAGTTGATAGCTAAATTAGCTAGTGAATTAGGGTTAACTATACAATTTCAAGAGTTTTCAAAGTTTTTTTTTAGTGGGATCATCTAGTCATCTTACTTGCTTATTGGGCCTTAAAGCCCAATTATGTTCAATCGGCCCATCTATGAATTTCTTCATCACATTGGTTTTGATTACGCCGCTTATAGCACGATACCAAAGAGAGAAATTGATCGGGAGATATGGGAGATTTTGGGTTTGCATTCAACGACATGCAAATCTCCGATCCGGTTTTGATCCGAATCGAAGAGATTAAAGATGATATTGTGGGTTGCAAGAGGAAGAGCACGACTGATGATGAGTCCAATGTTGATCTCAACGTTACAACAACGTTGAACATAAGTTGTTGTGCATTAGCTTCACAAAGTCCATTTTTCTACAAGGTAACGCTAATTAATCGAACATTAATTATTTTTTTTTTCTTTGTACCCTTAATTTGGCGATCGATATCAATTTATCAATGTCAAGCTGCTGGTTTTGTTTTGGTGTAGTTGCTAGAAAATGGTTCGAAAGAAGTGATCTTGAAAATCTGTGCTACGGGTATGAGTACGTTTTTATTCAGATTTCAGATCATTGATTCTTATATACATACCATGTTTGACGAGGTTTATTTTCATCTTAATCCTTGGACAAATTATACATCAGATTAGTTAGAATTGATCCACTCCATATGGGTTAATTATAGATCAAATTAGTTGGACATGTATGTATATACATTGGAGTTTCCGTCCATTATTGTTAATGTGTTTTGAATCTGTATCCGCCATGGATTCGGGGATAGAACCCGAACTCAGGAGGGATCGCAGGGGCGGGACCCCTTGTTAGGGGGCCTGGGGATGCCCATGCAAAATAGTATATACACTTCTTTTTGTTTTGTTGGCCTATCCTGATCGGTTTGGGCTGCAGTCTGAATTAAAGTTTCAGGGTTTGTATATAAACTCCTGAAACGCCTCGTAATTGTATTAAGTTTTTTCAAGTTTCATAATAATTAGAATTATATTACGCATTGTTAGTGAACCACGTTAAATTTCTATGTTTTTCTTTATATATATCATTTTCGCTACAATAATCATTTTCATTATAATGATCGAGTATACATTTTTTAACAGATAAAGGACCCTTTGTGGATGTCCTAAATTTTATGTACATCGGCAACTTGAGTGCAACTACAGACCGTGAGTTGCAGGCTGTGCAGAGTGTCGCGGAAAAGTACGAGGTTACTTGTTGTATTGGTTATTGTAGTAAGCTGTTGAACAAGTCGCGCAACCCACTGAAAAACGAACCGCCATTAAAAGAGGCAGCAGAGAATTATCTTGTTCAACGTTACAAGGACTTCACCAAGTAAGTGTTATTCTTTATATTAATTGACACAGTTTCACCATAAGAACTCTTTTTTAATATACAATTTTTAAGGTCCTGGAGTGAAGCGATGGCCTTGCCTCTTTGTGTCCTAGAGGTTATTCTAGGCAGCGACGGTCTCCAAGTGGGGTCAGAAGACGAGGTCTTCGACTTCATCTTAGAGTGGGGCCGCGAACATTATCTCAAACTGGAAGAGCGCCGAGAAATCCTGACCAAGCGCTTAGCGCGGTTTATCCATTTCCCCTACATGTGTTCCTTGAAGCTACAACAACAATTCCTAATGTATCCCGACTTTGAAGGTGCACAAGAACTCGTGTGGTTCTCCCTCCGGTTCAACGCCAGGTTCCCCTACAACCGACGCATGCTCGTGGCGGATTACCCACACGAAGCCACAAGTCAGACTCGCCTCATCAAGCGTGTGTACAAGTTCCACCCCGTGATGGTGGACTATTTCGAGGGAGCTCCCGATGATCCCCCGCGATGCGCCGTCCACTATTACCTAACGAAAGAGGATTGCAACGGTCTGTTCCGGTCAAGGGGGGAGCTCGTCTCGCGGGAATGCTCCCTCCTTTCTCACCGAGATCTATGCTTTTTCGTCTTCGCAAGATGCGACAAGGACCAACACACCTCTTTGGACCACTTAGGGTTGTATTTGTTCAAGACTGATGGTGCTAAAGAAACGTGCACCATAGATTTCGAGTTTCAAGTGATGAAGGATCCATCCAAGGAGTTTGAAGCCATATGCAGGACTCTAGACTGCACTCTAACCGACGGCGATTGTGAGGGGAACGGAAACGTGTTGAGAATTTCGTGGGACGAGTTAATGGCTGAGGACAGCGAGTATTTTATTGACGGGATCCTGCATCTTCTCTTCGACATTACTCACAAACATTATCAAAGTCACTAAAGCTCCGATGGGTCATGGGTACGTAGAAGAAATAATTGAACAATAGTTACATACGATCAAAATGCATGCAAAATTTGAGGTTTTTTTAGGCTTTATGGGCCTTTTTACGTGTGATTTGTTAATATGATTTCCACCAAATAGTGATATGACCTAGAAATTCATGATTCATGTTTTTGGGTTTATGCCACAATGCCACACGTCACTTGTGCAGTACGTAGTACTTTAATAACATGTCAGCTTGCTAATTTAATTATGTTTGTCATTTACAATTCATAACTAATTACTTTAATAACATGTCAGCTTGCTAAATTAATTATGTTTGTCATTTACAATTCATAACGTAATGTGCATGATATTTACTTAAATGTACATGTATATGTGCATTGACTTTTTAATTTACCATGTATATTAATTACGAATTTTTTCGCCTTAATATGCATCCTCTACTTTAAATCTTACTCCCTCCTATCCAAAATAATTATCATTTTAGCTTTGGATAAAAGACTTAAAAAAATCATTAACTAAACTCAAAAAGATAATTTTTTTTATAAATTTTACCACTCATCACCTTTTTTTCAACCAATGAATGAATAACATTAATTAATAAAACCTAAAACGAATAACATTAATTTTACCACTCAAAAAGATAACAATTCTCATAACTCACTCCTAATTAATTGCCTAGAAAACCTAAAACGACATATAAAATGGATCAAATTTGAAGTGCTAAAACGACAATTAATTTGAATCGGAGGGTGTATGATTTAGAGGGTTTTTTGGCTGAATTTATATTTTTCTCTTTTCCAGTTTTTATGCTTTATATCAAAGGGAAAAAAAAAAGAACAAATTAAGCATCTTTTAATTTTACTTGCAAGATGCTATGATTTTGGATAGAATTTTACCGTGGTATTGGGTGGAAATTGATCTATACACCTATAACATATTGATTATTTCTTACGTGTTAAATTCACAATAAAAAATAAAAAAATACTATGTATGGGGCCAATTTATTACTACGTACAATCTAGGATTTCACAAACCCAAATTGTAAATTGCCAAACGTTTACAACAATATCAAATTTGGTTTCTAATAAATGTACACATAGCCCGCACACATGCACGTACCTACTATAAACTAAAGAACTACGAGTACCGGTCAAGCCTAGTTAGGGATGTTGAAGGCTTGAGATATATTAACAGGGAGCGGGGCGGCCCGCTCCTCCCAATGGTCGATGAGAATAAGCTGAATTCTAAGATGAAGGATCTCGTCGATGAAATAATGGTTGTCATCGGCCATCAAGTTATTCCACGAGATTCCAAATAGATTCTCTTTCCCCACACAAACACCCTCGGTTAGAGTGCACTTGTCGATCCTGTGCTTACTTTCAAACCCCTTTGATGGGTCCTTGATGACTTGAAACTCACAATCAATGGTGCAAGTTTCATTATTTTTTTTAATAGTATCCTCCTCCTTCCCATCCTTCTCTGCCTCCTCCTCAGGAGGCGGAGGCGGCGTCTTACACAAGAAAACACCAAAGTTGTCCTCCTTGTTGCATCGCGCCAACAGGCGAAACCATCGTAGACCATGGATGATGAATGGCTTGGAAGAGAGTTGTCTTGATTGGAACATATTCATGCATTCTTGTCTGGTCAAATTAAAGTAGACATTAGTACACGGCCGGGGCGAGTAAGAGAAATACTCCACCTTCACTAGGTGATACTCGTACACGCGGCGTCTCATGGTTGTTGTTGTTGTTGTCGTCATCGTTGTTTGTGCATGTGGGCCTGGGATGCGCATGCATTGGCCATAGGGAAATCCAGCTGTCCGCTGGAGAGATTTTTCTACGAGCTTCCATATTCTTTCTTTGTCGAAGTCAGGGTAAGTTGTGATTTTCTTCATCTTAAAAGGACACATGTGTTGGAAATGTATGAACCGCCCAAGGCGGCTGATCAAGATTTCCCGACGCTCTTCTAGTTTAGGATAGTGCGCTCTGCCCCACTTCAAGATAAAATCGAAAACATCATCTTCTGATTTCACTCTAAGACCATCACTTCCCATAATAACCTCCAAAGCACAAAGAGGCAAGCCCATCAGCTCTTCTTGGAACCTTCAAATTTAAATGTTCATGCAAAAGAGACTTAGCTAGCAAGTAAACTAGGGTTTAGTTAAATTGACTTGCAAAAAAAACAAAATAAACAACTTACTTGCTGAAATCCTTATAACGTGTAATGATATATTTCTTAGCTGCATCTTTTAGTTGCACAACTCTTCTATTCATCAAAACACAAGGAAGTCGAGGATAACAAGGTTCATATTCTAGCGGTGTGGGTAACTTCTCTAACAAGTTACTACAATAACGCATACAAGAAGTAACCTCAAACTTGTCCGCGACGATTAAAACACCCAACAACTCAGTAGTTGTAGTTGCACTCAAGATGTTGATATACATGGCATTGAGGAGGTCCATCAAAGGCGCTTCCTCTATGAATTCAAAGATGAAATTAATATCAATCTTAATCAATTTCAAGTGTAACTTACTTTGAATAAAACACTTATGTATATTTTGACAAAAAAAAACACACTTATGCATCAAATTTGAAAATTATTTCAAAACTATTTCCCAAATTAAAATTAATGAACTTTTAAAAAAAAAATTATAATTAATAAATAATAATTCAATTTATCAAAATTAGGGCACACATTAAAAATTCCCTAAAAAATTACCAGATGCATCGATTCTCAATGTAACTTTCTTTTGGCGTGATTCTTTCATGCCATTTCTGAATAACTACATCCATAGAAATACACAACAAATTGATCGATTAAATAACAATAACAATATGATCGATCGATCGATGTCACTAAAGAAAAGATCAAATGATTTTAAGTAGAGATCGATCAAATGCACATGTTACGTTTACCTTGTAGAAAAACGAACTTTCTGAAGCTAAGATATGAGAATTGACGTTGAGAGTCGTAACTTTGACAACACTATCAGAAGAAGAAGAATCCTGTGATATGATTTCGATACGTAGAACCCGATCGGAGAAATCCATTTCGTTGAACAAAAACCCTAAATCCCCCATCGAATTGAACGAATGATTTGGAAATAATAATAATTCAGGATTTAGATTGAGAGCCAAGCAAATCTATTTATTCATGTAACTGAAAAATGATAAACCCTAAATCCAAAAAGTAAAATTTTCCATGTCTCGAACAATTAGCTAGGGAATTAGGGTTGCCTATAAAATTTCAAGAGTTAAAAAGTTTTTGGTGGACATTAATTATATAGTCATTTTACTTGTTTATTGGGCCTTAAAGCACAAATATGTTCAACCGGCCCATCTAGATCATATAGTCGTCTTACAACAACAATCATCTCTATGTCAATCAAATAACACTTTAGATCTCATACAACAATCATAACTATTAACAAAAAATTTCATTAAATCACATGTCACACTAGGATAAACTACTCTTGCCATCTAGAAGTCACTCTATATGTAAATGGGTGAAATCATTGTAAACACAAGTAAAAAAAATATTGTAAACCTTTAAAGTTTATAAATTTTCTTTCAACCAATATTTATAATCACATTCTAAACCTTTGTGTTAGTGTTATGATCATCATCTGCTTACTAATATGAAGATCCAACAAGGCCAAACAAATCCCAAATTTGTCATTTTGGCCCCCTTCAATTTCATTGTCTTCAACTCATCTTAGCAATTGTGAAATTCCACTGTCTATAGTACATTTTAGTAACATTTTAATTTCGCCATCTCCGACTCATCTTAGTAACTCTATAATTCCACTGTCTCCCGCAAATCTCAGTAATGCTGGAATTTCGCTGTCTCCAACACATCTTAATAAAACACCAAAATTTCGCTGTATCTATGTCAATCAAATAACCCAGTTAGTAAACTTTAGATCACATGCATCAATCATAACTATAAAAAGAGAAATTCATTAAATCACATGTCATATTCGGATAAACTCTTACCATCTAAAAGTCGCCTTTTTATGTAATCGGGTGAAACCATTGTAAACACAGTAAAAAAAAAGTATTATAGACCTTTTAATTATATAAATTTTCTTTCAACCAATATTTATAATCACGTTCTAAACCTTTGTGTTAGTGCTATGATCATCATCTCCTTACTTATATGAAGATCCAACAAGGCCAACATCATGACAAATTCCAAATTTGTCATTTTGGACTCTTCAAGTTCGTTGTCTCCGGTTCATCTTAGTAATTGTGAAATTCCATTGTCCATAGTACATTTTAGTAACATCGGAATTTCATTGTCTCCGACTCATCTTAGTAATTAACTCTATAATTTCACTGTCTTCCGCATATCTCAATAATGCTGGATTTCTCTGTATCTATGTCAATCAAATAACTCGATTAGTAAACCTTAGATCACATACACCAATCATAACTATAAAAAGAGAAATCCATTAAATCGCATGCCATACTCGTGCAAATTCTTTACCATCTAAAAGTCGCCTTTTTATATAATCGGGTGAAACCATGGTAAACCCAAATAAAAAAAAGTGTTATAAACCTTTTAATTGTATAAATTTTCTTTCAACCAATATTCACAATCACATTCCAATTTCCAAAGCTTCGTGCTAGTCCTATGATCATCCACTTACGAATATGACAAATCCCAAATTTTGCCATTTTGGCGCTCTTCCTTTCAGCTCGCTTCTCCAATTCGAATTTCGCACCAAAAATTGTTTGGGGCTGCAACCTAACCCTACTTCATTAAAGAATTAATCTCCATTTAAACACAATTATCTAACTAATGGTTTAATCAAGAACAGTAAAATTACTCAATTCCCAATTTTTATTCGCCAAAAAAAGATAAATAGAAAAAAATAATAATATTTTTTAAAGTATAACCGCCCTCTTATATTTGGGTCTCTCGCCCAGATCGTGTAATTGACTGTTTGTATCCCCCTCTCTTTATACTGGGTTTCTGGTTCACGCCTTCTCACAGAAGAATTCGCCCCTCTTTCTCGACAAATTCTTCCCCCAAAATCCGATCTTTGTTGATTTCAATCGGAGTTTCGTCGAGTCGAGCGAAAGCAATCGAGAGTTTCATCCTCAAATTCTCCTTCCGAGAGTCTCGGATTTCCCCGGAAGAGCTCTCGCTATTCGAATTCGATTTCGACTCGTCTCTCCCCGGCCGCGCGATTCGGATTAGGTTTTTGTGAATTCGCGAGTTTTTTCTGGTTCTTTGTTTGGCGTTACCAATTCAATTGGCTGAGGTTTTGAATTATCTCGATTTGCTACGAGTTGATTGTGTTTGCATTGGGGGATTTGGGGCGCTATAAGTTTTGATTTTCGATTTCGATTTCCCAGGGGGCGAATTCTAGGGTTTGGTGTGAAGTAATTGCTCGAGGTGACGTTGCGAAGCAGAATGCCACACCTCAAGCGTTGTCAATTCGAGAGTTTGGATCCAGGGGACGACGACGATAACGCCAAGAGGCGAAAGTCGATTCCCCTCGTGAGCCCTGGGATTGAGAACGGCTCGTGGTCGAGTGAGCCTTCGCATTGCGGGGCTAAAACTCAATCGAGTTTGAGAAATCAGCGGATTTCTCTGCCGATGATGACCTCCAGACGCTGCGCTCCTGCTTTGCCTTCCATGGACAAGTTCACCGAGAAGACAAGAATCAACGAGAAGCGAATAGGGGCAGGTAATGTGTATCTAGAAAGACGGGAAGCTAGTAAGAAGGTTAAGCGTTCTAGGTCTGAGTTTGATACTTGTTCGGTCAAGGACTACAATGAAGAAGACAAGTTGGACTCTTTTAGGCTCAGCAATGGCGAATACAATGGGAAGTATTCACATCTAAAGAGCTCCATCACGTCGGTAGACAGGACGAGGCCTGATTCGTCTCCAGAGAGCGTTAAGAACGTGGAGAAGTCATGTAATGGGAATGCAGGTAAAAGGAAGGGAGTGTATAAGCTGGTGGATTTTGCTGAGGGCGATATAGTTTGGGCGAAGACAGGGAAAAAGAGTCCTGCTTGGCCTGGTGTTGTGATCAATCCATTAACGCAAGCACCTGATGCTGTCTTGAGAGAGACTGTTCCTAACACTCTCTGTGTCATGTATTATGGGTATTGTAACAAGGGAAAGCTAAGCCGTATAAGGGTGATGATTCTCTCTTTTTTATCTCTCAATTATGGTTAAATTGGTTTGTGAATTTTGTCTGAAATATTCAACCGTTGCCGTATACAGGAGTACTCATGGGTAAGAGGCGGGATGATTTTCCCCTTCAATGAATATTTTGACAGGTGACCACTTTTTTCTTAAGTTTTTTCTGGTTATTCTGTCAGTTAGATTCTGCTAGAGCTCAGCTCTCGAGGGCACGGTCAGATTAACGATTAGAACGTGATTTTGTTTGATGTTGTAATTATTTTGCTGGTTTACAATTATTCAGATTTATGGGTCAGACGGGGCTATACAAAAGTAAAATAGGCGCTTTCAAGGAGGCCGTTGAGGAGGCCCGAAATGCAGATCAGGGACCCGTTGAGGAGGTCCGTAAGGCAGATCAGCGACCCGTTGAGGAGGCCCGTAAGGTAGATAAGCGACCCGTGGCCCGTAAGAACCACCTCGCCTGCAATGAGGAGGGTGTGTCATATGTTTCTCAAAATCAGGTATGATAAACTTTTTTTCCCTTTCTCGCTCTTTTATTATGAATGTTGTGTTGGGATTGTTTTTGTACTGAACCATATTTGCCATTGTTTATTGTTTATGAAAGGAGCTGGAGAATTCTACTGATTACTGCCTTGATAGCAAGCCAATCTTTGATTGTGAATCACCATGCACTGATCAGCAACCGAAAGTCGAGTATGTTTGATGTCTATATTCTTTTTACATCTTTGTATTATGAAAAGCTACCATCTTTTCTGCATTTTGTGACTTAATGTGCTTTCTTTGTGAACTTTGATGTATCAATCTGTAGGCGAAAGACACCACCCGAGAAGATTACTGTTGTCTGCAATGGAATGGAAGCGACATACTTGCCAGACATTCATATGTAAGTCTTTTCATATTTTTTTTCTACTCATTTTACTCTAATTTGATCATAAACAATTTTCTGAGTTGAATTCTGTGTGTGTACTTTCAGGGTTGAATGTAATTGTGGTTCATGCGGTTCAAGAAAACAGACATTGAGTGAGTGGGAACGTCATACAGGCTGTAGAGCCAAGAAATGGAAGTATAGTGTTAAAGTGAAGGGCACAACAACCCCATTATCTACATGGGTATGTTTCTTGAGTATTGACTTGAATTTTGTTGTCGTTTTTGTAATATGTAACACCATCTTGCAACGAGACATGAACTTAAAGTAAGATGTATAAACTTATCCATCTAAAACCTAAAAAATATAATGAAAAAGTATTATGGTACAAATTCGATCTTTTGTATTCCAATTCGACTCCATGTTTTCCAAAATTATATAAACACATAGGATGTGAAACCAAGCTTTCCTTCCATTTTTATGTCAATCGTTCATTAGAGCACGTGTTAGGAAATTTATCACTGAAGTGGTTTCCTTCCATTTTTCCAGCTTGAAGGTTTTGACCTGAATTCTTCCGAACTTGGGAAGCTCAACCTGCCACAATTGCTTGGGTTTTTGCAAGGTATTTACTTTCTATTTTGAGTACTTTTCTTTTCAGTGTTAAAACGTTTTTCACATCCCAATCCTTACCCATCTACTTGTTCTGTAGAAAACTATGAGCCTCTAAATGTTAAATGGACATCAGAAAGATGTGCGGTGTGTAGATGGGTAGAAGATTGGGATTACAACAAGGTGATTATTTGCAACAGGTGAGTGTTCTTTCATGTTTTTCAATCTTTTGGATCTAATTCCAAGGAAATCTAAACATGCATGTTATATTTGAGAGGTTTGATTCACTCTTTTCTTTAACATTTCCCAGATGCCAAATGGCCGTTCATCAAGAATGTTATGGAACAACGACTATTCAAGATTTTACTTCATGGGTTTGTAGACGTTGTGAAGTTCCTGACACCGAAAGGCAGTGTTTTCTTTGTCCGGTTAAAGGTATTCATTCTCAGCAATTATTGGTCTGTTGAGATTCACGAGGATTGTGAAATATGCTAAATTTCTGGTCCTTAAATTGTGCCATACTGCCGTCTTTTGCTCAAACCCAGTTTTTATTTGCTATTTGGGCGCGAATCTTTTCTGCAAGTATGATTACTTTTCCTATTTCTTAATATAGGTGGTGCTTTGAAGCCAACTGAGGTTGAAAACTTGTGGGTTCATGTGACATGTGCTTGGTTTCGACCCGAAATTGCTTTCCTAGATCATAAGAAAATGGAGCCTGCTACTGGAATTATGAGAATTCCACCAAGTTCCTTTACAAAGGTCTTGAATTACTATACTTTATGCCTGGTTTCTTTGTAGAGGTACTTAAAATTCTATTTGCTGAGCCTAGCTTGTTTAACTGTTTGCAGAAGTGTGTAATATGCCACCAAGTTCATGGCTCATGTATCCAGTGTCAAAAGTGTTCCACCTCTTATCATCCCATGTGTGCTTCAAGAGCAGGTTACTGCATGGAAGTATGTTCTATCCCAGATTATAAACAATCATTAAAATCCTTGTTGTTTTTACATCTTTCTGCATGCCAATTATGCTGTCTACCAATTTTTTGCTTTGTCAATGACCATTTCTGATACTTGTGCATTCTAGTTGCATTGTATGGAGCAGAATGGAAAACAGATAATCCGAAAGGTGTCTTATTGTGCTACTCACAGGTGAGCACTATATGTGCAACAAGAATGGTGTATGATGGGTTAAGCTTAAGCACCATTTTGATCAACATATTATTATTTCTCTTGATGCAGGCCTCCTGACCCGAACGCTGTATTAGTTGTAAAGACTCCTCTAGGGACTTTCTCTACAGGAGGAATGTTGCTTGAAAACGAAAAGAAAAGAAAGATTCAAGGCTCTAGGCTCATTTCCAGCTCCAAAAGGATAGAACTTTGTGAGCCTGAGTCAGAAATTCCTGATGAAGCTGAGTTAGCATCTGCTGCAAGGTGTCGCGTATACATAAGATCCAGAAATAAGGTTTGTTATGCATTAATCTGTTTCCATTTCCCTCTGTGAGTTTTTTTCTTAGTGTTTTTTGTTATACATCCTGTGAGACAATGTCTATGCACACTGCAGTCTAATAACGTTTTATGTTCCTTTTTCTTTTGCAATTTCTAGAAAGTTAGAGCAGTGCCAACATTTCACCGAGTGATGGGGCCAATCCGTCATTCCCTGGATGTGATTGACAGCTTGAATTGCCACAAAGTAATTTATTCTCTTATAGACTTAACAAACCCTTTTCTTTATCACCCTTCCATATGGATTTTGAGGTTAATCATATTTGTTTGCTCTTTTGTTGTAGGAGTCTGAAGATGTACAAGTATTTTCTACTCTTAAGCAGCGGCTTCAACACTTACAGGTCTGTTCTTCTGTTCCTCAGTCTTGGTCCTTGAGTAGAGGAAGCCACCACCAACCATCTTACCATTTTTTTTCATCTCTTAAATTCAGAAAACTGAAAATCAGCGAGTTTGTTTCGGTAAATCTGGAATTCATGGATGGGGCCTTTTTGCACGCCGGAATATCCAAGAAGGAGAAATGGTACATTCTGATGTTCAGATTATTGTTTGATGAGACTTTACAGTTTACCCTTCTTTTCTAAGGCTAATAATTTTCTTTTCCCACTTCAGGTGCTTGAGTATCGAGGCGAGCAAGTCAGAGGCAGTGTTTCAGATTTACGAGAGGCACAGTACAAACGGGAAGGCAAGGATTGCTATGTAAGCCATTTTTTTCGGTATCCTTGTTTCTCTTGTCGTGTAACAAAAGTATATACAGGCTTCATTTCATTTTTGTATCAGTATGGTGATTTTTTCGGCGTTCTCTGCAGTTTTTTAAGGTAAGTGAGGACGTAGTGATCGATGCAACCAACAAAGGGAACATTGGTCGCCTAATTAACCACTCGGTAAGTTAAGTTCCTTGTTTTGATTTGTTTGTCTGAGTGTGGAGCTCATAAAAACCATGGTGTATTTTGCTGAGTTTTGTTTCCTGTTGTTTGCCTTGTCTGGATATAGTGCATGCCCAACTGCTATGCAAGAATCATGACAATCGGCGAAGACGAAAGCCGGATAGTACTAATTGCTAAGGTTGATGTATCTGCTGGCATGGAACTCACGTAAGTATCACTAAGTTTCTGTGAATTGTATGATGATTCTGTTTTATTGATACCAAATTGAGGCCTGTATGAATATTGTCAGGTTCAACTACTCGTTCGACCCAGATGAAGGTGACGAGTCGAAGGTCCCTTGCTTATGTGGAGCTGTTAACTGCCGTAAATACTTGAATTAGGTTAGAAGATCTGTTTATTATACTCACTTACTCAGTTACTCACCTTTAGAGTTCAAATTATAGCATCAACAGGAAATGATAGGGCAGAGAGAGTAGGAATTTATTTACCTTGGGGAGAATCCTCAACTCTATTGAATTTTTTATCACATTGTTTAGAATATTGTATAATTTCTCATTAATATAATAATTTTTTTTACCATTCTTCATTCAGTTCTGTTGTGCTCAAATTCTTGAAAAGAAGAATCCAATTAATATGAATTGTTACACTGAATTGCTAAAGTGTGCACTAAAAAGAATTTCATCTCCTCTACAAGTAAAATTAATGATTCAGCAAGTCTTCTTCAAAGCTGAAATCTGGTTCAGCAGGCTTCTGCAGGTTCAAAAGGGAGGGGAGTCTCTGTACTCGTCTCGGTTGGCTATTGACGCTACGATGAACGCTTCTTAGAGCGTTAATGGCGAACCTTGACGCGTAGATAGTAGCCCCGAGGCTCAGAGGACTGCCTCCCTCTTTGGCTAATGCATCCTGCAGCTTAGAGTTTTCGGTCTCCCTTAGCGCGTTTTCTTGCTTTCTTCTTGCATACTGGCGCCATCCTGCTTGTATGAAACAAGCTGCCCAATTCCTCCATTGCTGTGAGTAGAACCTGTGCAAAAGATTTGAATGGTTTATTGTTTGTTGTAGGATTGAACCAGCATTAGACACAATAATGAGTACTTAGAACAAAAGCATCATATACAGGCTTTGTTCTAAAAATCTCGCCTTGGCCTAGGCACTGGAAGGTCCTATTCGTCTAGACTTTCAATCAGCCTAGGTGCCCGTCTGGGCCCTGCCTAGTGTTTTTTAGAACATTGCATATAAGAAATGTTTGTTATCATCAAAACCCGAAAAATTGCAACAATTGTCATGGACAAAAGAAACAAAACTCATGGACATAAGATATCTTTAAAGATTGTCATAAGTTAGTTATAGGGGTAGAGTTACCTGAAAGCATGCCTGAGTTGCTTGCTATGAAGACGACGACGAAACTGAGAAGCAACAAACTTGAAGTCATCAGGCAACAGAGCAAAGGCTTCAACCTCGGTAATGGTCAAGACCGTCCTAGTAGAGGTAGGAAGATTGGAGGAGGAACGCGGGTCTAGAGCCCATGTAAGCAACTCCTCGCCACAAAAGTCACCTTCCTCTAGATGAACCGAGTTAAAGAACCCGGTCCTTCCACCATTTGTGGTCATTGTCACTAGTCTTCCTCTCATTATAAAGAGCATCTCTTCTACTGGATCCCCTTCGCGAACAACCGAGCTCTTATCCGTGTAAAGCACAGGCTTAAGACGGTGGCACATGGCGTCTATCAATTGCTCATCCATCTTTTTGAACAATGGCACCTATTCAAAGTACTTTAAGACATTAGACAAGATTCAACATGCTAATATGGCGAATCAAGCTTCTTGAAACTTACTCTCATCAGAAGATTCAAGCAAAGATGGCGTTTTATGTCCCTCTTAAGATCCTTAGGAAGATTGCGAATAAGACCTTCTTCGTCGACTCCTCTAGTTTCTTGCCACTTGTATTGTTCATAGCTCCTAATTCTCCCTCTTAGGATCTCGGGTAGCAACCGGTGAGACATCCATTGCTCTGTATCCCTCCTTCTCACTCTCATCTCCTCTACTCTAACTGTGGTAGAGTCCAAATATTTCTGTTCACAACATACAATAAATTTCATTCAATGTTTATACAGAAGCTCGTTGGCTTTTATACACTGCCTTTGAGATGGATTTAGTATTTTAGTCCGTATATCAATTTTTGGTGCATTCTAACTAAATTCAGTTATTATCGTCAACATAGCTGAATTTTAGTTTTTCTCGGGTATCGGGCCTCTCTGGGTCAATGATGATGATGTGTATACAGAAGCTCAAGAGTTTCAGCATCAGGAAATCACTTACCTGCATATTGCCAATAAGCAATGCAAAAAGAACCAGGCCAAAGATACAGATGAAGGCAGAAAACAAACTTTCACCATAGAAAGGGCTTGTTTGAAGATTCTGACCAAAAGAGCTCAAATTTCTTAAACCCCACCAGAAGCAATAGAGAATTTTCTGAGGAAAATCCCTAGATTTGACAATGCTGGATACAGCAGGATAAAGTATCCCATAGTTGAAGTGATCAAGATCATGTATATCCTCCGGCTTCGTCGCCACACTGCAAGCTTGGAATGTATTGTTTTGGTGACTTGTACTAGCACCATGGTTACAATACAGTAATTGTAAATCACATTGAGCTTTGAACTTTCCACATTCCCTACGCCAACACGCGTCTTGTCGTTCCACAGCGAACAAATACCAAACCGCTCCAACTACCTACACACATTGACACATTGCAGAAACCAATTTTATGACAACAACAAAAACAACATCTACCCAGTGTGATTTTTATAGGTAAAAAGTAAAAGAAAGACAGAGATACTTACATGGCTAGCAATGATGTAGAGAAAGAGATTGAAAGCTGCTCCAGCCCAAGCTGTCTCGGTGATTATGCCGGAGTTCCTTGTAACTTCCTTGTATAGAGGGAAGATCCGAATGAGTCTCGGAACATACTGAGCGAAAATCACAATCTCCAGCAAATCTTTTGTGTTTAGAAGAACTGGTTGTTCCATTCTTGGGACATGGAGCAAGATCACCAGCTGAAATTATCATAAACACACATATCAATCATCTAAAGCTGGAAAATTTATCCAAGTTAATTTACCCAAGAAATCATTTGAAATTACCTGAGGAAGAGGGAGCACAGCAAGAACATCAATCCAAAAAGAAGAACAAACATATCTTTCAGCAATTGCATAAGGATTCCTTATCAACTCACCGCGCCCCATAACTCTAGTAAAAGGCGAAATAAACCCAGTTCGGAACTTGAGTATTATATGCAACAGATAGAATAAGTCAGACAAAGTCCGAAGAACACAAGCGGCAACCTTCAACTTATGATCCAAATTCAAGCAGTTTCTCTCATCATCATACACCGGGATGTAGAAGAACAAAGGGTCCACAGCCGCCGCCACTACACACGAGATCAAGAAAATCTTGTTCCATTTCTGTAGGAATGTTCCTTGCGGATCAAGGATGGTGGATTCTTGGAGCCAGCTTCTCTTAGCCGGCTTCTTTTTATAGAAGCCGGCTAAGGTCTTTGAGCCGAAAGAGTCTCTCAAAATTTCTAGTGCTTCTGAGGCTTTCTTGGGGATCAACCGAAAAAACGAGGTGAAAAGTTCGTTGGGTTGTGGTGGTGGAATTGGATGTTGTGGACTAGAAGAGAGTATTCCTGAGTTATGATCATTGAACCTATTCAAGTTTGAAGAAGATAAAGAAGCATGATTTATTAGGAAATATGATGAATTCTACCAAAAAAACAAAGAAAATATGGTAAAAATGATGAACATTTACCTAACAAATCTTTGGTTCCTGGAACCCATGATTTCTTCAGCAAGTTGTCCACTCATATCAACTGAAAAAGTTAGCTTGATAGAAGAAAGGATATTGTACAAGTGTGAATTTATAGTACTAAATAAGGTACAAAGAGAAATATACAAGGTTGAAAGCTTAATCAAGAAGTGGAAATGGAAAAGTTGTACTGATTTCTAAGAGAGCTTAAGCATGAAGTTGTGTAGTAGTAAACAAAACAAAAGAAAATTCAGAGGAAATTTCAACTGAAATAGAAGAGTTTTCTTGAACTTTTGTATTTAGTTTATTAAATATTGTATTATTCAAATAAATTGACCGAGTAAGTCAAGCTAAGGAAGCCCACCTTAATTTGTAAAATGAGTGAAGTTTTCATTTTTTCTCAATTTTTTAGGAAGAATATTGTGTTATTATTATATCTCTAATTTTGTGAACAAAGTAGATAAACTAAACATATGCATGTGTTCCAACTTATGTCTTAAACGAGCTACATAGAAAGTCACAACATTCGTAAAACTATAGACATGAGTAAAACGGATAATAGAATAAAAAACTACAATAAGTCGAATAAGACCAACACCATAAGAGGTTCTAATAACTACATCTCACTTAGCTGATACGACTAAAACAAATTTTTGAATTTGTCATATAACGCTTCCAACCAGATGCTCTTGTATATTTACTGAAAATATCAGTTAATGTTGAACATTTATACAAATTTGCCTGACTTAGTAGAAAGCGTGACAATAGTATTAGTAGCGCAAGTATTAATGTGTAGTTTTAAAAAAAGGGTCAAATGGGAAAAAAAGATTGGTTTTTAACAAACCAAAAAGTCCAAAACCATTTTAAGGGATAGTAAAAGGATGCCAATATGCATTTTATTTTAAACAAATGTTTATTTTAAGGAGACCATGACTTTAATTGGTATGGCTATATTTGAAATTCAATGTATAATCAAAATGAAATCTTTAGCATCCTGATTTACACGTTTAAAGTAATTATATTGATCCCACCCACAAGATATGTAATGACTTTGAGCATTGACTTTGAATTAGTACACTATATAGAGCATCTCTCTAGCTAATAGGACACTTTGTAGTTGAGAAATGGTCTAAATCATGTATTTATGACTTCTATTTGATTGGTTTAGATTGAAGAAGTTGGATTGTTTGGGTTTAAGTAGAAATTGCATAGAAGATTTCCAATCCCCAAATGGAAAACGTTGACTAAAAACATTAAAAAATAAAATTTTTATTGTGTACTTATTGTCACATATTAGTCGGGCCGTTAGAAAATAAGTGATATTCCGTCATATTTTTAACAAAAAACTTGTGTGTTACATGGTCATTTCATGATTGGTTGTCTTTTTAGACCATTTATACAATTTATATTCTTTCTTCCAACTCAAAACATTTTGCAAGAAAAGTATTGTATTTTTTGGTTTAAAGTAATTTTTAAATGAAAATTTATATTTTATGTATAAAAAATATGAAAAGTAAAGAAAAATGTATGTATTTTAAAAAATTTAAAAATAAGTTTTAAGGTAAAAAAAAGGACTTAATACAATTTACTTATAAGTAATAAGTATTAATCCATGGCCAAAAACATATATTATATATTTTCTTTGACGACAAGAACTATTTTTAGCTATAAACTTTAGATGAATCATTATATCTTTTTAAGTCATCTTCTTGTTGTCTTACTCTCCGACAATTTTATACGCTTGTATTATGTTCTTTCTAGTTTGCGGAACTTCTTTTCACCTACTTAGTCTTTTATCTTTCCAACCTCGTTGTTCGGCGTTTGTATATTGATTGACTTGCTGCTTGTTTGCTTTATTGATTCGTCTGTTATTAGTTTATCGTTTTTTGTCAGTGTATCTCTCTACCGAGTTTCACCTCGGTCCTTCGATTCAATAAACATTTTTGTTACTCAAAAAAAAAATAGTGTAATTTTTTATGTTGAATCTAATTTAAAATAAAATAAAATAAAATAAAATAAATTCATACAAGCCACGCCTCCATCACATGACGTGACCATCCCGTCTCAGATCTGTCCACTTTCCATATCTCTCTTCTTCGAGCTCCCCCTCCCATGGCTTCTTTCCGCTTCACCTAACCACTCCCTTCTTCTTCTCCTCCTCCATTTCTTCAGTTACTTTGTCAAAGCTCCAACTTTGCCTCTGCAATTCATCCGTTGCCTCGGCCACCAGCGCGCTTCTTCTGTGCCACTCTTTCAGATCTAAGGCTTTGGGGCTCGAAAATTACTCTTCCGTTTGAATTCCTCTTTTGGATTCCAAATCTCGCACAATTCTGACCTTGGAGAGGCGCAAGTTTCAGTGCGCGAGTTTTCCGAAATTAAGGTAATTAATTATCGATTCTCCACGCTATGATTGTACGATTCTGCTGTTGAGAGGTCAAAATCAGTGTTTGGTTTTGAAAAGCGATCACGGATCTCAGCTTAAGCATGCTTGATGACGTACGCTAATGATGCATTCTGAAATTTAAGATCTTTAAATAACTGTATCTACCTTGGTTGCTTATGTGCTGCATTGGATGTGCTGGAAAAATTGTTTGATTCCTTAGTAATTGATATCGGGATTGAATCCTACCAAGCTTCCAGCCTAGTTGGAGCAGATTCTTTGCTTTCTGATTGGCTCTTCTATTGTTTACGATTTTCTGATTCATGGTCATTAAATGATAGCAATGGGATGGAGAATGGGATAAACCGTCTTTATGAGGTGTTTGACTTTCTAATTTGAATATAATAGAATCAGAAACGTTTACTTTGAACTTCTCAATTCAACATACAAATATTAATAATATGATCAATCAATAGAAGCAGAGAATCTGTGTTTACAAAATGAAACGACCCTTGTTCTCCTTTCTCTTCTTCATAGTTTTCAGCATGTTAATTGTTATTTTTCATGATCATAAGATGTAAATGGATTTTGGAGCTACTTGTCAAGATGTATATGTGCAAGGTTTAGGATTTTGTGGTTTTTGATTCGGACAAATATTCTCTATATACATTTGATTTGATATTCAGTATTCCAGGGGAAAAATTGGTCGATTGAGTGATGAATTTGTGTAAATAATCTGTGAAACTTGGACTGGGAAGATAGTTCGTGTGGAAGACTAACCAAGAATGGCCCCATCAAGTAAGGCAGAGAAGAAAGCTGCTGTAGATGCAGCAGCTTGGTTGTTCAATGTTGTCACATCTGTTGGAATTATCATGGTGAATAAAGCATTAATGGCTACATATGGCTTCAGTTTTGGTGAGTTCCTTACTGACATTCTGTCCCCTGATAAGTATATGGTGTTATCATGCTTCATAAATTTTTTGGCTCAACACCTGATGTAGCTTGTTTCTTGGCTCAACACTTGATGTAGCTTGTTTCTTGCTGTCATGAAGTTGCCTATTTAATTTTGTGTTGAATAAAGTGCTGTTTATTTGCTTTTCACTGGGTGTTAAGACTTATCTTTAGCCTTTTCTACTGACTTGCTGTGAAATGATTTACCTCGTTACTGCATTCATTGTTGCTCTATATGCTTCTGTAGTTTTTAATGATTTTTGTAACAAAAAAAATTAGCAATCTGTTTTTCTGTTCTATGTAAATCATCAAACTACCTTACTTTTAATTATATAAAAACAAGATACTGCTGGAACTGGTATCTTGTGAATGGACACTAGTGACTCATTGCTTGATTGAAAATTTTGGTAGATATGTAGAAGTATGGTTCTTTATTCAGTCACTTTCTTATGCAATACTTCTTTTGTTTATGTCAGCCTACATTCACCTCTATCATATGAAGTTGTTCTTACATTTTTCTTGTGCAACTATTTTGCAGCTACAACTTTGACTGGTTTGCATTTTGTTGCTACAACTTTGATGACTGCCATTCTTAGGTGGCTGGGATATATCCAACCCTCTCATTTACCTTTGCTAGACCTTCTGAAATTTGTGATCTTCGCAAACTTTTCCATAGTAGGGATGAACATCAGTTTAATGTGGAACTCAGTGGGGTTCTATCAGGTGAAATTTTATTTCCTTTGCAATCCAAAGATCAGAATGGGATTATGGCAAATTATAACTAAAACTTATTTTCAGATTGCAAAACTCAGTATGATACCTGTATCCTGCCTTTTGGAGATTTTCTTTGACAAGGTCCGATACTCTAGAGACACAAAGCTGAGCATATTCCTTGTGCTCATTGGTGTTGGCGTCTGTACAGTCACTGATGTGAGTGTAAATACCAAAGGTTTTATTGCTGCACTCGTTGCTGTTTGGAGCACTGCTCTGCAACAATATGTAAGTTCCTTGTCACTTTTGCATACAGATTGGTCAGAAATCAGTATAGTCGTGAGTAACTATTGGAATTTCCTTTTTTCTCTTCATTTATGGTTGGCTCTGACCCTGATGAGCAAGTAATTGGGTTTCAACCTCATTTACAATAACTGTATTTGAGTTGTGTCCTTGTTACTTTTCGGTTGGTTGTTGCCAGCAACTACATTGTCTAAATAGTTACTTCTTTCTGGAGATATGTTTGATATCCAGTGTCTCAAGTTTGCATTTTTTTTTGTGCAGTATGTACATTATCTCCAAAGGAAGTACTCATTGAGCTCCTTTAACCTGTTGGGACATACTGCACCAGCACAAGCTGGCTCCTTGCTCTTGGTAGGCCCCTTTCTGGATTACTGGCTGACACAAAAAAGAGTTGACGCCTTCAACTATAACGTAACATCTGTGGTAAGTTTTATATTCACGATCATGGACATGTTCTTGATTTTTATCGTAAGCTATCACCATTTTTAATTAATTGACACATCCACACAGCTTCTGGATGATCTATCTGTTATGTTGGCAATCAGGGTAGATTTTCTGTTGCTATATATACCACATATTCATCATCATCATCATTGACCCAGTGAGGCTCTGCTACAGCGGGATCTGGGGGGTCAAGATGGAGGGTCCCCTGCCCAAGGGAAAGGGGTACGCCCGATAGACCCAAGAAAAACTGAAATTCAGCTATGTGACAATAATAACTGAATTTAGTTAGAATGCACCAAAATTGATATAGGGACTAAATCCATCTCAAAGGCAATATATAAAAGCCAATGACTCAATGAGCATGAGGATGCGCCCCAAAGATTGTCATATACCACACATATTCAATTATATTTTGAAAGACCGAAAATCCATCCAGTAAAGATTGTCATTTTAGCCCTTAAATCTTGTTAGAAAATGTTTATCACTTTAGAGTTCTAGCTAATCATTATAGGTGAGTTATGCGGTTTAATACTTCAATATTGAAAAATGCACATTCTCTTCATCCATTGATGCAATCATCTTTTTGTGGCTTCTACAGATCTTCATAGTCCTTTCATGCACAATCGCCATCGGGACAAACCTTAGCCAATTCATTTGCATAGGCAGATTCACAGCCGTCTCCTTCCAAGTACTTGGCCATATGAAGACAATCCTCGTCTTGATCTTGGGATTCTTCTTCTTCGGAAAGGAGGGTCTCAACCTTCATGTTGTCCTCGGCATGATCATCGCCGTCCTAGGTATGATCTGGTATGGCAATGCTTCCTCTAAGCCTGGTGGAAAAGAGCGTAAGAAAGAGCCTCTTAGTAGACAACAAAAACATGGATCCGATTCTAGTGAGCTTGATGAAAAAGTCTAAGAAGATTTTTTTTTTTTTCTAATTTTCTTTAACACAAGGCCAAGGAAAATTTGACAAAAGTCACTAGACAATTAGACATTAGATTCAAGCTCTTGTGATAGCCATATTTTTTCTCATTATATTACGTTTAGATAAGGTTAGATTTCTGAAAATGGATTTCTACTCATTTTTATGGTAATTGTTATTGTAACTATTTGCCTCCAAGCTTCTTCACCTTGTCTTTAGTTTCATTTGTTTCTTTTTTATGCATGATATGTTTGCAAGTATTTTTTGCATTAAAAGTATAAAATGATTTTGCTCAATGTGATGTTAATATTGGTTTTAATTGAATTAAAAATGCAAGATTATTAAGAAAAAATATAATTTAGATTGTGTTTGGATACCATATACAACTACCTTTTGATGTATAAGTTACTTGAAATTCAATTTTTTTTAAGAATGGTTACCTACCCATTTTGCAACTATAGATAAATTATGTTTTCTTTTTCAAAAACGTGATCATCTTATTTAAATTTAAAATATATAGACCTATAGTTAACAAAATAGCTATTAACCCATTTTACCATGATAATCTAGGGGCATATAATTCAAAAAATAGATAATAATTATTAAGGTCGCTTATAAGTTAAAGACGTGTTCATAAGGGGTCAAAATACCTTTCGTTGGTCTATCAAAAGTAACATAAAAAAATTTCATGAGTGCACTATCGTTGCATTGAACTTATATTATTCAAATAAAAAACTTAAAAATAGGGTTTTAAAGGAGATATTGTTTAAGTTAGTCCATCGTGAGTCATGAATTGTCAGCTTGGTGTCAACAAATCAATTCAATTGACAAATCACATAAATAAATAGCTGAAGGTGATCGTTTGGACGCAATGGGCCTTATAAATAAATTCCGACCAAAAATAAAGTGTTGATAAATTAATGTTTGTTAATGTAAATTTTGTTACAAGCATAAAAACTTTTTATATTAATTCGATTACTTAACACTAAAGAATTGCATTCGTGCCTTGTTATTTTCAAGTCTTATAATCAAACATTATATTAATTCCCCATATTTATAAAACTTTTATGATAGTGATTGGAGTTTGGACACTTCGTAAAGTTCAAGAAAATGCAAAGTTGGATGTGCTAAGTTTAGTTGTAGTCTTGTCATGGTTGTGGAATTCCACCATAAATCACATGAACTTTTTAGAGTTGAAAACGAAACCGTTCATGAGCAAAAAAAAAAAAGGGACATAAAATCATGTACATACACAAATAAATGTAGCAAAAAAAAATGTAAAGAAGCAAATAAAGCTCGTACATTAAGGGCGTGACTCTCGGACAATTATTTGTCCGACATAAAGATAAAAGACCTATCGAATGGCTTCGTGAATTTGTAGTGGAAGATCAAAATCTACGCTTCTTTGAATATCGAGGCAAGCCAACCCGGTTAAATACAAAGAGCTTGTTCTTAGTTTTGGAATTTTTTTTTGAATAGATAAGAATTCAGTTATTAGACAAGCCTAATAAACCAAGAGGCCGTTAAACGGCAACCGAAAACCGGCAACAGCAGGCAAGAAATACAGAACAACAAGCAAAGGAAATACAAAACCGAACACAAGGACCAAAAAGTGTTTGGACGAAAGAAGAGTACAACGCAGAAGATCCAAAGCGTTGCGGCAAAACGGTCATAACGAACAACTTTGGTAAAGAAGATGAACTCCTGACATTGCCACCACCGGAATGGAGGATTTTCAGAAACCTCGAAACGTCCACGACCACACCCATCGATCCAACCACAAGTCTTGGATTGATCAGAGGATCGACTGCCGACTGGAGTCGTTATCATGATGAGCCCAAGCAAGGCGAAACCAGTAATTGTTCCGGTCGAACTGACTGGCCGCTGGCCTCGCTAGAGAGAGGGCGCTACGCGGCCCTCGAAGGGTCGAAACTTTGGACCCGTGACATATAAATATTGTAACCTTAATTATTAACAAAAATTATAAATGTATGTACACTCATCCTTGTATTGTATACATAAATGATGTTGATAGCTAGTTCATCTTCATTAAAAAAAAATATTCGTCTTTTTCTAGATATAAAATACATGTTTTTTCACGCTCGTATCCATTTAATCTGATAATGGGTTAGTTAAGTGGATATATAGATAAGTTTTATAATATTATCTTTAGCTAATCAAAGTACAAGCACTAATTTTTTTCACTTATAAAAGCAATAACAGCATTATAATAAGCTCTCCGTATTATTAATATTTATGTTAAACCAATCCTTTGAAATGTGAAAAGATTGACAAGATTGTGCATTATTATATTAGCCAAAATTAAATCTCAAATTAAGTGCTTTTTTAAAGTTTCAAAATCTTGTATGAAATTGCTTTAACCCAGTCACCAAATCAACTAATTTACTTTTAAATTAATTATGTTTAGTGAAATATATATCATAGAGCTTACCAAACTTAACATATTGCACCTATATCAACTTAGCCCTAAACATGGGACAGTTACCGAAATTAAGTGCTAGTACTAGATTAGACATTACATATTTTTAGCATACAATAATACTCCAAAAAGTTGTCAAAATTTCCATGTGAAAGGTGATATAAGTATATTATTGAAGATGATTTGATAGCTAATATTGCAACAAAGTATAGAATGGTCGGTTAGTGGCTTTAATCCTTTACAAAATTTATGTATTTTGCTATAGTAGTACTTTTTCGGTTAAAGTAAACTTGTTTTAGGATTTTTTTTTAAAAAATTATTTGATTTGACTTAAATATTTTCAATTTTGTTAAGATTTTTTACCTTATTTTATAGACTAATGTAAATAATTTTAATTTATAGGGATATTATTGAAAAAATAGATTAAAATAAGTTAAATGATCAACAATTTTTATTTAATAAGAAAATCAATTTAAAATGACAAGTTTAGATTAACGAATGGAGTAGTTGATACCAGCCACTACGACTATGTTTGTTCCGTTACCGAAAAACTAGTTTGAGTTGTAAAACTCATCGAAAATATAAATATAGGAAAGTTGATATTATAAAATATATATATAAATATTGTTGTAATGTCTAATTAATTTTGTAATATGTGATAGTTTGAAACTTTACTTTAGATGTGGAATTACACTACAATATGTGATATTATAGTTCAATTGCCGTCTTTAAGAAGCATGCATTGGTTTAACTATATAAAGTAAACAAAATCTTTCAAAGTAAATAAAAAAGTGTTCAAGTATTCTGACAAAAAAAATCTATTATTATTATATTTATAACTCAAACAAGACTTTAGGTTATACAAGTAGTCTTTGATACTAGATAGATATTTTATTTTGATCGGGTAAGGATTAGACGGGATAAACGGTATGTCATTGTTCCAGTCAATAGTATTTTTTCAGATGAGGACTTTAAAGTTTTAGGTATACTCAAATTTGATCCAGAGAAAGTGTGGGTCAAGGTTGTAAATTTGTTGACCAGATTCACTTCTCTAAAGTCATGATTAATCTATCTGCGTAAAAGTTTTCTAGATGAGGTAGGATATATGAGATAAGCATCTCGATTTTTCAAGAAAAATGATAAATTTTATTGAGTGAGTGGATTACGATTTTATTGTCTACTTGTACAAATATGTTTTTGTTCCAATTTTATTGTTTTATGTATTTCCTGTTGGAGAGCTATCGTTTCTGCTAGAAGGATTGAATTGTTTTTATATTTTCTGCCTTCGAAAGAGATGGAAGTTGCAACATGGTCTCATATAATGAAGTCGTAGGAAGCTTCCTTAGTGTTTAGTCATCAACATTACGTTTATAGAAACCCGCTTACAATTTATCCCCTTACGTTTTTTCGGTTTTTACGTGGTTGTGGTAGGACATGTGTCTTAGCTTGTCTCCTTTTTACCCTATATGTTTTTTTTTATTCTTGAATCAACATTTCCTTCTTTAATGTTCTTAAGTCATTTAATCAATACCAATTTTTTTTTTTTGAAATAGGTAAGAATTCGGGATACCAAATAAGAATGGTAGTCCGAGAGGCCGTTAAAAAAAGGCAGTCGTGAACGGCTAGGAGGGTCAATAAAAAGACACCAAAGGTAAGCAGAAACGACTACAGATTGTACAAATTCTCGAAAAGGAGAGCAAAGGAGATCGAAATCGGGGTGAGTAAATCATCTTGTTTCTAATACTTTGACACTTTCATATATACACATAGAGAGACATTTACTTCAACAATATCATAATACAACAATATGAATTTATGTAGAAAATCACCTAAAATGTGATTTACAAATCATCTTAACCACATAAAATCATATTATAAAAAAACATTTCTCATTTTAGAAAAAGAAAGAAAAGTATATATAGAGATATCAAAATTATATTTATATTATAGTGTATGGGACCATTAACAATGTTATAAAGTTAAATCTAGCAATCAATGCCCTACATTAACCAGTTTCTTTTGTGGTGGGTCACATATTGATTGATCAATTTGAGTGGGAAGATTGAGAAATCAACATCTCCAGCTCAAAGAGTACTCTCAAAGTCCAACACCAATTAGGCAAAACACAACATTATATACTTTGAACTTTAGAGGTGGATTTCCACATTTTATAGTCACAAAGAAATGCTAGCTAGGAAAAAGCATTTTATGGAACTCTCATTCATTTCATATTAAAAATGGGGAAAAAATAAGACCAAATTTTCTTTCTTAATTAATTTGCCGACTTTAATTTACCTAACTTGCCAAATTAAATACCCTATTATAGCCTGGCTAGGTTCAATTTGTTGTTTTTTCCTTCAATTTTGAGAGGTTTTAGGGTTTTAATCACGTGGAAGTTAGGATTTAATGGTACAATGAGACTGATTGAGTTAATGACTCAAGTTGGGATCCTAATTTTAGAAATTTTATGGAGCAAAAATTGTTACTTGTTTCGTTCAGAAATACATGTCATGTTAGGATCTGTCTCTAAAATTAAGAAACTACACTATATAATTTGACTTAATTATTTATAATCTTGTGTAAATCTTTCCTTCTCTATTATATATTTTATATTTATGTAATTTTTTTAATTAATAAAGATCATATCAAAAAAAATATGATAAAATATGTCAAATGACAAGTATTAAACAAAAAAAATCAGGCTAAAACGATATGTAAAAAATGATATGTATTTTTGAACAGGGAGAATCTAAAACACCTAAACTTTTAGGCTAGCTATTTGATATGAAAAAAATAAAGACTTGTGAAATGTACGTGTTAGGCAACAAGTGGACAATGAATGTTTCTTTAACACTTTACACAAAATCTCTATTACTTCTCCTTTAATCTCTTGTTTTTTCTTCAACTTTTTTTTACCCTTTCTCATAAGTAGGTTTCTTTATCTTTTACTTCTCAAATTCATTAAAAAACACAAAAGAAAGAAAAAAAGTCACTAATCAAAGCTAATTGAAAGATAAAAAAGCCTCCAAGCTTTGTTGTTATTGAGGAATTCACACACACCAAATTGGAGGTCAAGCTAAAAGACAAATCAAAGTAGGTTTCCCAAAAGTAAGCTTACTAGCTCACAAGTACTTAGGCTAGAAGGCATTAATTGTGCATGATATAAATTTGTATGTGTCAAAGATCTAAGTTTAGATGAAAAAGTTATAAAGTGTGTGTCTTTTTTGCTTACCAACTTTAATCTAAACTTAAGATAGTGAATTGATGTGAATTATGGTTATTGATGATTAAAGTTAGGCTTAGAATGGTGAGTATAGCATGTGGATTGCCAAGCATTGAGGAGGAATTGAGTTGGGCAACGGATGTGGACAAGGTGACTAATTAAGTACAAAATTACCCATAAAGACCATACACTTTCATCATCATTAAGTTGCCTAATTCATGTTAATGTATAAGAGTTATTGAGATGTGAGGTGGAGGAACATTACTTATACTAATTAGAGAGTTCTATACTAATCCGGATTTAAGGCTAGGCAACATACACGTATCTATACTTGAAAAGACTTGATTAGCATTATTGGTTAGTGATATTCAAAACAAAGATTGAGCATTATGCATTCTTAAGAGACTCAACTCAAGTCCATTTTTGTTTAACAAATGACTAATGAGGTGTCACAAGTCAAGATTTTTTTTTTATTAATGTCATGTATTATAATGTCAAAATAGACTAGATTCATTGTCTTTTTATTAATCGAAACCTAATTTGAGAATTCCAATGTCATAATTTGAGCACCTTTTATACCTATAATTTAAAATTTCACGACCATAGTTAACACGCATTACGAATTTAAAGCTACCCACAAAATGATTCCTAACCTGCTCAACCCAATTGACAGATATATAGAGACACAACGAGGGCCTTGGCGATCTGTTGACCCCTCTTCTCTTCCCTTCCTATTATATGATATAAACACATTGGGTTGTTATTGTATGTTATTGTTATATACATTTTTGAATTATAAGTTAAACATTAATTGATGCAAAATGCATTATAAGAAAGTCATAACTAAACCATACTCTTTTTGACCAGTCACAGTCCACCATATCGATTACACCAGCTGCTTTACCAATTACCCCTCTTTTAAAATTTTCTGACTCCGCCACCGTCTACATACACATAATCACCAATATTTGGTCCACATCTTTAATTTGGTGCTTGAGACACCCCAAAAAAGAGGCACCAATTGTACAAGAAAGCATAAGCACTTGTGAGCCCTTCACCTCCCCCACTTGTCTTTTACTTGCAATGTTTCAACTTGTCACCATCTTCAAAACTTTATTCCACCATATGTATATATATAACTCCTCCTAGTATTTGCAAACTTCATCTTCCAAACTTGCACATTCTCTCCAATTATATACACATCTCTCTCACTCTTCATCTCTCCATTGCTCCATGAATCCTCATCAATAATTAGGTATACATATACATAAATTCTTTGCTTCATCTTTCCCAACATTATATTCTAACACTTTTGTATCAAAAGTTCAAAACACTAGCACCATTTGCATTAATGCTAAATTCTTTGTTCATCATTTGTACTCTTTTCCATTCCTTGTGCAGGCTAGGGTTTTGAGATTGATCTTATTTAACAATTGAAAAGCTTGAGAAGTGCAAATCTTTTGTACTTGGTTAAGGTGAGAGATCAAACTGTTGTTTAATACTTCCTCAGTTTATAAATACATATCGCTTTAGCCTGATCGATTGTTCAATAATATTTGTCATTTGACATATTTTCACATCTTTATTTCCGATATTATCCTCATTAATTAAAAATTATTACGTAAATATATAATAATAAAATGTGGGTATTTAAGTAAAATCATATAATTTCTTAAATTTTAAGATAAATTATAAAATGATATGTATTTCATGAAGGTAGAAATTCTTGCTTCATTTTAATCCAGTAATAATTAATTAATGTAAATCACGTGTCTTTGCCCACTTTTTAATCCATTCAACTCGAAATTTCGTGGTGGTGAATCCACATTACTTAAATTGGCATGTTCCACGAGAGATCATCACATGTTTCAGGCTATTAATCTGTCACAGATTCAACCCATTTACAGGTTCATTTTTTTATTCTAATTTTAAAATTACCTCTATATATATATCCTCTTCACAATTCATAACTCCATCATCAATCAATTCCCAGTTTCAGAAATTCAATTAATCACTCCCCATTAATCTTATGATTCCGTCACTTGAGGGGTTTAATTTCATTTTTTTCTGAACCAAACACCCTCTTGAAGAAAGATGGAGAATCAAACCAGCCAGTAAGGTAAAAGGGTCGGTTATGTGCTGATTAAAATAACGACATTAAAATAAGAAGACAGTTAGTTTGGCGCCACTACTACTATCTGATGGCGACCCATATCTGTTACTTGTTTTCTTCTTCACAATCATTAAAAAATTAATAAAATTGGTGCCAAATTAAACGTCTGCCACTACTTTTTCATTCCTTGATTTCAATATATACATAAATTGCCATTTTTATTTCTAATTTCTATTGTCAATTTTCTAAATTATAACACTTTTTAGGTGACTAGCTGTCCACCAAGTCTGGAGTGGTAAACAGCTAGTCACCTGAACAGACCGGTCAAAGACGGTCTTTAGGTTTTGACACTACGTTTCGGTTTTATATTTTTATTTTTATGTTTCGATTTTGTTTATGTTTCGGCCTTGCTTTTGATTGCCTTATTTTCTACCTATGTTCTTTGGTCCTGTCGAGACTTTTGGACACTCCTCCTTTACGTTAAGCCAGAAGTACCTCCATCTTAACACTCCAGATTTCCCGTAAGGGGAGTTTCACTGGGTCAATGTTGTTGTTGTTATTGTATTTCAATCTCCCTATGAAAAAATTGATTTAAAGTCCTCAAATAAACCTAATTTTTATACCAAAAATGTGCTAAAAATGAGCTCTTTTTCACCATGTTTGGCTCCATGTAACACAGCATGTGCAATCAAAGGCTGTTTTGTAATTTTGCCCAAACAAAAGCATCTTTGTATCCTGAAAACATCTTTATATAAAGCTTCTGATGATCCCTTCAAGGGAAAAAAATGCACAAACTTTTCCTTCTCAACACATATACATCAAAGATAAGAGACAAGATATGTTTATGTGGCTCCTATAAGCCTAAAGATCAAAACTTTAACAGTCATTGTTTTTGCAGTTGCTCCTCCTGTTTTTAGCCATTATTGCCACTCATACATAGAGAAATAAATATGCAAAAATGAAAATAAAGAAAAAGGGGAAACATGAAACTCAACTTGCTGGTGTCTTGAAACAGAAAGTTTTAAACTTTCTCACACAATGTTTGTGAAACCTTTTTTCCCCTTCCTTTAGGATCACTATAACTACCAACTGTCTCTATAACTACTGGTAAAAAACAAACACCTTTCATTTACATAAGGTGTTGTTTGAAGATTATAAACATGGATTTACAATATAACAACTAGTTTTACAAAACAAAACACATTTAATTTCAAAACAAAGTTCCTTTAATTTGCAGGCTGTGGGAGAAGAGAAGACAAAACTCCATTTTCAGTTGTCATCATACCAGAAATGGGAATTCCTCGCCTAATCGAAAAGCTCATGACCACGAAAACCATCTCAGGCTCAAGAGTTAACGATGAAACGAATACCCATTTTCAGGTGTATTCGTCTTGGCAAGTAAGCCTTATTTTCCTTCCTTGCTTGATTTCTCTGAAAAAAACAAACTTTTCAATCATGTCTAATTTACTAGATTGATTGATTTACCTTTTCCAAAATTATGCAGCAACAACATCCTTCAGCTCTTGAGGACTTTGAAAGGATGATGAACATGGCCAAAGGGAAACAGATTGTTGTTTTCCTGGATTACGATGGGACGCTTTCTCCCATTGTTGATGACCCAGAAGCTGCTTTCATGACCAACAAGGTAAAATCATCATAAATAAGCATCAAAAGAATTAAAAATTAAGTTTAAGGATGTTAAGCTGACATATGGATGTTATATGCAGATGCGTTCAGCTGTTCATGAAGTCGGGCGTTGTTTTCCTACATCAATAATCAGTGGGAGGAGTAGAAACAAGGTAAAAAAAACATGAGATCATGGTTGTGTAATTGTTTGTTATTGAGGGGGAAATGACTGAAATGGCTTAATGAATTTATTCTTTATTTGTAGGTCTATGAGTTTGTGCAATTGGACAATATTTACTATGCAGGAAGTCATGGACTTGACATAATGGCCCCATTGCAGCCAACAAGGCTCAGAAATCGCAAGCACCAGACAACAACAGGAGATGGAAAGGTTAGTTTTTGTTGTTACTTTCATATTTTCTCAGAAAATTTAAATCAAGGTTGTATATTTTTCAATGAATTGGATCTAACATGAATTTTGTATAATATATAGGGTGGTGAATTAGTCATTTACCAACCAGCTGAAGATTTCCTGTCTGAACTTAAAGAGGTAAAAAAATTGTATATTCTGGGTTATTTCATAGTTGTACAATGAAGAACTGGAATTTAACTTAGTTTGTTCAATACAGATTAAGAAGTTACTGACAGAGAAAACTGGAGGAATTGGAGGAGTGAAAATTGAAGACAACAACTATTGTATGTCTGTACACTACAGGCATGTGCAAGAAAAGGTACATGAATAACTAATTTTTGTGAATTCAGTAGCTTTTTGATCAACTGTGTGAATTGTGACCCTGAAGAGTAATCAATTTGACTGGAATTGCAGGATCTGGGGTCTGTAGAAGAGAAGGTGAACTCTGTACTAAGTGAACATCCACAGTTTCACATAACAAGGGGTAAGAAAGTGTTGGAAATACGACCGCGTATTGACTGGGATAAAGGCCATGCTGTGGAGTACATAATTGAAAGCCTTGGGCTAGCTACATCCAACAATGTCCTCCCCATATATATTGGAGATGATAGAACCGACGAAGATGCATTCAAGGTATTTACAATTACACTGATCATGGGGAATCCTACAGTTTAGGACTTAGGGTTTATTGTGTCTTGTGTCCTTTTGTGTATGATCTTTTGCTATGTGATTCTGTTTTTGTCCCCTTTTGCTCCTTGACTATGATTTCTCCAAACCAGTTAGGTAAAACGGTGCGTACAATTGGGTAGATTGTTGTTGTAGATAATTTGTATTTGAATAGCTGATGTGTTCTTAGTTAAGAAATTTGATTTGTGTTGCAGGTGATTCAGCAAATGCAACAAGGCTATTCCATCATTGTGAGCTCCACGCCAAGGGAGACGCGAGCATCTTACTCGTTGTGTGACACAATAGAGGTGATGCAATTCTTGGAGCGTCTAGCGAGTTGGAAGAGAACCATTCTTTCACAAGCTTGTTGAAGAACAGTAGGAAGAAGACTGAGTCAAGCTAGAAGAAACTAAATGGCTCAGATGAAATTATGGAAGCTGTTTTAAATTCATCAAAAACCTCTACTCATAAGCTTTAGCTAAGGGAGAAGAGTATCCAGAGGAAAGAAGAGGAAATTCAGAAGGATTTTTTTTTGAAGTCTTCTGATTGATTTTTCACCTCTCATGACATCCCTCTATTGGAAAAAAATAGTCTTTTTTGTAATAGGGTGCCTTCTCTAATGCTGTGCATGGTGTTGTTTTAGGATTCCTTATTCCAAAAAAAAGAAGAGAAATTATGTAACTGATCCAACTGTAATTTGTCTTCTTAATCTGAGCTGATCAATTGAGTTTCAGGCTTTTATCTTGGCACATAGTACACGCTAAGTTTATTTTATTGTGATATTTATTTAATAAGTAGAAGGGTGATTTTTGAGACATCCCAAAATTATGGGTGCATAATTGAAAATTTCCTACAAGAAATTACACAAATTGCTCATAAGATCACACAATTGATTTACCTCAGTCAGACTCGGAGAGTAGTTGTTTGTCCCCAAAAAATGCAGGGAATTTGAGAGAATGAGAGCAATGCAGTTTAGTTGTTTGTACTTCTTTCCCATCAATCAATATACAAAATAAATTTGTAAATCTTCCATTTGAGTTACAGAGTCGTTTCTAGAAAAAGATTTAAATCATCATGATCTTTTTTCCCCTAACAAAACTACCTTTTCCCATTCATGAACTGCAAAATTTGAGCATTATCCGGAAACAGCACATCTAACAAACATCTCTAAGAACCAAATCTCTCTCTAACCTTACTTAGAGCGCAATCCAGGAACATTCTTAAGACCCATCTTTCCCAACACGATTTTCGTGATGATGGGTGGGTTATCGAGCCCCATGCACCGGCTAAACTCGTTGGCCAGCTCCACGAGCCTGAACTTGTCCCGACCCACAATCTTGGTCGAGTTGTAGTAGCCAAGCCAGGCTTGATATGCCGATTCTTTCGTCTTCATTTCAACATGAGATAGTGCTTTCTCAACCTGATGCAGAAGAACAAAAACAAAAAAAAATTAAAATTCAATACATATGTAACTACAGCATTTCCATGAGTTTACACTAAGAAATGAGTTCCCAACATGCATTGGAAATGCCAAACGCTTCCCTATTAGAGTTTCCGGGTAACATAGTTTTCGGGTGATTATGTTCAATTTTCAATAAGCTTGGGAATTGCTTCTTTTTGAATTAAAATGTGCATGTGACATTTGCACTTTGTTCTTACCTTTCTTTTGTTGTCGGGGTCGACTGTGAGAGCTGGAGCCTTGGTGATGGGCAAGTCCTTAATGGAGGATAAGAAGGATTCCTCCCATGGAGCCAGTAGAAGAATTCCTTGACCTTCTTTACCTTTACGCCCTGTTCTACCAAGACGGTGTATGTATTGCTCTCTATCAGCAGGCAACCCCAACTGTTCATAATTCAATGTCAGAAAAACGTCATTAATTAATCCTTAGGGTGTGTTTGGATTACACTTGATATTACATTATGTTTGAATGTATCATAATGCAAGATAATGCATTGTCAAGTGCAACCAAACGCACCCTTGAACTCTAACTACAGTTGCATCAGTACCTGCATGACAAGGGAAACATCTGGATAATCAACTCCTCGCGCTGACACATCAGACGTAACGAGAATGATACCGGTTGACTTGCGAAATTCATCGGAAACCCTAGTCCTATAGCTCTGTGGCTTCCTAGAGTGTATCTCACGCACGTTCAAACTAAGCTCCCCAAGCATTTCAGCTACAAGTTTAGTGACCATGGCAGTAGTGCAAAATACAAGAACCTGTAGAATCAAGAAACACAAATAAAGCTCCAGATACCCATTTCAATAAACTAGTCCAGCTTGCAAGAAAATACCTTGTAGTTTACGTCCTCGGAAATATGATCCTTCAGGATAGTGTAGAGCAGTGGAAATTGCTTTTCCAATGGAGCAACTAAATGCATCTGTTTAACCTGAAAAATTGAATGCACTTATAAGTTATAACAACTATTACATACGCATATTGTGAAAGTTGCAAAAAGTTACCCAGATGGCCCACCTGTGAGTGTGTAGCCTCACTACCTTCTACAACTGTGTTGATATATTCATGATCTCTCTTCAAAGCGATATTGGAGACTTGTCGAACCTCATCAGGTATTGTGGCAGAAAACAAGAGAGTTTGTCTTTGCTTTGGGACGGCAGAGATAATCCTTTCAATGTCTTTACGGAATCCCATGTCTAAGAGATGATCAGCTTCATCTAGGACAAGAACTTTTACTCCCATAAGGCGAGTAGCAAAGCCTGCGGTATTCTCAATATGATCTTTGAGCCTCCCAGGTGTAGCTACCAGAATCTGTGTTTAAAATCCAAGTTTAACTTTTTTATGCAATGTATGATGCATGCATCCTCAATTAAAGATGAAAACTTTTCCCATAACAAAAGTGAAGCCTTCCATTCAATTTTTGTGAGTCTTAAAATTGTTGGGTTACATAACCATTTATCTACTGTCTCCTAACAACAAAGGGTGTGTTCTTTCAAGACCATTATAGACATTTTTTGAATAATGTCATTTTAATATCTTGAAAAGTGTGATAAAAAGATATTTTTCACACTTGTCAAGATGTGTAAATAGCATTATAAATAAAAATGTCTTTATGATGATCTTGCAAAACACACCTTAAACATCCAAAATGTACTTTGTTCTTAATTCATTCTTGAACCCCGTAGATTGAATAGGTGAAGGAATCCATCTTACAAAACTGTATTTTTAATTTACTTATTTCAGGCCAAGCTATGTCCTTTGTAAACATCTGCGAATTTTTAGAGCTTTTTAAAACCAATTGAGCCTTTTCCAAATATTAAAAGCTTTTCAGTTGGGTGATGTTACATTTCGCAAGCCTTACCTGACAAGGATTTGCTTGCATGCGTTTCTGCTCCACAGCAAGTCTTGTGCCTCCAATCACAACTTGAACGCCAATAGTGGCATGATACTTGAGAAGTGTGTTTGCTTCAGCAGCAGCTTGGCTTGCGAGCTCCCTTGTTGGGCAGATAACAAGCACAAGAATTGGCTGTCTTTTCTGGTCACGGTCAGCTGGAGGTGATTTTACAACCACTTCAATTGACGGAAGCTGAAAAATAAAAGCACCCGATAAATTCCCTTGTGTTTAAAAGCTATTGTTTCCTCATGTTCATCTCTTTTTTCTAAGAAACTCAAAGTTTGCGAAAACTATAAAGCATGTCTTTTCCAAGAAGCATGCATAACAATAGATGATAGGAATACTGACCAAAAATGCCACCGTTTTTCCAGTTCCGGTTCTAGCCTTCGCCATTACATCCTTACCTACCAAAATCAGCAAACTGATTTTTCAGCCAGCCATAGTAAAGAACAATATGAAATTGTTCATGTAAAAAATCTATCTTCCATATATCACACAAAATCCAAATAGGGTTCGAAAATAAATGATGCCACATCAAGAGATAAACCACACTAAATACAACAATGCATGATGAGTTCAGAAATAGTCCATGGAAACCATACAAGTTCTTGTTTGGACTACCATGATAAGTTGTTTCATAAACAAATACACCAAGGAAAGAAGTTTGATCTTTTCATAGCTGTGACATTATTGCAATTGTAACATATCTAACATAGCTCAGCATTGTTCTCATCCTGACCTTTAAGTATAACAGGTAGAGTTGCTTCTTGAACAACAGTCATCTTCTCATATCCAGCATCCTTAATAGCTTTCAGCGATAACGGCGAGACAGAACACTGATCAAACCTGCAAGCATATGTGAACTAATATGTCACCCTTTCCAAAGAGAAACTATATTGTTTACAGTTTACACACACAAGTAAAAATACCATACCTTGTTTCACTAAGGTAAGATCCACTTGCACTGGTAGAACTAGGCCTAAAACTCTCCCCCTTTTCCTTACCAGAAAACAAAGAACTTCTACTTCCCATCTCAATCTCATCATCATCATCCTCAGACTCACTGGCTTCTTCACTATCATCCTCCTTAATCAAATCAACAAAACTCGAAACCGGCTTCTTCTCCCTACTCGAAAACCTACCAACACCTTCATCATCAGACTCTAATAATGCTGGCCTTCCTACATTTCTCTCCCCTCTTCCCCCAATTCTTCCTCCTCTATCCCCAAATCTCCCTCCTCCTCTTCCTCCTCCTCTCCCCTCCATTCTCCCTCCTCTTCCTCCTCCTCTATCCTCAAATCTACCTCCTCCTCTTCCCTCAATTCTCCCTCCTCTTCCTCCTCCTCTCATTCCACCTCGACCCGGCCCTGTATTCTTCTTCCACTCACCTTCATCATCATCAGAATCAGAATCATCATCTTCGGAGTCACTCCCAAATCTCCTGCTAGGCCTCAAAGTCCTTGCCCCCAAATTTTCAGACCCCCTTCTAAGACCCCCACCTCTTCCCCTACCTCTCATTCCATCCAAATTACCACCTCTGAACCCTAATTTCGTCCCACTTCTATCTCTCCCCATACCGCCGGATTCCCTGACTCCACCGCCGCCATTACTTGAATCTCTAGCCCTAATATTCGCCCTCTTCTCCGGTGCATCATCATCGTCCGTGAAAACCCCAGCCCTGTAAGACCCCGTACGCAACTCACTAACCCAATCACTCAGCTCGGCTTCATCCTCAACTAGGCTCTTCGGAGCCCGGTTTGAACCCGAATCCAATCGAGCCCGGGCCGAGAAATCGCGACGGGCGAGATACACTGGTTGTAAAGGGGCGAAGCCTAGACCCAGGTACCTGAGCCTGATGGGCAAGTTCCGGGCTAGAAAACGGGTCGAACCAGAACATTGGTGGGTCGGATTTAGAGTAACATGGTAGGAACGGGAAATGGGAAGCAGTGAAGAACGGAGGAGGGAGAGCGGCGGGGGTTTAACCGGCATTAGAACTTGAATTCGATGGTTTTGGGGGGAGAAAGATTCAATCTTTGGGTGATAGGGTTTTAGATAGGGTTTAAGGGGTTGAAATGGAAGGCTTTCCTATATGACAGCGGGAAGAAGAGTGTGTAGGGCGCGAGTGCGCAAGCAAAACGTCGTCGTTCTAAGTGTATTTATTTTTGTTGAAAAATGAATAGCATTACAATTTTTTCTATCCATTCCTCCTCTACTCCATCAATGGCGGACCTTGCTTGCGCTTGTAATGAATAACATTAGTACAATGTAATAACCTCTGCCGCCATGATTGCCCCTGCAACCTCCCACCGGCCACCACCCTCCGTCACCAATCCTTACACTCCTCCTCGATTCGTCCCCGAAATCGCGCAATGCAAAACCATCAGAGACCTGAAGCAATTCCACGCCAAACTCATCAAGACGGGCGAAATTCACGACCCTCTCTTCTCCGCCGAGCTCCTCCGCTTCTCCGCCGTCTCAAGCCACCACCATCGAGACCTCGATTACGCTCGGTTGATTTTTCGTCGAATGGAAACCCCCAATTGCTTCTCCTACAACACCATGATTAGGGCTTTCTCCGAAAGCGGTGATCTTGATGACTCAATTGAAGCTTTGGATACTTTGATCCTGATGTTGTCCGATGAATTCGTCTCTCCGAATAGGTTCACTTTCCCTTCCGTGTTGAAGGCTTGTGCTCAGATCGGAGAGTGTCGTATCGGTAAGCAGGTTCATGGGATGGTGATAAAATTGGGTTTGGAGGAGGATGAGTTTGTTGTTAGCAATCTCTTGAGGACGTATATCAATGGCGGCCTTGTCTCCGATTCTAATCTTGTATTCAATAGAATGTTGAATTGGGGCGATGAAGAAGATTTGAATGAGAGAAGGAGAGAGGGCAATGTGGTCTTGTGGAATGTGATGATTGACGGGCATGTGAGACTTGGTGACCTGAAAACTGCACGCAACCTGTTCGATAAAATGCCACAAAGAAGTGTGGTTTCATGGAATGGGATGATAGCTGGATATGCACAGCATGGCTGGTTCAAGGAGGCTGTTGAGCTTTTCAGGGAAATGATGGACAATGATGCAAAGATGAGCCCTAATTATGTTACCTTGGTAAGTGTTCTCCCCGCCATTTCCGGTTTGGGAGCTCTTGAGTTGGGCAAGTGGGTTCATTCGTACGCTGGGAAACGAAAGATTGCCATTGATGATGTGCTCGGCTCTGCCTTGGTTGATATGTATGCAAAGTGTGGGAGCATTCAGAATGCTCGTCAAGTGTTCGACGATTTGCCTAAAGGAAACGTCGTAACGTGGAATGCGATCATTGGTGGGCTTGCTATCCATGGCTATGCCACTGAGGCAATTGATTATCTATCTAGGATGGAAAGACAAGGATTAAGACCGAGCGACGTGACATTCATCAATCTGTTAACTGCTTGCAGCCATGCCAAAATGGTGTCTGAAGGTAAAAGGCTGTTTGATTACATGGTCAGAGTACTCGGTTTGAGTCCTCGGATTGAACACTATGGCTGCTTGGTTGACCTCCTTGGCCGAAGCGGTTTCCTACACGAAGCAGAAGAGGTAATCTTAACCATGCCAATGGAGCCGGATGATGTCGTGTGGAAAGCCTTGCTCGGCGCTTGTAAGATTCATGGAGACGTTGAAATGGGGAAGAGAGTAGCGAATCGTTTAATGGAGATGGTTCCGAGTGATAGCGGATCCTATGTTGCTCTATCCAACATGTACGCGTCTTCCAATGATTGGGAAGGCGTTGCTCGGGTGAGGATGATGATGAAGGACAAGGACATACGAAAAAACCCGGGATGTAGCTGGATTGAGGTTGATGGAATGACTCATGAGTTTGTTGTGGAAGACGATTCCCATCCGCGCGCTAATGAAATCCGCGCAAAGCTGCAAGAAATCGCTAGTGAGCTGGATTTGATTGGGCATGAGCCTGATATTAAGCAAGTGTTGCTCAATATTGATGATGAGGAAGAAAAGGAGAGTGCTTTGCAGTATCATAGCGAGAAGATTTGTGTCGCGTTTGGACTGATTAGTACGAGCCCTAGAACGACGATTCGTGTGGTTAAGAACCTGAGGATTTGCGATGATTGTCATTCTTCTATGAAGCTGATTTCAAAGATTTATGAGCGCGTGATAATTGTGAGAGATAGGAAACGTTTTCATCATTTTGAGGATGGATTGTGTTCTTGCCGCGATTTTTGGTGATTTGTTCTTGGCAGTTGTTCTGTGTTTCTGCATTGGTGGGTTGTGGTGAGTTGCTTGTTTCGTATGCCGAACCGTTGTCTTGTGCTTGCAGAGTTTCTGACTAAGGGGCCTACCTAGGGGGCCTTTGAGGGCACTCCCCTCAGCATAAAGCCAGGGGTGTTCTCATCTTCACCTTGGCCCCCAGATTCTCCTGAAGCGGAGTGCCTGGGTCATTGCTATTGTTGTATGTATTGTATGTGATATGAAGGCAATGTAGAAGGAGTGGTAAATAGTTTGATCATTGATTAGACATTTAGACCTCAGCTAAGATAACATGATGCAGGATTGCTGATGATCGCGCCCAAAATCACTTTTATTTCGTTCAAAATAGGTGCCCATGTTTGTGAATAGCAATGAAAATATTTAGTTGGAACCGTCGGGGTTGAGCAACACTCAAACAATTCGAATTGATTATAATTTTTTGACACCATTCAAATTAAATATGTACCTCGTCAATGTAACTTTATTGATGATGTAGTGGTTAGATTATGATATCTTTACCTTCTTCATAAAATCCTTATTAAGAAAAAAGTTGATGCATTCTTTGCTCTAGCTTTCTTCCTCTATCAAAAACATGGGGAAAATTGTCCCTTGATCCGGTCTACCGAAGACCGGATCAAGGATATTCGGTTCGATCCGGACTTGATCTCGGTCCGGTCTGATCCAAAACTCATATATGAAAAACCTAGTGGGGAAATTGTCCCCTTGTAAGGGTGGGCATCGATTTAGGACGACCGAACTTCCCAAAAAATTAGACCGGTGACAGGATCAAATATATCCGGTTCGATCCGGACTTGGTCCCGGTCCGGTCCGATCCGAAACACATATATGTAGAGAGACGGTCACGGATACTCTCCATACAGATACTAGAGATTGCAATTTCGGAAATCACCACTCCCGGTACTCATCTCCAATATCTGGCTGGTATGACTGATTTCCTTCGGGATTTTTTTGTCGAATTTCTAATTTCTTAGGGTTTCGATTCGGTTCGAGTACGTATATGAATTTCGCTTATCTTCGATCTGTTGTTTTTGCTTTGCGGATTTTTGCTTCGTTTCAGCAGTTTTGGGGCTGTGTTCTGACTTCCTGAAGCTTGAGGCTTTTTTCTGCGGTTGCTGTTGATCTGTATTTCAGCCATGGCAGGATTGTCGACGGCGTCTCCTGTGAGTTCCTCTAGTATACCTACGAATTGAATTCATATTCTGCTTTCTTGAATTGTCAATTTTATGGAAATTGCAATAAAGAGTTGCTGCTTGTGGAGGCTAAAATTGTTGTCTCGGTAGTAAATTTCAGCGTTAGCATTGTAAAATCATGAGAAAGATCACTCCTTGTATACAGTCCCTATGATTGGTAGTGGGCTGAGTGCTGCATTTAGACAATCTGAGTGGTTCCTGCATTTTAAAATTGCATGCATAAGAAGCATAATGCTTTTATTGCTCTAGTTTTGTGCTTGGAGTTGAAAACTGATCTTAATCGTATTGGGGACTTCTCAATTTTTGCTTCCACCTAGCTTGATTGGCATGTTTCCCAGGCTTTTAACAGATGGAAGTGTAATGCCAGACATGTATAGTGCTTTTACCTTAGCAAGGATGAATACAATAGTTAATTAGCAGTGATTCTTCTTATGGGTTAAACCATTTTGGGAAAATAGATATGAAATCTACAAGGAAAGGGGGCTTATACTCTTGATTTATCAATTCTAGCTGGGGGTAATAAATGCCAAGTTTTCTGCAGATATCTGAGAAGCGTTTATGTTGCTCTGATACTCTATTGTTTCATACAAGAGATACATATAGTATACCTTTTACCTAGTGTTGGCACCACTTTGGTAGCTATCAGTAGAAATTACTCAGCTGTTAATACTATGTGTTAACTGTTAAACAGTAAACACAAAAAACAAATCAATAGAGCATTGCATAAATCGAATGCAACTGAAAGAGATGGAATCAACAGAGGAAAAGACTGCAATAAGAGCGGCCTCCGAAGAGGTTTCTCGAGAATTCAGAACCCTAATTAGCTCCGACGATTTGGAATCCCTCAAGCAAGCGCAACACCTCATGTGCGTCTCCTTCCCTCTCTCGATTGAAACTTATTTATGACTCATCTCGCTGTACTGTGTTTGCTATTGGATCCCACTATTTGTCTAATTTCCCTTGCTTTTCGTTCAATTATCCCGTTTTGATGTTCATATTTTGATCAATTCTTGAAAATAAGTATTGCGCTTTACTGATTGATGTCTGTCTGTCTTGTCTGACTGACCACCGCCAGATTATCTATCCTTTCTTATGTCTTGATGCCAGTCCAATATTTAAGTACTTAATTCATGATGCTGGATGGCGTTTTGGTTTTACCTCTGCTCGAAAACAATCTGCTTGCACGTTTGAACTGAGAATCTAAACATGATATTTTTTAACCTTACATGGATTAGGATTTAAGAGATCAGGTTTGGAATTGCTGCTATCAGATTCTAAAGACTGTTGAGTGTTGACATTTCTTTGTGGGTAATGTGCAGACTAGGAAGGCTTCAGGATAGTAATGCAGTATTGTCTCACTTCAATGACTTCTCAGAGAATTGTTTTGATGAGGTTTCAGCTGATTTTGCAAAAAATACACGCTTGTTGAGATCAATGAAGTCAGACCTTGATTACATATTTCAGAAACTAAGGTGTGGTGATTCTCTTGAAACCATAATTTGATTGTTTCCTACACAATTTTTTTTTCATTCACAAAAGATGATGTTTATAGATGTTCTATGGTGGTTGATTTTGGTTTTCTTTGTCAACATCATTCTTCATAGGTATGGGAATATTGCCCCTGGTCCCATAAAGTTTTTGCCTTGAGTTTTCCCATGCTGAATTTGTTAGTCTTTGGGTCTGAACTTCATTTGATACAAAGGTTATGCCAAACTTTGATCCTTGTACTGAATAACACCATGTAGGTTGAAATGGTCTGGACAATTCATGGTTGAATATATGATTGTCTTTCTGTTTTCCTATTCACCTAATACAACACATGAATATATGATTGGCTTATTGATTTCACGCTCTTTATGTTTGGGTATCTGATAGTAATCCTTCCGCGAGGCGTTAAGTTTCTATCCTTCTCTTTCAGCAAGCCAGTTGCATAGAATACTATATCTTCCAAGTCCACCGGCCACCTTTGTCTCTCTTTGAAAATCAAACCTGTGCACCTTCCTCATCAATTTTTTTATATAAACCTTTACCGAAAATTCATCTCAGCAGCTTAAATTCAAACCTAATTCTTTCCTTCAAACCTGTGTTTTTGTTTTGCTTTTGTTCGGTCTCGTGTTCTCGGGTCGTTACCTTGTGCTTGTCGGGTACCTGTTTGGTGGTCCTCTTCGGGCCTTTCGGGCGCTCCCCCTCTACGTTAAGCCATGGATCCTGCTGCAGCGGAATTACACTGGGTCAATGTTGTTGTTGTTGTTGTTGTTGTTGTTGTTGTTGTTGTTGTTGTTGTTGTTGTTGTTGTTGCAGTTTCCTTCAATCTATTGTTTGCATTGCATGATTTTCAAATACTGGTGTTTGTTATGTCTTTATCATCTTCCCCTGACTATAATATGTGCAGGACCATGAAATCAAAGATCAAGGCTACTTATCCTGATGCCTTCTCAGAAGGAGCAGGTGGAGAGGTGCTTGACAGGAGACCAGACCTTGAGGTTTCTCCACCCTAAGTTGTTGCTTTGATGAGAAAAAAAAAAGCCTTCTGTTATCTTCTGTTGTCTTCATTTCTTTGATGATTGTAATATCTAAGTGAAAAGGTGTTATATTTGTTTGAAAGATTTGAAAAGGGTTGGATTTCGGGAGAGTAAAAAAAGATGGGCCCTTTTGTGAAGTTCATCTTTAATTTAAAACAATTTACAATTTAGCCTACTAATTTAATCAAAATAAATACTTGAAAATTGAGATCAAAGCAAAAGTGAACACCTCATCAATGGTAAACTCTTTATAGAAAGTAAAAAAATGTTTAGGGTAGCTTTTCACAAAGAAAGTAAAAGAAACCCTTGTTATTAAAATTAATAAAACTGACAAAGAAATATACTACTCTACTATCTACTATCTGTTTCCGAAAATTTGTCTTGTATTTATTTTTTGATATTTAGAAAAAATTTATCCACATTTTTATCTTTATTTTTCTATCAATCTTTTATTATAATATTATACTAATCTAATCTCATTTTTTCAACATTATTTGAAAAAAAAATACCAATTTTAACATTCTCTTTCTTCTCATTTTTATCATCGACCATCATTATCATAATCTATCTTATCTCTATTAATTACTTTTTATTCTCTTACTTTATAATAATTTGTATGTATTTAGTGTAACAGAGTGAGTATACTGAAAGATGTGAATGATTGTGCAATAACTTTGACCATGCAAAACTCCATCAGTCGTCAAATTTTCCTCAGCAGTAAGTTAACTTTTGCAAGGAATACAAACGAATAAAGAAGGGAATTGAAATTAGAGAAAGCAAAGAGATAAGGTTGCTTTCAAATTTCATTTGAGGTATCAAGTTAGCTTTGGAACTTATTTGAAAAATCGTAATGTCTTCATAATTTTTTTAAAATATCAAATTGTTACGAAAAAGTCATTAAAATTACCAACTTATCATTTTCAGCCTATAAAAATATGATTAATATTTACAACGGTAAAAATTGTATATGGGCAACCAAGAACATTCACGTTAAACTAAAAGTAAGATTAATAAAATCTATATTTTTTTCCCATGCAAGCTAAGTTATGCTCAGCATTTTTGTGGCACTACTAATTTACAAACATTTCCCAATATTATGGGGCAGTGACCTAATTATCCTATATCTTTGAAATTTTCACAAATATAGTGGGTAGATAGGGTGGTTTGGAATTGCTAGACATTTGCATTTTTTGTAAGGTTTTTATTGGTAAAATGGATAAGATCAAATGTCTATTAGTCTTACCTTTATCCTCCCACTAGTACTATAGCAACTTGAGGTATCAAGTTAGCTTTGGATATTTCACCAAGTTGGATGTAGCACAAGAATATGAATATGGAGGAGAATTTTAGATTGTAATTATATTACAATAGTAGAATATCAATTTAGTCCATGTTTGTTTCTATACTCCTTATATATAAAATGGAGTTAGGATTAAGTCAAACCTATACCAATATTTTTTTAACTAGGGAGGTGAGAATGAGTGATTCTCATGCCAGAAAAATACACTAGAGTCCATACCCATCCAAAAATTAAGATACAGGTAATTCTTATTCCAACCTGATACTTTATTCCAACCCGATTCCTGATATAGAAACAAACGAGACCTAAATTCGATCATGCTCACATAAATTTAGGTCAAGATTTATGCTATGTAAATCCTTAAACAAATGTATACTACCTATATAATATTTTTACCAACAAAATTATATTTAATACATTTTAATGCTTTTTTAAAAAATATTTTCGGTTCAAAATCAGGCTGAACCGATCTAAAACATATCAATCCAGTTTTTGGTTCACTTTTTTTTTCAAATCAGAGTCTCTGATCCGGTTTGATTTTGAACCGATACACCACCATAATTCTTATGTTGCAAAAAGAAAAACAAAATACATATTCCTAGTTGACTAGTCTTATTATAAATTAGCTTAGATAATGCATGTCCATAAATCATAATTATGTCTAATTCAAGGGGGACGGTGATACCGTGATATCTTCAACTTTTTTCACCTAACTTGGGTTTACCAAGGTCAAATCACAAACAAAAAAATTAATTAAGAAGCCTTTGTTATTAAAATCAATAAAAATTGACAATGACATACTATCTATATTATAACTTTGACCATACAAAACTTCATTAGTCGGTTACATTTCCCTCCAATAGTAAGTTAACTTTGTAAGGAATATAAATGAATAAAGTAGGGAATTGAAATTGGAGAAAGCAAAGAGATAAGGTTGCTTTCAAATTTCATTTGCATGCTTATCTTTTAGTGTTAATTACCCATTTCCATCATTATTGTTGTTTTTTCACTTTTATTATGTCAAACATGTAATCCTTCTGAAAAAAGTTCAATGTTTATTTTTATAAGAAAAGGTTTAATATATTAAATAGATTTGGTAGAGTAAAGGTCAATTGATAATTAGACGAATCTATATGAAAAAGTGAACATATATAGTTTAAATTAGCGCGAGAATTAGAACTAGAACTAAAAAACTACATAAGAAGTAGACCGTCCAAAACACTACGGAAAGAGTAGGAAAAAACATCAACTAAATTAAATGCAAAAGATAAGAACTCGAGAATTGTTATGACACCTCACCTAATATAATTTTTGTATGATTTGACATGATAAATGCAAGTAGTTAATCAAGTCAATAAATATAACTTTGATCAAATCAAATTTAACCCAAAATTATTCGAAAAGATGGTAAAACTCAGTTTTTTTTGGTCCGTTTCCACCTAGTATTTTTGAAGCTTATTTCCATAGCGGGAGCTGAAAATCTCCAACTCATGCACCCTCCTACCCTAAGGAGGTGTCATTTTTGCTAACCTGTTGGGGGTAGCGGGACAAAGCTTTTGGGGTGCCAAACATAGACTTAAACTTTACCTCGCTGCCTCACACGGGGTGACCTAGTGGTAAGAGTCATGATAAGGGTGTTGGAAGATCTCGACCACTCAAGTTTGATTCTTACTTTCGCTCTTCACTTGGGTGAAAAGGCGACCAATTTATTTAATTCGTATACTTTACTGACTAATTTAGGGATTTAGAATTTACCAAAAAAATTACCTTGCTCAAAAAAACTAACTAATAAAAAAAAGTCAATTGTTTGATTGGTTCATTCAAAGTGCAAAGAAAGTGGGCACACACGTTCTTCATAAGGCCTTCAAAAAGCATTCCATTCAACACAACTTGCATTGCAAATTGCAGATTACGCGCAAAAATAGAAAAAACCTAACTCCGTCCTGATTCCCGTGCTCCCATTGGTCCGTCACGGAAACAAATCTGACCGCCGCGTGACCTTTACCTTCCCCCGTTCTCCAATTATAAAACAAACCCACAAAATGACAAATTACATGTGAGGACCAGCCAATCCGCTTAATTTAAAAACTCCCCCACATATTTCAATTCATGGCCACTTCGATTTCAGTGGTGGACGTTGTCGGCAATCCAATCGCCATTCGGAGTTCCAGTTCACACAATAGGCCAAAAGAGGGAGAGAAAGAAAAGCGCTTTTGAGCTATCAGATCTTTCAATTGCTTATTGTAGAGGCGGCGATTGTGTTTGCGGAAGAGAGGAGAAAAATTGGTTGTGAGAAATGGAGGCTGTGTTTATCTCGAAGCACCATAGGCATGTGGTTGGGGAGAATCAGTGTTCTTCTGCTCTTACTATGCACATCAAGGCTCCCGTCGACATCGTGAGTTCGTTTTCTGTTTATGATTTTGTGTGTGATTTTGTTGAGGCGTTGAATTTATGCTCAATTGATTGGTTGCGATGACGAATCAAATCACGAATGCCTGGCTAGGTTTCTCTGATCAATGGTTGTTTGATCTGTTTGTTCATCAATTGGATTCTTCGGAAATGAAGAAAAGTGGATTCTTTTGCATTTTTTGTTTTGGTGGGGGAAGAAGAATCGGATCTCTTTTTTTTTTTTTTTTTGAATTGAGCAACGATTCATTGTTTTAGAAATGTTTATAGTTATGATTATAGTCATGGTTTCAGATGTGAATGAGATTAGTGCTACATTTCTCAGTGCATAAATCTTCAGTTTTCTTGATGATTGAAGCTTAAGATCCGATCAAATCAGTATTGGGGTCAGATTTGTAGTTTACAATCATGTTTTTGCATCAGCTTATGTTTGAGTGTATTCTGATCAGGTGTGGTCTCTAGTGAGAAGATTCGATCAGCCACAGAAGTACAAGCCCTTTGTAAGCAGATGCACCATGAATGGAGAGCTTAAAATTGGGAGTGTGAGAGAAGTGAATGTGAAATCAGGTCTACCAGCTACAACCAGCACAGAGAAGCTAGAGCTTCTAAATGACGAGGAGCACATCTTCGGCATCAGAATTGTTGATGGCGATCACAGGCTAAGGGTAATAATGATGCCATTGCTCATCTTGTTTTTTGCCTTGATAATAATCACTCATTTGATTCTGAGAAATCATACTTAGTCCCTGTGAAGGCATCAATGTTGACCTTTTGATGGGAATTCTTCTTTTAGGAAATACCCTTTATTCCAAAAAGTATTCCTACACTCAAAGAACTCTTCATCCTGACCAGTTAAGATTATCTGTGAAAACTGAAAAAGTTGCAATTGAAGGATTCTAGATCTCTAAATATTGCTTTACCTTGATAAAATGATCTATAGCTGTCTTATCTCATACTAGTGATTATCCTCATTTTCCCTTAACCAAAATTGACTGTGTTCAGTTCATTCTTATTGCAGAATTACTCTTCAATTGTGACTTTACATCCTGAGATAATAGATGGGATGCCAGGGACCTTGGTTATAGAATCATTTGTGGTTGATGTACCAAACGACAACACAAACGAGGAGACGGTCTATTTCGTGAAGGCTTTGATCAGTTGCAACCTCAAGTCATTGGCTGATGTCTCTGAAAGAATGGCTGCCCACGGCCAATCTACACAGCCAACGAACCCGGTTTCCTGCTGCAGAACACTCATCTCATGAAAAAACACTTTTCGGGGTCTTGACGTATGTAAGTGATATTACTTACTGTCGTTGTACATAGCTGGAATGTGTGGTTGGAGAAACAAACAGCAGTTGTGAAGAGTGGGAAGGTTGCAACTGGATAATGCTTGCCTGTGTTATCTCTCTGTTAAATTTTGTTTCCACTTTGTTGTGTACAAGTGAAATCACTAGTCTTTTTGTTTCTGTAAATGCAACTTCTGACTTTTCTTAGCCATTGGTTTTTCTTTCTTGGTCTTTGTTATGTTAGGAACATCCTTTTCTGTCATATACTTTATGAGACTTTGTTGTTGCTTAATTATAACTTGTCAGCATGATGCAGAGCCACATGAATATTGGACTTAGTGTGATTCTTCCAAATTCTCAGGGTATATTTGGTAATTTGGTAGTCACCATGAATGCCAAAGTTATCTTACCAGAGAGGCAAAGCTTATGATAGTAGTGAGGAAGATAGTAAAGCTGGTTGGCAAATAATGTGCATCATTTAAGTATATGTTAGAACTCAGTTCCCACTTGTAATGAAAGATCTTTTGAAGGAATCCCATTTTGCAACTTGCTTTACTAGGGTTCTTATTGTAATTCAAAATAGGAAAAAGTGGCTTCTGTGCTGTTGTAAATCTGATGATAATATTCAGGTTCATTGAGGAACTATGTTGTTAACAAGTATATAGATCACTCTCCTTGAATGCCAATTCAGAGATATCACCTCCAAAATTCATTTAAAACTATTGTGCATTTCCATATAGGAGGGACATCAAATAGAGAACACCACCATTAAAAACAACAATATAAGCAACTGAAAGTAAACCAGTTTTATGAAGAAATTTAACATGTATTCCTATTTCATGGATGTATAGAGAACAGGTTTTACATGAATGCTTCTTTTCCAATCTTAAGTTACATATAGGAGACAAGAAAGTCATTTACCAGCGCCGAACATGGTTCCCTGTGAATCATTGTAGAAGCTTAGTTTCCAGTACAACATCATCAATGGCTGCTCCAACAAACATATAGCATATGATTTCTTGCTGTAAAAACCTTCCAAACTAAACCATCCCTAATTTACCAGCGTTCTCTGGGCTGCCCATCAGGGAAGACAGGAGTCCGATCGTCCTCGTTCTTTATTACAGCCTCCACTTTCCTAGCTGATTTCCTAGATTTCAATTTCACACTAATGTCGCCATCATCATCATCAAAATCAGGAGGCACATCATCCTCTTCGCTCCAATCATCATCATCATCATCATAATCTTCATCATCCTCATCATCACCATCCAAAATACTATCAATGTCAGACCAATCCTCTTTCTCCTCTTCACTCCCTCCATCTTCTCCTTCCCCATCACTCTTCCTTTCCAATCCATTCAAATTACTTCTCCTAACCCCTCTTTGCGGAGTAATAGCAACAAGCGCGCGCATCTTCTCCTTTATAAGCAACAATCTATCCTTCTCAACCAATTGAGAATCCCGATACGCCTCACGTAGAAAAACCGAGTCCCGGTCACCCTTCAAGGAGACGTAAAACATATCCGGGTGCCTAATCAGCATCCCTCTCAGCTGCTGCGAGAACCGAAACTCCTCTCTAAAGTGAGTGAGGTGATCAACAAGCGTTCTCTTCTCAACAGTCATACTAAGTATCTCATGAACAACACCACAAGCATGCTTTTCCTTCTCAGAAGTCCCTTGCTTAAGATCCGAAAAATCCGAATAAGGCGAAATGTAAGGAATATCCCTAAACTGACAAATCCGCCTCATCTCGCCCTTGGAAAGCTTAAGCCCCTTGGGTAGCTGCACCACATTGAACTTGGGAGCCCTATCAAAGATCAAATTCTTCTCTTCCAACTCCCGAGCACGAGTCTCCTCCTCCGCCAGCTCAGCTGCCGACACAGCAAGCTCCGGATCCCAATGAGTCAGCTCCAATGCCGGGCCTCGCTCCGTTGGGACAACTCTAAAATACTGCGGATACCTGTGGCATATCGTGTTCCGAAACTCGACCGGAAGCCCTAGATCATTCTTCAAATGCGCAATCTTTTCAAGCAGAATCCTCTTATCTAACGACATCATGAGAAGCTTTCTCAGTTTCACAACAAGCACACCCTCCATTTCATTCCTAAGCTTTAACTCCTCCAAATATAGCTTATCAGCTTCAGGCGTCATCCTGAACTTGAGGGAATAAACCCCTTCTTCAATAATCTCAAACACACCAGGAAACTTCTTCAAAAGGGCAATGAATCTGCGCTTCTTCTGAAGCCCTAGAGCCTTCCTATACCTACCCAATTCACGAAGGGGCATAAGCCTATCAGGCTGGCTCAACAGAATCTTCCTAATTTTCATCGCCAATTTCAATTTCTTGTCCCTTTGGATCACATTATCAAAGGGGAGTTCTTTCCTCCTCTTCACGGCAGCCCTAATTGAGAAATCCCTAACATGGCTTCTCCTATCATTGCACAAATTAAACCTATTATCCATTTCGAAGCTCAGCGTCTGGCCCAGAAATGAACAGCAATTTGAAGACTTTAGAGAGAAAAAAAGATGCGAGTTGTGCTTAGGCTTCCGATTGACAAGGAAATTGGAGGGTTTGTGCGATAGAAAGAAGGGGGAAATGATAGTAGAAGGTGATGATTTGGGTAGTGAAGTGAAAAGGCTGGATTCCATGTCGATTGAAATTGATTTTGTTGATTAACAACAATTATGTTGAGCTGAGAAAGCGGAGTATAACCAGAGGAAAGGGATGGATAAGGAAGATATAGCTTACCAGAAAATTTAGCCTTCAGAGAAGAGTCGAATTGGGGCCAATTTCGGTAGGGTTTTAGCAAAACCTCTGATCCATTGCACCGCGGCGTGGACGACGAAGGGATAACATTATTTTTATTAAGGGGATATTTCATGCAAGATTATTTTAAAAATTGGTACCAATATTTATTTTTTTAAATGAGGGAGCCACTTTGATACTACTAGATTATGTGTTTGTAAAATAGTTTCTTAAGAGTATAAATTAGATAAATTGGCTTGTATTGACTCACCGAATGAAAATTTTGTAAGACGATTTTTGATTTAAGCGGAGAAAAGTTGATAATTTACCTTGCCATATTTTTAGGTTTAAATGGATGATAGGTAGTCTTGATTAGACCTGAACAAAGTCGGACTAACCCGTCCAACCCGTACCGCCCGTCCAAAAAAATGGGTGGATTTGGACAAGAATTCTAACCCGAAAGGGTAAATAAGCCCGCCCGCCCGAATTCATGGGCGAGACACGGGCAATATTTTTAACCGAATATCCCGGATAACCCGCCCGAATACCCGAATATATTAAATATTTAAAATAAATATTTATATTTATAAATAAAGATATGTCTGCAAAAAATATCTTGAGGCTATTGATTGTAGAATTAGTACAAAAGAGAGTTAATTAAGAGTTAATTATTATAGTTCCTTCACCTTGTCACCTAAAAAGCTAGCATAAATACGATCTTAATTTTAAGTAATGTTAGATAGTGTAATTATAATACTAGGATTTTCTAGTTTTTTAATGGACATGAAAAAATAATTATTTATAAATTTATATACGGGTCCTGACGGGCTACCCGTGTCCGGATGTCCGGGCGGGCTTGGACATCCTTGCCGGCCCGAATCACCCGCTTGACCCGAACCCGCTCGGACAAATGGGTATAATTTTTGTTCAAAGCCCGGCCCGGATCCGGCCCGAACCCGACCTTGTACAGGTCTAGTCTTGACAACCGGGTCTGATTAGATCGCGTTCGTGTTGAGTCGGATTCGAGTTATTATGTGTCACATGTTGATCAAGTTAGGTTGCTGCGGATTTTCGGGTCACGTCGATTAGCGGGTCAAAATATTAAGCCCCCGTTTGGTATAATAAGGAGGAAAGGAAAGGGAAAGGAAACAAATTTATATGTAAAATGATAGTAATTCTCTCTTTTTGGCAAGAAAAATGAGGGAAGGGGGGTAATGGTTAGAAGAGAATAGGTGATATGGTTACTTCATGTTAAGGGAGTGAGGAACATTATCTCAAGTTTTACATAAAAAATGAAGGAGGAGGGGTAATGGTTACTATTTTGATCAATGAACCATAAATTAAAAATAGACTAGATTCATGCGCTTAACCATTTCCTTTCCTCAACAAACACCAAACGAGTCCTAAATTTTTTATAATTATTAAATAAATTTTTAATCAAGCAATAATATTTAATTATAATATATTATTTTTATGTATTTTAATAATAAAACACATTACAAGTATCAAAATATCTTTTATACAGTCTATAAATATACTAAATCGGTCAATCCAACGGGTTTTAAGTCTATTACGTCGTTTATTTCGAATTTCGAGTTCAAATTATCGGATCTTGGCACTAAAATTTTCGGACGGTTATAAAAAATATCTAGTAAATTTCTAGATATATCTATAAAAAGAAAAAATATCTAAATTTGGATAAATTTGAGCATTAAATAAAAAAATATTCTAAAGTTTTTATTAACAAGAATTTCTTTCATGTGACTATTTTACTATCTCATGAATACTAAGCATTATATTACACCGACCTAAGCATGTTCTTTTAGTAAAGAAAGGCATTATAAAATTTTAACCAGACTGCTTGGCGAAATTGCCCTTCTCATCACCCAAAGCTCTCCTCACGGGAAGAAGCTCATCTGGGCGAACGGCGAACGGCGGCTTGCGACGGCGAACGGCGAAAGGCGGTGCTTCGAGAAGGTACTTTTTTCTCTATAATTTGTCTGTCTAGGGTTTATGTGCTTGTATGAGAAATTAGGGTTTTTTAATTAGGGTAGTCGGTAAATTCAACTATGGTTTTTTTCCAGCTAGGGTTTTGGTTAATTTTTTTGTAGATTAGGAAGAAGGGGAAAGATATAGCACAAGGAGATGCTTTATTTATGGACGAAATTAGGGCAATAGAATGAAATTTGATTCAATATGAATGCTGGATGAATTTGAATTGAAATCAGATAAGTCTGGCATATTTGTTTAGATCACTGATTGAATCAATGTTTCTGGTGTTTTGATTAGCCTCTTCAAAGGAAGGATAAATTGATTCAGTCCGGGCTTAGGCAAAGCACTGTGTTTATTTTGAAAGCAAGGGGAGAAAGAGGGAAAGTTTTGCACAATGGAGGACTCTAATGATCAAAGCCAGCCCCCTTCTGAACAAGGTATGTTGTTCTTACTTTAATTCTTGAGTTGTAGTGATTCTGATGAAGGCAATTGTTTGAGGATTCTCACTTTTAACTGTTCATGTCTTTCAATATTGTAGTATGTAATTTCTTCCGGAAGCCCACAAAGAACAAGAACATTAGGAAGCGGGCTATTGAAACAGATGATGATGATCAAGATGCTAGCAACGAGAGCTCGGTATTGCAAAACACCAAGAAAGTTGCTAAAGCAGACAACAAGTTATACTTTGCATCGGCCCCGCCTAAACGGGATTCAAGTGAATCGACTGAAACATCCAAGAACACGCTGTTTCACTATGAATCAACCAAGGAAATCCAGGTCCAGAACGATAACAAAGCAACAGCTACATTGGAAACTGAGACGGATTTCTCACGGGATGCTAGGGCAATTAGGGAGAGGGTTCTCAAGCAAGCTGATGACGCATTAAAGGGGAAGAGTAAACCGTCTGGCGATGAAAAACAGCTGTACAAGGGCATTCACGGCTATAAAGATTACAAAGCCGGGTTTCGTAGGGAGCAAACCTTGGCCTCTGAGAAGGCGGGTGGGTCCCATGGGCCCCTTAGGGCATCCGCACATATTAGGGTGTCGGCTAGATTCGATTACCAGCCCGACATTTGTAAGGATTACAAGGAGACAGGTTATTGTGGGTATGGCGACTCGTGTAAGTTTATGCATGATAGAGGGGATTACAAGTCGGGCTGGCAAATGGAGCGGGAATGGGATGAGGCAGAGAAGGTCAGGAAGAGGAATTTGGCTATGGGAATTGAAGAAGAAGATGACGAGGCAGCTGGTGGCGCAGATGATAGTGATGATGAAGATGCACTGCCATTTGCGTGCTTCATTTGTAGGCAGCCTTTTGTTGATCCTGTTATTACCAAATGCAAGCATTACTTCTGTGAGCATTGCGCTTTGAAGGTAAATAAATCCTGTTGTTTTGCTAGTTCATTAATTTTGTTAGAAATATTTGGATTTTAGAGTCTTTGGTAACAATTTATTGGTGAGTTATTTTATTAAAATTTGCAAATATTGTATTTTTGTATGCAAATTATCATCAATCATTGGCTAAAATATGAGGTGAGTACTCAATAAACTGTAAATCATAGGAAGAGTTTATAGGATGATAGTGTAATAAAATTCTTAATAGCTGTGTCAAAGGCTAAAATGACAATCTTTAGTAGATAGAGAGAGTATTCCACTTTTAAATTGAGATTTTACTTTGGTTGTGGGTTTTGAGTATTATAGGGAACATTGTCAACTAACCACACTTCTGTTCTGTTGTCATTTACAGCACCACACCAAGAACAAAAAATGTTTCGTATGCAACGAACCTACACTTGGGATCTTCAACACCGCTCACGAGATACGCAAAAGGATGGCATCAGAGAAAAAATGATGGGAACCATTTCCATGCTAGGTGAACTTCTCTTTTACTTACCTGTTGGAAGAGTTAACTACCTATGTGTACCAAGACACAACTTTTTGCCTTTAGTCACGATTTCTGATAATGATATCTTCTGGAGCTTAGCTTAAGCAATTGGGTCACTTGCTTTGTAGTAGATGAGTTTGTAAGATCACTAATTTCAAGAGTTATGACTGCCATGTTCATTACAATTGAGACATTCTTCTGCCATATCTTCTTGTTTGATCTATTTTGCACAAAGTTTAAGCTATGCAATCATCTGTCTTCTCTGACAAAAAAAACTTGCTGTTATAAGAATATTCAAGTTACTGTATAGCTAAATATTCAAGTGTCTGGACCTTGATTTGAGATAATCCTTTAATCAATTTGTGTTCTCCTGTGATTCATTGCTCATTGTTCATAGTTCTTCCCTCTGCTCGTTTACTTCTTGCAACATGCTAATATATTCATGCTATACTGAAGTTTGGATATCACTTAGGACAGTTCTGATCTTGTGGCCTGCAAATCTGCAATGCAAGTTACACAATTACTTTTTTGTACAGCGGTTTCATCGCCATGTCATCTTGTTCAGTAGTTGTGTGTCATGATTTTCTCGTGCAAATACACCAAGTTTTGTTGTGTGTTTCTTTCTTGAACCAATTCTAATTGTCACTTTCTGGGTTTGTGGTTATAGTCTGCACAGGAATGAATAGAATTATTGGAATGGACCTCTTTTGTTTTGTGTATTGTCATCTTGTTTTTGTGTCATATTATAGTACTATTGTCTTGAGCATATACAGTACTGTACTAGATTTTGTTCTATGTAAGTGAACTTATTCATGTTGATTTTTGTAAGTGAACTCCTGGTCAAATTGTAGCCAACCTCTAGGTAGACCTGTGGATGGTGCACCTGCACCTTATAGGACTATCTGCTTTGCTTTAATTTAATAAATTAAATAAAAATAATGTTAAAAAAAAAGACTGAATATGGATTTTGGATACCTTTGGGATGCTCAAGAACTCAGTTGATAGGTAGATGGCACCTATGAAGTTAGCTTTTCTGAACTTTGGTTTTGAGTATTCACAAGGTATTTTCTTCTCTATATAAAATATGCAATTAATGAAAAAGTGCATAATGTTGTTGGCATATAACTTTACCAACCTAGTTCATTAGTTTGAATCAAATTTATTAGTATACTACTGATTATTAGTTGTAACTTCATACTAGGAAACTTGTGAGTTGCGGCCGACAACTCAAAAAATGTAGCATCACTTATAACTTCAAAGAAGATTATATAAATTGTTCTCTCTGATCGGAAATAAGTGTCGTTTTAACCTTTTGTATCGTCATCATTTTAGACAAAGGCCATCAATATGCAACCAAAGATATATTATTTTGACCTTATAATGATTTCAACCACCTTACACAATACCTTTGTTGTGTAAGAAAATATACATAGTGCTAGTAGTTTACATGGTGTATCATCCAAACCAGTCTTTCTTTCTGCATCTGCAGCTTTATAAAAAGTCTAAATTTTTACTCCGGTTCAAGGGGAGAAAAGGTGAAAAGAAAGCTGAGGGACCCCATCCATATGAATTCAAGAAGACTAATTCTCGAGTACTGCAAAGGTTCATTGTCAAGGGCGATTTTCCCAATTCACTTTCTCCATACACACCCTCATAAGGATTCGAACTTCGAAGATAGGACAAACGTTTAAGGAGACTTAACACCTACTTTGAACCTTTTGAACAGAAGCTTAAGGAGACTAACATCTCATCCCGCAAGACCAAGCGGTTATTGTTGGCATTGCGCATCCAAAGTACGATCGTTAATTTATCTTGTTTAAGTGTCTTCTTATGTCCACATTAATGGAACAGAAAACACTATGGAGTAACCTTTGCTAGTTTGTTACTCTTTTATGTCTAGAGTCGGGTTATGAACAAGTTTTTGGTTTGGGCATTCTTTCAAATTTTATTGATTTAATGGTACTTAGTAATGTAAACTAACATCTTCTTTCCATTTCAAGCGGCATATGTTAGAAAAAATCGATATTCGATATATGATAACATATATTTGCTAAAAAATATCATATTTGCCCCTCAAACAATCAAACCATTGTTTAAAATATTTCAACAAGATCATCCTTTTCCCATATGCAAATTACACAAAATAATGCACAAATTTTAGGGTAGTCAAGCCCAATGACAAAAAAGCATAATAAAGATGTATAGTTTCTAGCTTTGGTGGATGATAGCAAACACTATAAAGTTTAGTGTTTGTGATCCCAATTCCTAATAACTAGCTTGAATTTAGTACGTTTTATGATCACTTTTGCTACCCTTTTTAAAAGTTTCTTATTACTATTTCCGATCCATTAACCTTTCTATGCCATGGATCTCAATTCACAACTATTCCAAAAGTTCAATCTTTATTTAGTAAATTCTACTCTTACCTTACTAACACAAAGTAAAAATATATCCCTCCGATTTAAAATAAGTGACGTTTTAGTTTTCAACACGAGATTTAAGAAAAAATACTAACTAAACTAAAAAATGTACTCCAACCGATCCATAAAAAGTGACGTTAAAATAAAAAGCTCTCTTATTAAGAAAGACTTTAATAGCAGACAAAACTCACAATACATAACCCATTACCCATATACACATTGATTATAATCATTAATTTTTTTTGGTAGAAGATTATAATCATTTATGTACATGCCTTTTCTCTTTCCCCTTAACTATTCTTACTCTACTTTATAAGCATGTTACCAATTAAAATTTTACATGCAAAAATATTTCATCTTCCTCCAACCAAAAGGATGTAGATTACCGATGACCCAATTAATTTAGACAAAATTTTAAATGTGAACGTCACTGCTTATGGATCAAATTCTTAAGGCTAAAACGTCACTTTTTGTGGATCGGAGGGAGTAAATTTTTTTAATATAAATTTTACCACTCGTCACTTTTTTCAACCAATGGATAACATTAATCGATAAAAACACGTTCCAATAACAATTCTCATAAATCACTTGCCTAGAAAACATAAAACAATACATAAATTATTAAACTGTCTCAAACTAAAAGTGTTAAAACGACACTTAATTTGAATCGGAGGGGGTAAAAAACCAGTCCCTAGAGTGCAATTTCCAAGCAATATATAATGAATGAACAACAACTACTAGTCAAACCCAAAACCCTCTAAAAGCCCTGCCATAGAACAAAATTTCAAAAGCTCTCTCTTTTGTTTGTTTGGTAAGAACTGTCGTTCCATCTCTCTGTCAATATCAATCTCCAGATTTCACATACAAACTTCATCAAATCCAGCTCTTCATTCCATGCTTTTGCATCAAACAAATCCATTAAACTTGCCTCATAGGGAGTACTTTAATTCATTAAATTCCCTTTCTTCCTTATATAAAGAAGCTTGAAACCAAAACCAAAGAGACATTACCAATTTACCATCTTTTTTTTTCTCTGTTTCTCCTGATGCATTAAATGCACCTACTTTCCCAAATTTGGGGCTTTCTCAGTTATCTTGTTCAATTCCTTAAAAGCTTAAGCAAATTACAATTAACACAGAGAGATTGTCTCAAACATAATGGATAGGCGTAGAAGGAAACAACCTAAAACAGAAGAGAGCTGTTGTTCTGAAGGTATTGTCTGCACTTTTTTTTCATTCTTATTATACCAAGCTTTTTTAAAGGACTGTTTTTTTTATGTGTATTGCTATTTCTGTCTCATATCTCTAATGGGTCTCTTAATTTTTCCCATTTTTGGGTGTTTTTTGAAATTTTAACTTCTGGGTATTGCTTTTTGGGTGATTGTCTAAAATGGGTCGATCTCTAATCTCATTGATTTTTTGCAATTTTTTCCCCATCTTTTCATTTTTATTACCAAATTAGGACTATTTTTTTGTGTAGTGCTATTTCTGGCTCATATCTCTAATGGGTGTTCCAATTTTTCCCATTTTTGGGCGTTTTTTGAAATTTTAACTTCTGGGTATTGCTTTTTGGGTGATTATCTAAAATGGGTCGATCTCTAATCTCTATTTTTATGATTGATTTTTGTGTATTGGAAGAGTAGAGGTGAGTAGTGTAGAGTGGGATTGTATAAACATGACAGAGCAAGAAGAAGATCTCATTTACAGGATGTACAGGCTTGTTGGTGACAGGTATTTTTCAACCATTTCATGTAAATTGAAGTGAAAATTTGAGTTTTACTAAGAGATTTTTTTTGAGTTAGAAGAGTTTAGATTAATTTAATTTACTATTCTAGCTCTTAGAATTCATTGATTTGTGCTACATTAATTTGGAGTGCACATTAATTATATTTTTGGGTAGAGATTGTACTTGAGCTAGTGGAAACCGAGAGTTTTGCATTATTTAAAGTAAGGGATGATTTGCATTATATTATATTTAATTTAGATTATTTAACTATATCTAGGTTGCTTTAATTATGATGGGTTTACATCTTGGTCGGATAAATAACTTTATGATAGTATAGTTTATTCCGGGGACGAGTTATTTGATGAAGTATATAGTATGGGTTTATTTTGTGTTTGCATGAGCATGAAGGTTGAAATTTCTCTCGAGACAATTCAGTTAAAAAATATTTCATCAATTCAAGAATTTGAATCAGACATGAAATATAAAAATTATGAAGCTTTGCTTGAGTGTACGTTCTATTTGTTTGTAGAAGGGTTGAACATTAAAATCATACATATTATCCATCATATTTAAGTAGTATATTTTCGCACCAAAAAAAAGTAGTATATTTTAGGTGTATTTGCATTGTTAATTTAAAATAGTTTAAAAAATAGTAGTATATTCTTTTCTAGGTGACTATGTGTACTTGCATTGTCGATTTAAACTAGTTTGTAACTTATAAACTTATTGAAATTTTAATATTCCAAAATAAAGTTATGAACTAGTTTCTAGTTTATTTTAGTGATATAAAGTAAAAAAAAAATACAAAAAAAATAAAAGTAAAATATGGCACCATATGGATATCAACTAATTTTTATTAAGATTTTTGTAATGTGTCATAGCACACATTAATGTCAAATTTAGTAGGTACTTCATATCATATTTGTTTGTTATTTTTATATTTTTTAAAAAATGTTCACCAATTCTATTTTAGAATTTAATTTAAAAAATCTTTTTAAAATTAAATTATTAATGATTATCCATAGGCATACATTCAGCGTATAGTTTATTAGTTATCTATACAAACGATGATAAACGAATTTACAGGTGGACGTTGATAGCGGGTCGATTACCGGGTCGGAAACCCGAAGAAATAGAGAGGTTTTGGATAATGAGACATGGCCAAGTTTTCGCCACCAGCGCCGCCACCACCACCAGAAGACACCGCCGACATCCCAAGTAGCCACCGTGAACTTTCCACCTGTCTTTTCAATACATGAAATTGTTTTACTTTTCCTTTTTTTTTTAACCTTGTGATAATTTGTTAAATCACATTTTGTACTTCATATTTTTTTACTTTTTTTGGTTGCATTTTATTGATCTGATGATCGATCGGACTTTAGTGCAGGTTATTTATAACGTAACGTACGTCCCACTTGTTTGATCGAACTCATTGGCCATTGATTTTTTTTGCCGTACTTTTCTTATCTAAGATTCATGATTTTATGGTACGATCGATCTTATCCTTTACTATCATCTACTAGACAACTAAGACAAGTGTTAGCTTGCATTATTGACTGGTGAGATTGATTTTTTTTTTTTTTTTGGACTATAGACCTCAGTTCCGGCTCCACGGAACCGTTGAGAAATCGGCCGGAATCAGAATCAGAACCCGGTTCCCACTATGGTTCCAGTTCTGTTCCTCCACCCCCGAAACTGAGAATTCGACGGTTCCGAATCGGGTGGATACAAAATAAAAATAACCAAATCGCGCCCGCGGTTAGCCTAATCGTGGTCGCGGCCTATTGGACGAGATCGCGATTTTCATTCAGAGATCAAAATTGAAGCTTTTTTTAATTATTATTTTCGGTTCTTGAACCAGAACCGGGAGGAACCGGCCTCGGAATCGGGAAACCGGGCTAAGGCTGGTTATGGTTCCGATTCCATGGTTCAGTGAAACCAAAACCGCGAATTCCGGAACCGGATCCATGTCTAGTGGACTATACACACATGTTTTACTCACGTAATATTGTGCCAAACTCATGCATAATTTATTGAAGGTTCAAAACAAAGTCTTAAGGCAAAAATATTTATTAAATGAATAGCATAAACTATTTTTTATGGTCCCGCTTTTTGTTTATCCAGTTTAATCGGTTAATGCGACCCTAAGTTTAGACCAGGTATTTCGTGGCTTGTCTCATTTGGAGAAGAGTTTTCCTATATTAGTCTTTTCATAAATACTTAGTTAGGGTGAAAGATTTTCGACTCCATCCTATGATAGACAACGTACGTATCAATTGTTATCAAAGATTTTCGATCAAAACCATCGCAACTAGTACGTTTGTTATAATGATTTTTTTTTCTGATGAAGGACACAGTCCATGAGAATCGAACTGAAGACATCTGGATATTAATCTTAAAAGCTTAACCGCTTGAATAAATGCCCAAAATGGTGTGTCCTAATGATTTATCTCTTTACACTTAGCTAGTTGAATTTATGTGATATTTTCGGGATAATTTTACTAAAGATTATACAATATTATGGTATTGATATAAAATTTAAAACACTTATATGGATTTGAATTCTATTTTAAATTATTTAAGATTTTTTTTAAATAAAATTATATTTAAAACCGCGGATCATTTTTTCAATTATAGATCGTAATATTGTTAGAATTATAGGACCCGAACATGATTCAAATAATCTCGATGATAGTAGTAAGTTAGTAACCAAAGTTGCAATGAAAATAGTGCTCCATAGAACACTGTTCTCCAATTTACAATAAGCTCTCCCTAACACCTAAACTAAAATTGATTTGCTTACACTAAAGTTCACCAAGAGGACATCTTGTTTGTTGTTTTTTAGATTGTTTTGTGGATGTTGTTTGTTTGTTCATTCTTTCTACGTGTTTTGTTTTTTTCACGTCGGTTGTTTGGTTGTCAATTTATCAATCTCTCAATCTTTCAAGTATGTCTTATACATTAAACACTTTTTGGATAAAAAAAAATAAGTAAAAAATGAAAGGAAAAAGCCTAAACAAGTTAGGGCAAGTTTTTTTCTTCAATCATTATACATTTTTAATTTTAAAGAACTTTATAAATAATAACGTCTTTATTAAGGGAAAAAAAACAAAATCTTACTTGAAAAACCCGGTCTGAACACGAACCGGGTTTGAACACGAAATCTCTTAACCCCAATAAAACCCGCACCGACATAAACGAACCAGAAACGCGGATGAAAAATCTCCAACAGCTGGATATGGAGAAACCCTATATTTAGTCCGAACAACTCTCTGCCTCTCTCTCCATCGTCTCTCCAAGTTCACTCCATTTTCTTCATTCCGGAGAAATCGTATTCTTCTTCATTTCTCCTTCCAGGTACGCCTCTTTCTCCCTCCGTTTGTTGCTCGATTGTTTGAATTTCAGGTATTGAAACGAATCCATGAGCTGTGGCAATTCGCCAATCCGTTCGATTTCGAGTTGTATGATTAGCTGAAAATCTGTTGTGCTTTGCGCGTTTGATTTCCTCGAATTTGACGGAGATCATTGAATCTGTGTTTCGTTTCAAGCGTTATCTGGAATCTGATGTTGTTATAATGGCTATAATTTTACAATATCGTTTGTTGCGTATCGGATTGTTGGTGTTCGGGATTTCGGATTCATCTATTTTCATCAGTATGTGTTGATCTCGATCTTAACTCTGGAAAAATGCTATAGGCTGTTATGTTATTGATCTTGCTTCTCATTGGGATCTCTCGACCTTGCTTTTGGATTAATGGCCTTTGATTTCTTGCAGTAGATACATTATTGGTATGGTTAGGGTTTTCTATAGGAGCTTTTAATTTTAAATCTTGAGTTTGTAGTCCCTGACCTGAACCTATCTGATGGATTAGAGTCTTAGAAAGGAGGAGGAGGAGAGAGATAAGTTAGTGTGATCTGATGTCAAAATCAGTATCTTGCTCATGCTAAAATCAACTAAAATGGAGGACTGAGTAGAGATTGCTTTATTCTTAAGATGTAAAGTGCCTATGTTGTTGATCCTACAAAGAACCATTCAAGTTTTCCCTTCAAATTTTGCTAAAAAGGCATTGCTCCATAGATACAAGGTCCATAGATCATGATTACTTGTTTAAGTTGTTGGGTTATATACATGAATGCTTAGAAAGAATGTATTGCACATTTGATTAGGACATTGAAATGTACTTTTGAGCTGCATTCCTATCTGTCTTCTCATGCTCATCAATGTGCGTTGTCGAGTTCATTCATCAAGCTGCATATTATCCCCATTCTAGGTATATATATTTGTGAATTGAAATTTTACTGTTTCATCAGATATGGGGCGTGGAGTAAGCAGTGGAGGAGGCCAGAGCTCATTGGGCTATCTTTTTGGAGGTGGTGAACCAACAAAACCTGCTGCTACTAATAATAACGCACCAGCTGCTCCAACCGAAGTGCCGGTGAGAGTTGCTGAGGTTGCTAGGCCTGTTCCTGATGCCCAACCTGTGGATGTAGCTAAACAAATTCCAGCTGGATCCAATCGCAGCGCTACCAACAACTATTTCCGTGCTGATGGCCAGAACTGTGGCAATTTCATCACGGTATATTAATTTCGGCTATCTTTTTAGTTGTCTTTGTGTGAATGATAAGAACGAGATAATGCATTTTATATAGCTCCTCTAAAAACTGAGCTCAAGAAAGAACATTCCCAAGAGAAATAGCCAAGTTCACTTTAGGCCTGGAATTGTTAGCACTGATATGATGGATTAAACATTTAGCTTGAAACAAAAAACATAGCTGGTTAGTTGTTAGCTCTTGACAAATTACTACCTATATTCATAATATATTTGTCATTGTAGCTCTCTAATTTTGCTAATAATTGCTTGTCATTATAGAGTTGTAGGGAATGATTTATTATTGCTGAGTTATGAGTTTTGGTATTGAAATTTGCTAATATTGAAAATTTCTAAGCAAAACCTCTTTATACATTGTTAGCTTATAACTTGACTTATAGTTGTGCACTTGTGCTAAAGTTTAAACGACGATCTTTAGTGAACAGAGGAGCTATTAACTTTAATACATTGGCCAGTTGGCCACATGAAACCCATACGTTATGAATTCATTCATTGCATCTTTTCCAGTGCACGAATTTCATATGTTATGAATTCATTCATTTCATCTTTTCCAGTGCATGAATGTCTTGAAGTTTGATCGTATGCATCATTATTAGTACAATTGAACCTGGATTTTGCCATTGACTTTTATGTCTACAGTTTGAGAATGGATCTCTTTAGGAAATAAACTGATTTTTTCCTTTCTTGTCCAAATGATTGATGATGATTGTGTTTCCTGTTTCAGGATCGACCCACAGTTAAAGTTCATGCTGCCCCAGGTGGTGATTCCTCCCTGGATTATCTGTTTGGAGGTGGCAGCAAATGAAACACTTTCCATGTTCTATTATGTACGACGTTCTTGCTCTCTTCCAAAACACAGTTTGCACCTGTCTTATGAAATGATAGATGCAGTATCTTCTGTGATCAATTAATGTACTTCAAACCCCTCAACTGTATAATCAAGTGTTTTATCTTCAACTTTTCTTATTGTCTTCTACTATCATAATGGATCAATTGTGATTATAGCAGAAGCCCTGTTTGTATGGGGCCGAAAAGATCACATGGTAAAGCCCAGTCATTAATTGTTCAGTACCTTAAAAGTTGCATTAAATATCATTGAAATTTATCTAGTTGATCTTTGAACACTTCATAAAGCCTAATACACTTACACACTGTTTGTTTAGCACAATATTCTAAAAAACGCTAGGCGCTCTAAACAACTGCCTAGGTGGGACCAAACAGGTGCCTAGGCGGGCTGGAAGGCTGGGTGTCTGGCCTTCTAGCGCGGCCTAGACGGGATTTTTAGAATAGTAGTCTAACGTAATGATTAATTAGTTACACTTAAACAATGTTATTTGTTTAGCACAATATTCTAAAAAACGCTAGGCGCTCTAAACAACTGCCTAGGCGGGACCAAACAGGCGCCCATGGAAGGCTAGATGGGTGTCTGGCCTTCTAGTGCGGCCTAGACGGGATTTTTAGAATAGGCCTAGGCTGGAAGGCTAGATGGGTATCTGGCCTTCTAGTGCGGGCTAGACGGGATTTTTAGAATAGTGGTCTAACATAATGATTAATTACATGTGAATAGAAATGCCAATATTCATATACTTCACTAGTAAGCTGTGCTAAAGTAGCTCTTGACAACATTATCCTTGAAGATATTCAGCACAGCCTCATTCTTAACACACCTTGGCATCTTAAACTGAACCACATTGGAAGCTTCCAAGGAGCTCATGTAAAATTCCAGAACTTTCTTGAAGGTTCCACTCCTAACAACCCTAAGCTCAAGCGGTCCGATTGTCTTGGACGCTCGGCTCGTCACGTATCCCAAGTCAGCGAACGCCGTGTCCAAGCAATTGCAACACTTCTGCAACGTGAGTTCCCTATGAACATCTTCCTTGCCAACACTACTCAGCTCCCAAAAGATGACGTAGTGCTCGTTTCCCGAGGCGATTTCTGCTTGGCTGGTGTAATCAATGAGCTCAATCTCTTCCTTGGCTAGGTGCTCGGTTGCCTTTTCAATCGCACCTTGTAAATCCTTCTCTGTGGTCTTGTCCATGTGGATAGAGAGCATCACATCTCCTCTACAGAGGAATTTGATCACAGGGGCCGAATTGTGGAAGCCTGTTACCTTCACCCAGTCTCCTAATCTATACCTGTACATGCCTAGAAGCACAAAAAAAACTTCTTTGGTAAGACGGTCTTTCTAATACGCGACCAATGTTCTAAAAACGTTAGGCAAGCCCTGTGTGAAGAGAGGCCGCCTATTGTCTAGGCAGGCCGGAAGGCAAGGCGGGTTAGGACCTTCCAACGCCTAAGCGGGGCCTAGAAGGGATTTTTAGAAAACATTATGCGACAACTGGATACATTTTATGCTAGAAAAAGTAATCATATTAGTACCTTGGAAGTTGGTGTAGACGAGCTCGTAACTTTGTCCAACCTTAACCTCGGTCAAGCCAACCGGATGAAGATCAACTCTTTCTCGATCCTTCTCAGCCTTGATCTCATCCAAAGGTATGAACTCAAAGTAGGCAATGTTTGGAGCGACCGTGAAGTTGATATTTTCAGGGGCGACTCTCGGGTGTATATTAGTAGCCACCCATCCCTCGGTAGCTCCATAGTCCATCCCCATCAATGGCAAGCCACCAGCATAAAACTTCATCTTACCCAAGTAATGTTCAGAAGTTCCTGTTATTACAGCCAACACATACTTAGCATTGGGAAAAAGCCTAGGCACTAAGCTCTCCCAACACTTTGTCGCCAACCCACGACAAATCTCGTAAATCTCGCGAGCTATATCCGGGTCGGGTCTGCCCAAGTGAGCCGACACGGTGGCCCGGAGTGATTCCGACGTGACCCGGTTGACGCTAGGGGATCCTTGGTGGATGTCATGGCAGAGCTCTTCCCATACTTGAGCAAGGGTTTGGAATGCAGCCACCATGTTGTGAGCAAAGACTGAGAAGATGTATTGGATTTGGTGGCGGTTTTTGAGGCCCAATAAGAGGTGGCAATAGAGAGCTTGGGCCGGGTCAGGGGCCCATAAGACTTCATCTGGGCTGGACCTTTTGGGCCTAAAGGCAAACTTGAATTTTGGGTGGCTGATTATGTGGGAGCTTATGAGTCCAGTTACAAGGCCAGCTTTGTTTTGGGTTTTCTTGCTAATGAATAGGAATTGTAGGGACATTTTGGTCTCATCAACTGGGTATACCCTACATGATCACCCAAAAAGATTTGAGTGGAAAAAAAAGCAATAAAAATTATCATTAAAAGACATGGATTTGATTGATAAGGTGAACATAAATTTCATTTTGTCTAGTTACCACTTTCTCTTTAATTTGTTTTATTGCCCATTTGCATTTTCTCAGTAGGTTCTAGGTTAGAGACTTAAAATAGTGGAAATGAGAGGTCTATATAATTATATATAATAGTAACTATATAACACATATGCACTGTTCTAAAAATTCTCGCCTAACTTCGTCTAGGTGTCGTCCAGACACTGAAAGGTGCTAGCCCGTCTAGGCGTCTAGCGTTCCAACTCGTATAGAAAACCGTCTAGTTTCTAGTTCGTCTAGGCGTCCATTTAAATCGCCTAGACGGTCCCTAGATGGCCTAGCGTTTTTTAAAACAGTACATATATGTCATTATTGCTTTCTTACGTGTAAGTTTAGAATAAAAAAAATACTCCAACTTTATGGCAATTAGGATGGGCATTAAGTTATCTTAAGCATTCATGTAAAGTAAGATGAATTTAGGGGTTACCCAAATGGCCATTGCCCATGATTTGCAAATATAATATTGGGAGAAGGAAGACGTGGAGGAATAAAGACAAGCGAATATGGAAAACCTTGTCATTTGCATGGTTGTCAAGTGCAAAGAAAGTCAAAGAAAACTATACTCATCACCCACTCTGAAAATGATCTTGATTTTATTTAAATTTTTTTTTATAATATTCTAAAAGTTGATCAAGATGCACACTTTTTCTAGTGGGTAAGATGAATCACACCATTGTTATTAGGAAGAAAAAAAAAGATAAGCTCAATCAAAGGTGACACTAATCACAACCTTGAAGAGAAAGTGCAACCTTACAAAGGCTACTTCTTCTAGAAGGGAATTTAGTGGTGATAAATGTGAATGGAATAAAAGTATTTCAAAGATATACATTTTAAATTTCTTAAAATACTTGTAACTTTTTCTATTTTTTTGAGTTCTCTAAGACAAATAAAATTACATTTCACTCCAAAATGACTTTTCATCCTAAAGTGAAACAAAACCTATAATATTAGAGTTTAAAAATTACTTGGTTCAGATTCAATAGAAGACAATTTTAGAATCACGGAAACGGAAGACGAAAACAACATGAACACGAGATACGAAAAAACGTATAGTTACTATAATTTAATATTCAGAAACAAGTTTTCGACTCAAAACAAAAAACAAAAACACATTCATATTAGAGTTTAGAAATAACATAATTAGAGATTGAATTTGACTAAATTAGATCAGATTCCTTAATTTAATTTCCTTTGTATACACAATCGATACTATTGGACCAAAACCTCAACAAAATTTCATCTAAAGAACAAATCTTTTTACCTGCTTCTGTAAGCATAAGAGGTGACCATTGATTGAACATAAGCATCCATTGATTCCTCAGTAAAAGGGCAAATCTTGGGCTTCCCCTGACTTGTTCCAGAACTAAATCAACCAAACAACACCCACAAACTTTCCATTACCCAATTCATCAAATCAAGCAAAACCCACTTCCTTAATCACAATTTTAAGTCAAATAGGAGTTGGGTATTACCTTAATGACAAGGCAGTGACTGGTTTACCGGTGAGGACTCCGGCGACCTCGCCGGAGACAATCCTATCAAGATAAGGCCTGAGATCAGAGTATTTGGCCAATGGAACACAAGCTTTGAAGCTCTCAGGATCAGTCTTCTTCCCATTCAACAACCCTAATTTCTTGTTCAAGTATTCAGCTTCCTTGTTTTGTTCTAGAATCTTCTCAAGAACCTCTCTTTGTACTCTCTCTGCATCCCTTGTTATGGCCTCAAATTGCTCTATCACCTTTTCTGAACTCAATTCTTCTTCTTCCTCTGAACTTTTTTTGATCATGCCCATGTCCATATCCATGGATTTGGAGAGTTTCTGCCTTGGCCAAGCATTGGTATTTACTGTCAACATACAGAACTCACTTCCCATAAAAATCTAGAGCTATGAACAAGGAAACAAGAAAGAGGGCAAGATAGAAAGTGGTAGGAGATTTGGAGTAGAGAGCCTCTATAAATATTTGTTCTTTCAAGGAATCAATCACAAGTGTGAAATTTCCAGCTGCTATACTGTTGTGGATTAGCCTTTATAGTGAATGTAAGGGGCTTTTTATGATTGATCATCTGAGATTTTGATGCCCTTTTCATGCCCAATAACCAAATTACACTATTTAGAAGGTGGGTCCTTAGGCGGCCATTGAAAGATTGCAATCCAGAGATCTATTGCTCAACTATTTTGCTCCAATTAATGCTCCATGAAGCTTGAGTATAGATCGGATTAAATCAAACTTGTAAGTCGGATCGAACCGAACAAAAATTATTCGGTTCTGTTTAGAAATTTTTCCTTATATTGGTTCGGTTTTATCAAATTTTAGTTCAGTCCGAATCGAACAAAATTATTTTGTTCTGTTTTCGGTTTAGAAATTTCTCTGATCACGATTCGGTTTTGGTTAACTTTTGGTTCGGTCCGAATCAAACCAAATTATTCGCTTCAACTTTCAGTTTAATTTTTTTCCTAATTTCGGTTCGGTTTGAAATTTCTAAAGTATAACCTTCTATCTTTTTCAAACCGACAAAACCGAAACCAAACTTAAAATTCGGTTCAGTTTGCTTTTAAACCGATGTTCAGTCCTATGCTCCTCTTATTGAATATAGAGTTTGGGATTTATGGTTAAGGGCTTAGAGTTTGAAGGGTGTTGTGTGCATTTCACCTCTTGCTAGCTCTTGTATAGATATGTGTGTTGTATGTGCTCTTTTGCTTTGGGTGCACTTTTTATCTCTCTTTTACTCTTTAAGGATTTAGACTATTTTTAGATATGAGGTTGGAAATCTAATCTAGTAATCTACCTTTTAGGCTCTGTTCGGCTGGATGTAGAGGGAGCTTTTTTTCCACTTCATCTAGCGGAAATTAAAGAAGCTCGTGAGGAGGAGCTTCTTCAATCCGCCCAATATCGCGCTCCATCTAGCGGAAAACGCTAGTAAAGAAGCTAGTGCCGAACGGTGCCTTAATTCAAAATTTTAAGATCATGGGTTAAGTTTCATTGTCCCTTATACATTACTATTTTTCTTCACTCATGGTTGATGAGTGACACTATTTCTGAGTCTATCGAAGATATCTTCTTGACTTCTTTATATTAAGGATACATATAACGTGACCTAATATCTGAGACCTGGCACACAATATTTTAAAAAACGCTAGCATAGAGGGCCCGCCTAGCATCCCAAACAACAAGAACGATTGCCTAGACGACTGCCTAGACGGTCTGAAAAGCTAGGTGGGTTAACTAGACGGAATTTTTACACATGCGAGATTCAGTGGGTAGATATTGTTGTATCAAATTCAATTCATGCGTGAGTATTGTTGTTGCAAATTCAATTCATGCGTATCTCTAATGTTTAGATGTCCTATTGAGATTTGCCCATTCGACATTTTATGGAAGAAGGGGATGAAAGGCATAATTTTGCTTTCAAAGGTGTCACCTTTGTTAGTGTCATCTGTCCCAAGCTAGTGAAAAGTAGAATCTGACCCATATCATATCGTATTTTATTTTCTAAACCAGTTTGTGTGTGGGTTTGCATTTATCTTTATTCTTGTGAATATAGTTGGGAAGATGGAATTTTAATTTGTAAGCAAATTAATTGGTGATTTGTGACTAGAGATTAGGAGTGGGATACACTCAACCTTTGTAAATTGCCATCCAAACCATCAATATAGTTAGTCAAGTTTCTTAAACTGATACTAATATTTATTAATTTATACTCCGTATTATTTAAAATTAATTATTTTTTCGAAAAAAGGGTCCATCAATTTTCTTAAAAAATATAATTTTTTTAAATAGTATATTTAATCTATGCCTTTAAGGAACATATGAACATAGGATAGTAAAACTATTTAACATATTTTACTTAAGATAACTCAAGTTTGTAATCGTTAAAACACATATGAAGTTATTAATTAATTATAAGATCGGTCTTTCTAACCTATGCCCTTAGGGCATAGAATAGTAAAATCATTTAACATATTTTACTTAAGATAACTCACGTTTGTAATCGTTAAAACACACCTTATATGAAGTTATGAATTAATTTATAAGATCGGTCTTTCTAACCGAAAAATCATTTTTACACCTCTTTTTTTTTCGGTGGAACTTTGTTCCGGCTCTGTCAACCCTCCCAAGTTAGTTTTTCCATACATACCACCAAAGCCAGAAACCCATTTCAAAAATATCAAAGAACTAAGAACCCGATTGATATTCACTCGGTCTGGTCCAGTTCGGCCCGAAAAGGTTTTCTGGACCGACAGCCCAAAAATACACACCAAAGCTGTCTGAAGATTGTAAAATGCTCATTTTAATTTAAAAAGACTAAAAGAGGCTACTTACAGTGTAATTTCACATTTGATATCATCAGTACATTCCCAAATGCCAGGGAAAATCTTACCCAAAACAGAAAATAATGCCACTACAGAGAACCAAGTCCCACAATTGCAACCAGAATTCTTTTGATGAATTTTTGAAATCAATTAAGTGCAAAATTATATTGCACAGGGTTTTGAAACTTATAAATCATACACAGAGAACTACAGAAGAGGCCTTAACTTAGAGAAAAAACAAAACAACTTGTTTCAACTGTAAGCAGTGCTAAAGTAGCTCTTATCAGCATTATTATACAAGATCTGCAACACACTCTTATTGTTAGGATTCACACACCTTGGCGTCTTGAACTGGCTCATGTTCGTGCCCAAGCTCAGATAATGCTCCTGAATCTTCGTAAAAGTCCCCTTCTTGAGTATACGAAGCTCCAATGCCCCGATCCCTCCCACTTTCCTGGAGCTCATGTATCCTGCATCAACAAAAGCCTTGTCCAAGCAATTAGCACACTCCATCAAGACGGATTCGGTGGCCTCACCGGTCAGCTCCCAGAAGATTACGTAGTGTCCAGGCTCGATTGCCCGGTCAACAAAGCTTGAGAAATCTACAAGCTCAACTTTCTCGGCGGACAGGATCTTGCTAGCCTCTTCCACGGATTGTTGGAGGTCTTTTTCGGTGTTCTTGTCTATGTTTATGGTGAGGAGGAGGTTGCTCCTGCACATGAACTTGAGTTCTGGTGTTGAGTTGTGGAATCCCATTACTTTCACTGTGTCTCCTAGCTTGTACCGGTATAAACCTGAGTTCAAGATGTACTAAAATAAGTATTGCAACAAGTAGTATTACTTGTGTATTAGGATCAAAAGATAAAATTTATCTGTATGAGTATTTGGATTAGCGTGTTTTAGGATTGTATTTACTTATCCAAGAATTTAGTATAGGGATATCCTGCAAAGGGTCATGTTCTGGTTCTATGGTTCAAAAAAACATCGCCCTAATCAGCAAAATTAAGACGGTTATGCTCAATTAGCAAAATTAGGAGGTCAGATTCCTCTATTGTCACTATATGTCAATCCAAGATATACTAAGTGTTCTGGATGAATTAAAATCATGATATCAGAAAGTATTACAGCAAGTTGTCTTACATATATTAGTATTAACAACAAAAATATTTGTATTGGGTTTGTGGGCTAGCATGTTTTAGTGTTGTATTTGCTCAACTTTCATTCTTGCCTATATTTTTATTTCCTTCTAAGTAGCAAAACTAAGATAGTTAAGAATTGTACCTGCAAAGCTTGTGATAACAACTTCATATTCTTCGCCAACCTCAACCTCAGTCAAGCCCACAGGCTTGGGTTCAAGACCATTGCACACAGCAGTTTCCTTTAGAGGTAAGAATTCGAAGAAACCGATTTGAGGAAGCACGACAAAAGTGGCAGATTCAGGTGGTAGTTTAGGATGAACATTGGCGGCGATCCAGCCTTCTGAGGAGCCATAATCAGCAGACACCAAAGGTAGAGACCCAGCAAAGTGCCTTAGCTTCTTACAATAAGGCTCCATTGACCCTGTCAAGATTCCATATATGTACTTGCAGTTTGGGAAAAGCTCAGGAACCATGCCATACCAATTTTTCAAATCTATGCATTTGTTGTGGATCAGATCCGCGAGTTCCGGGTCAGGCTTGAGGATCTGTGACATGGCTGATCTGACAGTTGGGGCGGTTACCCTTTTGGATAAGACTCCGGTTCTGATGTCGGTGCAGAGTTCTTGCCAAACTTGTTGGAAGGTTTCAAAGGCATTGACAATGCTGTGGGCAAAAGTGGAGAATACAAATTGGATTTCTTCGCGGTATAAGAGGCCACAAAGGAGGTGACAGTAGAGGGATTGGTGGAAATCAGGGCCAAAGATTACTTCATTCGGGCTGCAGCTTTGAGAGCGAATGCTTTTCATCCTTTGAAGATATTGTGGATGGCGGAAGACGTTTGTGGTTGCTGTTCCTGCTGCTAAGCCTCCTTTGGTGTTGAACTGCTTGCTGCTGTAAATGAATTGTAAGGCCTTTCCGTTTTGGATTGGGAATTCCCTGCCAATGAAAAAAAAGATACAAGACTAAAATTAAAGAACAATGCCTTCTAGTTTGATCAATACTGTTTCATAAGATAAGCTGTCCATGAAATACACTTGACACGGAAACTAGAAATTTCGAGTTTCTGACACGAAACAAAAAAGAAAAATGTTGTTCTATCAGAGTTTCTGGATAACACAAATAATCACCATGGTCAACTAGGAAGCAATTAGATAAAATTCTGTTTGATAAATAAAATGTGATTGTCAAACTATGTAAACTAATGTCTCACCTGTTCCTAAATGCATAAGAAGTCTGGTAAATCTGCATAGTTGTATCAAACAACTCATCATTGAAAGGCACATACTTCTGCCGCCCTTCCGTGGTTCCAGAGCTACGAAACAAGAAACCAAACAACCGATAAGAAACTCATTCACAGCAGACAATTCAATACAATTGATACAAAATGAGCATCAGCTTTGTGATTGATTACCTCAATGACATGACAGTAACAGGTTTCCCAGTAAGAATGGGGAAAGAATCACCCTCAATGATTCGCTGAATGTAGGGCTCCAAGTCCGAATGAGAAACGACAGGGACGCATTCCTTGAAGCTATCCGGGTCAGATCTTCCATTCAATCCCACCTTCCTGAGATACTCTGCCTGACCATTATCTTGGAGGATTCTCTTTAAAGTCTCCTCCTGTACTCTCTTTGCATCCTTTGTCAGCTCCTCAAACTCCTCTATGACTTTGTTTCCATCAAACTCTCCCATTTTCTCCAACATTTTCCACACACTGTCATAAAACCAACTGCAAATTGCTTACTCGTATAAGGAAAGGGACGATCCCCTAATATTTGGCACACTTTCTAACCTAAGTTCGGCATGACATGTGAAATTCTGAACTCAGATTGCTATATGACAATACAGGAAAAAGAACAAGATTAAATGCAATTTCATGCTTGGCTTGTGGGCCTTCAAATCAGCTATTATGCGATGGAAAAGTTTCATCTCATCTTCATGAACAGTTCAATTTGACATATAGTACAGAGTCAAAAATAGAAGAAAATATTTATTTTATGCTTCATGGGAGCCCACCACCACTCACTCTCCAGACCTTCCACAAGATAAGAATCTCCATCACCAATGAGAAGATAATGATTCAGAAAAAATCTCATAAAGAACTAATATCAAGACGTGCTAATCAATGAGGCATTAATTAACATTTGTCAGCAAGTTCTTATTTTAGGCAAAAAAATACAAAGTCGCCTGGAGCTCCTTCGTTCAGCGGAAAAATCGGCCAATTCGAAGGACTACAAACTGAAAAGCTTCTTTATAGTAACAGCCTTAAATTAGCATAACAAAAAAAACGCTGAAAAGCTCAAATCTAGCCTTTATTTCTTTTCCTCACTTTTCCAATTCCAGAGATTTCCACAGGATTAAAGACGATAACGTCTTCAATTACACGAATCAGAAACCGGATAATCTCCGGCGCCGGAGAAACACGCCGATTGAAAATTTGTTATAGCTCGCCGGAGTCAAACGACGGCGTTTGATTACAAGAGAAGAAAGTCGTTTGACGACTTTCGAAACCAAATCTCACGACAAGTGCAGGAAAGGAAAGGGGGAAAACGACGGAATCGGCTACTGATTCGAGTGAATCTCATTCGGAAAAGCTTGAAGCGATAGAGGAATCGGAAATGGAGGAGAAGATCGGAAGAGAAAGAAGAAGGTTACCTTGGGAATTGTGCGGGAAGCTTCTCGAACTGAAAGATGGAGATTGGAGAGAAGGATTGTGCACTGTTTTTGATTTGAATTGGTAATGCAGATGAAATGGAGGAAGCGCCCAATTTATAGGCGTTTGTGAGCTGTGTGTGAGGGTGATATGCATTTCTGGGTCCCACGCTTATTCCACGTGGAATATATATGTAACGTGATTTTCAGTAGTTTAAGTGGTGGTCAACACTATACATAATAATCAAGTTGTAGTTTTTTTTTTTGGTCGGAAAAGAAACACAATAATCAAGTTGTAGTTAATTATAGTATAATTTGTTCATTTTTAACAAGCCTAGCACCGGCCAAGACGATTTGAATGATTATCTAGACGATCTTAAATGGACATTTAAATGGATTGGATGGATTAGGTGGGTCGAGATATTCCAACACTTAAGCGGAATTTAGACGGAATTTTTAGAATAGTGATTTTAATCAAGGATATCTAATCAAATGGCGAAATATAATACACTATGTTTGTTTTTGTATATTTTTAACTAGATTCATTTATTATTAATACACTATGTTCTGACATGTTTAGGCTACGAGGTGTCCACATCTTTCGTTAGGTTGGATCGGTCAAAGTCGTTTTGCGTTCGGATTAGATACTGTTTTCATACATATTGCCATGGAGATTCGGGTCCGAATCCATGGATAAACGCTTAAGGAAATCGAGCGTCTCAACCCGCTAAATTAATTGGTGAGTTGTCAAAATATAATATAGTTTGCTCTAACATGAAACACAAGTACACAACGAAACTCCGGTATCATAACTCAGTCGGCCACGATCATGACCAGCTCAACCCTAAAAATAGATTAAAAGCTTGATTATTTATTTAAATAAAAAACCGGAAGCGAAGATCGAATCTAAAATCTACCAAATTTTTTTATTATTTTCATGTCAAAATCTATCCATATGTGCCAAAAAAAGAATATCGCAAGTAAACATGTCTAAAAATAAAACTACTCATTGCCCTACTAGTAAATGCCACCTAATTAGAAGATGTCTTAAAAATTATTCGATCTTTTTAAACTATGCCCTTAAAACATAAATAAACATACCTATTTGGAAACTATAACCCTAAAAGAAAATGCCTAAATCCTTTGTAAATAAGATTTAATTCAATATATAAATAAAAATAACAAATATTTTCGCAAAAAAAATGTTAGAAATCCGAAAATAATTTACACATGAATTAATACGAGTATTAATTCATGGTGGATCCCACGATAAAGTATTATCCAAAAGATTTTGGGCACACATTTAAAATTCTAATCTTGATAAATTTAGATATTATTTGTTAATTTAATCATAAAACTATTAAAGAATAAATGTATGATAGATGAAAATATGATGTAATTAACCAAGAATGGTTATTTTTCATTGCAATTTTCTTTAAGTAGTCAAATTTTATTGCCAGGTTAATATTGGAATTAATAAAACTGCACTAATCAAGAATTCGTATCATTGGTATTAACAGAAGAGATTATCACGGCTTATCCAAATGGAAATAAATTATGCACGCAGATGAGATCGATGTGAACATGATCATCTGAAGTAAATGTTTTTTTTCCAAGTTTAACTATTGTCTTAATTATATGAGTAGTTACCGTGAAAAACAAGTAATCAACATGTAAGAAAGGAAATTTACCCATTCATGTGGGCTTTATGAGCATTATTTGTATGCGGTTACGCTGTTTTTTAGAGTACTTAACCTTGGAATAAATTAGAGTAATTAACAATTCATTTTACGTGATCCGAACATCATGGGCAAAAACCTCGAATCGTCTAGAAAAAGTCAACACTTTTACTACAGTATTACACAATGTTATCGTAATCCCGATTCGATTTTACGATTCTAGCGATCCTACGATCCATAACATGTAAAACGATCCACGATCCCAGGTAAAATCTCATTGGAGTAGGATCTTAAATGATTTAGAATATAATCTCGATTTTACATACGATTTTAACGATTCTATAAACGATTTTAACGATCTTACAAACGATTCTAACGATTCTATAGATGACAATTTTAACTATATATTATTAATAATTTCACGATTAACGTATCATTTACATTAGAGGTTTGATGAATTTAGGTATGCCTTAGAGAAGAGTACGATATTGTGTGTAAAATAGTGGAATGGGTCATTCTTGGAATAGTCGATTCCGAAAAGAAAATCTAACCAAACATGAGAATCGAGTTGAGTGATTTTTAAATTAAACCGATTCCTAATACCCATAATATGGTACTAAACGAGGCCTTAGTTACTATTAAGAAAGTATTTAAATCTTGAAATTTTCTTCTTTTTTCTTATCATGCTTTTGGCTCGATCGATTTAAACGTTAAGCACCGCTCTACTTTCAAATCAGGTATTTTATTGCCTTATTTGAGAGAAATCCCCCAATACTTATTTATTTATATATATTGCCAAACGAATTCAAACTCTAATCTCTTGGACAACACTTTTAAAAATAGTTTTTAATGGATACGAGCCACAATAAAACGGACTTTACCATGTACTAAAAACTTTAGAACTCAACCCAAATATTGAGGAATTAATTAAATACCAAATGTGGCTAGGATTAGGTTGGACTTTAGTTGCCACCAAAAGGCATATAATTAATTTTAAAAAATGCAAGACTAAAAAAAAAATTCAAAAATGTAATTAATTCCAACTATTAAACGTGAGATGGTAACCACGTTGTATAGGCTATGTTTGTTAGCCCTAAAAAACTAGTTGGAGTTTTACAACTAGTTAGACCAACTAGCATAAACACTGTTTGTTTGACCCAAAAACACTAGTAACTAGTTAGAAAATTAATTTTTTGAGAAAGCTACTTTTTTTAACTTTTGTACTAGTTTTTAGTAGTTTTTGGGATTAAAAAAAATAAATAAGTTTTAAATAAGGCTAAACCTAACTATTTATTAACCCCTTATTCCCTCCATCTCTTATTTTATATATCAAGTGATAATTAAAATCATTATATATTGTAATAAACTAGTTGGACATTACCAAACAGTATTTACGCATTTTTTTAAAACTCCAGCTACTTTTACAACTAATTTTACAACTCTAACTAGTTTTGCAACTCCAACTAGTTTTTTGGGTGACCTGACAAACATAGCCTAATAACACAGGCAAACTAGATCGATAGTATCTGATTTTGACATAAGATTTATTATACTTTCTCTGATGTGATATAAGCAAATTAAATAATCATAGTTAATTTCAAAACTCGGTCTTTGACTTAAAAGTATTTTTAGACTGCATATTATAATGTAAAATTGCATAGTCTAATCACTAATGTAAGATTTTGCAATAAACTTTACATTATAATATAAAATTTTGTATTATAACAGGCAATTTAAATAAACTCTTAAATTGTAATTTTTAGTTTTTAGGTAATTAATTGTAAGTGAATTATATTTTTCTTCTAAAATTTTCATTTATTGACTCAAAAAGAGTGGTGATTATATATAACAAGTAATAAGAGTAGGAGAAAAAAATTAGGATATGAACATCAATTTATACATTACTTGAGAAGTGTCTATAGCTAAAAAAAATTATTTCTTAGTTGAAAAAAAAGGACAAAATGTTGTGAAATTAAATGATGCAAAATGAGATGATTAAAAAAAAATGTTAGGCTAATGTGTGCCCATGGACATACAATATTAAAAGTGTTAATTTTGAAAATTATTTTAAAATTATTCCCTAAATTGAAAGTAATGAATCTTTTTAAAATAAATCAAATTAATAAACAATTATTGTACTAAATTAAAAATCATTAATCGTTAATGTGTTAAACAACTTTGAAGACCACCTAACTTGAACCAACTTTAACCCACCTGTCCTAATTCAAGCTTAATTGGAACGACCGATCTTATCCAGCTTTAATTAAAAACCAGCTTGATTATAAAAATTAATTAGTTGCAAACTATCTTTGTTATTCTAATTAATTATTATTAGGTGCTACGCGGTTACGCCTTGTTATTGTATATCAATTTCTTACTAATATAGTTGCATTGATCCTATGATACCTATGCTAAACCTTTAAAAGAATTAATATAAACGTAACAGATCACATAAGTTGACCCAAATGATTAATCATTACATTACACTATATAAAAATGAAATAATCCATTGATATATAACACATGTATGGCGTACGTCGATATTTTATGCTAGTTTAATTAGGCTATTCTTTGTTACATGGGTGTTGTTGTTTTTGTGTTGCATTTGGCTCGTCCGATTCGATATTTCGATCAACTATCAGTGTCAGAGCGGAAATTAATTCTATTTTAAAAAAGATTCTTCTAATATCAATTTTTTTATACATATTATATGCAAGATCGAGGATTCGAACTTGAATTTGTTCGATAATATTTAAAGAATCTAACACCGGTTTACCATTCAATCAATTAACTATTGATTTTGTTACATGGTTGTTGTTGATTTTGTGTTGCATTTGGCTCGTCCGATTCGATCAACTAACAATGTTTGGAACGGAAATTTGTATTCCTATTTTAAAAAAGATCCTTCTAATATAATTTTTTTATACATATTATATGCAAGATCGAGGATTCGAATTCAAATATGCTCTTCTCCTTGGCAAAGAGAAATTTTACCATTCGAATAACATCTAATGAATCTAGCACCGGTTTACCATTGGATCGATCAATTAACTATTGATTTTGTTCATGCAAAAAAATATTGATTTTGTTACATGGTTGTAGCTCTCGTAATATTAATTTTCTAGTGCAATATATGTTTGTTTTTTTCAATTGAAGGATAGAATTTTTATTTATTGAGTTTTTATAATGGAAGTTTCATTCGTTTTGATTCACATATGAATGTGAACTCATCTCTTTTTGTCATAGCTAACTTCAAATTAATTAAGTAAGATTAACAACAATATTAGACCTGCCACTTGAGCTCGATCGATCACATGATTTACACTCCACAATAAATATAATACTAATCTTCGTCATTAAAATTATGGAACCGGCCAGACTATTTTTTAGGGTTGAGTAATAGGATACATTCTATCAGACCATAATTAAGAGAATATGTCTGATAGATCAAAGAAAATTCAAATTGATATAAGAACTATATTCATCTCAAAGACATTTTATTGACCAATAAGCAAGGGAATACCTGTATTGAAATTTATAAAATTTACCCTCGGTGATGGTATTAGAAAACAAAAAATTATAATAAACACGAATATATATATATATATATATATATATATATATATAATTTTTTTAAAGTGTGAAATCATCTAAAATAATACTAAGTATATTAGGCCAAATTTTAAAAAATATTCAAAATGCCACTTGAGTTGTGATTTGTGATAGTAGCCATCAACATTTGCCGGAATCAAGTGTTGGTCCACTTCAAAAAGTTGTCTCAATCCCATCAAGATGAAAATAGAGTAGACCAATAAAGATGGGAATACAAAAATATACCACTCCTACTTGAATTTAAGTTGAATATTTGTGGAGATTTATAACTTACTAATTATGCATTAACATTCACAATCATGATCGATTAGGGCTACCTATTATATTCGTGGTAAATTGAAATGTTGATTGTTGATACTCTTGTTCTTCCTCACACCTCCCTCTCCAGTGACTCCATAACGATGAGAAGCTCTCTTTTGCTGACGTCATTGAAGACCTCTTCACCGCCAATGCCGGAATATCTTCTCTGTCTTGCCAAAGTCTACAAATTCGTTCATAAACAAGCCCAAGTTTAATTTAACACCCTAAACCTTACCTAATAAAAAAAAATTAACATAATAAGTTAACAAATAAAATTGTTAGTGCTTCTATAAGTATAGGGTTATCTAACAAACTAAAAATGAAAGAAAAAACTTTTGACAAATTCAATTCAGCACATACAATATTTGCCTCCAGTTTGGCGTATGTACATCATCGTAATTGAAAATTAAGTTTTGGCTCATATTGATAGCTAGGTATGGTCATGGTGGTTTTGCTACTTCTAAAGATTCTTCTTCAATCTAGATAGAGGCTGCATCAGCGGTCCTTTGCGCATCTCTTTGGAATTTTCAGAGTTGACCTTCAGTCCTACAACACTTTGACTTCTCGTGCATTTCTCTCTCTGCTGCCAAAGTCGTTTTGGTTTCCTTTTTCGATTGTTGTATTTTGCTTTACTTGTGGTTTTTTTATTTTATATGTTCTTGCCAATCTCTCGGCTGTTTGTCTCTTGATAACCTCTCGAGCTATCAATTCCTTCTGAGTCTCGAATTTTTACCTACTCAAAAAATTGCCTTTTCGAGAAGATTAATGAGCAATAGTTCCCTCGAACATATGAGTTGATCTCCCACATTAGTGCAACTCCCAATCAATCATGGGTCAACCTATATATGAGTATATAGAGTAGTACAAATTGCACTGTCTTTCTCTATCTTTTTTTTATTAGTTTCGGCCTTTCTTTCTCTTTAATTATTGAAATTCTTGATGTAAACTGATAAAGACTACACTAAATTTTAGTGCAATTTCCGACCTCTTTATCTTTGATAAACTTAAGAAACAAATGGTACTTGGGACACCCCATATATATGGTGACTTGTCGACAAGTTCATTGATTTTGACATAGCCACTATTTGAAGCCAGGTTATTCAATTGTTTAATTATTAGCACTCTCATTAAGGTGGGTTATATTAATCACAATATCACATCATAGTTTAAAAACAAATAGTGTCAATTGGTCCGTGATTGAACCCCAAATTTCGTGGATGTGAAACATATTGTTTACCATCTAAATTTCCTCCCATTGATAATGTAGCATGCGATTGACAAATTAAAGGATTAAGAATATATACAACAATTTTGACATAATAAGGATTGTGTAAGAAGAACATACAACTAAAATAGAAAGACCGAAATTTAGATTATACTAGGCTATGTTCGGCACAGGTTATTAAAGGTTTTTGAAGGTTTGTATTAGTAAAAACCTCTTTAAATAGGTGCTCGGTAAAATAAGGTTTTTTAGAAGGTTGAGGTTTTTGAGGAGGTTTAAAATTACAAATTGGAAACCTTTATGTAGAAAGGTTTTTGGAGGTTTCAAGGGGTTATTGAAAACTTGTAGTCTATAAATTTGACAATTTATTTTAATTAATATTTTTATGATAATTTTAATTGTAACAACCTTCTAAAAACCTTATACCACCAAACACTCAATTAGGATTTTGAAGGTTATAAACAAGATTTCAAACACCTACTTAAAAACCTATACCTACTTAAAAACCTCCCTAAAATCTTAACTTCTTTAAAAACTTTGTTTTGCCGAACATAGCCTTAAACTTTAAGTTGTATGAAAATTGTATATTATATTTTTATTTATTATAACTTTAAATAACATAAAGTAGTATGCTATTTGACAAAAAATTTGGAATGCAACAAGTTTGACATAAGAAAGGTAAAAAGCAGCAAAGCAAATGCTAAGCCGATTTTTTATGTAGCTGAAAAATGGAAAGTCAGAATTGTCATGTGTTATATTCCATGTTGGACACGTGGGGTATTTATATTTTTTTACTTTTTTTTTTCCACTTTATCCTTAAGCACACGTGCTTTAATGTTGACATGTGGTATAAAATTTGCTAAATGATTAGCGGTGTACTAATTGTACCAATTTTAAGGGAACTGAAGATTATTAACATGATTAGTGGAATCATTAAGTAGTGGATAAAATGCATTATCCAATTAATGAATGCAAGGAATTATATATTTATTGATAAGGCTTATGATTATTAGCTCAAAATAAAAAGGCTTGACATTATTAGTAGTTGCCTAACTTTTATCCATTTGAAACAAAAGTGTTTAACATGCACTTTTATTATTTGAAAAAAGAACTTTTCATGTGAAACAAAAGATAATTACACTTTACAAATTTCAAGGCAAATAAATTTACTTATTTAAAAAAGTACTTTTCAAAAATAAAGTGTAGCAAGGTCATAGTCTCTTAGTTTTGATCAAATTTAATTGTCGTTTAAGAGCTCTTTTACTTAATTCTTTTCCATTACTAACGTTTTCTAAATTTTTTTCATTAATTTTGAGACTCTTTTTCTGCCAATTAAATGCTCTATATTGAAAAAATTTCATATATGTGTCCATAAAATATTGGTTGAACTTTACATACACCATGATATCCTATTCCAAAGTGAATTAAATGGACAACTAAATATGTTTTGAGAGGGATTAATACTTTCGCTTAATATGTGTACATTTGCCTAAAACGACTAATAATTTCGATTGGAAAGAGTATATGATTTGAATTAAATATCCATAATTATGTGAAGATCGAATTTTTTCACTTCCATTATATATTTATGTAATTTTTTTTTAATTAATGAGGATAATAGCGAAAAAATATGTCAAATGACAAGTATTACTGAAAAAAAAGGATTAAAATGACAATCATTTCTGAACGAAAATAATATATGTTTGTTAGGCTTGGGCCTTATAAAGTAAAAGCCAAAATAAAATGACCGATCGAACCTGTGAAATCGTGAATCATTAAGTGTGAAGAAATTAACTAATGAATTGTGTAGTATATCTTTAGTTACTCTTCCTATTGCCACTTGATTTTAGAATGAAACCTCATGAGTTTATATGATGAGCTTGTCGTGCATATGTGCTAGGACAATCTCCCCTCCGTCCATATTTGGCCCACCAAACTTTGACAATAAGATTGTTCCAATACCTAACATTTTCAGCGTAGTCTAGTTGTTGCAGGGTTTTTTTCGGACAATATAGGTATTCATACTCGAACAAGTCGATCAGATGTTTCCGATAAATTACATTAATGTGTCACATGCACATCTATATGTTTTAACGATTTTTCTAACCTATGCCCTTAAGTTAAGCTTCTCAAAATGGTAAGATTTTATAAATTTACATTTATTTAGAATTAAATGGATTTTATAAAAGGTTCACTACTTTCCTAATAGGGTTTTCGTTCCCTCTATTAGTAAACTTAACCTATACCCTTAGGACATATGTTAGAAAAACCGATGTTTTAAACCTACTCTCCCCGCCATTTTTCAAAATTATTGTGTCCCACTCATGAGCACTATATACTTACCTAATATCAAAGACATGGACCATATTTTTTTTTTTGGAAACATCAATCTTATGTCCCTATATAGAGTACACATATTAATCATTCATGTGTTATGAATTAAAACTTATCAAGCTGTTGATAAATTAGGCTACATTGCCTGCTAGCTAGGCTGTCACAAATTTGTCACGTACGCAAGATATTTTTACATGCATCATATAAAAATAATAATAATAATTTATTTAGCATGTAGTTAGGCAATTGTGAAGAAAACAAACTTCACGTGAATGTCCTGTGTAAATGAATCACGTGCTAATTTGGCCACTTTGTCCTACGTTAATGATCGATTGCACACAAGATTTGTCATTTCATTTTGTCTTATGCATGTATTTACTCGTAGAAATATCACAATGTGCCCTAGATATTTTTCTTTGTGAGTTGATAAACTACATTTTGACAAAGCTCAAATGAAATTAGTTACATGGTTGAATGTTATAATGTTACAATGTGTTAATATGCGTTGAATCCGTCGTTGATCGGAACACCTCAGGGAGTCCGAGGGGCAACGCCCCCGCTAAAACGGTATACAATATTATTTGTTATATATTGTACCTTTCGCGATTTGGTCCTACGACTCATAAGATGTAATAGGTTCCTTCAGTCTCAATATAAGCTCTTGAAATATATAATAATTTGTACTCTGTAATATGCCTCAATAATAATATTTTGATTCTTTGCTCGTGGACGTAGCTAACGCATCTTTAGCGAACCACACGTAATCTTTATCTCGATTTTGTTTATTGTTCTCGTTCGATCTCTCGTTACAACATAATTTAATCTTTGTAGGACTGCGTTAACAATTGAGATATTTTTGTATCAGAATACTTCACATGTGACCACCAATCACGAGGGTGTCTAGTAGGATGATGCGCTATGTTTCCTTAAGCGTTTGTCCACGGAAAGACTGAATTGCATGAAAAGAGTGAATTCGGAGGGTCACTCCCATTAAGGAACTCTACAGTACTCGGTCTGGACGTCGCCTGACAAATCGGGCGAGGATCAAAAAACAAATGTCACATGTGTCACCTTGGTCATGCTCATGCATGATTGACATAAAATGTCAAAATATGACCAAATCAAGAGGTTCATCTATAAATTCAGAGGTCTGTAAACTGGGCCCCAATTTGAATGGCCCATTTGGGTTATAAACTTGTCTTGTGATATGTTGTTATAAGAAGTAGTATTTCTTAGGGTGTTATGGGCCAGGTTTTTGGGCCATGGCAGATAATACCCCTCCTGTGATGGGCCAGTTTAGCCCAATAGGATCACTGTGGGTAGAATATAGCTTATGTAATTTCGGTGCATTATAACTAGGTGAATGTATTAACTGATTAACAATAACATCACATATCAGCAATATTCTAATAACAAGGTGATTGTATTAACTGATTAACAATAACATCACATATCAACGATATTCTAAAAAACACTAGACAAACATTAGGCGAAGAAGGGGCTAAGGTTGCCTAGGCAGGTCCAAATAAATGCCTAAATGAATTGGGACCTTTCAACACCTAGACGTTCTAGTTTTGTTCGGTGGATGTGTACTATATATATATATATATATATATATATATATATATATATATATCTTATGTTCATAGTTTCAAGTTCAAAAGAAGTTGTTGTTCGTAGATTCAAGTTCGAAAGGAGCACATATAACTCTGACCGCGTGTTTGAATGAGATGGCAGATCTTTAGTTTTAGTTTTCGTTAATAAAGAATTTGTCCAATCCATAGATCGAGTTTTAATGAAGGTCGCCCAGCCCAAACGTAGAGCAACTCTAGCCGTTAATAACAATTATATGCATGTATTAAAGTATATAATTGCAACATTAACACCCTATTTAGCAACGGGAAAATAGTGGGAAAAGGTGGTAAAAAGTGAGAAAGGAAAGAGTGAAAAAATAAGAGGTGGGAATAGAGAAAATTTTCTTATTTTATTTGGTTGACTAGACTTAGAATTTGATGAGAATTATATATTTATTTTATTTTTATTTTTTCTTAATTTTAACCTTTTATCTCTACTTTCCCATCAAATTACACAGATTTGCATGAATTAGAGTATATAATTTGCAACATTAAACTTTCCAATGATAATAAACAGGCCAGTGATACAGACTGCTATTAGCAAAATCTCACAAAGTATTATACAAACATTATATCAGACTATCTTTGCTGTGTGTCAAAAAATTACAAGCATATGGTTGTTGAAAGTGTAATCCTACTCTATTATTTAAATACACCGATCTCAATCGATCTCCATCGACAAGAAAGTTCCCGCTAAATTGATCGATCATTCATCCTCCGAATTTCATCACATCTTCCTGCCATGCCTGAAGATCATCAATTCGAACAAAAACAACAAGATTCAGATCTCAAACATCGAGAAAAATAAATAAATTAAAGAGTGTTAATTCAGATCTCAAACAAAATTCACCTGGAATCGAAAATCTTCGTCTGCGATCTTGAAATCGCGTGCCGATCGGAAGCCTTGTAATCCTCCGGCTGCCGGTGTCGCCGCCTTTTCAGCTTCGACACCGCTTCTCTGACTTCTTCTTCGGCGGCGGTCTTCTCCGAATCTTCCTCCGATCGAAGGAATTCGTCGCCGGAGAGTGTTAAGAACGCCACCATCATCACCAGATTCAGCTCCGCCAGAAAAGCGGACGAGTTCGCGGCCTTCTCTTCCTCTACGACGTCGTTTGATTCCTCGATCTCTTCAGCTTCTCTTGCTCCGCAGGCTAAATTGTGAGCCGTATCCGCCATTGAAGCTCGTAGTTTATCTCTTCCCTGTAACTCGATCGATTTCAATTTCCGAATTGCACAGGATCAATTTAGGGATGAAGAAGGGGAAAGGGGCAGAAAAAATGATCAATTTCGTTTGCCCCAAGAAAAGAGAGAAAAATAAAAACAAACGCAACTTCCCCAACAAGTCTCTCTCATCCATTTCACAATCACACTGATTTTTTTTAAATGGGTTGAAGAATCTACTTCTCCGAGATTGAGAGAGCTGGCGAAGCTGGAGATGTGGAATGACGTCATATTCGATTCGTTCGACAACAATAAAATCTGTATTTGTAACAAGATTGATTTTCTTAACAAAATTTATATGAAAACTTCAAAAAATACTTAGCATTTTAATCTAACTTACTTATTTAAAAATATTTGTTATTGTTATTTGACAGATTATACTGTATTTTTAAACATATAATAATATACAGAAAAAAAAACTTGACAAGATTATGGATATTTCAATAAAATAATATAATTTCTTAATTTTTAGACAAATTTTAAAACAACATATATTTTTTAAAAAGAAATTATATACTCACTACTAAATACTATTACTAAATTTATACAAGTGTCTAAATATAGACTTTTTATGCCATTAGCTATTGTATTAAATGTATACAAGTGTCTACATGTAAGACGTTTTATATAAATATGCTAAATCGGTTAACTTAACGGGTTTGGGATTTCAACCTACCAGTTTTCGCGTTTATCATGTTCGATTTATTTTGAGTTTCGAGTTGACCCTAAAATTTTCGGGTCTAGATGTTTGGCATTATTATTTTTATCAATTGTTTATGTCCCACTTCATTTTAACTAATCAATTTTTATATTAATTAAATTAAAAAATATTTACTATTTCTAAAATCTAGACATTTAAAGTTTTAAAATTAAACTAATTATTTAATTAAAAAATAATTTAAACAAAACATACACGGAATTCAACTAGCTAGTAGCTATTGTTTCAATCAAGATTTAGGCCTTGCTATAGTTACTTAATAAAAAGTACTTTTTGAAAAAAAAACATACTTTTTGTATTGAAATACGTGAATTGTAGTTATATATTTGCTTTGATAAATGTAAAAAGTATGCTTTTATCCAAAAATTACTTATGGCCAAGTAAACTATAGCAAGGCCTTAACCATATAATCATCATTACGATTATAAAATGACTATTTTTTTGCTAAAGAAAACATTAGAGACGATATCAAATGTGCTAACGGCGTGCTTTTTAAACTACCGTTAAAATTCAAACAATCAAACCCCAAATAAAATTATTCAAAGCATTGCATCATGTGATAATAGCATCACCCAACTTAAATCTACTATAGTGTATTGATTTGGTACATGAAAGATGTATCAAATCAAATCATGTTTCGCAAGTGGCCTATCTTTTATACAAACCCAAACTTTCTTTGTGGCCAAAAACGACCGCTTATGGAATCCGAAGACACTCAAGAGACCAAGCAAATTAGATATTTCGATATTGCACATATTTCTACGCCCAAATTTGTGTCCATGGTTTGTACACGTAGCTTGATTCCCTGTTTTACACGACGAGCCCCTATATTACCAACTATTTCTTTTTTCCCCTCTTTTCTTTTCTGATTTCCGAGTTTGATTTCTGCCATTTTTCTCTACTCTGGTAAGATTCTGTGCTCATCCCTGTTCCGTGTTCCCTTCCTTTGTTGTTTTGCCCTTCTGGGTTCGAGTAATTATCTGAAAGTTGACATTTTTCGGCTTTGTTTAGTGTAAAGAATGGGGCTTTTTCTAGAATTTTGGATTTCGGAATGGAGCATGATTTAAGGGCTTCTTGGGATTTGGTTGTTTGTTCGATTATTTGAATTTTGCAGCCTTAGATCATCAATTTGCTTGCTGTTGCGTTCTCTGTGGACCTTTCATTTTGGTTCTTGTCTTCTGTTACAAATTTGCCAATTCTCTGCTCATTTGCCTGCATAAAGCTCTTCACTTCTTCATTTGGCTTCTGGGTTTTTGAAGTTCATAAGCACACAGGAGAAAAGAGAGTGAAAAAGAATTTACCTTTAACCAATTCTGAAATGTAACTTTGTGTTTTTTTTAGTGCTTCAATTTGTTTCTGTTCTTGTTTGATTGATTTTGGTATTGAAGCTTACTTCTGTAGTTCTGTGATGTTGTAGATGTATACTGAAGAGGGGGCTATGGCCACAAATGATATGCCAGAAATGGAGAGAAGAGATTCTGAGTTGCTGCCACTCAAGGATGAGGTTTGTGGTGTATTCAATTCCTCAACAATATATGAATCTTTGCAAGGCGATTGGCAACGGGTAAGTCATGTGGATAGTTTTGAAGTTGCAATGCCCTTAGTGATGAAATCAGAGTTACCTTTGCTTACTGCGGATTCTAAGGATTTTGATAGAGATGTTGTTGAGGAACTAACTGTGAAAAGTTATAAGAAACCAACTGTGTTGGACAAGAAGAATAAAGGTCTATTTATAAGTGAGGCAGCAAAATCTAGAAATGGGCAATGGTCACATTTGTATCAGCTTACAAGGGCAAGGGATCAATTGATGATGAATGCTAGAGGTAATTTAGGGCGGAGTAATCTGGATATTGCGGAGCATAGGCGTTCTGTTGAGAAGTTTGTGCATCAGAAAGACGAGAATTGTTGTGAGACGACGACAAGTAACAAGAAAAGTATTTCTGGGAGTACACTGATTGCTTCAAATGCTGGGATGAGGAGCTTCTCGTCGTTTTTCAGGACTCGAAATGTTAAAGGTAAGGAAGTTGATTGCCGAGACAAAAATAAGCTGTTAACGGTGATTAATTCCGATGCATCATTGGAACATGGTGCTATAATGGAGCAAATTCCAGAAGATTGTAAAGGAGGGTTTTTGTTTGATTTAGATCAGGGGATTAGCTTGAGAGAGTGGCTGAAACCCGGGAATTCTGCCGTGAATAAAGTTGAAAGAGTCTCTTTGTTCAGAAAAATTGTTGAGTTAGTGGAGAATGCACATTCTCAGGGAGTTGTCCTGCTAAATTTGTGTCCCTCGTCTTTCAATATTATGCCGTCTAACAGAGTTCAGTACATAGGCTCATCTGCTATTCCAAATCCTTGTAATACTAGCAGGAAACGCCGTTTAGAGCATGACGTCCGTGCTTTTTCTCTTCCCGGGGCAAAGCAGCAAAAGGTAGTGAAGGATAACTCTCAGTATCAAGAGAATTTAGTTGTTTCCAGATGTCAATTTGGGATTGAAACAGCTGTTAGCACAGTCCGAATCATGGGAAGCGAACAGAATTCTCTAGAAGCTGACTTTCCATCAGAAGAGAAATGGTATACTTGTCCCGAGCAATTAGCACAGAGGAGTAGTACTACAAGCTCGTCTAATATCTATTGTCTTGGGCTAATTGCATTTGAGGTAAGAGATTTAAATGTCTCATACTAATATAGTATTGTCATCCGATATATGTTACTTGTTATCTTATCTTTGGAAGTGATACCAAACGAGCCCTATTGGTTACTAGAGCAATTACACACTACACATGTATGAACCTACAGATAGTCTGATGCAAAGTAGTAAAATAAGTGTAGATGGCACAAATTTTCATTATAGTAGGTGAATTCTTTTGGATGATGATTCAGTCACTATATTCCATTATGACAATCTATGTATATAGAATAGCAACAATTAAAAAGATTTGCATTTTGGATGATGATGATGTAATTTCACTAGAAAGCAGGAGATATCTATGTTTGGAAAGTGGTTCCTGCACTATGGCATTTTCCTTTTTCTAAAGCTCAGTGCTTTTAAAACTGTTTAATCAGTAGAGCTTAAACTACACTTGCTGTCTAAATTATTTTGGATCATTTTTCTAATCACTCCATCCTTGATGCTTGGAGCTATTTCATGAAAAGAACTTAGTTTTTTGAAAATGCATCTCATTGGCATACATGTCCATAGGATTAAATTTGCTTATGATTTTCAAGAAATATCTAACATGTTTCTTTCTGAACAGTTGTTTTGCACATTTGACTCGCTGGATGCACTTTCTGTGGCAATGTTTGAAGTACACCAACGTATTTTCCCTCCATCTTTTCTTTCTGAAAATCCAAAAGAAGTTGCTTTCATTATGTGGCTTCTTCATCCCGAACCCTCTTTGCGTCCTACAACTAGGTACTTCAACAACATCTAGAATTCAACATGCCATTTTCTTTCAGTTCCATAGCTATCCATTGCTGCATTCGTTATGATAAAATTTGAAACTTGCTGAAATTTATTGTCCTAAAGGCATTCATGATGTCCGAAATTACTGCATGTTTATTTTATTGCATATGGCTCTTTGACTAGAAAAATTCATTATGGTTATGTGTGCATGCAAGTTTGAAGATCAACACAGTTCTAAATAGTATTCAATTGAAATAATATTATCATTAGAAGGTCATGTGGGAAAAATAACATACTTATTTTTTCATAGATAACATTCATATAGTAAATAATATTTTTGTATATGACAGGGAAGTCTTACAATCTAACTTAATTGACCAGTCTGAGTCTGAGGCATTGTCTCCAAATAGTGATTTGCGATCAATTGGAGATCGTGGTGATGACATAGATAAAGAGGTCCTGATGGATTTTTTGACATCTTTGAGAGAGAAGAAGGAGGAAACAGCCTCCAAATTGGTTGAAGATATGAGAATCTTAGAAGCTGACATAAAGGAAGCAGAGAAAAGGCACTTGGCAAGAACATCTTCTGGATTTTGTCCTGCAAACGAAGTTTCAACTGCATCTGAAATTTCAATTTTTTCATCCTCTAAAAAGGAAGGTGGGTGGGTTGGAGATCTCTCTCAGGTTGAAAAGGCTTACTTCTCCATGCGATCCCAAACTACAGCAACTGAAGAAGTAGTGAGATCAGATGCAGGCCTGCTGAAACATACTGAAAGATTATCTCAATTGCAAAATCAAAGTGAATGTCTAAATGTTAGCCAAAAATCTAATGACCGGCTTGACACTTTCTTCGAAGGTTTATGCAAGTTTACTCGCTACAATAGATTTGAGGTTTGTGGAACTGTAAGGAATAGGGAACTTATCAATTCAACTAGTGCTATTTGCTCTCTTAGCTTTGATCGAGATGAGGATTACATTGCTGCTGCTGGGGTATCCAGAAAAATTAAGATATTTGACATGGGTTCACTTTTATGTGATAATGCTGAGCATAATTATCCAGCAATTGAGATGGTGAATAGTTCCAAATTAAGCTGCATTTCATGGAACAACTACATCAGAAACTATTTGTCTTCAACTGATTATGATGGTGCAGTCAAGGTGCGTGTTTCTGTAAAGCCATTGAAATTATATTTTGCATAGCATGATCATCCTTCCACTCAAAACTAAAGGGTGTGTTTTGATTGCATCATTTAATTCATTATCTTGCATCAAAACATAATGCGTTGATTGGTGCAATCCACGCGCTCCCTAAATGTCATATGTGACATGATACTTACAGCAAGTCTAGGTTGTTAGATATTTGGTCTTCTCATATGATGACTTTTTTAAATTTTACACATTAAAGCTTGCTTCATCTTGACGGAACAAGTGCTACTAATATACGCCTTGTTTTCTCGGAGCTCAAAGTGCTGAAAACCACACAGCCCTTGTTTATATGCATAAATAGTTGCTTGTTTCAAAAATTGTTATGCCTTTCCAATTTATGTTAGGTTCTTTAACCATTGTTGTAACTCATCATATGTATTCCATACCTTAGTCCTGGCAAATTCTGTTATTCAGACATTTTGGTGGCCAGCCTTGTTTGATTCAAAAAATCCTTCAGGATTCATTTGACTGATCATTTCCCTTGTTATGGTTTGAGGATTTCAGATTTGGGATGCAAGCCGTGGAACAATGTTTTCTCAGTACAAAGAGCATCAGAAGAGGGCTTGGTCAGTTGACTTCTCCCGAATGGACCCAACAATATTTGCTACAGGAAGCGATGATTGTTCTGTGAAGTTATGGAGTGCTAATGATGTACAACTACTCTCTTCTTTCACTTTCCTGAAGAATGTTGTTTTTGAAAGTATATATTTTTCGCTCTCTATGAGCTTATAGAGAGCATTTATGTATATCCATGCAGCAAAAGTCCATCTGTACACTATGGAATCCGGCCAACATATGCTGTGTACAGTTTTCTCCATACTCTTCTCATCTCTTGGCATTTGGTTCTGCTGATTACAAGATCTATGGATATGATCTGCGCCATACAAGAATCCCTTGGTGCACTTTATCTGGTCATGGGAAGACGGTTAGTCATGTCAAATTTATGGATTCAGATACTCTCGTCTCTGCTTCAACTGATAACACTTTGAAGCTTTGGAACCTCAACAAAACGAGCCTTTCTGGTTTGTCATCTGAAGCGTGTAGCTCAACTTTTACGGGCCATAAGAATGAAAAGGTTGGTTTTTCATGTTCATATACAAGTGTATCTTGTTTTCTGTTTTTTTAAAATAATTTCTTATGGTTTGTCTCTTCTCTTTGTCTAGCATTTTGTGGGTCTATCTGTTCGGAATGGATACATTGCCTGTGGCTCAGAAACTAATGAGGTATAGTCATCTTGATCTTCTTCCCTGAAATGTAGTTATAAATTTATAATCAGACTCGAAAATTGAACTAATCTCTCTAAGGGTATGTTTGGATTACCATATTTGATGCAATTAAATGCAACTTAATGCAATAAAAACGATAGTCCATACATATCTTAATATCAGTACGTGCTAGAGAGCAAAATATGCACTACTATTACAAAAGTGTTAAACAAAACACAGTTGAAAATTTTCCAAACTTTTGTAATGGTTTAGTTAGATATTAAGCTCTTTCTTGAAAGATTTAAGTTACAAATGCATCTCAGTGCTCGTGTGATGTCCTTGATAATGTCCTTGATAGTAATTTGATGCTATCTTAACCGGTTAACCCAATATTATTTTCCTAACATCATTTGTTCTCATTCAGCCTCTATATCAATTTTGGTGCATTCTAACTAAATTCAATTATTCTTGTCACATATCTGAATTTCAGTTTTCCCTGGGTCTATCGGGCACATCCTCCTAACATGTTTAGGTTATGGGTGCCCCCATATTGACCTCTCAAATCCCGCTTGAGCGGTACTATATTGGGTGATGATGATGTGGTCATTTGCACTCATTCCACATATTAAAAGCTTATGCTGTTCTTTTACAGGTTTTTTCATACCACAAGTTTCTACCTACACCAATCACCTCTCACAAATTCGTTTCAGTGGATCCTCTCTCCGGTCACGAGACTAAAGAAGATAACAGCGGGCTGTTTGTCTCGAGCGTGTGTTGGAGACGGAAATCGAATATGGTTGTTGCTGCCAATTCAAGTGGAAGCATAAAGTTTCTGGAGTTAGTATGACTGATGATCATGTACAGGCAAAGTAACAGGTTGTGAAAGGGAAAAGAATTATGTTAATATGAGAGTTTGGGAGCATGCTGATCCATACTAACATGATAATACACCACTGGATTTGGTCATTAATCTTGATCTTGCCAAGCCCTTAATCCTGACAAAAAGTAGGTCTCATGAAATCCTCTGTCCAGTGACAAAATCATTAATCACAATGTGGAAATCTTGAAATCTTGAAGGGATGATCTTTTCACCAGTGTGGAAATCTGGTGCATATATGGCCAAGGTATGAAATTTTGAAATCTTGGGTCTATCTTGAAATCACAATGTGGAAATCTTGAAATCTTTAGGTTTGGGATGGATTTAGCCTTCATGTCAATTTTAGGGCATTCTAACTAAATTCACTTATTATTATCATACAGCAGAATTTCAATTTCTCTTAGGTTTATCAGGCGCATCCTCCTGACATATTCAGGTTATGGGTGCCCCACTATCCTGACCCCCGGATCCTGCTTGAGCGGAACTATAATGGGCGATAATTATAATTTTTTTAATGAAAATTTATACGTTTGGGGTGCATTAAGTTACATTAAATGATCATTTAATTCAGTTTTATACAACTTAATATTCAAATTGGTCAATCCAAACATGCCATTAGTGTATGAAATTATTGTTTTTTTTTTCTTTCTCAATACTTAACTGGGTATTTCTAATGCTGAAATTATATGAATTTCTTAACCCTATTTTCTTTTCAAATTTATGCAGATCCACAGGGGAGAAAGGGACTGAAGTTGAGCAATGCATGATGATCAACAAATTTGTAAATTGAGTAAGCTAACAAAGGGTCTTGTTTTTTCCTGTTTTTGCAAACATGTTTTGATCTCTAGTGATCAACAAGCTTTAATTTCTTTCCAACTTACAATGGTATATTTCCACGCCTTTTTATTATGAATTTTGGCACAAATTGTGTGCTTCCTTTTGTTGAATTGAAAGGGAAAAAGGTTAAATTAGGTGTTAGAAGAATGCTTAAGGGCATGAAAGGTTATGTAAATGTTGGTTATACACTTAATACTACATATGCAAGCTGTAGTTCATTTTTTACTCATGCCTCATGCAACAAATTGAAGAATGTCATCGTCATCGCTCAGTATAGTTCCACTCAAGTGTGATCTGGGGGTCAGGATGGGAGCACCCATAACCTAAATATGTGACAGTAATAACCGCTCATGAAGCTCTAATTCATGTACAATAAGCCGCTCATGAAGCTTTTCAAAAGTAATAAGTGTTTCCCGGTTTCGAACTCCGTCAATGACCGCTTGAAAGTTGGAATCCAATCCAATCCGTCAATGACCGCTTGAAAGTTGGAATCGAGTCCTTTCAAGATATAGTCAATAAGGTCCTCGGGATCCGGCTTCTTGCCCAAGGACGTGAGAAGATCAGCACAATTTTTGACAGTTTGCATAAAATCAGTAATAGAAGAGGAGCCCTTTTTGAGGTTGAAGATCTTATCTTTTAGTTGCTGAATATGCCCCCGAGAAGGCTTCGCATACGTGTCTTCTAGAATTTTCCAAGCCTTCTGTGAAGTATCAGCTTGAGTAATAAGAGGGGCAACATTGGATGAAAGTGTACCAACCAATGCACCAAATATGAGTTGATCCTGGCGTTGCCAAGTTTGAACAACAGGATTCAGAGCCGTGATGGCAGCGACAAGGGGAGCCGCGGCCGGGCAAGGGTGTGTGCCATCAAGGAATTTAAAGAGACCAAGGCAACCAAGATGGACTTGATTTGTGTTTTCCAAGTGATGTAGTTTGTAGGAGTAAATTTAATGGCATTAGTGAAATTGATAATAAAGAGAGGTTTTGTAGGTTCTGCGTCATTCGAAATGGAGGTTGAAGAGGACGCAGCCATGGCGAAAAAAAACGTGTGTTTTTGTGGTTTAGGATCAAGGCTCTAATCACCATATAGAATTAGGTTTCAATTGATAATATTATTGAAGGAATTTTTCTCTTTAAATAGACAATCATCATAACTATAACCTAAAACGGAGGTTAAAAAAATTATTAAAAGACACATGTCACTTTTATATTGGACCGCACCACCCTTTTAAAAAAACTTTTTTAGATATGATAAATTCTTATTCATGTTTTTAAAATATAGGATAGAAAATTCTATTATTAGACAATATTTTATTTTTAGATATGATAGATATGTAGATAATTAGGATATTTTTTATGCTATCATACAAATTCTAGATATTTATTTTATTTTTTAGATAAAAATTTTTTAACTAAAAAAGCATTTACATAATTATTTTTCTCGGATAATAAATATATTTGAAAATATTTTATTGTTAATATTTTATTTTAAAAAACCCGTATAAGATACGAGAATACATACTTAGTACAAAGTACTTATAAAAGTTTAAGCCAAGCAATACAATATCTAGGTTCCTAATATTTATCATATACTAGAAGATAAAACGAAATAAATAAAATACTTTATCATAATACAAGATATGATGATCATAAATAATACGGAGTATCTCTAAAAGCCCTCCTCTCTTTCACGCTTCGCTTTAGAACAACCAAATTTCCTCTGTGTGCATTTTGAATTGAGAGAGACGAAGAGATTCGATAATGGCGGTGTCAAGGATAATGGCTCTTCTCGAAGCTTCGTTGATGATTTCTCTTCTCTGCGCGATTGCATTGCCTAATTGCGCTCAAGCTCAATCTCCTGCTCCCGCTCCAGCCAACGACGGTTCTTCCTCTCTCGATTTCGATTTCTCTTTTCGATTACTCCGACATTGTTGCTGATTTCGCAATTTTCGTGATTAGATCTGGTTCTTAGCTTCGATTTCTTTTCCGATTTGCCGATTTTTGTCTGTGTGAAGATGAGAAAGTCCGCAAGTCACGCTAGAGTGACAATTTCGCAATTTTTCGAACACGTTTTTCTTCATCCTGTGATTGAAAATTGAAGTTTTCTTCATACATGATGACTGATGAGTATTCATATAGTGTGTAATGTGATTTTGGAATTTATGATCAGAATCTGACTTTGAACTGTTTTAAATTTGTTAGGAACTTCCGTCGATCAAGGAATTGCGTATATTCTGATGCTGGTGGCGTTGGTACTTACATATCTCATCCATGGATAATGAACACACAAGGTATGTAGTTTTCGATTCAGGAAAACTTTGGAGGTGTTGAACGATGAGTTTTTTTTGTTCTATGTACTTTCCATCAAAATTTGAGATCGTGCTGTGCTCCTACTAGTCCATCTTTTCGAACAAGTTCTCTTCATTCTGTGATTGAAATTGAAGTTTTCTTCGTACATGATGAGTATTCTTATAATATGTAATGTGATCTTGGAATTTATGATCAGAACCTGACTTGAACTGTTTTGAATTTGTTAGGAAGATCCGTCTATCAAGGAATTGCGTATACTCTGATGCTGGTGGCGTTGGTACTTACATATCTCATCCATGGATAACGAATACACATTGTTAACAGCTTTAGTTTGCAGTTTTCTCAATTGTTTGTGATTCTAAGAGGTATGGAGTTTCGCTTCAGGAATTGCTTTGGAGGTGGTGTTGAGCGATGAATTTTTTTCTTCTTGTCTTGATTTGTTTTATTCATCCTGTTTGTTTGTAATGGTGTGTTTGGACGTGCTTTTTCCATCAAATTGATAGTAAGACAACGTTTAATCCTGACATAAACCTGTCACAACTGAACAAGAAATCTACCAACCCCACTAAAAACTTTTTTATGATGGATTGAAGTACAATACAAATATAACATTCTAATGGAAACTTGAAATTGTCAAATTTGACTACCTTTACTCTTCATCTACTCCAACTTTGGAAAAAAATGCCTTTCGTGATCCCTTACGATCCCTTACATTACAGTAAGGAATCCAAATAATACAATTACATTACAGTAAGGAATCCAAATAATACAATGGGCTACTCAACTTTCAAATGGTTATAAAAAATGGTAAGAAACTTTTCAAAATGGAGTTGGGTAACGTGAACAAGTAATAAAAAATTAACACAGCAAATCAGCAATCTCGAGCACATTTGAAATCAATCAACATAGCTAATGGAAGATAATAGTGACGAGATTCAACTATTAATGAAACTTCAGTTTACAGTTTCAGAATAGAGGTTTTAATTCGACATTAAAGAACATCTTTGCGAACCGAATATCCATGGACACTGCAAACACACATCAGTGTCCAATTCTAGATAGATGATCTAAAGTTTTTTCAGTTCCTGAAAAATATCCAAATACGTAGAGAGCTATGGTGGTAGTAGTAGTTATACAATACAATGATGACAGACAATGCATAAATTAAGCCTCAATTGAACACAATAAATTGAGCAAGGCGATTCAAGGCTATCCCATCGCGTATTTCTGGGTCCAGCTTCTAGCGGTGGACTCGTACTTGGCCCTGTCCGTCTTGTACATGTGAGCAATCTCCGGGACCAAAGGGTCATCTGGATTTGGGTCCGTTAGCAGAGAGCATATGGACAGCAACACCTGAAAATGGATCCGGTTCATGAATCAGCAATCAAGTCTGAATTTCAATACAAATTAGGGTTCATTTAGTACAAATCATGGAAACTAAAACAAAACGAATCTAGTCAACTTTGGTGTCACAATTAGGGTTCATTTTATCTACTTATGTCATGACACTAAAACTTTGGTGTCACAATACATTAATGGAAATTTTTATCTATTTATGTCATGACACTAAAAAGGACTAGATTCGTTTCGAGTTTCAATTCATAGTATGCAACCAAAGGGGTTAATGGAAATTTTTATCTATTCATGTCATGACACTAAAAAGGACTAGATTCGTTTTGAGTTTCATTTCCTAGTATGCAACCAAATGGGTCAAGTATCAAGGTAACAAATTTTTAAAATGGAAACTACATACAAATTGCTTGCTCTATATGACTTGAAACATCTAAGAATTTTTGCTAGCCAGCTCATAGTCATCATCAATGCACAAGTTGTATGCAGAAACAAATATTTGGTCAAGATTTTCATAATCAAGTTGATGACAAGTTGACAACTACACAAGTCACATGTCCATGGCAATTGGTATATTCTAAATAGAATTGGTCAAATGCATCAGAAATTCAAAGGCAATTAAGGCAGCACCTTAGATATGGTCAAGGCTGGGCTCCATTGCTCCTTGAGAATGTCCAAACAAATACTTCCATTGCTGTTGATGTTTGGATGGAAAACCTTGGTTCTGAATGCAACCTTCAACAGATAATCAACATAAAACCAAAAGGTTAACATTCAATGTCAAATCTCAACAACTACATAGAAACTTTGCTCAACAAATTTCATGTTTAACCAGGCAAACGCTTACCTTAGGTGGCTTAAATGGATAATCCGGAGGGAAATGAATCGTCACAAGGAAGACTCCTCCTGCATAAGGACTATCCGACGGCCCCATTATCGTTGCTTGCCAATGAAACATATCTTCCGCAACCGGACCTGTAAATTTCGACATCACACGCAATAAATCACCAGATTCATCTCTTTCTATAGCTAAAGGAACAAATCAACACAGATTCTGACATCGACAGCCACAATAACAAGCAGATCGGAAAACACAAATCAGCGAGTTCAATATGTTCTTCCATGGATCTGAAACTAAAATCAGCGAGAAGACGAAGAAGAAGAAGAAAACAAACAGTACCTGCGCTGCAAGATGTCGGAGGATCCTTCTGGAGATCCTTGAGCTCCTTCAAGATCCGCTTCGAAGCCATGGCGAACGCAACAACAACAACGACAAAATCAAGCGATTACAAAACTCACGAAATCCGATTCGAAGAACGCGAATTCGAGAGAGAAATCGAAGGCGAGAGAGAAATCGAAAGAGAGAGGTGGGAGAAATTGGGGAGAAGGGGGAGCGAATTTTATGGCGTGCGGCTGCTTCTTCTTCACGCGGAGAGGGGGAGACCTGGGGCCCGCTTTTGGAATCTGCAATCCAACCCCATTTGCTCTAATTTTTTTTTCTTTTGTTTTTTTGGTAAGTGGGGAATTTTATCTTTGAAATATTTTATGGAGATAATTGGACGGTGGAAGTTTCTGGAATAGTTTGAAGGTGGTGGATCTCGCTGTATCTGTGTCTTGGATCTCGGAATCTTTTGTGATGGGTATACGCTTTTCTTTATTGATGTTGGGCTGACCCTAACTTGAGTTGTTTTGGGCCGGCCCAGCAGGCCGAACGCATATCAATATAGCGACTAGATCCAAGCAAAACTCAAAAATAAAGTGAGTATGAGTTTGAAAGAATCCAGCTACGAACTTCGACAACAACAAAAACATTGACCCAGTTCAGTAACCTTCAAAGGAGTATTTGGAGGGTTAAGGGGCACCCTTGACTTGTAGCTTAGGAGGTGCGACCGAGAAACCCAAAGAAGCCAAAAAACCCATGACAGCTATAACAAGTAAAGAGGCAACAAACAAAAAACGAAAGCAAACAAAACGAAAGTGGGACCCAAGGCATAACAAAGTAAGGATCCAACAATGCAATAAACTCAATCTGCCAAGACCCCAAGCGAAAACCGACTGTTCCGATGGCTAGCTAATGTCTCTCACTCGGATCGCCTCCTCCACCCGTCTCTTCATGCGGTCAAATCTGCTGAAATCCCCAACTAATATCCCCAACGAACCTAATGACTTCATTTGCTCCAAATTTAAATTGCTTTTACTCTGAACATATCATTGCAAAAGTCCCCTATACAAGCTAACATAGGAAAGGCACCAGTTTTAATGTTCCAAACATATCATAGAGGCAAATTAGCTTTGAGTTAACGTTAAATTGAACTCATAGCAAAGTCAGCAAGAAAACAAAAGGCTACGGAGCTACCCACTCTTAACTTTCCTATGACCTCCAAAATGACAGTCATTCTAGTGCTACGATTAGTGTATAGACACACAACCATAAAGGTCACTCTTTAGTGTCGAGCCTACGAGTTGTTGACGAGGGTAATCTCAGCTCGAATACGTAAGATGTCGTCGATGAAATAATCGCTGTCGTCACTCATCAACTCGGTCCACGTGATTCCTAACAGGTTTGTCCTTCCCCAGCCATTGTCCTTAAAATCAATGGTTTTAGCCGTGTGCTTGATTTGGAACTCCTTGGACGACTTGTTCATCACTGCAAATTCAAAATCTAAAGTGCAAGTTTCTGAACCTCTTACCCTTTCCACAAATAGACCGAAGCTGTGGTGTTTTTCTTGCTCGCAGCATTGTGCGAAGAGGTAAAGCTGCTTCCCACCTACACAAAACGGTTGAGAATCAAGCCGTTTCGATGGGAATAGGCTCTTCAACTCGTCTCTTTTGAGGTCAAAGTAGACGACACAGTGAGGCCTGTAGACGCGTCCTAAGAAACCATATTGGTTGGTGGTTGCAAGGTCCTTTGAGGCATGAATATGTTGCCCAAAGGAGAGTTCGGCCTTGGAGAAGAGCGCTTCCACCGCAAGCTTTGAGCCTTGCTCATGGTCAAACTCGGGGCAAGCTAGCACTTCCTTCAACTTGGAGCCACTCATGTTCAGGAAGCATATGAACCGCGTCAAGTGCTTTGTAAGGATTTCTCGTCGCTCTTCTAGTTCGGGATAGGATCCGCGGACCCACTTTAATATAAAGTCATAAACATCATCCTCTGAATCCACTTGGAGACCCTCGCTCCCGAGAAGAATCTCTAAGGCGGGAAGAGGCAATTTCATGGCCTCTTCTTGACACCTTCAAAATCAACAAGCAAAAATCAATGCAAACCCACATCACTTTTTAGATAAAAAGATTCCCCACTAGAGGTGTGTCCGGTTCCGAAACCCGCTGTTCCAATTCCGCCGAACCATGGAACCGGGACCGGAACCGGGAACTCCCCGGCCGGTTCTTGGTTCGGTTCCGGGTTTTTCTAGTTCCAAACTTTTAAAAATAAAAATAAACATTGAAAATGCAAAACCACAATCTCTCTAGGGTTCCAAGGAACGTGTAATCAGGACCAGAACCAGCCGACCCCTGATTCCAGCTCCGGAACCACCAGTTTTTTTCTGGTTCGGTTCCCGTTTGGAACCGGACACACCTCTATGCCCCACACATCAAATTAAAGGAGTACTTACTTGGTGAAATCCTTGAAACGCACAACAACATACTTCTTCGCTTCATCAATCAAAGGCTTAACTATTTCATTCATCAAAACACTTGAAGGAAGCTGAAGATAAACAAGTGCATTCTCCAATGACATGGGAAGCTTAAGCAACATCTCAACCGAATATCGCATACAAGAAATCACCTCAAACTTGTCCGCGACGATCAATACACTAACCAACTCAGGAGCACACTTTGCACTCAGGGTATTCTCATACATGAATCTAAGCAAATCCATCAAGCTCTCTTCCTCTATTTAGATATCAAAATATTAAGCTCTAACCAAACAGTTCAAACTCTTCATTGTAAAGAAGTTCAAGAATGGTGCATTCATAGTTACATACCAGAAGCCTTAATCCTTAAGGACACTTCACTTTTCTGTTGGGATTCCCTCATGCCATTTTTGAACAACTACATTGCAAATTTAGAACACAGATTTTAAAGCACAAGATATAACATGAAGATAAAAAAGAAAGGAAGTAAAGTAAACACATACTTTGTAAAAAAATGGGCTTTTTAAAGCTAGAATTGCAGAAATTATGTGCAAAGTTATGATCTTTCTCTTGCTAGAATCAAGAGATTCATCTGGTATGATCTCAAGACGGAGAACCCGATCGGAGAAATCGGAATCGTTGAATGCAAATCCGAAATTTTCTTCATTTGCCCTTGAAACTAAAGTCTCAGAACTCGAATCTGCCATCTTAAATCTCTTCCTGCCTGATTATGACTTGAAAAAACAAAACAAAACAAAACAAGTACATAACAGAACTTGCTAATTAGCCTGGTAATAGTATATATGCAAGCTAATCTTCAGAGAAAGAAAAGCTCACCTTTCACCGAGAGATTTCAAAATGAAGAGAAGTTGGAGGGATTGGGGAGATTGGAGAAGAAATAAGTACGCCATAATAATAATAATTAGAGTACCAATTCCAATAGGTTTGCAGCCAATGAGAGTAAGGCTGAATTGCATAGGGAAAATATGAAGGAAAGCCAAAAGCAACTAATGAAGGAGATTTTGGCATTTAAACATAGTTAGATATATAATTCTTAGGTCCGGTTCATTTGTTTTTTTTTTGTTTTTTTACCCGGATTGGGTTTTTGAGACAAACGGATATCGGATATATTCGCTAGCTATTATGTCATCCGGAATACGGAATTTGTCAATCATTGGCAAATTCCGTATTTCGGATATAGTATGGAACTGATCTAACCGATTTAATCACTCATAAATGGAAAACGAGGAATAACGAATACAATTCACATTAGCTAAGGATTCGAACCAATTTATCTTTTCTAGGGCATTAATTTTTATTAGCTAAGGATTTAAATACATAAACATAGCAAAACCACCGATTTATTGCCCCAAACATAGCATAATGCCACATTGCCACATTAAGAAGGGTTATAAAATACCGTTACCAACTCCAAACATTCCTAGCTAGCTATGATCTCCAAAATAACAATCATCTTACTCATACCATTAGTAATTAACCTGCCCTAAAAAGCAATATAAATACAATTATTGTCAAGAGTTGTTATTGATCGACGACGGTAATCCGAGCTTGAAGACGCAAGACACCATCGATGAAATACTCGTTGTCGTCGCTCATCAACTCGGTCCACGTGATTCCCAACAGGTCTTTCCTTCCCTTGGCAAGGTTCTCAAAACGATAGCCTTTTCCCTTGCACTTGATTTGGAACTCCTTAGACAACTTGTTCCTCACCACCCCAAGTTCAACATCTAAAGTAGAAGTTTTTGAACCTTGTACCCTTTGCACAAATAGACACAAGCTATCGCGGTATTCGTCCATCCAACGTTTTGCCCAAAGGTAAAGCTGTTTCCCACCTACGCAAAACGGCTGAGAGTCAAGCTGTATCGATGGTGATAGGCTCTTCAACTCGTCTTTTTTTAGGTCAAAGTAGACGACGACACAGTGAGGCCTGTAGACGCACCCTAAGAAATTGCAGTTGGTGGTGGTTGCAAGGTCCTTTGAAACGTTCAAGGTATGAATATGTTGCCCACAAGAGAGTTCAAGCTTGGAGAAGACGGCTTCCATCACGAGCTTCGAGACTTGTTCATGCTCAAAGTCGGGGCAAACTAGCACTTCCTTCAACTTGGAGCAACTCATGTTTGGGAAAAATATTACCCGTGCCAAGCGCTTAGTGAGGATTTCTCGGCGGTCTTCTAGTTCAGTATAGTGTGTGCGGGCCCAATTCAACATAAAATCGAAAACATCGTCTTCTGAAGCCACTTGGAGATCCTTGCTCTCGAGAACAACCTCTATTGCAGAAAGAGGCAATTCCAATGCCTCTTCTTGGGACCTTCAAAATCATTAAGTAAAAATCAATGCAAAAAAGATAAATTAACGAGGCAACATACATCAAATAGAAAAGAGTACTTACTTAGTGAAATCCTTGTAACGGCCAACAAGGTACTCTTTTGTTGCATCAACCAACGGCTTAACTATTTCGCTAATTAAAACGCTTGAAGGAAGCTCAAGATATAAAATCGCAAATTCTAATGACATTGGAATCTTAAGCAACATCTCTATGCAATATCTCATACAAGAAGTGACCTCAAACTTGTCCGCAACTATCAACACATCGACCAAATCAGGAGCAAAAGTCGCACTAAGTGTATTCTCGTACATAAAGTCAAGAAGATCCATGAAAGCCGTTTCCTCTAATAGACATATATTAGAAACAAAATTCATTTAGGTCGAAAACATAAGATTTCATTCAAAGGAGTGCAAGATGATGCATACCAGACGCGTCGATCCTCAAGGAGACATCATTTTTGTACTGCGATTCTCTCATGCCATTTTTGAATAACTACATTGCAAAATTTGTAACAAATTTTCACAACTAGAATAAGATAAACAACTCATGATAAATAGAAGGAAGAAGTTAGTCACATACTTTGTAGAAAAATGGACTCTTTGCGGCTAGAATAAGAGAGCTTATATGCAAAGTTACAACTTTGGCACCGTTACAAGACTCTGAATCTTTACTATGATCATTGTCGGATACGATCTCAAGATGAAGGATCCGATCTGAGAAATCTGAATCGTTGAACGCAAACCCGAAATTCTCATCATTAGCCCTTGGAACTACAATCTTAGTATTGGAAACTCCCATGTTATGTCTCTTCATCATGCCTGATTATCAAACGGCACAAAAAGAGAATGTGCTAAGCTTCAATGTGGATTTATCATACAAAACAAGCACTTAACAAAACGTGTTACCCTAGTGCACAAGAGAATCAATAATTAAGCTCAATTATATATAGAATTTTCAGCGTTTTAGTTTCTCTGTTATTGTTATCTGAGTTTTATAACGTACTTTTTCGCTCTCGCTTTCTACTTCCCCTCCAGCTTTTTTTCTCTTTCTTTTTTTCTCGCTCTTTCCCTTTTCGCTTTGGGCCCACCTTAAATAACCTCCCGACTTCGAGTCGAGTAGTGATACATACATCTTGACCCCCGGATCCCCAGATCCCCCACTTGCTGACTACTTAGCCCTCTATTTAATATTAATAAAATAACGCCGTTCTAATCAAAAATAATTGTTGTATATATAGAATTTCCAAAAACTAGCGCGATTATAAGGTCTAAGAACAAAAATTTAAAGCAAAATATTACACAATCAAAACACTGAGAAAAGAGGGTATATTAATTATAACCAATTTCATACCTTGGCAAACAAAGTTTCCAATTGAATAAAACAAGTTCAGAATTCCGGCGAACAGGTAACGGGCTTTCGCCGGAAACCACCGGGTTTGCATGGCTTCCGCCGTTCACAACCGTCCGTCACCGCCTAACGAACCACCGGTGTTATCGCCCAGCCACCACCAGCATAAGAGGCCTTGTTGTTTGAGTATAGTGCGTTGCATATATGGATATTATGATAAGAGCAATCTTGGTTAAAAGATATCATATTCTGTTATTGGTGATAACAATTAACCGATTTTGTTAAATAGAAATGAAAACTAACACATTCAGTAAATCTTAAAACCATATCTTTTTTTCGTGGGTATCCGAGGCTAAATTAATGCTTCAAACATAGCATAATGGAACATTAGCTAAGGGTACCGTTAATCCAAAATCAAAGCAGAGTTAGCAACCAAAATTTAGCCACTCTAAACATTCCTATGGCTTCCTTCCTACCAAAAAAAAAACATTCCTATGGCTTCCGAAATTACAATCATTTTACTCTTACTGTTAGTGCTTATACAGCCATAAAAATGCATTACAAGTTTACAACTAATAATTCTCAAGGCTTAGAGTTGTTAACAAGGCTAATCTCGGCTCGAATACGTAAGACACCATCGATAAAATAGTCGCTGTCTTCACTCATCAACTCGGTCCATGGGATGCCCAACAGGTCCGACTTCCCCCTGCCACCGCCCTCCAAAATTTGGTTGTTGGCCTTTATCTTGCTTTCGAATTCCTTTGATGACTTCTTCATAACTGCAAGTTCAAAATCTAAAGTGCAAGTTTCTGAACCGGCTTCCTTATACAAAAAAAGACCAAAGCGGTCTTTTTTGTGCCCGCAATAAGCCGCGAGGTAAAGCCGTTTTCCACTAAGGCAGAAGTGTGGAGAATTGATATAATTCAGTGGGAATAGATCCGCACACTTGTCTTTTCTCAGGTCAAAGTAGACAACATAACGAGGGACGTGGACACGAAGACTAGGGTTGTATACACGTCCTGAAAGATTGCAGTAGGTAGTTGCAAGGTCAACCTTGGAGAAGAGGGCTTCCATCACGAGCTTCGAGACTTGCTCATGGTCAAACTCGGGGCAAACTAGCACTTCCTTCAACTTCGAGCTACTCATGTTTGGGAACCGTATAGTGTTTACTAAACGCTTGGTGAGGATTTCACGGCGCTCTTCTAGCTCGGGATAGTGTGCATTGGCCCACTCTAAGATAAAGTCATATACGTCATCTTCTGAAGTCACTTGGATACCCTCGCTCCCCAGAACAACCTCTAAGGCAGAAAGAGGCAATTCCATTGCATCTTCTTGGAACCTTAAAAATCAACAAGTAAAAAAAGTAAATGTAAATCCATATCACTTTTTAAGATCGGGGGCGCATCCTCATGCTCATTGGCTTTTATACACTGCCTTTGAGATGGATTTAGTTCCTATTTCAATTTTGGTGCATTCTAACTAAATTCAGTTATTATTGTCACATAGCTGAATTTCAGTTTTTCTTGGGTCTATCGGGCGTACCCCCTTTCCCTTGGGCAGGGGTACCTCCATCTTGACCCCCCAGATTACGCTGTAGCGGAGCCTCACTGGGTCAATGATGATGACGACGACGACTTTTTAAGATGAATAGATCATGAGGCCCACACACATCAAATTGCAAGAGTACTTACTTAGTGAAATCCTTGTAATGAGCAGCAACATACTTTCTTGCTGCATTAATCAGCGGCGTAACTATTTCACTTGTCAAAACACTTGAAGGCAGCTCGAGATAAAAAAGTGCATGTTCCAATGACATGGGAAGCTTAAGCAACCTCTCAATACAATAGCTCATACAACAGGTCACCTCAAACTTGTCTGCGGCTATCAACACATCTGTCAAATCAGTGGCTGAAGTCGCACTCAGAGTGTTGCTGTACATAAATTTCAGAAGGTCCATCAAAGCCGCTTCCTCTGTTTACCAAATACGAATAATTATTATGATCAAGCTTTCTAGACAAAGAGAACTAAGAAAACACTTCATTTAAAGGAGCGCAAGGGATGATTTTATACCAGATGTATTGATGCTCAAGTTCACAACCCTTGATTTTGATTGTCTCATGCCATTTTTGAATAACTGCACCATAGAGTTAATTGGCAGCTTTAATTAATACAACTGTCAAAGAAGAAAAAACAGCTATATTTGAAAAACAAAAGAACAACTTACTGAAATAACAAAAGATGTTTACCTTGTAGAAAAAGGGACTGCTTCCAGCTAGAATGGCAGAGCATATGTGCAAAGTTTTAACTTTGACATCAAAAGAAGACTCTGAATTATTATCATCATCAGCATCTCCTACATACGAGAACAATTAAATAAAGATGTTTTTAGCCACAGAAGACATATCCAACAAATTAAACATCATTTCTCTCATATAAATGCATGGTTAATGGTTATACAATGGAATAGGTTCTTTACACATCCTAGCATAAAAGCATGAGTTGTTTACAGTTAAGCTGCTGCAATTTTATAACACCATTGGTTTAGAAACAAAAAAATCACAGCTGAAAAATCACTAAATATATCCAGCTGCAAATAATCAAACTCAACTAACATAACAAAAGATTTAAACCAATAACCAGAACATGAGAAGGAAAGAAGAAAGGATTCAAACTTATTACACAGAGCATGAGAAAGTAACCAACCATTTCCCTTAAACCTTCTCTTTTTCTTCCTTTTCAATTTCTTTGTCTTGGGCTTCGTAACACAATCGGGATCAGAACCCTTAGCATCAGACTTGAAATCTAAAGAGGCTGCTACCATGTTAAGATGGAGGATCCGATCAGAGAAATCCTTGTCGTTGAAGGCAAACCCCAAATCTCTCATCTTCCCTGTGATGTCACCAAAGAGATTGATCAAGGATTTCAATCTTCACAGCACAACAATAACTAATACACAAACCAGGCGCAATGGGATTGAATGAAACTATGAAAGACTTGGTTTAGGTACATTAAGGCATAAGCAATTTAGAAAGAAAAAAATCATATAAGGTATAAAAGGGAAAAACTCTCCAAGGCTCAAACTTAGGCTTTTCTACATGAATGTTCGAATTCTATGCGATCATCTGGCAGGTTTGTGATTCACCTCTGCAGGTGTGTTCACTGTTCAGTAAAATCCGAACGGCAAACAAACAAGGATGGTGTTTAGTGAAAATAACAAGTCTGATGCTAAGGGGTCTGAATCTCTTTCCATATCTAACATATTTTCAAGAACTCATTGTTTAGTTCCATAATGATTAAATAAGCTAATAAGGCGTCCAATATATGGAATCCAACAAACAGGACAAGCAAGGCAATATAAGAGATACAGGTTAGAGATGAACAGCAGCTGCTTCAAATGTATGCACAAGATCCCCAATTTCAAAATGAAGAGAGTAATTAAGCTCAATTGATGTGCATTAATCATGCTAGTTTCTGGACAAACAAATGAACAATCAATTCTCATACAACTTGCAATTTCAAACGAGAGAATAGAGGATATTGTGATATTGTGCAAAATGAAGAGGTGAAAGCAGATTGATTGACCAAAATCAACAACAAATTATGACTACAGCCGACCGATTGTGACATTTGGCGCCCGATCGTCGTTCAAACCCTAACGCTAATCCCTCAATTTCGCAATTCATGTAGCAAATCGAAAAGGATAGAAAAAACAAAGCCTGATTATAGCAACTAGTTACAAACCCTAAATCACAAAGCCTGATTATAGCAACTAGCTACAAACCCTAAATCGCTCACCGCCTGTAAGAGGTCCAATTGCCGTTGAATTGAATGATACTTCGTATGAATTACAAGCCCCAAATTTCACACATATGCAAACAAAGTTTAGCAACAAAAGCCTGAATAAAGCAAAATTGAGAGTTTCCGATCTTACCTTTGCTTATCACTTCCACTGTTCACAAGTCCGATGGCGATGTTGTTGGGAGTGTGTGTATATATATAGTCTGTTGTATTTGGCAATTTTGGCGAGGGAAAACCTTCCGTTTTTCAAAATGACTTGTTTTTTTTTTTTTTGAAAGAAAAGAGTGTAGTTTAGTTTAGCATATACTCCGTAGTATTTTTTTTAAATAAGGAAAGAGATTCAAAAAATCAGACAAACTTTGATAATTCGAGAGATCGAGATGAAACCCCGGTAGTCAGATACACCGATAATAGACAACACTCAAAAGAATCAAACCGAACCAACACAACATAAAAAGAGAACTAAAAGAGAACAAGGTAGTCAAGCATCAAACACCGAGCAAGGAAGCCAGAGAGACTTGAGTCCAAGTAGGAGAAAGCACTTCTGTGGGTCAGTAACTAACACAAGCGAATAGGGCCGTCGGTGCGCAAGACAACAACAAGAAGCCGACTTGGGGAGGTGTGACGAATCGCCCAAGAAACACACCACCGGACAACACCGAAACATATCTCCAACCACGAACCAAACCACGAGCTTCAATCGGAATCCGAGATAAACGAAAACCTTGCACAACAACACGAGAAGGAAAAAAATACTCCGTAGTATTAAAAAAACTCATTAAAAATCTAAAAAATGTCATTAAAAATCCAAAAAAAAATTAAATGGAATTAATTAGTTGTGTCCCTCTATATTTATTGATGTACAACTTCCTTTATATTTAGGATTTCTTAAGTATTCATGCTCTCCCCTTATCAAGATAAGTGCAATCCTTGGTTAAAAGATACTATCATATTTTATTGATCTCAAAACCATTTTTGTTACATTGCAATCGATCTATATAACATTAAAAACATTAAAACTTGGTATGTGCTTGTCATACATGACATGCACCTTTTGGTTAAATATAAGCAATGTATTTTGATTCAAAAACACACATAGCAAAACCACCCGATTTAATGCACAAAACATAGCATAAGTTAGCAGCTCTAGACATTTCTATTACCTCCAAAAAGCATTATAATTAATAAGTGTCAAGGCTTAGAGTTGTTAACGACGCTAATCTCGGCTCGAATATGTAAGATGTCGTCGATGAAATAGTCGTTGTCGTCACTCATGAACTCGGTCCAAGGAATCATCAACAGGTCTGCATTCCCCCAACCATGATCGTTTTCAAAACACCTGTTTTTGGTCGTGTGCTTGATCAGGAATTCCTTGGACGACTTCTTCGTAACTGCAAATTCATAATCTAAAGTGCAAGTTTCTGAACCGGCTTCCCTATGCAAAAATAGACCAAAGCGGTCTTCTTTCTGCCCACAATAAGCCGAGAGGAAAAGCCGTTTTCCACCCAAGCAGAAATGCGGAGAATCGATTCGTTTCGTTGGAAATAGATTCACACACTCGTCTCTTTTTAGGTCAAAGTAGACAACACAACGAGGGGTGTAGACACGTCCTGAAAGAGTGTGGTGGGTAGTTGCAAGGTCCTTTGAGTCGTTAATGTGGTGCCTACAAGAGAGTTCAACCTTGGAGAAGAGGGCTTCCACCACAAGCTTCGAGACTTGTTCATGGTCAACGTCGGAGCAAACTAGCACTTCCTTCAACTTCGAGCTACTCATGTTTGGGAAACATATAAACTTCACCAAACGCTTGGTGAGGATTTCTTGGCGCTCTTCTGACTCGGGATAATGTGCACATGCCCACTTTAACATAAAATCAAAAATGTCATCTTCTGAATCCACTTGAAGACCCTCACTTCCGAGAACAACCTCTAATGCAGAAAGAGGCAATTCTATTGCCTCTTCTTGGGACCTTCAATCAACAAGTAACAATCAATGCAAATCCACATCACCTTTAGATGGAAACATAATAAGATCACACGAGATCACACGCATCAAATAGCAAGAGTACTTACTTAGTAAAATCCTTGTAACGGGCAACAACATACTTTTTAGCTGCACCAATCAGCGGCTTAACTATTTCACTCACTAAGACACTTGAAGGCAGATCAAGATAAAAAAGTGCATATTCCAATGACATTGGAAGCTTAAGCAACATCTCGATACAATAGCTCATACAACAAGTCACCTCAAACTTGTCCGCGACTATCAACACATCTACCAAATCGGGAGCTGAAGTTGCACTCAGGGTGTTGCTATACATAAATTTCAGAAGGTCCATCAAAGCCGCTTCCTCTGTTTACCAAGTACGAATAATTAGTATGATCAAGCTTTCTATACAAAGAGAACTAAGAAACACTTCATTTAAAGTAGTGCAAGGGATGGTTTTATACCAAATGTATTGATGCTCAAGTCCACAACCATTGATTTTGACTTTGATTGTCTCATGCCATTTTTGAATAACTACACCACAGAGTTTTATTAGCACCTTTAAAATGAACATAACAACTATATTTTAGAAACAAAAGAATAACTTACTAAAATAACAAAAATATTTACCTTGTAGAAAAAGGGACTGTTTCCAGCTAGGATGGCAGAAGATATGTGCAAAGTTTTAACTTTGACATTAGAAGAACACTTTGAATTGTTAGAAAAATCATTCAAATATATATATATATATATATATATATATATATATATATACATATATTATATCTAATAAATCACACAATAGTTTTTTCCATGTATATACATATGATTCTCGAAAACACCCTCTCGGCTTGCTCAAGATATGGACGCATACATCTCGGCCCCATATCAAAAGATGTAATAGGTCCTTTGTACATATCCTACCATAAAAGCATGAGTTGTTTACAGTAAATTAGTTACCATTCTAAAATATTTTGAATATTTTGGTTCTTTTCCTACATTATGAGTACAAAAAATAGTAAAAATATCCCTGGAGAAAAAATCAACTCTGATATAGGGGCCTTTTCAATCCCAATTGACTAAAAAATTACTAAAAAGACATGTATTATAAAACGGATGAAGTAATAATTAAGAGCTCAAAAGGTGTAGATTAAGGTAACCAACCCTTTTTCCTTTGCATCCTTTTCGATTTCGTTGTCTCGAACGTCGTAGCGCAAGCAAGATCGGGTCCCACAGTAAGATGGAGGATCCGATCCGAGAAATCCTTGTCGTTGAAGGCAAACCCTAAATCTTTCATCTTCACTTAGTTGTAATTTCTAAAGAGATCGAACATTCAAATCTTCACAGCACAACACTAAATAATACACAATTGGATTGGAAGATTAGGTTTAGGAAAATTAGGGCATAATCATATCAATGTAGAAAGAAATTTCATGATCATAGGTATGATTAGATTATATTATATATCTTATTCTTATTCTATACTATCAAATATAGTTTCACTAAACTATGCATTGATGATAAATAATGATAATTGCATGGTTAAAGGAAAGTAATGAATGGTAAAAATAAACAAACAAACAATGAATTCTCATGAAATTTGCAAATTTGAAATAGAGAAAAGAGGATATAAATTGAAGAAGAAAAGAATGGAGCACCTGTGAAGAGGGTAAAGTGGTTTGATTGAGCAAAAGCAAAAACTTAAAACCCTAATAATACTAATGTCTTCTTTGGATATTATCGTCATTAAAACCCTAGTACTAAGGCCTTGTTTGGAACAAAAAATTAAAGAGAAGGGGAAGGAAATTAAAGAGGTAGAAAAAAAAAGAAAAATAAGTAGGAAAGGGGTGTGGTTTTTAAAATTAGTAGGTGAATTATAGATAACGTACATAAATTTATATAAAAATAAATAATTTTCACAATTGGTAGGTTAATTATAAGTATATTTCTTTATAAAAAGAATTATATTTATGAAATAAAAAAATATTAGAACTAAATCTTAGGGTTATGCAACCGGTCCGGACCGAATAAACACGGTCGGTCCAGACCGGTGGACCGTATTTTATAAAATATATGGACCGTGGACCGGATCGGACCGGATCATTTCGGTCCGGTCCAATTAGAGGCCAAACTAGCAGAATGGGTTTGCATCAATTCCGCCGTTCACAACCGTCCGTCGCCGCCTCATGAACCACCGGTGTGACCGCCGTTGTTGGAGTGTGTATATATAAGAGTGTAGTGTATTGTATATTATGATTTATGATACTTGGGATATTATGGTTGTTTTATGATATTTGTCACTATTATTTTTATTTGATTCGGATTTTCTAAATCTATCTATCTTTATCCAAAATAAGCGCAATCATGGTCTAAAGATAACATTTAAACGATTTTGTTAAATAAAAATGAAAATTAACACATATGCTCCATTAAACTTAAAAAAACAAACTATCTATAATTTACCCATTTTGTTACATGATTTTGGTCCATGCACATTGCAATCAACATTAAAACTTGGTATGTGCTTTTCATTCTAATATAAATCACTCGAGTAGTTTGACTCTAATGACTTCATTGCAAAAAAAGTCCCCTAAAAAAACTCAAACATAGCAAAACTACCCATTTTGTTAGCTAGCAGCTAGCTCTAAACATTCCTATGACCTGCAAAATTGCAATCATTTTACTTACTGTTAGTGCTTAGACAGCCATAAACAAGCTTTACAACTAATAAATGTCACGGCTTAGAATTGTTAACCAGGCTAATCTCGGCTCGAATATGTAAGATGCCGTCGATGAAATAATCGCTGTCTTCACTCATGAACTCGGTCCACGGAATCTTCAACAGGTCCGACATCCCCCAGTTACCCTCCAAAGTATGGTTCTTGACCCTGAATTTGCATTCGAACTCCATTGATGACTTCTTCATAACTGCAAATTCAAAATCCAAAGTGCAGGTTTCTGAACCGGCTTCCCTAAACAAAAATAGACCAAAACGGTCTTCTTCCTGCCCGCAATAAGCCGCGAGGTAAAGCCGTTTTCCACCAAGGCAGAAATGCGGAGAATCGATTCGTTTCGTTGGAAATAGATTCGCGCACTCTTCTTTTTTTAGGTCAAAGTAGACAACACAACGAGGGGTGTAGACACGTCCTGAAAGATTTTGTTTGGTCGTTGCGAGGTCCTTTGAGTCATTAAGGTGATGCCTACAAGACAGTTCAACCTTGGAGAAGAGGGCTTCCATCACAAGCTTCGAGACTTGTTCATGGTCAAACTCGGGGCAAACTAGCACTTCCTTCAACTTCGAGCTGCTCATGTTTGGGAAACATATCAACGGTGCCAAGCGCTTGGTGAGGATTTCTTGGCGCTCTTCTGACTCGGGATAATGTGCACGGGCCCACTTTAACACAAAATCAAAAATGTCATCTTCTGAATCCACTTGAAGACCTTCGCTCCCGAGAACAACCTCTAAGGCAGAAAGAGGCAATTCCATCACCTCTTCTCGGGACCTTCAATCAACAAGTAACAATCAATGCAAATCCACATCACTTTTAGATGAAATGCATCAGATTGCAAGAGTATTACTTACTTTGTAAAATCCTTGTAACGGGCAACAACATACTTTTTAGCTGCATCAATCAGCGGCTTAACTATTTCACTCACTAAGACACTTGAAGGAAGCTCAAGATAAGAGAGTGCATATTCCAATGACATGGGAAGCTTAAGCAACATCTCAATACAATAGCTCAAACAACAAGTCACCTCAAACTTATCCGCGGCTATCAACACATCTAGCAAATCAGTGGCTGAAGTTGCACTCAGGGTGTTGTGGTACATAAATTTCAGAAGGTCCATAAAAGCCGCTTCCTCTGTTCACCAAATACGAATTATTATGATCAAGCTTTCTTGACAAAGAAAACAAAGGAGTGCAAGGGATGGCATAATATACCAGATGTATTGATTCTCAAGTTCACAACCCTCGCCTTTGAATTTCTCATGCCATTTTTGAATAGCTACACCATAAATTTAGCAGCTTTAATTGCAGAAGAAGGAGAAAAAGAGACTTTACTTAATTTACAAAATATTTTTACCTTGTAGAAAAAGGGACTGCATGAAGCTAGGATGGCACAATTTATGTGCAAAGTTGTAACTTTGACATCAGAAGAACACTTTGAATTGTTTTCATAAGCAGTATCTCCTACATACAAGAAAATTCATGATATTTTCAGCCACAGAAAATACATCTAATCCAACAAACTTATCATCATTTTTTTGCATATATAATATATACATGAGTATACGATGGAATAGGTTCTTGTACATCCTAGCACAAAAGCATGAGTTCTTTATACTTTATAGTAGTTAATTGCGTTCTAAAACCAGGGTGGATTTCATCAAACTCTTTCTTCTTTGGTTAAAATTTAACCAGAAAGTTCAATCCTGAAACAGAATTTTTGACATTAGTTAATCAGACCAACCTGCAAATAACCAAGCTCAACTAACATAAAACAGAATCAAACCAATAAGCAGAACATGAGCAAGAAGGAAAGATTCGACCCCAACACAAAGTGTAGAAGGCAACCAACCCTTTCTCCTTTGCTTCCTTTTCGATTTCTTTGTATTACAGTTTGGAACACAGTCGAGATTAGATCCCTTGAAATCAGACTTGAAATCTAAAGAGGCTTCTACCACGTTAAGATGTAGGATCCGATCAGAGAAATCCTTGTCGTTGAAGGCAAACCCCACATCTCTCATCTTCCCTGTGATATCATCAAAGAGATTGATCAAGCACAGCACTAAATAATACACAAACCAGGCACAGTGGGATTGAAAGATTTGGTTTAAGGTAAATTAAGACATGATCAATTTAGTAAGCATGTTCAATTTCACAAGGTATAAAAGGGGAAACTCTCCAAAGCTCGAACTTGGGCTTTTCTACATGAAGGTTCAAGTTCTATGTGATCCAAATGGGAAACAAGCTAGGAAGATGTTCAGTGAAAATAACAAGATTTGATGAAATAGTCACCACTAGATAACAACATAACATTCAATAACTCATTGTTCAGTTCCATAATGATATAATAAGCTAATAAGGCTGGCGTCTAGTATATGCAATCCAACAAACAGGACAAGCAAGGCAATATAAGAGATACAGCTTAGAGATGAACAGCATTTGCTTCTAATATATGCACAAGACCCCCAATTACAAAAAAAAAAAAAAGAGTAATTAAGCTCAATTGATGTATATCAATCGTGCTAAGTTTTTGGACAAACAATCAATTCTCATAAAACTTGCAACTTCAAACGAGAGAAAAGAGGATATAAATTGAAAGAGCAAAAAAAACTGAAGCACCTTCTCAATCTCAGCGAGTGTACTAAATGAAGAGGCGAAAGCAGTTTGATTGACCAAAATCAACAACAAATTATGTCTACAGCCGACCGATTGTGACATTGTGCGCCCGATCGTCGTTCAAACCCTAACACTAATCCCTCAATTTCGCAATTCATGTAACAAATCCCTCAATTTCTCCGTTTTCATCCAAATTCCAGACCACCAATTAGTTACAAACCCTAAATCGCTCACCGCCTGTAAGAGTTCCCATTGCCGTTGAATTGAATGATACTTCGTATGAATTACAAGCCCCAAATTTCACACATATGCAAACAAAGTTTAGCAACAAAAGCCTGACTAAAGCAAAATTGAGAGTTTCCGATCTTACCTTTGCTTATCAGTTCCACTGTTCACAAGTCCGATTTCGCCCAACCGGCCACCAGCAGAAGAGGCGTTGTTGTTGGAGTGTGTATATATAGTCTGTTTGTATTTGGCAATTTTGGCGAGGGAAAACCTTCCTTCTTTTCAAAAAGACGAGTTTTTTTTTCAAAGAAAAGAGTGTCGTTTAGTTTTACTTGTAATATTTTTTTCACATATAGTATTAAAAAACACATTAAAAATATTAAAAAATGTCATTAAAAATCCAAAATTTTCTATATGGAATTAATTACTTGTGTCCACTTTATTTATTGATCTACAACTTCCTTTGTATTTAGGATTTTGGGACAATTGCATTTAACACTCTTTATATTATACTTGTTACAATTAACCATTTTTATATTTTTTTCTACATTTAACCACCTCTTATTTGTAAATATGTGCATTTAATCACCCATTTTGATGAAAAACGTTATATTCTTCGTTAAATAAAGTAAATTATGTTTTTGCCCTTCTTGTTTAATTTTATTTACAATAAATAAAAGAATTTAGGAATAAATTGAGCTTGAAATGTCATTATCATTGGATTTCGGCTTACGTCTCAACCTTTTGAATCTCGAGTCATCGTCCATCAACTTAGACACGATCGACTCCAAGGGACGCTCAAAATATCAGAATCAGATCCAAAACCAATGGTCTTTGCATCGGTGAAGTCTTGGTTCTTCTTCGCTATTGGATGAAGGGAAGGAATTATTACGAAGGAAATTAGGCCAGAATTGCAAAAATCGTCGTACGTATTGGAATTCAAAAGTGTCAATTATAGTTTTTTCTTTATTTATTTATTGCAAATAAAGTTTAATAAGATAGGAAAAAACTTAATTTACTTTACTTAACGGAAAAAAATGACACTTGTCGTTAAAATGGGTAGTTAAATACACATAATTACAAATAAGGGGTGGTTAGGTGTAAAAAAAAATATAAAGGCTTAGAGTTGTTAACGACGCATAGCAAAACCACCCGATTTAATGCACGAAACATAGCATAAGTTAGCAGCCCTAGACATTCTTATGACCTCCAAAATTACAATCATTTTACTCTTGTTGTGCTTAAACAATCCTAAAAAGTATTATAACTAATAAGTGTCAAGGCTTAGAGTTGTTAACGACGCTAATCTCGGCACGAATATGTAAGATGTCGTCGATGAAATAGTCGTTGTCGTCACTCATGAACTCGGTCCAAGGAATCTTCAACAGGTCCGCATTCCCCCAGCCATGATCGTGTTCAAAATGTATGTTTTTGGCCGTGTTCTTGATCACGAATTCCTTGGACGACTTCTTCATCACTGCAAATTCATAATCTAAAGTGCAAGTTTCTGAACCTTCCCTATGCAAATATAGACCAAAGCAGTCTTTTTTCTGCCCGCGTTTAGCCAAGAGGTAAAGTCGTTTTCCACTTAGGCAGAAATGTAGAGAATCGATATGCTTCGTTGGAAATAGATTGGCACACTCGTCTCTTTTTAGGTCAAAGTAGACAACACAACGAGGAGTGTAGACGCGTCCTAAAAGATTTTGGTTGGTCGTTTCAAGGTCCTTTAAGTCATTAAGGTGATGCCTACAAGAGAGGTCAACCTTGGAGAAGAGGGCTTCCATTACAAGCGTTGAGACTTGTTCATGGTCAAACTCGGAGCAAACTAGCACTTCCTTCAACTTGGAGCTACTCATGTTTGGGAAACATATAAACTTCACCAAACGCTTGGTGAGGATTTCTTGGCACTCTTCTGACTCGGGATAATGTGTGCGGGCCCACTTCAATATAAAATCAAAAATGTCATCTTCTGAATCCACTTGAAGACCCTCACTCCCGAGAACAACCTCTAAGGCAGAAAGTGGCAATTCCATCGCCTCTTCTCGAGACCTTCAATCAACAAGTAACAAATCAATGCGAATCCACATCACCTTTAGATGAAAACATAACGAGATCACACGCATCAAATAGGAAGAGTACTTACTTAGTAAATTCCTTGTAACGGCCAACAACATACTTTTTAGCTGCATCAATCAGCGGCTTAACTATTTCACTCGCTAAGACACTTCAAGGAAGCTCGAGATAAGAGAGTGCATATTCCAATGACATTGGAAGCTTAAGCAACATCTCGATACAATAGCTCATACAACAAGTCACCTCAAACTTGTCCGCAACTATCAACACATCTACCAAATCAGTAGCTGAAGTTGCACTCAGGGTGTTGCTATACATAAATCTAAGAAGGTCCATCAAAGCGGCTTCCTCTATTCACCAAATATGAATTAATGTGATCAATCTTCATAGACAAAGAAAACTAAGAAAACACTTCATTTAAAGGAGTGCAAGGGATGGTTTAATACCAGATTGATTGATGCTCAAGTCCACAACCCTTGATTTTGATTGTGATTGTCTCATGCCATTTTTGAATAGCTACACCATAGAGTTTTATTAGCAGCTTTAATGAATACAACTGTCAAAGAACAAAACAACTATATTTGAAAATTAAAAGAAAAATTAACTAAAATAACAAAAGATGTTTACCTTGTAGAAAAAGGGACTGCTTCCAGCAAGGATGGCAGAATTAATGTGCAAAGTTTTAACTTTGACATTAGAAGAACACTTTGAATTGTTATCATCATCAGCATCTCCTACATATATGAGAAAAAATTATTTAAATATATAGAGATGGACCCCGAATTAAAAATAGAGTATACTAATTTTCACCAAATTTTTCGAACTAGTGGGTTAAATTATCTTAATTTAACTAATTTATTATTAAATTTATCTTAATCTTACAATTTTCTTATAAAATTTACATTAATTTTATTTTTTTAGGGTGGGCTAGAGCAGATTCCAACCCTATCCTAGTTTTTTCCATATATATACATAGAACAGATTCTCGAAAACACCCATCAAGAGATGTAATAGGTTCTACAGTTTTTTATTTTGGTGAGGGCACTGCCCATGAGAGTCGAACGGGGGACCTCTGGATACTATCCTTAAGACTTAACTGTTTGACTAGATGTCCGAAGTCAGTTGTTTATAGTAATTAGTTACCTTACCTTGCTAAAATATTTTGAATATTTTGGTTCTTTTCCTATATTATGAGTACAAAAAATAGGAAAATTTTCCTTGAAAAAAAAAACGCTAGAATTGGGGCCTTGTCATGCACAGCTAATCAAAACAGTTTCATCCGACCAAAAAAAAATCAAAACAGTTTCAAATTTTTTGATTTATAGTTACCGGATTATACATATTAACAATTACTTTGACATTAATTTTAATTTGATAGATAGATAATATACAAATACACAATAATATATATGTTAACAGTAACACATAGCTCAAACTCTCAAAGGGTGTAAGATTAAGTTAACCAACCCTTTCTCCTTTGCATCCTTTTCGATTCCGTTGCCTCGAACGTCCTAATGCAATCGAGATCGGATCCTACATTAAGATGGAGGATCCGATCCGAGAACTCCTCGTCGTTGAAGGCAAACCCTAAATCTCTCAACCCTAAATCTTTCATCTTCACTTAGTTGTAATTATCAAAGAGATCATCAAACATTCAAATCTTCACAAGACTAAATAATACACAATGGGATTGGAAGATAAATTAGGGTTTAGGTAAAATTAGGGCATAATCAATATTGTAGAAATAATTTTCATGATCATACGGTATATATACAATAAGGGAAAAGGTGTAATTAGATTAGATTAGATTATTCTCTTCTACCAAAAGAAAATTATCTTATTGTCATTTTATATCAAATAGTGTTTCACTAATAAGCCGTATGATATATCATATATGCAATCCGACAATCATACTAAAGGATATAATAATCGGATAGAGACGGACCCAAGATTTAAAATTTAGATGGGCTAATTTTCACCAAATTTGTAGGGGTGAACCAGATTATTTTATTTTAACTAATTTACTATTTACTTTAATTTTTATTAATTTTTTGGTTAAATTTACTTTTTTTAAGGATGGGATGAAGCACACCCTATCATATTCCCGTACCTTGTACGGATTTTAAAAATAATAAATAAAAATTAATATGTGGAAAGACATTTAAAAAAACAATATATGGTTGGGTTTTTTTGACATATAATATATAAATAATTAAAATAGTCAATTAAGATATCTTAGTTAAGAAAACGATTCTATTTAAAAATAAAATAAATATTTTAGAATTAGTATGATAGCATAAAAAAATATCATAATAATCTTACTATCTATCATATCCAAAAATAAAAGATTGTTTAATAATGAGATTTTATATCCTATATTTTAAAAACATAGATAAGAATTTATCATATCCAAAAATAAAAGATTATTTTTAAGAAAAAGAGGCGATGTGGTCCATTCTAAAAGTGACATGTGTCGTTTAATAATTTTTTAGGCTTTTTTACCGGAAACCACCCTTACAATATGTCATATTAGCGTAAACCACCCTTTCAATGGCTATTTACCGAGAACCACCCTTACAATGCCTTCCGTCATGTTTTGACCACCCAATTAAAATTTTCCGTTTGAAATCACGTTAACTCGTGCAATGACCATTTTACCCCTCTTTTCCCCCCAAATTACACCCCTATCTGCCTGTTTCTCCGCTTAGACATTGCCACATCTTCGAATAACAGCTTGCATAGCTCTACTATTTGACAAGTAGTAAATCTGGAATACCATGGATTGGCATGTTCCAACATCTTTGATTATAGTAAATATAGGCTGAGTGTAGCAAATTCTCAAGTTGATGTGTAACATGAAAGAGTGTTTTAAGATCCAGGATCAACTTACATAGAGTAATCAGTTTCAATCACAGAGACAAGATATAGCATACAAGTAGATGTTTGAGTAGTAATATTGTTAGCCAATTCCACAATTAAACAACAGATCGGGAACTTAAACTTAGCAAGTGCAGTAACCAGCAATTTGGGAAAAAATGCAAAAGGGATAATCATAAAGATTATGAAACAAGCGAAATCAGTTAGAACATTCACCGAAAAAAAGAAAGCCCCTTTGAAACCACAGATCCAATTCAATCATCACTAACCGCTAACTACAGATCTCTTGCTCAAATTCGAAAAAATTTGCGAAAATCAGGAGGAGGAAACGAACGAAATTGGAAGCTTACACGTTAAAGGTGCTGGAGACAGTGTCATTGGCAGATTTGTAAGCGGATTCGAGATCGAAGCTCAAGCCAGAGTCGGCGTCTTCGGATGATTTTGTCGCCGCGTAGGAGTTCCAATCGGCTAGCAAAGACGACGACGGCGCCACCGGAGCCAGAATCCTCCCCAATTTTCCTCCTCCTAACCCCAACTCCAAACTCATTAGGGTTTTGAAGAACGAGGAGTTTCACCTGAGAGGGCTTCTCATCCCTGTACTTCAAGTACTCCTCCAAATTAACCCTGAGGGGCAAAACGGCTTTCTTCTTTCTGCCAAGCTTCTGACCGTACTCGAATTCTTGAGCAATCTTCCACCTCTCCTTCTTCGTAATATTGATTTCATCCACGACTCTCTGCCACTCTTCTGGAATCAGATTCTGAGGCTCCACCTCCGGGAGCTGCTTTTGTGTTTTCGTCTTCTTCTTCTTGAACTGAATATTCAATTCAACATCCTCCTCTTCTTCTTCCTCTTGCTTGAGAAATGGGTCGTCGAAAATTCCGTCCTCGAATACCAAACAATCGCCAATTGCAGGTTCTTCTAAGTCGAATTCATCGTCTTCTTCATCTGACTCAGTGGTTGCGTATTGAAATCGGTAGGAGGAGGAAGGAGGAAAGATTGGGGTGTAATTTGGGGGAAAATACTGAATTTCATCAAATTGGGAGAAAGAGTGGGGTGTAATTTGGGGGGAAATAGAGGGGCAAAAGGGTCATTGCACGAGTTAACGTGTTTTCAAACGGAAAATTTTAATTGGGTGGTCAAAACATAACGGAAGGCATTCTAAGGATGGTTCTCGGTAAATAGCCATTGAAAGGGTGGTTTACGCTAATATGACATATTGTAAGGGTGGTTTCCGGTAAAAAAGCCATTTTTTTAACCTCTCGATATGTCCGTGAACGGGATTATTGAAGGAATTAAACAATGATTGATGATAAATAATGAGATTTTTAAGTGAAGAGGCTAAAGCGGTTTGATTGACCAAAAACAAAAACTTAAAACCCTAATACTATTGCGTTGTTTGGATATTATCGTCATTAAAACCCTAGTACTAAGGCCTGTTTGGAACAAAAATTTAAAGAGAAGGAAAAGAAAGGAAAAGAGGTAAAAAAAAAAAAGTAGGAAATGGGTGATTTTCAAAATTAGTAGGTGAATTATAAATAACGTACATAAGTTTATATAAAAATAAATAATTTTCACAATTGGTAGGTGAATTATAAATATATTTTTATACAAAAAAATTAGATGTATAAAACAAAAAATTATTAGAACTAGTTGGATTTAGTTTGAGTAAACACACAAATAGATAAATCATAAATCTTCGAAAAGTAGTTACCATATAAATTAATTCGATATAAAATCTTATGTATTTTCAAATCTCACCAGTCTAGTTTATAGGATACGACGTTCGTGATCATTATTAAATCACGAGTTTAAATTACTCTTTCATGTTATAATGACTTAAGTGTCATATGGACCAAAAAATATTGTCAAAAAGGGTTCGATTAAAAACAAAACAAGCCACATGATTCAACTAGAAGCAAATGGAAGTCCACTACACAAAAAACGTGCAAACATAATTTACATTATCACTCTTCTTCAAAAATCCAAAGACTCCACCGACGGTGTATTGGTGTAGTGGCGTTGGGGCTACGCTTAGTAGGACTAACCGTGTGTTCGATTCCCCGCAATGTTGTTGAAAAGGGTCTGTCGTAATCCCATTTAGTATCCTTATCTGGACATAGCCCGTACGGGTGAACCAGGCGCGAGAGCAAAAAAAAAAAATCCAAAGACCCCTCACCACATTTACAAATGAACCAATTTTTTTTGTTGTGCATAATTTTTAGGGAGATTGATATTACACAAGAATCAAAGAAAATAGTATTAAATATTGATGGCTTATATTGATAATATAGTTTAGATTATTTTCGTAATTCTATTAGTACATTATCTTTCTATCCTAACTAGCTAGGTATTATTATTGGAACCAATGTTGTTTACATAATTCTAGTTTGTTGTCTATATGGTTTTCTCCTTATATAAATACTTACCTTTATCATCAAAACAATTTACACAAGTTTGCTATATTCTATTTTTCTATATGGTATCAGTCGCCTCTGAGGATCTTAAAATGTACAATCCACAACAAAGTTCTTACGACAATCACTCATGGCTAGCCAAATAGCTGTAATACCACCGCAATTGATATTGGTTTCTCTTGTCAACAATGTCAAACTTTCTCCTACAAATTACCTTGCTCTGGTTTCTCTTGTCAACAATGTCAAACTTTCTCCTACAAATTACCTTGCTTGGTCCACTCAAACCAAATTGATCTTAACCGACTATGGCTTCTTTGGGTATCTTGATAGCACTATTCCAAGTCCGCCTAACCGTCTCCCAACACAATGTTCAAGTGCCCAACAAAATATAAGTTTATAAGGTACCAAAACTTTGTGCTAGTATTAGACTTGTTGCAAACCACATAGGAGTTCCACAAGGTTGTGTTTTCTGTAATAACACCAATGGAGATTCACACCATCTCTTTATGAATTGCCAGATGGCAACTGAAGTACTGAACAAATCAGTCAATAGCAAAACAACCAGAATAATAGGAAATATAAATCTAGATGATAGAAAACCTAAAGAGATCATAGAAGATATAAAATCTAAGACAACGACGGAGGTATTCGAAGACCTTGTTGGAATCTGGTGGAGCATTTGGTTCTTCAGAAACAAACTAATATTCAAACCCGATATCCAGACTAATATCAATCCGATGGTCGTGTTTGAGTTCTACAAAAAACAGAGAGCCGATTGGAGACGAGCAAACCAATTAGAATGTGGTGAAAAGACCAAAGGTCATAAGAAGAGGAAAAACTCGAAATGGATTAAAACCCCTCGTAACCACATCAAACTCAATTTTGATGGTGCTGTCAATTCATCTGGTGTTGCCACTTTTGGGTTTATTTTCAGGAATGAATCTGGTGCACCCATTTTTCCCGACGGAGGGTTCATCGGGAACCGCTCGGTGGTGTTTACGGAGGCTTACGCGCTCCGTCAGGGGATCTTGGAGGCCATCTATCGTGGTTATCCCCGTTTGATTATTGAAGGTGACAATTTGCAAGTCGTAAATGCAGTGCTGGGAAGCTGGAGCTGCCCTTGGGAGGTAGAGATGATGCGGACGGACATTCTTGGGCTGCTTGGAAATTTTCAGAGTAGGAAGATTTCGCATGTTCCACGTGAAGTGAATGTTGCTGCTGACTACATTGCCAACTCATTCCGTTGTGTTTCGACTTCGCCTATTTGTTCTGATTTGGGTCTTCGGGACCTCATCCGTAAGGATGCTCTAGGATAGTGCCTTTTCTGATGTATATGGCCTAGCCTGATTCCTTTCCTTATCAAAAAAAATTAATTTATATTTTTTTAATTTTTATTAAATAAATAGTTATATTTTTAAAAAATTATTTAATTTTACACCGAACGTAATAAATAAGAAATCATATAAAACATAAGATTTGGGGTGATTATTTTAATAAAACAAAGTTGTACATTTTTAGGAATTTGGAATGGCGATTACTTAAAACGAATGTCTATGAAGAAACTTGACCTAATTCATAACTTGTGCTTACATATTGAACTAACCAATATTGACAAAGACATCAATCTATTTGTTACAATTATGAATTGTGACAATTCAAATTCATCCACCCCAAATCAATTGCATGCCCATTCCTTTTTTCCTAATTTGTCAATTACTCAAATACCATTCCTTCACATTTTAATAGATCTGGGTCCGGTTCCGGAACAAATGCATGCCGGTTCCGGTTCCTCTATACCATGGAACCGGAACCGGCCTTGGCCCGGTTCTGGTTCCGGTTTCGAGGCCGGTTTCTCCCGGTTCCGGTTCGAAACCGAAAATAATAAAAAATATATAAAAACTTAAATTTTGACCTCCGAACGAAAACAACGGTCGTGGTTACCTAAACCGCAATCGTGGTTTGGTTATTTTCTATTTTTTGTGGGTGGAACCGCCGGTTCACCAGTTCCGGGGATGGACGAACCGGAATCGTACCGAAAACCGGACCCGGCGGTTCCGGCCGGTCTCCCGCCGGTTGCGGGACCGACCGTTCGCTGATTCACCGGAACCGGACCCAGGTCTACATTTTAATTGTGTACGAGTAGAGAATGTGAATACATGTATTAATATTCTTTACTACTCTTATCAATAAATAAGATATCTTTATTTGCTCGTTCATGCATACACATCACCGTATTAAATATACTTAGAATTGGGGTTATAACGTCACATAACCATTTACAATTGGATTTTTCTACAACCCACACTAAAAATTATAAGAAAATATAATTTAAATATTAAAACCCTACAAAAAATATCTTAAATAAAATATTTTATCTAAATTAGAATTCTAGACAAACACCAAAACATGTTAATTAAATTATCTAACTTTGCACAATCAAATGATCGACCTTGTTTGTCAAGTTTAAAATGATAGCGTTTAGTTTTTAAATTTTTATTTTAAACGCATTGATAGATGTATTTCTAGCGTTCATAAAGTTGAATTTTGGAAACTATTCTCGAAATTTTTTTTGAGATTTAAACTAGCGTTTGAATTTTTTTCCATGCCATTAACTACAAAGGAAAATCATACCCTCTTCAATAAATCATGTCTTATTTTATTATTTTATAAGTACGGTCTTTCTAACTTATGCCTTAAATACATATGATAATCATACTGATTTTGAAAACTAAAATACTAAAAGAAAATGCCTAAACCCTGCAAAAAAAATAATTTACTAAATAAATAAAAATAATAAATATTTTCAAAACAAGATGTTTATCTTATGTCCTTAGAGCATAGGTTAGAAAATTTATTATACCTATAAGCTAAACCATCATACAAAAAAACTACCTAAATTAAACACATTAGCGTTTATTTTCATTGGATCGTTACTTTCAACTGTTTTATCAATCGATAAAGCTGCTACTACAACTACCACTATAACATTCGACCGCTACCACTAATTTTGACAAATAAAATTATATTTTAAAAAAATCCAACCATCAATATGACAAAATAACTCAAACAAATGCCATTCATTGAGCTCAATTTGTCACTAATATTTTCCCCATCACCAATTAAAAAAAACTAAAGAAAATGACAAAAAAAAATATTAACGAATTCATTTTCCTATAATTCAATCCATCCAAATTACTTGATTCGACACGTAAGCGGGCCATCCTCCAGCCTCTTCAAACTAACGCCACCACACGCCACGTCAGCCGGTAACCTCCACGTCACAAACCTACCCACCCCAAACCCGACCTCCGTTTTCACCCCAACCTCAAATTTCACCGCGCCACTTTTCACCGCGCCACTTTTCACCGCGGCGTTTAACCGCCTCCCCGTCTCCGCATCCACCGTCTCCTTCCCGCCTCCCACGAACCTCAAAACGGTGACGTTCCCACTCACCTGAGCGAACTCGGGCAGACTCGCCGATCCCAACTCGACGTCGTCCACGTCAGCGGGAAAAAAAATCTCCATCCGGGACCCACCGTGGTAGAAATCGAGCGGCTTCTCGTTATTGTTCTTCGCCTCCACCCAAACGCTCGCCCCGGTTCGGATATAACTCGAGCCGTCCGGTCTAGCGGAGACGTCGAACCGGTTCAGGTGGACCGCTCTGAGCTCGAAAACCGGGAGCTTCGGGGCGAACCAGAGGTAGAATAGACCGCAAACGACGGCGAGGGAGGCGAGGAAGATCAGGAGAATGACGAGGAGGAAGGAGGAGACGAAACGACAGAGATTTACGCGTTTCGGCGGCTGGTTCTTCTGATGGTGGTAAGGGTAAGAGACTGGTAAAACCACTCTCCGATGCGGCGGCGACATGGTTGGCTTCGCCGGAATCGAAGGCGGCGGTTTCTTCAAAATCGATTTCGGCGCAAGCGGTGGCTTCTGCATTTCGAGAATTGGACAATGGCGATTGGAATTGAGCTCTGGATCGAGCGATTGAGCGGAATTGGAGGTGTAGAAGAAGGGGAATTTGGGAAGAGCGTATGAAAGAGAGAGGGGAGTGAGTGGTGATGAGCTGTAGATTTGAGTGGCTTTTCCCTTTAGGGATTATGAAATCTGTTTTAATTAAGGAAAGCATTTAATTGATTTTGAAATTAGAATATTATCTACAACTATTGAGTAAAAAGACAATTAACATTTTTTAAAAAATTTGTTTGATTAAATATTTTTATCATGAACTTTCGATTTTAATTTTTTTTAAAGTGTTTCGAAAATTTTATTTACATTTACTTTCATAATATTATTAAATATTTATAAATCTAGAAAAATTTATAAATTAAAGTTTAATATTTTTTATCCAATAAAATTAAATATTAAAGACACAATACGTGTACAATTTGTAATCTGGGATACATTCAACTTGAATGATAAGAATAGGGATGAAAATTGATTGGATTTTTCTAATGGGTTGACCACACGTTAAGAATATTATATATGGGATGTATATGTAATATTCGTGTTCGTTTTCCCGGGTCGGAAAACGAGTTTATTTTATTTTATTTTTATTACAAGCAAACAAGTATCTTGACCCGCAAGTAATTTTCGGTATATATATATATTCTTTTTTTTTTACAACCCTTTAGTCTTATTAATACCTCATAAAAATAATTAGGTTGTTAGAGTTATCTTTTAGGGGCGGGATCCTATCTATAATCAATTACCCATGTAATCCAATTAGTCACACCAATAATCTTATCTATAAGCAATTAGTTATTTTCTTTTATCCTATCAAAACGATCACAAAAGATCAATCAAAGCCTTCACCGACGTCGTTATATCAATCAAAGCCGCCCGAGACCGAAACGATCACAACTCCTTCCTTGTATCTCCCATCGTTTTCATCGTTTCGGTTGCCCTTCACCGACGCCGTGCTACTCGCACTTGGAGCAGAGAACCGGGTATGTGCAGATCAGTGGGCCGCCGCTGAGTCCACTCCGTCCTAGAGATCGTTGTCGGGGTTGCTCGGTTACTTGTTATTGAGTGCGGGTGGCCGTTGTTCGTCATCGTTTCCGTCGGGACAAGTTTCTTGGGTAAGTTTTCAGCCCTGTTTCCTCTCTGATTTTGTTCGTTAGAGCGTCAATCATCCTTGCTTAAGTGGTCCTACGCTATCGGCGAGTCAATTCGGCGGAATTGTCCTTCCGCTAGTAGTTGGGCAGCGGCGTTCGAAGCTGGGAAGTGACCGGCCAAGCCTTATGGATCGTGGGCAGATTTTGGGTTGTTCCTGTTGGTTTAGGTTCGTTAACTTTAGAGGTGGATTTATTAGGATGGATTAGTAACTAAGTGTTCTTTTTGGTATTAGTGTACGTAGGTTGGTGTTTACCAATTAAGTAGTAAGTTGGTATTGGTAGCCAAGTTTAAATTATTAGTTGGAATGGATGTTGGCAAGGAGAAGTTCAGAGATGACTATCTTGATGAATACAACTGATTAGAGAAAACTAGTTAGTTAATTAGTGGAATTTGTATATGATTATATTAGAATATAGGGGTAGTTATATATATGCTTTTGGTGGGTTAATTAGTATTAATCTTGTTTTGGATGGAGTTAGTTTTTCAATTGAATTCACGTTGGGAAGATTGGTGAATTACGGAAGTTAATTTAGTTAGGTTAGTTTAAGCCATAATATGTTTAATTATTGATCAGTAATGAATGAAAAGTTGTGGGAGGCAGTGTAATTAGTTTAGTTTCATGGAGTAGCTAATCAGTTGATTGTTTTATACGTGTTGGAAGATTGATTTATATATATATATATAGGTTAATTGAGATTAGATAAATGTATATAGATATTTTACGTGGGTTAATATAGATGCACATGGATAAACTTGTTGGAACTTAAAAGTACGATTGTCAGTGAGTTTAGTTAGTGGTTTGGGCTGGTATCGTCGGTAAGGGGTTCGATCAGTATAGAAATCGGTAAACGTTTAATTCAAAAAAAAAATATATTAATTATGCACTCGTTATTATGATAGGGATCATTCTTGTTCGGATTCCTAAATTTCGTAGCTAGCAGAGACATACTCTACATTCAGGTAAGTCGTTTTTCGACTTGCTCGGTTCTTTTTTCCCTTGTTAGACTGCGTATCGATATTGTAGGACGGGTTTTGGGAACTAGTCCCGAATACCTTTTAAATTGTTTTGAACTCCTTGTGTGTTGTGTGCGTTAATGATTTTAAACGTGTTTTATCGGAAACTACTTTGGAACGTTTTCTCTGTGTTGGTACTGTTTCCGACACGGCCCATTGTAGCTGGTGTTGAGGAAGAGTTGGCTACTTTGACCCGTGTGACTGGGAAAATCGTGCCCCTTCAAACGAAAATTATTATCTGTGTGTTTTTGGCAAGCGCTCCAGTGGAGGCTTAGCCAGGAGTTAGAAGGGAGATTGGGAAGTGGAGTGGGAGGGCCTGCCTCTGCACTCGGCGCGGTGATGAGCGCCTTGGAAGACGGATTGTGGAGAAAGGAAGAATTGCATTGTTGTGTGACTGTGATTGTAAATGCGTATGTGACTTGTGTGACTGATATAACTAATTTAGGTATTGGCCTATAGAGTTATGATTGCGGTTGTGGATTTGTATGCTGACTTTAGAAAAATGATTTCAAAGCGTTCTACAGTTTCCATATTCTTTCTAGCTTGGTAGATTAGACGCTGACCCTTCGGGGAACATTTTTTCAGTACCAGGTATGAATCAGGGAGCCGTGCAGGAACCGAGGCTAGATGGCGGGCCAGAGCGTTAAAGAGCGCGTGTCATAGTGGGCTTGGTTTTATACTAGTTGCTTATAAGAATTAGGACGTTGATTTTCATATTTGTTAGACAGAGTTAGTTCTATGTTTCAATTATTATTATATTGTTCGGTTAGTTCAGTTTCATTGGATATTGTGAAGTATTTGAACGTTTATGATTTTGGGGATTCATGCATTATTACGTTTTCTAAGTTTTATTAAATAAAGGTTGGATGTTTTATTATGTTTTTCTCGTCGTGCCCGAGTTGTAAGGTCCTACAGTGTAGTTGTCAACCTAAATAATAGTACCTTGTAAGGTCTATTCCCTAGTAGCGCCTCGACGGAAGTCGGGCTGTTACAGTATAAAAGTTATTTGTTAAATTAATATTTTTTTATAAGTTTCACCAATTTTAATTTAGGGAATAAGTTAGAAATTATTTCTAAATTTAATTTATTATTGTGTGTCCCAGAGCACACATATTAAAAAAAACGAAACTAATTTATAATCAATTCTAAAGAAAAAGGAGAAATTATCGCTCACTACTTAAGAGATTCGAAACGATAACCTCAGAGTACTATTTCAAAGGTCAAACCGTTGAACCAAATGCCCAAAAAGTAAGTATGTGTCTTCTTCTAATTTTGAGTATGTAATTCAATAATATATTTGTTTTATCCAATTGTTTTATGCAATTTGGGATGCTTATAAAATTGTTTTATGGAATGATACCACGTATATGTAAGTTAAGTACACAAGCCTATGAAATTTTATCATAAAATCAATTGACCCAATTTACAATTGAAGGACTAACCCATAAAACTTATATATTGACCTTATTTAATCCCAATTTTCAAATATAAAAATGTATATATCTTATATATTAACCTTATTTAATCCCAATTTTCAAATGTAAAAATGTATATATCCTCTAACAGATCAGGAAAAAAAATAGATAAAGGTTTATGCGTATGCAATAATTTTGATTATGAAATGATATATTATTGTTTTATTGGATCAGCAGAAAACACATACCATATATTACACCAACTTATTACGTAATATAGGTTTAGACAAAGGCATGAAATTGCATTAGGAACAAAACAAACATTACAAGATGAAAACAAAAGATGCAAGTATTATGATATGATGATAGTATAGTATGAATGGAAGTGATCAGTGGTTGGAGTGAGTCCCGGGAAGCTTGTCTTTGATCTTGTCCATGATGCCTTTCTTCTCGGTCGTGTCATGGTGTTGCTCGCCGTAGTATCCTTGACCGGTGGTGGTGGTGGAAGGAGTGGTCTTGGTTCCTCCGGGCAGCTTCTCTTTAATCTTCTCCTTCAACCCCTTCTTCTTCCTCCGGCCTCCCAGTCCATCATCCTCCGACTGTAACATATGCACCCACCAGATCAAATTAAACAATATTACGAATCCTTTTCGACATTTGAAAATTGAGACTAAACAAGTCTATTATATCGACATCTGAAATTGAGACTAAAAAAGTCTATTATATATAAGCCCTTGGGTTGAAAATAGGTTTTAGGATATAACATTAGAACCTCACCACGATGGTTAGTCAATGCACATGCTTTATTAGAAGGGATTGGGTTATCCGATTCCGTCATATTTTTCGAGAAGTGAAGTAAATTATGTTGTTGATTATCTCACTTCTCATGCGTTTTTTTTAAGTTTAGGATTTCATGTTTTGATTGACTCACCTATTAGAAGGGATTGGACTATCCGATTCCGTCATATTTTCCGAGAAGTGAATTAAACTATGCTGGTGATGATCTCACTTCTCATGCGTTTTCTTTTAGTTTACGATTTCATGTTTTGATTGACCCACCGACAGAAGATGTTATTTCTTTGTTATCTGCTAATGTTAGGGTTGGACTATTCCTATTTGATTACTACTTAACCTTCTTAGCTCGGTAATAAAATGGGCTAAAAGATCGGAGAGTGTTGCCTCTCCTTCGAACCAAGGACATTAACCAGGGAGTCAAGATAGGGATACTCCTTTTTTTGGGGATACCCCTACCCAAAAGAAGGGGTTACACCCGATATTCCGATAGACCTAAGAAAAACTGAAATCCAGCTACGTGACATAATTAACAAAAAAATAGGAGACGAAATTGATTACAGAGCTAGAGCTGGAGCTTCCAGAGCGATGGAGCATGCCAGACAGACCGCCATGGTGCTCCGGCTGCTGTCCTACTCCTCCCAAGCCAGCCCCCGGCGCCCTCATGGCCCCGCCTAGGGTGCCAGTGGTGGCGCCGGTGTGCTGAACTGGGTTCCCGAACTCATCCATATGTCGTCCACCGTACGAGCCCATGGTCCCTGCGGTGTGCTGAACCGGGTTCCCATACTCGTCCGTCCGCCTCACCGGGTTGCCGTATTGATCTCTCGGATCCATTGCTATGTAGTACGTACGTGTTTATCTCAACAAGTATTACTAGAGATATATATGCTGCTGTTCGACTGTTTGTTCAGGATTTCTTAAAATATTTATAGTTGAAACTTGAAACTTATGAATGATAATAGAAGAATGGTTTCTTACACGTGGCACCTGAGTTCTTACACGTATTCAATTTGGAAGTGAGTAAGTGACACGTGTGATGAGGCAGGCATCCTGAGCAAGTGACACCTCTTTTAATTTTCAAACAGCCCATTGAGATGATAAGGATAAAAGATTAGAGAAATTGGCATAAACAAATTTAGGGCATCGTAAAGTTATTGTAAATCGGACTCACAAATTATGGTTAATTTGTTGAGTTTTAGGGTGGATAAAATCCATTTACTCTCTAGCCTGGCATTGTAATGTCAAGGTTTTATTAGTAGGCATTGGACTATTTAAATTCGTTATGTGTATCGAGATGTGAATTCGATTGCAAATCGTCTCGCGTCTTGAGGTTTTAATTTTTCTATTGGTTTGTATGTATTGAGTGTCCCGTCTGAGGAGATTAATTTACTGTTGCTTGATGATATTAGGGGTCGGGCTATCCCCCGTTTGCTGACTACTTAGGCTCCGTTCGGCCGGCACTAGAGGGAGCTTTTTTTCCACTTCATCTAGCGGAAATTGAAGAAGCTCGTGAGGAGGAGCTTCTTCAATCCGCCCAATATTTCGCTCCCCTAACTGAAAACGCTAGCAATTTCGCTAGTGCCGAACAATGCCTTAGCCTTTTTTATTATTATTAATAAAACACCGCCATGAGACCAGAGAATAATGTCTCTCCTTCTACCAAAAAAATGCCCCTAAACAATTTTGATTCATGGAATATAATGTTACAAGACATTATTTTGTGTACTCAAGAGTCGTCCATTATCAGTCCCATTTGGCAACGTTAAGCTAGTATATCACTAAACGGACAAAAGGCATTAAAAATAAAAAAAAATAACAGGCCAACAAAAATAGTAATTGTACATTATATTATATGTAATGCACGAAATCAAAAATACATTCCAAAATACACATAACTCTCTCTCTCTTGAGTTAAACAACACAGCACTGTTAATTTGCCCTCTTCTAAATTACTACTCTTCAACATAACACATTACTCTCAAACTTCAAGAGACAAAAAAACATCGTCTTTTTGCCACAATTATAAATACATAAACAAGTTGGGAGTAAAAAGCAGCAGTTTTTACATACTAAATTCCTACCTTCCTATACCATATTCTTCCCCCAACCCCTATTTTTGTCATCAGCAGATTTCTGGGCATTTCAAATTACTACACCAGAAATACTTGATCAGTAGAGTTTCAATCCTATACCACACATTAGCATATTAGCCTTACCACAGCAGCTTCATTTATGTCACCTAGCTGCAACGGCGTCGGCTCTATGACCCGCATCCAGCAGTTGATGAAGCTTGGCTCCAGAGTTTGAGCCTTTCTCGTACACGCCACTGCCGCCGCCTTCTTCAGGTTTCCCACTCCCAGAATTGTTAACTCTTGATAGCAAGTTTTCGGTACTGACTGGGGTCGTCTTCTTGATTCCGGTCTTGTTTGGAATTGTCTCTTCTGGCTGTGTTTCTTTCAGCTTCCCCTAATCACATGAAGAAGAAGTTCAGTTTGCTAGAATCTAAGGGCATCTAATAATTTGAGTATCATCAAAATAATATGAATAAAAGTAATCTGAAAAAAAAAATCAGAGTATTTGCAAGTGTTTTGTCACTAAAAGACTCTTAAAAGACAAAACTTTCAAAGTTTTAGTGGGACAAGCAAGATTTAGAGTTTGTTCTTTTAGTGGGGTGCATCTTCATGTTGCTCATTGACTTTATACAGTGCCTTAGATATGAATATAGCCCCTACATTAATTTTGAAGCATTTTAACTAAATTCAGTTATTATTGTCACATAGCTGAATTTCAGTTTTCTTGGGACTTTCGAGTGCATACTCCGAACATGTTCAGGCTATGGGTGCCCCCATCTTGACCCCCAGATCCTGCTTGAGCGGGACTTTACTCGGTGATAATGTTGATGTTTTTCATTGTTTTTTAGCCAGTATCATGGCAAGATGGCCTAATGATTAAAAGTTTGAGTTGGGCAACAAAGGAATGGAAAATTTATGTTACCATTAGCCTGGAGTTTTCCTGCTTCAGCTTGTTGGAATTTTCCACCAGCTGATTTATTTCAGTTCTCAGGGCAGTATTCTCAGCAGTCAGTGCATCAACTCGCTTTGCAAGTTCTTCAGTTTCAGCCTGGATTTAGATATTTACAGCAAAAAACATCAGTTGACTTCTCTAACAAATATCTAAGAGGATGGTTACTAAAACTTGATTATGTTTCTCACCTGTTTCCTCAGCCTTGATCTTCTTGCAGATTCTCGATTAGATTGTTTTCTCCTCTCTCTCTTCAGTTCTCGATCATTCTAAGCCAAATATAATAATTTCATTGAACAAATCCTAGGTAGTAAGGTAAATATAAGTTTATGAAGAATGTAGTATACCTGTATCCAATTATCAGATGACACAATTGCATTAGGAGTCACTGTGGTGAGATTTGTTTTTACGTCCACTCCTGCATGCCTCAGTTCCAAAGTCGTTACCACGCTAGGAGGAGCAAGCACAGTCCCCACCATTTCTCCACCATTTACAGTAGTAACAGGGAAACCCAACACTTTCTCAGAAGCTGAATTTGCATGTCCAACCGGTAACGGGTTTGGTTTGCTTTCTACTATTTCATTACCAGCTGTCATACAAGAAGAGCACAAAACTCGAATCAGTCTCCTGATATTCAGCCAAGAAATAAACTTATAGAAGTTAAAATATTATCCTACCAGAAGGTGGTGTCCCTTCACGACTTCGTTTCTTTTTCTGATCATATGCCTGGCAAAGTTAAAAAATCCAGTTTGGAGAAATTTAGCACGTGATCCCTTACAGATTTTTCACCGTTTAATCCAAGTGAATTTAATGAAGTAGATGAAGAGGCACCTTACCCCCTCTGTGTTTTGATCACTTCCATAACTAGAGCCTTCACTCTCCGAGCTGCCAGCATTGCCATTAAATTTGGATTTTAGTCTAAACAATTGAATTTAGTGTCCATTTAGTAACACAAACGAATTCAAACAAACCTCTTTGGCATCTTATTTTCAGCTTCGCCCTCAACCTTCTCAGAGTTTCCATTGCCAATGGACATTGCAAGGCCATCAAAGCTCTTCAGTTTTTTCATGGATTCTTGGTCTGTATTTCCAGATGACTTTGCAGGTGTATCCATGCTCAATGCAGTACCAGCCTGAAAACCACCCAATTGGGGTTTCAAATCATTCATTCTCCCAACAAAATCTCAGGGAAAGTTCTCATTGATCTTGATAACCAAAAAGAACTGCTTTAAAGGATTCGAGACCATACCAAGGTTACATTACCAGTAGCAGAAGTGGGGACTCCTTGTCCATGTGGTTGTGAACCCTATAAAAAAAACAGCATTTGAGAAATTAGGACCCTTCTAAAATTAATGAACATTTGCACGGCTCGACTGTTATTAGATACAGAAGAAGAACATGAGATGGAGGCTTACATAAGGAACTCCAGGATGAGCATAGACACCTCCAGCTGAGTAGATTGCAGCATATGGAGCTCCATAAGGTGGCATCATCATCTTCACAAAAACAATTCCAACTTTCAGACTAAGCATAGGAGTAAGAAAAAGAAAAAGAAAATACATCCAGTAATTGATATGTCCACTCAAGTCTATTGCCTTACTTCACTAGTTCACTCGTTCTATAAGATTTCTCAACCTAATTCATAACTTAATAGCACATCCACAGGCATAAAACCTTGAATCTATGTCTTGTACTGTTACAAAAAGTCTAATTACTTGTACCATATTTTCACAATAGATTATGCTTCTTATTTACATATTGTCTACAGGCATCTTGTGAATTTGTTTTGACTTAAGCACTTAGTTTATATTAATGCTTATATAGTGAATTGAGAGAGAGGAAAAAATACCTGTGGTGGTCCCCACATGTATGGAGGAGGATGCCCATTAGCAACAGCAGAGTTGAAATACGGTGGCAAAGCTACTCTGGGTCCATAATATGCCTGAAGAGCAAAATATAAAAGTTCCATATTAAACAAACCATAATGCTAGCTTTTCACAAATTTGATTTAATTGCATAGGGTAAATGACTAACCTGCATTGCAGCCCAATCAGGATAGACAGGAACATTATTTGGTTGTTCCTGCAGATTTTGAAAGATGAACTACTAGTCAGACTCGAGTCCAATGAGTTGACTGTCAATGAACAATTCAAAATTCAAATATATACAAACCCTTGTAGGCGAAGATGATGATTTGTCAGACTTAGAAGACTTTGCCTCCTCACTGCTTCCCATGATACTTGAAAGTTAGAATCCTGAATCCAGTGCTCGGATTAGCAGAGTAACAACCATCAAATAGTCACTGAACTAAACCAGTGCATACAATCAAGTTGGGAAACAAACTAAATACTACCAATCAGATATCTTTATGCTGATACAGCAAAATGTTAATACAATCTATTCCACCCAGAACCCTCTTGATAGATATGTCAGAGATACCAATTGAACTCAGTTTAGATCTACCCATATAGATCCATTTATAAAAACAATCTTCTCCATGTTCTCTGGGTGAATTCTACAAACAATTAGTGACCTCCAATATCAAATCGGTAAGACAAACAAGTAAGTCCATCAAGCAGAACCCTGATTAAGACTCCAGATCTTAGCATCCAGAATCTCAAGGATTGGGTATGATGCACATATCTTTTTCAAACTTCAAACATGTGTTTCCCCTTTCAAAATCCGCCCATTCTTTTTTAAAACACAGCAGTGCAAATGAATTAGCAATATCAACTACCTTCCAAGAACTCAACAACTTGAACCTCATAATATCTGGTTCACCTACTTCACTTTTACCCACATAACTAACACATGATGCATTTCTCTCCCCCTATATATTGATCACTAGAAGCATGAGACAAACAGACTCAATTGAAAGCCAATTTTTCATACATGGAATTTGCAGAACTAGAAGTGGTAGGTAGATAAGGAAATAAAAGAGACTTTTGGGGGTATTTCCGTCTTCTAGAAGGCAAAGAAAAAGCCAACAAGCATGAAAAGCTTGGTTGGTTGAATTACACGGCAGTTACCACTTACCACGCGTACATCAAATGACAGGAATACCCTCCAAATCCAACAATCAAATCGACGACAAACGAAAAACAATTCAAACTGTTCAAACAAACACAATTCGTTCATCTATTTTGTACTCATCCATCAAAATCGTTTGAACTAATTCTCTCTCTCATTCCCTCAAACCTAATTCACAAAGGCAAATCACGAGCATCAATCCACCAAACGAACTCGAGATCAACGACAGAAACGACATCAATTAACCTAGATAAAAACAAATTTCCGGCCATACCTTCGCTTTCGCACCAAAACCGGGAGCTCGAAATTCGAAAAACGGAAACGCAATATTCGTCCAGGAAACGAAATCGGAATCTTCAAACGACTACAAAAGCACCGAATGAGTTTGACATTGTCTCAATCTACGCCCGATTTACGAAGAAGGAAGAGGAATAAGAGAGGAGAGAGAGATTTGAAGGTATGGAGAACGCAGAGAGAAAGATGGGGAGGAAGGGGGAGCGCCAAGGCTACAATCCACCTCAGAGACACGTGTTTGTAGGCGGACGATTGTACGTAGAAGGATACGGTGTGGGCGAGTGCACCGTACTGAATATACACCCTCAAACCACGCTTATTGAGCCGATGACGTGGCACCCCTCTTCCCCTACACCACCTTGATATTCGCGCTGTTCCCCACCCCTCTTTAAATTTAATTCGATCAGACACGTGGCGGCTTCGGACTCGATCTACGTGTCGGGTTGAGTATTTATGGCATTTTTTTATTTTTTTTTATTTTTTTTTAGGGAAAATTGCATTTAACCACCCGTTATTTTGCTATTGTTGCATTTCACCACCCTATATTTTACTTTTTACAATTAACCACCCTTATTTTCATTAATATTGCACTCAACCACCTAATTAACGGAATCCGTTCAAACCACTGTTAAACTAAGTAAATGACAATTTTACCCCGTTTTAATTTTTTTTTACAAAACACCCCTTGAATACAATACATGAAAGCGTTTTACCCTAGCCACCTTTCCATCTTGAGCGTCCGTTCCAGTTGAAGGAAGTGAGAGGGATCCACAAAACCACTGTTCTTATGATTGACGGGAACGTTTCAGGGAGGGATAGACTCGTAGTACGAGTTGAAGTTGTCGAGGTCAACAACGCCGTCGCCACACTCCTTCAGAGCGAGGGAGCAGTGGGTACCCACGAATCCATCGGCGCCGGTAACAAGGATGGAGAAGTCGTTGGGGTGGCAGGGTGTGACGGAGCGGCGAACCTGCTTCTCCCAAGCAGCGCCGTGAAACAGAAGGTTGTGGGAGGTGGAGTGGAAGGAGGAGGAGGCGTCGATGTCGAAGAGCGGCGGGTAGTTGAGGGTGAAGTAGAAGACGAGTTGAGGGCGGCGAGGAGAGTGGCGCGGAACTTCGACGAAACATGGAGGATATTTGTGTTCTTCACGTGCCAGATGTAGCTATTGTACCGCTCCGGCTTCGTCATTTTGTTAGTGTCCCCGGAGACGCCATTTTTAAGCCGATTCCCAATTGAAGAATTATCAATTAAATTAGAGAAAACTAGCTTCCGTTGTGATGATTAACACTTGATTTGAGTACTATTGAAACTTAATTTTAAAAATAAATGGGTAATTGATCTGATTTTTCCCCGTGAGATTGAGGGCTCCAGTTTGATTTAGAAGCTAGAGGGAGAGCGGAGAAGAATGAAGAAGTGGGTGAAATTACCAGCCACCAATTTTTTAAGAAAAAAATTTAAAAGGGTTATTAACAGAAGTTTAAACGGCTGTCAATAGGTGGTTAAGTGCAATAAAGTTAAAAAATAAGGGTGGTTAAATGCAGAAAAAAAAATAAAGGGTGGTGAAATGCAACAATAGCAAAATAACGGGTGATTAAATGCAATTTTTTCTTTTTTTTATTTGTTTTGCTTGGGGAATGGATTTTTGCAAAGGTAATCAAGTCCAAGTTGCCACGTTCCTTCCATTTATGAAAAAATATAATACGTGATGAAAATAGGTATTTTTTAGCATGATTTATTGAATTATATTATGTATTTTTTAGGATAAGAGAGAAGATTTTGATTCTATAAATGAATAAATATCTAATGTTAATTTAGAAGAGTTTTTTTCAACGAATTACAAGAGAAATAATACCCAATAAATAATTTTGTTTGTATATATATATACAAGTATACTATTACGCAGGTAAATTTAATAATAAAAAAAATTAAAAAAAAGGTAAATTTAATGTTAAATTAAGATCATTTAGTCCACCCAATAATTTTTAGTGATAATTAGCTCATCCTAATATTAAGTCATGTGTCCGCCCCTGCTATCACGTAAAATTATCACTAAGAAAATGATAAATGTTCTTAGGATTATAACTTCCCTCGTTGTTTTGGTTAATTTTCAGTTTTGTTTTCCGTCTCTTGATAAAGTTGGTTGATTTGATTGGTATTTTTGTGAAGTGTTTGACTAGAGTTTGGATTTTAAATAGTCTTTGCCGACAAGTTATTTCTTATATTTCGTAATTTTTGAAGATTCTTCATCTCAATGAAAGCTAAGAAATTGAACAAAAACATTCCTTTTCGCACATAATAATAGGTTGATCTAGTGTCTGGGGTTATGTACTAGTGTTTCGCTCCCCTCGAACCCGAACTTATTTAGTTTGTCTATTTGATTATTTGTACGTACCTTTACTTTCTCATGTTACTTATCTATGTCTTTTTTGTGCCTCATCTAAAAGATCTTGGGTACAGTTTTTTACAACCTCTAGGTGTCCCGGTCTATCTAATTATCTACTTATTGTCACATATATCGTCACCTACCAACTTAACTAATGATACTTAATAATAATTTATCTTTTTTAAAAACCGATCTCAAATCTCAACCTCATCGTTAAGTTCATGTTTTTCCATTCAATTGTGACGTGTTATCTGACTTAGATAGTTAGATCGTAATCATAAGATTTAACAATTGGTTAAATATAGTATAAATTGACCTCATTACAATTCTTAATTTTCAATGGTGATGAAATGTTAAAAAAACATAATATATTGATAACTTTTAAATAACTAAAAAATATAAATATAAATTATATTGATAACTTTGAAATAACTAAAATATAATATATATATTTAGTTATTTATAACGTTTGTATGAAATAATATCACACAATCTAAATTATAATAATCTAATTGGTAGTGATCGTTAAGTTGGTCGTGAATTTGCTAGTTTAGAAGATCATGTACGGTGGAGTCGTGGAGATCATATTGAATTTATCTTTTGATCGTATTAAGATAATGAGATCTATAAATAATAAAATTTTGTATTGCATAATATAGATAATACGATTATTAAAATTGTAGAACCGATTCTGGATTTTAATAAATAACAACATTGGTATGAGCAATTCATTGAAACGCATCGTTTAGACGGTCATGTGTGGCCCCCCAATTTGAATGAGTTTGACTACGTCCTAACTAATCGAAGACCGTCAGTCATCCAACTTTGACCGCTTTGAGCACTCTCCACGTCACCCATCCCAACAGCGTGATTCGTGGCAAACTCATCCTTGTTGGCCCAATCATCCAGCCACACGTGCCACAGCCAGCCCACACCTCCCATGCTGCCATGCATCCTCATCCAACGGCTGTTGAAGCATCCCATAATCAACGGCGAGGAATCCGCCACGCGGGAAAACGCGTTATTGCGTGCTAAGCCATTACTTTCCACGTATAACCGTGCCGAGCCCCGCTGGCCACCGCACATGTCCCCTGATGGTGGTCCCCACTTGTTGACGTGTTAGATTGTCCTGGTTAAATTGTCAAGATATGAAAATAGTGGTAACCGAAATAGAGAAATCGAATTCGGTACACTTTTGTATTAAATGAATCGACATTTAAAGCATACGCGATCGATATGTTATTATTGAACATAAGTTTCTTTGATTTTACGGCTTCTTATATATACAACTTTGTGGTTAGTGATACCTCACTTTGTAGATAATTGCAAAAATAACATAAAACAAATAAATTCGCGGCGAATAGCTCCAAATATCATAGTTGTTTGGTGGAACAAGTTTAGGTTATTTTTACAATCATTCTAAAAAGTGGGGTTATTTTTTAGAATTTAATTATAATATTATTTGATATGATACTAGAAGTAAGGTATTATTTTAATAAGATAAAAATTAGAGCAGAGTTAAATACATCTTATAGCGTGCATTTTTTCGAATGAGAGGTAAGAACTCTTAATGATTCATGATTTAATTTGTTCCATATGAAATGACTTGGTGGTATGATATACTTGTCTTCTTACTATTTATATTGGAAACGTGTTTAATATACATTGCCTTACATTAAATCATAACGACTTACTTGAATTTTAACTCTAATGATTGTGAAGGCGTTAAATCGTCGATAATGAAAAACTCGACTTTTCAAAGGCAATATTATAAGACGAACGGTTATGGGCCTTAGGGTTCATGGCTTCAAGCGCCATCAATAGTCGGGTATCCTTTTCGCTCGGTCAATGGGGATTAATGAAATTACCGTGAAATTGAATTGACTGAATCTTAGAGAGTACTTTTATAAATGATTTTATATTTCTTTTATAATCTTTTACTAATTCAAGGTGTATACATGTTACTAATTTACTATGCATGAAGATGTAGCTCATTTGTATTCCGAATCGAAACAACAATATATATTTGGTTTTTCTACGTACTCCGTCAGATATTCAAGATTTGATTGAGTTAAATAGAGTTTGGTTCAAATAAAACAAATTCTTACCCTAAAACGAACTCTTATCCTAAAACGAATGTACTTTTTGTAGTTAGTAGTGCAGTTTTCATACTTCAGAATACACTTTTTCGCATTTGTATTTTTCGTATTTTTTAGGGCACTTTTCAAATTTTTTAGGGCACTTTTTCGTAATGTACTTTTTGTATTTTTCAATGCACTTTTATATGAAAAGTGCATTACTAACTATGAAAAGTGCATTCGTTTTAAGATAAGAGTTCGTTTTAGGATAAGAGTTTGTTTTATTTGAACCAAACTCGAGTTAAATAAGTAACTTTCCACCTACAAAGATGTAGCTACTTGTAAGAATCCGAAATCAACCCCAATTATGTGTACATAGAAGATGCAATGGCGTTATCTTTATATTGTAACCACGTTTAAAGCATACAAAAAATAATAACAAACTTAATTAAGTTGTTAACCTTACTCAGTACGTATATATGTTTGGTATGGTTTTTCATTTTTATAAATCGAATGATGTGAAAAGGATAATGCGTGGGGCCCACCATAGAATAAGAAAGGATGGGGCCCATCAAAGAAGCTCTCACACGACGGGACGGCCCGGTGGGGCCCACCTCTCTGCACGGAAAATAAATTAAGAGAGATAATAATGGCCCACGTGTAAATGCAAACCGCTTACCTTCCACGTGGGATACGCCAACGTGGTACACGCTGATTGGACGGCTGCGTACAGCATTTCTCGTCCTTGAAAAGCGTTGTTTGTTAAGATTATACAGTTTTTAAAATTTATCAAAAATGGATTGAAATATCCTGTTGATGTAACGTGACTATAAATATCGAACTATGATATTATGATTGAAATAAAATGGAAATAATGGGCGGATTAAATAGATAAAGATACGTCATATGTTGAATGTTAATACTAATTGATAAAAATAGCACACATGAATTTGTTTGTCAAAATATTCAAATTATTGTATGTGAATCACCTTAATTAATACATAATATTTTGGCAAACTTGTTAACGTTGTCCATATTCAATTAAGAGATCAATTAATTTTCACTTAAACTAAACCAGGGTCTTTTTTTCTCTTTGGTCGAAGGGGTGCAAATCCGAAATGCATAAACTCGAAAAGAGGCTATATTAGAATCACCCGTGATAGCACAATCCTTCACATCATCCCAAAACAAAGAGTACACATATCAAACAGTTTATCTAAAATGCAAAGACATGGAAAAATGTAAAAGAAAGGGAAAGCTAGGATCAATAACATCATTAGCTTCCCTAAATTTGTGTTGGATTTGGGCAGTCCAACTGCTCCTTACGAAGCCTTGGCTTTGAGAAGTTATGATAAAAAGCGGGTGCATGGCATTTCTCCAAGGGGTTGCCACGTAATAAAAATGCTAAACGAGAATCTATTTTGACACAAGCTCGTCGAAAGCCCAAGTCCCAAGCTAACTTCAAACCTTGGTAGATTTTCTATAGCTCATCCACTCGGAGTCTTGGAACATGCACAAGGGTTTTCTTTTCTCCTTCTAAAAGATACTGAAACTCCAAAGAAAGAAGACGAATAAAGAATCGATACTCCACTTAATTTGTAGGAATATTAACATTCTTATGTGGGAGCCAATATTTAATCGATTTTTCTTACTATTTCTTTATTGAATTATATATTTTTCTTATGAATCGTGAATACATGCATTGGTTTGGACATATACAGATGCGAAGGTCTGGGGAGCCCGTTCATATGTGTGAGAACTTGGCCTTTGGAGAAGTACGTAGAGGGAGGAGACAACCGAAAAATGTTGGAAGGATAGTATGAGACATGATATCAACCAATTGAGAATTTCGACAGATTTGACAGCATCAGGGACAAGTGGAGGGAGAAGACATGAATGGTAGACAACAGCTAGTCACTTGGACATACGATTTTCACTTGGGGTCTTGGTAGCTTGGATTTCTTGCCTTGTTGTCTCTTGTGTTTTCGTTTTCGTTTTGCCTATGCATTGTTCTACTTTTGGTCTCATTTTTTTTTTTTATTTCTTATCTCATATTCTCATTGGGGAGAACTCTACTAGGTCAATGTTACCATTGTTGAATATATTCTCAATTTTTTAAATTATTTTTACTAATGTCTTTTAAGATTTAATTTCAAAAAAAAATATTTTTTTTAAGGTCTTAGGGTTGAAAACGGTTTTAAAAATTATTTTATCTAATTGATATTTCCCTCCTCTAAAGTCTAAATAAAGGAGATAAATTATAATATTATCATTTATAAATATACTTTGATAAAGAATTATTTCTTCCGAAGTGTGCGTCACTGTGTACTTGAATAGAGAAGTTCTCTCTGGCGTCATCCCGAGTCACTACACGTCAGACCAAAACAATACGAACCGTCGGATGAGTTGGGTTGATCGACGGTGATGCGCGTTCCACGGAGTTGTTAAAAAAGAGAGAGATGATAGAGGGCGGCATGTGAACTGGAAGGAGGGGTGACGTGGAGAGCTGCCCTTTTTAAGCAGACTCCGGGGGACAACGTGACGTGTCAAGCAGCACATGGCTTTTCTTTCAACGAACTTTCTAGAGTGTGGGCCCCCTAGTCGACGTGGTAAGGACGCAAAGAGGTGTAAGTTGTTGTTGCTTGCTGGAGTGCGATCTGATGCACCGCTTCCGCTGATCTGGACCGTCCGTTTATCCCGGTGGCCTGATATTGGCCCATTTCCATGTCGTTTACCGGAATTGCCCTTGTTTTTTTTTAATGAAAAAAGTAATTAGGAAGCCCTTTAATAAGAAGAAAGTTCTCTAGAGCATCCATGTGTAGGTTGAGCATGAGTTGATTTAAACTGAACTGATCAAATCAAACTGAATCGAGACCGAAATTGATATTATTCGGTTCGATTTATGAATTTTGGAAATTTTGATTTCGGTTCGGTTCTAATTTTACAAGGATAACCCTATGTTTATCTAAAATCGACAAAAAACGAAACCGAACTGAACTAATTCGGTTCGGTTTTCGGTTCACCTTAAATAAAATTTCGATTTTCGATTATGTTCGGTTTTTGTCGGTTCGGTTTGATTTTGAACCGATGCTCAGCCATATCCTTGCGGATGAGGTCTGCGAGACCTGAAACAGTTACAAATGGGATAGAAGAAACGCGACGAAAGAAACCAACAATGTAGTCAGCAACAGAGTTGACCTAACCGAAAGATATGACCAATATTCCAACTCCGAAACCGCAGGCTAACTAACAGTGGAAATCCGTCAAAATCTGCTCGATCTTCTACGGACAACGCCGGTCACCAAACACGACATTTGATCAGTTGCAAATTGTCGTCCTCGATAACGATATTTGAAATGCCACGACGAATAGCCTAAAATCACTAGGCGAAGAGCGATACCCTCAATAATTAGAACGAAGTGTCAATTAATTAGTTCATCGTTAAAATGGATTGCTAGATCTCAAACGGACAACGCCAACCCAAGTGATTACTCAGAATTGCCCTTTATAATTGTGTGCATTGGCAAACGTGCCCCTTTTTCTTTAACCTTTTTTCACACTGCCATTTTCCTATCCTATGTCATCTTGGATTCTCCATTATATCCTACGATCTTTTGGGCTGGCCGGCTGGGCAATTGGGCCCTGGGTCAACTTTTGCTTTTAGGAAACTACATAAAATCACTTTGGATAATTTGACTTTTAGGAAACTACACTTCAAATTCACAACTTCGTTCCATTTTTTCTTTATAAAAAATTCCAAAAAAAAAGAGTGAAAATATATATGAGTTTTGATAATTTGTGTTTTCTTCTTATGTTTTTAACAAGAATTAGATTGTATCAAATCATTGTATAGTTCATAGATCATTATTAAAAAATGACAATTTACTAACAATATTTCATTTTTAAATTTCAAACTAAAATGAGATGTCAAACTTCACTAATCTAGCTAATAGGTGATGACGTACGTTACCTAATGGTCATGAGTTCAAATCTCTGCTTTTCCGTTGTAATAACCTAAATGTCTGCTATGAACCCAAAATAGAGCGGTTTGGGATGAAAACTACCCTCCCGTTTCCATTTAACTTTTAGCTCTTCGTCCCCATTTCCATCTCTAATTCTGAATTGATAATCGTCTCCATTTCCGTCAAATCTCACCCCATTTACTTTTTCTAGATTTACTTTCCTCATTTCAATTTTCCACTTACATTTCTTATCACTTTCACATTAAAAAGATTCATATTAATTTCATGAAAAAATAGTCATAATTTTTTATATACTACTATGAATATATACCATGACAAATCTCATTGGAATCTCCATAGAATCTCCCATTAGGGATGATTCCTTTTTATCTACTAGCTATGACAATGGGCTGGTTAGGAGTCCATTGGGCTCATAAGTAATGTTACTTATTGGGCCAGGAACAACTACAATACTTTTTCATGTCACGTTTCTTTACTACTAAGGGCAAGAATAATTGATCATGTTACTCATACCTTTTAAAAGCACACCTTTAAGCCACAATAGGGATCCACATAAAGTCATAAACCAATCGGAGACCCATGTTCCTACGTTATGTTGGTCATTAAACAATTTTAACATACATACAAGCTTGAACTTTACTAGCCTTAACTTCAATTTTTATTAGTTGCTTTTAGTGGATTGTTTGGATATGAACTTTTTAGAAACTACATTACTTCCATATATAGTTAGTTGAGCTTCCTTGTCAATTAGCTGTCATACCTAGTTGTCACATCTTGTATCTTCTATGATCTTTGTAAGGATAAAATATGTTCATATACACTAGCCATATCCATATACACTAGAAGTGATTATTAACATATCGATATTCAATTAGTCACAACTCATAATTAACATATTATATTGGGCGATAATGTTGATAATTCGCATATTCATTCACACATTCAAATCTTTCTAAGAAAAAATAAAACCAGTTTTTCGCACATACGATCAATGTTATGAGAAAAGCTAGCGGACCTAGACGGAGAGGGATTGACTAGCGCCTATATGGGTTGAATGATTTCAAAGGTGGTCATAGACAGGCGCTTAGTCTGGCTGGAGCACTAGGCGAACTTAGACCTTCCGTCGCGTAGGCAGGTCATACGATTCGAGCTCCAATTGTATTCGACAATCGATTAAGAAGACAATTTCTCATAATTTACATGAATACATTGCTATAGAAGGAACAAACAACATAACATAGAAAATCAACTAACCTAAGAAAAACCATGGATTTACAAGGTAAAGAGAGCAAACAAAAGTATAACAAATGACCAATTCAAGAATCACACTACTCAATCTCAAGAGAAGGTCTAGTTCTAGTCATTGAGGCAGATGGCATTCTACTATCTCCAATCCATCTATTCTCCAAAACCTCACCATCCTCACATTTCCTCTCCATCCCTTTAATCCTTCTAACCATAACTCTTCTATAAACAACCATAACAATCAAACCAACCGAGATCAAACCAAATAGCCCCGCCCCGATTCCGATCACCCACCACCGCCAATCCTCGCTCTTCCGCCGCCTATGTGGCGGCGGATAAACTCCGGGAGAAGCAATTGAGAAATTCCCTTCATCTCTTGAAGTGCATATATTAGAATCCACCATTTCAGTTAGCTCAACTTGACCATTAAGGCCAAATCTCACACATTTTGCTTCATGGGTCATCTTGAAATTTGGAGGAACAATGGATGTGAAGTTTATGGAGATGGGTTTGTCAAGAAATGTTAGATTGAGCTTCTGATTGATGTTAATGGCGTCGTAGAGCGAGAACCCGATCACGGGTGCAAGGAGTGAGTAGCCGGGCAAGTTGTAGTAGTAAGAAGGTAAGTTTCCTAGGTTTTCATACATGATTTCATGTCTTATTGAAAGGGGAAAAAGTATGATTCTTGACGGGATGTCGAAAAGAGGATTTACTCTCGCTCCTCTTTTCCAGAGTGTAATGCTTTTCATTCGAATGATTGATACATCCATTTCGGAGAAGTTTGAAGGGAGAGGAACCTTGTGTAGAACTCCTAGTGTGTTGTTTGGGATGGTTGTTGAGAGTGTTTGGTTATGAAGATATGAATCTAATGCAATAGGGTCATTAAGATGATCGGTATTGGAGCTTAGAGTGGAAGATGAAGATAATATGATCATTACCCAGATGGCGAATCGGCTTCCATTGGTCCCCATGGATTGAAATCTATAAGGGTCTTACATGTTCTTACATAAAGAGAAGGAATTGAGTGGCTTTAATGGCGGCGATCATTGATTGAGCAAGTTGTTCGATGAAATGCCTGAGTGAAGTAAAAAGGGTGTGGTTTTGTCACTTAGAATTTAATATTTGTGTTTGGACTATTGATACCAAATGTGGATGGGCATGAGGGAGAAAATCAATGGAGGAGTGTTGTGAAGAGAGTAAAGATGTGATGCAAAGAAAATTGGATGTTTCCTTTTTGAGGTGTTCCTTGTGGTGGAGTTTTTGATTGCATTTGTTTGAGGGTTTTCTTCCAATTTTCTTTTTAAAAGAAAAAGATTGAGTTAGTTAGAAGCAATGGGAAGAGAGGCAAAAGAGGAGTAAGAGGTGGAAATTTCTTAGCTTGGTCATTCAATTTAACTAATAATTTGGATCACATTGTTAAATCGGATTTAAAAAACATTTTTAAACAAATATTCTTTACTCCTAAGCTCCTGTTTAGATCACGTAATATAATGTATAAGATTTAAGTATTAAATCCTACATTATAATATACGAGTATAATTTTGTATTATAATGTGCGATTTCAACATGTCTTAAAAGTAGTTTGTATGTAAGATACTTTCATGAAATGAAATGATATCTAGACATTGTTTGTTATAGATATTAAGGATATCAAGTATCGATATTAGTATACTACGAATATCAAAATATGTGTAGGAGTGATCTATATTAAAATATCAAAGCATGAATATTGATACTCATGTCGTCATGTTTTATATTTTAAATCCTGATACGAATACTAAATGGAGAACGTCCTTACAAACTGTATAAATAATTAATGTATCATTTCAAACTTCCTAATAATCTAAATGAAATTTTGCTTAGATAATAGTTAATCTCTTAAGAACATAGCACCTTTCATGGCTTCAATCATGGCTTCAATTATGAGACAACAACATAATAGTGCTTTATGTCATGCATGTGTTGTATTCTTGGTGGCTCCTTTAAAGTTGGATCATACTTGCGACAAACTAGGGTCAATGGGTAAAACGTTTTTATTTAAGTGATTTGGTATGGTCTTATTATACCTTGCTCGTAATGTCAACCAATAAATCTGTTGCATGTTAATCAGTAATTTAGTCTGATAAAAAACTCTCATATATCATAATATAGGTTTGTTAGAGAAAATTTATTGGCCAATTTTTTTGGTTATTATATTCATAATTTTTTTTCTTCTCTTTTCTCACGTGCCACGTGTTACTATTTCAATTGGTCTAGTGGAATGGGACATTAGGTTTCTTAAATATTTGTTCACGAGGTTTGAAGTTCGAATCTCATTGACGGTGTGTATGAAAAAACTGAATTAGGAGAGTCGAGTCACTCTCAACAATAGGCGTCTGGTAGTTTCCGGCCGGTCATTCCGAATAGAGATTGACTCTAACTAATCGAGCCGGACAAGAGATCGAAAAAATTTTGCTCATTGAAATGTCCGATCATAAATTTTTTTTCTTCCCCTCACCCCACATTTTTTTAATTACCTCTCTCTTCTCATGACCAAAATTTGGGCAACGGTTGAAACTACTCTTACATGATTTTCTTTCCCAAACTCATTTTTTTCTTGTATGTTAGAATTAGCGTCTAAAATATGTTAACAAAAAAGAAATACCTTATGTCTTTGAACATTTAGTTAAGTGACTTGAATTTCACAGTAATATAATGAGGTCTCTGTTTCGACTTCTATTGCCAATTTCCTTAAAAAACCACAAAAAGAAATAAAAACTACATTAGTGAAATTTATAATAATATTATTTTCAATTTAAATCATCTTTTCTCTCAAATTACTCACCTCGATCCATAATAGTTTATTATTTTAATTATTTAAGTACTTTTATTATTATGTTGTAAATAAATATTTTTTTTTCTAAATATTTTTATAATTTAAATTAAAAATAAGTAAATTAATTATGTCATAACAGAGAAAATTAAAAATTTGGATCGATTTCTATAATTTATTTTAAATAATACAGTAATAAAAAAAGTAGAGAATATGGGAGCATCAGACGTGGATTACAGGATAGGGATCGAACCAATCAAAATGCCTCTTTTTGTCGACGTGGCGCTCTGCGCAATCAACCCTTTTCTTCAATCGCCAGCTCAGCACCCATCACAAAAAAATTTCCATGGATATCTCACGAATGGACCAAAGAAAACGTTAATCTTTTTCCTCACCAATCTCAGAGAACTTCGGCCAGGCGTCTTCGAGTTCAAATTCGCGAGCACAAGAGGTCTGTCTATAGGCAATGGCTACAGCTTCATCCATGGCGGTTGCAACTTCTGGGTTGCTGCCACGTGTCCCTCTTGCCAACAAGCCACTCGGGTGCGTCGCATTGCCTTGTCTCCCTGCTCGCTTGGCCACCCAATCTCTGTGCGCTTCTTCTTCTTCTTCCAGGAGCTTCTCTGGTATGCTTTTCTCTCTTGAGCATTTTGTCGAACATGTTGTGGGGATTTTGTTTCTGGTCTTGTGGTGTTGAATTTTGAGTGGGATTTGTGTTGATTGAGATTTCTGTTCTTTTGTGGTTTGGATTTGATGCCTTAATCTGCAACTAAAGCAGCTTACCAGTTAAATTTGTCAACAAGATTTGTTTGGAATGAAACTGTCCATAAAGTCACAAGATTTATTGACTGAATTGTAATCTAGCCACTGAATTTTGAACCATGAATCTTAGTACAATGGTAAGGAGTCTTGATTCCCCAATAATTTCTGCTCAAATCTTTGTTCTTTTTTATGTTCTTTTCCTTTAAGTTGAGTGTTAGGTGAACATGAACCTTTGCAATCTGATGCTCAATTTTTGTAGCTGGATCTTTGTTAAGATTTGGCACTTCACATTTCTCTCAAGTACAAGGTTTTCTTCTTTTGATTGGAGCTAGTGGATTTTGATATGGTGAAAAATGATTCAAAAAACTTGTTAATCTGTCTTAATCTGCAACTGAAGCAGCTTACTTGTTTAATTAGTCAGCAAGATTTGTTTGGAATGAAACTGTCCATAAAGTTAAGAGATTTAGTGACTGAATTATAATCTAGCCCGTGAATATTGAACCATGATTCTTAGTACAACGGTAAGGAATCTTGATTCCCCAAGAATTTCTGTTCAAATCTTTGTTCTTTTTTTATGTTCTTTTTCTTTAAGTTGAGTGTTAGGTGAACATGAACCTTTGCAATCTGATGCTTAATTTTTGTGGGCAAAACTCCATTTTGGCACTTCACATTTCCCTGATATACAAGGTTCCTTCTTTTGATTGGATCTAATGGATTTTGACATGGTGAAAAATGATATTAAGCACTGTTGTTACTCTTCTGAAATTCTTGATTTGCAGGAAAATGAATGAATCTGTTTGATACTCTTCATTTGTTTTGATATAGACTAACTTTGTGGTGCTACAGAAATTCAGTTTGATAAACTACTCTTCATCTGATTCTGAAATTACTTCTATTCAGTATCAGGTTATGTTTTCAAGTGTTTTGACTCATGTTACTATATTTCTTCTATGATTAGAGTCAAGGAGGTTTTCTTCAATCCAAGTCAAAGCCTCTTCAGATGAAACTTCTGTAGATTCTAGTGAATTGCTCTCAGACCTCAAGGAGAAGGTAATCATCCAATTTCCCGGTATATTTTTTTTTTTCTGATTCACAATAATCTAAATGATTGAATTAGTTTGCCATTTCCTTGTTATAGTGGGATGCTGTGGAGAACAAATCAACTGTACTTCTCTATGGTGGCGGCGCACTTGTAGCCGTCTGGCTTTCTTCCATTCTTGTTGGCGCCGTCAACTCTGTACCTCTGGTAAGCCGCCGCCTTCTCTTCTTAATTCCTTATAAAAAAAAGTCATATTAATGAACTGATTTGATCAATTCTGTATTGTGTTGTGTCTTCAGCTTCCAAAGCTCATGGAGTTAGTTGGGCTCGGATACACCGGATGGTTTGTATACCGATACCTTCTCTTCAAGGTGAGAAATCCGAAAATTGTTTCACAAATTCAGTTCATCTACTTCCTTAAACTAGAGAATTGATGATTGATATGAATTTTTTGTTGCATTGTTTCGTCAGTCAAGCAGAAAGGAACTGGCTGAAGATATTGAGTCTTTGAAGAAGAAGATTGCTGGAACTGAATGAATTGCTGTGGCTTCTTCTTGTAGTGACATGTGATCTTGGCCAACTTAACTCTTCAATGGAAGAGGAATCTTGGCCAATGTATTTATGTATACCCATGTAGAGGAATAGAGTATATGAGCTTGGCTCTCTATTCTCCATTGCTTTTGTAATTCACATGTAATGATATTTAAAGTTTGGATGTTCTGATCTTGTCTTTCATAGCATTTGTTTCAGAATTTTTATACTTAGGACTCATTTGGTATTCCTACAAAAATATGAGACATTGGATATCGGTATGGATAACATATGACATACATACCCATACCTATATCTGATATTGATACCAAACGAGTCATAATTTGTCACTTGTGTTCTTGAGTTTTTACCCAAAAGACACAAACTTTACACTTGTTTGAAATTTTCATGATTGACAGCTTCCATAGTGAATTGAATCTAACAATACCATACAAACACAAATTCAACAAATACACTGCTCAAGAACAAAAACAAAGCACCATGTCTTACTAACCATCAAATTTGATGAATACACAAACCCCAAATTGTGCTACTACAAGCATTAAATGTCAAATACCATACTACATGACCTCTAAACAGTTTGATAACTCAAAACAATATATTGAACCTCAACAACAACTGAAGTGTGTTTATATCTTATCAATGTCTTCATCTTCAAACTCAAGGTAGTCATCTGCAGCTCCTTCATCATCTTCTTCAAGCGAAGCAATACCTTCATTAAGCCTAATGTTCTCCGGCAACTCACCATAAGCCTTCAGAAGCCTAGCTTCATCAGGCATGTACTTCAGAATCACATCCGCCTTGTCATCCTGTAACAAATCAAAAAATCAAACATTCGAAACCAATTCAGATACTCAAATTCAAACTCAATTCAACAGATTCAAAGGCAAGAGCTTTTCTTTTCACAATCCCAAACCTGATAATCGCGAAGGCCGACGAGGATGATATCGCCAGCGGCGATCCAGACCTTCTTGTGCATCTTGCCGCGGATGTGACAGAGACGCTTGGTGTTGTCGATGCACATGGCTTCGCAACGGCCATTGCCGAGCATGCGAAGGACCTGAGCGTACTCCTGGCCGTCCTCCTTGAAGACGAGCTCGCGCTTCTCGTCGTCGGCCTCGTTCTTCCCTCTCTTCCTGTTCTTTCCTCCCTTTCCCTTGTTCTTCGGCATCTTCGCTCGATCTCGGCGGCGTTCGCGGAGGCGGAAATCGGGAAACCCTAATTTGTGCGCTTCGAAATTTGGGGATTTTGAGTTGTTCGGCTCTGTTTATTGCGTTATGTATACCGTCGTAAATTTGTTTGCGGAATTCGGGTCAGAATATTACCCCTTTTTTTATTCTAAAAAAATACTATTGATTTCGTTACTTTTATTAATTATAATTTATAGATAATTGTATTATTTAAATATTTATATATTGATATGAATAAATATTTAATGTTTATGTTTATCTCATGTTGAATTGACAAAAACTGAACCGACCCGAACCGTTCGAAAAAATTAAGGTTAAGACCCGAAAACTTAAATCCGAAATCCAAAATAAACCGAACACGATAAATCTGAAACTCATTGGCTTCAAACCCCAAACCCGTTAATTGACCCGATTTATTATATTTTTAGAATATATAATATATTTTTAAAATTTATAATATATTTTATTATTAAATATCACTTTTTAAATAAAATAATATTCTAATAATTGCAAAAATTGATTTTCTTGGTCTATTGGGTTAACCCGATCTGCCCAAAAACCCGCAGTGACATGGCCAGATTTGACCGACAACCCGTTATGAACCGAGCCCGATCCGACCGACCCGTTTGACTACTACCAATGTATTTAATTTGTTAGCTATCGAATGATTCTGAAGACTTATATGAAATAAAACCACTTAAAAAATCATCTGTAATGATAAAGTTTGGGTTAAATATCTTTAGCAAATTTTAAAAAATTAATAAAAATTTGAAAAGTGGGTACCAAAACATTTCTGTTTATGACAAACAACCACTAACATTATTTTAATTTATTTTTTTACTTAAAAATTCATAATACACTTAATTTCACCATTGAAGATGCTCTAAACATCAGTATTAGTGGCTAGAAGTACAACAACCACACAAAATAACACACATGAACATATAAACTTTCATATTGGATGATACCAACACTTACACAGCACTTACTGTTGCAAACCACGCCTGAAATCAAGCAGATTCAGCACGAAAACAAAAGGCTAGAAGCTCCAAACATCCATAAGACCTACATAATTACAGTCATTATACTGCTACACTACTCAAGTGCAAATCACACCTGATAAACTGACTTCAAACATTGATCCAACACTACAGCAAACAGTTAGTAGCCATAAACTGCACCCATAAACTGCAGCATCATAAACATATCTCAAGGCTGAGCCTGAGGCTTGTTGACAAGGGTAACCTCAGCTCGAATGTGTAAGACGTCGTCAATGAAATAATCGTGGTCGCCGCTCATCAACTTAGCCCACGTCATATTTAGCAGGTTCCGCGTCCCCCAACCTAAATCCCCCACCAAAGTATGGTTCTTGACCCTAAACCTGCGTTCGAATGCCTTGGATGAATTCTTCTTCACTGCAAATTCAAAATCTACAGTGCAAGATTTTGTTTCTCTCGTCTTGAGCACAAATAGACCCAATTGGTCAAGTTCAGCACTGCGCTCCGCCTTGATGAAAAACTTTTTTTCACCTATACGAAATGCATTAGATTGAAGATTTTGAAGATGTGTCCATGAGGGTTGAGTCGGTTGATTCTCCAACTCGTCCTTTTTGAGGTCAAAGTAGACGACACAAGAAGGGCGGTACACCCGTCCTGAGAAATCGCGATAGGTGGTGGTAAGGTTCTTGGAGGCATGAATAGGTTGCCCATAGGAGTCATTGACCTTGGAGAAGAGGGCTTCCGTCACAAGCTTTGAGGCTTGAAAGTGGTCAAAGTCGAGGCAAGCTAGCACTTCCTTCAATTTTGAGCTACTCATGTTTGAGAAGCATACGAACTGCGCCAACCGGTAAGTGAGGATTTGTCGACGCTCCCATTGTTCGGGATAGGATACACGGGCCCACTTCAAAATAAAGTTGAAAATATCATCTTCTGAATCCACTTGTAGACCCTCACTTCCGAGAACAACCTCTAAGGCTGAAAGAGGCAATTTCATCGCCTCTTTTTGTAACCTTCAATCAACAAGTACAAAATCAATCATCATTGACCCGATAGACCCAAGACAAGCTGAAATTTAGCTATGTGACAATAATAACTAAATTTAGTTAGAATGCACCAAAATTGATATAGGGACTAAATCCATCTCAAAGACAGTGTATCAATGCAAATCCAAATTGCTTTTCCATGAAAATATAATGAGTAGGCCACACACTTACGTCTTGAAATCCTTGAAATGGGCAGCAACATACTTCTTTGCTTCATCAATCAGTGGCTGAACTATTTCACTCACCAAAACACTCGAAGGAAGCTCCAAATAAAGAATTGCATCTTCCAGTGACATAGGAAGCTTCAACAACATCTGAATTGAATATTTCATACAAGGAATAACCTCAAACTTGTCCGCAGCGATCAGCAACTCAACCAACTCAGTGGCTGATCTTGCACAGAGTTTATTCCCATACATGAAGTTAAGAAGATCCATCAAAGTCGCTTTCTCTATTCACAAATCAATATATAAATCATCAACGCCTGAATAAAACAAGAAAGCTTCTCATTCAAAGGAGTGCGAGATAGTGCATACCAGATGCATTGATTCTCAACGACACCTCATTCCCTTGTTGCGATTCTCTCATGCCATTTTTGAACAACTGCATTACAAAGCGACAACACACATTTAAAAAAGAAGATAAACAACTCATGAAAAAAAAGGCGAGACGAAAACCCAAGTACTTTGTAGAAAAAAGGACTTTTCGCCGCGAGTATTGCGGAATTTATGTGCAAATCACACTGAATCTTTTGCTTTCCTTTTTCTGGTATTAGGAGTCTTTGAAGAGCTTGCTTTCCTTTTTCTGGTATTAGGAGTCTTTGGATCATTACTACAATCTGCATTTATAGAAGAAAACCACTCCTGATATTTCCCTCCCTTGGGCTTCTTGCTGGAACCAATAGATTCGTTGTCCGGTATGATCACAAGACGAAGAACCCGATCTGAGAAATCACTGTCATTGAATGCAAATCCGAAACCCTCCTCATTTTCATTTTCATTTTCCTCTGGAGCTACCATCTCAGGACTTGAATCTCCCATCTTAAATTACATCAATTCAAATAATTAAGCTGAATTAGAGTCCAAATAATAGCACAATCAAGACCTGATGAAAGCAAGCTCTATAGTTAAATATTAGGCATCCGAATCAAATACAAAGGCACCCCACTGAAACATTCAAATTCAAGAATGAATAGCAATAATCCTTCAATTTTGCAATCTAAACTATTAATGAAAGTTCACTTAAACAACACAGAGAAAGCAATTTGTCACCTTATATCAACACAGAGAAAGCTAGGGCTCTTCTCTTCTTCACTCCTCTTTCTATCGCGATTTCAGACAAAATGATCCCCATTTCCCTTTGTTTTAACTTTATTTTTAATTTTTATTAAACCAATTGGGCTTAAAAATGTTGGGCTAACAGATCATAAAGCAATTGGGCGTTTTTTTAAAATGTGGACGATGGGAAATAAGGCCACTAGACATTGAATCATGAACTAAATCATAAGAGCACAAGGGGAAATTTCAATCATGGAGGTTAATTAGTGTAAGATGGGAAATATGGACACTAGACAGGAATCATGAAGTAAATCATAAGAGCATAAGGGGAAATTTCATACAGAAAACCCCAAATTCGGGGAACGGCAAAATTAGGGTTCTTCAGAAGAATTCGAACAGCGAAATTAGTCATGAATCATACCTGTACGAGATTTGAAGACAAGCCGAACCCACCCTGCCTGATTATCATTATCAACAGCTTTAATCAAACGATTAAGCTCAATAATATAAATCATTTTCAAGTCTCCCCCAAAAAAACACATAGCAAAGCAACGAGTTTGATGTCGAAACATAGCACATTGCCATATGTGTTTGGCATTTACATAACATTCATAGACCACCAAAATTACATGTCATTTTACTGTTACTGCTCAGTGTATAGACAGCCATCCAAAACATAATTCATAAATGTCAAGAGTTATGAGTTATTGACGACGGTAATCTCAACTTGAAGATGTAAGATGTCGTCGCTGAAATAATCGCTGTTGTCACTGATGAACTCGGTCCATGAGATTCCCAACAAGTCTATCCTCCCCCAGCCATTGTCCTCAAAACACTTGTTTTTGGCCTTGATCTTGCTTTGGAACTCCTTAGAGAAGTTGTTCATCACTGCAAATTCATAATCTAAAGTGCATGTTTCTGAACCTTTTACCCTATCCAGAAATAGACCCAAGTGGTTTTCTTGTTCTCGTATGCAGCGTTGTGCAAAGAGGAAAAGTTGTTTTCCACCTACATAGAATGGCCGAGAATCGATTTGTTCTGATGGCGATAGACTCTTCAACTCTTCTTTTTTTAGGTCAAAGTAGATGACACAACATGGCCTATAGACGCGTCCTAAGAAATCGCAGTTGGGGGTTGCAAGGTCCGTTGAGGCATGGACGTGTTGCCCACGGGAGAGTTCAACCTTGGAGAAGAGGGCTTCCATCACGAGCTTTGAGACTTGTTCATGGTCAAACTCGGGGCAAACTAGCACTTTCTTCAGCTTGGAGCTACTCATGTTTTGGAAACATATATTCTTTACTAAACGCTTGCTAAGGATTTCACGACGCTCTTCTAGTTCGGGATAGTGTGCACGGGCCCACTCCAAGAGAAAGTCATATACATCATCTTCTGAAGCCACTTGGAGACCCTCGCTCCCCAGAACAACCTCTATTGCAGAAAGAGACAATTCCATCGTCTCTTCTCGTGACCTTCAAAATCAACAAAGAAAAATCAATGCAAATTATCCTCTCTTTATGATTAGAAGATAATAATGAACAGCTTATATAACTTACTTGCTGAAATCCCTATAACGGGCAACAATATACTGTTTTGCTGCATCAATCAACGGCTTAACTATATCGCTCACCAAAAGACTTGAAGGAAGCTCCAGATAAAAAAGAGCATGTTCCAATGACAAAGGAAGCTTAAGCAACATCTGAATTGAATATCTCATACACAAAGTAACCTCAAACTTGTCCGCCGCTATCAACACACCAATCAAATCAGCGGCTGAAGTTGCCCTCAGTTTGTTTTCATACATAAATTTGAGCACATCCATCAAACTTGCTTCCTCTGTTCAGATACAAAAATAGAATTTATCAAGGTCTAATTAAACTCTTCTTCATTCAAGGGAGTTTAAAGATTGTGCATACCACGTGCATTGATCCTCAAGGACACATCATTCTTGTCTTGTGATTCTCTCATCCCATTTTTGAACAACTACATTGCAAATGTACACACATTTTAAAAAGATGAACATCAACTCATGAAAAAAAGAGTGAAGAAATCATATACCTTGTAGAAAAAGGGACTTTTTGCAGCTAGAATAGCAGAATTTATGTGCAAAGTTACAATCTTTACACCATCACAAAGCTCTGAATCTTTACTATGATCTACATGTACAGATGAAAACCATTCATGATATTTCTCTCCCCTGAGATTCTCACCGGAAGCAATAGATTCGTCGTCTTGTATAATCTCAAGACGGAGAACCCGATCGGAGAAATCGAAATCATTGAACGCAAATCCGAAAATTTCCCCATTTTCCCTTGGAACTACCACATCCGTACTCGAATCTCCCATTTCTAAACCTCACCCTGTCAGATTATCATAATCAACAGCTTTAATCAAAGGATTAAGCTCAATTACAGTTCAAATAATAGCACAATTAAGACCAGAAAGCAACTTTCTGGTGTCAAATTTCAACGTAAACCGCTGAAAAACAACAACGATCCTTCAATTTTGCAGTCTAGTCTAATAATGAAAGTGAAGTAAAGATACAGAGAAAGCAATTGATCACCTTTCGCCCAGAGATTTCCAACTTGCGATTACAAAGCAATTGTTGAAGATTGTGAGTGGAATATTGGCAATCGAAGGAGTTCAAAAAAGGAGCTTCACGGAAGATTCCTGAAGAAGATTTTTACTGAAGTAAATAAAACTTTTTTTTTCTACCCCTTTTTCCGGGTATTCTTTTTCCAAATCATGTAAATTTTACAAAAGCATCCATTTAAAATGAAATTGCAGGAAACTGCCCACATAAAAGGAAACTCAACTTTTGCAAAATCGATCCCAATTTTTTTTTTACTTAAAATACTCATTACCATTGAAGATACTCTAAGCATCGGTATTGGTGGCGAGAATTAGAACCACACAAAATTAAAACACATGAACGTATAAAACTTTCATATTGGATGATACAATGACTTCAAACAAAGATTACAATTAAAGTTAGGGAAATTTAATTTAGTAAGATTTAACTATTAAAATATTAAAATTTCATAACCTAACCATCCCAATTTGAATTTATAAAGGAGGATTGTTTAAAAATTTAAGTGTTTTAAGAGTTGAATCCTACTAATTTAAGGGTGATGAACATAATGGTATGCTTGAAATTAACTAATCTGAACCGGAGAGGGGCATCAACGGAAAAAGACAAAACCTCAAGCGTACTAAGAGGAATAATTTTTTTTCTTGGACACAGAAAAAAAAAGGCAAAACCTTAGGAACACAAAAGGAATTTCCCTTAAAGTTATAATAAAGCTGATTCAGCACGAAAACAAAAAGCTAGAAGCTCCAAACATTCATATGACCTACATAATTACAGTCATTGTACTGCTACTATTCAGTGCAAATCACACCTGATATAATGACTTCAAACATTAATCTAACACTACAGCAAAAAGTTAGTAGCTCCAAACATTCCCAGACCTCCAAAATTACAACCATTTTACTCTTACTGTTAGTGCTTAGACAGCCACAAAATGCATCCTAAATATATGTCAAGGCTGAGAGTTGTTGACAAGGGTAATCTCAGCTCGAAGATGTAAGATGCCGTCAATGAAATAATCGCAGTCGTCACTCATGAAGTCTGCCCACGACATTTTTAACAGGTTCCGCGACCCCCAACCAAGGTCCCCCGATATAAGATTGTTGACCTTAAGCTTGCTTTCGTAGTCCATGGATGATTTCTTCATAACTGCAAGTTCAAAATCTATAGTGCAAGATTCGGCGTCTTTTGCCTTGCACACAAATAGACCGAATTTTTCATGTTCTGTATTACGTCCTGCTCGGAGGAAAAGCTTTTTTTCCACCTAGACAAAATGTATGAGATTGAAGATATCTCGATGTGGGAAGAAGACTCTTTAACTCGTCTTTTTTGAGATTAAAGTAGACGATACAACGGTTAAAGTGGACAGCACAACGAGGGTTGTAGACGCGTCCTGAAAAATTAGAGTCCTTTGCGGCACGGATGTGTTGCCCAGATGAGAGTTCAGCCTTGGAGAAGAGGGCTTCCATCACAAGCTTTGAGACTTGTTTACGGTCAAAATCGGGGCAAACTAGAGCTTCCTTCAGTTTGGAGCTACTCATGTTTGGGAAATGTACGAACAATGTCAACCGGTTAGTGAGGATTTCTCGGCGCTCTTCTAGCTTGGGATAGTATACGCGGGCCCACTTCAAGATAAAGTCGAAAACATCATCTTCTGAACCCACTTCAAGACCCTCACCTCCGAGAACAACCTCTAAGGCAGAAAGAGGCAATGCCATTGCCTCTTTTTGGGACCTTCAGATTCAAATCAATTGAAATCCATATTGCTGTTAGATGGAAACGATAACGAGAGGCCACACAAATCAAATTGCAGTTGCACTTACTTGGAGAAATCCTTGTGACAGGAAACAACATAGTTCTTTGCTTCATCAAACAGTGGCCGAACTATTTCACTCATTAAAACACTTGAAGGAAGCTCAAGATAAAAGAGTGCATATTCCAACGACATGGGAAGCTTAAGCAACATCTGAACGCAGTATCTCATACAAGAAATAACCTCAAACTTGTCGGCAGCGATCAGTAACTCTACCAAATCAGTGACTGAAGTTGCACAGAGTTTATTCCCATACACAAATTTAAGCAGATCCATCAAACTTGCTTCCTCTGTTCACAAATCATTATATAATTTATTATTATCTAATTAAAGAAAGAAAACTTTTCATCTAAAGGAGTGCGAGATAGTGCATACCGGATGCATTGATTCTCAAGAACACATCATTCCCTTGTTGTGATTCTCTCATGCCATTTTTGAACAACTACATTACAAAATGGAAACACATTTTAACAGACATAATAACAATGACAACAACTCTCAAAAAAAGGAAGGAAGAAAACATATACCTTGTAGAAAAAGGGGCTTTTTACGGCGAGGATAGCAGAATTTATGTGCAAAGTTACAACTTTGGCACCATCATAAGACCCAGGATCTATTGCTTTCCTTTTTCTAGTAGTACGAGTCTTTGAATCTTTACTACAATCTGCATGTATAGACGAAAACCATTCATGATATTTCACTCCCCTGAGCTTCTTGCTGGAATCAATAGGTTCATTGTCCGGTATGATCACAAGACGGAGAACCCTATCTGAGAAATCACAGTCATTGAATGCAAATCCGAAATTCTCCTCATTTTCCTTTGGAGCTACCATCTCAGCACTTGAATCTCCCATCTTAAATTTCACCCTACTTGATAATAAAAGACATCTTACATCAAATCAAATAATTAAGCTGAATTAGAGTCCAAATAATAGCACAATCAAGACCTGAAAGCAAGCTCTATAGTTACATTATTACACATTTCCTGTCAAAAATGAAGGCACACCACTGAAAGATTTAAGAAGAATAGCAATAATCCTTCAATTTCACAATCTAATCTACTGATGAAAGTTCACTTAAACTACAGAGAAAGCAATTTGTCGCCTTTTTCTCATAGAATTTATCATACAAAAGTACCTTTCTTTTTAATCACCTCTCTGACCTTCACTCTCCCAAATGCCCCAAATGCACCCGCAGACAATGAAGAACCCAAATGCAAGCTCATGATTCAACAGCCATAGTCACACATTGCAGAGATACCTCCAGAGAACTCATATGTTTATTAGCATAAGAGCATAAGGGGAATTTCAATCATGGAGGTTAATTAGTATAAGAGCATCATGAACTAAACCATACTTCGCAAACAGCAAACCTCAAATTAGGGAAACGACAAAATTAGGGTTCTTCGGAAGAATTCAAACAGCGTAATTAGTCATGAAGCATACCTGTACGAGATTTGCCTTCAATGGAAGTTGAAGAGGGGTAGAAACGGAGTCGAAAAAGAAGAAGAAGAGAGGTTGAAGACAAGCCGAACACACACTGAGTTGAAAATGGAGGGAAATTGCAGGGGCGGGGAACATTCCAGAGGAAAACTTTTATTTATTTATTCAAAATAATATTAACTTTCCCTTTCACTAATTTTGCTATTAGGGCTATAATCGAGTCGAATCGAGTCGAGCTCGGTTAAAAATAGGTAAGCTCGAGTTCGAATGCGAGCTTAGTTCAGGCTTAGCTCGAGCTCGAGTTTGAGCTTGATTAATTTAAATATTCACCGAGCTCGAGTTTGCTCGCGAACCTCTCATTTAATTTTTTCGAGAGACAAATACGTGAACAACTCGTTTACTTAATCGATTATACAAGCAAATAAAACTGAAATTTAAAGAGAAAAAGACGATACTGTACCAGTTTCAAACATCAATTCCAATAATATACCCTTAGCTGAATTGTTTGACAAAACTAACCTGTGACAAGAATTTGGACAATAATACCCCTAAAATAACTACTAGAGATCTCTCAAATATACGTCTAAGCAAAAATTCCCTATTTTCACTAAGGATGGAGAAATAATAGAAGTAACATAATATATTAATATGATAAGCTCTAAGGCCGGCTTCTTGCCTTAAGATAATCTCTGTAACACAAAATCCATAACATATAGCCATATAGGAGTACTTTTTCTTCCAATTATATTTTTTCATCCCCCAAACAAAACTAACCGATGATCTCGGCTTAGACCTCAAGCCTTAGGGTTGTTAACGAGGCTAATTTCAGCTCGAAGATGTAGGATGTCGTCGATGAAATAGTCGTTGTCATCACTCATGAACTCGGTCCAAGGAATCCTCAACATGTCCGGCAACCCCCAACCAGAGTCATCGACCAAAGTATGGTTCTTGACCTTGATCCTGCTTTCGAACTCCTTTGTTGACTTCTTCATAACGGCAAGTTCAAAATTCAAATTGCAAGTTTCTGAACTGGCTTCCCTTTTCAAAAATAGACCAAATCGGTCTTCTTTCTGCCCGCAATAAGCCGAGAGGTAAAGCCATTTTCCACCTAGGCAGAAATGTGGAGAATCGATATAATCCGATGGGAAAAGATCCGCACACTCTTCTTTTTTTAGGTCAAAGTAGAAAACGCAACGGTCAAAGTGGACAGCACAACAAGGTTTGTAGACGCGTTTCAAACAATTACAGGTGGTGGTTGCAAGATCCTTTGAGGAATGGATGTGTTGCCCACATGAGACTTCAACCTTTGAGAAGAGCGCTTCTACCACAAGCTTTGAGGCTTGTTCATGGTCAAAGTAACGACAAATTAACACTTGCTTCAACTTTGAGCTACTCATGTTTGGGAAACATATCAACTTCACCAAGCACTTGGTGAGGATTTCTCGACGGTCATCTAGCTTTGGATAGTGTGCACGGATCCACTTCAATATAAAGTCATAAACATCATCTTCTGAAGTCACTTGGAGACCCTCGCTCCCCAGAACAACCTCTATTGCAGAAAGAGACAACTCCATCGCCTCTTCTTGAGTCCTTCAACCAACAAGTACAAATGAATGCAAATCCAAATCACTTTCCCATAAAAAAATAATGAAGCCACACACATCAAATTGCAATAGCACTTACTTGGTGAAATCCTTGTAACGAGCAAAAATATACTTCTTTGCTTCATCAACCAGTGGCTTCACTATGTCACTCACCAAAACACTCGAAGGAAGCTCCAAATAAAGAAGCGCATTCTCCAGTAACATAGGAAGCTTCAACAACATCTGAATTGAATATCTCATACAAGAAGTAACCTCAAACTTGTCCGCAACGATCAATAAATCTACCAAATCATTGACCGAAGTTGCACAAAGTTTATTTCCATACATAAAGTTTAGAAGTTCCATCAAAGTTGCTTCCTCGGTTCACATATCAATATAGAATTTATTAATGCCTAATTATACCAATTAAGAAACATTACATTTTATTCAAAGGAGTGCAAGTCGTCGGATCATACCAGATGCATTGATTCTCAAGGACACATCGCTCCTATGTTGTAATTCTCTCATGCCATTTTTGAATAACTGCATTGCAAATTTATTACGCATCGGGAAAAATAGGCCGGATAATCAACAACTCATGAAAAATGAAGGAAGAAAACACATACTTTATAGAAAAATGGGCTTTTTGCAGCAAGAATAGCAGAATTTATGTGCAAAGTTACAACTTTGGCACCATCACAAGACTTTGAATCTTTACTATGATCATCATCTACATGTATGGAAGAAAACCATTCATGATATTTCCCTCCCCTGAGCTTCTTATCCGAATCAATAGATTCGTCGTCTGGTACGATCTCAAGGCGGAGAACCCGATCGGAGAAATCAAAATCATTGAATGCAAATCCAAAACTCTCCTCATTTGCTCTTGAATTTCCCATCTTAAATCTCTTTTCCTGCCGGATTATAAAAGACAACTTTGCATAAGAGAACTTGCAATTACAAAAAATCAAATACTTAAACTCAGTTAGAATCCAAATAATAGCAAAATTTAACTAGACATGTCTCGTCTAATTAATATGGACGTACAAATGTAAGTTAAAAAATCAGAGAAAGCAAAGCTGCTTACCTTTCACAAGATTGTTAACGGAGCTAGAGAAGTTGCAGGGATGAGGGAATTGGAGAAGAAAGATTCACAAATAAATACAAGGAGGTAATTACTACATAATCTTGAAAAAATGTAAAACCTATGGAATTAGGAGGTAAATATTAATTACTACATAATACGAGGAGGTTTTTTCGGTTTTGGAATTAGGACAATGATTTATTTTGAAGTGAAAACTCGAAATTTTATAGAAAAATACATTTTTTTTTGTAGAAGTTTGACGGACATGATAAAATCCAAAACGTTGATCTAAATCTAACTCAAAATTTATTTTGGTTTTGGAATTACTATTTTTTCAAAATTCAATCAATAAAAGAAAAGAAAGACTTATCAGTTATGTTTGTTAACTAAATGTTTTGGATTAATAGAAGCAGCATAAATTCCACTAGATAATTTCAATTCATTGACAAATTCCAAAATCCGTAAGAAAAACTATTTCTTCCAATTTGTTTTAACCATCCACCAAACAGAACTCAACGATGATCTAAATCAAACAATCATTTTACTCTTACTATTAGTGCTTAAACAACTCTAAAAAGCATTATGGATGTATGTCAAGGCTTAGGGTTGACAAGGGTAATCTCAGCTCGAAGATGTAAGATGCCGTCAATGAAATAATCGCAATCGTGACTCATGAAGTTAGCCCACGAGATACTTAACAGGTTTCGCGACCCCCAACCAAGGTCCCCCAAAGTACGGTCCTTGACCTTTAACTTGCTTTCGAACTCCTTGGATGATTTCTTCTTCACTGCAAAATCAAAATCTATAGTGCAAGTTTCTGTGTCTTTTGCCTTGCGCACAAATAGACCAAATTCATCATGTTCTCTATTACGTCCCGCCCAGAGGAAAAACAGTTTTCCACCGAGACAAAATGTATGAGATTGAAGATATGCCGATGTGGGAAGAAGACTCTTTAACTCGACTTTTTTGAGGTCAAAGTAGACGACACAACGAGGCCAGTAAGTACGTCCTAAGAAATTGCAATAGGTGGTTGTAAGGTTCTTTGAGGCATGAATATGTTGCCCATATGAGAGTTCAAGCTTGGAGAAGAGGGCTTCCACCACAAGCTTTGAGGCTTGTTCATGCTCAAAGTCGGGGCAAACTAGTACTTCCTTCAACTTTGAGCTATTCATGTTTGGGAAGCATATAAACTTCACCAAATGCTTGGTGAGAATTTCTCGACGCTCTTGTAGATCAGGATAATTTGCACGGGCCCACTTCAATATAAAGTCATATACATCATCTTCTGAAGTCACTTGGAGACCCTCGCTCCCCAAAACAACCCCTATTGCAGAAAGAGACAATTCCATCGCCTCTTCTTGAAACCTTCAATCAAAAAGAAACAATCAACGCAAATGCAAATCACTTTTTCCATGAAAATATAATGAAGCCACACACTTCAAATTGCAGTAGCACTTACTTGGTGAAATCGTTGTAACGGTCAACAACATACTTCTTTGCTTCATCAATCAGTTGCTGAACTATTTCACTCCCCAAAACACTTGAAGGAAGCTCCAAATAAAGAAGTGCACATTCTAATGACATAGGAATCTTAAGCAACATCTGAATTGAATATCTCATACAAGAAGTAACCTCAAACTTGTCCGAGACGATCAATAAATCTACCAAATCATTGACTGAAGTTGCACTAAGCTCATTCCCATACATAAAGTTAAAAAGCTCCATCAAAGTTGCTTCCTCTATTCACATATCAAAATAGAATTTATTTAGGTCTAATGAAAAATAAGAAAAAAAACATTAAATATCTTTCGAAGGAATGCTAGATGACACATACCGGACGCATTGATTTTCAAGGATACATCATTCTTGTGTTGCGATTCTCTCATGCCATTTTTGAATAACTACATTGCAATTTGATTACATATTTTGACATGCATTATAATGCGCGATTCAAACAGACTCAAGATAAACAACAAACTCATGAAAAAAGGAAGAAAACATATACCTTGTAGAAAAATGGACTTTTTGCGGCGAGGATAGCAGAATTCATGTGCAAAGTTACAACTTTCACTCCATCATTCGACCCTGAAACTTTTTTCTTCTTTCTACTCCGACGATATTTCTCTGCCCTAGAATCAATAGATTCATTCGGTATGATCTCAAGACGAAGAACACGATCTGAGAAATCGAAATCGTTGAATGCAAATCCGAAATTCTCCTCGTTTGTCCTTGAAACTAACATCTTAGAACTTGAATCACCCACCATCTTAAATCTATCGAAGATAATACCAACACTATTATTTAAGTCCAGATTATGCACAAGATAGAAGCTACGTTGGAGATTATACTAACACCATTATTAGAGTCCGGATTATAGCACAATTAATTAAGACTAATATATAGCAACATCTATAGTTAAAATCAAAGAAATTAAGCACTTACTCACCTTTCATAAAAGATTTCAGACTTGCAAAGCCAACCAAGATTGTTAATGGAGTCTCGTCAAAAGATTTAATTGAGAATGATGTACGTACGATATACTACATGAATCTTGAGAAAGTAGCTAGTAATCGGAGAATAAGAAAAAAAGTTTCTATATTCTTATCGTTTTAATTAATATATATAATAAGTTTATGATATATAATATATCTTTGTGTATTTGATACGGAATAAATAAGATAACAAGTCAACAATATATTTTTGTGTATATTTTTATGCATATAGTCAAATTTTGAAGATAATAGTTTCAAAAAATAACATTTACTAGTTTTACTCGTCATGTACGACTACGATTCGATATTTTATAAACATTATAAATAGGATATTAATAAATAAAAATATAATATTAATATAAGTAATTTATTGCTTGTAGACTGTATAATTTTTTTTTATCAAATATTATATTCTTCACATTTTATTACTTTTTATTTACGTAAATTTAGGGTTTATCAAATATTTTAATACATCTATTGAATATTTTATTATCTATTTTTATAAATCTTAAAATTATAAATATTTATCATTTGTTTTTTATAAAAGAAAATCATTATATATCTATAAATAAATTCTTCAAAAGATATATGCTAAAATATTTATATTTATTCTAAATATTTTATCTTTGATCTCAAATACTTGTATAAGGAAGTTTTTAAAAGATATCGTTATACTAAATAGATATTTGTTTGATGTTAAAGATAGATTTAAATAGTTAAAGAATAATTTAATAAAAAAGTTAAAATATTAAGAATTAAAATTAATTTTATAATTATAAGGTGGGGCCAGAATCGTTCTGGTGGCTCGAAAAGGAACAACTTTAATATATAGTTATAGATAAATAATGGATAGATATCTTAGATATGAAAAATAATATTCTTTTATTCATTTTTGGATATTTTTTCACAATTTGCCTTTAAGGATATTGGTTACTATTGTTTAGATAGATTTTTTCTAAATTCAATCAATAAAATAAAAATAAGAAAGACTTATCACCATAGGTTTGTTACCTTTGTAGGCAGGTTAATTAATTAATGAAGTGATGCTGTTATTTTTACACTTCAACCACACAAACAAATAAACCCCTATTACAAAATAAATAAATCGAAATGACAAAGAATCGATAATTAATAGAAGCAGCATAAATTCCAGTAGATAATTTCAATGAAAAATTCCAAAATCCATAAAAAAAACTTTTACTTCCAATTTATTTTTTATTTTTTTGTACCATCCACTCAAACAAAACTAAACAATGATCTAAATCAAAGAAGAGTTCGAACGTAAACAAAAAGATCTCGACATTCCATGACCTCCAAAATTACAATCATTTTATTCGTACTATTAGTGCTTAAACAACCTATAAAGCATTATATAAATGTCAAGGCCTAGGGTTGACTAGGGTAATCTCAGCTCGAAGATGTAAGATGTTGTCAATGAAATAATCGCAGTCGTCACTCATGAAGTCAGCCCAAGAGATTTTAACAGGTTCCGCGACCCCCAACCAAGGTCCCCCAAAGTACAATCGTTGATCTTAAGCTTGCTTTCGAACTCTTTTGATGATTTCCTCTTCACTGCAAATTCATAATCTATAGTGCAAGATTCCGTGTCTTTTGCCTTGCACACAAATAGACCAAATTCGTCATGTTCTTTATGACGTCCCGCCCGGAGGAAAAGCAGTTTTCTACCTAGACAAAATGTATGAGATTGAAGATATCTCGATGTGGGAAGAAGGCTTTTTAACTCGTCTTTTTTGAGGTCAAAGTAGACAACACAATGAGGCCGGTAAACCCGTCCTAATAAATTGCAATAGATGGTTGTAAAGTTCTTTGAGTCATGAATATGTTGCCCATAGGAGAGTTCAACCTTGGAGAAGAGGGCTTCCACCACAAGCTTTGAGGCTTGTTCATGCTCAAAGTCAGGACAAACTAGCACTTCCTTCAACTTTGAGCTACTCATGTTTGGAAAACTTATAAATTGTGCCAACCGCTTGGCGAGGATTTCTCGACGCTCATCTAGCTTAGGATAGTGGGCACGAGCCCACTTCAATATGAAGTCATAAACATCATCTACTGACATCACTTTGAGACCCTCGCTCCCCAGAACAACCTCTATTGCAGAGAGAGGCAGTTCCATTGCCTCTTCTTGAGACCTTCAACCAACAAGTAAATATGAATCCAAATCCAAATCTCTTTCCCAAGAAAAAATAATGAAGCCACACACATCAAATTGTAGTAGCACTTACTTGGTGAAATCCTTGTAATGACCAACAATATACTTCTTCGCTTCATCAATCAGTGGCTGAACTATGTCACTCACCAAAACACTTGAAGGAAGCTCAAGATAAAGAAGTACATTTTCCCGTGACATAGGATGCTTAAGCAACCTCTCAATTGAATATCTCATACATGAAGTAACCTCAAACTTGTCCTCAACGATCAATAAATCTACCAATTCAGTGACTGAAGTTGCCCAGATTTTATTCTCATATATAAACTTAAGAAGCTTCATCAACGTTGCTTCCTCTGTTCACATATCAATATAGAATTTATATTACTCCTTATTCATACTAAAAAAAGGAGCGCAAGACGAATCATACCAGATGCACTGATTCTCAAGGACACATCACTCTTGTGTTGTGATTCTCTCATGCCATTTGTGAATAACTACATTGCAAATTAATCACACATTGTAACGCGCAGATTAGGATAAACAAAAAACTCACGAAGAAGGAATGAAGAAAGCATATACCTTGTAGAAAAAGGGACTTTTTGAAGCTAGGATACGAGAGTTTATGTGCAAAGTTACAACTTTAGCACCATCATAAAACTTCGAATCCGGACTATGATCCGCATTCATAGAGTCCTCATCCGGTATGATCTCAAGACGGAGGATCCGATCTGAGAAATCAAATTCATTGAACGCAAACCCGAAATTCTCCTCATTCGTCGTTTCAACTACCATCTTCGAACTCGAATGTCCCATCTTATATATCTCTCGATCCTTGCCTTGCTATATATCAAAAGAGAAGTTACAAGAAACTCAGAGTACTGCCCATGAGAGTCGAACCGAAAACCTCTGGGTACTATCCTTAAGACTTAACCAATTGATTAGATACCGAAGGCCATGCACATAACATAATTTGTTACAAGAAAAGTTACCAATGTAGGACGCCAAAAGTAATTGCAGAAAAGTAATTCTAGCACCAATTAGTTAATATTTGAAACCGTAATGATTAACCAACATGACGATTGCCCAAACAATATAAACAACATGCTAAGATTCCCCAAATAAGATTAACATAAGGTCAGTTTTGCAATCTAATCTTCTACCAAACAATTTTTTATTTTTTTTTGCAATTTAATCTTCAGAGAAAACAGATGTACTCACCTTAATTTCACTCAGGGATTTCAGAGTTGTTAATGGAGAGTTGACAATAAAATTTGAGTTCAAACTTAATTGAGAGAAGATGCACAGATATTAAAAAAACTCCGTGACGAGGGGAAATAATTAATTTCGAGAATGAGGTAAATTCTGTTATTAAAGTTACTTACCTTATAAAATTAAAAAAAAAGCCATGATATAAACATCGGAATTTTTTTTATCCAGCTAATGTTTCTATTATTTTTAGATCAAATGTGTAAATAGTAATTATATATGTGTAGAAGCTTATTATTTCTTTTGATCAAGATATTAATTTTTTTTGGTAAAATCTTTTTATCACGATATTAATTTTTTTTGGTAAAATCTTTTTATCACGATATTAATTTTTTTTGGTAAAATCTTTTTATCAAGATATTAATTTTTTTTGGTAAAATCTTTTTATCAAGATATTAATTTGGATCCTAACTGAAATACTTTTTTTTTGGTGGAAGGATCCTAACTGATATACTAATTTCTCTCTTTTTTTACTGTCAACGGGAGAAGACACGATAAATTCTGTAATTAAATTTAGTTATTAAAATTTCTATGATTTCATAATTTTTTATAAAAAAAAAATTAAAATCACTATGATTTCATAATTTTTTATAATAAAAAAATTGTAAGTCTCAGTGTCTCACAAGTTAATGTTCCTAATATATCATATTGGCAAGTTAACTAAGAATTAAATCAGATTCAGCACAGAAATTAAACAAAACGCAAATTCAAAGTCTAGAGTGCCTTACAAAAATAAAAGGGCTTAACTCCATAAAATGGTAATTAACTCACATAAAATGGCTTACACAAATAAAAGGGCTTAACATTACAATAATCATGTTAGTTTTACTTAAAGTGCTTAAGACAACCATAATATCAAGATCTAAGAGTTGTTGACGAGCGTAATCTCAGCTCGAAGATGTAAGACGCCGTCGATGAAATATTCGTTGTCATCACTCATGAACTCGGTCCACGAGATTCCCAATAAGTTGTCCCATCCCCAGCCGCGGTCCTCTAAAGTAATGTTCTTTGCCTTTGTCTCGCTTTGGAACTTTTTGGACGATTTGTTCATCGCTGCAAATTCAAAATCTAAAGGGCTGTACTTCCAATTTTTTTAGCATCCACTCAAACAAAACTAAATGATGATCTACATCAAAGAAGAGTTCGAACGTAAACAAAAAGATCCAGACATTCCATGACCTCCAAAATTAAAATTAAATGCATTATAAATAAACGTCAAGGCCTAGGGTTGACTAGGGTAATCTCAGCTCGAACATGTAAGATGTTGTCAATGAAATAATCGCAGTCGTCACTCATGAAGTCAGCCCACGAGATATTTAACAAGTTCCCCGACCCCCAACCTTCGTACCCCAAAGTACAATTATTGGCCTTAAACTTGCTTTCGAACTCCTCGGATGATTTCTTCATCACCGCAAATTCAAAATCAATAATGCAAGATTTCATGCCTTTTGCCTTGCACACAAATAGACCGAATTCGTCATGTTCTTTATCACGTCCCGCTGAGAGGAAAAACTTTTTTCCACCTAGAAAAAATGTACGAGAATCAATATATATCGATGGGCGAATCAGACTCTTTAACTCGTCTTTTTTGAGGTCGACGCAGACAACACAACGAGGCCTATAGATGCGTCCTAAGAAATCACGGTTGGTGGTTGAAAGGTCCTTTGATGCATGAATTTGTTGCCCCAATGAGATTTCAACCTTCGAGAAAAGGGCTTCGACCACAAGCTTGGACACTTGTTCTTGGTCAAAGTTAGGGCAAATTAAAATTTCCTTCAGCTTGGAGCTACTCATGTTCGGGAAACACAAGAACCGCGTCAAGCGCTTTGTGAGAATTCCTTGGCGCTCGTCTAGCTTGGAATAATGTGCGCAAGCCCACTTCAATATAAAATCCAAAACATCATCTTCTGAATATACTTGGAGACCCTCACTCCCGAGAACGACCTCTAAGGCAGAAAGAGGCAGTTCCATGGCCTCTTCTTTGGACCTTCAATCAACAAGTAAAAAATCAATGCAAAATCCAAATCGCTTTTCCACGAAATTAATATAATGAGGCTAGTAACACTTACTTGGTGAAATCCTTGTAACGAGCAACAATATACTTCTTTGCTTCATCAACTAGTGGCTGAACTATGTCACTCACCAAAACACTCGAAGGAAGCTCCAAATAAAGAAGTGCGTTTTCGAGTGACATAGGAAGCTTCAACAACATCCGAATTGAATATCTCATACAAGAAGTAACCTCAAATTTGTCCGCAACGATCAATAAATCTACCAAATCATTGACTGAAGTTGCACTAATTAAGCTCATTCCCATACATAAATTTAAGAAGCTCCATCATAGTTATCAATATAGAATTTATTTACATCTAACGAAAATACGAAGAAAAAACACTTTAAATTTCATTCGAAAGAGTGCAAGATGACGCGTACCAGATGCATTGATTCTCAAGGTCACATCATTCTTCGTCTGTGATTCCCTCATGCCATTTTCGAATAACTACATTGCAAATTAATAACACACTTTAACGAACATAATAAGATAAACAACAACTCGAAAAACAAAAGGAAGAAAACATATACATTGTAGAAAAAGGGGCTTTTTTCGGCGAGGATAGCAGAATTTACATGCAAAGTTAAAACAACTTTGGCATCATCACAAACTTGTTTTTTCTTTGAATTTTTACTATGGTGATGTTTCTTTCTACTGAGTTTCTTGCTTGAATCAACAAATTCATCTGGTATAATAATCTCAAGATGAAGAACCCGATCTGAGAAATCAAATTTGGTGAATGCAAATTGGAAATTCTCCTCATTCGCCCTTGAAACTAATTTGTCAGAACTTGAATCTCCCATCTTAATTAAATGTTCCCTGTCTGATAATCAAACACAATTTTCATAAGAGAACTTGCACAAGATAAAATTAAGCACAATTAAGGCTAATAGTAATAGCAAATTAAGCACCTGCTCACCTATCATCAAGATTGTTAATGGCGACTTGCCAAAAGATCAAAACCGAGTATTAGTTTAAAGTGACGAGGGGGTAATTAATTATACTACAGGAAGTTTTTGCAATCTTTTCATTTAAATATGAATTTTTTTTTCCAAATTAAAACCCTAATATTGGAAAGCATATATAAAACCGTTTTAAAAAATTAAAACATATCTTTGTGCATATCTTTATGTATTACATATTTACGTATAATGAATTTTTGAAGATAATATTTAAAAAAAAACATGTACAAATAATTGGTAAATATTTTAGAACTTTGAAGAATAGTATTTTTTGTAATTAATTTTTTGGATTATTTGGTCACAAATTGCCTTAAGAATATTACTTTTTATTTTTTATATAGATTTTTTTCCTTTTGAAGGATAAGAAACTAATTCTAATAACCTTTCTAGGCAAGATAATAGATTAGGGGATTTTCTATCTTCTGCCCATAGGATAAGTATCTTGTTTTAAAAAAATTATTATTTTTAATTATTTAGTGATTAATTTTTTTTTTCCAACTGTTTGATCACGGTTCGAATTCGGTAGAGTTTGTTTGAAACTCTATGGGTGGAGTTTTAAAACTCTATAGCAGGATACCTTAGATTCAATCAAGATGGCTAACCACAAAGGAATACTGTTAATAGTTTTCTACAATCACATAAGTTGTGTACTTGTGTGGTAAAATCGTTTTTTTTTTTTTTTTTACAGTTTAACCACAAAAACAAACGGCACACTACAAAATAAACAAATCAGTGATTCGACCCAAAAAAACAAAAACAAATCAATGAAATCAAAATGACAAAAGTATCGAGAATTAATAGATGTAGCATAAATTCCATTAATATAATTTCAAAAAACAAATTAAAAAAACCTTTTCTTCCAGTTTTTTTTACCATCCACCAAACAAAACTTAACGATGATCGATGAAGAGTCCGAACGTAACCAAAAAGATCCAGACATTCCCATGACCTCCAAAATGACAAATCATATTACTCTTACTATTAGTACTTAAACAGCCCTATAAAGCATTATAAATAAATGTCATCAAGGCTTAGGGTTGACAAGGGTAATCTCAGCTCGAAGATGTAAGATGTTGTCAATGAAATAATCGCAATCGTCACTCATGAAGTCTGCCCACGAGATATTTAACAGGTTCCGTGACCCCCAACCACGATCATCCTCCAAAGTAAGGTTGTTGAACTTAATCTTGCTTTCGAACTCCTTGGATGATTTCTTCATAACTGCAAATTCATAATCTATAGTGCAAGTTTCGGTGTCTTTTGTCTTGCACACAAATAGACCAAAATCGACTTGTTGAGCATGACGTCCTGCGCGGAGGAAAAGCTTTTTTCCCTCTAGACAAAATGTATCAGATAGAACATATCTCGATGTGGGAAGAAGACTCTTTAACTTGTCTTTTTTGAGATCGAAGAAAACGACACGATGAGGCCGGTAGACGACACCAAGCAGAGGCCAATAAACCCGTCCTAAGAAACCACGATTGTTGGTTGTAAGGTCTTTTGATGAATAAATATTTTGATCCCCGGAAAGTTCAACCTTGGAGAAAAGGGCTTCCACCACAAGCTTTGAGGCTTGTTCATGCTCAAAGTCAGGACAAACTAGCACTTCCTTCAACTTTGAGCTACTCATTTTTGGAAAACATATCAATTGTGCAAACCTCTTGGCGAGGATTTCTCGACGCTCATCTAGCTTAGGATAGTGGGCACGAGCCCACTTCAATATAAAGTCATAAACATCATCTTCTGAAGTCACTTTGAGACCCTCGCTCCCCAGAACAACCTCTATTGCAGAGAGAGGCAGTTTCATCGCCTCTTCTTGAGACCTTCAACAAACAAGTAAAAATGAATCTAAATCCAAATCTCTTTTCCATGAAAAAATAATGAAGCCACACACATCAAATTGCAGTAGCACTTACTTGGTGAAATCCTTGTAACGACCAACAATATACTTCTTTGCTTCATCAATCAGTGGCTGAACTATGTCGCTCACCAAAACATTTGAAGGAAGCTCGAGGTAAACAAGTACATTTTCCAGTGACATAGGATGCTTAAGCAACATCTCAATTGAATATCTCATACATGAAGCAACCTCAAACTTGTCCGCAACAACCAATAAATCTACCAATCTAGTAACTGAAGTTGCACAAACTTTATTTCCATACATAAAGTTAAGCAGCTCCATCAAAGTTGCTTCCTCTGTTCTCAGATCAATATAGAATTAATATTAATCCCTAATTATACTAAAAATCACTACATTTCATTTCATTGAAAGGAGCGCAAGACGAATCATACCAGATGCACTGATTCTCAAGGACACATCACTCTTGTGTTGTGATTCTCTCATGCCATTTGTGAATAACTACATTGCAAATTAATCACACATTGTAACGCGCAGATTAGGATAAACAAAAACCTCACGAAGAAGAAATGAAGAAAGCATATACCTTGTAGAAAAAGGGACTTTTTGAAGCTAGGATAAGCGAGCTTATGTGCAAAGTTACAACTTTAGCACCATCATAAAACTCCGAATCCGGACTATGATCCGCATGCATAAAGTCCTCGTCCCATATGATCTCAAGACGGAGGATCCGATCTGAGAAATCAAAGTCATTGAACGCAAACCCGAAATTCTCCTCATTCGTCGTTTCAACTACCATCTTAGAACTCGAATGTCCCATCTTATATATCTCTCGATCCTTGCCTTACTATCAAAGAGAAGTTACAAGAAACTCAAGCACATAACATAACTTGTTAAAAGAAAAGTTACCCATGTTGGACGCCAAAAGTAAATGCAGAAAAGTAATTCTAGCACCAATTAGTTAATTTTGTTCCATAACAAGAAATAATTAACTAGCATGAAGATTGGCCAAACAATATAATTAAACAACATGCTAGAATTTGAGAGAAGATACTTGGAGACTATATCGATCAACATCATTATTTAAGTCCAGATTATAGCACAATTAAGACTAATTGCAACCTCTATAGTTAAAAATCAGAGAAATAAAGCACCTACTCACCTTTCATAAAGGGATTTCAGACTTGCAATAGTCTGAAATCAAGATTGTTAATGAATCTTGAGAAACTGGCCGGTAGTTGGAGAATAAGAGGAAGTTTCTATAATCTTATCGTTTTAATGCATATAATAAGTTTATGATATATAACATATATATCTTTGTGTATTTGATTAATAAGATAACAAGTCCACAGTATATTTTTGTGTATTGCATATAATCAATTTCTGAAGATAATATGTATAAATAATGGATAGATATCTTAGAAATTAAAAATATTATTATTTTTATTTATTTTTGGATATTTTTGTCACAAAGTGCCCTTTAATAATATTGGTTACTAATTTTTAGATAGATTTTTTCCAAATTCAATCAATAAAATAAAAATAAGAAGACTTATCACCATAAGTTTGTTAACGTATGTATAAATAATGGATAAATATGTTAGATATGAAAAATATTATTATTATTATTATTTATTTTTGGATATTTTTTTCACAAAGTGCCTTTAATAATATTGGTTACTAATTTTTAGATAGATTTTTTTCCAAATTCAATCAATAAAATAAAAATAATAATAAGACGTAAATGTTTTGAGGGATAATTTCAATGACAAATTCCAAAATCCATAAAAAAAAACTTTTTCTTCCAATTTTTTTTAACCTTCCACCAAACAAAACTCAACTATGATCAAAATCAAACAAGAGTCCGAACGCAACCATAAAGATCCAGACATTCTTCATGACCTCCAAAATTACAATCCTTTTACTTTTACTATTAGTGCTTAAACAACTCTAAAAAGCATTATAAATAAATGTCAAGGCTTAGGGTTGATTAGGGTAATCTCAGCTCGAAGATGTAAGACGTTGTCAATGAAATAATCGCAACCGTTACTCATAAATTCAGCCCACGAGATAGTTAACAGGTTCCCCGTCCCCCGACCAAGGTCGCCCAAAGTACGGTTGTTGACCTTAAACTTGCTTTCGAACTCCTTGGATGATTTCTTCTTCGCTGCGAATTCATAAGTTATAGTGCAAGATTTCGTGTCTTTTTCCTTGTGCACAAATAGACCAAATCCGTCATGTTCTTTATGACGTCCCGCAGAGAGGAAAAGCTTTTTTCCACCAAGACAAAATGTATGAGAATCAATATATTTTGATGGGTGAATCAGACTCTTTAACTCGTCTTTTTTGAGGTCGAAGTAGACGACACAACAAGGCCTATAGATGCGTCCTAAGAAATTGCGGTTGTTGGTTGCAAGGTCCTTTGATCCATGAATATGTTGCCCCAATGAAATTTCAACCTTGGAGAAAAGGGCTTCGACCACAAGCTTGGACACTTGATCTTGGTCAAAGTTAGGGCAAATTAAAACTTCCTTCAGCTTGGAGCTACTCATGTTCGAGAAACACAAGAACCGCGTCAAGTGCTTTGTGAGAATTCGTTGGTGTACGTGTAGGTTGGGATAATGTGTGAAAACCCACTTCAATATAAAATCGAAAACCTCATCTTCTGAATCCACTTGGAGACCCTTACTCCCCAGAACGAGCTCTAAGGCAGAAAGAGGCAATTTTATAGCCTCTTCTTTGGACCTTCAATCAACAAGTAAAAAATAAATGCAAAATCCAAATCGCTTTTCCATGAAAATATAACGAGGCCGGTAGCACTTACTTGGTGAAATCCTTGTAACGAGCAACAATATACTTCTTTGCTTCGTCAATCAGTGGCCGAACTATTTCACTCACCATAACACATGAAGGAAGCTCCAGATAACGAATTGCACACTTTAATGACATAGGAAGCTTAAACAACTTCTGAACTGAATATCTCAAACAAGAAGTAACCATATACTTGTCCGATGCGATCAATAAATCTATCAAATCAGCGACCGAAGTACTTGCACTAGGCTCATCCCCATACATAAATAAAAGAAGCTTCATCATAGTTGCTTTCTCTATTCACAAATCAATATAGAATTTATTTACATCTAACGAAAATACGAAAAAAAAAACACTTTAAATTCCATTCGAAAGAGTGCAAGATGACGCATACCAGATGCATTGATTCTCAAGGATACATCGTTCTTCTTCTGTGATTCCCTCATGCCATTTGCGAATAACTACATTGCAAATTAATAACACACTTTAACGGACATAATAAGATAAACAACAACTCAAAAAAAAGAAGGGTGAGGAGCCCAGTCGGACTGGTTGGTCCTTGAAGGAAGAATCCCGAGGTCTCCGGTTCGACACCCACCGGTGACGAAACCCCATAACATTAATTTCTCGAGAAATCTTTACAGTTCCACCCGTTCAAGGGTGTTCTAGTGGACTATCCTAAATCTTACCGGATCAAAAAAAAAACTCAAAGAAGGATAAAAGCATATACATTGTAGAAAAATGGGCTTTTTACGGCGAGGATAGCAGAATTTATGTGCAAAGTAAAAACAACTTTAGCACCATCACAAGACCCTGAAACTATTTTTTTCTTTGAATTTTTACTACGATGTTGTTTCTTTTTCCTGAGTTTCTTGCTTGAATCAACAAATTCATCTGGTATAATCTCAAGACGAAGAATTCGATCTGAGAAATCAAATTTGTTGAATGCAAATTGGAAATTCTCCTCATTCTCCCTTGAAACTAACTTGTCAGAGTATGTATCTGCTATGTTAAATCTCATCCTGCGTGATTATCAAAGAAAAAATTTTCATAAGAGAACTTGAACATGATAAATAGAGTACAAATTATATCAATAATTAAGGCTAATGACAAATTAAGCACATGCTTACCTTTCGTTCAGGGATTTCACTATTTCAGACTTTCAAGTCTCATGAAATCAAGATTGTTAATGGAGACAATTAAAACCCTAATATTGGAAAGCATAAAACCGTTTTACAAAATTGAAACATATCTTTGTGCATATCTTTATGCATTACATATTTACCAATAATGATTTTTTGAAGATATTTTAAAAAAAATCATGTACAAATAATTGATAAATATTTTAGAACCTTGAAGAATAATATTTTCTCTTAGTTTTTGGATAATTTTGTCACAAATTGCCTTAAGAATATTACTTTCTATTTTTTAGATAGATTTATTCCAAATTCATCGTAGTAAAAATAAAAATAAAGTTATGCTGTTAATATATTAATGAAGTTTTTTTTCCATACACATGGATTATGGAAGAAAACTAATTCTAATAAGGATAGACTTTTTCTATGAGTCGTTTATAAGGATATATTTTTTTTCCTAGCCTTTTGATAGAAAACTAGTTTCTAGGCAAGTTAATATATTAATGAATACCTTAGTTTTCTACAATCAAATGAACTGTGTGGTAAAATCGTTTTATTTTTGTACAGTTTAACCCCACAGACACACACACAAAAAAAAAAAACTGCCCACTACAAACTAAACAAATCAATGATTCGACCAAAAAACAAATTTAATCAATGAAATCAAAATGACAAAGGATCGATAATTAATAGAAGTAGCATAAATTCCATTAATATAATTTCAATGACAAATTCCAAAATCGATCAAAAAAAAAAATTTTTCTTCCAATTTTTTTTAACCCATCCACCAAATTACAAAACTCAAGGATGATCTAAATCAAACAATAATTATATTGTTACTACTAGACAGCCATAAAAAACATCATAAATATATATGTCAAGGCTGAGAGTTGTTGACAAGGGTAATCTCAGCTCGAAGATGTAAGATGTTGTCAATGAAATAATCGCATTCGTCACTCATGAAGTCAGCCCACGAGATATTTAACAGGTTCTGCTTCCCCCAACCAAGGTCCCCGACCCTGAAAATAATATTGTTGGCCTTAAACTTGCTTTCGAACTCCTTGGATGATTTCCTCATCACTGCAAATTCAAAATCTATAGTGCAAGGTTTCGTGTCTTTTGCCTTGTCCAAAAATAGACCAAATGTGTCATGTTCTTTATGACGATGCGCTGAGAGGAGAAGCTTTTTTCCACCTAGGAAAAATGTACGAGAACCAATATATTTCGATGGGCGAAGACTCTTCAACTCGTCTTTTTTGAGGTTAAAGTAGACGACACAACGAGGCTGGTAAACCCGTCCTAAGAAATTGTAGTTGGTGGTTGCAAGATCCTTAGAGACGTGAATATGCCCATTGGGGAGTTCAACCTTGGAGAAGAGGGCTTCCACCACAAGCTTTGAGGCTTGTTCATGCTCGAAGTCAGGGCAAACTAGCACTTCCTTCAGCTTTGAGCTACTCATGTTTGGAAAACATATCAATTGTGCCAAACGCTCTGTGAGAATTTCTCGACGCTCTTCTAGCTTAGGATAGTGTGCACGGGCCCACTTCAATATAAAGTCATATACATCATCTTCTGAAGCCACTTGGAGACCCTCACTCCCCAAAATAACCGCTATTGCAAAAAGAGACAGTTTCATCGCCTCTTCTTCGAACCTTCAATCAACAAGCTAGAGACAATCAATGCAAATGCAAATCGCTTTTCCATGAAAATATAATGACATCAATTTGCAGTAGGACTTACTTCGTGAAATCCTCGGAACAAGCAACAATATGCTTCTTTGCTTCATCAATTAGTGGTCGGACTATGTCATTCACCAAAACACTTAAAGGAAGCTCCAGATAAAGAAACGCATTTTCCAGTGACATAGGAAGCTTAAGCAACATCTCAATTGAATATCTCATACAAGAAGTAACCTCAAACTTGTCCGCGACAATCAATAAATCTACCAAATCATTGGCCGAAGTTGCATGAAGTTTATTCACATACATGAAGTTAAGAAGTTCCATCAAAGTTGCTTCCTCTGTTCACAAACCGATATAAAATTTATTGAGTTCTAGTTAAACTAATTAAAACTTCATTCATCAGAGTGCAAGATGGAGCATACCAGACGCATCAATTCTCAAGGACACATCACTCCCGTGTTGTGATTCTCTCATGCCGTTTTTGAATAACTGCATTGCAAATTTATAGAACATATTATCGACAACTCGGGCATAATACGATAGTCAACAACACATGAAAAAAGGAAGAAAATTTATACTTTGTAGAAAAATGGGCTTTTTGCAGCGAGGATAGCGGAATTTATGTGCAAAGTTACAACTTTAGCACCATCATAAGACTCATAATCTTTATTATGATCATCTCCCTTGAGCTTCATGTCGGATGCAATAGAGTCGTAGTTGGATATGATCTCAAGACGAAGGATTCGATCCGAGAAATCAATATCATTGAATGCAAATCCAAAACTCTCCTCATTAGCCCTTGGAGCTACCATCTCAGTGCTCAAATCTCCCATCTTAAATCTTTGTCCTGCCTGACTAACAAAGACAACTTGCATAAGAGAACTTGTACGTACGTAATTACAAAAAAAATCAAATAATTAAACTCAATTAGAGGCCAAATAATATCACAATTAAGACGTGAAATTAAGCAATCGTTATACATGATTAAATACTAGACATTTAAGTAAAAAACCCAGAGAAATTACCTGCACACCTTTCACAAGTTTGTTAATGGAGACTTTTGACAACAGATTGAGGAGAAGTAATTAAACACTACGTGACGAGGGGAAGTATTTATTAATCATGAGAAAGAGGTAATTTTTTTTTTTTGATAAAAGAGAAAGAGGTAATTATATCTTAGAAATACAACTTATTATAGGCTATATAGTTTTCCAAGAAGTCATAATAAATTCTGTTATAAATTTTTTTACCTTATCAAAATAATATCTTATCTTATCAAATTAAAAAAAAAAGCCATGATAATGACACCGGATTTTTTAGTGTTTATATTATATTTAGATCAAGTTTACGTGTAAATAGTAATTTTTTTGTTGTATTTGTAAATTTATCTGTAGAACTTTATTATATCTTTTTATCAAACTCAAAACATTAAATTTATAAAAATAACCGCATCCAGATTAAATTTTAGTTAAAGATATGAGTACCATTCTATGATTTCATAATTTGTGTATCCAGAAAAAAACTTTCAAGTCTCAAATTAATGCTCTAAAACATAATATCATATTAACGCTGATTCAGAACATATACAAACTTGTAACTATTCACCAGTTTCAATCAAGATGCTGATTAAACTAACACAAATTAGATAAATTTTTACAATCAGATGAAGGTTGATCTAAAACCAAATCATTCCAATGACCTCCCAAATTACAATCATTTTACTCTTACCATTAGTGCTTAGTGCTTACACAGCCACAACATCAAGATCTAAGAGTAGTTGTTAACAAGGGTAATCTCAGCTCGAACATGTAAGATGTCGTCGATGAAATATTCGCTGTCATCACTCATGAACTCGGTCCACGGGATTCCCAAAAGGTTCTTCCTTCCCCAGCTACGGTCCTGAAAAGTAACGTTCCTCGCCTTGTGCTTGATTTGGAATTCCTTCGACGACTTGTTCATCACTGCAAATTCAAAATCTAAAGTGCAAGTTTCCGAAACTGTGTGCTTCTTCAAATATAGACCCAAGTGGTAATCTTGTTCCTGCTTGTAGCATTGTGCATAGAGGTAAAGTCGTTTTCCGCCTACACTGAATGGCCGAGAATAGAGAGGTTTCGTCGTGAACAGGCTCTTTAACTCGTCTTTTGTGAGGTCAAAGTAGACGACACAGTGAGGCCTGTAAACGCGTCCTAAGAACCCGTGGCTGGTGGTTGCAGCAAGGTCCTTTGAGGCGCTAATGTGTTGCCCGCAAGAGCGTTCAAGTTTGGAGAAGATGGCGTTCATCGCAAGCCTCATGATCAGTACACGGTCAAATTCGGGACAGGCTAGCACTTCTTTCAACTTGGAGCTACTCATGTTTTGGAAACACACAAACCGCATCAAGCACTTTGTGAGGATTTCTCGGCGCTCTTCTGGGTCGGAATAGGACAAGCGGGCCCACTTCAAGAGAAAATCATAGACATCGTCTTCTGAATCCACTTGGAGACCCGAACCCCCGAGAACAACCTCTAATGCAAAAAGAGGCAATTTCATTGCCTCTTCTTTGGACCTTCAATCAACAAGTAATTAAAAATCAATGCAAATCCACATAACGAGGCCACGCACATCAAATTGCAGTACTACTTACTTGGTGAAATCCTTGAAACGGGTAAAAATATACTTCTTTGCTTCATCAATCAATGGTTGAACTATTTCACTCACCATAACACTTGAAGGAAGCTCGAGAAAAAGAAGTGCGTTTTCCAATGACATGGGAAGCTTGAGCAACATCTGAATCGAATATCTCATACAAGAAGTTACCTCAAACTTGTCAGCGGCTATCAACACATTGATCAAATCAGGGACTGAAGTTGCACTTAGGTTGTTTTCATACACAAATTTAAGCAGATCCATCAAACTTGCTTCCTCTGTTCACAACAATCAGTATAAAATCTATCAAGGTCTAATAAAAAACCAAGAAAACACTTCATTCAAAGGGGTCAGGATAGTGCATACCAGATGCATTGATCTTCAAGGAGACATCAATCTTGTGTTGTGATTCTCTCATGCCATTTTTGAATAACTGAATTGCAAATTTATAGCACATTTTAACAGACACATTAACATAAACACCAAAAAAAGGAAGGAAGAAATTAAACATATACTTTGTAAAAGAAGGGACTTTTTGCAGCAAGGATAGCAGAAGTTATGTGCAAAGTTACAACTTTGGCACCAGCACAAGACCCTGAATTGTTTTTTCTCTTCTTTCTGGCATGATAAGATTCATCCGGTATGATCTCAAGACGAAGAACCCGGTCTGCGAAATCGAAATCATTGAACGCGAATCCGAAATTCTCCTCATTTACCCTTGGAACCATCATCTCAGTACTCAAATCTCCCATCTTTTGATCTCTCTCCGCCTGATTATCAAATACAGCTTGCATAAGAGAGCTTGTAATTACAAATATGAAAGAACTAAGATCGATTAAAGTCCAAATAATAGCAAGACAGACTGATTGAGCTCAAATTTGAGAGAAGTTGCAGGAACGGGGGGAATTGGAGAAGAAGAGGGGGAATTATGACACGACAATCACATAGAAGAAGACCAAGAACATCAACAGACTAGGGGCTTAATCAATTGGAGGGTTTTAGGGCAATAACTAGCTTCAAGATTCCTCCTTTCATAGAATAGAAGCGAAGAAATTTGGAGCTTACCCAAATAGATTTTGCAATTAGGGCTTCTGAAGTGCGAATCAGCAGCGCCCAATCCGTTGACACATTCGACGAAAGCGAGTTTCGCAAGAACTTCCCTCCGGCGAGTAAGCCTTTTGAAATGAAGAGGTTTACTGAAATGGGGGTTTCTACTTTCTTCTACCGGGATAAAATAACAAAAGTGGATAAAATAACAACATTAATGGCATATTGATTTTATTTTTGGATAGGGTAAGGATTAGGGTCGCTCAAGTATTCGGGGTAGTATCCGAGTTCGACGGTGATTTCGGGGTACTTGGTTCAACGTTCAGGCCTTTGGAGTGGTACTTCGAGGTCACCGTTTCGAACCCCAAAGGTAACAGTTTGTTCATTTTTATCTAGAATTGGTTAGTCATTCCTAGTAGATATTCTAGACGAACTCATATAATAATTAAAAAAAATACTTGAACGACCCTAATCCTAGTATAAAAGGAACTGACAAAGACGTACGTGGACACAAGCATTAAAATTACAAATAGAAAGCATTTAAATTCTTTCCAATGGCCTCCAACATTTACAAGACTTTTCTTGTTAGTGTAGTAACCCTAACCTAGAAACTAAAGCATTAAACTTGTGTGTCATGCACTCATGCCTTGTGGTTCTTGAGGGTAAGCTCGGCTCGAAGATGTAGAATGTCGTCGATGAAATACTCATTGTTACCATTCATGAGGTCGGTCCATGATAGTCCTAGATGTTTTCAACACCCAAACCGTGAGGTCCGTGACTATAACTTAAAGTAACATTGTTGGCCTTGAACTTGCTTATGAACTTCTTTGATGATTTGTTTATCACTGAAAATTCTATGTCTAATGTGCAAGCTTCGGTACCTTTTGCCCTATTCACAAATAGACCCAAGTGTGGTGGTTGCTTTAATAACTTGTCTTCCCTCATTAATTGCGCAAAGAGGTAAAGACATTTTCCGCCTAGATAAAATGGCTGAGAATTGAACCTTGATCCCGGGTGTAGACGTTTCAATTCGCCAAATAGACGACACAGTGAGGCCTATAGACGCGTCCTGAGAAGCCACAATCGGTGGTTGCAGCAAGGTCCTTTGAGGCGTGGATGTGTTGCCCACACGAGTGGTCAACCTTGGAGAAGACGGCTTCCATCACGAGCTTTGAGATTTTCTCATGGTCAAAGTCGGGGCAGACCAACACTTCTTTCAGCTTGGAGCTACTCATGTTTTGGAAATATATTAGTCGCGCCAAGCGGTTGGTGAGGACTTTTCGTCGTTCTTCTAGTATAGGGTAGCGTGCGCGGGCCCACTCCAGTACAAAATCGAAAACATCATCTTCCGAAAACACCTGAAGACCCTGGCTCTCGAGAATAGCCTCTATTGCAGAAAGAGGCCAATACATCGCCTCTTCGCGGGACCTTCAAAATCAACGAGTAAGATAAAAATCAATGCGAATCCCCATCACTTTTTAAGGCGCGATTGTGTAATGTAACAAAGTGTATAAAACTCAAGATTGAACAATAAGAAAACATAACAAAGATAGATCGGGTTCTTACTTGGTGAAATCCCTGTACTGAAAAGCAACGCGCGCTTTTGCTACATCAATTAGGTACCTAACTTCTTCACTCATTGAAACACTTGAAGGAATCTCGAGATAACAAAGCGCGGATTGTAGTGACATTGGCATATTTATCAATATCTCACAACAATACCTCACACAATCCCTAACCTCAAACATATCCGCGACCATTAGCACATACATCAACTCATGGACTGAAGTTGCATTCAAGGTGTTGCTATACATAAATTCCAAGACATCCATCAAAGCCAATTCTTCCTCTGTTCATCAAACACACATAATTATGATCGACGACAAAGAAATCTTAGGAAAAAAAACAATTCATTGATAGTGTAACACGTTGTATACCATATGTACGGATTCGCAAGGTCACAACCTTCTCCCATGATTCTCTCATGCCATTTTTGAATAACTGCATAATAAAGTTAACATCTTTTTAAATAATACAATTGTGGTTAGAGGGTTAAACAACAATATGTTTACCTTGTAGAAAAATGGGCTGCTTCCAGCTAGGATGGCAGAACATATGTACAAAGATCTAGCTTTGACATCCGGAGCACACTTTGAACTATCATAATAGTAATTAGGATCTCCTCCTACACAAGGAAATCATTTGATACATCAATGAAGTTAATGATCGCTGTTCTAAAAATCTCGGCTTAGTTTCTTCTAGCTCTCATCTATTCCAGCCCGCCTAACCTTCCAGCACATATAAGAGCTCGTTTAGGCCTCCTAGAAGTTAGGCGGTCCCTGTTTGTCTAGGATCCGCGTAGCTTTTTTTTTAAATAATACATATAATGGTAAAATATGGGTGTTGTTTCAATTTAAGGTGGGTCGGTTGAAAATCACTACAAAAACATTAGCATGCAAATAATCAAGCACTTAAGGTTCCGTTTGTTTTCACACTCCTTTACAGAACGGGGTTTCGGGAATGAATCAAACTCATACTAGTTTTTTTTTGTATTTTAACTAAGGGAATGAGTGATTCCTATATCACCCAAATACACTCGAGTTCATACCCAGTTCAAAACTAGGATATATATGTGTGATTCCTATTCCAACCCGATTTTCGATTCCAAGATAAAAACAAACGACCCCTAAGCTAAAAAGATTCAAACTTTAATACTTAGAGCTCGAAAGCTTGAGAAGATAACTAACCTATTTTCTTATACCTTTGCTTTTGTTTCCCACTCAATTTTTTTATCCAAGGCTCAGCAACACAATCGAGATCAGATCCCTTAGAATCAGAATTTGAATCTAAAGAGTCTTCTTCCACCTCAATACGAAGGATCCGATCAGAGAAATCCTTGTCGTTGAATGCAAACCCTAAATCTCTTCTCATCTTGCTTGCCTTCTAAGTCTTCTTCACAGGCAAAACTCTCCAAGAAAAGATATAGGTAAATTAAAAGTTAGGTGGACAAAATTGTTAGAAAGGTTATTTATAAGCCCTAAATCTATCTATCATGTATAATTGCCATTAAATAATTCGACCAAAAAATAAAATTGCCATAAAATTAATGGATATATATTAATTCTAAGAAAAATCATATATTTTTTTATATAATTTTTATATATCCATTAATTTAATGGCGAGGGTTTTTTACCAAGTAAATTTAATTTCATTAGATTTTCTTATAATTTTAGAATTACCTTATAGGATTGTAAAAAATAGTTAGAAGGGTTAATCTATCACGTATAATTGCCATTAAATTAATGGATATATATAAATTATAAAAAAATCATATATTGAAAATGTTGCCTTTGGCGAGGGCTTTTCTTAACAACTCGGAATTTACCAAGTAAATTTAATTTCATTAGATTTTTTTCATAATTTTAAATTTGCCTTATAGGATTGTTAAAAAAATATCTTTTATCTTAAATATAAAATGGTATACTTTACGTGTAGGATTTGAAACGAACCGGTAGTATCTGTCAAGATAACATTCTATCCTATTTTTTTTATTCTATCTAATTTTATATGTTTAACATATCTTAATTAATTTTAAATGCTTATTTGAACCGCCTGATGAGAAATTAATTTCTCATCATGGAGTGTGAAGTGTGTTTAATCCATAAGAAATTTCCGCTAACACTAATTAAACTACCCATAACATAATAATGCAATTTGAAGTTGGTTTGTTGTGTATAAAATCATGAATTCGTCATCTGAAACATGCAAAATGATAAAAAATAAATAAATCAGGAAACCTAAGAATATTGATGCAAGTCTCAATATATCATAGCAATGTCTCCTATGACCTCCAAAATGACAATACCTGAACTCTCACTATTACTGTTTAGACAGCCCTAATTAAAAAGGGTCATAAATAAATGCCAAGCCTAAGAGTTATTAACTAGGGTAATCTCAGCTCGAAGATGTAAGATGTTGTTGATGAAATAATCGCTCTTGTCACTTATAAAATCGGCCCACGAGATTTGCAACATGTCCGAAAAACCCCAACTGGGAGTATTGCTGTCCAACTTCTGGTTTTTGGCCTTTCGCATGCTTTTGAACTCCCTTGATGACTTCTTCATCACTGCAAATTCAAAATCTATAGTGCAAGTTTCTGTACCTAGTCCCTTACAAACAAATAAACCGAATCGGTGGCTTTCACTCCCGTGTTGTGCCGAGAGGTAAAGTTGTTTTCCACTTAGGCAAAATCGCGGAGAATTGAGGCATTTCGATGGGAACAAATTCACACATTTTTCCCTTTTTAGGTCAAAGTAGACAACACAACGGTCAAAGTGGACAGCAAAACTAGGATTGTAGACACGTCTTGAAAAATTGCGATTGGTGGTTGTAAGGTCCTTTGAGGCAAGGATGTGTTTCCCGCAAGAGAGTTCAGCCTTGAAAAAAAGGGCTTCCACCACAAGTTTCGAGACTTGTTCATGCTCAAAATCAGGGCAAACTAGCACTTCTTTCAACTTCGAGCAACTCATGTTTGGGAAACATATCAATCATGCCAAGCGTTTGGTGAGGATCTCTCGACGCTCTTCCACTTCAGGATAGAATACACGGGCCCACTTCAAGATAAAATCGAAAACATCATCTTCTGAAGCCGCCTGGAGACCCACACCCTCGAGAACAACCTCTATTGCAGAAAGAGGCAATGTCATCGTCTCTTGGAACCTTAAACCAATATATGAAAACAAAATGCAACTCCTTAATCACTAGTAAATGAAATAATAATGAGATCACACACATTAAATATTGCGGTAGTACTTACTTAGTGAAATCCTTATAACGGACAACAATATACTTCTTTGCTTCATCAATCAGTGGATGAACTATGTCACTCACCAAAACACTTGAAGGAAGCTCCAGATAAAGAAGCGCATTTTCTAGTGACATGGGAAGCTTGAGCAACATCTCAATTGAATATCTCATACAAGAAGTAACCTCAAACTTGTCCGCGACTATCAACACATTGATCAAATCAGGAGCCGAAGTTGCACTAAGTGTATTCGCGTACATAAAGTTAAGAAGATCCATCAAAGTCGCCTCCTCTATTGACATAATAAAATAAAACTTTTTACGGTCTAAGTAATTCAACTAAGAAAACTCTTCATTCAAATGAGTGCAAGATAGTGCATACCAGATGCATAGATTCTCAAGGAAACATCATTCTTGTGTTGTGATTCTCTCATGCCATTTTTGAATAACTGCATTGCAAATTTATCACATATTTTAACTACTCGATTAAGATAAATAACAACTAATGAAAAAGGGTTAGGAATAAAACACATTACCTTGTAGAAAAAGGGGCTTTTTACAGCGAGGATAGCAGAATTTATGTGCAAAGTTACAACTTTGGCACCATCATAAGACTCTAAATCATTACTATGATCTGCATGTACATTGGGTACGATCTCAACACGAAGGATCCGATCCGAGAAATCAAAGTCATTGAATGCAAACCCGACTACCTTCTTAGTACTCGAATCTTCCATCTTATATCTCTATCTCCCTGCCATATGATCAAAGATAAATAATTTAGAGCAATAGTCTAAAAAAACTCTAGACAGACTCTAGGTGAAGAGGGGGTTGTCTAGCGTCTAGGCGATCTAAACGAGTGCCTAGACGGACTGGAAGGCTAGGCGGCTAGCACCTTTCAGCCTAGTTTGAGAGTTTTAGAACAGTGATTTAAAGTAGTTCGTCAAAATACTCAAAAAAGCACAAATTAAAAGTGAATGGATTAAGCTTCTATGTGGATTCAAAACTATGCTTCTTAACAACTTCTTACACGAAGGTAACAATTTTGCAATCAATCTTCAAAGAAATTAAAGCAATTGTTTACCTTACCTTTCACCCAGAGATCGATATCAGAGTTGGAAATAGAATGGAGTAATTAATCTTGAGAAAGAGGTAACACTAGATAATAAAAGGAGGCTTTTTATTTTTAGATTTGTTTCTTATTATTTTATAGAAATAAAACTTTTATTTATTGGCTATATAGATTCTTTCAATAAGCCATGATAAAGAACACCAGGAATTTTTTTGTATCCAGCTAATATTTTTTTTATTTTTATATCAATTTATTTTTTAGATATTAATTTCTGTTATGATTGTAATTTTATCCTTACGTAGAAGCTTGTTATTTCTTTTAATCACATTTAAAACATTATATTTATCCAAAAAGCTGACATAAGCCCTAGATTTGGCTATGATTTCCTGATTTTTATTTGTATAAGTTTATTATTTTGTGGGTTATCAATTAATTAAGAGAAGCAACTTATTATAGGGATGTTATTTTAAAGGTACCAATTAATGTTGGACCCTATAAGTAAAGGTAGAAAATTAATCATACCGTCTTAATACAAATTAATCATATACGTACATATAACAAACAATTAACCTAGATTTTTTATAACTACCAATTCATTAAAAGTTAAAGAGTAGGAGTTCATTTTTAGTTTTGTTCCTACTTCCTTAACCGACATGAACAAAAGTTACAAAAGTGTTACACTTTCAAATTAATTAATGGCTTCATTTGCTCCTAATTGAAATTAGCTTTCAGTCTCAATAACATAGCAAATTAAAGCCACCCGTTTAATGCTCTAAACAATGCATTATGGCAAATCAGTTAAGAGTGTTAACATTAATATGAAATCAAAGAATAGTAAGCAATAACAACAAGAAGACAACAACTCCAAACTTTCCAATGGCCTCCAAAATTACAATCATTTTCCTATTAGTGAAAGCATTATAAAATTAGTGTACATCAAGAGCCTAAGAGTTGTTGACAAGGGTAACCTCAATTCGAAGGCGTATGATGTCATTGATGAAATCATCATCGTCGTCGCTTGAAGGCCTAAGGCATAAGATGTTCTTCCACCTCCATCCATAGATCCCCAAGTCATGGTTTTTGATCTTGAACTTGGTTTGGAACTCCTTTGACGACTTCTTCATTATTGCAAGTTCAATATCTATAGTGCAAGTTTGTGAATCCGACGCCCTTTGCAAACATAGACTAAACCGGTCTTTTTTCGCCCCGCGAAATGCGTAGAGGTAAAGTTGTTTTCCACCTAGGCAGAATCGAGAAGTGAGTCGAGCACCTGGGAATAGAAGACTCTTCAACTCGTCTTTTTTTCGGTTACAGTAGACTACACAATGAGGCAAGTAGATACGGCGTTCTAAGAAATCATAATTGGTGTTGGTTGCTAGGTCCAATGAGGGATGAATGTGTTGCCCACATGAGAGTTCAACCTTGGAGAAGAGGGCTTCCATCACAAGCTTTGAGACTTGTTCATGGTCAAAATCAGAGCAAACTAGCACTTCCTTCAACTTTGAGCTACTCATTTTTGGAAAACATATGAACCGCTCCGACATGTTAGTGAGGATTTCTCGACGCTCCTCTAGTTCAGGATAGGAAACACGGGCCCACTTCAAGATAAAGTCAAAAACATCATCTTCTGAATTCACTTGGAGAGTCTTACTCTCGAGAACAACCTCTATTGCAGAAAGAGGCAATTCAATTGCCTCTTCTTGGGACCTTCAATATTTGCAAGTCAAAATCAAGAGGATGGTTAGTCTAATACACATCAAACTTGCTCAAGAGATAAGAAAGGTGCCATAACCATATAGATAAAAAGGCTAGAGGTACTTACTTGGTGTTGAAATCGTTGTAACGGGTACCAAAATATTGTTTTGTTGCATCCATTAGAGGCTTAGCCACTTCACTCGTCGAAACACATGAAGGAAGCTCTAGATACAAAAGCGCATATTCCGTTGACATGGGAAGATTGAGCAACATCTCAATACAATATCTCACACAACAACCAACTTCAAACTTGTCCGCGACCAAAAGCACGTCAACTAACTCTGGGGCCGAAGTTGCACTCAAGGTGTTTCTATACATATAACTCAGAAGGTCCATCAAAGGTGCTTCCTCTGTTCACCATAAACGATTCGTTATGAGCTTCCTAGACGAATAAAACTTAGAAAACACTTTAATTTATTCAAAGGAGCACAAAGGGATCGATGGTTTTAGTTTATACCCGATGTAGTGATTCTCAAGAACACATCCCTTTCATGTGATTCTTTCATGCCATTTTTGAACAACTACAAGCCATAAAGTTAGTAACTTTAAATGATTATAATTGTAGAAGAAGAAAAGAGTAATATTTGAAAAACATAAGAATAAATCACTATACAAAAGAGGGTGTTCACCTTATAGAAAAAGGGACTACTTCCAGCTAGGACCACAGAACTTATGTGTAAAGCTTTAACTTTGACATCAGTTGAACACTTTGAATTATTATTGTCAACATCATTTCCTACACACATGTATAAATCAAATTGATATTTTAGCCACAGAAAAAGATCCAACAAATTACACATCATAATTCACATATATCTTTCTTCTTTGGTTCTTTTCTTATATGTATATGAATGTATGATATATGATATGAAACGCTTAAATAGGGTCTCTTTCAAGCACTACCTACATAACAATTTGATTTATACTCACATTTTATTGGTTCTTATTGACATTGATCAAATAAAGTGGTAATAGTAAAATGTTTTGTTTTTTTCTGAAAAATCCATAATGTGGGTCTGCTGAAAAATCACTAAAAATATCAACTTACAAATAATCAAACTCAACTACAATAAAAAAAGTATCAAGATAATACAGAACATGACAACTAAAGAAAGAAAAGGTTCAAATTAAACTTAACAAAAAAGTTTGAAAGATATACTACCTCCGTTTTGCAAAAGATGTCCTTTTGGACAATTACACGATTATTAAGGAAATTTTTTCATACCTAATATGCCCTCATTAAATGACTTTACTTTATGAATGTGACCAATTATATGGGAAAATGAAAAAATGTAACCCACTTTTTAGAGGCATAATCGGAAAAAATTGAAAAAAAAATAGTAAAATGACAACTTTTATGAAAAATGCTAAATGACCTAAAAAGACATTTTTTGCGAAATCGAGGGAGTAGAAGGTAACCTACCACTTTCCTTCAATTTTCTCATTTGCTTCCTACCCAAATTATTTTTCCAAGGCACCTCATGATGAGATCCCTTAGAATCCGATTCGGAATCTAAAGAGTCTTCTACCACCGCAAGATAGAGGATCCGATCAGAGAAATCCTTGTCGTTGAAGGCGAACCCTAAATCTCTCATCATCCCTACCTGCGTTATTACCAAAGAGATCGAACATTCAAATCCTTAGAACACTAAACTATACAAACCGTGCGCGATGGGATGGAAAGATGTAGCATATGTAGATCAAGTAAGGCAAAATGAATTCATAAAGAGGGAAAAATCAAGTTCTATTGATGTAGGTTGTGATTTAGTATAGTAAGGCAAAGTCAAGTTAAATAGAATATCCATGATCATAAACTAGGGAATTCAAATTCTACGCGATACTTTTTTTTTTATCTCTCCCTCGGTTCGATTAGCCGGGGCCAATCTACGTCCGAACCGGGTACTGCAGAGGCCCATTATTGGGGGATACCCTCCCAATTCAATTTTTTCCATACACGCCGAATTCTACGTGATACTAATTATGCCCAAAATCAAAGACTTCTTCACAACACTCAAAAGGCACAATAAAGTATCAAGAAATTGTTACATATTCAAAGAGCAAGGAATTAGCAAGCACCTAAGAAAACTTGTTACCATTGTATTTGAGTTTCTCATTATTTAACAAGATTACTTTAATTTTTTTTATAGGAATATCATTTAAAGGTACCTAGCAATGTTGGAAGGTAGAAAAATAATACAACAAACAAACCTTGATTTTATAACGTAATTTTGTTCCATAACAAGAAATTCATAATAATCAATTTTTTTCCATGTGATTGTATATGCAACAAATTAACAAGTCAAAACAATTAATTATAACTTCAGTTTTGCAGTTGCTCACCTTTTACCCATAAAATTGCAGAGCTTCAATTCCAGATCAATAGGGCTGTAATCGAACCGAGTCGAGTCGAGCTTTGAGTTGCTCAAGCTCGGCTCGGTAAAAAATAGACGAGCTCGAGCTCGAACACGAGCTTGGTTCGAGCTTAAAATCTTGTTTGAGTTTCGTTCATTTAAATGTTCATCGAACTCGAGCTTGTTCGCGAACCTCTTGTTTAGTTTCTTCGACAGACAAATCCGTGAACAACTTGTTTACTTGATTAATTATACAAGAAAATGAAACTCAAATTTAAACTACTTGATTTAAGAAACACCACCAAAATTATGTAAGTTAACATAAATTATATATTATAATAATATATATAGTAAGTATAGTTTATTCATAAACGTATAATCTAGTTTTTTATGAGTGTATAATCGAGCTTTCTCATGAGCATATAAACGAGTTTGTTCATGAGCAAACGAGCCGAGTTATCTTGTGCTCAAGCTCAGTTCATTTATCTTTCGAGCCTTAAAATTGCGCTCAAGCTTGGTTCATTTACAAACCGAGCCGAACACGAACAAGATTTAACCGAGCCGAACACTGAATTTCTCACGAACGGCTCGGTTCATTTACAGCCCTACAGATCAATGAAGCCAAGTAATTACGATGGTAATTAATAATATTGAGAAAGAGGTAATTGGAAGAACGAGGAGGCCAGGCTTTTTGGGTTTTTACAATAATCAAACGGGCCTGGGATTTGTGAATGAGAGTATGTATACTAGTACACATATGGATAAGATTTTCAAAATCATTCTATCAAAAAAATTGTTTCCAAAAAGAAAAAATCTGATAAGATATTCATGAAAACGAGATAATTTAAATTATCTGTTGAGATGTTTAATCAAAGATATAATTTTTTGATCATATACATACAAATATATTTGAATTAAATTAATAATTAAATTTTCTGATCACATATATGGAAATATATTTTGAATAAAATTATTTATAACAAAAAATTACATTATTTGTTATTTCATGTTTGAGTTTGACTATAGAATTTTAACCATTTAAAGAGTAAGATAGATAGATAAAACAAGAAAAATAATATGTTGGGTTAAATTTTTATCCTGTGTGTGACTTAATTTTAGTTTATATAGTTATTATTTAAATTTAGTCAAAAAACCCAAGAATTGATTGTTTCTTACTCAGAATTTTTAACGTAATATTTGACAAATAAAAAAAACCTAGAAGACAACTTCATAGATTGGCAATTATGGATTCACTGGTACAAGCAGTACAATTAATACAACCAGGGTCAATCCAAGATTATCTCACTTAAATGATAATACAAGTTTAGAATTTGGATCCTCTTCAAATATATACCAGCCCTAGACTTTCCTATGATTTCATATTTTCCTAGTTTTCAAGACATGGACACAAAAAGTGTTAGTTTCAATTTAAAATAATCAAACATTACTCGCCAAACACAAGATGGTATAATGACTTCAATTGGATAAATCCAGTCTTGAATCTGATGACTCCATTTCTACTTACTTGATCAAATCAATTCAGTTTCAGGTCTCAATTTAACATAAGCAAAACAAAAAAGGCAGCATCCAAACATTCATATGGCCTCCAAGATAAAGGGTGTGTTTCACTTGTGAAAAGGAGTTTTTGGATGAAAAGTTAATTTTTGTGTCTCGAAAAACGTAAAAAGTAGAAAAAGTTGCACGAATTTCAAGAATGTTAAAAGTAGTTTTTGGGTGAAAAGTGGTTTTTAGTTGAAAGTGAAACAAGGCCTAAAAAGTGTCTTTGATCAAGCCTAGGAGTTGTTGAGGGTAAGCTCAGCTCGAATATGTAGGACGTCGTCGATGAAATAATCACAATCGTCACTCATGAATTCGGTCCATGCTATTCCCAGGAGGTTCGTCGTCCCCCGGCCATTACCCCCTAAAGTAACCTTGTTCGCCTTGCACTTGCTTTTGAACTCCTTGGATGACTTGTCCATCACTGCAAATTCCAAGTCTAAAGAACAAGCTTCCAAGCCATGTACATGTAGACCCAAGTGGTATTGTCCATGCAATTTTGCAATGAGGTAAAACCGTTTTCCGCCTACACAGAATGGCTGAGATTTGAGTAGATGGGATGGCACTAGACTCTTGAGCTCTTGTTTTTTGAGGTGAAAGTAGACGACACAATGGGGTGAGTAGACACGTCTTGAGAATCCACAGTCGGTGGTTGCAAGGTCCTTTGAGGCGTGGATGTGTTGGCCACAGGAGCGTTCGACCTTGGAGATGAACGCTTTGAGCACGAGCTTTGACACTTGTTCATGGTCAAAGTCGGGGCATTCTAGGGCTTCCTTCAGCTTGGAGCAACTCATGTTCGGGAAACATATGAACCGCCCTAAACGCTTGGTGAGGACTTCTCGACGCTCTTCTAGTTCAGGATAGTGTGCACGAGCCCACTTCAGGATGAAATCGAAAATATCATCTTCTGAAGTCACTTTGAGACCCTCAATCTCGAGAACAACCTCTATTGCACAAAGAGGCAGTTCGATTGCCTCTTCTTGGGACCTTCAACATCAACGAGTAAAAATCAACGCAAATTCACATTTTAACTACATAAACTGAATTAAAGGATATGTGTGCCCCCATCTTAACCCACCAGATCCTGCTTGAAGAGGACTATACTGGCGATGATGATAATGATAATGAAATTGAATTGAAGGAGTACTTACTTGGTGAAATCTTTGTAAAGGGAAACAACACATTGTTTCGCTACATCAATTAGCGGCTTAACTATTTCGCTCACCAAAACACTTGAAGGAAGCTCGAGATAAAACAGTGCGGATTCTAGTGACATCGGAAACTTAAGCAACACCTCAACACAATATCTCATACAAGAAGTAACCTCAAACTTGTCCGCAGCTATTAACACATCTACCAAATCAGGCATTGACGTTGCACTCATAGTGTTCCCATACATAAAGTTAAGAAGATCCATCAAAGTTGCCTCCTCTGTTAACATAACTATTTAATTAAACCCTAATAAAACTAAGAAAACATTACATTGCATTCAAAAGATCCCATTATGGTGCTTACCAGATGCATTGATTTTGAAGGACACATCATTCTTGTGCTGCGATTCTCTCATGCCATTTTTGAATAACTAACATTTCAACATCAAAAACAAACTCTTTTAATGTGCACAATATATAAAGACAAACACCTTAGGGTCCGTTTGGATCGCGCTTGATAATACATTATTGTATTATAATGCAGGGTTTAATGCATACATACTTTGAAGAAAAAGGGGCTTTTTGAAGCTAAAATAGGAGAGCTTATATGCAAAGTTACAACTTTGGCACCATCACAAGTCTTTGAATCTTTACTATGAGTTCCTTGTATTGAGGAAAACCATTCTTGATACTTCTCTCCCCTAAGATTCTTGCTAGAATCAATAGATTCATCGTCCGGTACGATCTCGAGACGGAGGAGACGATCGGAGAAATCAAAATCATTGAAAGCAAACACGAAATTCTCTTCATTAGCCTTCGGAGCTTGAATGTCCGTACTTGAATCTCCCATTTTTAATTAGAATTTGCAGGAAACGGCACAAATGAGAAAATGGTATGTGTGAGGGCATGTAAATTCTAGGGTTTATTAGCGGTAAAAATCAACTGGCTATTATTGATTGGATTAAGATTTTTTTTGAGGGAAAAAATTATTTAAATATTTTGTAACGTTAATTTAAGGGAAATTTTGTTTTGTACCCTTAATTTATTGCTTTTCAATTGGTGTTCTCGGAAAAAAAAATTATTCCAAATGGTACTGCCGAACTTTTGAATAAGTTCGGTACATGCCCTAAGTTATATTTTTTTGTTAGATTTATGAAAGAGGAAAGTTCGAATTGATATGATGGAATTGTCATAAATTACTACATAAAATATAAAAAAAATTAAATTATATAATATATTTATTTGAATATAATTATTGAAATATGTTGAGTTTTAACTTGACAACTTTAGATTTTATAACATAAATGAATTTGACAATCTAAATTCTATAATTGATTTTTTATTTTTAAAAGTATATTTTTGAATTTATCTTAATAGTTTCAAAACTAGAACTGTATTTTAAATTAATATATAAAATACAAAAAATTATTTTTATATGAAAACAATCGATTTTTCTTTAATCATATGAAATATTATCGTTTAGGGCATGACCCGAACTAATTCAAGAGTTCAAGGTACCATTCGGAATAGTTTTTTGCCTAGAGCACCAACCGAAAAAGTAAAAAAATTTAGGGATACCAAACAAAATTTTCCTTAATTTAACCCAAAAATGGAGGGATGTTCATCATCATTATAAATCCATATGTTTGTGTGTGTGTGTGTGGGGGGGGGGGGGGGGGGGGGGGGGGGGGGTTGTGTTAAAGTGTGAGATTAGAATCATTGAGTTATAAAACCAAACCAGAGTCATAACGAAAACAATAACCTCCAAACATTCCTACGACCTCCATAATTACAATCATTTCTCTCACAATTAGTGCTTAATTTTTTCTGAGCACTCAATTATAAATAGATATCAAGCCTGATCAGAGTCGTCGACAAGTGTAATCTCAGCTCGAACACGTAGGATTCCGTCGATGAAGTAATCGCTGTCGTCACAATGCATATTTTTAGCCTTGAACTTGTTTTGGAACTCCTTAGACAACTTGTCCACGACTATTGAATTGAATATTTTTAGCCTTGAACTTGCTTTGGAACTCCTTACACAATGCATATTCAATTCAATTGTTGCTTTGTATGAAATATTTATGCGATCCATGAAAACTGATGTAAGCCCTAGATTTGGCTATGATTTCATAAGTTTATCTTTGTTAACATTAAGTTCGTTATTTTTTCTTTGGAACTACAATCTTTTGCTTAATGATGGATTAAACAACACATTCGGATAGGGTTTTGATTATTTTTATTATTTAAACTAAATTAGTGTTCCGTGAAACAATATTTTTTAGTAGATGGAGGTTTCAAGAGGTTTAAAACCACAAACCAGAAGAAAAAAAACTTATATATATAAGTTTAGAAGATTTGTGAAATTAAAAAAAAAAAACTTTTTTGTTTATATTCTAATTAATATTTTATGGTATTTTAAAATAAAACCTACCTTAAAAACGACATACACATACCAAAAAACCTTCCTCCCTAACCAAGAAAATGTTTTTTATACCTTCGGGCATTAGTTAATTGGTTAAATCTCCAATGGTAGTAGGCGTAGGACACTTTTCGACTTTTCGTAGTACCCATAAGTGTCCGGTTCGACTCTTATGTGCATACACTTCAAAAAAAAAAAGGAAAAAAAATCTGTATTTCTTCAAAGCACAAGATTCAGTGTGGATTTAGCACTCATGCAGCAAACAACACAATAAGAAAACTTTACAACTTTAACCTGGTAAGGATGAATTCAGTCATGAATCTAACGACTTCATTTACTCCTAATTGGAATAGCTTCAAGTTCCATTACATCATAGCAAAAAGCCTCCTACAAAAAACATACCAAAAAAGCCACCAGGTTAATGCTTTTAACATAGCATTATGGCAAATTCAGCTAAGAGCCAACTCCAAACTTTCCAACCTCCATAATTTACACTAAGTGTACATCATCAACATTGCTAGTTTTCAACAAGGGTAAGCTCAGCTCGAAGGCGTACGACGTCGTTGATGAAATAGTCATTCTCGTCACTCGTCCACCGCCATCCATCGACACTCAAATCTTGGTTTCTGACCTTTAACTTAGTTTGAAACTCCTTCGACGACTTCTTCATCACTGCAAGTTCAAAATCTATAGTGCAAGCCTGCGAACCTAGCGCCCTTCGGAGACATAGACTAAAACTGTCTTTTCCCTCCCCGCGATATGCAGAGAGGTAAAGCCGTTTTTCACCTAAGCAGAGTTGAGAAGAATCGAGTCGTGGAGATAGACTCTTCAACTCGTTTTTTCTTAGGTTAAAGTAGACCACACAATGAGGCGAGTAGACGCGGTGTCCTAGGAAATCACGGGTGGTGGTGGTTGCTAGGTCCGTCGCGGGATGAACATGTTGCCCGCAGGAGAATTCAACCTTGGAGAAGAGGGCTTCCATCACAAGCTTTGAGACGCGTTCATGGTCAAAGTCGGGGCAAACTAGCACTTCCTTTAACTTCAAGCTACTCATGTTTGGGAAACATATGAACCGCCCCAAGCGGTTAGTGAGGATTTCTCGGCGCTTTTCTAGTTTGGGATAGTTTGCACGGGCCCACTTCAATATAAGATCGAAAACATCATCTTCTGAAGCCACTTGGAGACCCTCGCTCTCGAGTAAAAGCTCTATTGCAGAAAGAGGCAATTTCAACACCTCTTCTTTGCGCCTATGAAATCAACAAGAAAAAAAAAATCATTGCATATCCACATCACTTTTAGACAGTGTTCTAAAAGATGCTAGGCGGACCCTAGGTGAAGAGAGACCGTCTAGCGCCTAGGCGGCCTAAATGGGCGCTTAGGCGGACTAGACGATCTCCTAGACGGGCTAGAAGGCTAGGCGGCCTAGCACCTTCCAGCGCCTAGGCGGGGATTTTTAGAACAGTGCTTTTAGACAAAACATTTTCAACAGATTGCAGGCTAGAGGTACTTACTTCGTGGTGAAAAGCCTGTACCGGGAAATAACATGCTGTTTTGCTGCATCGATTAGGGGCTTAACTATTTCGCTCACCAAAACACCTGAAGGAATCTCTAGATACAAGAGTGCAGATTCCGTCGACATGGGAAGCTTAAGCAACATCTCAATACAGTATCTCATACAAGAACTAACATCAAACTTGTCCGCGGCCAAAAGCACGCCAACTAACTCTGGGGCAGACGTTGCACTCAGGGTGTTTCTATACATGAAACTCAGGACGTCCATCAAAGGTGCTTCCTCTGTACATCATATAACGAATCGTTATGAGCTCCTTAGACAAATAAAACTTAGAAAACACTTTCTTATTGCAAGGGGTGGTTTATACCAGATTTGGTGATTCTCAAGAACACAGTCCTTTCATGTGATTCTCTCATGCCATTTTTGAATAACTACACCGTAAAGTTAGCAGCTTTTAAGGAGTACAGTTTGAAAAACAGAAGAGTAATTCACTAAACAAACTAAGGCAGTTCACCTTGTAGAAAAAGGGACTACTTCCTGCTAGGATGACAGAACTTATGTGCAAAGTTTTAACTTCGACATCAGTAGAACACTTTGAGTTATTATTCTCGACAGCATTTCCTACACACAAGGAAATCATTTGATCTTTTAGCCACAGAAGATCCAACAAACTACACATCATATATAGAAGCTAACAAACCTCTTTCCTTCAACCTTCTCTTTTGCTTCCTACTCAGTTTCTCTGTCCAAGGGACAGTAGCGCAATCGAAAAGAGATCCCTTAGAATCTAAAGAGTCTTCTACCAGCTCAAGATGGAGGATCCGATCAGAGAAATCCTTGTCATTGAAGGCAAACCCTACATCTCTCATCATCCCTACCTGCGTTGTTTACCAAAGAGATCGAACATTTAAATCTTCACTGCACGCAATGGGATGGAAAGATTTTCAAAGGTTCAAACTTTTCATGATCATAAACAGGAAATTCTCAAAGGTTCAAACTTTTATTATCCTTTTCAGATCCTATGTTATATCTACTAATGTAGATTATGACTTAATATAGCAAGGCAAAATTAAGCTAGAAAGTATTTTCATGATCATTAACAGGGAATTCTCCAAGGTTCATACTTTAATTATCCTTTTCAGATTTCATGTGATACTACTAATGTAGATTGTGATTTAGCTCTACCCTGCTGTAAAATCCCATTAATTGCGAATCCCAAACCTCCCTCCGCCTCATCACCAAAAAAAAATGCAATCCTTCACTAAAATCACAAATTTGCTTGTAAGAGTGACCATTGCCATTAATTTAACTGACATTAATTTCAAACAATTTCATAGATATGCAAACAAAAGTTTCCATAAAACAAAAGACTAACCAAAACAGATTGAGAGTTTCCGAGAACAGATGATGATGGAAGTAATTTACGTTTGCTGCCAGCCGAATATGAGGAATAAAACTTGGGTCTTATAAATTTGTTCTTATAAGCTAGCCTTATAGCCTGAAATTCTCCTCATTCGCCCTCGGAACTACCATCTCATATTCTCATCAGTACTCAAATCTCCCATCTGAAATCTCACTGTGCCGAAAACCAAAGACATCTTACATATCCAAACAGCAGGACTTATCTTTCTCATTAATCAACAAGATAACAGCTTTTTTTTACAGGAATGTCAATTAATGGCACCTATTTTAACTGTGTTCCATAAACAAGACATAATAATCAAATTAATTATCTCTGCAATAGTATATGCAATCCAACATCCTAGCATGATAGAAATGTACAACATATATATGGACTGTCAGAAAACATGAAAAAAATTCAGCAACTTCATTTTTGACTAACACCATATATAAATTGCAGAGAAGAACATGCACAAGCTAGGGACATAATCAATTGGAGAGATTTACGGCAATAACTAGTTTCAAGATTCAACCTTTCATAGGATAGAAGCAAAGAACACAAACAAATTATCAATACCGAAGAAATTTGGAGATTACCTAATAGATTTGGAAAATTAGGGTTTTTGAAGTGCAAATCGGCAGCGCCCAATCCGTTCACACATCCGACGAACAAGAACTTATCTCCGGCGAGTGCGAAAGGAGGAAGAAGACGGTGGAAGGATGGAGCAGGGGAAAGGGTTTACGGGAATGGGGGTTTCTATCGGGATAATTACAAAAGTGCATAAAACAAAACATATGAAAAACAATTTAATTTCGATTGAGTCGATTCTGATTAACACATTTGAGCTTAGTGCACTTTTTTATATAATAATGTATTTTTTCACTATAACGATGTATTTTTATAATTTTTAAAAAGTTACGAAAAAGTCATCGCATTCTTTTTTGAATGAGTCGAATTTTGATTGAGACCATAAATAAAATAAATATTCAATATTATTAATATTTTAAAAAAATAATATAATTTTCAAATGATTTCGGATTGGATAAGTTCGGATTTTCGAATGATTTCGGGTCGGATAACTTCAAATTTTCGAATGATTTCAGATCGAATAGCTTCGTATTTTAAAATAATTTTGGATTAAATAACATCGAATATCGGGTTGAATCGGACTAATCCATTCAGATATCATCGGTTTACAATTCTTGTTATATAACAAGAAAACGCATTTATATTGGCATAATTTATGGGTACGTACAATTTATATAACGAGGCTCAATCCAAGAATTGATTAAAATTCTTTTTATCAAGAATTGCTTACATTTATGGGTACTTACAATTTAATGTCACCCTAGACTTTTTATCAAGAAGGCTTTTAGCACAAGTCATTGTGATAATGATCAGTAAAAAATAACAAAAAATATATGGTTAAGGCATATCGGTTCTATTAATCTTCAAATTAAGATCAAAAATATTCTGAATTCTTTAATTCTTTTTTATGTCAAAGCAATGAACATGCACATAGATATTTTTTTTTTCTGGATATTGTTTTCAATAAGTCAAGACAAAAACCTTTTGTGTGCATCTTTTCACCAAACAAACAAACCCAAACGTTGATCTAAACCAAAGCAGAGTCAAAATGAAAACAAAAAGCTCCAAACATTCCTATGACCTCCAAAAATACACTCATTTTACTCTTACTATTAGCGCCTAGAGTTGTCGACAAGGGTAATCTCAGCTCGAAGATGTAAAATGCCGTCGATGAAATAATCGCATTTGTCGCTCATGAACTCGGTCCACGAGATTCTTAACAGATTTGACAACATGACACCATCTTCCTTTAACTTATGGTTGTTGACCTTGCGCTTGCTTTCAAACTCCTTTGATGATTTCTTCATCAATGCAACTTCAAAATCTAAAGTGCAAGTTTTTGTGTCTTTTATAGTGTGCACAGCTAGACTAAATTTGTCATAATATCCCCTCCAACGTCCAACCCCGAGGTAAAACTTTCTTTCGCCTAGATAGAATGTCTCAGAATATAGCGGGTAGAGACTCTCTGATAACTGGTCTTTTTTGAGGTCAAAGTAGACGACACAACGAGGCCTATAGACACGCCCTAAGAAGCCGCATTTAGTGGTTGAAAGGTCCTTTGAACCGAGCGAGATATGAATATGTTGCCCACATGAGAGTTCAACTTTGGAGAAGAGGGCTTCCACCACAAGCTTTGACGCTTGTTCGTGGTCAAACTCAGGGCAAACTAGCACTTCCTTCAGCTTTGAGTTACTCATATTTGGGAAACATATGAACCGGCCCAACCGTTTAGTGAGGATTTCTCGACGCTCATCTGGTTTAGGATAGTGTGCACGAGCCCACTCCAAAATGAAATCGAATACATCATCTTCTGAAGTCACTTGGAGACCCTCACTCCCCAGAACCGTCTCTAGTTTACAAAGAGGCAATTCCATCGCATCCTCTTTGCACCTTAAATCAACAAGTACAAACACAAATGGACGAAACTTCTCATCACTCGTAAATGAAATAATAACGAGGACACGCAAACCAAATTGTAGGATTACTTACTTGTTGAAATCCTTGAAACAAGCAAAAACATTCTGCTTTGCAGCATCAATTAGCGGTTGGACTATTTCGCTCACCAAAACACTTGAAGGAAGCTCGAGATACAAATGTGCATCTTCCAGTGACATAGGAAGGTTGAGCAACAACGTTACCGAATGTTTCATGCACGAAGTGACCTCAAACTTGTCCGCGATTATCAACACATTGATCAAATCAGGGGCTGAAGTTGCACTAAGCGTATTCGCGTACATAAAGTTAAGAAGATCAATGAAAGCCACTTCCTCTATGGACATAAAAAAAATAAAACTTTTTTAATTCTTTATCAAACTAATAAAACTCTTCATTCGAGCGAGTGCAAAAGATAGCGCATACCAGATGCATTGATTCTCAAGGAGACGTCGTTTTGTTGTTGTGATTCTCTCATGCCATTTTTGAATAACTGCATTGCAAATTCATGACACATTTCAACACGCCCATCAAGATAAACAACAACTCGCGATAAAGAAGGGAAGATAACACATACTTTGTAGAAAAAGGGACTCTTTGAAGCAAGGATATGAGAGCTTATGCGCAAAGTTACAACTTTGGCACCATCACAACACTCAAATTCATTACTATGATCCGCATGAACGGTTGGTATGATCTCAAGACGTAGGATCCGATCTGAGAAATCAAAGTCATTGAACGCAAACCCGACTACCTTCTTAGTACTCAAATCTTCCATCTTATATCTCTCTCCCTGCCTGCTTACCAAAGAGAAATTGCACTTGTTTTTCATAATGCTATAGGAAAAGTTATCAATGTTGGACGCCATATTAAAGGAAGTGTATGAAAAATTAACCCTACAACCAATTATTTAGTATTTCAACAATAGAAGTCAAACTTTAATTTTGTTTCATATATATCAAGAAATAATAAATAACCAAGTCAAAGAATTGAGCAATTAATCCAACATGACGATGACCCAAACAAGATAAACAAAACATATATAATGATAAGTTCAGTTTTGCAATTTTACAATCTCTTCATAGAAAGACAAGTTGCTCACCTTTGACCCAGAAATTTCAGAAACTCAGTTGAGAATTGCGTGAGAATTTGTATTAATTTCCTCAGAAATTGCATTATTACTAGATGGAGAAGAAGAAACGAGGCATGATAAATAACCCCGGATTTTTTTCTTAGATAAAATTTATGAATTAAATACTCCGTAGTACGCAATATCTTTTATCGGTAGATTATTTCCTTTTTTATCAAGTTCAAAACATTAAATTTATCCAAAAACTGTTATATATGCCCTAGATTTTTGGCTAATATAAGCCCTAGATTTGACTAATATATATAAAAGCCCTAGATTAACTTAACTAAACGATAGTACAAGTTTAGAATTTGGATCCTCGATCTGCAAATATGCCAACCCTAGACTTTCCTATGATTTCATATTTTCCTAGTTATATTTTTTTTAGTCGAAACATTTTTTCTAGTTATATATCCTAGTATAAAAGCGATGCAAATACTCTGTTCCACTCTCGGTGTTCCACTTTTGTATTCCAATTAATTAATAAATATAAAAGTAATGTTAAAAAAATTAAAAATTGATATTTATATTGTAAATAACTATATCTATATTTGTATAAATTTGTGTCTTAAAAATCATATTATAAAAATTTCAATAATTAAGAGAATGATTTTCGTACAAAATATCAACCTTTTAATTTTTGAAAATTGTATCATATGTTTTTAAGATAAAAATTTACACATATGTATATAGTTATTTTAATTAGAAATATAATTTTTTAATTTTTTTTACATTAATTTTATATTTATAAAACTAATTGGAACACAAATGTGTAACACAATTGTGAAATAGAAGATTTTTCACTGGTATAAAAGGAGCTAAGAACTAAAGATGAAGAAGACATGGACATAAAAAGTGTTACATGTCGTTTCAATCTAACATAATCAAACATTGCATCAAATCCTTTAAATGGAGTCAGGCGTGAAAGCAAAAAGGCAGCATGCAAACTTTCATATGGCCTCCAAAATTACAACTATTTTTCTCATAGATAAGTGTCTTTAATCAAGCCTAGGAGCTGATCAAGGTAAGCTCAACTCGAATATGTAGGACGTTGTCGATGAAATAATCACAATCATCACTCATCAATTCGGTCCATGCTATTCCCAAGAGATTCGTCGTCCCCCAGCCATTTGTCCCTATAGTTTCCTTGCTGAACTTGATCTGGCTTTTGAACTCCTTGGACGAGTTCTCCATCACTGCAAATTCAAAATCTAAAGTACAAGGCTTCCAGCCCTTTTCCTTATACACAAATAGACCCAAGTCGTATTGATCCTGCAATTGCGCGGAGAGGAAAAACCGTTTTCCACCTAGACGAAATGTTTGAGAGTCTAGTCGAATAGATTTCAATAAACCCTTGAGCTCTTTCTTTTTTAGGTCAAAGTATACGACGCAACTGGGTGAGTAGAAGCGTCCTGAGAATCCGTAGTTGGTGGTGGTTGCAACTTGCAAGGTCCTTTGAGGCATGGATGTGTTGCCCACATGATAGTTCAACCTTGGAGATGAACGCGTTGAGCACAAGGTTTGAGAGATTTTCATGCTCAAACTCGGGGCAAACTAGCACTTCCTTCAGCTTTGAGCTACTCATGTTTGGCAAACATATGAACTTGAGCAACCGCTTAGTGAGGATTTCTCGACGCTCTTCTAGTTCGGGATAGTGTACACGGGCCCACTCCAAGATGAAATCATATACATCGTCTTCTGAAGTCACTTGGAGACCCTCGATCCCAAGAACAATCTCTAGTTCGGAAAGAGGCAATTCCATCGCGTCCTCTTGGCACCTTAAATCAACAAGCACAATAACACAAATGGATGAAACTTCTCATCACTAGTAAATGAACTTATAATAATAATAAGGCCACGCGAATCAAATTGTAGGATTACTTACTTGGTGAAATCCTTGTAACGAGCAAGAACATTCTGCTTTGCAGCATCAATTAGCGGCTGAACTATTTCGCTCACCAAAACACTTGAAGGAAGCCCGCGATACAAAAGTGCATTTTCCAGTGACATAGGAAGGTCGAGCAACAATTGAACTGAATATTCCATACATGAAGTGACCTCAAACTTGTCCGCGAGTATCAACACATTGATCAAATCAGGGGCTGAAGTCGCACTAAGTGTATTCGCAAGGAGTGCAAAAGAGATAGCGCATACCAGATGCGTTGATTCTCAAGGACACGTCGCTTTGTTGTTGTGATTCTCTCATGCCATTTATGAATAACTACATTGCAAATTCATAACACATTTCAACACGCCGATCAGGCAATCAAGATAAACATCAACTTGATAAAGAAGGGAAGATAACGCATACTTTGTAGAAAAAGGGACTCTTCGAAGCAAGAATATGAGAGCTTATGCGCAAAGTTATAACTTTGGCACCATCATAAGACTCAAAATCATTACTATGATCTGCATGAACATTTGGTACGATCTCAAGACGAAGGATCCGATCTGAGAAATCAAAGTCATTGAACGCAAACCCTAAATTCTCTTCATTCGTCGTTTCAACTACCATCTCAGAACTCAAATCTTCCATCTAATATCTCTTCTCCCTGCCTGAATACTAAAAAGAGTATGACTTTAACACAAAGCAAGCACATAACATAACATGTTACTCATGTATATCGGGTTTCCATTAGTTAACAACTTCTTACAAGAAAATTAAGTTATCAATTTAATGTTGGACGCCAAAAATTAGTGTATGAAAAATAATCCTATAACCAATTGTTTTAAATTACAACAGTAGAAGTCAATTTCTTTAGTTTTGTTCCGTAGCATGAAATAATTATTAAGCAAGATAAACAATTAATTAATCCAACATGAGATAAATAATTAATTACGGTGGTACATATATAAAAAGATAAGTTGCTCACCTTTTCACCCAGAGATTTCAGAGTTGTTAATGGAGACTTGGCAGTAGAATTTGAGTTCAAAACTGAGAGTTGCAGAAATAAATACACCGTATTTGTGAAGAATGACAAGGGGTCTTGAGAAATACAATACTTTTATAGAAAATACGATATTTTAATAGGATATAGTTTTTCCATAAGGCATGATAATATTTATATTTTTAGATAAAATTTATGTTTTAAATAGTAATTTCTTTTATGCTTGTAATTTTATCTGTAGATTATTTCCTTATATCAAGCTCAAAAAATTAAATTTATCCAAAAACTGATATAAGCCCTAGATTTGGCTAATATTTCATAAATTATCTTTGTTAATGTAACAAGACAGAGCATTAATGCCAGAGATATCCCAGTATAGAAGAAGCAAAGAACTGAAGATGAAGGCTTCAAAAAAAAAAAGCATACACATAAACAAAGTAATAATTACCATTTACTGAGTTTAATTACGATTTACTGATAAAATCCTTTCAAGTCTCAGTTTAATGCTCCTAACATAGCAGAGTTAGCACAAAAACAAAAAGCTACCAGCTCCAAAAATTTCAACTATTAGCCTGCCCTAGAAAGCATAATACTACTCCATAAGTGTCAACAGTCAAGCCTTGAGGGACTTGAGGGTAAGCTCAGCTCGAATATGCAGGACGTCGTTGATGAAATACTCGCTGTCATCGCTTACGAAATCGGCCCAAGGGATTCCGAGTAGATCCCGACTCCCCAAGCCACTGTCTCCTATAGTAAGGTTGTTGGCCTTGTGCTTGCTTTTGAACTCCTTGGCTGAATTCATCATCAATGCAAATTCAAAGTCCAAAGTGCAAACTGTTGTACCTTGTGCCCTGTACACAAACAGACCAAAACAAAACTGGCCTTGTTCCGGCTCACAGTGTTGTGCCGAGAGGTAAAATCGTTTCCCATCGACACAGAACGGATCAGAATTGAAGTTTTTTGACGGGGATAGACTTTTCAACTCGTTTTTCTTTATGTCAAAGTAGACGACACAATGAGGCGTGTAGACGCGTCCTGAAAAGCCACAGTCGGTGGTAGATAGGTCCTTTGAGGCACGGACATGTTGCCCACAGGGGAGTTCGATTTTGGAGAAGAGGGCTTCAAGTACTAGGTTTGAGACTTGCTCATGGTCAAAGTCGGGACAAACTAACACTTCCTTCAACTTGGAGCTACTCATGTTCGGGAAGCATACGAACTGGCCCAACCGGTTAGTGAGGATTTCCCACCGCTCTTTTAGTTCAGGATACGATACACGGGCCCACTTCAAGATAAAGTCGAAAACATCATCTTCTGAAGTCACTTGGAGACCCTCACTCCCGAGAACAACCTCTATTGCAGAAAGAGGCAATGTAATTGCCTCTTCTTGTGACCTTCAACATCAGCAAGTACATCATCATCATCATTGACCCAGTGAGGCTCCGCTAAAGCGGAATCTGGGGGTACCCCTGCCCAAGGGAAATGGGGTACGCCCGATAGACCCAAGAAAAACTGAAATTCAGCTATGTGACAATAATAACTGGATTTAGTTAGAATACATCATCCATCTCAAAGGCAGTGTATAAATGCCAATGAGCACGAGGATGCGCTCGGATTCCCGTCAATTTGGGATTTGGGGGGTCAAGATGCATTGACAACACTTCATATATGAACTAAAAAAGACACAAGAGTGCTTACTTGGTGTTGAAATCCTTGTAACAATCAGCAACATACTGTTTTGCAGCATCAATCAGAGGCTTAACAATTTCACTAACCAAAAGACTTGCAGGAAGCTCCAGATAAAACAGTGCAGATTCTAGTGACATGGGAAACTTCAGCAACATCTCAACACAATATCTCATACAAGAAGTGACCTCAAACTTATCTGCAGCTATCAACACATCTACCAATTCAGGAATTTCCCTTGCACTCATAGTGTTCCCATACATAAAGTTCAGCAGATCCATCAAAGTTGCCTCCTCTGTTTGACATAAACATCTCATTAATTGCAAAACACTACATTTCATTCAAAAACAGGCCTAAAATGGTGCTCACCAGACGCATTGATTTTGAAGGACACATCATTCTTCTTCTGTGACTCTTTCATTCCATTTTTGAACAGCTACATTACAACATTAAATCCAATTTTCAATTTACAGAACAAAAAAAACAAAAGAAAGCAGGAAAGGAAGAAACTTTACCTTGTAGAAAAAGGGGCTTTTTGAAGCGAGAATAGCAGAGGTTATGTGCAAGCTTTTAACTTTAACACCATTACAGGACTCTGAATCTTTAGTGCGAGGTGCTTGTAAGGACGAGAACCATTGATTATACTTCTCTCCCCGGAGATTCTTGCCGGAATCGATGGATTCTTCGTCCGGCGTGATCTCAAGGCGGAGGACGCGATCGGAGAAATCGAAATCGTTGAAAGCAAACACGAAATTCTCCTCATTCGCCCTCGGAACTAGCATCTCCGTGCTCGAATCTCCCATTTTTGAAAGAGGATTTTGCAGTTTTTCTTGACTACACTCAAACGGCACAGATTCTAGGGTTTAGATTTTTGTAGCGTAAGTTTGGCAAAAAAACACGGAGGAATGTTTTAATCATCATTATCAAAATCCATATGATTATTCACAAAAAAAAAGCCATATGATTAATTTTTGAGGAAAAAACATAAGAATATGGTTTTTGTTGGAAAAAAATTTATTTTCTCCACTCCTTAAATGAAAAACTAAATCTCGCCATTGCTCTTGTATTTGGGTCGAATCGGTCGACATAAATCAGTTTACCTGGTTCGTAGTTCTTGCTAGATGAGCTAATTATAGGTTAATGGAATCGAACCGAAAAAACCGACGGTTTTGGAACCGAATCGAAAAAACCGATGGTTCTGGAACCAAACTGAGGGCTGGTCGATTTCACGTTCGTTGGAACCGGAGAATCGACGGTTCCATCCATTTAAAAAAGTAAAAAATACTAATAGAAATGCAAAATTACAATTGTTGTTCCAAAACCATGGTCGCGATTCCAAAACCACAATCGTTTATTTCCATTTTTTTTAAAGGGTTAGAACTAGCGGGAATCGGAACCAAATCAGATCCGGGAACAGAACCGTTGAACCGGGGGTTGGTTGGTCCCAATTTCAGTTCCATGGTTCCGGAACCGTGAAACCGCCGGTTACAAATCCAGACCCATGATTATACAAGGCCACGTGTCTGAGGTTTAGCACCTAAGGTGGATATTTCGTTAAAAGAAATAATAATTGGATTTTTCTAATGTGTGCCCATGGGCACACAATTAGGATTCTAATCTTGGTAAATCTGAATATTGTTTGTTAATTTTGATTTTTTTAAAAGGGTTCATTAATTTCAATTTAGGGAATAGTTTTGAAATAGTTTTCCAACTTAGCACTTTTATTGTGTGCCCATGGGCACACATTAGACGAACCGATAATAATTAGGCCGACGGATTCTATTTGTGTGAGATTTGGTATAGTTTTGTTCATAAAGTCCCGGGGAAATTTATTAAGCTTATAATATACTTCCTGTATTGAGATTAAAATTCATCAAGTCAACATCAAATGTTTCTCAAATCCATTATTATGGTAATTAACCTGAGTAATTTTGATAATAAAAAAATAGTAAATTAAATTTTGTATTAAGTCATTTAATTGGTGGTGGGTTCAAAGAAAAGTGCGTGTTTAAAAGCTTCTCAGTAGGCAACAAATGTCGACGGTTGTCATGCGCCGACGAACAATAAATAACTCATACGAAGACAAATAATAATTATAGAAAAATAGACCCATTAAAGTAAAAATGCTCCTTTAAAATTTTATTTTTTTATCTATGGGGTCCCAATTTTATTTCGGTCTAGGGTTCATAAAATACTAGAACCGGACATGAAATCTATCTTTTTTTAGTCATCATAGCATAAAAGGAGCAAACAATAATACAATTAAAATCTAATGATCGAACTATATTAAATAGGTGATTTGGCTAAGTGTTAGCCTAAATCAGTATCCAAATGAAAGCACATTAAATGCAACAAAAAAAGCCAGCAACTCCAAACCTAATTAAGCTCCAAAATTACACTCATTCTCATGTTAAGCATCATAAACAAGTGTCAAACCTGGGGGTTGATGAGGGTAAGATCAACTCGAAGATGAAGGATGTCGTCGATGAAATACTCGTTTTTGTCACTCATGAATTCGGTCCACGAAATTCCCAACAAATTAGGCATCCCCCACCCTTCGTTGTCCAAAGTATGGTTGTTGCACTTTAACTTTCTTATAAAATCCTTGGATGACTTGTTCATCACGGCAAGTTCAAGGTCTGTAGTACAATCTGGTGAATCTTGTGGCCTATACACAAATAGACCGAAATTATGAGGCGATTCCTCCTTTTTTATATTAAAGTAGATTCACGCACTCATCCTTTTTTATATTAAAGTAGACGACACAACGAGGCCAAGGAAAGTCAAGTTGCACCACCTTAATCGGTCGAAGAAAGTAGAAACGTCGGCTTTTTATGGCATGCAAGTGTTGTCCATAGGGGACTTCAACATTTTTTTTGAAAAATAGGTAAATATATTGAAATGAAAGGATATACAAAAGCGCTCAATGAGCAGGTTTTAGCACTCTATGGACAAAAGAGAGTGTAGGACAAAATTACAAAATGCTCACTAGCCTAGGGTATGCACGTGATTGATCCAATTACTATGTTCTAGGTTAGTTCTGTCACATTTTGCAGCAAGTGTGGCTCTTAGGAGATTCTTGATAGCTTGAAAGCAAAGATCCTCCGAGGGTGTTACTTGGTTGAAGATCGCGTTGTTCCTTGCTTGCCAAATAAGGTAGATAGCCATGGTAGCAACGGATGCTTGAGTGAGGCGATGGAGATTGTTACTTCTTGCTCGAACTGAACCAATTTCATGCAGCCAGTGAATTAAGTTTCTGGCTGCAGGAGTGATGCCCATCCAGCTGCAGATTTTATCAAAAATAGCCTGCGAGAAAGGACAGCTGCCCCAAATGTGGGAGTTGGATTCAAGATGGTGATGGCAAAGAACACAGGCGGTGTCATCGGTGAGATTCCAACTGTGTAATCTATCTTTAGTGGGGAGACGACCCTTGATAGCAATCCAGGATATGAATGAGCATTTAGGGATATTAAGGCTCGTCCAGATGGCAGAGAGCCAGGGTGAAATATGATTGCGATTCCGAAGGACATCATAAACAGATCTGGTGGAGAATTTACCGTGACTGTCGGTTAGGATCTCGTCAATGTGCGATATAGCAGCACGACGGAGCAGAAGGTCTCTAATTTTGAGTAAGCTTCTCCACATCCAACCATCATTACTCCGAGCTGGAATGGTCCAGATGTTGTAACCTTGTCCAAAGTGCATATTTGCCCATCTTGTCCAAATGTTAGCTGTGTTGGTATGGATCTCATAGATGGCTTTAGCTATTGAAGCCCTATTCCAGGAGAGTAATTCTTTGAACCCTAGGCCTCCTTCTTCTCTAGGTTTGCAAATATCATTCCAAGCAATCAGGCTTCTATGCGAGTTCTCTTTTCCGGACCAGAGGTAAGAGCGGAATACGGTTTGGATTTTATTGAGAACAGATTTGGGAATTAGGAAGATGTTGCATGGTCAACTTTGAGACTTGTGCATGGTCAACTTCGTAGCAATCTAGGGCTTTCTTCAACTTCGAGGTACTCACGTGAGGGAAACTTATGAGACGGGTCAAGTGTTTTGTGAGGATCGCTCGGCGCTCTTTTTGTTTAGGATAGTGTGCACGAGCCCAGTCCAAGATAAAGTCATAAATATCATCTTCTGAATTCACTTGAAGACCATCACTCCCGAGAACAACCTCTATTGCAGAAAGAGGCAATGCCATTGCCTCTTCTCTGAACCTTCAATTACAAGTGCAAAACGATTGAACTTCAACAACACGAAAAAATTCCCTAAATCGCGGTAAATTGAAAAAGCCTACTTACTTGTTAAAATCCATGGAACACGCGGCAAGAACATCCTTTGATGCGTCTAACTATTTCACTCGCTAAAAGACTTGAAGGAAGATCGAGATATAAAACTGCGGCTTTTAGCGACATTTGCCCCTCCAACATTACCTTGATACAATACTTCATACAAGAAGTTACTTCAAACTTATCAGCACACATCAACACACCCAACAAATCAGAAGGTGTAGTTGCACTCAAGGTATTGTTGTACATAAATTTGAAGACGTCCTTTAAAGGTTTTGCCTCTGTTCACCATTATAAAAAAAACAAAGAATATTAATACAAACTAAGCTAGGAAAACCATATTTAACCAGCTAAGAAAACTAAATATATATGATCGTTTTTTTAACCTATGCCCTTAGAGCATAGGTTAAACATACTAATAGAGCCCTATTAGGAAAGTAATGAATTCTTTTACAAAATCTAATTAATCCTAAATAAATGCAAATTTATAAAATCTTGCCATTTCGAAGAGCTTAACCTATATGATGAAACCCAAAATCGAGACAAGGAAAAAGATTATTATATTCGAGAGTGCAAACACTTGCTCCTTTATTTATGATTTTCTCCCAATAACGAGGTTACAAACGTACGAGGCTGATAAACAACTTCGAGAATTACACCTAGACCTCCTACGAAGTTCCGAGATCAAACTTAAATGTTGCGAGTTTGACCCTAGGGCGAGGTAGATTTGGGTGCGTGGTGTAGAGAGCTTTGTGAGATTTTGTAGCGAGGTCTTTAGTGTGGGCGAGGTCTTTGTATGACTTGAAGTCTTTTGGTGGACTTCTCCTGTCTGTAGCGAGGTCTTTTGACGATGTTTCTATCACGTCGATCTTTAACAAGCAAGAGAGTTCTTGAGTTCAAGGGGTTTTTCGACCCCCTCCTCCTACAAGGTTCTCCTCTATTTATAGAGAATTGGGGAGCCGAGTTTAGGCCAAGGTCCGATGTGGGACGCCCGGAGTAGGGGCTTTTGATTGGTCCGGGGACGAGGCCGCTTGTGATTGGTCTGGGTGGGCGGGTGTTTTAGTAGAGTCGGTGGCGAGGTCTAGACCTCGTACCGGGGATTTGGGAGACCTCGCGAGGGTATAAACTTTGTTTAAATAAATGAGAGGTATGAATGTGGGTTCCTGAGTCGCCCTTGAGAATCTCTTCGGACCTACTTAGTCTTGGTACCCCGAGCCCACTTTTTATCTTACTGTTTTGGACATCATCACTATACTCTTAGGGCATAGGTTATAAAAATCGATATATGATTTAACCAAAAAAAATACTATATATGAAAAAGCACAAGAGATGGTACATGTATATAAACCTGTTGGAGCGATTCTCATCGTCACCTCTCTCTGGTGTGATTCTTTCATGCCGTTTTTGAATAACTATGAGAATCGTCACCTCTCTCTGGTGTGATTCTTTCATGCCTTTTTTGAATAACTATGCCATAAATTCAACAAATTTTAGTGTAAGGAACAAGATAAACATAAACTCAACAACTACTACTACTACGCAATCATCTAGTATAGTCATAAAAATGGTACTCAACATTTTCTTTTAGGATAATGTTTGATCTAAATTAACTCTTATCGAATTAATTTATTTTGAAGGAAAAATTGTTGTTTATATAATTATATTATATATCTAATTCCACCAAATACGAGTTACAAGGGATTGTTCTTAATCCGACAGGACAAAAACGAGCAATAGAATGTGCGACAACATTTCCTGTAACATAAGTAAGCATAGGAGATAGCTTAAACGGCCAAAACAATCAAAATTATGATTTACAATCATAAACTCTATCAAATTAATTAAATTCAGCCTACCCAGATTTTCAATCACGATTCCGATCATCAACGAAACAACTAATCAAAACTATCCAAACAAATTAAAATGAACTTACCTTGTAGAAAAAGGGACTTTTCGTAGCTAGGATGGGAGAACTTATGTGCAAAGTTACAACTTTAACTCCAAAACGATAAGAATCTTCACGTTTTTTATTAGTAAAGAATCTTTTACTACTAAAGAAGGAATTTTTCTTCTTGTTGGGAGGAGGTAAAGAGTCTTCATGAACGATCTCAATGTGGAGGACACGATCAGAAAAATCTTTGTTGTTGAATGCAAAGCCAAAATCTAACTTGTTTTCACTCGAATCTCCCATTTTTAATCTCTTGGCTCACTTTCCTAATCCAAAGAGAACTTATATAACTTTACAAAGAGAACGGCAAAAGACATTAGGGTTTTTTGATAGCCTCACTTATTTATATCACTAAAACCCTGAAAAGGAAATGATCGTAAAAAAATTTAATTTAAATCTCTAACTAAATAAAAGCCCCAAATCTTTCTAAAATAAGATTCTTAAGGGCATAGGTTAAAAAATCCGTACTTATATTTTGTTTCGCTCAATCGTTTTTCATATCTTTTGTACGGTAAATTTCATCTGTTTTTTTCGTATATTTAATTGGTTTAAATTTTGTGGAAATACTTTTGGTATTTCTTTAGGGCATAAAGTAGGAACATATGGAAAAAACTAAATCCTAGTTATAAAGAGGGAAGATAAAAAAAAAGGTTCCAAGAACTATACTAATTATAATAATAATAATAATTAATAATGCCTGTTCTAACTATTTAGAAAATAAAAATCATATTTTACCAAAAAAAAATCATAAAAGGAAATTAATAAAACCTGTAAAAAAAATTAAAAGGGCTATAATATCGCAACAAATTCTTTCAATTTCAAAGAATTCTCTTTTTTTTTTTGGGTAGAAAATTTCAAAGAATTCTAATTGTACGGTCAATTGGCCATTATACGTGCATAATTAAAAAAAATTCCTTATACCCAAAGTTTTTTTTATAAAAAATCCATCATAATAGGTATCCATATAAAGCCGGCGGAGCAAAAAGCCAGAAACTAACCAGTTTTTTTTAACCTATACCCTAATTACTAAAACCCTAAAAAATACACAGTAATTAACTTTCCATTTAAAAAAATCATATTTTATGGCCAATTGGGCAGTATATATAAGTGCATGATAATTTTTTTTCCATATTAAGTTTATAAAAAGAAGATTATATATAGAAGTATAGAATTTCTGACAAAAATATACGCCCTAGTGGATTAATTAACACATATATAGTAATTGCACCTGCATATATAAAATGCTGGCAGATTAGTAATATTTACCATAATGTAAATCTCTTAAAATAAATTAATTTGCTTTTTTTTTTGTAAAAGACATTGTCCATGAAAGCCGAACCGGAGACTTTTGGGTACTACCTACCCTTGACCGATGGCAATTTGCTTCTTTTTTGAATTGATGCAAATTGAGATAATAAAGCAGACACTAATAATACTAATAACAAAGTGCAGCTAAAAAAAACGCATCCAAAAGCAAAATTAAACCACCATTTTTTTAGAATTAATTGGCATATATGTGATGATGATCAGTTGTTGAATTCATGATTTACAAAGAAAAGCAAAAAAAATTAGAAAACTGCTAAATCAGCCAATTAACCCTAAAGAGGCTAGGGCTTCAAAAATGTGTGCAAAAGCAAATTAAAAGTGTCAATCCTGGAAGTTGAGAGTAATCTTGGCTTGAAGATGTAGAATTCCATTGATGAAATACTCGCTTTCGTCGCTTATGAAGTTGGTCCATGGGATTCCAAATAAGTTTGGCTTTCCCCAACTAAAGGCATTGAACTTTTCGTTGTTGGTCTTAAACATGCTTTGGAACTCCATGGATGTCTTCTTCTTAGCAGAGAACTCATAATCCAGTGAGCAAATGCTTAAATCATTTCGCTTGCAAACTCCCCGTCGTTCCACAAATAGACCAAACTGGTGGTGTTCTTTATGACATTTTGCAACGAGGCCAAACAATCTTTCGCCACCTAGGAGGAATCGATCCGATTCTATTTGTTTAGATGGGTATAGACTCTTCACGTCGTCTTTTGTTAGGTAAAAATCGACTAGGCATTGAGGGCGCGAAGATTTGAAATGCACCACCTTAATCGGGAGAAGCTTGTAAGCTCGTTTTATCACAAAAGGTGAGTCCCCGTCTTCTGCGAGAAGGATTCCTTGGCCGTAGGGATATCCGGCACTCAAGTGAAGAGCTTCCAAGACAAGCTTATACACTTGTTCGCGGACAAAGTCCGGGCAACTTAACACTTCCTCTAGCTTATCATAGGTCATGTATGGGAAGTATATGAACCGTGCCAAGCGCTTGGTAAGGATTTCTTGGCGCTCTTCCAGTTTGGAGTAGTGTGCACGGGACCACTTCAAGATGAAATTGAATACACCGGCTTCTGAAAACACTTTGAGACCATCAATACCGAGAACCACCTCTAAAGCAAAGAGTGGCAACTCCATCGCCATCTCTTGGGTCGACCCCTTGGAGAAATCCTTGAAATTCTCAATAAGGTACTTCTTTGCTACATCTTTTAGTGGTTGAACTACTTCACAGCTCGGAAGCTCGAGATATAGAATCGCGGATTCTAGTGACAAGGGCATCTCCTTCAACAAATCACTACAATATCGCATACAAGAAGTAACCTCAAACTTGTCCGCGACTATCAACACATCTCGCAGATCAGGGTTTGTAGTTGCATTCAAAGTGCCTTTGTACATGAAATTTAGTAGATCCATCAAACTTGCTTCCTCTACGCGATGCAAATAAAATGAGTTTATTAGTTATGAATATGATGTATATTACTACATTTGGATGGCTACATTTGTACATGAAATTGGATGGCTACATAGAAACTATGTGATGTTTAAGAAAGAAAAGACGAACATAGACGAACATGCTACGATTTACGTTAACCATATTAGAAATTGCCTTACGGCAAGATGGAGAAAGAATAGTAGAGAGACAAGAAGCGCGCGAGATTTGGATTAGCTCAGTAAATTGCTAGGTTTTACCTAGCACATTTGTTTTACTCTTACAATGAATAAATTACCCCTTTTCATTCAAAAAAAATACGTATATAGATCGAACTAGTGCAAGGACGATAATGCAAACCTGATGCATGGATTCTCATGGTAACATGCCTCTCTTGCGATTCTTTCATGCCATTTTTAAATAACTACAACAAAGAGTTATAACATTTAATCAATATTTTAGTTAGTTTAATAGTAAGAAGAAGCTAGATATATACACATTATAACTTACTAATCAAGGAAAAACAAAGATTGTTACCTTGTAGAAAAAGGGACTATTTGCGGCCAAGATAGGAGAGCTTACGTTCAAGGTTTTGACTTTGACAACTATATGAAACCAAACCAATTTTTAGAAATCAGATTTTAGCCTAAACAAGTACATAACTTGAAAGTATAGAAACAAATAAAAGGCAACCATTTTCCGTGTCCGTGTCCGTGTCCAAATTCTCTCTCTTGCGCTTGCGATTGGGAACGCGATTAGATTCCTCAGAATCGAACTCTGATGTAAGTTCAATGCGAAGGACCCGATCAGAGAAATCAATGTCGTCGAAAGCGAATTCGAAATCAAATGACTGGCCTACCATGTTTGTGCAATTGTATGTACTTTGAATCTCCCTTCCTTGGGTATATATAGAGTGCCAAATCTGAACAAAAAAAAATAGAAAGACAACATACATTATACATCATAACTATATACTAAAGCGGAGGTTAAAAAAATTATTAAACGACTCATGTCACTTCTAGATTGGACCACACCAACTTTTTTTAAAAATAATCTTTTATTTTTGGATATGATAAATTCTTATGCATGTTTTTAGAATATAGGATAGAAAATCGCATTATTAAACAATCTTTTATTTTTGGATATGATAACTAGAAAGATTTTATTCCATCATACAAATTCTAGAATATTTATTTTATTTTTAGATTGATATCAATTTAATCAAAACTTAACAAATACAAATAAATAATAAAATAATTTTATAAAAACCCGTGCAAGGCACGGGAACTAAGACTAGTTCATTTAATTTACATGAATGGAGCCTTACACAAGGAATTTTTTTTATAAGGAAAGAAGTTTAGGAAGATTGGCCGCCCTAGAGCATTATTACACAAAGAATTGATAGAACATAAAAACTCTTTGTTTAAGAACATAATTCATTCAGCCTTCGGGCATCTAGTCAATTAAACGGTTAAGACTTCGGTTTTATCATGAGGTTTCCGTTTCAACTCCTACGGGCAGTGCACAATACCAAAAAAAAAGATCATAATTCATTCATATGGTTCCATTCAGGGTTCCAAACTCAAAGTAGTTGTTAACTAAACACAAGGGTTGCACTCGTTGCGGAACTTAAACCAATACCTTACGACACGAGTTGACGACAACCATGCACCACTTGTGTCTGCGTTCCCGAAGGCACCCCTTCCTTTCAAGAGGATTCACTGCATATCAATTTTTTGACAGAACTTGGATCAGTTTATCTAAGAAGCTAATTAGGATCTACATGTACTCTAGTAATTTTTTTTTACTGAACTAGTAATTTCCCAAAATACCAAACCCTAAAAACGCATATTGTCATCCAGATCATCATAACACGGCAACAATTCACAATCAAGTATCAATTTCTCTAACACAACTAAACCTAAAACATCATAATCCCAAGTTTCTGAACAAAATTTAAAGATATATAATAACAACGATCGTACCAAAAAAAAAAGAGAACAGAAGAAAGTAACGAGTGATCGAGAGAGGAAATAGAGAAAAAGATTTTGTACTTCTGGAGAATTTGTTCCTTTTGTGCTCTCCTTCACAAGCTGCTAAATTATATGCTTGATTTTTTGGCGTTGTAAATCCCTTCCCCCTTTTATAATACAAATTAACCCTAAAAAAACTCTAATTAAATGATATAAATTTAAATCAATTTAAGGGAATAGGTTAAGATGTATTAGATAGAAAGATATTATTAGGTTATATTTATTTAGGATTATTAAGTTTTTTTTCATAAAATTTATTTTTTATGAAGTTTTTTGTTTCTAAAAATAAAATTTCTTTTACGGTCTTTCACAAGTTTAGATATCATGTATTTAGAAAAAAAAGTTAAAGAACCCTAAAAAAACATGAACGGATAAAATTGGTTTTTATGGGCAGGTTCTCGTCCCGTGCAAAAAAAATAATGAGCACCCTATACGAATGGTTTAAAACCCGCACAAGAAAATCCGTACATTTCCCCTAAAACTATAGGCGGGTCCCAATACCGCACAATCGAATCGGATTTTTCTTAAATTATGTTTAGAATTCGCACAATATAAATGTTCTTAATAGTAAACTGGACTCGAATATTTAGGATTTAAATAATACGTAATATCTTTTATCACGAACAATAATCAAACTATCCGAGAAGAAATAATAATAGTTCAATTTATAGAAAATCAATCTATTAAAGTAAAAATGTTTGTTTATAATTTTACTTTTGTTATTTAAAGGATCCCTAATTTTATTTCACTCATAAAACGCAAGAACGGGCATGATCACTATCGTTTCTTAGTCATCATAGCATAAAATAAGCAAATTACAAATTGAAATCTAATGATCGAAATAAACATAGCATCTAGGTGATTTGGCTAAGTGTTCTCTGTATCAAAAGCACATCAAATACTAAAAGAAAACAGCCAGCAACTCCAAACCTAATTAAGCTCCAAAATTACAATCTTTCTCCTGTTAGGGCACAGCCTAGCATGCCCTAGAAATTAAGCATCATAAACAAGTGTCAAACATGGGGGTTAATGAGGGTAAGATCAACTCGAAGATGAAGGATGTCGTCGATGAAATACTCTTTTTTGTCACTCATGAAGTCGGTCCACGAAATTCCAAACAAATTAGGCATCCCCCACCCTATGGTCCCCAAAGTATGGTTGTTGAGCTTTAACTTTCTTATGAAATCCTTGGATGACTTGTTCATCACGGCAAGTTCAAAGCTTATAGTACAATCTGTTGAATCTTGTGGCCTATACACAAATAGACCAAAATTGTGTGGCGATACCGTCTTGCATTGTGCCACGAGGTAAAACCATCGTTCGCCTAGTTGGAATGATTGGGAACGGAGATTTTTTGATGGGAATAGTTTCGCACACTCATCCTTTTTTAGGTTAAAGTAGATGACACAACGAGGCCGGGTGGTGGATTCAGGCACATGCACCACTTTAATTGGGCGATACTCGTACACGCGTTTTGTTACTAGACCGCGGCTAGTGATTACTTTGTCGTATGGCGATCCGGTATTCAAGTGGAGAGCTTCCAAGACGAGCTTTGATAATTGTACATGGTAAAAGTCGCTGCGACTTTTTAATGCTTCATCAAGCTTATGGGAGCTCATGCATGAGAAATGTATGAAGTGCGCCAAACACTTGGTAAGGACGTTTTGGCGCACTTTCACTTTGGGATAGTGTGCACGGCCCCACTTCAAGATGAAATCAAAAACGTCATCTTCTGATTTCACTTTGAGACCATCAATACCGAGAACAACCTCTAAAGCACATAGAGATAACTCCATCGCCTTCTCTTCAGACCTTCACCGTACATCAACAAGTATCAATCAAAAGACATGTACAAATTAATATGCATCTAATTAACATATAGTATGAGAATGCTAATTTGCGACAAATATATTAACCGCGTACTCACTTGGTGAAATCCTTGAAATTCTCGATAAGGTACTTCTTGGCTGCGTCTTTTAGTGGTTGAATCGCTTTGCAACTTGGAAGCTCAAGATATACGAGTGTGGATTCTAGCGACAAGGGCATATCCTTCAACAACTTACTACAATACACCATACATGAAGTAACCTCATACTTGTTTGCAATTGTCAACACATTCTCCAAATCCAAAGTTGTAGTTGCATTCAATGTGTTTTTGTACATGAAGTTCAATAAGTCCATCAAACTTGCTTCCTCTACACAAATTCAATGAAAATGAATTTATTGGTTATGAACTACAAGTCAACATATCCATTGAAACAGGAAACGATATGGATACAAAAAAACGTATCATTTTCATAAGAAACGAGTTTCCAAGTTTTTAGGTTTCCAACTCTGTGTTTTTTACATAAAAACGAAAACGACAAACGCTGCTCTATTAGAGTTTCCAAATAACATAAATAATACATACCTGATGCATTGATTCTCATAGTAACCTCCTTTTCATGTGATTCTTTCATACCATTCTTGAATAACTACACCAACAATACAATTAGCATTATCAATGCAGTCCCATGGGCATAGCTCAGTTGGTACTCAGACAACAGATTGTGGATAAGTATTATGAATATAATTTTAAAACCAACTCAATAATTAACAAAAAAAAAATGTTTACCTTGTAGAAAAAGGGACTATTTGCGGCTAGCACAAGAGAACTCACGCTCATGGTTTTGACTTTTACAGCTGTAAAAAAAATCAAACTAATTTTAGCCTAATACAAGTTAAGACATTGAGCAAGAAATTAAGAATCAAACTCAACTTATACATATATAATAAGCTAAAAGTCATCCAGTCAAAGCGGTTAAGCTTTTAAAGGTAATACAGGTCTCCGTTTCGACTAGGCAGTGCTCTTCATTAAAAAAAAGTATTAGAAAACAACAAAATTAACCAATTACCATTCTCATTGTCTGAGTTCTTCTTTCTCTTGCGTTTGCAATCGGAAACCCTAACGGGTTCATCGGAATCGGGCTCCGATATGAGCTCAATGCGAAGGACCCGATCGGAGAAAACGGCGTCGTCCAAAGCAAATTCGAAATTCAATGATGAAGTTAACATGACGAACTCTCTAGTTCGAAATTTCTAAGCGGCCTTTGTAAAGAGGGTGCTAGGGCAAATTAGTATTCATCGGTAAACCAAATTTTAACGCTTCCATTTAAGGTTTAAAAGATGATAAATTGAAGAGTTAAATTTTGGATATATTTCAATATTTTATTCAATTTAAGAGGGATTTTCCAATCTTGATAAGATATTCTTGTATATATTTATATATTTTAATAAGATGCTATTTCTATATTAAATAATTAAATATATATATATAGGATTTCCTTTTTTTAAGAGGGATTTTCCAATCATAAATGTAATGTGGGCACATAATAATTATATCGATTTAATTAGAAAGATAGGATTATCTAACTCTTTTTATCAATGGATTCATTATTTAAATTTAGGTTTTTTTTTTCTAAAAACCCTTTTAAAATATAACCCCCAACATATATCTAAGACTTTAATTAATTTCTTCATTCTAAATTCCGTATCCAAGTTACTAACGCATGACAATTATTTAAGATTCAAAAAATAAAAATAAAAAACTTTCGATAAATCTCATGACATTAAGGTGATTGCAAAACTATCATCATATATTCATATCACTTGTTTAAAAGAGGAGTACAATATACAATCTCAAAAACCTTAACTATAATGAATTTCGTTACATCATATTGTATAATCTTCTGATAGTGAGTGCAAGCTAGTTCTTGATGGTGAGCTGAGCTCGAAGATGCAAGACTGATTCGATAAAATAACCATAATTTTGATCACTAATTAAGATAACCGCCGGAATTCGGAGCAGATTGTTGACCATTACAAACCCACCGCCGTTCAACGTCGTGTCGTCGGACTTGTAAAGGCTTTGGAACCCGCTCGACGGATGCATCAGCACGGCAAACTCGTAATCAAACGTGCACGTTTCATTCTCCATCTCCATTTCGACGGATAGACCTAACTCGCATCTTCCATGCTCTTTCTTTTTACACTCTAAGCAGAGGAAAAACCATCGTCCTCCTAGGTCGAATCGTTGAGAGTATTGGAAATTTTCCGATTTATATAGATCCCAGCACGTCTTTTTCGTTACGTTAAAGTAGACGACACAACTAGGGCACCCGAGGGGAGAGTCAAGGGGCATTGCCTTGATAGGGAGAAACTTGTAGACGCGATTCGTGAAGCGACAGTCTGTGTTTGTTGTTGTTGGGAGATGGATGTTATGCCCGTAGGGGAATCCGGAGTTCGAGTAGAGCGATTTCATAACGAGCTTCGTGATTTCGTGGCTATCAAAGTCGTCACAAGCTTGGATTTCCTCTAGCGTCGACATGCTTATGTAGGGGAAGTATATGAACCGAGCTAGGTATTTTGTGAGGATTTCTCGGCGCTCTTCTATTTTAGGATAGTGTGCACGACCCCATTTCAAGATGAACCTCAATACGTCGTCTTCTGAACTTACTTGGAGACCATCACTTCCGAGAACGACCTCTACTGCATAAAGAGGCAAGGTCATCGCCTTGTCTTCATACCTTCAAAAAAAAAAAACCGATATGATCGAATCAAAACACTACGAATTCTCGGATTGGATTATCATTTGCCAAAAAATAGAGAACTTACTTGGTAAGATCTTTGAAAGACTTCACAAGATATTGTTTCAAATCAACTCTTAGTTTATGAAGAGCTTCACAACCTTGGCCCAAGAAAACACTTGAAGGAAGCTCGAAATACGAAATCGCGTACTCTAGCGACAATGGGAACTTTTGCAACAACTTGCTGCAAAATCTCTTACAAGAAACGACCTCGAATTTGTCTGCGGCCATCAACACACTCAACAACTCAGGGATTGTGCTTGCACTCAAGGTGTTGGTGTACATATAGTTGAGAAGGTCCGTTAAAGCCACTTCCTCTGTTCACAATATTCATAATATTGACAATAAAACAATGTGAGTTGAGTTGTTACATACATAATACATATAACATACATCAAAACCAAACCGAAACCCGAACCAAATTAGTTCGGTTCGGTTTCTTCGGTTGAGATGGATAAAAGATTATCTTTTTGGAAATTCGAACCGAATCCAAAGTTTGGGAAATTCCTAAACCGAAAATCGACGGAATAATATCGATTCCAGATCGATTCGATCAGTTCAGCTTAAATTTTTCGGCAACCCTATACATATATACATATGATAAATCAGACGAGTTTAACACATACCTGATTTATTGATTCTCAAGGTTAAGTGTCTCTCCGTTGACTCTCTCATGCCATTTTTGAACAACTACATCATAAGATTAATTAGTCGGTTTTAATGGTGGTTAATTAGAATAGCTAAATACATTCTACCAAAAAAAAAGAATAGCTAAAGACAGAAATTTGATCACAAAATAAAGAAAAATTAATTTACCTTGAAGAAAAATGGACTTTTTGAAGCTAGGACAACAGAATTTACGTGCCAAGTTTTAACTCGGACAGCACTAGAACACCTTGAATTATTATTTCTTTGAACAACCTCTCCTACACACAAGAAAACATTATTTCAAAATATTTCAGCCATAGATCCCAATTTAAAGAACAATTTTTCTAACCTATGTCTTTAGGGCACATGTTAAGAGCTTTAAAATAAAAATATTTTGTTAATTTTTATCATAAAGGGTAATTAATTTTTTTTAATAGGGTTCAGTATTTCCTTATAAGGTTTTAATTTCTAAAACAAGAGTGTTTAACCTATGCTCTTATGACATAGGTTAAAAAAACCGTTTAAAGAATATAAGCATAGATTTTACACTAATTAATTACTCTATATATGATCAATATTTCATAGATCCCAATTCAAAGAAAGTCTACTCTAATTAATTAATTACTCCATAAATATATGATCAATATATATCTTAGATCCCAATTCAAAGAATATAAGCATGTATTCTACTCTAATTAATTAATTACTCCATAAATATATGATCAATATATATCTTAGATCCCAATTCAAAGAATATAAGCATGTAATTACTCTAATTAAGTATAATCAATATTTTTAAAGGTACTTAAATTTAAAAAAGTAATTAATCCATTAATCAATTAATTAACCAACCTTCTTCTCTCTTTTGCCTCTTATTCGAATTCTTATTTTCCTTTAACTCAATATCACAATCGAGATCAGACTCTTCGGAATCAGACGTCAAATCTATAAACTCCGGTTCGATCTCGACGTGGAGAACCCGGTCGGAGAAATCCTTGTCGTTGAAGGCAAACCCTAAATCTCTCATCTTTAATTTCTTGTCAACGAAGAATACTTGCAATCCTTTACAAAATTGAAAGATTTGCTTGTAAATTAATCACAAAGTTTAACCATTAATTAATTAACTAATAAATTAATCACAAAGTTTAACCACAATGAGTATACCGAAGAAATTTTACCTTTGCTTTCAACCGAACAAATTTTCTGTTCGCACAATAATATATAGAAGACTGGTTGGAGTCGGTGTTGTGGTAAAATTGGATGCTTAAAATATTATGAGTATAAAAGTTAGATATTACCCTAATCAATTTTTTATTTTTTTAAAATAGATATGATGAACGTGATATCATTACTTATATTTAGATATTTGGATAAAATAATCATATTTGGTATAAGATAGTATTCCTAATATATTTTTTATCCTTTCCTTTTTTATGATTATACTCCCAAAAATAAAGGAGTATACCAAAAATATATATCTCTTTTATCAATTTATCATGGTAAGTGCTCAAAAAAATAAAATTTATCATGGTAAAATTTTGGATCTATTGGATGCTCTAATGTGACACGAATAACGGTTTTTTTAACCTTGGTCCTACATAGGGCAAGCCTACTAATTCAAGAAACTAAAATCCTAAAAGAAAACTAATAAACATTTTTAAAAAATTAATTAATCATAAATAAATACAAATTAACTAATTATTTTCATTTTACAGATCTTAATCAATATACTATAACTAAAGTCGAATCCCTCTATCCTAAATGTCTTCGTTTTAAATATGCCACGTAGGCGTTTTAATTTTTCCATTTACCTCTTTGCCCTTTGTTAATTTAAGTATTTACAATCCTAATATAATAATAATAATAATTCTTATATTACTAATTTATAATTATATTTAGATATCTTAAATTTTGGCAAGTTGATTTTGGAGCCTAATTCATTATGGAAAGTTTTTATTAAATATAAAAATATTACTAATATATAATTATATTTAGAGATCTTAAAATTTGGCAAGTGATAGAAACATAATCTTTATTATGAAATAATTTTTTTAAATATAACAATATTACTAATATACAACTAAATTCTTTTCAATATATTAGTTTTCTTTTTTCGATAGGGTAGTTTATACGATAAGATACATATCGTTTCTTAAAAAACCTTACTTATATCAATAACTATGTTTGGAAATGATAGTTTTTTAATAAGATATGTATAATTTTTTCAATATCAATTTAATCAAATTTACAAGCAAATAATACAATAATTTTATAAATCCGTGCAAGGCACGGGAACTTAAGCTAGTCTATACCCTAAAGGCATAGGTTAAAAAAATCGAGCAAATAATACAATGACACGCCCATTTCCATTAGGATTGTAGATCCTTGTCCACGAAATTGGACCGGACCGAGAAATTTCAATCAAGTCGATCGTTTCTCAAAATTCGATCGCAATTTGATCCGATTTCTTTTTCAAAATGCATTCCCAAGGGATCTTAAGATCCATGGGAATGCATCTAACCGACCTACTTTCGATTTTTAGTTGATCCATCGGAAGAAGAAACTCCTCACGATCGATTGTTTGAAGGCGAATTTTAGAGCTTGGGTCGATTAGATGTCACCTTTGAAGAACATGAACAAATCATCCATGAAAGCAACATTAACTAATTTCATTCCTACATCAAACAAACCAAGCAAACCAATTCCTATAAAGTAACTAGACTTGGTTGAGAATCCACTTAAACTGGCTGATGGAAAAAAGATTGAAACACCTTCTTAATCTTAAGAGATCACATGTCTACATCCAACAAACTTTATCATTATGCACTCGATTGTCATTATAAACCCTAGCAGTCTAACACTATTAGCTAGTACGTCAACATAGTGCAAGTAAAAAAGACGTATGACCATATAAAAAGGTCCTTAAGGCCAAATTAAAAAAAAAACTATAGTCATTTTTCAATGTTCAAACTACTATATGATGGTAAGCTCGGCTCGAAGATGTAACACACTATCGATAAAATAGTTGCTCGTGTAATGTGTGAAGTCGTTCCATGGGATTCCAAACAGTTTCTCCACTCCATAGCATCGGGTCTGGAACTTGTAGTCGTTGCCCTTGCAAATGGCCTTGCTTTGGTACTCCGTCAAATTGTTCTTCATAAGCACCGCGAATTCAAAATCTAACGTGCAAGCTTCCGATCTTGTTGCCTTTTGCACATATAGACCGAACTCGTGGTGTTCATTATGACATTCTACTTTGAGGTAAAACAATCTTCCACCTAGGAGGAATCGTTGAGAAACGATCCGTTTCGATGGGTATAGACTCACCACGTCGTATTTTTCTAGGTAAAGGTAGACAAAACAACGAGGGCAAGGCGATTCAACGTGCACGATTTTTATAGGGTGATGCACATAAACGCGATTTCTACAATGGTCGTGATTTATGAAATCATGGATGTAGGGCATTCTAGCATTCAAGTGGAGAGCTTGCACGACAAGCTTTGACATTTGGCTTTCGATAAAGTCGCGACTACCTAGAACAACCTCAAGCTTATGCGAGATCATTAATGGGAAATGTATGAAGCGCACCAAACTCTTGGTAAGGACATTTTGGCGCGCTTTCAATTTGGGATAGTGTGCACGGCCCCACTTCACTATGAAATCGAAAACTTTGTCTTCTGAAATCACTTTGAGACCATTAATGCCAAGCACCACCTCTAAAGCAAATAGCGGCAATTCCATCATCTTCTCTTTGGACCTTCAACATCAACAAGTATCAATCAATCAAACGGCGTACGTGCATCAAACATAACTAGTTGGAAATTAACATCAGAGATCAATCTAGTATCAATTTTTTTATGTCAAATGACAAGTATTGATGAACAAACAAATCAGGTTAAAACGGCATATATTTACGAGCGGATGGAGTATAACATTTTGTGTACTTACTTGGTGAAATCATTGAAATTCTCAACAAGGTACTTCTTGGCTGCCTCTCTTAGCGGTTGAATTGCTTCACAAATCGGAAGCTCAAGATACAACAATGTCGATTCTAACGTGAGTGGCATCTCCTTCAACAAATTACTACAATGTGCCATACAAGAAGTAACCTCGTACTTGTCCGCGGCCATTAACACATTCAACAAATCCGAGGCTGTAGTTGCACTAAGGGTGTTTTTGTAGATAAAATTCAGGAGATCCATCAAAGTTGCTTCCTCTACACAACAATAGTAATTAAAAAGAGTTAATTGCAAACCCTAAACCCTAGATGGATAGATCGATAGATAGATTGAACGAATGCAAGGATAGTTTTACACACCGGAAGCATTGATTCTCATAGTAACTTCCCCTTCTTGTGATTCTTTCATGCCATTCTTGAATAACTATGTATGTACACCATAGAGCTAGTTAATAAAGTTAACATCTTTGTAACTCACTAAGTAAGAAATCACAAAGATTTAATGTTTACCTTTTTAGAAAAAGGGACTATTTGCGGCTAGGATTGGAGAACTAACGTTCAAGGTTATGACTTTGACAACTATATGAAACCAAACCAATTGTTAGAAGAATTTTTTTATATATAAAAGTACAAAACTTAGAGAAAGAAATTAACTAATTAATCAAGGAAGAATCAAACTCACCATTCTCGGTGTCCAAATTCTTTCTTTTGCGTTTGCTACCGTGTTTGTCGACGGAATCCGACTCCGATATGAGCTCAATGCGAAGAACCCGATCGGAGAAATCGGTGTCGTCGAAAGCAAACCCGAAACTCACCGCCGGAGCAACCATGTCTATTGGAATAAATTTTACTTTAGAACGGAACCCTAATTATGTATGCATATTGTCATCCAAATCATGAGATAAGAACAATGAAGTAATGGTTTCAAATGCATTAATCCTCACAATCAAATATAGTTGCACGTAACTAAACCCTAAATTACACATAATCCCAAGATTTACTTTGAAAGTTCAAAAATAACCCTAAAACAAAGCATACCAGTTTTTAAGGAGAGATGAACCGAAGGCACCCACCGTGCTAATTAAACAAGATAGTTTTTAGAATCAAAACCGAGAAAGAAAGAATCAAGAGTAAAATTAGGGGAATTTATAGAGGAAGAAATCGGACATAAAACAGTTTTCACAAATTCGAGGATTTAAATTAAGGGTTTAACCTGATAAAACTGTTTGACCCGTCCGACTCGAGACCCGGTCAACACTGAACAAAAAATTTATAAAATTAAATTTCAATAGAACTTTTGCAGGAAAATATTCCCGAAGATCTTTAATATTTCTTTCCTTGGAGAATAATCTATTTATTATTATTACATTAACTACAAATGATAAATAAGTTTCATAAAATAATAGCACCCACAATTTTCAGAAAAGTTTGACCCGATACCAACTAGAAACCCAAGCAACCCGAACCCGATTGCACCTAACACCCGATTAAACCCGAACCCACTTAAACCCGAAACAACACAAGCTGATTGTCTAGGCATTATAAAAAAGTGTCTACTTGAAACTAATCTTAGTCAATTTATAATCCAACTTAGTCAAAACCCTACTCAATCGAAATCCGAAATAGCTTGACCGACCTAGAACCAATAATCCGAAATATATAGCGAAATGAACACTAGACCCAACTCGGTTACCCAGAATAGACAGCATTGACCATAATACGAAACAACCAATAACTCGAATGACATGCCCAAAACCCGCCCGTTTTCCACCCTAGTTATCCAGTTCAACCGAAACCCGATTTGATCGAATGGAAAAACACGATTCAATCAGAAATCCGACTTAGTCAAAACCCGACTCAACAAAAAACCCGAAACAGCTCACCAATATGGACCCATTAATCCAAATCATTCGACAACTAAAAACCCGACCCGATGACGCCCGATAATATGGAATAATCCGAACCCGAATGACCCGTCCGAAACCTGCCAGACCAGCCCATTTGCCACCCCATTTGTACTTAACCACCCTTTATTTTATAGTTCTTTCACTTAACCGTCCTTGTGTTAAAATCTAAATCATCACTTATTATTATTATGGTACAGTTGAATCGTTGATCACCCTTCAACTATTACCGTTACTTTTTCGTCCACTAACTTATAAATATGTTTTTTCCCTTTTGAACAAAATAAATTCTTTTTTCCCCTAGAATATATATACTTTTAAAGGAAAAAAAGAGCTAATAAAAACTAATATAAAATAAGCATTGAATACAGTTATGCAACATATGGGTGTGATCACTGATCAGGCAACATGTTTGATACATTCCCATAGATTTTCACTACCAATTTCTCAGTGAAGGTAAAGTGAAAGATTGCCAATTTGAAGCATTACAAAAACAACACAAATGGATGAAAATTCCCAAATCTCTTTCCAAGGGATTAGCATTGTAATTTTCAAACTGCTCTATGGCTTTAAGCAAGTTTTTAAGCATGAGAGTTGTTGATGGTAAGCTCCACTCGAAGATGTAATACATCATTGATGAATTACTCAGCTGTTGTCACTTGTGAAGTCGGTCCATGGGATTCGAAATAGTTTCGAAGCTCCTCTGCCTCGGGTCTCTAACTTGTACTCCTGGCCTTTGTACTTGGCCTTGCTTTGGTACTCCTTCAAATTGTTCTTCATTAGGACCGCGAATTCAAAATCTAGCGTGCATGCTTCCGATCCTTCTAACTTTGTCACATATAGACCAAATCGGTGGTGTTCATTATGGCATGCTACGTGGAGGTAAAACCATCTTCCACCTAGGAGGAATATTTGAGAAAAGAGCGATTTGGACGAGTAAAGACTCTTCACGGCGTCTTTTCTTAGGTAAAGCTAGATAAAACATCGAGGGCAGGGTGATTCAACAATGTGCACGGTTTTAATAGGGTGATGTTCATAGACGCGGTTTCTAACAAGGCCGTGACTGGTGACTCCATGGATGCAAGGGATGCCGGCGTTCAAGTGGAGAGCTTGCAAGACAAGCTTTGACATTTGGCTCTGGATAAAGTCGCGGCTAGCTAGAACATCCTCAAGCTTATGGGAGCTTATGTATGGGAAACGTATGAAGCGCGCCAAACTCTTGGTAAGGACAGTTTGGCGCGCTTTCACCTTGGGATAGTGTGCACGGCCCCACTTCACTATGAAAACGAAAACGTCGTCTTCTGAACTCACTTTGAGATCATCAATGCCAAGCACCACCTCTAAAGCAAAGAGAGGCAACTCCATCGCCTTCTCTTTGGACCTTCAACATCAACAAGTGTCAATTAATCAAACGACATGTGTGAATTGGAACATAACCAATGTTCTAAAAAATGCTAGGCGTTGCCTAGACGATCTTAGACCAGTTCGATGGCTAGGCATGTTAATTAGAGATCAATCAATATCTAATATATATAACTTTTGTGTACTTGGTGAAATCCTTGAAATTCTCAACAAGGTACTTCTTGGCTGCATCTCTTAGTGGTTGAACTGCTTCACAAATCGGAAGCTCAAGACATAACAATGTCGATTCTAACGTGAGTGGCATCTCCTTCAACAAATTACTACAATGTGCCATACAAGAAGTAACCTCGTACTTGTCCGCGGCCACTAACACTTTCAATAGATCCGGGGATGTAGTTGCACTTAAGAGTGTTTTTGTAAATAAAGTTCAGGAGGTCCATCAAAGTTGCTTCCTCTACACAACAATAGTTAATAAGACGAGTTACAAACCCTAAATCGTAAACCCTAAACCCTAGATAGATAGATTGAACAAGTGCAAGGATGGTTTTACACACCAGAAGCATTGATTTTTATAGTAACTTCTTTCTCTTGTGATTCTTTCATGCCATTTTTGAATAACTATGTATGTACACCATAAGAGCTAGTTAATAAAGTTAACATCTTTGTAACTCACTAAGTAAGAAAAACACAAAGATGTAGTGTTTACCTTGTAGAAAAAGGGACTATTTGCTGCTAAGATAGGAGAGCTTACGTTCAAGGTTATGACTTTGACAACTATATGAAACCAAAACCAATTTTTAGAAGAAGAATTTTTATACAAGTATACAAAATTTAAGCAAGAAATAATTAATTAAGGAAGAATCAAACTCACCATTTTCGGTGTCCAAATTCTTTCTTTTGCGCTTGCTACCGTGTTCATCGGAATCCGACTCCGATACAAGCTCAATGCGGAGGACCCGATCGGAGAAATCGGTGTCGTCGAAAGCAAACCCAAAATTCATCACCGGAGCAACCATGTCTATCCCTAAATTAAACAAGATTACAAACAATCAAGAAACAGTTTTACTAACTAAACCTGAATTAAACATAATCCCAAGATTTATTTTTTAAATTCAAGAACAAAACGATACCAGTTAGTAAGGAGAGCAGAAGAAATAGATTTAAAAAAATAGAGAAAGAGAGAAACAAAGATTTAAAAGAAGAAGAAGGGGAGATGGATCGTTTCTTATTTACCAATGACCATCTTCATTAAATTATTTTTTTGGGAAAAATCGACATTTCATGAATTCCGAGGATGTATAATTGAAAAGAAAAAAAGTGTTTATTACATGGACTTTTCTCTATTTTGAAATGATCTGAAAAAATTAGTATATAATTTACACTTGTTTTGTTCGAAGAATAAAATTGAAAAAGTGAAACTGAGAAAACAAATTATAAGTGTTTATTTGCAAAATGAAAACATCAAAACATAAAATTTAAAAATAAATCCAATGCCCTAACTACTAGACCGGGATATTTATTTCGGTTTTAGACCAATGTCCAACCCTAATTTCCATGAAATTTTTCTTCTTCCAAATGGTCCAATGATTTTAATTTTGATAACCCATCTCAAATATTACATGTATACGCCTATGTTAGTTCTCTTCTAACCCGTAGAATTGTCTTTCTCCTACCTCTTGTTTTAGCCTCTTCAATTCGGTGTTTGTTGCTTTGTTGTTTATATTAATTTGTAGTTTTGTTTTCTTTAGGCTATCTTTTTATGTCGATTTGTCCGGCATCCGAGTTTCGTCTCAATCTCTCGATTTACCGAGCATGTAGGTCCTTTCAAATTCTTTCTTGATCAAAAAACAAATATTACAAAGACAACACAAATGAAAAAGCAATACTCCCTCTGATCCAAAATAAGTGTCGTTAAATCTTAAACTTTTTCTCAATTTTATCACTCATCACCTTTTTTGACCAATGAATGACTAGTTTTAGTCAATAAAAACACATTCCAATAAGTATTCTCATAACTCACTCGTAATCAATTGCCTATAAAACATAAAACGCCACATAAAGTGGATAAAAAATAAAGTGTTAAAACGACACTTATTTTGAATCGGAGGGAGTACCTTGCATTCAAAATACCCATTAGTAGTGTCAAGGCAAAGACTACAAGCCTTGGGCGGCCATAGAAACCATTATAAACAAAGTGTTTAAGCTTGGGAGTTGTTGATGGTAAGCTCTGCTCGAAGATGTAATACATCATTGATGAAATACTCGTTGTTGTCACGTGTGAAGTCGGTCCATGGGATTCCAAACAGTTTCTCAACTTCATAGCGGGTCTCTAAGTTGTAGTCATTGCCCTTGCACTTGGCCTTGCTTTAGTACTCCTTCAAATTGTTCTTCATCAACACCGCGAATTCAAAATCTAACGCGCAAGCTTCCAAGCTTGTTGCCCTTACCATATATAGACCAAACTCGTGGTGTTCGTTATGGCATTCTACTTTGAGGTAAAACAATCTTCCACCTAGGAGGAATCGTTGAGAAACGAGCTGTTTGGATGGGTAAAGACTCTTCACGGCGTCTTTTCTTAGGTAAAGGTAGACAAAACATCGAGGCCAGGATGATTTAACGTCATGCACGACTTTAATAGGGTGATACACATAAACACGGTTTCTGCTAAACCGTGGTTGATGTATCCGTGGATATAGGGCATTCTAGCATTCAAGTGGAGAGCTTGCAAGACAAGCTTTGACATTTGGCTTTGGATAAAGTCGCGGCTAGCTAGAACATCCTCAAGCTTATGAGGGCTCATGTATGAGAAATCTATAAAGGGCGCCAAACTCTTGGTAAGTACATTTCTTTTGTGGTTGCCAACGTCGGAATCCGACTCCGATATGAGCTCAATGCGAAGGATCCGATCGGAGAAATCCGTGTCGTCGAAAGCAAACCCGAAATTCACCGCCGGAGCAACCATGTCTATCGGAATGAATATTGCTTTAGACTTTAGAAATTAGAACGGAACCCTAATTATGTATTCTCAACCAAATCATGTGAACAATCAAGAAACAGTTTCAAACGCATTAATCCTCACAAGTCACAACCAAAAAAAAATAGTGGCACGTAACTAAACCCTAAATTAAACATAACCCCAAGATTTACTTTGAAAATTCAAAAATAAACCCTAAAATAAAGGATATTAGATATACTTTTTTAAAAAAATATTAAATCTCATTTATTTACTTTATAAAGATTTACTTTGAAAATTAAAAAATAACACTAATTAAAATAAATTAAGAATATAATTGAAAAAAGAGAGTTTGTAATACCATAATGTATTAATGTGTCATAAGACACATAGTGAAGATTAGAAGAAGAAAAATATTAGATAAGCTTTTAAAAATCTTTAAACCTTATTTATTTATAAGGTTTATTACTTATAGTAAAGATTAGAACATATAATAGTATCATTTATAATAAATATTGGGCCTAAAATAAAGGATACCTCAAAAAAGAGATAAATATCTTGCTCTGAAGTCATACAAAAACTAACCTCAAATTTATCTGCAACCAAAAGCAGATCCACCAACTATATTTGATTGGATCCTGCTCTGAAGTCATGGAATTTTTCTTCTTCAAATGCATTCCCATGGATTTTCAGATCCCATTTCTTGGGGAAGGTAAAGTACCAATCTGAAACATTACAACTATAACACAAATGAAAAAGCTGTCCATAGATCTAAATGGTACTCCCTCCTTTCCAAATAACCACTAGTACAAAAGAGATTGATCAGCAGAACAAGTATCAATGCTGAGTGTTGTTCTTGATGGTGAACTGGGCTTGAAGATGCAGAACTCCGTCGATGAAATATTTATTCAAAAACTTTTCCCAGGGAACTCCAAACAGATCCTTCAACCCCAAACGCTCCCCTGCACTCAATTGACAATCATAAGCCTTGTGAACGATCTCATACTCGTCTTCCTTCATCCCACCAAGCCACATCACCCGAAACTCGTAGTCAAACACGCAACTCCTATCTCCATGATCACCAGACACCTGTTCCACATACAGCTGCATGCAATCTTCAACTTCTACCACAAATGCAAACGATTGTCCGCCTATGGAAAAATGCTGAGAATATTGATACGAATCATCGTATATATTCCGTGATACATTGAAGTAGACGACAAGATGCGGCGATGATTCAGACTCCACCACCTTGATAGGGAGGTTGTCATAACACCGTTTCAAAAGACTGTGGCCGACAGATGGTGGATGATGGTAGCATCTTCCGTACGAACCTCCGGCATTTAAGTAGAGAGATTCCAAGATAAGCTTTGACACTTCCTTGCTGTCAAACTCGGGGGAATTTTGGATTTCCCTCAGCGTCGACAGGTGCAAGTAGGGGAAATATAGGACCGCCCCACCAGCTTGGTGAGGTTTTCCCGGCGCTCTTTAAGATTAGGGTAGCGTGCACGTCCCCATTTCAGGATAAACTTGTAGACATCTTCTTCTGATTCCACTTCGAGATCACCGAGCAAAAACTCAATAGCAGAAGGAGGGAAGGTCATCGACTCTTCTTGGGATGCCAATCTGATATAATTTACCAGATTATTCAGAGAGAGAAAACATGTGTACTATTCTAAACCAACAAGAGATGAAGTTCTGTAACCCTTTACCCCCGTCAAATTGCAAGAGACTAAATACTTACTCATTCAAATGACAAAAATGACTTCTAAGACGCCATTTTGCGTCATTTATTAGTGATCGAGCTACTTCACCCACTAAAACACTTGAAGAAAGCTCGAGATATAATGCCGCAGATTCTAGTGACATAGGCATCTTCTTCAACAGCTCACAACAATGGCTCATACAAGATTTGACCTCAAGCTTATCCGCAATTTGAAGCACACCCTCCAACTCAGAGACTGAAGTTGCACTGAGGGTGTTGCTATATACGGAGTATATAAGTAAGGACATCCATCAAAGCCATTTCCTCTGTTCACCAAATATAAATTAATAGGAGGCATTAAAATGAGAAACTTAGAAACAATTCTACATTCGAAGGAGTGAAGGGATGGTGTGCGTAACCAGATGCATTGATTCTCAAGGTCACATCCTTCTGTAGTGATTCTTTCATGCCGTTTTTGAATAACTACACCACAAAGTTATCACCTTTTTAATAGATACAACTGAACAAGAAGAAGAAGAAAACAGTAGCTCACTGAAAACACCAAAGAATGTTTACCTTGTAGAAAAAGGGACTGCTTGCAGCTAGGATGGCAGAATTTATATGCAAAGTTTTAACTTCAACATCAGTAGAACACTCTGGATGATAATTGTAAGCAACATCTCCTATATACACAAAGAAACTCAATTTATTCTAGCCACAGAAGATCCAACCAATTATGTTTTTAAAAGCATGAGAAACAAACACATAGCTAGAGAAAGAAAGAATGAAAGAATCAATTTCAAAACACAAACCTTTTTCCTCCAAAACCCCAATCTTCTGCTTCTTATTCAAACTCTCTGTAATGGACTCCATATCAGATCCCTCAGAATCAGGCTCGGAATCTAAAGGATCAGCTACAATCTCAAGATGGAGGATTCGATCGGAGAAATCCTTGCCGTTGAAGGCAAACCCTAAATCTCTCATCTTTCCTGGGCAAAAGAGGGAAAAAAAATTCAAGGTGCAAAATTAGCCTTCTCTACAAGAATGTGCAGATTCTAGATGATACCCTTTACGTTACCATTCACGTTTAGGGTTGGAATGTACTGAATTTGAAGATTCAGTGACCAATTTCATAAATACACAAACGAAGTTTCTAATTGAGCAAACAAAACCCTAACAACAAGAGAGACTTTGAGAGCAGATGAGGGAAGTAAACTACCTTCGTTTTCAGTCGAAGCCATCGCCTTCCGCCGCCGCTTAACCACCGGTGTTGCCGCCCAGGCCACCCGCAGAAGAGCCTCTGTTGTTTTAACCGGAATGAGAGCTAGTGCCAAATGTGTACGACTTACACCCAAAAAACCCGATCACAATTTTGAAAATTATGGTCTTTTTTTGGTAGAAGAAAATTATCCGATTCCAATAACCGATCCGAAAATTATCCGATTCCAATAACTGATCCGACTCATCCAAAATTTTTTGGTTGAAATCCAACACGAAAATTATCGGCTCAAGAACGATTCGAACCCTATCAATCAAGAAAAAACTAGGTTGGATTATCAATTTGTTGGATTTACCGACCAATCTAATAAAGTATTATTTCAAATAAAAATTAAATATTTTATTATTAAAATTATTATTTTATTAAAATAATTGTTTTAAGAAACAAAAAATAAAGGTTAATAAAATTGATGAGCGTGACATGTTTGATCAACTTGAACCTCTACCAGACCCGTAACAATCCCCAATTCGATCAAACCCGTGAATTTAGGGATCGGACAACCCAAAACCCGTTTTGACCCGAACTCGAACTCAACCCGCCCGACCCATTTGTCATGTCATTTTGACAATCTTACCATGGCATCATTTAACTAATTACTATATAATTTTAACCTAATCATTTTGCAAAAATTTCTATAATACAGAGATGTCACACAACTCAATATATGATGAACCCATTGTAATTTTGGTACTAGTACAAGGGGGCAAGAAGAAATTATCTTTGTGATTTTGGTACAATATACTCTTTTTTCTGATAAAATTGGTAAAATATACTGAAATCATAGTAAGACACAAACCAATGCATTTTACTGGAACTCTCGATTTCCGGTTGCCGTTTTCATGAACTCTCAGTTTTACTAGGTCTGTCAGGTAAACCGAATTCTTTCCTACTTTATAATTTGATGGCCAACAAGCTTTTAAGATATTTTTTTAATCTTATTTTATTCTTGTAAATAAACATGATGATAACTAATAGTATGATTACTTATTTTGATAATTCTATGTTTACACATACTCTATATATAAGTACATTCAATTAATCGTTTGACAAAGAAACTTCATTTTTCACCATCACCACTTTCAAGTTTCAACTCATCCTAAGGGCTTAAAAATGATACACTTCACTTCACTCTTGAGATATTTTATACATTTACAAATACAACTCCACAAATGAAAACAAAATTATCCATAAATGTTACCGGTACTCAATTTATAACAAAGGCAACAAAGGGCATGAAGGGATTATCTTTGTAATTTTGGTAGAATTTACTGAAATCATAGGAAAATATCCATCTTACCCAGATAACAAAACAGATGATCAAAATCATCCTTACATCATAGGAAGATATCCATCTAACCCAGATAACAAAACAGATATCAATTTTACATGGTTACAATTCAGCCTAAAACTTCAAAACTAGCTTTTAGAATCATGAATCAAAAAGCATAAAATTGCAACCACAACAAGCTAAGTTGCATAATCCAAAACAAGATGGCAAAGTACATTAAAATTGCATCCAGAAGAAAACTTCTTTGACACAGGGCACTTCCAAAACCATCATTTCCATAGTCTACACAGCAGATCTCCATAGTCTACGCCTGCGAGCTAACGATGGTGAACTCGGCTCGTACACGAACAACACCATCAACAACAAACTCGCTATCATCACTATCTTCAAAGTACTCAGAGCACGGGACTTCGAACATTTTCCTCGCCCCAACACGACAACACCTGTCTGAGATGCAATTGTCGCCCTTGTAACGGCATTCAAACTCCTTCGACGACTCCTTCATCCCCGCAATCTCATAATTGAACACGAAAGTTCCATCACCCACCCGCCTATCCGCAAACAGTCCAAAGTAGATCTCATCTTCGGGTACTATATAGAGTGCGAACGAGGCTCCGCCGAGGAGAAACCGCTGAGAATACACGCCTTTACCCGATCCCGATATATCCCAACAAGTTTCTTTCGTTAGGTTCAAGTAGACGAGACAGCGCGATTCAAAATGCACCTCCTTGATCGGGAGGTCCTCGTAGTCCCGTTTTATTGAATGACGGCTGGCGGATCCGGGGATATGGTAGCGTTGTCCGTAGACAGCGGCATTCAAGTAGAGAGAGTTCAGTATCAGGTTTGAAACTTCCTTGCTGTCGAAATCCGGGCATTCTCGGATTTGTTCAAGCCTAGACATAGACAGGGACGGGAAATGTAGGAACCGTCCCAAGAGCTTGGTAAGGATTTCTCGGCGCTCATCCTGCTTGGGGTAGCGTGCACGTCCCCATTTCAAGATGAATTCATACACTTCTTCTTCTGATTTTACTTCGAGATCATCACAACCAAGCACGATTTCTATAGCAGAAAGAGGCAAGGTCATCGCCTCTGATCGGTATGTGTAAGATCTGAGATTATTTACAACAGATATTAGAGCTCTACTATAATATTTTCATGTAAACGACAGTCCTACTAGCGCAATTGCAAATGATTGAAGTACAGGGTCCGTTTATTTCTATACCAGGAATCGGGTCGTACCCTAGTTTTAGGTTGGATAGGAATTCAAGTGTATTTGGCTCGTATGGAAATCACTCATTCCAATCCCTTACTTAAAGCAAATGCTGGTGTGGGTTTGACTCATTCCTAAACCCATTCCCTATACCAAGGGTATATAAACAAACAGGGTAAACTCATTACATTGCAAAAGATGTACTACTTACCTGATGACGTCCTTGTAACACTCAATGACACACTTCTTTGCTGCGTCTAGTAGTGGCTTAACTAGTGCAGACTGTAATACGCTTGAAGGAAGCTCGAGATAATAAAGCGCAGTTTCATGATACATGGTCCTGCCCTTCAACTCTTTACAACAATAGCTCATACAAGAACGAACTTCAAACTTATCCGCAATTATAAGCACATCCAACACATCACGGGTTGCCCTCGCATTCAAGGTGTTGCTATACTTAAAATTCAGGAGGTCCATCAAAGCCGTTTCCTCTGTTCACCAAATATGAATCATTATGATCAAGCACCTTATACAAAGAACACTAAGAAAGCACTTCATTTACAGGAGTACAAAGGATAGTGTACACTGTATACCAGATGCATTAATTCTCAAGGTCACAACGCTCTCCTTCGATTCTTTCATGCCATTTTTGAATAACTACACACCATACAAAGTCAGTAAATTTTACTTGGTAAAACTGTAGAAGAAGAAAAAAACAGTCTCCAAATTAACAAGGGGTGTTTACCTTGTAGAAAAAGGGACTCTTTGTAGCTAGAATGGCAGAACTTATATACAAAGTTTTAACTTGCACATCAATAGAACACTTTAAATTACTATCATTAGCAGCATCTCCTACATAACAACAAAAAAGATCATTTAAAGACACTTATAGCCACAGAAGATCCAACAAATTACACATCTTCTATAGTTCCATTTTGAAAATCAACAAAGATATCAACTTGCAAACAATCAAAACCCGATTAAAGATTAGAACTTTAAAGATATAAGAATCGTAAGTTGGTAACCAGCCTTTTTCTTCCAAAAACTCTATCTTTTGCTTCTTATTCGAATCATTCCTCTCAGAATCCATATCACAATCGTCATCAGATCCCACTGATTCAGACTTGGAATCAGATTCCAAGTCTGCTACAATCTCAAGATGGAGAATCCGATCAGAGAAATCCTTGTCGTTGAACACATCCATCTTCTTCAAAAACATGCAATTCAGCACAACAATAAATGAAAACGCAGACTATTGCAATTGCAAAAGTAGAATAATTGATCGAAATAAACAATTTATGTCTGCAGCCGAGCAATTGCCACATTGTGTGCTCGATCGTGGTTAAAAACCCTAAACCCAGTAATCCTTCAAATTTGCAATCGAAAATGGAGGTGGTAAGAAAAAATGAATTGAGTAATTTCTTACCCTTCTTCCAGACTTCAAATTACAAGCGCCGAAACAAGATTGTTTAAATTTTCGAAATACAAGAGAGTGAAATGGAGGAGAAACTGAAGCGAGATGGACAGAGAGTTTCTAACCTAGATTGTATTCAAGGTAATTTTTTAATTTTCCTAATAGGAAAATAATTTATTAAATAAAAGATTACTTAAAAGAATATCAACTTTTATAGTTTTATCTATTAATTAAAAATAATATAACATTTTAAATTGATTAAAAATAATATTAATAGAGGTATTTTTTATGGAAATTCGATAAAACATGTGACGTATCATCGATATTTATTTGTTGGTATTATTTATATAAATTTTTATTGTTGTTACAAGATGAAATGTAATTTACAGTATATGATAAAAGGTACTACATATAATATATTACCTTCACAAAAGTAAACATCTTTGTAGTTAGTGAATATATTACCTTCACCATGTTTATCTTAAAAAAATTAAGGTTAAAATTATAATTAATTAAGTGATGAGGGGATAAGAATTTGTCAATCGGGTTGGGTCAGATTGGATTCGGGTTTGGTCATTTCGGACTCAGGTTGAATCGAGTTTGGTTCGTAACGAGTTACGGGTTAATCGGATCGGGTTGATGTGAGTTTTTACTCGATCGAATTAATTAGTGGGTCAAAAACATTAAATTTTTTATGATTACTAAAATTAACTTTTAATCAAAGATATTATAAGTTTTAAAATAAATTTTACACATTTTATAAAAGTACTAAATCTGTCAACTTAACAGATTTCGGATTTCGATCTAACAAATTATAAATTTATCGATTTTCAAGTCCTGAACCTAAAATTTTCGAGAAGTTCGAGCCGGGTTTAGATTGTCAATACATTGTCTTACCAAAATAATATTTATTATAAGATAAAAGACTAATAATTTTCAAAATTCTAGATAAACCTTTTTTGGTGAGTTTCTACTTTCTAGTAGTAGTTTCTACTCAGTTATACACCTTTGGCAGTTGGCACTAGCCAGCAGACGCTCTACTGGTGGCTTGGGCGGCAACACCGGTGGTTAGGCAGCGGCTGGTGGCGATGGCTTCAACTGAAAACGAAGGTAGCTAGCTTACTTCCCTCATCTGCTCTCAAAATCTCTCTTGTGGTTAGGGTTTTGTTTGCTCAATTAGAAACTTTGTTTGTGTATTGATGAAATTGGTCACTGAATCATCAAATTCAGTACATTCCAACCCTAAATGTGAATGATACCAAATCTTGGCTTAAAGGGTATCATCTAGAATCTGCACAATTCATGTTGAGAATGCCAATTTTGCACCTTGAAAATTTTCCCCTCTTTTGCCCAGGAAAGATGAGAGATTTAGGGTTTGCCTTCAACGACAAGGATTTCTCCGATCGGATCCTCCATCTTGAGGTGCTAGAATCTGATTCTGAGCCCGTTACAAAGAATTTGAATAAGAAGCAGAAGACAGGATTTTTGGAGGAAAAAGGTTTGCATTTTTATGAAATGAAATTGATTTGATTTCAACATACATTAACTCTGCAATTAAAAGCAAATAGCTGCTTAAAATGATTTTAGCAACACAAGTGGTTGGATCTTCTAATGCTTGAATGAAATGAGTTTCTTTGTGTATAGGAGATGTTGCTTACAATTATCATTCAGAGTGCTCTACTGATGTTGAAGTTAAAACTTTGCACATTAACTCTGCCATCCTAGCTGCAAGCAGCCCCTTTTTCTACACGGTAAACATGCTTCGGTATTTTATCTTAGTGAGCTATTCTTTTTGTTCAGTTGTACCCATTAAAAGGTGATCGCTTTGTTGTGTAGTTATTCAAAAATGGCATGAGAGAATCACAACAGAAGGATGTGACCTTGAGAATCAATGCATCCGGTATACGCAAGCCATTCATTCACTCCTTTGAACTTCTTTAAGTTTTTCTTGTCATAGGCTGGTGTGTATATGTATGATTTTGCACTTTAATCACGCATAATAATTCGTATTTGGTGTACAGAAGAAGCGGCTATGATGGACCTCCTGAATTTTATGTATAGCAACACCCTAAGTGCAACTTCAGCCCCCGAGTTGGTGGATGTGCTTTTGATTGCAGATAAATTTGTGGTTAGTTCTTGTATGAGCTATTGCTGTGAGCTGTTGAGGAAGATACCCATGTCACTAGAATTAGCACTTGTATATGTCGAGCTTTCTTCAAGTGTTTCAGTGGGTGAAGTAGCCCGATCAGTAATAGACGATGCAAAGGAGTATCTTATTCATCGTTATTTTCAATTCACCAAGTAAGTAGTCTTTCACAATTTAATGAGTGCTATGGATCTTCATCTATTTTGGATTTACAATCTGGTAAATTATCTCAGATTGGCATCAAAAGAAGAGTCGATGTCCTTCCCTCTTTCCGCCATAGAGTTTTTGCTCGGTGTTATCTTTGTGGCATCAGAAGAAGACCTCTACAAGTTTATCTTGAAACGGGGGCGCGCACGCTATCCTAACCAGAAAGAGCGCCAAGAAATCTTGACCAAGCTCGTGGGGCGGGTCCTAGATTTCTCTTACTTGCATCTGTCGACACTGAGGGAAATCCAAGATTCCCCGGACTTTGACAGCAAGGAAGTGTCGAAACTCATACTGGACTCTCTCTACTTGAATTCAAGGTATTGTTAGAACCCTAAAACTGAAATGGCAAGAGTCTCGCTCATCAGCCAATTTTGAGGAATCCTCACTGGTAATTCATTTCATTCATTGAGCCTGCAATTCTGCACAAGTACAATCTGATATCCTCCTTCTATAATTAGATAAATGCAATAACTAAGTGGGGAAAATGCCTAAAAACTTGGAAGTGGGAGGATAGGAAATCAGATAAACTAACTAGAGAACAAGAAAGATAACAATCATATTTTATAGAAATGAATTTCTGGGTTTGAGATGGATTTTAGTCCCTATATCAATTTTGGTGCATTTTAACTAAATTCAGTTATTATTGTCACACAACTGAATTTCAGTTTTTCTTGGGTCTATCGGGCGTACCCTTTTCCCTTGGGCAGGGGTACCCCCATCTTGACCCCCCAGATTCCGTTGTAGCGGAGCCTCATTGATTCAATGATGATGATGAATTTCTGGGTTTGTTTGGGGGCGCATCCTCATGCTCATTGGCTTTTATACAATGCTTTTGAGATGGATATAGCCCCTATATCAATTTTGGTGCATTCTAACTAGATTCAGTTATCATTGTCACGTAGCTGAATTTTAGTTTTCCTTGGGTCTTTCCGGGCGCACCCCCTCTGGGTATTCAGCTCAAGTGGAACTGCACCGGGTCTACGTTGTTGTTGTTGAATTTATGGGTTTGTATCAGGTATCCGTACGGAATCATCAGCCGCCATGTGAATCGGTTTTACGAGGACCTCCTGATCAAGGTGGTGGAGCCAGAATCAACGCCGCATTTGCTCGTCTATCTCAACCTAGGAAAACCAGAGTGTGAGGATGGTGTACTCACCGAAAATGGCCGATACTCTCAGGCATTCTCTCTAGGCAGACAATCGTTCGTCTTATGGGTAGGAGCTAAATGTGCAATGGACAAAGAGGTCTACTTGAGACTGTTTCTGGAAAGGCGGGATCATGGAGACGGAAGCTGCGTGTTCGACTACGAGTTTGAGGTGATGAAGGACGAGTGTGTGGCGGAGTACGAAAGCTTTCACAAGGCTTGCGACTGTGAATTGAGCGTTGGGGCGCGTTTGGGGGTGGAGAAACTGTTTGGAGTCTCATGGAAAGAGATTAGGGAAGAATATTTCATCTATGGAGTTCTGCATCTTCGAGCCCAGTTCACCATCAAGAACAAGTGAACAACTCTCAGCTTTGAAAATTACAATGCCAATCCCTTCTTTCCTCCTTTGTAGTAGTGGCTATTTTGAATGGAGGGCATTTGTAAATTTTATTGGTAGGGAAAGAATTTGATGTATCAAACAGGCCCGGAAAATCGAGATACCGAGACGAAACTCGATAGTCGAACAAACCGACATAAAAAAATAACCTAGAGAAAACATAACTACAAACTAATACAAACAACAAAGTAACAAACACCGAACTGAAGAAGAAGCTAAAACAAGGTAGGAGAAAGACCATGTTTGAGATGAGTTATTGAAAATCATTGCAATGCATTTGGAAGAAGAAAATTTTCATGGAAATCATGGCTGGACATTGGTCTAAAGCCGAATTAAATATTTTGGTCTAGTAGTTATAGGATTGTATTTTTATTTTATTTTTTTACATTTAATATTTTCATGTTTTCATTTTGCAATTATACACATTTAATTTTTTTCTCTTTTTTATTTTATTTTTTTTTATTTTGCTCACTGATTCACCAGAATCGTCTTGGCTGCATCCAGTTTAAGTTCGACCCGAACCAAATCGCACGCCTGGTCTGATTTTGGTAAGTGAGTCTCCCAAAAAGAATTTTTTTTTTTAATTTTATTTTTCAAGCAAAACAACATTTGTAAATTAAATACTAATTTACTTTTTAGTGAAAAGTACTATCAATAAGAGTCTAACCGATACTCCCTTAAGGCTTAACCAATCTATAACTATATATTAAAGTTGTTCCTTTTCGAGCCACCAACGATTCTGGTCTCACCTTAAATTTAAAAAATTAATTTTATTTTTGTTATTATAACTTCTTTCTATTAAATTTTTTTTAACTATTTAAATTTATCTCTAACATCAAACAAATATCTATTTAGTATAACGATATCTTTTGAAAATACAACTATTTAAGATTAAAGATAAAATATTTTAGAATAAATATAAATCTTTTAGCATATATCTTTTGACGAATTTATTTATAGATATATAGTAATTTTTTTATATAAAATTAATGATAAATATTTATAATTTTAAAATTTATAAAAATAGACAATAAAATATTTAATAGATGTATTAAAATATTTGATAAGCCCTAAATTTACGTGAATAAAAAGTAATAAAATATAAAGAATATAATATTTGATAAAAAAAAATTATACATTCTACAAACAATAAATTACTTATATTAAAATTTATATTATATTTTTATTTATTAATATTCTATTTATAATGTCTATAAAATATCGAATCGTAGTACGACGGGTAAAACTAGTTATTAATAAGAGTCTAACCGATACTCTCTTAAGGCTTAACCAATTAACTAGATGTACAAAAGACCAAAATTTAAATCTTTATTAACCGTCTTATGTAACAATAGAGAAAAATCCATATTATAATCACGTCCAATACCAAAAAAAAACATAATATATTGAGTCATTGACAATGATAGTACATTAAGAAACGATCCATCTCTGATCTCCCCTTTTTCTTCTTTAAAATCTTTGTTCCCCATTCTCTCTTTTCTTCTGCTCTGCTTACTAACTGGTATGCTTTTGTTCTGGGATTATGTTTAGGGATTATGTTTGATTTTGGTTTAGTTAATGCGTTTGAACCTGTTACTTGATTGTTTCTTATCTTGCTTAATTTAGGGTTAGTTACGTGCAATTATAAATTTAGGGTTAGTTACGTGCAATTATAATTAGGGTTCCGATTGACATGGTTGCTCCGGCGGTGAATTTCGGGTTTGCTTTCGACGACACCGATTTCTCCGATCGAGTTCTTCGCATTGAGCTCGTATCGGAGTCGGATTCCGACGAGCATGGTAGCAAACGCAAAAGAAAGAATTTGGTCACCGAAAATGGTGGGTTTGATTCTTCCTTAATTAATTTCTTGCTTAAGTTCTGTATACTTGTATAAAAATTCTTCTTCTAACAATTGGGTTGATTTCATATAGTTGTCAAAGTCATAACCTTGAACGTTAGTTCTCCAATCCTAGCTGCAAATAGTCCCTTTTTCTACAAGGTAAACATTAGTGTACGTTTATTGTTCTATTAAAGATGTTAACTTTATTAACTATCTCAATGATGTACATACATAGTTATTCAAAAATGGCATGAAAGAATCACAAGAGAAGGAAGTTACTATGAGAATCAATGCATCTGGTGTGTAAAAACCATCCTTGCACTCGTTTAATTTATCTGTCTAGGGTTTAGGGTTTAAGGTTTAGGGTTTACAATTAACTCTTTGTAATTACTATTGTTGTGTAGAGGAAGCAACTTTGATGGACCTTCTGAACTTTATTTACAAAAACACTCTAAGTGCAACTACAGCCCCGGATCTATTGAATGTGTTAATGACTGCGGACAAGTACGAGGTTACTTCTTGTATGGCACATTGTAGTAATTTGTTGAAGGAGATGCCCCTCTCGTTGGAATCGACATTGTCGTATCTTGAGCTTCCGATTTGCGAAGCAATTCAACCACTAAGAGACGCGGCCAAGAAGTACCTTGTTGAGAATTTCAAGGATTTCACCAAGTAAGTAGTACACAAAATGTTGTACTCCATCTGTCCATAAATATGTCATTTTAACCTGATTTGTTTGTTCAACAATACTTGTCATTTGAGACACAAAATTGATACTAGATTGATCTCTAATGTTATATTCCAAAAAATTATGTTTGATGCACACGCATGCACGCTGTTTGATTGATTGGCCGTACACTTGTTGATGTTGAAGGTCCCAAGACAAGGCGATGGAGTTGCCTCTCTTTGCTTTAGAGGTGGTGCTTGGCATTGAAGATCTCAAAGTGCTTTCAGAAGACGACGTTTTCGATTTCATAGTGAAGTGGGGCCGTGCACACTATCACAAGGTGAAAGCGCGCCAAACTGTCCTTACCAAGAGTTTGGCGCGCTTCATACATTTCCCATGCATGAGCTCCCATAAGCTTGAGGATGTTCTAGCTAGCCGCGACTTTATCCAGAGCCAAATTTCAAAGCTTGTCTTGAAAGTTCTCCACTTGTATGCGAGCACCCCCTCCCATGGATTCACCAATCACAACCTTATTAGAAACCGCCTCTATGTGAATCACCCTGTTAAAATAGTGCACGTTGAATCGCCCAACCCTAGATGTTTCGTCTACCTTTTCCTAAGAAAAGACGCCGCGAAGAGCCTTTACCCATCCAAATGGCTCTTTTCTCAACAATTCTTCCTAGGTGGAAGATATTTTTTCCTCAAGGTAGTATGCCATAATGAACACCACCAATTTGGTCTATATGTGGGAAAGGCAACAAGCTCGGAGTCTTGCGCGATAGATTTTGAATTTTCGGTGCTGAAGAAGAAGAATTTGAAGGAGTACCAAAGTAAGCTCAAGGTTAATGACTACAAGATAGAGACCCTATGCTATGGAGCTGAGAAACTGTTTGGAATCCCATGGACCGACTTCACAAGTGACAACAGCGAGTATTTCATCAATGATGTATTACATCTTCGAGCTGAGCTTACCATTAACAACTCCCTAGAAGCTTAAAACACTTGCTTATAATGGTTCCTATGGCCGCCGCCCAAGGCTTGTGATCTAACAAAGGACATTGATTGTACTTTTGAAAGCCATAGAGCAGTTTGAACATTGAAAATTGAAAATTGAGGTTGGAGAAACTGTTTGGAAATCCGGTGGAATGAGATTTGGGAAAGTTTATTTCATCTCAGCCTTGAAATTTAAATGTGAATTCCTTCTTTCCTCCTTGAACTATTGTTTTTTTTATTGGCAATAAAATTTGGATCAATCTGATAATTGTCCTTGAATACGATTTAGGTTTGCATCCCCATCCATGGGCCAAAATCCAATACGAGACTGGTTATTTGAAATTTTATGTTTATGGCCAAAGACGATTTGAAAATTTATGTTTATGGCTAAAGATATATGAATTTGACTTTACTTTTACTTCTTTTATTTTTTTAAAAAATTTGGATAAGAATTTATCATATCAAAAATAAAAGATTATTTTATAAAAAAAAAAAAAGTGGTGTGGTCCAATCTAAAAGTGACATGTGTTATTTAATAATTTTTTTAGCCTCAGCTTTAGGTTATAGTTATGATTTTTTTTTAAAAAATTGGATAAGAATTTATCATATCAAAAATAAAAGATTATTTTTTTAAAAAAATGGTGGGGTCCAATCTAAAAGTGACATGTGTCGTTTAATAATTTTTTTAGCCTCCGCTTTAGGTTATAGTTATGATTTTTTAAAAAAATTTGGATAAGAATTTATCATATCAAAAATAAAAGATTATTTTTAAGAAAAAAGTGGTGTGATCTAATCTAAAAGTGACATATGTCGTTTAATAATTTTTTTAGCCTCCGCTTTAGGTTATAGTTATGATATGATATCTTTGTTCCCCATTCTCTCTTTTCTTCTGCTCTCTGCAATTGCTAACTGGTATGCTTTTGTTCTAGGGTTTATCTTTGAATTTTCGATATAAATCTTGGGATTATGTTTAATTTAGGTTTAGTATATGTTCATCTCTCTTGCTTTCTTCATCTCTCCTTATTAACCGGTATGCTTTATTTAAATCTTGGGATTGTGTTTCATTTAGGGTTTAGACTGTTTAGTTACGTGCATCTATATTTGATTGTGAGGATTAATGCTTTTGAAACTGTTACTTGATTGTTCTTATCTTTGACATGCATGATTTGGATTTTGGACGACAATATATATACATAATTAGGGTTCTGTTCTAAAGCAATATTTATTCCGATAGACATGGTTGCTCCAGCGGTGAATTTCGGGTTTGCTTTCGACGACATGGATTTCTCCGATAGGGTTCTTCGCATTGAGCTCGTGTCGGAGTCGGATTCCGACGAACACGGTAGCAAACGCAAAAGAAAGAATCCGGACACCGAAAATGGTGAGTTTAATTCTTAATTAATTAATTCTTGCTCTAAGTTTTGTACTTTTATAAAAAAAAATCTTCTAAAAATTAGTTTGATTACATATAGTTGTCAAAGTCATAACTTTGAACGTTAGTTCTCCAATCCTAGCCGCAAATAGTCCCTTTTTCTACAAGGTAAATACTACATCTTTGTGATTTCTTACTTAGTGAGTTACAAAGATGTTAACTTTATTAACTAGCTCTATGGTGTACATAACATAGTTGTTCAAGAATGGCATGAAAGAATCACAAGAGAGGGAAGTTACTATGAGAATCAATGCATCCGGTGTGTAAAACCATCCTTGCACTTGTTCAATCTATCTATCTAGGGTTAGGGTTTAGGGTTTAGGGTTTACAATTAACTCTTTTTTATTACTATTGTTGTGTAGAGGAAGCAACTTTGATGGACCTTCTGAACTTTATTTACAAAAACACTCTAAGTGCAACTACAGCCCCGGACCTATTGAATGTGTTAGTGGTCGCGGACAAGTACGAGGTTACTTCTTGTATGGCACATTGTAGTAGTTTGTTGAAGGAGATGCCCCTCTCGTTGGAATCGACATTGTCGTATCTTGAGCTTCCGATTTGCGAAGCAGTTCAACCACTAAGGGACGCGGCCAAGAAGTACCTTGTTGAGAATTTCAAGGATTTCACCAAGTGAGTACACAAAAGTTATATTAGATATTGATTGATCTCTGATAATGTCACTGTTCTAAAAATCCTGTCTAAGCAGAAGATTGGGGTTTTTTAGAACATTGGTTATGTTCCAATTCGTTATGTTTGATGCACACATGCCGTTTGAATAACTGACACTTGTTGATGTTGAAGGTCCAAAGAGAAGGCGATGGAGTTGCCTCTCTTTGCTCTAGAGGTGGTGCTTGGCATTGAAGATCTCAAAGTGCTTTCAGAAGACAGCATTTTCGATTTCATAGTGAAGTGGGGCCGTACACACTATCCCAGAGTGAGAGAGCGCCAAACTGTCCTTACCAAGAGTTTGGCGCGCTTCATACATTTCCCATACATAAGCTCCCATAAGCTTGAGGATATTCTAGCTAGCCGCGACTTTATCCAGAGCCAAATGTCAAAGCTTGTCTTGCAAGCTCTCCACTTGAATGTCGGCGTCCCTTACATCCATGGAGTCACAAGTCATGGCCTTGCTAGAAAACGCGTCTATGGGACTCTCCCTATTAAAATCGTGCATGTTGTTGAATCGCCCTGCCCTCGATGTTTTGTCTACCTTTACCTAAGAAAAGACGTCGTGAAGAGTCTTTACTCGTCCAAATCGCTCCTTTCTCAACTATTCCACCTAGGTGGAAGATGGTTTTACCTCCAAGTAGCATGCCATAGTGAACGCCACCAGTTTGGTCTATATGTGATGAAGGCAAAAGGATCGGAAGCTTGCGCGCTAGATTTTGAATTCGCGGTCCTGATGAAGAACAATTTGAAGGAGTACCAAAGCAAGGTCAAGTACAAGGGCAAGGAGTACAAGTTAGAGACCCGAGGCTATGGAGCTGCGAACCTGTTTGGAATCCCATGGACCGACTTCACAAGTGACAACAACGAGTATTTCATCAATGATGTATTACATCTTCGAGTTGAGCTTAGCATCAACAACTCCCTAGAAGCTTAAAACAGTTGCTTATAATGGTTCCTATGGCTGCCGCCCAAGGCTTGTGATCTAACAAAGGACATTGATTGTACTTTTGAAAGCCATAGAGTAGTTTGATCTTTTGAAAATTGACCCCATTTAGATTTTATGGGAGGAGGAATGAATGGTGAGTTTTAAGCATTGCCATGGATATTGAGATCAAATCAACTGTGCAAAGTTTTAAGTTTGACATGAAAGAGAGAAATCATGAAGAATCATGATTCATAAAAGAGAAGAGAATTATGATTCATGTATTAATAATCCTCACTTCTCCAAAATGTCTGAATATTTTTCCAAGTGCATAAAGCATTAGAAACACATTTACAAGAATGACTGAATTTGTGTCCTTTTCATGGTATAAACTACATCTAAACTACATCTAACTGGGTCATTTCTCTCCTTTGTTGTACTCCATTAGGGGTCAAAAGTAGACCCATCAAAACTCGGCCCGACCGTCCAAAGTTTTCTGGGTTGAAACCTGACCCGAAATCAACCCAATCGACCCATTCACTAATGTGTTGAAACCCGAGACCCGGAAATTTTAACGACCCAGTGACCCGAACCCATTTTCAACCCAAACCCGGTCGACCCGAACTCAAACCCGCCTGGCCCATTTGACAAGTCTAGGACTTAAAAGTGATCAGAAGCTAAGTTGCATATATTAGTAACCCTCACTTCTCCAAAATGTCTGAATATTTTTCCAAGTGCATAAAACATAAGAAAGTAGAAACACATTTACAATAATGAGTGTCCTTTTCAGGTTGGTATAAACTACTTCTAACTGGGTCATTTCTCTCCTTTGTTGTACTCCATTACAGGTCAAAACTGATCAGAAGCCAAGCTACAAAATCCAAAACAAGATGGGAAACTAAAACTAAGACCAATTCCATTGTCAATTTTTCATGCGTCCACACTACAAATCTTCCATTGACTCAAGCCAGCGAGTCAGTGACCGTGAACTCGGCTCGTACACGCACGATTCTGTCGATGACATACTCGCTGTCCTCGAAAACCTCAAAGTACGTAAACCCCGGGACTTCGAACAGTTTCTTCGACCCGACACGCTGACCCTTGGTTAACGTGCAACGCTCCGCCTTGTGAAGGCATTCAAACTCCTTCGACGACTCCTTCACCGCGAGCTCGTAATCGAACATACAACAGCTTCCATCATCCTTCTCCTGCTGCATTTCCACAAACAGGCCAAAATATTCATCCTCAAACATTTTTCCTTCTTCTTGTGCCTCGGGTTCCACAACGAGCGTGAACCAGGCTCCGTCGAGGGGAAATGGCTGAGAATGCAGGCCCCTCGGCCCGCCTGGTTCGTACATACTCCAACACTTTTCCCTTGTTAGGTTCAAGTAGACGATGCAACGCGACTCAAACAGCACCTCGTGGATCGTGAGAGCGCTGGGATCCGGTTTTATTGAATGACGGGTCGTGATCGAAGGGAAATGGTAGCATGGCCCGTAGAATCCGGCATTCAAGTAGAGGGACTTCAGTATCAGCTTTGACACTTGCTTGCTGTCGAAATCCGGGCATTCTTGGATTTGTTCGAGCCTAGACATGGACAAGCACGGGAAATATATGAACCGTCCCAAGAGCTTGGTAAGGATTGCTCGGCGCTGCTTCCGCTTGGGATAGCGTGCACGGCCCCAGAGCAAGATGAAATTGTACACGTCTTCTTCTGATGTTACTCGGAGACCATCACTACCGAGCACGATTTCTATGGCGGATAGAGGCAGGGCCATCGCCTCTTCTTGGGATTTGACAGATCTGAGATTATTTACAGTATTAGATTAGAAATCAAGTGTAACAATTTTTAACGTAAAACTTAATAATCTCAATCCTACTAGTGCAATTGCAAATGATTGAAATACTAAAGAGTTGTAAAACACTCGCCCCTTTGTTCCTATATCTGGAATTGGGTTGGATTCGAAATGGCTCATACCGATTGTGAAAGCAAACACTAGAATCGGTTTTAACGATTCCAAACCCAATTCCTGATACCGACGGTACACGAATAAACGGGCCCTAAAGGAAGCTCGAGATAGGAAAGGCACAATCCTACTAGTGCAATTGCAAATGATTGAAGTACTAAACAGTTCTTAAACACTCGCCCGTTTGTTCCTATACCTGGAATCGGGGTTAGATTCGAAATGGCTCATACCTATTGTGAAAGCAAACACTAGAATCGGTTTTGGCGATTCCAAACCCAATTCCTGATACCGACGGTATACAAACAAACGGGCCCTAAAGGAAGCTCGAGATATGAAAGGCACACTCATTATATAGCAAAAGATAAACTACTTACACAGTGACATTCCTGTAACGCGTAGCAACATACTTCTTGGCTGCATCCAACAGCGGCTTAACTAACACACACTCCAAAACACTTGAAGGAAGCTCGAGATACAAAAGCGCAGATTCCAGTGACATGGGCAGCTTCTTCAACAGCTGACAGCAATAGCTCATACAAGAACTCACCTCAAACTTATCAGCAATTATAAGCACACCCACAAGCTCAAGGGCCGAAGTCGCACTCAGGGTGTTGCTATACATAAAACTCAGCAGGTCCATTAAAGCTGTTTCCTCTGTTCACCAAATTTGAACTATTATGATCAAGAGATTCAAGACAAAGAAAATGCTTCATTTAAAGGAGTCCAAGGGATGGTATATATATACCAGATGTACTGATTCTCAAGGTCACAACCCTCTCATGTGATTCCCTCATACCATTTTGGAATAACTACACACCAGTAAAGTTAACAGATCTTACTTAAGCTGTACAAGAAGAAAAATCAGTCTCCAAAAGAACAAAGTATGTTTACCTTATAGAAAAAGGGGCTCTTTGTAGCTAGAATGGCAGAACTTATGTGCAAGGTTTTAACTTTGACATCAGTACAACACTTATCTCCTAGAAAAATCAGTTACAGATAGTCAAAACCCAATTAAGACTAGAGGAATCAAGCACATACACAGAGAATCAGAAAGAAAGGGCATAATTGAATTCAAAGAACAGAACTTTAAAGGTATAAAAAGGGTAACCAACCTTTTGCTTCCAAATTCTCTCTCTTTTGCTTCTTATTCGAATTGTTGCTCTTGGAATCGTAATCAGTGTAATCAAACGAGTCTGCTACAATCTCAACATGGAGAATGCGATCAGAGAAATCCTTTTCGTTGAACACATTCATCTTCCTACCTTGTGATCAAAGAGAGAACGTGCAATTTAGCACAGCCAAAGAGAGGAAACTGTCTGATCGATCGTGGGTAAAATTAAAAACCCTAAACCTGATAATCGTTCAAATTTGCAAAACTATATAACAATTGAAAAGTGAGATGGTAAAAAAAAGATGAATTGAGAATTTTCTCACCCTAAATTTCGAAATGCAGGAGTTGAACTGTTGAAGCGAGATGAACAGAAATGGTTTCTAACCTAGATTTTTATTCATTTGACATTTTTAAAGATTTTTAATAGGATTTACAGTTTTACATTTACTTATTTTATTGTAGGGTAAATTTTTAATTTCCCTAATATGGAAATAATTGATTGAATTGTATTATTTGAGGTTATTTATAAAAAAAATTATAGAACGTATATTTTTTTTTAATTTTAGAAAAAAATATTTTTAATCTATGTACTTTATGAGATATATTAGAAAAAATAGTTAATTTAATGCACCTTAATATGATGGTAAAATATAAACGAGACCATTTGTCGAGCACTTAGTGCTTTACTCAACTCAAGCCACAACTCGTTTTACCCGTTCTTTTAGCTTGCTTTAATTTCTATTTTTTCTAGCCGGTTGCCGCCTCGTGCAACTTCTCAGTTTACCAGGCTGGTTACAGAATTTTTACCATCTTCAAAATATATGTATGTGTGTAGTGACTAAAGTTTTGAAGATTTGAATCAGGTGTAAAACCCACCAATTGAGCACCAAATCAACTTGCACAAAGTTTTGAAATTCATGCAAATGCACTTTGAAAGAAGACACCATATCTTGAGGAGGATCAAACCAAAAGATCACCCTTCATAAATTGTATGGGGATTGAAAGGTTTGCTAAAAAAGGCAAAGCAAACACATCAGAAACCACCTTCCTAAGACATTCACATATACAGCACAAATGATTATACATCCTAAGTCTAAAGTGGTAGACCATTCATAATAGCCACAAAAGTACAACAACAAAAAAAGGGTTCATCTTTTGTGATTTTGGTAGAATTATTGAAACCATAGTAGAAGATTCATCTGACCCACAAAGCAACAAACCAGATGAATTCTACATGGCTACAAATCCTACAATTCAGCATCACACTTCAGATGTAGCAGAAATAAATCATCAAGAACAGAGATATTGACAAAGAGAGAAAGAAACCATGATTCATATATTAATAATAATTCTCATTTCTCCAAAATGTCTAAATTTTTTCCAATAGCAGATTCAAGAATTGTCTGCCTTTTTTTTCAGCATGGTATACATTTCTTCTAACTTGGACCTTGTTCTTCTTTTGGGGCCAAAAGGGAGCAAAAGCTAAGTAGCAAAATTCAAAAGAAGATGAAATAGTAAAAAAATTGAATTGCACCCAGAAGACAGTAAAAAATCCAGCTAGGAAGAGAACTTAGGGAGCAATGTCAAGCCTGGGTTCAAAGCAAAACCCAGTGAACAGCTGAAGAGGAAACTTCTTCGGCACCGGGCACCTCTGAGACCATTTCCATTGCCTATTGTTCATGTCAAAAACAAGAAGAGCTGGACCTCCATAGCTATGGATGTAAATAAGATCATCGGTCCCGCTACTAGCAAACACATCATCAAGCTCCCCGAACCCTTGAAGAAGCTTATGAGGCATACGAGCAATCTCTTGCCATTCCGTCGCTTTAAGAACCCAGATACCGATCCCTTTGATGATGTCGGATCGGTCTTGCTTCCCTATCCCGCCCACCATCACCAGCTTCTCCTTTAGATTCATCAGCCTTCCACAAGTAAGCGAGCAAGGGACGGGAATGAAATTCCTCATCAGCAAACCGTGGGACTGATGACTTGAGAGATTGTAACGGATTAAACCGTGCCGAGTGTGATCAGGGAGTCCGACGCCAGTGGAGTATATCATGAAGTACAAGGAACCGTCGCAAATGACGCTTTCGTCTCCGGCTCTCCAACCGTTTAAAACCTCGGTGAGCGGGGTCATCCACAGCGTGGTTTCGGAATCATAAACATGAACAGAAAGATCCCATTGGTAGAAATTGTCAGGAACTTGCTTTGATTTGACTATGGAGACTTTGTATCCTTGTGATACCCTGTTGACAGAGATTGCAAGAGCACTGTAATCACAGAATTTCAAACCCGGAGGCTCCAATAGTGATTTAATGCTCTTGGTGAGTGGATTGCAGATGTAGATCTCATTTCTAGTGTCACTGTCCATAAAGCAAACTAGGCCACATGATGAAGCGGTGTTCCAATTCGACGTTACAAAGTCAGGGAGATCAAGACCGTACCATTTACGGAGTGATGGATCATATGCATATCCAATTCCGTAATCAGAGCTAGTAAACATGAAGTACCAAGGCTTACGAGCTAGGGCATGTGAGAAGTTCCAGAGAAACCTCTTCGAAGAAACTATCCCGTTCCACCTTTTACACACGCAACCGGCTCTGAAGATGCTAGCAATGGGAAGATAGGCGAGTATTCGCTCCAAGAGATCATCAGGCAGTATTGAATCAACTGAGACCGTTGCTTTATTTTCTTCATCGCTACCCTCGGAAAATGCCTCAAAGTCTCCATGATTAAGTGTAGTCTCCCATGAATCAAAAGTAGCACAGTAATGATACTGTCTAAACCATGAAGAACCTCCTTCCATAATTAAGGTATTCAAAGAGTATACCTGCACCAGAGACAAAATCTTCCAGATGAAACTTTATTTTTCAAAACAACATCACCCTATAATTTAACTACAAAAAAAAAAAGTACCAATTCGATAGACTTATCAGGAAGGTACATTGATAAATTTCAGAGTAGCAATGGAATATTGTAAGAGTGTCAAAACTGAAAACATGATACAGCAATCATGCCACCAAATCAGAACAAAAAAAAGAGATAGACAGAACCAGGAATGCAGGACAATAACTTTTGAAGTAGCAATGCTAAATTAACATTGATTAATGATTACTAGAACCTAAGACTACGAGTAGTGTACAAACAATGAATATCAACAATGTCTTTAGGATAGGATGAACAAAGCACTATACAACCTCAAACAGAGCAAAGATCATAATCTCAACTTAGGCACTTATATATTCAAAAGGACAATCCATCTTGTCAACTCAAAAGCCAGATGCAAATAACCAAAAGAAACCAAATCATAACCTAACTCAATAACAATACACAAAAAAACATAATAATCCTGTATTGGCTTGGCTGTACCACTCCTAAGAAGTTCAAAAAGTAATGGTACCTTGAGCAAATAAAGAGAAATTTGTAAGACCCACTTAAAGCCTTGACTGGGAGGACACAAGAGGATACCAATCAAACCAATAATCACTTGCAAGCAGACCCAATCGATTATTATCATCATATCATACTTATACAGGATAAAACTTCCAAAAGGAGCAACAAAACGCCCCCAACTACCAAATGCTCAAGTGCAATGCAATGCAAGCAAAATTTCTCACTGAATTCAGTCAGTTCTATAATAAAGTCTCAACATTTGTAGAAAAAGCTACCACCTTTCCAATGCTTTTAAAGCCAAATCCCTAAAATGGGTATCCAACAACAAACATTTGGGCTTTCCAACAGTAAATTAGTCAATCTACAAATCACTCATTAAACCATACTCCATTCGAGTAATTTCAAAAATTCCACAATCACAAAGACCACATAACCCTAAAAAAAGGCAGCAAACGCCCTAAACAGATGAATAAATGGAGAATTGAGAATTCCACAAAGATTTCATCAGAGAAAACATACCCTCAACGAGTCTAATAGAGGCCGAAATTGGGTCTCGCCAGATTTGCTGAAAAACCCACCAGATTCAAAGGAATTAAATGGCCAGAAGAGGCATTAACGAGCCGAATTAGGGAGAATAACCCCTCTTTCCTTGAAGCGAATGTTTGAAGTTCGAGAAAGAGGGCAAAATTGGGGGTGTATTCAAAAAAGAGAAGTGGGCAAATGGGTCAGTGTAGTTTCCCCATGAAAGAAAGCAATGCCCAAGGCAATTCTCCACCCATCTCAAGCAAAGCCGGAAAACAAAGGGTTTCTTTCTTCTTCCATCTGCTAGAGGAAATACAAATTACAAAGCAAATAGAAGCTGTTTTTTCTGTAGGAAGAAAGAGGGATGGAATTTCTTTGAGAGGTGTGATGGGTTTTTATTCAAGTGGGTAGCAACCAATGGAAAATGGGGAAAAGGAATTGTCCACCATCAAAAAGCGAAAACAAAATTAAATAAAAATAATGCTGTCTTACTCATCAACTTCTCCCCTTCAAGCACACATTTTTTATTTAGAAAAAAAATCAAGGTAAATATTAAGATACTTTGTCTAATTGTCTATCAAAGATGCAAATTCTATGTTTTTTTTGGTCGAATTCTATGTTTAATTTTGTTGTTTTAAACACTATATGAGTATATTATAGTTGATTTAGATTTTTTTTTATCTTCTATCAAATAAATAATAAAATGGGACAAAAAATTTAGACGGGTCAATCAAACATTTATTTTAGATCTATCATCTTTGTGGATGATTTACTAATTTTTTAGTAAAACTTCATATTATTTTTTAAGATCGAATAACAAAGATATTAGTTTTATTTTTGGATAATGTTTTTTAGATAAGATAAATATAATATATATTAATTATATTAGTTTTATTTTTAGATATGATGTTTTTTAGATAAGATAAATGTATTTTTTAAAATATCCTTACCTATATTAATTTTTAATAATTTTAAAAAAATTATATTTTTTGAAAATAAGATATATATTTATATTTTTTTAAAATATTCTCACCTATATTAAATTAATTAAAATTTAACAAATATAACAACTATAAAATCATATATAGGGTATGGAAACTAAGACTATGTATACATAAATGCAAAAATTGATTATTTACTGTTCTAGAATGTTAACTTTCTTGGTACACATTAAATAAAAGAACACACTATTATCAAAAGGTCGACTTAATTAATAGAGCCCTACAAAAAGAAGTTAATACTCTACAAGCTACGTCGACCCTTGCTGTCTTTGGGCCCTTTTGTCACATGACTCACATTTTCATAATCTACATGTGTAGTTTTAGCTGTCACAAACATACTAGAAATACTATACGAGTCTACATTGACCTAATATACGTACAATTATCGTTCTAAAAATTCTTTCTAAGTCTCGTCTAGGCTCTGTTTAAGCGTTAAAAGGTTCTAGCTAGCCCATTTAGTCGTCGTTCAGAGCGCCTAGCACCCGTTTATATATAACCACCTAGGCCACCGTTTAGGCCTCTAGACGCTAGGCGGTCCCTCTCCGTCTAGTATCCGCCTAGTGTTTTTTAGAACATTGCGTACATACTCTTTAGACTTGTAGTCTATCTATCGAACTAATTGTAAAGTGTTGTCACGAAAATATGGTCTCTCGTGTAATCTAACGCGATACGAAAATAGAGTTGTCGGTTGCAGCATATGAGATGGTTAAGTTTTTGTGTTAAAAGGTGATCTCAATCTTATATATCTAGACTAGATGTTTAATAACTCTAAATGTTACCTATTTGATCATGGTTCGTCGGAATTTTATATGGTATCAAAGCAAGTCCGGTCTGGATCCGATTTTCTTGGTGAAAGGAAACGGATATATAATTAAAAGAGAATGAAATGCTAATTAGAAACCTATAAGAAGAAAAAAATTACCGGCGAATTATAAATAGATTAAGATATTAGAGCTGTCAAGAAAAAAACAATCAAGTGCTAACTAGATCAGGTTAATTATCATTTGAGGAAGCGTATTGGAAAATTTCTTATCGACAATGCGGCGAAAATACTACTAGCATATAAAGGGTGTGAAACTCTTACTTGTACAGGGTTAAAAAAAAAAAAAATTGTCATAACAAACACGTACCTCAATTAGTGTATGTACACATACATAATTAGATTAGTTTATAGTGATAAATCAGTATTTAAGTTCGTTCTTCTTTTGATCAACTTTCTTACAAGCTTTTAAAAATATAAAAATAGTTTATTAATTAATCAACGGTCACGGTCATAGTGGCTTGTCCAATCGCCAAAGGTTAAATCCAACATAAACACATTAATTAACAAAAACTTTTTCATCTTTATGAAAGTTAATGGGTTAATTTTTAATTAATTTTATTCCTTTATCTTTTTTGTTTCTCTTGTTTTTATACCTTTATTAGTGTGCAAACGTGTCTTATTTCATATGTTCTTAATTTGTGAAGCTTTGCCTTTTTAATTCGTGAAGCCTCTATGATAGAGATGGTTGAGCCAACATCCAATATATAATGTCATTCGGCAACTTATTTAATAGTTGTCTTTGATATGATAGAAAACATTTAGGCCCTTTGTATATCGTCGATATCAGGAATCGGGTTTGGAATAGCTGAATTCGATTCCAATATTTGCTTTCACAACAGGTATGAAAATGAGAGATTTTCTTTCCAAAATAATACATTTTATTTCATACCCATGTTAAAATTAGGTATGAGTCATTTCAAATCCAATCCGATTCCAGGTTTATAAACAAACAAGTCTTTATAAGTATTGTGTGATTAAATAACAAGTTTCATGCTACGTTATTTAAGATTATAAGTTGATTTTGTCTTTTGGTCTTGGACATTGTCCATGAGAGTTGAAATGAGGACTCATTGTGCACCTCTAGTGGGTCATTCAAACTTGTCTTTGTGTGTGTCAAACGGGTCAAACAAATCGACCCACAAAGCGATTCGCAAAACCCGCAATTCGTGGATCAGATTACGAGTCACTATTTTTTTTTTGCGGGTCATCGGATCAATCCATAACCCAAGTTAAGCACTCCTATTTTAACTATAGATTTGCCTCTCATATTCTCCCTCTAATAACCTTTAACTCAAAAATTAAAATACAAACAAACAACTCAACATAAAATAAAATGTACCAAGACTAAAATAAAAAAGCAAAGGGCTAAGAGACTTGTGCCAAAGTGAATTAGAAAGTAGTGACCTAGTGGCAACACCACTAATACTACTCTATTATATGCTTCTTTCCGACACTTACAATTGTTTTTTTTCAAGGAAAAAAGATGGCAGGTTTGTTTGGTATTGATATCTATAGATATGCGATATTAATATCGGTTTTGATATGTATAAGTGATATCATAATATTGGATTATTGGTTATGCATATAGGCATGAGTAATAAAGTAAATAAAAAACAAATATCATTTGATATTGATATCATAATATTCATACCTATATGCAGCTTCAGCGGGAGTCATTAGGGACTCGGAGGATTCGTGGATTGGTGGCTTCGTCCACAATATTGGGTGGTGTACGGTCCCAATGGTCGAACTTTGGGGTATACTCAATGGCCTCAAGTTTGCTTGTGATCGACCTCCTTGTTGATGAAGTCTTCAAGCCCGAGCCACCCCCTCTCCAGCCTGGCGGCCCAATGCCAAGGCTTCCTCAGACGTGATTGGAATGTCCGTCTGATCCATGTCTACAGGGAAGCGAATAGCATCGTCGACTCCCTTGCCAAACTTGCTTTCTCATTTCCGTTAGGTTCTCTTTTTATTTCGGATATTCCTATTGGCCTTGAGCCTTTGTTGTATGACGATGCCAGGGGCAAGACCTTCTCCCGCCCCATTGCTGGTTCCTAATTAATTCCTTCGGGCTTGCCCGTTTTTTCGACCAAAAAAAAAATATGTGATATCCCGATATGAATATCAAGCGGATCCTAAATATATAACAAAATGAAAAGTTAACCAAAAATTAACAAAATATTAGATCTCTATGAATTGTAGACTAGTGGAGCAAGTGACAAGGAATAAACCCAAATGTGCAATAATAATACATGATAATTAATTAGTAATTTTAATTATATATAGTAATGTTGTATTATATTGAAGAAAAAAGTTTGTCTTGCCAAACTAACATTGATATTTCGACCCAAAAAAAACCTAACATTGATATTTAATAATGTGCAAATGAAAGCACTCATTGTGGGACTATAGTTTATCAACAAAAGTAGATTGGAAGTCAAGACATAGGATGACAATAAAGTTTCCCGGTATGAATCATTACAAAATCTAAAGGTCATGTTACTTGTGGATGCTGGATTTCAACTTTGCCGAAATTTAATTTATTAAGAGATGAAAACTTTTTTCATATTATATTATTATGTATATGATCATTTAATTGTATATCTATAGTGTCATGACACTGATATATATAGATTCGGTTTGTTTTCTTTCTGTTTACGTTTTTTGTAGTTGGAAATCAAATGGGCCATAAGTTAATTTCATAGACTACAGTTGTAATTAGGACGATGTCTTTATGTTTAGTTTTATTTTTCGAGATTATCTGGGCAAGCCGATTCACATTGATGTAGGTTGACTGACAAATATTTCGTATATTGATGGCCAAGGACCTTGCTAGGACAGGGGATCCTTGAAGCCGTCCAATATGATATCTCTCACATTCATATTGAGGGGGGATAACTTTCGTCTGATCAAAATCATGCAAGATAATTAAAGTTGCGCATGAGAGATTGAGTATTTGAGTAGATTTAGACTTAGAGCATTTGCCACGTCTTTTATGAAATTAACATGCAAGATTTATCGCCAACTCATAAAACATTTAAAAGTGTATATATTAGAAAAGTCGATGTTATATAAACAAAGTATTTTCGCATATATTATTTTCATGGAGTTAACATGCAAATTAATACTAGATGTACATATGTTATTTTTTAGATGTGCATATGTTATAAACATAGTATTTTCGCATATATACACTAATGGAGAGTCATATGAAAATGCCACGTTTATGCTCAATTATGGAGAAAATATTAAAAAAAATTAAACTTGAAATAATTAATCGATTTTTCTAACCTATACCTCAAGAGCCTAGGTTAAGAACTCCAATTTTAGAAATAAAATAATAATTTTGTATTTAGATAATTTTTTAATTATTTTTCAAAAGAGTTCATCCTTTTCTAAATAGGGTTTTAGTTTTCACATTTGGATTCTTATCCTATGCCCTAATATAGGATATAAAAATCGATAATTAATTACAATCGTCGTAAGATCAATAAATACTTCTATCTAAATCATTCAAAGGGAGACTAAGCAGATTTGTTCTTCTATGTTTTTATAATAACATAGAAGAAAAAACCCTAATTTTCATAGCTACTTAACATAATCATAAAATTTGGACTAATAGAAGTATGCAAAGATTATATTGGTTTAATATATAGTACTTCTTAGTTCTTAATTACTATGAGATGGTATATTCGATTTGATGTGATATTAAAAAATAATTGTATGCTTTATTATTCATGTATGGTGCTATTCTTTCAAGCGCACCAATGGGTTTGCTGTACAACATATAGACAAATGCCATTTGGATTAATTTTCTTAATTCATAACTTCTAATTATTGTGTTCTTGAAACTAAAGAGTTTGAAAACAAATAGTGAATACTAGATATACCCGTCGTACCCTGCACGACTATAGTTCGATATTTTATAAATATTAAATAAATATATAATATAAAAATTAATATAATTAATTTATTGCTTGTACATTGTACAAATTTTTTATTTTTTGAAATCAAATAAAATAAATTAAATATAAATTATTAAATTTAATACTAAGAATAAAAAATATTATTAAGATAAAATAATGCACATTTCTCATTTTTCTTGATGATATTTCATAGATATTTAATTTTAAACAAAAGATAACATATGAATAAAGAAGTATTTATATATTAGAATATAGAAGAGATAAGATTTACATAAAATAATAATTAAATTAATAAATAAGATATAACTGAAAGATGAAGATAAAAATAGTTTTAAAAAATAATTTATTTTCAATTAAGGTGGGGCCAAACTCATTTTTTGGCTCGCTATAGTAAAGATTAGATAAGATTAAATATTATATTTTTTATTACTTTCTATATACCTTAATTTAAAGAGTATCAAGTATTTCAATATATTTATTAAATATTATATTACTTATTTTTAAACTTTATACGTATTTATCATTAATTTTTTATTATAAAAGGAAATATTTTTATATCTATAAATAAATTCGTGAAAAGATATCATGCTAAAAGATAAAAGATATTTATACTTATTTAAAATATCTCAAATTTGTTATCTTTAATTTTAAAAATTTGTATAAGAAAGTTTTCAAAAGATATTTTTATACTAAATAGATATTTGTTTGATGTTAAATATAGATTTAAATAGTTAAAGAAGAATTTAATAATAAAAAGTTAAAATATTAGGAATAAAAATTAATTTCTTACATAAGATGTGGGGCCAGAATCGTTTTGGTGACTCGAAAAGGTACAACTTTAATATATAGTTATAGATATTGAAAGTTCTATTTTTTTACCAAAATTTTATTTAAGGTAAATCTTTTACAGAAATAGATAAAAAGAAAATGATAAAATAATTTTCTTTAATTTTAAATAAAATTCGAATTTAATTTTTATTCATATAAATAGATAGAAACTTAATTGGAAAAACTAAATTAATATATCTATCTTAATATTAAAATTCGAATTTAATTTTTATTCATATAAATAGATAGAAATTTAATTGGAAAAACTAAATTAATATATCTATCTTAATATATAATATCTAATGTTCTATAATTTATTTTAATTTTAGATAAAATCTTTTAGGTCTATCATAATTCCTAATATATAATAGATAATATTTTTATTTTAGATAAAATCTTTCATAAATTAATTTATCATATATCTATATTATCCTAAAATAATATCAGCATATATAAATTCCCAAAATAAAAAATCCTATGTGGCAAAATCCTAGGTGGCTTAACGTGGGAACGACACGTAGGAAAATCCTAGGTGGCGCAACGTGGTGGCCTTATTTATTGCGTCTTTTATATATATACATAGATTTTTCTTGAAGAAGTTTATATTAAAAATATATTTTTTACATATGAGTTCACCCATTAACCTACCTATACACGACGGTAATAATATAATTTTTATACATCGATATGAAGTAAATAAGTTTAATGAATTATAATCATGTCATTTCAAATTCAATTCTTTTTTGTGGAAATTATTAGTTTTTCATGTAAGTTACCCAAATTTTTTAACTCGAGATGTCCACAACTATTTTTCAATATTTTATCATGTGTATTATTCCTTGTTGATGTCTAGTTTGATCCTCATGTGTTTTTCAATACACTTTATAGTCCATTTAATTTGATTAACAAGGTAAGGATTTGAGTACCAAATAGGCTTGGTAACTTGATGGATCGTCAAAAGATAACAGTCGATACTGACTAAACTACAACCTGAAACAAGACGTCAAGACACGGTAAGTAACAAGTAAGAAAGAATACAACAACCAAAAAATGACATAAGCAAGAGAGGGGCAGGACAGTAAATCACGACTTGAATAACACCCAGACTCTGTTTCCAATTTCAGCGAGGTATAACCTCTAAACTTGAGGAACAAACTATTTAGTTTTAAGAGACCGTGTGGAAGGGCATCACACATGAGAACCCAAAATTCGTAGCGTAATAAGCGAATAAAGTTTTAGATCCAAAAAGAACACACAAGTAGGAACCTAGAAGGGCCCAGAAAAGGTTAAACACCTGGACCGGATACAAACATTCGAAAGGAGGTCGAGATTTAAGGCAAGGAAACAAGTCAAATAACTGAAACGATTGAAAGAACACTTTGCTAAAAAAAACACTTCGCTAACCCCCACATGGAGTGACCTAGTAGTAAGAGGTATGTGGTGAGGTTGAGAGGTCTCAAGTTCGATCCTTGCCTCCACCCCTTCACTTGGATGAAAAACCAAGTCTCACTATTCTCTCTACCACTAGGTCAAGCCGGTCGGTACAAGCTGGTTTACTTGGTCCGTGCATTTTGCCTGCTAGTTCACGGACCCAGAGTTTACTACCAAAAGGTAAGTTCCTCGTTACTAAAAAACACTTTGCCCTTATCTAGATCACCCAATTTAATACATTAAACTATAAATTTAATACAATTTAATATAATTTAATTCATTAAATTAGCATCCAAACAGAGTCTAGATCTACCTAATAAAATTGACTTACAATAGAATGTCTAATCAGACTCGAGAAGAGCAAAAAAGTGCAAGTTGGGGGCTGAGAAATTCAGTGGGCCACAAAATCGAAAGTAGGGCCCAATGGGCCGGGCCGGTCCATGGCTTTGCACTATTATTGCGCATGTCTTTTCCAATCTGTGTGTGATCTACGTGGGATCTGCCACCTGTCAAATCTGCCTTTTTAGGTTGGCCGGGCCCACCACTCATGTAGCTTTGCCTTCCAGCTCAGCAATTTTTGCCCCATCCTCCTATGTTTTATTTTAGGGAAATTAGCATTGATGACCCTGTACTTTGGACTATTTCTATTTGGTATCTCAAATTACCATTGATGCCTATTGGGCCGATTACATTGGATGATGACACACAAGGCCCATGTCATATAATAGTTAACACCAAAATAGAAGTTTCGATTTTCTAACATAAGTCATTAGGGCATAAGATAAATATCTTTTTTCATAAAAATTTGTTATTTTTATTTATTTAATGAATGAAATCTTTTTTTTGCTAAGGGTTTAGGCATTTACTTTTAGGGTTGTAGTTTTTAAAATCGGTATGTTTAGCATATGCCCTTTATCTTAAGGCATAGATAAGGGCATAGGTTAAAAAGACACTAAAAATTACGGGCCGTTGGAAAGAAACCTATGCTCTTTCCATTAAATCTGAGACAAGAATTTAGAAAAATAACTGTTTTGGGCAGATTCAACACGTAAACGCGTTATTTATCATAATGAGAAAAATTTAATCAAAAAACAATCTAAACACGTTAAGATTCACTAGCAAGATGGAATTCGATGAAGAAGTAAGTAAAAGACAGAATTATGAAACAAAAGTGATACGATTGTATTTAATGAAGCGTGAAACTCTGAACAACGATGACGACTCGTTTGGTTTACAAAGAGAATATTTGAATAATAGCATTTTGATTAGTATATTATAAAATATCAACATATAAATTAAAAATTATATAGACTTAGAGTCCAAATCTTGTTATAAGATTTAAAAAATTACATAAAAATATAAATAGATTTAATTATTATATTATAAAAAATTGAATATATATAATAAGAAATACAAGTAATTATAATATGTATTATTAAAAAACTTAACATTATTTTATTAAAGTAGTAATATGTGGCACAACTTTTTCAACCGACATGATCTCTGCTTTATATACCGTCATGTATTAGATAGATAGGTAAATATAATTATTATTTAAATAAAAAATCATACAGTATAAGATAGAATTTTGAAGAAATAATAATAATTCAGCCCACACAAGGCCACATGCAAGAATAGATAGATAAATTTTCTTGTCTATAAAAACTCCCCCGATCACAAACCAAGAAACCAAATTCTAACAATGGCGGGGTCGGAATTGGAATCGGTTTCTGATCAATTTGCTTCCCATGGCGGCTCTGGTGCTAAAGATCGTCTTCTGGAGGATCGCAAGGGAGCAAGAAGACGACCTGGACCAGTTCTCCTCTTCATCTCAAACCCTAAATCTTATTTTGTTTCCGCCGATCGTCGTCTCCGGCCTCGTCCTGCTCACCATCTTCAACGCCGATCGTCGTTGTCGTCGTCGTCGAATGGCGCCGCTCCATGATAACCATCACTAGCTTGTTTTGTACTGTATAATTAATTAGGTTATTATTATTATTCTCGATCGGTCTCTAGATATTATTACGTACATTGATCTCTTTGTATAATAACCTAATTACTTAATTTATTAATTAAATCACTTCCAGCTCTTACAAATTTACTATCATCGCTGTCGTGTACAAAAGTTCTGTCCGTCTTTGATCCGCTAACCTGATCCGAACTGGGTTGACCGATTTAGTACATTTATAGAATTTTTAAAATTTATTTTGAAAATTATGATATATTTTATTATTAAAATAAATAAAAACCATAACAGATCATAAAAAAGGATATTTTAGACCTGTTGGTCAACCCAAACCGACCGAAAACCCGCTACAACCTGACCCGTGACCCATAACGAAACCGAACCCGCCCGACCCGACCCGATTGACAGGTCTAGGAAGAAGGAGAACATAGAGGGCTAGTCAAATGCCATATTTGTTTGTTTTATCCGCTCACAATTGCGTTGTCGCGTTAGAAGTCGTCGGCCAATCTGTTCTTATGTTCTCTCGTCCCTGGCATGTTGATTGGGGCGCGATTATAGTCAACTTTCCTAATCACCATTTTAACATGTATTCTTTAGAACAAACTGACTAATCTCTCTTGCATCGTGGTCCATCTCAATGAACGTTTGATATGAATAGCGTGCGATAATTAACAAGAAAAGTCGTGCTATACATCTCGAGGCTCAGTTAATAACCTCAATCAAGGCTCCATGACAATATCCGAGATTTGTAATAAACTCAAAACTCTTGTTGATATAGCCTAGGAGATGTTGCTTATGATACTTAATCTGAAGTATATACACTTGTACCCTTTAAAATCTACTAACATTATGGTTTTATGTTACTATAAATTCATGGTTTTATGTTGGATATTAATCCATATTTGCAAATCTCTAATGGGCTGAAAATTTGAATGTTGCTAGTATATATGTCCAAATTTGAAGGTGGTGTGAGCATATGGTGAACTATTTTGAAAGGTTTAATGGGTTGGGGCACTTGGGCTGGCTAACACATAATTAGTGGACAATGATACCCATTGAGAATTCAAAGGATAATTTTTAGAGAAAAGTTTTGCCTTTTTTTAATAAGGGATCCACTTTTAGTGTGGTAAATGTGGATTCGTAAACTAAATGACAAAGTACACGAACTAGATAAAACGATTAGTGTCAATCAGCTCAACTCAATGGAAATAAAAGAGGAGAAAAGATGTGGCTTAATTCTTCACTTGAAATAAAACTAGAATGATAAGATTTGATTCTTCATCCAAATAAAAAATTGGAATTAAAGATCGAACCTCAAATCTCCTAACATCTCAATGATAATCATAATTTTTTTTAATGAGGTTTGAGGATAAAAGAGTTTAGTAACATTGTAAGTTTGTAACCATATATTGTAATATCTCAATGCCTCTTATCACGAGCCTTTAGTAGTTTATTAATCATTATAAATTTGAGAAAAAAAAAATAATGTGTTAATATTGACATCGATGTTATCATTTTAAAAAAATTAAAAAATGTTGATATTTTATAACAGATTTTTATCTTATATACTTATGGCATTTGTTAAGAGTATTATCTGTAAAAATTAAAATTCTAAAAAAAAATAAATAAATTTTAAAAAAATAATTAAATAATCTTAAATAATAAAATTCAACAACTTATTTCTATTTTAAGATTTTTAAGAAAAAATCGATTTTATAATTGTTTTTCGGGAAAAAATATATATTTACTAAACCCTAAACCAATAAACCCGTAGTTTCTTCGGTTGCGCGCTTCTCTCTGCAATTCTCTACAAGTCTCCTCCGGCAATCCCTTTCTCCGTCGTCTTCCGTACGCCGATAACGCCGGAGCTTCACCCTTCTCGGAACGTTACCAGGTTTGTACTTTCCCTTCTCTCTGTATGTGTAATTGTTCTTACTCTGCTCAATTTTAACTCCTTTCCCCCAATTTCGAAATTAGGGTTTTGAGTCTATTGCGCAGCCATGGGAAGAGCAAAGAAAGGTCCCAAATTTGCAGTCAAGAAGAATCTCGTCACTTCCAAAGCTCTCAAACAGTACAAACCCTATCTTCCATCGCTCTTTCTATATCCATTGGCATACAAAGCGTATTTGATAATCGATGATACTGATTTTCTTAATTGGTGTTGTTGCAGACATAAACAGGAGGTGTTGAACCCGAATAAAAAGGACCTTGAGAAAGAGAAGCTTCCTAGAAACGTGTAAGCTTTATGCAATGTGTAGAGTAACAAATTTTTTGTATCTGTGCTCTTTTTTTTGTTTGATGGTGAAGCTTTGTTGTTTTGATTCTGTATGTTGTAGGCCTTATGTGTCTTCTGCATTGTTCTTCAAGCACAATGAGGCCTTGAAGCCTCCTTACCGGGTTATTGTTGATACCAATTTCATCAATTTCTCTATTCAAAACAAGGTTATTGCTCTTTGCTATCCAGTAGTAGTACCATTGTATTGTCTAATTGGTTGGATTTGGTTTTTATATATCAGAAACATAGTTCATCATCTAAAAATCTGGAAGATGCAATTTTCACCGTAGTAAAAATATGTAGTACTAAATTTTAGATATGAAATTCTAAAAAGCCTGACAATACAAATTCTATGACATACACCTATGGGGATTGTCTCGATTCTGATAACCTGCTTGTGAAAAGTGGTATGTGGATTCCTGATGGATGATGTATAATGTGCAGCTGGATCTCGAGAAAGGAATGCTGGACTGTTTATATGCAAAATGTGAGTTTCTGATACGTTTAACACTTTAACCTCGAATTTTGATTGGCTTCCTTTCGTCTTTCATTTTACGGTTTGGTTGAGCCATTTTAGGGTATCTTATGCTCTCTGCATTATTTCATTGTGTGACTTGTGCGTGTGTGTGGGTTAAAAGGTACTCCTTGCATAACTGATTGTGTCATGGCTGAGCTTGAAAAGTTGGGTCAAAAGTATCGCGTGGCACTGAGGTATGAATTCTCTACTGCTTGGGGAAATTTTTAGTTTATCATTTCACTTGCTTTCATTCTTAATTTTGAATTTACTTTTTCAGGATTGCAAAGGATCCTAGATTTGAGAGGCTTCCATGTACCCATAAAGGCACTTACGCTGATGACTGCATCGAAAACAGGGTCAAACAGGTAAAAACTTTATCCCATTCTCAACATTTCTGATGGCATTGCATATGTGCATCTTTGAAAGTTTTTGCCTTCGCAAAGGATTTGAGTTATTTGATAATCTGTCAGAAAGTTACCCATTCTATTCCTGTTATATGAAAATAAGCATCATTTAGTTGAGTATCAGTTTCTGGTATTAGCGACAAAACTTTTCCCTGTCATTGCTATTCATGTGATATCAAATGTACCCTTAATTAGTCGGGCTGCCCTGTCATTACACTGACAACTTAACTTATGTGGACAGCACAAATGCTACATTGTTGCCACATGTGATAGAGATCTGAAGCGGAGGATAAGAAAGGTAGGAATGAATTAATTGAATCCCTCATATGAGACCTGTCTTTTATAAGTTTCTCATTAGTTATTGTTAAATTTGCTTATCTAAACAGGTTCCTGGTGTGCCAATCATGTACATCACACAACACAAGTACTCAATTGAACGACTGCCTGAAGCCACAATCGGTGGAGGTAAGCTAAAAAGAATATCAATTCACACCTTTCAAACTTTCTTAGGAACAATTAATCTTCTATGCATCTTACTCCTTTCTTATGTATTGCACAGCTCCAAGATTTTAATTTATTGGCTTCAAAGGTTGCGGTCTACTGGCAACACAGATCAATGATGCAGTGAAGTTTCAATACTGTGGGCAGTACTAGACTACTATCCAAAGATCATCTCTGGCATCTTGATAAGTTTTTGTTTAATTTGAAATGCTGTAGTTTCTAAGTTCCTTCATAGATTAATGTAATGACTATAAGAAGCTCCAGATCATGTTTTATGTAACAGCCAAATGCAATATAGACTACAAGATAACACTATTTGGTGCTTAATTTTTTTGGAGTTGAAATTTGCTCATCAGTAATATAATTAATTGAGAATCAGATGACCCCTTTTTGGGGAATGGGTTATTGGCTTAACTTTGATTTAATTATTTTTGCTTTAGTTTTTTTTTGTACAGTTAATCCATTTGGTAATAATAGTAATTCTGTTTGAAGAGTCCTTGTCTTTTTTTTTTTCATAAAAGGCAAAACAAATAGGAAAAGAAGGGTGAAATGGACAAATAGGGTTGAAATTTGCTCATTAGTAATTGCAGTTAGTGTTGTGCAAACATGTTCTTTCTCCCAAAAAATTGAATTGAGTATCACAAGGAAGATTATGAGCAAATCAAGTGGAGAAAAATACAAGAGAAATGGCAAGCATTCGTCTTCCAATATACAGGCAAATCCTACCCAAACTCCTGTGCTTTTCAACCACTAAAAACTAAGTGGAAAAAAAAGAATCTATCATTTTCAGATACAAAAGAATGATCAACACAACTGATCCTATATGAAAACAAACATAACTACTATCTTCTTTCCACAGACACTGTCGAGTTCCCGTTTTCGGGTTCCTCAGGCGGAGGCTTTACATACCTCCCCAACACCTTCTGGTGCGTTCGTCGCCTCATCCTTACCAACTTATCTTTACTCTTCTGCCTCCTCTTCTCCTTCTCCTTCAACCGAAGCGTCCTCTCCTTCTCTAGCATACCTTGCCAGAAAACCTCCCCGGTTGAAGGCCATAACCACCTTCTCTTTGACGGGTCCGAGTCAAATTCCTCAGCCCGGTCTTCATCCATCTTCTTGAGGGTGTTGAATGAAAACCATTTAACCCACATTTTCCCCTTCCGGGTTTTCATCATGTGATGCTCCTGCATAAACCCGGTTTCAGGGTTGATGTACACCATTCTTCTTGCACTGTGGTATGCCCAGACATTGATCAGTAGCTCAAGCACTCGGGAATAGCAGTGCTTGTCCTGCAAAACAATGTAATATATTGTGTATTATATAGCATTAAGGTTGTGAGTAAATTACACATTACAGGATTCAGGTTTCTTGGCGTGCGTTTGCATTTTATCCTGCATTATAATACGCAATACAAACAAACTCTAAACCTTAAGATGGCAAGATAATGCATTATCGTGGATACCATAAGATGAGCATCATCAGAAATCACATTTGGGGCTTGTTTGGACTTTGGATTACCCTAGATAATGCATTTTCTTGCATTATAATCCAGGATTTAATACAAAACTGCATTAAATCCTGCATTATAATGCAAGAAAATGCATTATCCTTGGTAATCCAAACAGGCTCTTGACTACTAAGAACATAAAAAGCCCTTTGGACTTGGCACATAAGAGAAGATGGATGAAGCAGACAACACACCTTGGCAGGGCTTAGATAACACAGGCCACTCTCATGGTGCTCATCGTACATCTGGGCGTCCATTGCATCAACAAACATTCTGCAAACCCCAATCACCAAGCATCAAAACTATCAGTTACAACTCACAACCATTATTCTTCTGTACCAACTTCTAATCACTAATTCATTACCTAGCAAACATCACAAACTCTAGGAAGGACCTCGTTGGCAAAGCCCAAGTATGCATAACAGACCAAGTGTTGCCATCAGAAGGCATGGGCGGAAGAGAATCCCAACTTTGAGTTATTCCATACATCCTCTTAAGTGTGCTAGAGAAAGCTGACCTTCAAGTAAGAAGATTCAAGTGCTTAACACTTTAAATAGAAAACAGTAGGGCGATGATAACTTAAAAAGGGCAATGAGATAGGTACCATACCTGCAATTACCAGCATTGATGGTATCACAAAATGACCAGAAATCCAACCTTCTCGGGTTTCTGGGGTCTAAGTCCATACGTGACCAGAAGTAGAGCGTATCCCCATTTTTTCGTGTTTGGATGGCGTTTAATAACGCATTTTCTGCTGTTTTGGACAAAGATTCCTGTTTGAACCTTGAAGAATCAGATGTGAATCTTTATGGCTTCCAAATATGCCGAAAATAATGCAACACAACATAGAAAAAATACCTTCCTAGCCGTTACTCTCCAAGACTGGAATCCTATCCAGGCATTCTTGTGTACACGATCAACCCTGTGAGCTACTGAAAAAAAGGCCCCCATTTCTCCAAGCAAATCCCGGTAGTAAGTGTTGGAGAGAAGTGGAAGACGGGAAGATGCATCAATATCATCTCCTCCATGTCTTCGGCCTTTTGTAGACTGAAACATGCCAATTTGACACATTCAAAAATCAATTAAGAGTCAACTACAAGCAACATCAGAACACATTATGCACGACTTATCTATTGATCTAAATGTTTAAACTCATTTCACATTCAAATCCCTAAATGGACTTTCTGAATGCATCCTTTGAAGAAAGTATGAATACTAGAGAAAGAAAAATCTGCTAACTTACCAGACCTATTCCCCTATAAAGAGAAGTACGGTGCAGAAAAGGCCATGTTCCTTCACCAAAGTAGGGTTCATAGATGCATAATGGCTGGCCAGTCCTTTCAAGCTCTCCGTCATCTCTTTCATGGAGATCATTCTTAGCTCGGTCAGCCCTTTTAGCATTCCGATACACATCCTCCCATGTTCCTCGAGTTGACTCGGATCTATCCTTCAACTACATCAAAAAAAAACCTATGAGCATATAAAGTTTAATGTCATGAACAACAAAATATAAGTTACACAGCAGGATGTTCTTCCCACCTCTTCATCTTCACTTCTTTTTCTTAATTGAACCATCTGTGTTTCTTTTTCTTCCTCCCATATTCTGTAAAGAAAAGCTTCATCTTCCCCCAAAGATGCAATCTTTTCTTGACGTAGGTCCTGATGCTCGATCTTCTCTAGGTATACTGAACTGCTTAATGATCTATTTTTATACACTGCACCATGAATAGTTTTGAAGATGTCCCACTGCCACTCCTTTTTGTTTTTAATAGGAATTTCTGAAGCTTTGGGAGGAGCAACTTCGGATGGGAGCCTCAGCATATTTTCGAGCAATGAAGCATACCCTTCAACAGCATCTGATACCATCAAGTTCTTAGCAGTTTCTTTTCCTATTGAAGCAACATTGCGAGCCAGAGGCGTTAATTTCCCCCTTGAAACCACTTGTGAAACGATCTCTGTCAATACCTCAATCTTTTCCTTTGGAAAAAGGTAGCCATTTACCCTGTCCTCAACCTAAATTTACCACCAATTTAGTCAGTTACTCATTCATCAAAGAGGTAATCTTCTAGCATAATGATAGGTATTCAAAAATGAAAGGAACAAGATGTACAAATTTCTCAGTCATGGAGAGCCGCGGAGCTACAATGAGCTTTCCAAAGCACAAAGCCTTTGTCAAGATTGTTGGAAATAACTGTTCTTCTAGGAACGATCCATAGATTACTAGGCTAGCTTCCCTGAGAACTATATCTGCATTTGCATCACCCACAACATGCTTCACAACATCTTTTGGATACTTCAAGCCAGCAGAGATAGCCTAAACATGACATCAACACGGCATGGTTATACTTGGAAAAACCAAATTGAACAAATATAAGAAGTTCGATTGATAGGAGGAAAAAGTGAATGTACCTCCACAGCAACGGTATAATTGTTAGTTGCATCTCCTGTTACGATGAAGATTTTGGGCCGAGAATTGGAGCTGTTTTCAGATGGGAATTCGGCAAGAAGAGGCTTAAGAGCCTGAAGAATGAGGGTATGCTCAAGCCATAAGCCTTTATACAAGAAATGACTTCCCACAATTGCAATAACAAAATCATCAGGCTTGATATCCATCTCGGCATGCAGGTGTTCTTCATTCGGGTTCAAGAATTGGCCTAGCTCACATGCCTCGGCAGGAGGACCAGGAACCAGAATGTAGTTTCCTGCATCAAATCTGGAGTAGATGATCTGTGAGAGGAACCACAGCAACCAAAAGTATCAGTCACATGCCTTAATGAAAACAACTTCATATTTATTTGAAACATGAATGCATATATTGGGACTTGGTGCTTTTTATGACTCGGAAGTTGCATGCAACACTTGTAAAAAATGGGAAAACAAATCCTCACCAACTTGCTTATACCTTTGAGTAGCAGCATGATATAAGATTTGTTCGGTACCATCACATTATAAATTAAAATATATTATTATAATTCATTTTTACCCATTCTAGAGTCTAGACCCTTCCTTTCCAATCTCTTACCCGTGATTATTTAAAAAAAAGCCCATATAATTGATAATATGTGCAAACTGAATGGACCTATAGTCTGAACAAACCAATCACTCTAGATTAGTAGTATATGAATGGAATTTGTCATACCGGAAGAACATAATTTGGGAAGACAACAACAGTGGCACGGTTAAAGCTCTTTTTCCAATCACTTAGGATTTCAGTCTTCCCACTTGACGTGTAATGACTAAAACGAGTAGCCAGAGTCCTTTCATGAATGGTCCATATGAGTGGCAGTGACTTGAAAGGTTCTTTCATCAAACTGTGACAAATATGAAGAATTCATACATCAACATCATATAAAGAATTCATATAAAGCAAAACCAACACAAGATTTGGGGAGCCTTTTGCCAATAAGAAATAAATTTCCCCAAAACATATTAGGTTAATTAAATTGCAGATGTGTGATGGCAAATGGGTTGTAGAATGTGAGTCATATGTGTCACAATTAAATGAAAACACTTACCAGGAAATGATGCCCTTTGCTTCAAGTGAGTTAACAAGTATGCCATCATAACTGTAGAAACATAGAGTAAAATGCAGATATCAGTCATTTACCTAAACCACTGAACCTGACAAACTTGTTCGACGAAGTGCTAGTCAATCCGCCTTAAATTTCAGCTTTCAGGTGTAGAAAACTTACTTCAGCCAATCCACGCCTATACTTTGATGGTCTTTAGTCTGAACAACGGTAACAGGAACTCCCATATTACGCCATACAGCAATTGCAGGACCATCTTCTTCTGAGAAGACCTGAGGAAATTGATAGGTATGTTTCAAACTTATCTAAAGCCACTATACAGATCTAAAGCGATTCGAGGATGATGCAAACAATCATTTTTTACTTTTTACTTTGAGCTAAAAAAAGTTACTACCTTGGGATAGAAGTAACAGGTTCTTAAATACACAGCAATTCATTAAATGGTATAGCAACTCATTTGAACAGGTCAACGATGTGATTTAAGTTTGAGAATTAATCATCATGAGCCTGACCTACTAACTGACATTGTTACTCTAATAGCACAATAATTTCATGTACCTAAATTCTGTTTCTCTTTGCTAATAAAACTGGAGATAAATTCTTTTCTCAGCTCATTCAGTATTATGTTTCTGTAGTATTGTGGTTTCATAATGAAAAATTGACAACCTCCATTGGCATTTGATGATTTATCCTACCTTAGAAGCTGAAAAATGCAACTACCTGAACCAAGATTATAAGCTTCACTTCATTCTAGTAATTTACAATAAGAATTTAGTCCTACTATAAAGCTTACTAATACCATCATAGTCACAGACTCACAATTCAGCAATTTACCTCAATTGAATACCCAATCTCCTGCAATGCAGCTGCCACAGTCGTCATCAATATCTGATACGAATCAAATGCTAGATCGGCAAATACCTTGAACACCAAAACCAATAACCTTGTCATCTTAATCATCCCAAGTCAAAAAAAATTCCCTATAATTAGCCTATCCCCCTTGTAATTACAGCTCTAAACCAAACTACAGAAAACCTCTACAAAACCCATAATTCAATATTCAGCTATGCTGATCAGCCAATCAATAAGGTGAACTATTCACAAGAAAAATAAAGATTAAAGTACAAAATAGCAGAAGATTACCAAAGCAAGCAAGGGTTTTCGGTGACCAAATCGGACCATTGACTTATTGAACTCCTTTGCTTCTTTCTGAAACCTATCCAATGCCCATTTAGGCTCCAACCTCAAATTCTCACCAAAATCCAACTCACCCACAATATCATTCAAGTGAATCGAATCCAAGTCACCCAATTCCCCATTCTTCCCAGAATTCCTGGGCCTTTCCATGACAGAAAGCGGAAGAAGCAATTGGAACAATCCGAAGAACAAGGAGAAGATCGCTAGTATAGAAATCCATTGCGAGTAGCCAAGCTTCTTGGGCAGCAAAAGTCTTGAAGAAATCGATCTGTTTCTGCTGTGTTGCCGCTCAATCTTGCTGGATAATGAGCGAAAGCTATCGGAATGACTATCTTTCTTGAATGAAACTCCTGTTTCTAAAGAACCCATCTTGCGAAACCATCCAAATAATGTCGGGAAAGTGAAAATTTCGGGAAAGAGAGAAGATTCTTTGAAGAAGTAAATCAGAAGATTGGGGTTTTCAACTAAGGAATGCTTAGCTTTTTCAATTGCAACAGAAGGCCCAAGATTCTCGCTTTTCTTCTTGTTCTACATTATTGAAATTCAAAGATTTAGAAGGGATAAATACTGAGCAAAGCTTGGTTTCAGTAAAAGGAAATGAAAGAGCAAGCTCTCATGGGACCTCAGAAAAAGCTCTCATCTTTTTAATTTTTTTTGCCTAAATTCCTCAAGTAAGAAGAATTAACAAACCCAAAAGCATTAAAATAATGGAATAATTGAGTAGAAATCCCAGCACAATAAGATATAGGCCATAGGGTGTGTGATTGTGGTTGTAATTGTGGGCTTCAAATTTATTATGTGAGGAACCAGCTAATACATCAGAATAATTCACAAGAGATGAGAGTTTTGACAGGGACAGTCATATGGATGAGAAGACTACAAACAAGTATTATTAATTTTATCAAAATTTATGATTATGATTTTTCCTCTCTTCATATTTAATATATCACCATGAGTACATGACCATACCTATTCCATTATTTTTTAACACATTGCATAATTTATAATCTCTCCGATCGAAAATAAATGACGGTTATATTTTTACACAAAATTTATGAAAAACATTAAGGTCCCATTTGTTTCTGTACCAGGAATCAAGTTGGAATCAAAAATCCAGATAGAATAAGTTGTAAGGAGTGGGCGTCTTGATAGGAACAGTCAGCAAACTCCCTTGTCCAGTCTTGAATCCTGTTTGCAGTCTGCGAGGGAACAATCAATGATACCTGTACTCGGATAGATTTGAATCGTGTGAACACTTTCCGAAATCAGAATTTCGCCCCTTACAAGCCTAGGGAATCCACGAAATCTGAAGTGAGATAAGACAAATCTTCTAGTTCTCTCCAAGGCTTTTAGAAAGAACTAAATTATAGAATAATGTAATAATAGATTGTGGCTTCGGTTTTGATTTGATCTAGAGAGAGATCTTGTTCAACCACCACGACTCTATTCTCCTTTGCCTTTAAATAGGACGTGAGAAATGATAGGGATTCATTTCTGGCCGTTTAACAGAAGTTACATGGTGGTTACATGGCGGTTACCAACGGTTACCAGCCCTTCCTTCTATCACCAACATCTCTCATCAAAGAGACACGTGTTTAACTTCAAACCAGACATAAAGGGAAGTTACTAGACGTTTAAACATCAGTTATCAAGGCAGTTTATCATCCACTAAGCACGTGGCGAAAATTCCGCAAGACTGCTAAACTGTTGTTCCCTACAGCACAGTTATTGTTCCCTACAACACATCTGTAGTTTTCCTTGTTCCTTAAGGAACATCGTAACTTAACCTTTATATATTCCTCTAGACCTCAAGTATACTTACACAAGCGTGTATTCCACACCCCCAAACTCGTGATATAGCTAAGTGAGATCCCATAGCGTCGTATGAACCCCGATCACACTAAAAGGCACTGTTCCCATATAGGGAACAGTCACTTGATGACACTAAAATCACCAACATAAGTTTCACTCATATCTATCTCAAAAATAAGATATATAAGCTCATGTGTACTCTGCAGGAATGGGCATAAGCTATACTCAAACCTTATTTCATACTAAACAAAAAAAATGAAATAGATTATACCTAACCCGATCTCATATACATAAGTATAGGATTAAATGGGCCCTAATTAAAATCAAAATCTTTAAATTTTTTCTCAATATTATCACTTTCTAAATATTTACCATCTTTTTAAGTCCTTGAATGAAAAACATTGGTAAAGAAATATTTCAATAATATTTTTTCATACCTCACTTTTAATTAATTTTCTAAAAACCTAAAACGATACATAAAGTTGATTAAAATTTAAATGTTAAAATATTATTTATTTCTAATTGGAGAAAGTATAAAATAATTGTGGCAATAAAGAACTTCCATAACTTATGCAAAAGGAAAGAATGTATATCTTCTCATGCAATTAAACCAAAAATTTAGAAAGGAAAAATGGGATTATCTTGTGATACAAGGGTTTATATGAGATTAATTAGTTGACTGACTAAGAGTGAACAAACCCATATTATATGAATTTGTAGGAGTGAGAATCCAAAATTATAAATAATGCTTCTGAGTCCTGACTCATGGTAGGTATGTCGGAAACTTCTATGCTTTCATTTCCCTCATTTAAAGTCACCTCCAAAAAAATATTATACATTTCTATATAGTTACTTGAAGGAATCAAGGTTTAAATTTTCTCATTTATTAGTTGAGATCTATATGCAAATATTCTTGTTTTCAAGGATAAGTTTTTTTTTTATGAGAGGATTGGTGGATCGAGATATCAATGGCTATGAATAGAATAAAAAACAATGAAATTCATTACAAAATAATACCATGCAAATATTACTAGAGTAGCCGGTTCCCCAACACATTATCAAAGAAGATCACTAAGCTTCCTTAACAAAAACCGCTATCAACTCCTACTTATTTTAGCGAGATGAGACACTAGGTTCCTTAAGTGTTTTTTCAAGAATTCGAGTTCAAATCTTACTGGCGACGTATATAGAAAGGCTGAATTGAAAGAGTCGTCTTATTAAAGACATGATTTGGACGTAGAATGACTTTGGCCGATCGAACCGGGTGAGAGAAAAAAAATATCACTGAACTAATTTTACAAGAGATTAGACCTTAGCAAAAGTGGATCGGACTGGTTTGGATTGTGCTCGGTTTAAAATACCGACCCACAAACATGGACAATTAGTAGGTTTTAACCGAGTAAACGAAATAAACTTTTTCACAAATTTACATATTTTCTTTGTTCATATCCATCCATATTTGTAGGCGAACACACTAAACCGGCAAGCCATCCCGAATTTGCCCAAATCTACAAAATCCTCGATCAACAAATTTGTCCAACTTTGGGACCCAAATCATTTCTCTACGTTTTAGTAATATATTGGTTGTCAATAGAGTTGTTGGGCATCCAAATCATCTCTTCTAATTCCTGCCTAAGATTGTAGAGTGATAGATGAATATAAAACATTTATTAGTAGCAATAATAATTTTCATAAGTAGTTTTAAATAATACATGGAAATATCACATAACAAAGCGTTTGTAGTCCAACGGTTAGGATAATTGCCTTCCAAGCAATAGACCCGGGTTCGACTCCCGGCAAACGCACATTTATTTTTTGTTTACCAAATTGAACGACAAAAAGCCAAAACTTCAACAACACATTGTTTTTGGTGGGTTCAATTCAGTGAAGTGGTTGTCTGTTGGTACTAGAACTTCACTGAATGCTAAACTGACACTGTAATAAAGACACTGAGTTCAACACAGAAAACAACGTAACTCAGAACAAATGAATGGCCATGAATTTCATAAAAAAGATTCTCCCTGACCACACTTGCAATCCTAGCTAGCCCACAACTTTAAATGTAAATCTGATTTACATTTGTGTCGGCAGATAATTTGCATGAAGTTAGAGAGCCAAATGATGAATCACTCAATCACAAAGAGTTTATTACATTTACAATTATTCAAAACGTCACACAAACTTGAAAAAATGGTACAACAACACTATGATCAACTCATTTCAGAATTGAGCAATTTCCTGACAAATCTCACATTTATCATATACAAACAAGGAGGATCTACAGATTAAAAACTAGAACTCACATTCAAAGCAGATCTGTATTCTTCGGGATGGTAGAGTTTTGTCGTCTGGCCTTTCACCTTCGTTTAGCCATATCTCAAACTCCAGCCTTGAGCTTGTGTGTTTTCTGTTTCACAAAGAAAGCCGAAAGCATGCTTTTCGTGCGAGGAGGGGCGCAAATGATTTGCTGTTGCTGATGCCTGGTGGGGTTGTTGTCGAATGATTTGGATGGCGGTATAGGCTTTGATCTCATAATAGATGGATCCTAAAAAGACAATTATAAGCGTTAGGATTTTGGACTTATGGTCTAATACTCTAAATCATTTGTTTTGTATATATGAGTTATTTTGGATTTACATTGTATGTGGCGCCAAATGGATGCACTGGTGGTGCACCAGAAGCAGGTTTTTTACTTGATGGCTGTGGTTGAGTTGCTGCAGAAGATTTTGCCTGGGTTTCTTCTTCATTGTCTAGAGATAACGGATTCACACAAATGGAGTTATGATTTTTTTCAGAAACATCAGCATAAAGAATTCAGAAGTGTATAGACTGACATACCTATTAGATGAAATACACCAGTGGGTTTTGAAGATTTCTGGACCTCAGAACTGCAAAAACGAAGAAGAAGAAGATAGATGAGACATCTTTCATTATACAAGAAAAATAATGCTGAATTTGACAAACCTTGCTGAAGATTTCAGAGTCGATGTGGGAGACTGTGGCTCAGAGCCTAAGTGCCAAGAGAGAGTCTTGGATGAGGGACTAACTGAAAATTTAATAAGGAATATATACAAACTCAATAGTGAAATTAGGAATAAAAGAAGTAATTAACAAAGTGTTTATACTTGATTGGAGGAAAGTGTTACCTGAATTAGGAGTAGTACGCGGCCTGGCATGAACATGAACTCGCCTAGGATCAGCAAGTCTAGTTGGACCGAAATGCACCCTCTTGCTGACTGAGCCTAGCATTATCAAATCATTTCAGAAAAAAAATGAAAAACGAATGAACTACTGTTTGAATCTGTCAAGATTTAGCATTGAGAATAGCCATTTGATGATCCTTACTGGGTAATATGTAGCGTTTATGATGTCTTGGAACGATTGCCATTAATTTCTGCTGTCGGATGCCTTCTTTATCCATATAGGTTCGGCATGTTAGAACTTTCTGATACCAAATAAAAGTTGGTTCATTGAGATAATTGTAATATTTTAGTTTCTTGATAATTATACTACATAGTAAATGCTTAACTACAGTGAACAATACCTGGTTTACACTTGTGAGTTTCAGGTCTACGGCGTTTACATCCATACTTTGTTGCTCAAGAAGGTCATTCAGTTTGTATGCAACAGTCCCAAGGTGATCAACAGCGTTCACAAGAGCTCGCTTTGCATATTCTTTTAGGTTATCTAGTACCCTGATCAAATGTGAGAGTATATAAAATTTCATTATTACAAACAAAAGGTAAAACTCAAATGGCAATTGTAACACCTACAAATGGCCTAAGAAAGCAAGTCTTCACATTCAAACAATAGTACAAAGCAGAAATCTATGCCAAACCTACAGAAAAAACATGCATAGAAGCAATAGAATTACATTTGTTTCTGCTCACTATGAAGATATGACTTTTCACAATACTCAGCAGCTGAATAAAGCTGTGGCCTCAGGTTCTTGAGTTCCTGCAAATTCCAGGGAAATAAAAAAGCTCAAATCAGGAAAATAAATGCATGCTAATCAGTTCTTAATTTAAACAAAATGATTAACTTCAACAGATTATGTTATTAGTTCTTCTGAGTACATGACTACATGGAAAACCACATAAGTATGTTATCAGATAACAATGTGAACAGTCAACAACATGGATAACTTCAACAGATTTCTGAGTAATTAACAAGTAGCGTAAATCAACTGAGATTTGGTAAGTAATATAAAATTAGAAGTATCAATGCTATTTGAAAGATTCTTCTTCTTGTAGATCTACAAACCGTTTCCGATGCTCAGTCCAGCTCTGATTTGCGACTATTAGAAAAATCAGTACAAGAAGAAAAGCAATTTCAAGTTCAAATTGCAAATACACTTAACTTTCAAACCAGCTATTTGACGCCAAGTTCAAAATCAGCATATCAAATTTGCATGTGAAAGCAAAAAATCCAGATCTGCAAGTTTCAGAACAAAGTAACAAGAGAGCAGAGAGAAGATATAAAAACAAACACCTGCAATGCGTTGACGAAGCTTTTGCTTCGCTCCATTGAAGCCTCGCCGAAGCTCATACTTGAATCCTCCGGTTTCCGCTCCACCTCCATTTTGAACAAAAACACGATTCAATTCAGTAATTCACCGCCGCGAAATCGATTCGACTCCCGAAATTTCGTCCGAAACCCTATGAATCACCGAAGAGATCGACGATCGGAATCGAGCGAAATCCGATCAATGTAGTTGAGAATTGAGATTGTTTTGCGTGAAAAGAGATCGAATCGAGAGTGAAGAGGAAGCAATCTGGAGAGAAGAAAGAGGGATGAATTGGAAATGAAGTGAAAATGACTTCCCGGGGAAAATAAATTAAATGGTGGTTGCTACTTGCTAGTCTTTCGATGCACAGTGATTGTCTCTTTCGCCAAATTGAAATATTCTTAAATCTGATCAGAATTGCGAAATTGAGACCTGATTTTCTCTATATTTAAATTTATGGACCAAAATTATGGTTGTACGTAAATATTTTTTGGGGGGTTCAAAACCTAAACGACAAAAACTATTAAACTGAACCAAGAATCGATATTTGGTTTAAAGTGAACCAAAAATTGAATAGAACTGGTTCGATTCGGTTCGGTTTTGTCGGTCTGAGATGGATAGAAGATTATTCTTTGAGAAATTTGAATTGAACCAAAATTTAACTGAAACTAAGTCGCAATCCGAATAATATCGGTTTCGGTTTGGTTTAGTTTGGTTTGGCTTAAAATTGTGGTTCAAATCGACCCATGATATTAAAAAAAAATATTCTGGTCCATTTTGGTTCGACTTGGAAAAAATCATATTTGGATCAAAATCCAAAGTTTCTTATTTTTTACAAATAAATAGTTTGTATAGTGGGATGTGGCGCTAGATTTCTTAAGCGTTTGTTCAGAAAGTTTGAAGTTTGAATCTTCTTGACTGGTTATATGAAAAAAACTGAATTGGAATGATCGCCTCCAGTAATAAGTCTCTGTAGTATTAGAATTCGAATATAGATTGACTTTGACTAATTGGATACCAGAATATAATATAACGTGTTAATGTGTCCGGTTTGGTTCGCTTTTTAATGTCCCTAGACCCTAAGCAAAAGAGAAGATAATGTCTAGCCTTGATTTGTAAATATACCAAAATAATGGGTCCTCGGATCAATTTTTCCCCTTCAAGAACAACTGAACTTTTCTACTTTCTAGTTGTCCGGTTTCACTCGACTTCTTCTGTGATTCTTCCCGCTTTTATAAAATAATCTTATTTTTGGTCCCAAATTTGCTCTAATCCTTTCCTTTGCAAATGGAATTTTCCTTTTGGTTGGTTCCTAGACATTGTCATACCAAGTTTTGTTTTCTTTATGCTTTTTTGGAAGGATAAAAACATCAAATAGAATTTTTAAATAAATTCTTCTTTACTTTCCCTTTACCAATCACATGTTCATCTTCCTTACTTTGAGATCTAGCTTTACATTAATATTGTATTAAAAACAGTTTTTTTGGGTAAATGTATTAAAAATAGTTAAAATGGAAGTAAATATACATAAACTAAGAGAAGGAATCCAAGCTAAAATCATGGGGATTAGGAATCTAGAAATAGAAAAAGACAATTTGACAACCATAAATATTGTTCGAAAAATGGGTCATTGCCCATGGGACTCCGATATCATCATTTCAGAGATATTTCAGTCTCGCTTCTATGGTTCGAGACTATCCGTATTAACCATGTGGGCAAGATTTCCAACGTTGTGTCGATAAAATCGCTAAGTTGGGTCATTGTCCTTGGTGTCTTAGAACATCCGAAAGAATGCTCTAAGACACCCTAAACATATTTTAAAAAATATATAACAATTAAAATAAGCTAAAACGTATATAGGTGCCAAATGATAAATTCCATATTCTCATGATAACTTGAGAAATGAAACGTCTCTTTACTACCATACTTCATTTCACTCTTAATCAAACGTGTGTTCTTTTAAAAGTTTGGGCCAATTTTGTAAATATCCATTTGGCAAGATCTTGTAAACAAGTATGATACTTATTTTCCTTAAAGAAGTGGGTGAAACATGGTAGAAAATAGACGAAGATAGTGATGGTGGAGAAAGGGTAGGGTCCAAATTTCTTGTTTTATAAGCAACCATAATTTAATATCATTATTATGGGATTGATTAGTTAAAGTTAAAAAATATGATTAATATCCACTTGGTTTCATGCAATCTTCAACTATAAAGTTGTAATCCATCTCCACATGATTCCACGAGGCCACGAGTAAGATTCAACCTTTTCATTATTGATGATTCTATCCGGATTATTTCATAAAATCCGATCCGACTTACTCTAAAATTTCAGAAATTAGATCAGATTTCCATTAGGAGTTTAAATAATGCCCGTGAATTATAACATGCCCCCGCAAGTGCAATTGACCAATGAATTCTAACCCCTCGCAAGTGTAACTTTTTTTTGGTGAGGGCACTGCCCATGAAAGTCGAACCGGAGACCTCGGGTACTACCCTCGCAAGTGTAACGGACCCATGAATTACTTACACACACCCGCAAGTGTAATTGGCCTACCAAGTTAGAAAGCATCAATCGCTAAGCTCAATTCATAGTCCAAAAACAGACCCATGAGCGCAAACCTTGGACTCTAATAATATGTGAAAGTGTGGGCTGATAGATTGGGTTCATGACATGTGAGCCATGTATATAAGCTAAGGGTGCCCAACAGGTCAACCCAACCCGACCCAACCCGTGTAACAGGTTATGGATTGACTCGTAAAAAAAAAAACTTGACTCGCGACCCAATTCGCGACCCAATTTACGGATTTCATGTGTCGAGTCACGAGTCAACCTGTTTGCTCTACTAAACCAATCTTACAAGTTGACCCGTAAGCCGATAAGTCAACTCGTTACCAACACATAAATTACGGATGGGTCGAGTCAGGTCGGATTATATGTCAAGTGGAGTTTCATTCTAAAACGAATTAACAAACTACCCATATGGCCATATGGGAAGTCATATTCTAACATTTAGCATGTGATAATGCAAATAAACACCAACAAAGCTCCTAAGCTTTCATCTTTATAGATTTCAATTTATCATTTATTTATTTATTTATTTAAAAACCTCCTCTTTACAGGGACTTTGTGATGGAATCCGTACAAATTACCAATGTTTCAAGTACTAACTTTTGTGACAAGTAAACAACCAAACCAAGCACATATATACCTGACTAAGCAAAGCTTACGAGACATTCAATCACTTTCTGTCGTGTTTAATCGTGCTTTAACGTGTCGTCTTTATGACCCACTTGCCACTAACCAGCCCCTTATCTCTCTGTTTAGTTTGTAAAACAAGGACAACTAAACAAGAACTAACGACAGCTCAAATCACAAGACTGTCGGTAAAAGTTTGCTAGCTGAATATTCAAAGCAACGAATTGGGGAGGGCCTATTTGGTTACATATTTATGGAAACTAAACAAGGACACCAATCTAGTCTACTTAATGCTACGACACATCCAAGTAGACTAAAGCCCCGTTTGGTTTGTCGTGACATATGGAAACGGAAACGGAAACGAAATGACACCAATATAGACTACTTAATCCACCATTCGCTTACGTTTCCATGAATTGTAACCAAACAGGACCTAAAAATGACACCAATATAGACTAGATATGTTTTCTATTCATTCGTAACCAAACAAGGCCCAAGAGGGACACACCATTAGTCCTTCAATCAATGCAATCCTCAAAAGGGTTGTTAACACATCCTGGAATAAACCTTGTTTGAAACTCAAATGGAAAAAAAAGAGCTACAAAAACTAGATGATAACATTTTCACTTAAAGAAAGTACTTCACAATGTCACGAGCTACGAATACTCATGTACATGTACACTAGTATATTATCATTCAAACAAAAGAGGGTGAAACAAATTCATAAAGAAAAAAACACATGGATGCTGATCTAAGAGGTAGTAAGTTCATTACCAAGCAAGCTTTAAAAACTGGAGTCAGTAAGACAAGATGGTACCAGAAGCATTCTAAGATGAACAGCCATTACAGAGATCGAACCATGGAGGGAAGTAAGTTGCTTCGACAAATTAAGCCGCCTTCTTGTACAAAGGCACTTTGGGAAGTTTGCTAAGATACTTATCATTCACCACCACATACTGCTTCTTGGCCTCAATAGCCGCTCTCTCTGCAAACGAGTCGACCTTGTCCTCATGCTTTTCATACAAGAAAGGAACCGTATGGAGCACAACAAAAGCTGTGGACGACAATATATCAAAGAACCCATCAAATTTATGGACAAGTTTAGATATTAATTCACCAAAAGTTGGAAATGGGAGCTCCTTACTTATGTAGACAAGGGTCAAGAGATTGCAACTGCTTCCCAGGATAGAGAACAACCATAAACCAGCAATGACCTAATCAAGAAACAACCATGGATTCAAATTGATGATACAATTTCAACAGTACGAAAATCAATTGCACAATTATCAGTTTATCACATACAGCAAGGAATTTCTTCAACTCTCTTCCTAAAGCGATTTCATGGAGAAGATGAAGCCCACGGTTAACCTCAAAACTCACAGCAGATGCAAATTGAAGGATTGGCTCCTGAGGAATGCTGATTTCTGGGAAACGGGGCGGGCTCCTGCAAATTCATAGTCAATTGAGAAGCTACACAATCAAGAACAAACGGATGGTCAATAGATAGATAAAACCCTTACTTATGGATGAAGATGCTTGCATTTGCCCACAGGAAGAGGATTGCCAGAGAAAAGATCAAGATGTGACAAATCAGAGTGAGAAGGTGGTACTCTAGCAGCTCAAAGAGCACCCAAATTACAGTTGCTGTTCCCAGTACACCAGCGGATTCCTTCTTGTTTCTCCAGAGGAACACATCAGCAGCTGAAAGCCAATGTTTATGCAACAAAAATCATAAATCCCAAGCAAAAGGTCAGATTGAGATATCAACACCACAATCAACCAATAAAACTCGATCCTTAGTACCGATCCAGTTCAAAATCACTGAAACTAAAGTAAACCATAACTGTTCGCTAGATCCAAACACCAAAGTTCAAAAACCAATAGATAGGAAAGAGAATCAAACTTACGTTTTCCACCGCCGAGAACCTGATGAACAGGCTTCTCTCTTCCAAAGAGGCGATTGACCTTCGACTTGGCAGAAGAAGAAGACTGCTCAACTTCCGGCGCGGCCATCGCCGGTGCCGGAGCAGGAGCGTGCTTCTCATCCTCGGAATCGGAAGACGAAGACGATGAAGTGTCCACCGCCTCAACCGCCGGAGCATGCGCCGCCGCCGCCTCCTCGTTGTGGTGGTGGAGGTGAAGCTTCTCTTCAATCTTGTCCATCAACGACCGCTCCTCCACCGCCGCCGGCTCTCCGTGCTCGCCGTGCTCCGCCATGGACGCTCAAACTAAAAAGCAAGCTCTACAAATCGATCAATTGACTCGCTCGCTCGCCCGATCGATCGAGAAATCGGAAGGAGGGTTTGGAGATGAATGGGAGGAAATGGGAAAAACTCAAAAACCCCTATTTGTTTGTTTTTTTCGCCATAGTCCATTTTGCTTTGAGAGCCTTTTATAACGGCGCGAATCGTTATGCCACCTGATCGAATCTGGGCCGTCCATCTGTGTGATTCTTCCGGGCCTGGCTTAACGGCGTCAAAGTTATCGTTTCTTTCAGACTCGCGCCGTTAATTGGAGCGCGGAGGCACCGACTGACCCTAGAGGGTACACGTGGCGCTCTGTGAGCGATGAGTTCAAAATTGGACGGCTTTTGTTTTTGGGCCGGTGACATAAGACGGTATAGGTCGGCAAGGCCCGGCCCGCTTTTCCAACCTGTTCGCATTAGGATCTCATTTTTACTTTTTTTCCTCATTTGATGGTGGCTTTTTTAGAAAGTACATGAATGAAGTTTATGGCTCTTTGATAGAGGATTCTTGGAGCTCCAGCATTCAAATTGAGGGTGACAATTTTTCATTAATCAATGTTGTATGTGGTGGTTGAAGTTGTCCATGGGAGACTGGGTTGGTTCTGTTCGATGTTTTATACTTGTTGGTGTACTTTCAAAGTATGTGCATTTCTCACGCTTTTGGCGAAGCTAAATATGTTGTTTATATTGTCAGATTATTTTGCCATGTCCCATCTATCCCCATTGAAGTTGATCTATGTCTATAAGTTCTCGTCTGTTTGGATGCTTTAGGTCGACACTTCTCCTGGGAGTAGGACCCGACTAATCTCCTAGAAGTAGGATCCGACTAATCCCTTTAGGTCGACACTTTATCACTGATTTCTCACAGTTTTTTATGTCGTTTTGTTTGTTATCTCATCTACAACTCTACATTCTTCTTTCATGTTAAATTGTCCAAGTAATTCGCCGCCACACTTTAATGCTCCTCTTTTTACTCACCCAATAAACAATCTCATGTATGATTTGATCGATTTCACAAGTTATTTTGAATTTGTAGAAGTTAATCATTGCTCATAAATTATCGATTTTTGCCTTAAACAATTATAAAAAATACTCTTGAAAATTGGAACATAGATTAGAAAAACCGATAAAAATTCATATATATTTTATATTACCAATCAATCAATCACGTCTAACAAGTAATCCAATTGGTCAAATTTGTTCAATTAGTGCATCACTAAAATGAAAGAATCACATTATATCAACACTTCAAGAGAGACTAACACAAATGAACTGGCTAGCTATAAATAGTAAATACTACGATTGAGAATACATCCGGCGGCGATTATCGGCGAACTGAGCAAGCGGTACAACTTCAGCAAGCGGCGTTGCGAGCGGCGTCGATTGCGGCGTCGGAAGGGGCGAGTTCCGGCAGACGGGACACGAGCCGTTGAGCCGGAGCCAAGCATCAAGACACAGCAAATGGAACGCGTGCCTGCAATCCGGCATCATCCTCAGCATCTCCCCCTCTTTGTAATCGCAGAGACAAATCGAGCAAACCCTAGATTCCCAATTGAACTCGGATCTCGCGAATTGGAACTTAGGGTACGAGTTGATGATTGATTGGTCCAGGCCGACGACTCCGGTTGGCGAGTCCGGCCGATTGGGGCTTTCCTCTTCCACCACCCAGAAATTGCTCGGAAGAACGATTCCGCCACCGCCTGTGGCGGTCGTAGGGAGTTGGCGGCGGCGGCGGCGGCAGAGGTAGGAGGAAATTAGGAGAATTGAGAGGAGGACGAGGAAGCCGAGCGCGATGGCTATGGTGTAGCCGAGGCCGAGGGTTTGGACGGCGGAAGAGGGCGGCGATGGCGGCGGCGGAGGCATTGGGAGGAGGAGGAGGAGAAGGGGGAGAAATGGGAGTTCATTTTGTGTTTTTTTTTTTTTAATTTTTGTTTTGATTTTGAAAAGGGTTAATTGAATTTTGATTTTGATTTTGATGAGAGGAGTTAATGCAGGAATTGAATGAGTGATAGAGGAAGGTGGGTGTGGAGATTGAATCAGTACAGGTGATGCATTTAATTCTTGGTTGGGGATAAAGAGAGGAAGATGAAGGTGACTGTTTTGGGGTTTTGTTGGGTTTTGGGTTTGAGAAAGTGTGAAGCTTTGACACTTTGGTTTTCTTTGTTCACATTGAGATTTAAAGGGTGTCATGTTTGTTAACTAATTTGGCATGTTTTGATCAAGTTTGAACACTTGATTTGAATGGTAGATAGAATGGTAATGTTATGAATATAAGATGTGCATTGTGCATGAGAATGACACATGACATGAGAGTATGCCAATAATGTACTAGTGTAGAAGCATGGTAGAGCTCAATGTTGTTATAATCGGGATTCTTGGATCGTATTGTAAGGTGTTCTTTGGATTGCTAGAATCGGTAGTTTATTAACATTGCTTGTACTAGTTGGAATTGTAGTTTCTAAGTATTAGGGAGAAGACTAAATATGATATAGAGAAGAATAGAAGATGGTCGCGTGCACAGAAGATGAAGTCGATCATCCGGAAATCGCGTCGGAAGCAAATCGGTTATTTGATGTTCGATTGACCTCCAATATATCTTTCTGAATGTGAAAGGCTCACAAGTCAAACTCACCGATTTGCTGTGACCTAAGGGCTTTTTTGGACATTCTAAATAGGTTCATGGCTAAAACAACATTTTATTATTTTTCGAGTTTTATATGCAATTTCAGATTTTCTATCTTTTAGCTTTATATCTTTTATCTTTTTCAGCTTTTTGCTTGGGAAATCTTCCATTGACAAGGCTAGCATTTACTTGCTTTTCAAACTTCCAACTACGTCAAAATATATTTTTCTTTGTATTATATTGTACTATTGTAATCTTCCTCTATATTTACAATTAAAAACGTTGTCTAAGATTCTTAACAATGATGGTTTATGGTATCAAAAGCATAAGCAATCTTATCGAGTCTTGAAAACGATCTCAAAAACGTTTTAAGGTCCATTACGCCCCACTCGTGAAGAATTCCTTTAGGGTAGGGAGTCTAATGTCTCCCTTGTTCCGTAGCGGAATGGTGAAGTTACCAACGACAGGGAGGTCAATCATGAGGCCGACGTCAAGCTCGTAGTCAATGTCCCAGTCTTTTAATATGTCCCTTGCAAGGGTTACTAGTACACTGTGTGGCACCAACATTGGCACCTCCAATGTGGTCGTCACGCTACCGGGCAAAGAGCCTGGGTCGGGCATGTTTCCCGAAAGTACCAATCTTCATTAACCAGACACAAAAAAATGGGATTAGTATAATGCTCTTATGATTTGTGAATACTAACAAACAGAAGATCTCAATCAAAAGTTTCAATTCAACTTCTTATGCATATAGGGGGATCAAAACTTGACTCGACTCGAGAAATCGAACCGACCCACCCAACACCAAACCCGACCTAAGATTAACCTGAAACTGCTAAAATGCCTGAACCCAATATTAATCTGAAACTAATAATATATGAATGGACAAGCTGGATTCAACCCGATATCCCATGCTATCTGACCGAAGTCATCCGAAGTTACCCGACCCAAAATCATCCGAAAATCCGAAGTTATTCGATCCTAAATCATACGAAAATCAGTTACGTGAAATCATCTGAAAGTTAAATTATGTTTTTAAAATATTAATAATAGTAGTAAAAATTCATTATAATTATGTTTTTGAATTTAAATATTACATTAAATATTTAGACCCTAAAGTAATTAAACTACAAAAATCATCATTGTGGTCTCAATCAAAATCTGGTTCACCCGAAATCCGACAAACCCCAAACCCGACTCACTCGAAATCTAACTAAACCTGAAACCCGACTTATCCAAAATCTACTAATATTGAAATCTGAATAACCCGACCGAAATTGACCCAAAACTCTGAAATTGCTCTATTAATTGAGCACCCGACCCGAAATGGTCATAACTAACTTGACCCGATTGTTAAAATATCCAAACTCGATTCGGACCCGAATTTACCCGAACCCGAAATGAGCCAACCCACCTGATTGACACCCCATGCATAGAGTTCACAATTATAGAGGCCAATTTTAGCTTTAAAAGGCCTGATATGTGTTGAAATTTTGATTTCCAGATTAAGAATGATCATGCAAATCCACATATCTCGGATTGTTCAATCTGCTTAGATCAGAATCTACCAACAATATCTTATTCAAACGAATCACCCAATAACACATTCACAACCAATTCAAACTCTCAATTCTCAAATCTCCATAGCAAACTCAAAACATTGCTCATCAAACAGAGATCGCAATGCAGAATAATCCCAAAAATGGAGCGAATTAGGGATTCAAAATCCAAAATCAATTGGTTCCAGAGAAACAGAGAGAAAGACAGACGAGATTACCGGCCATCGCACTTGAGATTGTAGGTCAGTTCGCAGATCGGAATGGCGTGAGAATACGGGTTCTTGACGCCGACCATGGCGTGATAGGTGACACCATCGCGTGCGATTCCCTTGATATTGACGTCTTCGAGGTTCGCCTCCGGTTTCGGAATATCGGCAATCTTTTCCGCCACGAAATTCTTCGCCTTGTCGACCAAGCCAGCCATTTTTTCCGGTCGCCGGAGACGATTTTGGTGGAGTAAGATGAAAAGGGGAAGTTGAAGAAATGGTGGGAAATTTCGGCCGTTGGCTTCAACTGAAATTTAAATTTTTAGCATATAACAGAATATTGTTTGCTTTTTAAAAAGAAAAGAAAATAGCTAAAATAGCAAAAAGAATTAATTATTTCTTGTTTTATTTGTTGGTTGAAAGTTATTTTTAAGTTAGAAGTTAGTATTTTTTATGTTTTAAAAAATGTAAAAGATAGAGAAAAATACATAAATTTTAATAGTGTTAAAAGTAATTTTAGGTGAAAAAGAAAAGAAGGCCTTAAAACAAATTCTGAATTTTTGAGTTTCATTTTATGCATGGTAATTGGCAAGTGGTAAACTACATTTTTCACCAAAATTTTATTGGAGGGTGCATCCATTCCAATCATTCTTTTGCACTATAATTAGTTGTAGAATACAAATAATTGCACAAAATAACCCAAATTTAAGGGATAGTTGCACTACTAACCTAAGTATTATTAAATACGAAATTTTTATAGTTAAAAATCATGTTGTATTATTGTCTATCATAGACTTTATAAACAACATTAACGTAAAATGTGATTTTTTTTAACAAAGGCATGAACTCATGAACTAACCAACAAAGTACACGGACCAGATAAAAGGGCGGAAACAAGGATCGAAATGAGACCTCCTAATATTCCCATACCTCTTATCACTATCCTACCCCATGTAACCAAACAATTAAACGCTTAGAGTTCAAGCAATTTGCCCCCATGGTTAGGTTTATTTTCCACAAATTTGAATGTTCAAAGATTGCAATTTTCCACACCCATCTTCAAAAAGTCATGTTATTTTCTGCAATTTTCCCAAATAATGAATACAGTACTACTACTAAAACTTGAAAGAGAGTATGTGGAAAGCTCAAGGACAAAACTTTTTCCCATCCATTCTGCACATTCAAACCAGCATCTCTAAAGCTAAAACTCTCTGAAACCTTGTTCAAGAAATTTGCCATCAGATTTGAAGTTGTTAATTATTACTACGGAATTAATCAAGGATTGGCTTAGAACAAGGGCTTCTTCCCATTGAGCATGCCCATCAGATGATCAAACACTTGACACCCAGAATCCCTGAGCCCAGAATGCATGTACTCGTTCGTCACCCACAGCCTTATCCCTTCAATTTTAGACGCCGTCTCCATTGACAGCTTGAAGTTCACATACATGTCCTCATAGTATACAGCCGCCGCTACTGGTACCTGTAATAATCCCATGAATACACATAACACACAAGATCATTCTAAATTTCCTTTGAATCGAGTACATTTTATTACTAAGGTCCGTTTGGCATCCATATCAGGATATAAGGCCATATCTAGTGTTCAACTTTTAGGGCCCGTTTGGTTCTATACCTAGGGTATATGGATCGGGTTAGGAATGGCTTATCCCGTGTTTGGTGTTTGCTATGAAAAGATTTATGTATGGCTCATTCCCATTCCCGCAAAATGCACATGAGCTCATACCTTATCTTTAAGATGGGTATAAGTGAAACCTATTGCAACCCGATTCTTGATTCCAACTTGATTTCAGGTATAGAAACAAATGGAGCCTTAGCAGTTATTAATGATACCTTGTTGTTTCTCAGCTGGGCAACGTCGTATAATGAAGGCCAGTCGGTCTTGTCAGCCAAGATATAAGCGGCGTCTTTGAAATGGTTTAAGGCGGGAATCTCATCGAACATCCATGGGAATACCATCTGTCATAAACTTCTTTTAGCATGATAGTAACTTGATACCTAAAAATAAAATTACCATCAGAAATAAACTTGAAATCTTGGAAGAATAATAATACTTCTCCGGTAAAATAAACAGGACGGCCTTCTTTAGCTGCCTTGACAGCATCAAACTTGTCCTCATTGTGCTCGCTTCTTACTCTGTGAGCAGCCCACTTTGAAGAAGATCCCTAAAAGACAAGTAATTTAGCATTTTTATTGACATGATTGTTTATCAGTGTCAAAACTCAAAACAAGGCTATAGGAAGAATCATAATTAGCAAATTAAACATCTTTTTCACCTCACAGTAAATGATTTCATGAAGGAGAGCGTATAGAGGATTTGTGTCGAAGGCTGACCATCTCTCCACCTGCAATTTAGAAAATATGGAAGTCATTAATTGTTCTTTCTCCAAGTGATTTTTATTCACTTCCTCTGATCTAGGTAAATAAAAACTAGTAAAAAAAATATCAAGAGTTCCTTACTGCATTCAGAAAGTAGTAACTAAGTTGCTTTGACGCCCCAACTACTAGAGACGTGTCCCAGGCCCTCTCAAACCTACAAGAGTAAACAAACTTCACTCTAAACTATAAAGTTCCAGGTGAACAATTTTTTTAAAAAGGTTACATCTTGCAAAGAAATAGAAACAAAAGGTTTGAGCAAGTACTAACAAATAATGCAAGCGCTCAAAGCCAGCACTGGCTCCTAAACCAGCAAGGCCAAGAGTTTGAAGCCCCTTTGGAGTTAAGATTCCGCCAGAAGGAAGACGAACCTTGCATGAAGAAAATACGAATCAGTTTTGACATGGTTAAACTTTCATTTCCGAAAAGAGGTTGAAAAAGATACTTTACAAAATTACTCACCCCGCCTTCTTTATGGCTTGCCAAGTAATTAACGATTTCACTGACTACTTTAATATCTTGTGGAAATCTTTCGTAGTATTTTTCATTCTGGCGAATAATTTGCTCGAAGCATGCATGATAAACTCTATCTGCAGTACAGCTTTCCCCGATTGGAGGCAGCCCTCCCGTTATTAGGGCTTGCTTTAGTCCTTCTGGTGCAAAACTTAGGTATGTGACAGCACAAAAACCACCATAACTCTACAGACAAGAGTATCAAGAAGATGTCATCAAGCTCAATGTTATATACATTTAAACCAAATGCAATCACAAGGCATAAGAACAACATTGGTAGTACTAAGGGTGAGTTCAGAACTTTGGATTACTGTATTTAATGCATTAATGCAACTTAATGCATTAAATGTGGTTACCTGTCCCAATATCGTCCAAGGTCCAGCATCAGGAACAAGGCGGACTCGAATGAACTCAGCATCCTTTACAATGCTGTCAGCACGGAAGTGTTTCAAGTATTCAGCTAGGAACTCAGAACTTCTCATTTGCAACATGGATGAGGTGGTCAGAGCGGTCGATAGACCTGTTCCCCGCTGTAAGAAAACATATCAGATATCTCGAAAACAACGCAAAAGAAAAGAACCAAAATCCCTCACAGCATTGTAGAAATTAAAGGCACTGTTAAGAGAATCCATGCCTGATCCAACAATATCAACCTATAACCTTCACAGGCTTTACTTATCCAGCCACTTGATTCAGTAGGCCTTGGGGATTCGAAACCCGGTCCACCTTGGAGATATAGTAAGAAGGGCAAAGATTGGTCCTCTTTCCCAACTGCAACAAAGTTATACATTCATCAACTTCATTAGTTGCATCCACTGACAAAATCATTTGTAGAAATTTAACTTTTACTAAACAGGAGGAAGAAAAATTACACCCACTAACAAATTATGCCTATTCAATTCTACCCAGTCCACCAATTTAAATTCAAAATCCATATTTCCAATCCCTAACCCCACCAATCTTCAGTATATCCTATTAATTCTCACCATGAGCCTTTACAAAAGCAATGCTTTATGCTCAGATATAGTAGGGGCTTTGATTCAAAAAGGAAGAATCCAGAATCATTATTATACTATTCAAAATTCATACTTTACAAAAAGGGGCATAATTCGAAGTCAGCAAACAAATCAAAAGTTCCAAATTCCGCAATCCAAATACCCAATAACACCAAACCAGATTCGCTTACTGAATTGACAACTAAAACCACAAAATTCACAATGCAGAGAGATAGAATTGGTCAGTTGAGAGAACTACCACCGACGACCTCGCGAGCAAAGACGGTGATCTTAGGGGAATCCGGCGAGTCGAGAGAGTAATCGAGCGGGACAGTGAAGAAATGGTCGCGAAGCCGGAGCTCCGGAACGGAGTACCAGTTGCCAGCGACGTGATCGGACGGCGGCCGGTGCTGAATCGGGACGATCGGCGGCGTCATGGTGGCGCGTGTGTTGAGTCGCCGCCGGAGCGAGTAGGAGAAGTAGGTTTTGGAGTATGAGATTGGAGGAATGGGAGGAGATGGAGTGAGGGATGGGCGGTGGAGGAAGAGGAAGAGAGGAGCTTTGCTTGTGAATGTGCAGAGCGTGCGAGTTGACCACATGGTAGAGAGAGGAGGAGGAAGAAGCTGGGCAGGTGGGGGGATTAGGTATGGTTGAGTCTACGGGAAGGATTGGTGGGGTTGATTTGGATCGTTGGATTTGAATGATAAGTTGGTAAAAATTGGTTTGTTTAAGAACCCGGTCAATTATTATATTTGAACCGAATCGAGTCGAGGTAGGTTTTGAATTGGTGGAAATTTTGAAATTAATTGAGATTGGGTTGATTTCGATAGTTGGATTTGAATGTTAAAGTTAGTAAAAAATATTGGTTTCGTTGAAGAATGGGTCAATTATTAGTAAGGTTGTAAAAATCTTAAGTTTGAATATGAGTTTAATTCGAGTTAAAAATCTTATTTGAGCTTGATTTATTTAAACATTATCGAACTTGAGTTGAGCTTGGTTCATTTTTTTTTTGATTTTTTTTAGTCTTGCCTTTGGCTTATCTGATTCGATTGGTCGGACACCGCTCTACATTGGACCGGGTAATTTGTGGCTCCATTTTAGAGGAGACCCTCCCAATATCAATTTTTCCCCGCCAGTAGGATTCAAACATCGAATTTCTTGGATAACATCTAAGGAGTCTAGCACCACTTTACAACTGAGCTTGGTTCATTTAATCGCTAGTGAACAATTGGTCGGTTTTTACCCCAATTTCTACCAAACCCGGTTTACTTATTCGACCAAACCCGTTTATAATATTCATTTCATATTAACCAAACGCAACTCATAATAGTTCTAGAAGAAGAGTACGAAACATTTGAACAGAGCATCAATGGCGGCTACCAAAATTTTCCGCCTCATTTCGACTTCGAGATCCACCGGCCACTCCCGCGTTTTCCTCCACATCGCCGCCGAGAGTCCTCCCAATCTACGTTCCATACACCGCACAAACGATGACGACATCCCCTCGTCGCCGGTATCGCAAATCGTCGAGATTCTCAAACTCCAAGACTCCGAGAACTGGAAATCCGACTCCCATCTCAACCAGCTTCTCTGTTCCTCCCCTCCTCTTTCCGCTCCCCAATTACTTCGAATCTCTCGCCAATTTTCCAGCTCCGGCAATGCGCTCAAATTCGTCGAGCACCTCCGTTCCGCGCCTTGTCATATCGAGACCGATTTTCTCTCGTCCGTCTTTCAGGCCGCTTTCGAGCTCGCTATTAGGGAACGATGTTCGGGGGATCAGCTATGGCGTCTCGTCGAGCGTTCCAAGGAGATCGGTATTCCGTTGAGCATCAATTCGGCCACGCTTCTAAGTAGACGTTTCAATACGTCGGCCGATCGGTCAATGGCGGTGTATAACGCGGTTGAGCCGAGGTTGAGGAATGTACATGTTCGGAACTTGCTGTTGCCTGTGATTTTCGAGCGTGGGTGTTTGGACGATGCACGGAAGGTGCTCGACGAAATGCTTGAACCAGAGTCCGAAGTTTCTGCGAATAATGAGACTGTGAAGGTCGTTTTTGAGTGGCTTTTGAAGAGTGTGACTTGTGAACGTGGCGCTGATGAGGAGGTGATTGTTGATTTGCTGTCAAGACTTGGCGAGCGTGGGCTGATTGTTGATTATCAGAAGCTTACAGAAGTGATTAACGAGTCGTCTAGGAAGGGGGCGAAGGATGTAAGTTTTGTTGTGTGGGAGTTGTTTCAGTGTTATGTGAAATTGGATGGACTTGTGGAGGCTTTTTGCTGCAACTCCCTCTTGTTCTGGTTGGCCAAGAAAGGCGAGTTCGTTAAGTTCAAGTTGCTCATTGAAGAGATGGAAAAGAATGGAATTTCACCAGACATTTCCACGCTTGGGATTCTTGTTAACCAGCTTTGCAAGTCTGGGAGGATGGATGAGTCATTAGAGATGCTCAAGAAAATGAGAAATGAGGGGGTCGGTGGAGTTTCATTTAAACCTGATGCTGTCATTTATAACATGATTATTGATGGGTTTTGTAAAGCTGGAAAATTTCAAGAAGGAATGGGGTTAATGGAAAAGATGAAGTCAGAGGGAGATTTTGTGCCGAATGCTTCAACTTACAATTGCTTGATCAATGGCTTCTGCAGAGCTGGTCAGTTGGAGAAGTCGCTTGAGTTGTTTGAAGTGATGAACAGAGAAGAAGTTGAGCCAAATGTAATTACCATCAACTGTTTGATCAATGGTATGTGCAAACATGGAAGAATCAACACTGCACTTAGATTCTTCAATGAAATGAAAGGAAAGGGACTGCATGGGAATGTGAAATCTTACACATCCTTGATTAGTGCCTTTTGTGAAGCCAACAATATTAACAAGGCAATGGCTTTGTTTGATGAGATGAAACGAATCTACAAGCCTGATGCAATTGTTTACTACACCTTGATCCTTGGTTTTTGCAGAGGTGGGCAGATGGATGATGCCGCCTCTATCATGTCGAGAATGAGAGAATCCGGTTTTAGACCCGATATTGGATGCTACAATACAATGATTAGTGGGTTTTGTAAGAGGAAGAAAGTTGATAGAGCTTGTGAACTGTTGAAGGATATGGAGAAGGATGGTATTAAACCAGATTCTGTCACATACAATACTTTGATATCCCATTTCAGCAAATCAGGTGATTTCAAAATGGCCCAAAATTTGCTTAAGCGAATGGTTGATGACGGGCTTATGCCTACAGTTGTCACATATGGAGCCTTGATTAATGCTTATTGTTTGGCTGGCAAACTTGATGACGCCATGAAGATTTTCAAGGAAATGAGGACACCGCCCAATACCGTTATATACAACTCTTTGATAAACAACCTTTGTAAGAACAGGAAAGTCGCCGATGCACTTTTTCTATTTGAAGATATGGAGGTGAAGGGAGTTAAGCCTAATGCAAACACTTTCAATGCCATGCTCAAAGGCCTTAGGGATATTAAATGGCTAGATAAAGCTTTTGAGTTGATGGATATGATGATTTGTCAAGGTTGTGATCCTGATTATGTAACCATGGGGGTACTCACTGAATGGCTTCCTGCTGTTGGTGAAACTGATAGACTGAAAAAATTTGTCCAAGGATTTCAAGTCTCTGATCAGTGTCATTAAGCTGATATTGAGGTATGTAACAACTGTTAAATTATTGAACTTTGTTCTTCCTACATGTTAATTGCAAAATTACATGTTCAGAGTATTGAATATGATTTCAGCCAAAACGAATGTCATTTATTACTCTTCTGAACACTGTTTGCTTGGCTGCTTCTTTGCTTCTGAAAATGAAAGGCAGCGTGTTCGCTTATGAAATAGAGAATCAGAAGATGGTTCCTTTCCTTTTTTTTCTTTTTCCTCCAATGACCTTTGCCCAAAAAAAATATACTTATCATCTAACAGAACGTGTCAGCTTCCATGAAAGAAGCCACTGTTTTTCTATAAGTATTCTTTAGATCTAGAGCCTCTTTCACACTTGCTTAAATAAAAAAGCCATATGGCTGCAAACACAACAGCTGTCATGCATATGTTACCCTAGATTCCACCCATTTCATATGGTCCTAAATTCTTTGCAAATTTCAAACAAATCCAAAAACACCCACAAAGAATCATTGCAAGTAACTGTTAATATAAAAGTTAAACTAAACCACTTAAAATCTTCAATATAAACACATCAAGAAGAATGCCTACTTTCCATTGCCATTAGTATGTATCCCTACACATTCCAACAACTTAACCACTAACAAACACAACTTTACCTGTCTGTTTGTCTCTCTAATTTAGCTCTACAAGACTTGTCTCCTTCCAATTACATGGCTTTTACAACGAAAAAACATTGTTCTTGGGGATTCTGGTTGAAGTTTTTAGCTTGTAACCAAAAAGGCACAATCTTTTTATCCCTTCTTTCTCTCTCTTTCCACTACGCATTGTGGTAGGAGAGATTCCACCCATGACCCAAACAGTAGTGACCATCATTCTTTTTCCCTCTGAAAATAGTTTACAAAAGTTTAAAACAAAAAATAAAAAGTGACCCCCCATTATGAACTAAACCCAATTCCCAATTTTGTTCTGTGAAAAAGTCAACTCCCACTAGCAGCTGTCGCTGTGCTGCTACTGCTACTACTGTTTGACAGCCATGGGTATTCCATCTCCATGCTCCCTTGAATTTGATCCAAGAACACATCTCCTCCGGTGTCCATATCATCAAACCCTTCAAAACCCACAAAGAAATCATCATTCATAACCATATCAGCCATATCAGGGAACTCCATCTCATTCCCAGATGATTCCTCCTTGGCCATTTCCTCCTCATACTCTGTCTTAACCTCCCCTTTCTCTGTCATGGGGGATGATTGACTGGCTGTTGGAGAGGAGGCTCCCTGGTGGTCATTTCCAGTGCTGTTGATGGATGGAGATGCTGCTGTAGCGGCCGTGGCGGCAGCGGCCTCTTCTGAGGCTGTGGCCGGCTTCTGACGGGTACTTCCGGCGAGGGAATTCCGGTGAGTGGGCATAGGGTGATTGTGCTCAGCTGTGTATGTGACTATGAACATCTTGGGATTGGATCTGTTCCTCTCTACTTGTTTTCTGGCCAGACATCCCTTTGAACTGCTGCATCTGTAATAGCCCCTGTTTCAAACAAGGAAGAACATCTTGTTAGTCTCTATGAAAAGACATAATTTAATGAAAGTGTAATATCTTCAGAAATCTTGAAAAAACCACCTGGGATATGGAGAGCCTTTGATGGGTTTCTGTCCATATTTTCTCCATGCCCACATATCTGATGACAGCCCTTCTGCAGGTACATGGCAGACCCTCTTTTGCAAGTTCTTCCTGCAACAACAACACACAAGCAGAGAAACTCTCAAATTCACAACCCAGAAAAGAATAACAAAGGTGGGCAACAACAAAAAAAAAAGAACTCACCTTTTCTTGGCCCTTTGCTGGGTTTGAGAAGTGGTAGCAGAACTAGTAGTGGGTGAACACAGAACACTAGCTCTCTGGCTCTGAGGTGCGAAGATACTACCAACAGACAAGATAGAAACAGCAGTGGAAGAAGAAGGAGGAGCAACAACAACAGAAGAGGAAGCACTGCTCCCAAAGATCACTTGAGACTCCTTCACTTGCTGTGGATGTTGCTGAAACACAATTTGCTGTTGCTGTGGCCTTTGCTGAATAATAGGATTTGAGATTTGGGGGCATTTCAGATTTGGGAAAAAGGGCTTGTAAAGATCCCCTAAATCCTCTGACCCAGATGAGAAAAAGCCTCCATAGCCATGCTCTGGTGTTGTTCTAGGCAGATTTGTTGTTGTTGCTGTTGCTGTTGTTGCAGGTGGTGGTGTTGTGTTCTGTTGAAGATCCGCCGCCGGAAAACCGCCGGCTGTGGTGGTGGTGGTTGTAGATGTGCAGCCTCTGACCACAGCAAGGAGATCCCAATCAGCTTCCATATCCTTTTTGAGGTTGATGATGAGAGAGATAGGAGAGAAGGGTTGAGTTGAGTTGAGAATTGAGAAGAGACAAAGGCGCTGACTTTTGGAGGGTGAGAAGGAAGAAGAAGATTGGAGATTTGTGGGAAAATGCAAATTTTATATTGTGGGTGAAGAGGAGAAAAGAGGAGATACCAATAAATAAAAGGAAGAAAAGGAAAAGAGGAATTTGGAGTTGTCTATACATTATCTGTCTTCATCTGTCTAGTAAGTGGTATCAAACCCTCTCTCTCTCTTGGGGAGTTGAAATGGGAAGGTGGTTTGTGGTATTGGGTTGACTTTGGAAAATGTCAAAGGGTATTTTTGAAAGGGGGCCAAGAGGTGGAATTTGGACTTTGGAGGGTAGGAAAAAGTCTAAATGGCCATTGTTGTTGTTGCCCTAGTTGGCTTTAATTTTTTTTTGCTTTGAAATTTAATGGTTTTTTGGGTGGAGGGCGTGGCTCGTGATTCGTGTTGTAACCGACAGGACAAAAGTGATTCGGGTACTCACTCTCTCCCATATGACAATCGGGCGAGTTGTGGGTCACGCGCATTTTGGGTAAATAGTAACGGTAGAATGATGTATTATATAATGCGGAAGAGAAGGAACTAGGAAGGTTTGGTTGTTTTCGGGTTGAGATTGAGGGCGATAATTAATGTCTGATTGATGTTATTAATGGGCTTTGTTAGGGTTGTTTAACGGGTTGACTCGAAAAAATCAGTCGACTTGTAGCATGTCTCGTAACGCGGTTTACAGTTTATGAGTTTTACGGGGCAAGTTACGGGTTGACTTTGTGGGTCAAACGGGGCGACAACTAAATGTCTGATTGATGTTACTAATGGGCTTTACTAGGGTTGTTAAACAGGTTGACCCGAAAAAACCCAGTCGACTTGTGACATATCTCCTAACGTGGTTTACGATTTATGAGTTTTACGGGTCGAGTCACGGACCGACTTGTGGGTCAAATGGGTCAAAATGATCAATTTGTCTCGTTTGACCCTTTTGATTCATTTGGCTTGATTTTGTGTCATTTACTGTTTAAAGATTTTAAGATATTAATAGTATATTATTATAATGATTAAAAAATATTATAATATTATAAAAAATATTTTAAAAAAAATATAAAGATTACGGGTTTTATGAGTCGACCCGTAATCTAAAAATATTGACCGTGACCCGACATGTAATTTACTGATCGAATTACGGGTTATCAAGCCATTTGAACAACCCTAGATCTTGTTGTTGTCCGTGGGAAATTGAAATTGTCTTCACCGACATCCTTTTTGAGCTATGATGCCTTCATTCTTGGGGCTATTCCAATAATAAAGGCGTGAGAGTATTCCACGAAATAAAGAGTATTCCACAAAATAAAGAGCTACTAACATGATTACATGTAAAAGAAACAAAATAAAGAGCTATTCCAAATATCATATAAGAGTTTGGTTCAAATGAAACAAACTTTTATCCTAAAACGTGAAATGAATGTAATTTTTATAGTTCGTAGTGCACTTTTCATACAAAAGTACATTATAAAATAAAAAAAGTGCACTGCAAAAAATATGAAAATTACACTGCAAAGTACGAAAAATACAACTCCGAAAAAAAATGATACGAACCTGAAAAAGTGCATTCGTTTAATGATAAAAGTTTATTTTACTTGAACCAAATTTTATTATCTAATAGTGCACCAAAATAAGATGGATATGTATTAGTATTTTGGAAACCGAAAACAACTAATAAGGCATATTTTTCAAGCAAAATGTTACATACTCTAAAAGATTGGGCATAAAGTAAACCAAACAACAATGCATTTTAAATTTATACTTATGTTTTTGTGTATTTAAATTTTTAGTATGTACAAAATGGGACAAAACACAAGAAAATGAGCGACCTATTTATTTCCACCAAGTAACCCAACTTCTTCAAAATGTTTCATATAGTTGAGTTGGGTAAAGTGATTATACCAATCATGTCGCCTAACCCATATCAATTTCTGGCTTAGATTTAATCCTAACATTGTTTCCGTAGATCAAATGTTAAATACATATAATAAATTTCATATAGTTGAGTTAGATCAAGTGATTATACCACTCATATAGTTCATATCGCCTAACTCATACCCATTCGTGGCTTAAATTTAATCCTAGGATTAATTCCGTATGTCAAACTATTAGAATGTTCATCTCACATCTGAAAGTTGAGACTTAATTAGACTAGTATATAATTCAATGGATTACTCATCCTATTGTCAACTGGTTTTAGTATGGAACCCCGCTGGGTTAATATGGTGTCAAAGTCATCTGCCTAATGACCTCTCTCGATCCTGTTGCCCCGTCGTGTTGCTGGGGCGTGTTAGAATCTTTATCTCACATTTGAAAGTTGGAACTTAATTGGACTAGTATATAATATATAACTCAACGGATTACTCTTCCTATTGTCAATTGATTTTAGGATGAAACCCCGCTCAAAGCAAGACTCTTAGTAGTGTGGTAAATTTTCTCAAATATTATCCCATACCGAATGCAAGTGATAAGTTTCATATAGTTGAGTTGGATGAATCGATTATACCACTCATGTCGCCTAAGCCATATTTGTTTTTGGCTTATATTTAATCCTAGTATTGTTTATTTAGTTCAAACGCTAAATGTGAATGATAAGTTTCATATTATTAAGCTTCGTAAAGCGATTATACCACTCGTATCGCCTAAAAGCATGTTTGGATTACCATTCATTATGTATTATAATACAAAATTTTATCTTTATAATGCAGAATATAATGAAAAATTTTACATTATGATGCAAAATAATGCATTATGAAAGGTAATTCAAACAAGCCCTAACTCATACTCATTTCCAACTTCGATTTAATCCTACTTCCTCCATCCAAAATAAGTGTCGTTTTAACACTTTATTTTTTATCCACTTTATGTGTCGTTTTAAGTTTTTTAGGCAATTGATTAGGAGTGAGTTATGAAAATGCTTATTGGAACGTGTTTTTATTTACTAAAACTATTCATTTATTGGTCCAAAAAGGTGGTGAATGATAAGATTGAGAGAAAAAAAAATTAAGATTTTGAATTTAATTAATACTTTTATTAAAACTTGTGTCAAAATATAAAGCGACACTTATTTTGGATCTGATGGAGTATCATTATTTGATTTATTTCCATAGATCAAATATTTAATCCCATGTATAAGGCTTTTTTTTGGTTCAAAATCCCATGTATGAGGCTTTTGTAGCATTGTTCTAAAAATTCCCTTTAGTTCCCGTCTAAGCCCCGCCTAGGCGCTGGAAGATCCTAGCCCGCCTAGTTGTTCATACCGCCTAGGCATTTGTCTATGATTGACCACCTAGGCCACCGTTTAGGCCATCTAGGCGCTAGGCGTAGGGATGAGCATCGGTTCAAAACCGAACCGAACAGACAAAAGCTGAATCGAAAATCAAAATTCCATTTTATGTGAACCGAAAAACGAATCGAAAAGGTTCGGTTCGGTTCTTGTCGGTTTTACATAAATCGAAGGTTAATTCTTGGAAAATTCGAAACGAACCGAAAACCGAACCGAACCGAAACTTGGAAAATTTCTAAACTGAAAACCGAACTGAATTATATCGATTTTGATTCGGTTCTATTCGGTCGGTTCGGCTTAAATTTAGATTTGAACCGAACCATGCTTAACCCTAGTTAGGCGGTCCCTCTCCGCTTAACGTCTGCGTAGCGTTTTGTAAAACATTGTTTTGTAGGGGTAAAATTTATCAAATATAAGCATTTTTTTACTAAAATCATCTACCCTAGTACAAATATAAAGCAAAAACCAAGTCTTTGTAAAAATTTGAACCACATGGCAAATTTGAAATATTTTTTGATTTTTTATTTCTCATTTTTAATCTACTTCTACCTTAACCACTTCCCCACTATCTCAAAAACTATCATCCACTCTTTTCTTCTAAAGAAATTAAAATTTTATAATTTTTATTATTAAAGAAAACTACCATCCACTCTTTTCTTTTAAACAAATTAAAATTTTATAATTTTTATTACTAAAGAAAATAAGATTTAATCGTGAAAATTAAAATTTATTTTATAATTTTATAATTTTATAATTTTTATTTTGAACAGACAGACAGAGCACGTGAATGAAACCAAAGCGCGTGGGAAAAGGGCGGTGGGTGATGGTGGTGGTGGTCCCACCCCAGCATTGTTCAGCCCAGGGTTCTTCTTTCTTCTCTGTGGGCCCCGCCACGATCTTTTGGGTAAAGTTTATCGAGGCTTGCAACTGTTTTTTCTTCTTTTTTTCCTTTTTCCTTTTTTCTTCTTTTTTTTTTCTTTTTTTCTGTCTTTTGTTGCTTCGAAAGACGGCAATGTAAAAGAATCCTATGGCCCTTTTTTTATTCCAATCTAATGGGCTACGGCCCAATCCAGACCTCTTTATTGGGCTTTTTCGTTGGCCCATTAATCACTTTCGAGTAAAGAATGACTAAAGAGGAAATATATTATTTTTAGTTAACATTACCGAATTTACCGAAATCAGGTTAAAGAGTGGAAACTTGCAGGAGCCTTCGTCTCCCCCAGCCCCTACAATTATAGGGTAGAAAACGGAGAAGGGAGAAAGCGTACAAAATGGGTAAAACCCAAGAGGGACTATATTAAATTGAATTTTGATGGTGTAGTGTGTGTGCAGATAGCGTGGCTTCGTTCGAGTTCATCCTCAAGGACTCTGGTGCCCCCCCCCCCATCCATTTTGACGGATGACCGATTGGTTGACAATATGTTTTGATCTCCGAGACAATCGCTTTGCACCAGAGACTTCTCGAGGCCATTAGATGTGGCATTCCTCGAATCTAGATTGAAGGCGATAGTTTGCAGCTCGTCAAGGCCATGCTCGGTGACTGACGCTGTCCGTGGGAGATTGAGTTGTTGTGTTCGGACATCCACTTGTTTGCTTGCCCGATTCCAAGATTGGAGTATCTCTCATGGCTTTCGAAAGTTCAATTATGTATGGTCATCCTAATCTCTTTCCTTATTAAAAACATGTTTTTTTACTTACTCTTTTACATGAAGGTTTCTCTTTTTTTTTTCTTCATTTGGTCAAGAATATTTCAATTATTGTAAATAAATGAATATGTATTTGACCTATTCCATGAAATATATGAGAAGATTATCCGTCCCATATAATATCATTTTTATATATTTTATAAGAAAATAAGTGGTACAATGGTACATCTATAATTTTTTAAATATGATATCTTCTTTTGTATAAAAAAAAATTAGATCCTATGTATTGTTATTGGATGCCTGTATTTCTTGTTGATTTTTTCCTAGCAAAATTCCACCCTCTCTTAACAACCCTCACTTTCACTGTAATAATCGAGTTTTGCCTGTATTACGTTAACAACCCTCACTTTCATTGTAATAATCGAGTTTTCACCTCGAGGTTAGTTTGGGCCCAATCCAATATCTCCATGAGAAGATCCAAAATTCCACCCTCTCTTAAGACTTAGTGCTTGTTTGGTTTCCATTGAAATTCCCATGAATTTAAATATCCTAGGAAGTAGAAATAAATACATGTGTTTGGTTGAAAATTAATTGATAAAAAAATACAGGAATTTAAATTCCCTTGAATTACATTTCCTCCAAAATGGGAGAATTGCAATTACCATGATGGAGGTAGGTAAGTTCCAATTCCACCATTTTTATTTCAAATTTATTTTTTATTTTTTATTTTTTAAATTGCAAATCTCTTATTTACCCAAAAATCAAGTTATTGATTTTCATTAATAAGGGTTGTTAACGTAATTTTAATTAAATTCCCACGAATTTTTACTTTCAACCAAACAAAATAAAGAGAATTAGTTTCTACATAAATGATTTTAACCAAACATTTTTTTCGCAAATCCCATGAATTACAATTACCATACATTTAAATTTCCGTGATTTAAATTACTACGAATCATACTTCCCGCATTCAAACAAACAAGCACTTAAGTTAACCCTAGAAGAACACTAGGCATTAGGGTAATTTTTTTTAAAAAGTCGGTGGGGCCGGGCATTGAATAGCTCCGCCAATGGATCCAACGTATCCGTGTTAGAATCCCACTTTGCGGGAATGGGCTCCACTAAAGTTCTCAAAAACCTCTATGGATAGAGTTGGATACATCTCCATATGCGCTTTGAGTCTCTTTGCAGAGATTGGATTCTCGTCCTGCACAACAGAAATTAACAAGTTCAGACAATTAGCCATCAAACCACATTAATATTTCAAAAATATGATAAACACTATACACATGGTGACTAATTCAAAGTTCAAACAAAAACTTGGCAGAGCAGGTCTAGAATCTCAAGCTTGAATGTTTTGTTCTTCCCATCATCATGCACTCAATCCATCACAATACTAAGAAAGATTTGCTAGGAGGTTATGGCGGTTATGCCTTCCTTGAAATTCAGGATGACTAATTCAAAGTTCAAACAAGTAACAAGAAATGGAAAATTAAGAATGATGCCAAAATATTGCTCGAGATAGATGACAGGCATAGCAATAAGTTCCAAAACAGGAAGCCACAGTCATAGAAAATTAAGTTTTTAAGATAAACGCAACTACATTGACTCGTGGAAACATATATAAGTCTGGTGATGGTCAAATTGCAAAAAGAAACAAGGGGTCAGCCCAATCGCTATGAGTTGCATTCATGTTACTATGGTTATGAATAGCAAACGATGTGTTACCTCGAGTGTAGATATTTTCTCCTTTTTTGCCTTCTCAACCTTTGCATGAGAACGAGCCATCAAATCTGAATAACTCCTGCAGAGACATAGCTAGGCATTACCCATGAGTTCAAAAGTTACCACATAAATTTTATACAGTTACAGTAGTCCTAAAATGTAATTGATGAATTTAACAAATACCTCTACATTTGTAATTTACAGCATCTAAGTAATTAGTAGAAACGTAGAATAACAAGCAATCAACCAGCTTATATTTAATCAGGAAAGTTTAGCCCACGATATGCTATGCCAACCAAGCATGTTCATGCCTGCCTCTCTATAAACTGAAACAACAACTCTCTATTCCTTTCCCTTATGTCTCTCTGTTGACCAATAATTGCTTTGCAAGGACACCCCTTTGAATTGGTTTGATGAAATTGGTGATTTGGATAGCTTACCCAAGCGTTGTGGAACATATAATGATATATGCTTACAGATTCACAATAATAGACAGTGGAAAAAGCAGTATTTGCAGGTTTTATACACACACAATGACACAAATAGAAGCAAGAAAGCATTTTAAGATCTTGAAACTATGGCTACACATTGCAGGACTGCAAAGACATCATAAGTAGTAATCAATATGAATCCGTGTATATATCATAACATAATTGTAATTGTGAACAGCCTCAAAAATTAGAAATCCACTATTTGAAGAACTTAAGAGAAAAAGTAGCTTCACTTTCCAGTTTCCAAGCCATCAGAACTCACTTCATTTACAGAGCATTGCAACATATAACATTTAGTGGATAAGTTTGAGAGATTACTTAGTATGAATGAACAAAAACAAAGATTTAAACTCACAAATAAAAATCAGACAACCTGATCCCAGATGACAACAAAAATCAGCAGCATAGTTATATAACAACTTATGGGAGAACAAGAATCTAAACAAGTCAATCTTGCTATTCTACAACAACACTTACTGTTTCAGAGCAGCAAGTTCCTTGGCCAATGCTAAATTTTCCTCTCGCAATCCGGAGCACTCAAGAGAAGATTTTACAAGCTCCTACAAAAGATAATACAACTAGAGATGAGTTTTTTAGCACTATACATGCAATTAGAAAATAAAAAATAAAAATCTGAACTTACACTAGATTTTGTACGAAGAGTTTCCTGAAATTTCTCCTTTTGTTTCAAGGCCTCAACCTTCAGTGCCACTTCATTAGACAGTTGCTCTTTGCACAGGTGTAGCTATACAAGTGCAGCGTTATTAGATTTACATGTACTCAAATGCTCCTTGCACAGGTATTGCTAAAGAAGTGCAGCCAAATTAGATTTACAATACTACGAAATGAGAATGGACATGTTTGAATCACAAGTTTACCAATACCTAAAGATGGAAATTCAAGAAAGATACACTTCACTTTCAGATTTACATCATTTAGGTCAATGTTTACTGATAATTTAACAAGTAAAAATTGCTCTTGATCCAATACCTCTTCATTAGTCTGTTTCAACTCTCCTTGACGAAGGTCCAATGTCGATTTCAACACAGAAACCTTCAATTCCAACTTCTTAACCTCCCTGCGCAAAACCTCAGGACTCTCTTCCAAGCCGACGAGAACGCTTCGAGATTGAGAGAGAACCGGATCGGCTCCATCGTCGGTGGACTGGAAGTAAAGGTGGCAAGCATTATGGGACTCACAGCGCTGTTTGCACACCGGACAAGTGAGATTCGATTTCGCGCTATACTCGAACCACTGCTGAAGGCTAGGGTTTTGAATTGAGCCGATAGTCAGCAAAACGGTGATCAATTGAGGGGGGATATCAAACATGTCGATCAATTTGGAGCAGTATTTCGCTCGATTAACTGAGAGATTGACAAGAATTGAAGAATCGAGAGAGGAAGGAGTACCAGAGTTCATGGAAGACATGGCCACACAGGGAGATGGATTGGAGATATTCAACACTAGGGTTTAGGTCTTCGAAGCAGATCGAGCAAATCAAATTCGAGAATGGATCGTCGGCGACCATTGTTTCTAGCTTCTCCAGCGTTTCTCGATCTCGCTCTGAGGATTTTCATTGGAGATTTTTACGTAACGATATTTAGGGAGAGTGTTTGGAGCCAAATTTTGAAATATACGGAAAAAAAGGGAAATTTTTTGGAAACGGGTGATACTGAAAGATACCGATCTTTAAATACGTTTGGGACTGGTATTGTTATGGATATCTTCTTTTGTATTAAAAATAGAACCTATGTATTGTTATTGGATGCCTGTATTTCTTGTTGATTTAAAAACCTAGCAAAATGATTTGCGACCCAAGGAGAGGATCGAAGTCCTCGGCGTGGTCGCCGAGAGGGACGCGGGCCAACATCGGAAGGTGCGCGGTCGCACCACCAGGAAACCGAGCCCGCGCCAAAACGACAGAAGTTCTGTCGGAATTACGCGGGCTCGCGGGTCGCGCCTATGCCTGTCGCGGGCGCGCCACATTGTTGGTTGGCCTCGCTAACGGTTATTTCTTCGGAAATGCTTGGCTCGATCTTTGACTCTTCCAATTGACCCGAGAGTGTGTCTTGGACCAAAGATGTCATCAATATAGTAGAAGGTGGGCCTTGGACCGAACTCATGGATTGAATAGCTCGACTTATGATGGAAACTATAGCCTGACCTATGGCCTTAGCGCGGGCACGCGTCAAGGGTCCGTTGGATCGAACCGACATAGCTTCCTCCTCCTCAACGGCGAGCATAGTAGCAAACGCATCATCCTCCCCCCTTGAGTGGGAAGTGTCCTCGCTTCCTCAAAATCAAACTCGAGCTCAACAAAGGGAGATAAATTAGACACGTACGTTGACCATTGCATGAACATTGCCATAAGAATCTCGAAGATCCAACTTGTAGGCATTGGGACCAATTCGCTCAAGAATACGAAATGACCCATCATTGCGTTGATGGAGCTTGGTCTTCTGGGCTGTCGGGAACCGTTCTTTGCGCAAATGGAGCCAAACAAGCTCACCCCGCTCAAAGATCATAGGAATGCACCCCCGATTGTGTTGTGCTGAGTACCGAATAGCGCGCCGCTCAAGGTGCGCCTTGGTCTTAGCGTGGAGTTGCTGAATTTGATTGGCTCGGTTAGCGACATCAACATGCTCTCCTTGCTCCAATGGCTTGGGACTAAATCCAAGGGCGTAATGGGGTTGCGCCCATAAACGACCTCAAACGGAGTCAAAGAATGCGCCGAATGTTTGGACCTGTTATAGCAAAACTCAAGGGTAGAAAGTAAGTCCTCCCACCGACGTGGGTTTGACTTGAGCATCACTCGAAGGACTGAGCCCAAGGTTCAATTTGTGACCTCCGTTTGACCATTAGTTTAAGGGTGATAACTAGTAGAAAACAACAATTTGGTGTCGAGTTTCCCCCAGAGTGTTCTCCGAAAATGGCCCACATACTTGGTGTACACCGTGGTACTTTACCACATTGTCAAAAAACAAACAAGCCACTTTCGTATCATTATTCGTACTTTTACAAGCGATAAAGTGAGCTATTTTAGAGAATCGACACATAATAACAAAAATGGAGTATTTGCCTCTCTTTGACATAGGCAGTCCCGTTATGAAGTCCATATAAATGTCCTCCCAATGGGCGTTAGGCACATGCAATGGAGAGTAAAGCCCAAAAGGTAAAGTAGTTGACTTTGGCCTTTCGACATGGAACACAACTCATACAGAATTTTATGACATTGGTAACCATGCTAGGCCGAAAGAAAAGTTCATGCAAAGCTGCATGCAAGAGTCTTGTTCACCCCAAAATGTCCCCGTCCACCGTGAGCCTCTTTAATTAAAAGGTGCCTTATAGACGAGACTGGAATACAAAGTTTTCCCGCCTTGTATAAGTACCCGTCATCCAGAAAGTAAGAATCTCACTCACGATGAACCGAGCACTTCTCAAAGATTGACCCAAAGAAAGGGTCTGAAACATAAAGCTCTTTAATCAAAGAGAAGCCAAGTAAACGAGTTTGCAATTGGGTTAGAAGGACATACCTGATACCTGTGAGAAAGAGCCCTCAAAAGAAATAGGGTTTATAAGGATAATTTGGGATTTTTTTAATTTTTTAACGGGACAAGTAACGAAAGGTGGTATTTAGCTAACAGAGGGTGTTTTACGGGTGGTCAAAAATAAATAGTTACATTCGGGGTGATTATGTGAAAAATAGGATATTTTATGGGTGGTTTTAGGTTCTAGACTCGAATACATTTAACAAACTATTGTTTGTTAACCTACATTTAACAAACATTAGTTCCCGCCATAAGTGCTAAGGCGCTAATTGCTACGAAATTTCACAATCCCCCGTTTCCCAAATTTATCCCTCTTTTTTCCCGTATATTTCAAAATTTTGGCTCCAAACACTCTCCTTAAATAACGTTACGTAAAAATCTCCAATGAAAATCCTCTGAAGAGAGAGAGAGAAACGTTCAAGAAGCTAGAAAGAATGGTCGCCGACGATCCATTCTCGAAGACGATTTGCTCGATCTGCTACGAAGACCTAAAGCCTAGTGTTGAAGATCTCCAATCCATCTCCGTGTGCGGCCATGTCTTCCATGAACTCTGGTACCACTTCCTTTCTCGATTCTTCAATTCCTGTCAATTTCTCACTTAATCAGCCTACAATTGATCCCAATTTATCGGAATGTTTGATATTTCGCCCTCAATTGATTTAATGCGATGGCCGTTTTTCTGACTGTCGGTTCAATTCGAAACCCTAGCCTTCAGCAGTGGTTCGAGTATGGCTCGAAATCGAAGCTCACTTGTCCGGTGTGCAAACAGCGATGTGCGTCGCATAATGCTTGCCGGCTTTACTTCCAGTCGACCGGCGATGGAGCTGATCCGGTTCTCTCTCAATCGCGAAGCGTTCTTGTCGGCTTGGAAGAGACTCCCGAGGTTTTGCGCAGGGAGGTCCAGAAGTTGGAATCGAAGGTTTCTGTGTTGAATTCGGCGGTGGACCTTCGTCAAGGAGAGTTGAAACAGACAAGTGAAGAGGTATTAGGTCAAGAACACTTTTTACTTTTTAAATTATCAGTAACCATTGACCTAAATGCTGTAAATCGGCAAGTGAAGTATCTTTCTTGCATTTCCATCTTTAGGTATTGGTAAACTTGTGATTCAAACATGTTCAATTTCATTTCGTAGTCTTGTAAATCTAATTTGGTTGCACTTGTTTAGCAATAGCTGTGCAAGTAGCATTTGTGTACATGTAAATCTAATAAGGTTGCACTTGTTTAGCTACATCTGTGCAAAGAGCAACTGTCTAACGAAGTGGCGCTGAAGGTCGAGGCCTTGAAACAAAAGGAAAAATTTCAGGAAACTCTTCGAACCAAATCTAGTGTAAGTTCAGATTTGTAATTCTTTTTTTCTAAATGCATGTGTGGTGCTATGTAACTCATCTTTAGTTGTACTATCTCTTGTAGGAGCTTGTAAAATCTTCTCAAGAGTGCTCCAGATTGCAAGAGAAAAATTTAGCATTGGCCAAGGAACTTGCTGCTCTGAAACTGTAAGTGCTGTTGTAGAATAGTAAGATAGACTGGTTCAGATTCTTGTTCTCCCATAAGTTGTTGTATAACTATGCTGCTGATTTTTGTTGTCATCTGGGATTAGGTTGTCTGATTTTAATTTGACGGAGGACGACATTGTGAAGCTTGCTAACTTGGGCAATGAGTTTAATAGTCAGGACACAGTTGATGTTCTCAAGAAATCTTTGTTCATTCGTAACAAGTAACTCTTGAACTTTCTTATGCACTTGATGTTTTTTTTGTGACTTCTTCTGGCAAATATATGAATGTTGATATGCTGCAAAACTCTGTAAATGAAGTGAATTCTGATGGCTTGGAAATTGCTGGTGTAACACTGCATACTTTTGCCTCCAACCATAGATTCTGATATTATCCCCTGCCAAATACCAATCAGCGATATTTTTCATGAGATTTAATAGAAAACCATAGTTATTCTGCTAACTAGTTGCTATAAGTCGTAAACAATCTACCTTTCCTCTGTTCCTGGCTTCCTTTTTCAAGTACAAGTAGTTGCTCTCTCGCTTTATCCAATTATATTGGCAAAGAAAGACCTATATAAATAAGAACAAAATCTAATTCTCCTAGTAGGACTATCAAATTATCAATGAAGCACATTCAACCCTAAGGGAAGGGTATATGCATTATTGCCAAGTCAGCTACAAACACAAACAAAATGGTAGCCATTTACTTTGTTTCTTCCAGAAGTAAAGCTACTTCTCTCTTAAGTTCTCCATCAAATAGCAGAATTATAATTTTTGAGGTTGTTTGCAAATAGAATTATGTTATGATATATGTATGAATTCATATTGATTACTAGTTATCATGTCTTTGTAATTATGCAGTGTGTGGCCATAGTTTCAAGATCTTAAAATGCATGCTTGTCTATATTTGTGTGTATAAAACACACATATACTGCCTTTTCTGTTGTTTATTGCTGTGAATCTATAAGCATATATCAGTTTGTGTTTCACAGTCCTTGGGAAGGGTATCCAGATAACCAATTACATCAAAATAATTAAAGGGGTGTCCATGCAAAGCAATTATTAATCAGCAGAGAGACACGAGGGAAAGGAACAGGGAGAGTTGGTGATTCAATTTATTGTGAGGCATGAACATGTGTGGTTACCATATTGTGGGCTAAGCTTTTGCTGATTACATCTAAGATTGGTTGATTGCTCGATATTCTACATTTCTAAATGACTGGGCTTACACTAATACTATCTGTAAAGATGCTGAAAATTATAAATGTAGAGGCATATTTGTTAAATTCATCAATTACATTTTTAGGACTACTGTAACTGCATAAAATTTGTGTGGTAACTTTTAAACGCATTGTATAACGCCTAGCTACGTCTCTGCAGGAGTTACAAAGAATTGATGACCAAGTGCTCTTTTCTTGGAAGAGGTGAGGCTCGTTCCCTAAGAAAGCTTGAGAAGGCAAAGGAGAAAATATCTACACTCAAGGTAGCACATCGTTTGTTATTGCTTACCTTAGTAACATGAACCAACTCATAGGAGTCATACCGATTGGGCTGACCCTTTATTCTTTTTGCAATTTGACCATTATTAGACTAGAATCCGGGACCTGGAGGCAACCATTGAAGAAAAAGACAATGAAGTTTTAAGGGCTGCAAAAGCTTCCAAGAAAAAACGCGACAGTTTGAACAATGCGAATCTTAATAAGAGCTCGAGGACTTCACCTATCACGAAGCCTTCTCCTGAAATTCAGAGCCCACAGTTTAAACCTCCTGTAATCGATTTGGATGAAGATGAAAATTTGATTGACGAGTTATCTGGTGTGAAGAAGAATGAGAACAAAACAAAATCCAGTAATAATGTGAAAGGTGATGAGAAGGTGAATGACAATGTAGAAGTGTTAGATTGTGAAATTTTAACAATAGATGAAGACATGTTTAAGGAATCAAGAAAAGATTCTAAAATTCCTTCAGAAGTGCAAACTACTGGCAGACATAATATTTCTACTTCACGGCCTGATCCTGAAAACTTCATTGGTAATGATCCCTCTACTGCGGAGAAGGATGTTGGTTTGTCACTCAAGAACATAAAACAAACTTCGTCTTTTCTTCATGATAAGAAAGAGTTCTCGTCTCCTGTTCTCATCACTCAGCCAGGTACATTAATTTCAATTCAGTTGTATTTCTTATATGAATGACGCTAGACATATATCTATACTAACTCTTGTCTTTTTAATCCATGTTCTTGAAAACTCAGCTGAGCGATGCTTTGCTGGAGGACTATTAGGACCTGATGGAAACAATAGGTACTTGGGAAAATGGTGTAAGCGGGCGCAGACTAACGGGTCTACACCTTCATCAGGCGGTGTGCAAGCTTCTACTGCTCCTAGTTTAATTGAAGTGGGTGCAGACGGAAGAGGTGGTCGAGTAAAAGTTCTAAAACACCCAAACCAAACATCTGCAGTAAGTTATATATTCTTTCTTGCTTAGTACTTTGTTTATATACTTGTTATTATGTCTCATTTGAATCATCAACAAGACAAATGCATCTTGTTTATTCACAACCTAATGAATCCATTGCGCGGTTCTGCTAAGTTACCTGGCAAAGTGTTTCCCATTTCAGTTTTGTGTCCTAAACTCAGAAATCGAAAACCCAGATACTCATATATAGTGTAATATTCTGGGTAACTATATGTTTCCCCGAGTCCATGCCTTTCCGTTACCGATTCCTATTTCCATTTCATGTTCCACTTAACATAGCCTCTGCCTATGATCTATCTTAAAATCTTCTTTTTCGACTGTGGCTTCATATTTAGAAAGTATTGTGATGGCTACCATCTATCTTGGGCAATATTTTGCCATCTTCTTAACATTTCCTTTTCTTGTTACTTGTTTGAACTTTGAATTAGTCATTCTGAATTTCAACTGAATAAGAAGAAAACATATTCAAACTTGAGATTCTTGACCTGCTCTGCCAAGATTTAGTTTCTTTGGGTCTTCAGTCTTCTGCCTTCCTCTTTTGATTTATTCATTAATCATGTGTATTTTGTATCTTGATGGAGGCTGTCTAGCAGGCGGCTTTTTACACCTGAGGATATAAACCACGTTCTTTGTTGAATGTAATGTTTCATGTTTTTTTGCAACACGTTCAAAGAAATCTAGCTACTGGGACCAGCCACGTGTTTACTTATGTATTTTATTCTTATTTCAACCGGGGCGCATCCTCATGCTGATTGGCTTTTATACACTGCCTTTGTCTTTGAGATGGATTTAGTCCCTTTATCAATTTTGGTGCATTCTAACTACATTCAGTTATTATTGTCAAATAGCCTAATTTCAATTTTTCTCATGCTGATTGACTGGGTCAATATTGTTGTATTTTTATTTGAATGTGGTTTGATGGCTAATAATCTGAACGTGGTTAATTCTGTTATGCAGGAGAAGGAGAATTCAACCTTTGCAAAGAGATGCAAAGTGGGTTCCAACACAGGTAGTAGTAGTTTGCAGTCTAGAGGGTGCTTACAAATTGAACATTTTTTCGGAAGAGTAAATCGGTAAGACTAGTAAAATTTAAAACAACTCATTTTTGCTTGACTTTTGGGCTGTGTAATTCCCTTGTTCATTGGAAAAAAAATGGTGAAATTGGTTCGGCTTAAGGAAAGAAGCCGGTTCAGGTTTTTGTGCTTATGGGCGGTGGTGAGTAAAATTGAGTTGTGATTGAATCCCAAACCGGTTTGTAAGGTGAACCGGAGTTAGAATGGTGGTTTGTGGCTTATTTTTGTAGTTGCAACTAGGGACTATATAAATTTTGTATGTATGATCAAGTTCACTAATTAGCAATGCTGTGTAGAATAGTTGCATCCAGTTGTACTTAGACCCGAGTCCGGTTCCAATGCCAGTTCCGGTTCAATGGGCCTAACCGCAGTTCTGGTTTAATAATAATAAAAATTAAATTACAAAATTGTCAAAATAGCCTGACCGCGGTCCAATGGGCTGCGATCGCGGTTAGGTTATTTTTATTTTTATATGGGTAGAATCGGCGGTTTCGGAACCGCCGTTTCTCTGGTTCCGGGGGTGGAGGAACCGGAACCGGAACCTGAGTGGGAACTGAAATTGTGGTTCCGGTTCTGATTATGGCCGGTTTCGCCTCCGACCGGTTTCCTGCCGGTTCCGGAACCCAGGTCTAGTTGTACTTGTCCATATTTGAATTGGTTTGGTTTGGTTTGATTTCTGTCGATTTTAGACAAATAGAAGGTTATTTTTTTGGAAATTTCAAACTGAATCAAAATTTAACCGAAAACCGAATCGAATAATATAAGTTTGGGTTCGATTAAGATATTAATACCTTGAACATATCAAAATGATATATCTAGGAGATTGCATATGATATGTCTAAGAAAAATTGGTTAATAAAATGTGTACCAAATATTTGATGTAGTAGTGGAAATGTGTATCATATTACTTTATACAGTACATGAATTGTTCGGTACTTTGATTTGTCGAGCGTGTTCAATCACATTTTCGTAGAAATTGGAGTGTTGTTTTAACTAAAAGAAAAAGGGCCCACTGGGCATTAATTTGGGTGAGCTGGCACTTGCCACCTGGATGCACGCACACGTAGTTAGTTGAAATAAAATTGACTTTTAAGGAGACATTTGTCAGTTGTCCTGATTGATCGTACGGATTGCAGTATGAGCTGTCTCATAGATAGCATGTTTTTTTCTCAGACAGAAATCTCATTCCTATAAATTGTATTTTAATATCTAATTACAGTATTATTTTTACACTTAATTGTATAGTATTATCTCCACTTATTAAAGATGATCGAGTTAATTTGGAACATAATTATTAAGAGATTAAATAAATAAATTAAAGCCTTCCCTCAAAATGATTACAAAATTAAAGCCTTATAAAAATTCATAAGAAATATACAAATGATCAAATATTCGTCTTATTTGTACCCAAAAAATAAGAAATATTATATGGAAAATTTCAATAAGTTACCTATAATTCTAAAGTTATAATTATTTACAAAGTCTAAGAGCTAAAATGACAAAAACAAATTCCTTCTTAATGGAGATATATAGTAATGATCAAATATTCGTCTTATTTGTACTCAATTCTTTTTAGGTGTGTCGAAGATCCATGGTATCACCATTCCATACGAATTGGCCTAAATGGTAGCCAGGCAACCCTAGACATACGCCTAGACTAACTGGACGGCTATACAGACTTGAGCCTTCCAATGCCGAGCCCAAGGCAAGGCTATCTAGATATGATTTTTAGAATAGTATGTGACTAAGAATGGGTCGGTTCACTCGATCCGAATAGAAACGAAACCAATATTATTCACTTTTCTCTTTTGTTTAATAATTACTCAAATTTCGGTTTCAGTTCGGGTCGGTTCAAATTTCCCAAAGAATATTATTCGGTTCGGTTCAAATTTCGTTTTCAGTTCACCTAAAACCAAATTTCGATTTAATTTTTATCGATTCAGTTTTTTAAACCGATGTTCAACCCTAATATCATTATCAGATCAACCCTTCAATTCAATTTCTTCATACACACTAAAAATGGTTGTTACACTTATGTTTTGTTTATTCTATACAAATAGACATAAGTTTATTTTCAAGTCCTTGTTTCCACCTACAAAATAAAGTCCGACAAAACATTCCTCTCCTTTGAAGTTTCTCTTGGAACAAATTAATTGACGGTATTGAGTTAATATGTGGTTAATATGTCGATAAATACAAGTAAACGTGTGACAATTAATTTAAGAATTATTTGGTGGGAGACGTAAAACAAATCGGATTTGCCGAGATTATGTTGTAATGTGGTCTATTAAAGTTAATGACAGGCATATAACACCTTTTTGTGGTGAAAATGACAAGCATGTAACCTTTAATAGACAGTCAAATCGTAATCCATTTTGAATTTGTAGGAAAAGATTTGCTTATACAATTCGTATTGTCCGAGTTTGAATTTTATACAATTTTTTTTTAAAAAAATTACTCCCTTAATTCGAATTCTAGCATTCTAATTGGCAATTTTTAATTTTCTTATTTTTTTAAAATATTATAAAATTAAAGGGTGAGTAACTTTATCATAAATAACTCTATAAAACTTATTATCTTCATAAATAATTGTAATTTTAGTCTTAAAAATTTGTTAATCAATAGTTGTCATTTTAAACATTTTACTAGTTAATTAAAAAAATATTGATGGGTTATAACTTATAAAAACTTTTCTTAAAAATTGGATTAATGACCATTTTACTATCATATTGTTCATTAGTTTAAAAAATGTAGTGAAAAAGTAACTAAAATTAGAATTTTTATCACAATTAGTTGGCCATTGGTTTACAACATTCTAAAAATCTCGTCTAGGTTTCTGCCTAGATACTGAAAGATCTCAACCCACTTAATTTTTTAATTTACTTAGGCATCCATCTGAAACCGACTAGTTAGACAACTTTTCAATCTGTCTCTAATTGTCCAAGGTCAATAAAATGGTAACTAAAATTAGAATTTCTAAAACTCAAATGATGACAAAATTGACACTTATTATTGAGGGTTAGGTAGAGTTTTTTTCCCACGTGGCATGTTAACATAATTATTTAGTTAAGGATTAGGAGGTCATCTAAAAGCATCTTAACGAATAAAAACCTAAAATTCTGGATGATTTCGGATAATATTAACAGGGAGGTTAACTTAGCAAATCAACTACAAAGTTACAACCCCTATTAATATAAAAGATCTGAATATTTTGAAAGTCTTGAAGGAATATCAGAATATCTGCCATGATCATTTCAATTTTCCATGTACAATTCCTATAATCAAGCGACGCCTTTATACCTTATATATTATCGCCTTCAATTTTCAGTTTCCTAAAATTTCTCTATTGTACTAGTCCGATTCCATCTCTCAAGGCCAACTCTTCCGACTCAAGCCTTGTGTTTGAAACATTGATATAAGAGAATTAATGATTTAGAAAGTTAAATTTTGAATTGGAAGACACGTTGTCTTCTTAATGGACTTCTCCAAACATGGGCAACTTCTAGGAACGTTGTGCTTGAGACACGCCTATTATACGCCTTGGTCAACAAGCTAAGCTACTAACACAACTTTGTTGGTCAAATGATACAACTATATATTTTTCCATATTTAGTACGGCTAGTAAACGAAATTTATAGGTTAGGTTAGGAAAAATTTGTAATCATTAATCTAATTAATGTTTAAGTAATCATCTTTACTTAATTGACTCTATATTATTCAATTCCTAGCTAGCTACTTGATATACACGCAATATCTTGTAATCATATTTCCCATCTTGTACTTTTTTTGGTGTGGGCATTGTTTATGCGAGTCGAAATAAAAATCTCACGGTATTATCCTAGAGACTTAACTGTTTAAATAGTTGTTCGAAGGCTATTTTCCACCTTATATTATATCATATCTTTTTTGGCCATATCGATCTTGTAGTGGCGGAGCCAGAAATTTCTGATAGAAGGGTTTAGTCAGGATCGTCTTGAAACTTTTAGTTCAATTGTTAAGGCCGCTCTATATTCGGTCTGTGTTTCGAGACTTTTTTTTAGGGGAGATCCTTTTAATATTAATTTTTATTATTTTGTTGAACAATATATTGATATTGTGATTATTGTCTCACCTTTGACATTTGATAATCTTCCCGATTTTAGAAACTAAAACCCTAAAAGGAAATATATAAATTATCACAAAAATTTTAAAATCCCTAAATAAATAAAAATAATAAATATTTCTAAACAAGATAATTATCCTATAACCTATGTCTTTAGAGCATAGGATAATAAATCTTTCTAAAAATTATAAATCTTTTCTAAGTAAAAAATCCAGCGATAAAATCAAAATTCACCATTCAATATTATAGGTACTTACTGTTTCTAAAAAAAATAAGATAGTACAAAATATTTGTATATGTCCTGTAAATTGTAAATTGTTAATTACTTTAATTTGATGGTCAAGATTTGAAGTATAATGTAGAGATTGTGTATTTTACGAATATGTCTAAGAATCACCTACTACCCATCTGAAAAGGAACTTACCCTAGTTTTCAAAAGCAAGCATATTATATGATCTTTACAATTAAGAACATCTTATAAAATTCTAGACCGTAGGTTGCGTAAACATTATTGATTAATACTTTCATCTAAAAAGAGCTTTAAAGTCACTTTTCATTCTAATATAAATTAATGGTCTTTCTAATCTAATCTATGATCCATGATTAAAAAAAAACCTTAATTCTGGTTAAGATACTATTATAACCAGGATTAAAAATACTAAACCCCATGAAAAAAATTCTAACATACACTTTTTAACTAAATTAGGACTATTATGATGACGAAGTATTGAACCCTAAAAACCGAAAAAACGAAAAAACGAAAAATCAAAAAACCGAAACTCAAATGTAAATCATGCAAGATCTATAATCACATGCTACTAAGGCATTTTAATCGATCGTTGTGGATTGTAAATTAATTATGAGCCACACAATTCACATTATTTACACAATTCAAAGTGTGAGTCTAATAAGGAAACATATAAGAAACTATATTAAATTTAATAAAATATATTTTTATGCCGTCATATTAAATTTTTAATATGTACTAGTGTGCTTGTTTGGTTGAATGTGGGAAGTATAATTCCCAGGAATTTAATTCATGTGAAGTAATTTACATGAAATTGCAAATCATAGGAATTTAAAAAACATGTTTGGTTGAAAATTTATTTCCTAGGAAATTATGTGGGAAGAAAATCTTACCCACTCCCCCCTAAGTAATTTTATTATATTGAAATGTAGGAATTGAGAAATCTATGAAAGTTAAAAATCATGGATTTTTCAATAGCTAATATTCAACCAAACACATGCATTTTATTAACTTCCTAGGATTTTTCAACTTCATGTGAATTTGTTTAACAACCAAACAAGCACGATGATGAGATCAAAGAATGAAGGAATTTAAGAAAATATTTTTTTATTGAATTTTTACGATTTGATAAAATGTTTATATAAATATATGACATTATAAATTGAATGGAAAAAATGAATGGAAACACTAAATACGAGCCATATGACACAAAGGCTAGTGTATATATTATTGATACCTGACAATCATACGTCACACAAGAACTTGGTAAATACAATTGTCGACAGCTAGTGCAACTCATTTTGTGACAACAAAGTGACTTCGTATGTCAATATTGTTGTATTATTGCTTGATAGAGTTGACAAAAAAGTATATGATAATTATATCCCTACTTGACCTAGCTACAAGTACAACAAAAAGAGATCATGTTCGCATATATATAGACTAGATGTATTTATGATTGTAAGTTTGATAAATTTTGTGTATCAATGTGTATAATGGGACATGTTATTAGAAGCACATATGTGTAGATAAGTTCATAACATAAATGTAATGAGATTCTAGTATAAAATCAATCAAAAATATGTAGGTAACTTTACAACAATTGATAAGGAAAGAAATTCATCGTATCAGAAAGATTTGATAGATCGAGGGGTATAGAAAATCGAAAGTCAGGAAAATCGGCATGAGACCATAAACACGAACAAATTTTAAACCAGCTAAGCAAGGGAGATTTTAAATAAATAATTAATCAAAACGCTTAAAAAAATCAAAAGGAAGTGAGCCAATTAACACAACAAAATAAGTGTTGTCGAAAAGCAGGTTAATGGGTCATCTCCATCTAGACCTGGTTCCAGTGGAACCGGGGAACTGCTCGGTTCGAAACCGACCCGGAATCAGAATAGTAGGTTCGGTTCCAACCATTGTTCTAGTCCCGGTTCCTCCACCCTAAGAACTTGGGTACGTGAAACCGTCGATTCCCAAACTCATGTCCCACCGGTTTCAATCAAAACCAGTTGAAACCGCGACTGCAGTTTGCAAAGAAAAGTCTCATGTTGAGCAGATAACAAAAACCATGGGCGCAATGATCTTTATTTGGCTAACAAAAACTCATATTGTTTTTTAAAAATAAAATATTTTCATTCCGTAGGATCAATTTTCAATGTTATATATTTTCACACTTTTTCCCCTTCTTATCTAGACAATAAGACACCAATTATTTGTTGCATTTTGACCCTTGAAAGGAGAGTGGGTTGAAGAAATTATGAGTAGCATTATATTGTAGCAACATTCAATAAGTGTGTACATGATCAACTAGCAAGTTGACTCATAATGCTATAAAGCATCCACATAGTTTCCAAATATGTCACACTCAAAACTTACACGTTTGTCTAGCTATATCAATACTCGATGTTACACTTGCACATGCACAAATCAAAAGTACTATACATATATGAAGTGTGTGTGTGTGTGACTTCACATAAGTTATTATGTGGTTCACGTTGTTACAATTAGTACTAACCTCATTTGTGTAATTTTTGAAATCAACTTATCGATCAAGTACAAGCCTAGATCTCTATATTTGGTAGATGGAATTGATTTGTCAAATTGATACCGATAGTTTTCACATTCATGTTCAATTTTTAAGTACACATTAATTAAGTTTAGAAACCGACATGTGTCAATTGATGGACATGAGTATATATGTACTAACTTTTTAATCGAGAGAAAATTACTTTTATTACTCCGTATTAAATATCTAATTCCGCCAAATTAATAATACTTTGAGGAATATCAGTTACATAAAACTGTTCATTACGAGACTTAGGACAAATACGAGCCATTAAATGAGTAATTGTATTTTCGTTTCGACTAACATGAGCACAATATGAAACAGAAAAGGAAACTGTGTCCAGGTCGCTCAATGCGTAACATGTGGATCGTTACCACCCTTTATTTAGCCTGATCGCTCAATGTCAAGGCTTAATTAGGAGGAACTGGATTGTCTAGGTCCGACATATTTATAGAGAAGCAAACTGTGTCGTTGATTACCTTGCTTCTTTAGCTTTTTCTTTTAGTGTAGGCTTTCATGTATTGCTTGACCCGCCGGAGGGTGTTACTTCTATGTTGCGTGATGATGTTAGGGGTCGGGCTATCCCCCGTTTGCTGACTACTTAGCCCGCTTTTTTCATATTGATAAAACGCCTCCTTGAGGGGCCGGAGAGTACCGCCTCTCCTTCGACCAAAAAAATACGAAACAGAAAAGGAAATTTGTCAATCAACAACAATTCTTTTAACAACTTCTGCCCTGATAAAATCATACTAATTTTGTAAATCGATTTTTCTAACCTATACTTTAAAGGTTTAAAAATTAAATTTAAAAACATTTTTAATAAAAAACACTTAAATAGCCCAAACAAATATTCCAAATATGTAAAGGGCAAGGCAACCCGCATGAGATTAGGTGGGTCGACCAAGAAGCGGGTCAATCAAAGCCCTAAAAAATACCGTAATTTACCAAAATCTTTCTAAAGAATGGTGCATGTTAAACCTTATTTAAAATTGATATGTGAATTTATTTTATTTTATTTTATTTTTAATCATATGGAATCCCATATTTTCCGGATCGAATCGTTGCTAAGTAAGTGCAAATAACTAATCGGTCCAGTGGGATGAAATACTGAATTCTTTATATGTTTGTCTAAAACATTCAAAGTTCAAACATTTTTAGCGATATGTATAAAAAAATTGAATTAAAAGAGACATCTCAGTATTAATAAACCTCTATAATACTTGAACAAAAATTAGTCTTTAAATCATATAAATTGGAGGATACCATAGTTCATTGTGACCACTAACCACAACCCTAAGAATAATGTTACTAAGTGAATAATAACAATGAAAAAAAAATGCACAAGACAAATTAAATTAGTAAGTGACACGTTGATGGTGAATTAAATGCGATTGTACCGACCACCACGTTTTGCCCTAGGCCCCCAAGATGTGGTCAAGAGATTGACAAAAACTACTCGGTTAGTGTACACGTACATATACAAAATCAATTATAAACATCACCAATAAAATAAAAATAAAAATTAACTTTTTGCCCAAAATTTAGAAATTGCCCCCACACCTTCATATTTTGATTTTTTTTCTTATGACGAGGGATCCATTAAACACTGTGTACGTGACCCAGCTGACAAGGACCACGTACAAGATAAACTGGTTTGTGTCGACCGGCTCGACTCAATGACAAGAGGAATGGTGAGACTTAATTTTTCACCTAGGGTCCGGGAACCAACCTTCGGTGGTAAACCTCGGACGTGTGGCCAACCGACAATGACTACGAATTCCCAGGTAAATCGGCTTGTGTCGACTGGTTCGATCCAATGACAAGAGGAATGATAAGATTTAGTTCTTCACCTAAGTGAAGGATCATGGACAAAGATTGAGCCCTGAGACATCCCAACATCCCCCTATGCCTCTTACGATACGATGTCTCGTGCGGAACTCACATTTTGAAATTTTGGTCATAGGATGCGTGACCCAGCTGACAAGGACCACGTACAAGATAAACCGACTTATGCTGACCGGCAGTGACGGACGCAGGATCTTCTGGTAGCGGGGGCACAACTTATATTATCTGGGAGGGTGTTGTTGTCGGTAGTGACATCGTTTTCGAGATTTATATTTTTAACTTTTTTTTTAATTAAAAATGACTGTTAAATCTTAAAAAATACAATTTGTTAAAATAGAGTGTCATATTGTACTTTTAAAATTAACATATACATTGACAGAGAAAACATAATTCAGGTTTTTAAAAACTTAACAAACTAGAATAAAAAAAGACTAATTTATACTAAGGAAGAAAAAATAAAAATGGGTAAAAAGCATGACAGATAAAACATATTCAAATAAAATACCAACAAAATTAGAAATGTTAATTTAGGGAATGAGTAAGAGATAAGATTCGAACAATATACTCTCCACTAGTAAAACGAGGTTAAGACCAACTAGATTAATTAATACTTATAGTATTAGTATAGTTTTTTAATTTTATATTTAAAAAAAAATTAAACAATACAAATAAATTATTAGTCGGAGGGAAGTGGGGGCACCGGCCCCCGCCCAGGTCCGTCCCTGCTGACCGGTTCAACTCAATGACAAGAGAAATGGTGAGACTTAACTTTTCACCCAGGGTCCGCGAACCTACCTTCGGTGGTAAACTCCGAACGTGTGGCTAGCCGGCAAGGGCTACGAACCAAGTAAGCCGACTTGTGCCTACTGGTTCGATCCAACGACAAGAGGAATGACAAAAACTACTCCGTTAGTGTACACGTACATATACAAAAACAATATAAACATCACCAATAATAAAAATAAAAATAAAAATAAAAATAAACTTTTTGCCCAAATTTTGGAAATTGCCCCCACACCTTCATATTTTGATTTTTTCTTATGACGAGGAATCCATTAAACTCTGTATACGTGACCCAGCTGACAAGGACCACGTACAAGATAAACTGGTTTATGCCGACCGGCTCGACTCAATGACAAGAGGAATGGTGAGACTTAATTTTTCACCCAGGGTCCGTGAACCAACCTTCGGTGGTAAACCTCGGACGTGTGGCCAACCGACAATGACTATGAACCAGGTAAACAGGCTTGTACCGACGGGTTCGATCAAATGATAAGAGGAATGATAAGACTTAGTTCTTCACCTAAGTGAAGGATCATGGACAAAGATTGAGCCCTGAGACCTCCCAACATCCCCCTATGCCTCTTACGATACGATGTCTCGTGCGGAACTCACATTTTGAAATTTTGGTCATAGGATGCGTGTCCCAGCTGACAAGGACCAAGTACAAGATAAACCGGCTTATGCTGACCGATTCGACTCAATGACAAGAGAAATGGTGAGGCTTAACTTGATCACCCAGGGTCCGTGAACCTACCTTCGGCGATAAACCCCAAACGTGTGGCCAGCCAGCAAGGACTACGAACCAGGTAAACCGGCTTGTGCCGACTGGTTCGATCCAATGACAAGAGGAATGATAAGACTTAATTAGTTCTTCACCTAAGTGAAGGATCATCAATCATGGACAAAGATTGAGCCCTGAGACCTCCCAGCATCCCCTATGCCTCTTACCATACGACATCTCGTGCGGAACTCACATTTTGAAAATTTGGTCATGGGATGCGTGACCCAGCTGACAAGGACCACGTACAAGATAAACCGGCTTATGCTGACCGATTCGACTCAATGACAAGAGAAATGGTGGGACTTAACTTTTCACCCAGGGTCCGTGAACCTACCTTCGGTGGTAAACTCCGAACGTGTGGCTAGCCGGCAAGGACTACGAACCAGGTAAGCCGACTTGTGCCTACTGATTCGATCCAACGACAAGAGGAATGATAAGACTTAGTTCTTCACCATACGACATCATCCCCCTATACCTCTTACCATAAGACATCTCAAGTGGAACTCACATTTTGAAATTTTGGTCATAGCATGTGAAGATTAATTGTGTTGAAACAAAATGAGATTCATACTAACAAAATGAAACAAGTCCAAAAGTACTATCCTCAAAGCCGTGTCCAGCAAGCATATACATACCTTGGCATGATCGAGTCAACATTTTGTACCAACTTTTTTGTTTTAATATTTTTCCATTTTTAAGAACATTTTTTTCCTGTAATAATAGTTGTGGGTCAAATGAATTTATTTAATTTATTTACTGAACTTATTATGTATATGTGCACTCGTGTATGTACAATATGGTCGATATTATCAGTCCATAGACTTTAATATTTATATTAAAAAAAATTGCATATATACAAGAGAAATTAATTAGGGTTAAAATCATTTTGAATTAATGTTTTATTTGCGACTTTGATGTGAAAATCCGTGCACAATATATTCAAGTATTGATCACCTTCTGACATCTAGTCAAGCGGCTAAGACTTTCAAATAGTACAATGAGATATCTGTTTTAACATTCAAGATTAGGCTAGATCCAGATCGAATGGACGTTAAAATTTATAACATTTGGATCGTGGATCGGAACAGACCGAATTAATACGATTCGGTCCGATCTTGAACCGTAAGGACCGAATTTACATATTTTAATATAAATCTTACATATTTTTATGTTAAAAAATGATTAATTTACGTTTTTGTGTGTTCCAAGTTTTGGATATGTACAATTTGGTCATCTTTTGACTAAACCGAAGCTATGTTTCACATGAACCTTCTTCATAAAATTGTTTGTACTTTGAAGCTATTTTCCTGTTCATCACCATGCAAACTCCAACTCAGATAATTTTACTTTGACTTAAATATAAAACACATGAGTCAAACTAATTAACTCATCCACCTATTTTTCCTCTTCTTTTAATTTCTAGTATAATCTACTTTTATATTGTTTTGCTAGTTAGCTTTATATTTTATACATTAAAGTTACATTAGTTGCATTATCAAGTTAATTAATAATATAAGTGTGGTAGATAACGTAACGTATATGGACTTAATCGGACTTTCATCTGAACATGAATTTAGGTTTATTAGTCAGATTTCGTCAATCTCAAATATGGCTAGAAATTAGGCTATCTTTTCTTTTAATTTTCCAGCTAAAAATTGACTTATGTATTTAAAAAAAACGGCTGGATATTAAATATTAATGATAATTAGGTCCAATTACTTTACTTAATTGAAACTTTAATTTGGCATCAAATTAATTAATGTAAATTAAACCTAAAATACGGCCAAGTGCACGAGTATGAAATCAAATTGACGCTTTGGTGACGTTACTATCATATGTTCGCATGTATCATGTATGTTTACATGTTTACACATGCAACACCGCGTATATGAAATGGTAAAAATGGACCACTAATTAAATATCTTTTGGAAGTGAATATTGAAAAATCTTTAAAAAGTGTAAAACGATTTATACTATTTGGTTGGCAAATTAATTCTTTGTTATTGCACACTTGGCATCATCGTCGTCATCGGCATCGTCATCGTCTAAGTAAAAATTTAAGAGGTCCATATAGGAACATTCATGCTTTGAACATGTCATTGTTGCTCGATAGTCATGTCATCGCTCAACGATGAGTGTCCGATCTTGATGACGATAAGGGCGATTTTGGGGCTAAAGGGATTTGTGACCGGGTTGTGTGAGGTTTGATTTCCTTGATTGATTGAGTAAGTGAGCTTAGGAATCATGTAGGAGGCATGATTCGTTAATATTATAGCTAGAATTTGGTGATTGCTAGTAACAGAGACGTTCGAATCTCTACTGTGTAACGTAACTAAGAAACTGATCAATTAATTAAGTTGTTTCATTCAAAATCTTCCAAAGGGAGGTAAATGTTTACCCGTTTGATCGATTTGTTGGTCAACGTGGGGTTACTCTATAAAGGAATCGTGTCCCTATGTTTGTTTCTATTTCCTCTGCGTAAGAAACCGTTCCTATAATCGTTACTTTTCTGATTACAAACGCGTTATCGATCCTAAAATAATTTTGTAATATTCTTTTGAGTCAAAAAATTAAAAAAAAAGGTCATAATATTTTTTAGGATTATAAGGTCGATGATCTCAAGTTATAAAAATAAATTCGTATTTGCCAATTGAGTTGACAAATGTGTAGATATATAATATTTTTACTATGTCAAACCTAATTAGTATACTTAACAAAGAAGCAAATTGGCATGGTTAATATTGCTTTGTAGTTAAATAAACCTATAGTTCTATGATTAATTATATACTATGGAATATTATTCAATAAATAGTACTTATATTGAAGAGGCTAGTATATAACTACAATTAAAAGACATGGACACCATATTATATTTTGTGATGCATGTCACATGAACCATTACATTATGACTTTATTAGAATTCATTTATAATTTAAAATATATGTAATTAATAATATTATGTATTTTTTTTGTTAAATAGAAGTGTTTAAAAAAAAAACTCAAATTGGCAACCAAGCTAGATTCCCCCACAGAGCACGCGTTGAATTTATGAGAAGTTTACATAAGCAATTGCGATGATTTGACTACGTACCAACAACCACCAATTCCATCATTTTTCCCTTACAAAAATTTTAAAAAAAAATCATTTCTAATAGTATGTTATAGAAAAATTCCTTAAAAAAATATATAGTTTGTGAAAATTTATTTTGAAACATAAGACAAAAATAAGAGGAAAATACATGAATTCATGCATATGCATGGCCGGCTGGTCGCCAATTAGTGTTTGATATTTTTCATAGAAATTAATGTTTGATATTTTTCAAGTGTATTTAATTATATGTGCAAGTTTTTTTTTTAGGATTTTTCTAATGTGTGTTCATGGGCACACAATTAGAATTCTAATTTTGGTAAATCTGAATATTGTTTGTTAATTTTGATTTTTTTTAAAAGGGTTCATTAATTCTAATTTAGGGAATAGTTTTGAAATAATTTCTCAATTTAACACTTTTATTGTGTGTCCATGGGCACACAATAGCCGAACCGTTTTTTTATTGGTTAGAAATTGAGTTAGGTGTGATTTGAAGACAAATCTAGCTAGTGTATCTTTGTGGATAGTAACAAATTATGTAGTTAGTCTAATTAGTTATAGAATATTCTTTTGTCTATGAAAATTGAACCGGAGATTTATAAATATTGCTCGTAGAATTTTAACCACTTAACTAGATATCCTAAGACATTAGTTAAATATAGAACATTAGAAATAACCATCTCTATTTTAGAAGGTTATATGTGTAAGATTTAAATTAAATTATGAGTTTACAAGTTAATACAATAAGAAAGAAAAGACTAATCCAACTTGAGACTTGTTTTAGATTTAATCCATACCCAACTTTTACAACAACAATAACAACATTGACCCAATATGATTCCGCTAAAACGGGATCTGGAGGTTTAAGATGGAGGTTCCCTAAGCCGAGGGTACACTCGAAAGGTCTAAAGGGGCCGCCAAGACACCAACACCTACACAAAACCAGTAAAGCAAAGTGAACAACAAAACCACAAAACAGTTAAACGACAAAAGGTAAAGAGCAACACAGAACGCTAACACCAAGACGACAAAATGATTATGGTGAGCGAAGAAAATCCTCTGTACCATAGTTTTTTTTTTATTCTTTTATTAAACACATGATAATATCACTTGATGATTTTTAATTATTTTATAACCAATTACAACGAATGAGACATGAAAATAAGACAGAGAATTGGCGATGAAGTAAATATAATATTTATTTTTCTCCCTATGTTTTTTCAAAAGACTTGATATATTGTTCCAAAAATAATTTAAAAAAATGTGTAAGAAAAAGTCTTTTCAACTAAAAAAAAGCTCTAGAATTGACTAACTAGAGTTTATTTAAACATTAAATCCTACACGTACTACCACCATTTTCCTCCATCTATAAATACCCAAACACTCTTCCTCCATCCCCCACCACAATTTCCCATCTCTTTCTTTCTCTTCATCATCATCCATCAACATACACAAAAGTACATACACAAACTCAATCTCCAAGCAAGAAGAATCAATCAACATGGGATCATTCATCAACAAGAAAGATGAGCTTCTCTCAAAGATGGCCACAAGCAACGGCCATGGCGAGAACTCGGCTTACTTCGACGGTTGGAAGGCCTACGACCGCGATCCGTATCATCCTTCCGACAATCCCAACGGCGTTCTCCAAATGGGTCTCGCCGAAAACAAGGTTAATCTCTTAATTACCCGTTTACGCATTGATTAACGAGTTAATTGAGTAATTAAGCATGAATTAGTACTTAAAAGTTCATTTCTTTTTTTTTTGTAGCTTTGCTTCGATTTGATCAAAGACTGGATCCTCAAGAACCCTAAGGCCTCCATTTGCACCCCCGAAGGCGTTTCCGACTTCGAGGATATCGCGAATTTTCAAGACTACCATGGATTGCCCGAGTTCAGAGAGGTATTCAAAATAAACGAAAACCTCATTGTACTACTATTATTTTCTGCAAACTCCTCGATATATGTCCTTAACGGGTTTTCTTAGGCGCACCCAGGCCACCTAAGCGGACTAGAACGTTAGGCCCAAGCACTAGTAGATCCCAGTCAGTCGTCCAGCTTGTCCAAGCGCTCGCCTTAGATCACCCAGGCAATCGTCGGGCACTGGGTGGTCCCTGTTCACCTAGAATTCGTCTAACGATTTTAAGAACATAGTTTTTAGAACAATGCTCTTTATTTATCTGGCGAACCCAGACCACCTAAGCGGACTTATGCTAGGCCCCAAGCACTAATAGACCCAGTCCGCCTAGCTGTCCAACTCGTACGTCTAGGCGCTCATCTTAGATCGACAGACAATTGTATCGTCGGGCACTAGGTGGCCCCTATACGCCTAGAGTCCGCCTAGTGCTTTTAAGAACGGATTTTTTCGAGCAATGCTATAGTTCTTTCATTTATTGGTTTAGGAAACTAATCATGAATTAATTGCATTTAATGATGGGTTTGATGCTCTTATAGGGTGTAGCAAATTTCATGAGCAAAGCTAGAGGCGATAAGGTGAAGTTCGACCCGGATCGGATCGTCATGGCCGGAGGATCCACCGGAGCAAATGAGACCGTTATGTTCTGTTTGGCCGATCCCGGCGACGCTTTCCTCATTCCGGCGCCGTATTATCCGGCGTATGTTTCCTGCTCTCAAGGGTTTGTTTGGATCGCGCATTATAATGTGCAATCTAAACAGGTCTTAATTCTCTTTTCCTTTCATTTTCATAAATTAAAATATATGGGGTTGAATTAATGTAACAATTACGTCTAGAAGTTAAATTAATACAAATCTGGAAAAAGTGTGATTGATGAAGGAGGTAGCTAATTATATATACTCTTAATTAAGTTGGGTTAAGAACTATTTGATTAGGATAATGCTTTGACTTGTTGAGCTACGTCACATGAAATATTATTTAGTCAATTTGACGGAATAAATAGTACAGTATTTTATTGATTATTAAAATAATTTATTATTTAATATTACTCGTTCTAATTAAATATTTGGATTTCTAAAAAAAATATATGGAAAATATTACCAACTTTATAAGAATTAAATTTGAACGTGTTATTGGTCCTTTTTCCCCACATGCTTAATAAGTCAAGTCCAACTCATAATCTTGACCACCTCACATAACTACAAAAAAAATCTCACTAATGTGAATCATTTATGAGATTTGTAGTATCGTGTTTCAACTCGATCTTGATTTAATTTTTCTGGCCATTCTCCACCATGTTCTATTTTAATTCCATATCAAATTCTTGAACTCTCTTCCAAGTTCACGAAGAGTGTTCAAATCAAACTCTTAGGTCAATTAATACATATCATAACGGTCATTTAAGCCCATAAGTCAAAAATAGAATTTAATTCCATATCAAATTGTAAGTTATACGGTCAACTCACTTACACAAACTTTCTACCATGATTTTGACTTGAACAGATTTGATCGTGACATGGGATGGAGGACCGGAGTTAAGCTAATCCCGGTCCAATGCGACAGCTCGAACGGGTTCATGGTGACCCTAGACGCGGTCATGGACTCGTACAATCGAGCCGTCGAGTCAAACATTAAGGTCAAAGGCTTAGTCCTATGCAACCCATCGAACCCACTAGGAACGATCCTTGACAAAGGCACCTTGACGAGCCTCGTTGACTTTGTCAACGAGAAGCAAATCCACTTGCTCGCCGACGAGATTTATGCTGCCACTGTCTTCAGGTCGCCGGAGTTCGTGAGCGTCTCGGAGGTGGTGGCGGAGATGGATGAGGTCTGGTGCAACCGTGACCTCATCCACGTCGTCTATAGCCTCTCCAAGGATCTTGGAGTCCCGGGATTCCGAGTCGGGATAGTGTACTCTTACAACGACAAAGTTGTGGCGTGTGCTAGGAAGATGTCGAGTTTCGGGCTTGTCTCGTCCCAGACCCAACGTCTGGTGGCCGCCATGTTGTCTGACGATGCCTTCGTGTCGAGTTTCCTGCATGAGAGCAGGAGGAGGCTGAGGAGGAGGCAGGAGAAGTTCACTGATGGAGTTGCTAGGGTTGGGATCAGGTGTTTGGGGAGCAATGCAGGGCTCTTCGTGTGGATGGATCTCCGACATCTGCTTAAACAGACGACGTTGGAGGGAGAGCTCGAGCTCTGGCGGCTCATCATACATGACATGAGGATCAACGTCTCCCCTGGCTCATCTTTCCACTGCTCCGAGCCAGGGTGGTTTAGGGTTTGCTTTGCCAACATGGACGATGAGACTGTGGAGGTTGCGCTCACCAGGATTCGCCTGTTCATGCAAAAGGCTGGCACCCGCCTTGGCGGAGCCAAGGCGGATGAGAAGATTGTGAGGAGCAAGAAGAGGAGTTGGCAAAGGAGTGATTTGAGGTTGAGCTTTAGTGATGACAATGTTGGTGTGTCTTCGCCTCGTCTTATGTCGCCTCACTCGCCATTAGTGAAGGCAAGGACTTAATTGTGCAAGAAGTAATGAATGTGTGCTAACAAGGAAGATTAAGTGAGATTGGTATTTGAAGTGTGGTGAATAAAATTGTGTGTAAGTAGGAGTTTTTTTGGGGGGTTGAGTGATTTGATATGATGATTAGTAAGAGTATTTTTGCCCCAAAATAGAGTTTAAGAATATGTTTTGGGGTTAAATAGAAGTGTTTTTACCCATTATGGAATATAATCATACTAAGGGCTCGTTTGGTACCATGCCGGGAATCGGGTTGATATATGGAATGGGGTTGGAATTGGGTTGGGATAGGAATGGGGTTGAGTGATTTTAGGTATGAGTCATACCTTGATGTAGAGGTAGGTATGAAGTTATGTGTAAAATTGGGGAATGGGTGATTCCAAGGTATCACTCATTCCTGAAAAAATTTCTAACCAAACACAAAAATAGGTTTGGGTTATTCCTAACCCCATACCCTATACCTTTGGTATACAAATAAACATGCCCTAAGTGTTTTATGCTTCATAGCAAACGTTTAGTTTTGCTATGAAAGTTGTAATGTCAATGAGCTAGTGATTTGTGGAATGGATTGTTGCTATGTTTCTAGCGCACAACTTTTCTAGTGTTCTTGAGCTGAAAACAAAAATTTATGGGCCTATGACCATTCGGCCCAGTTAAGAATTTTTGGGTCAGGCCCAAATAAATGATAACAATATATTTGATGAGGTGATTAATTTTGACTTACATATAACTAAACTCTAGGATTTGACATCTCCAAAGACTCCAATGCATGCTTTCGAGCCAGATTGCAGCATGCTTGAATTTTTAATTTTCATATATCAAATCTTAATGTTCATGACATAGGCACAATTATATATTAATAAAAAATGAATATTTTACAATAAATATTTTTTAAGAATAAAACCTAGATGTGATATATGAAGTTCAAAGAAAATTAGACTATTTTATATATCTTTAGTTATTTCTCTTATTGTCAATTTGTTTTAAGATGAAGTCTTGTATGAGCCTGTCTCCAATGTACCTACTTATCGACCCATGGACTCTGTTCATGGTCCTATTGGCTATTGCTAATTGGTTTTAGAATAGAACCTCACTTGACTGATATGTTGGGGATAATATGCAGATTCACTCGTACAAACACGCATTTGTTGGTCTAATTTGAAATAGATTTATTTCAATTAGGGTTGTGCAATCGATCCGGACCGAACTGGTGGATCCTAATTCAAATAATATGGACCATAGACGAGACTATTACGGACCGATCCTATTATGATCCAGTCCCGTGTTTGGACCGATTCCATTCATCCTATAGAGCTATATAGCTAATTTTTTTTAGAAAAAAAATGGTTAGAAGAAATACTTCATTTTAAATGACAAAAGTATAAAATGTGGTATGATGGTTAGAGTGTGAGGGGGCGTGTAGAGGTCATGAATTCAAATCTTACATTCTCATTTTGTTTTCCTTCCAATCCAAATGCCAAAATATGAGCGGGTTTCAAACCAGCACAAGAGAAGTCAGCCGTATATGAGGCGGGTTTAGGATCCACAAAGACTGGAGTGTGCATCCGAAAATACGGAATGTACAAAATTTCGCCGTAAAATTATCTTTCTAAAATCATTTAATTTATATAGTTTTATTTATCTTTTTTTTTCAATGACGGAAATTACCCTAGATCTGTGTTGTAAACTTCGATTTGACTTCATGGATCGATTCGGAGGGCTCCGAATTTTTCAAACGCAGATGGCAATATTCCAAACGCTGATGGCAATCCTCATGCTCAGGGAGTTGACAATCTTCCAAACCCAGATGGCAATCTTCCAAAACGCAGATGGAAATCCTTATGCTTAGAGAGTTGACAATCTTCCAAACGCACATGGCAATCCTCATGCATAGGGAGTTACAATCTTCCTAACGCAGATGACAATCCTCATGCACATTGGAGTTAATAATCTTCCAAACGCAGCAGCTATCGGTGCTTCAAACTTAACAGTTGTTGATGCTTTAAACAAGTCTAGAAGGAGGGCGGGTGGTAGAAGGAGGAGGGGGGCGTTGATCCAAACGAGCTTAAAAGATCTTCTAGATTAAACGGGAAACATGTTCTTGTGCGTTTTCCCGCTAGATTCTTGAGTGGTTGGAGGAGGAGGAGGGTTGGTGGGCAAGGAGGGGGTGGTGGAGCAGCGACTGAGGGAGGGGGTGATGGTGATGAATGATGATAATGATGAGGGTGGTGATAACCATGATGATTATGATGGCGGTGTGGGAGGGGGTGGCGGCGGTGTAGGTGGTGGAGCAGTGGTTGTGGGAGGGGATGATGTTAATGATAATGATGATGGTGGCGGTCTAGGGGGTGGTGATAACAATGATGATGATGATGGCGGTGTGGGTGGTGGAGCAGTGGCTGTGGGAGGGAATGATGGTGACGGTCTAGGAGGTGGTGATAACAATAATGATGATGGCAATGTGGGGGTGGTGATGGCGTTGTGGGGGCGGTGTTATTGGTGGAGCAGTGGTTGTGGGAGGGGATGGTGATGATGATAACGATGATGATGGCGGTGTGAGGGGCGGCAATAACAATGATGATGGTGGCAATGTGGATGGTGGTGGCGGCGGTATGGGCAGTGACGATGTGGTTTTTGGTGGTGAGGGTGGTGATGACAAATTTGTGGTACTTTATCGATCTACCTTAAACTCTAAGATGAGGATATACATTTTGGAGAGCAGATTTGATTTTGAGAATAAAATTCATTATCTTAGGTCCACTTTTGGCATACTAGTGACCAAGGGGTTATTTAAGGTGAAAGGTACTTGTATCTTCTTCGCTCGCCTGAATATCTTACACACTTGGATGGTTTGGACTTGTGGCCGTCCAACCATGTTATTTATTGAGCATGGAGGAGGATCTCTTCTTTGGAGGAAGTTGCTGAAGATCATTACTAGGAAAGTGCCCCCACGTGAATAATTAGTAGTTTTAATCGTGGAGTTTGTTCATTAAAATAAATATGCTAAATCTGAGAATATAACTATACTAATATGATATCCATGTCTTTTAATTGTAGTTATATACTAGCCTCTTCAATATAACTATATGATGTTTACCCACAGACCTATATACAACTGAATGGAAGCTTGATAAAAGTTTATTATACTAGCGTCTTTTATTTATCCTTTTTTAATAACGAAAATTAACTTTAGTGCAATGAGTAGAGACCACCAACCCTCCCTCGTCCAATTGTCCATCCCCCACCACGTCCACAGCTTCACCCCTCCCTCTACTACAAATATTTGGGGAAAATTTGATTAAATTTTCATACCCGGTGACGGAATCGCCTTACATTTCTTTTGCATTTGTCGAGATAGATCGCTGAGGGAAAGCGAGGGTAATCGACTGCGATTTGTATTGAAACTTGAAAATAACCCTAAGAGCTCAATTGTTGAAAATAAAAAGAGATTATTTAGAGAGTACTCATAAAGGCGATGTTTATTGCTATGGAATGAAAATGGTGTCGGAGTGGTGCCGGAGTGATCACTCGTAAAGGCGATGTTTATTGCTATTGAATGAATATGACAAGAAAAATAGTTTTTTCTCCTAAGGTGCTTTTGATTGCTCAAGCTCTTTCAGGAAAAAACCGATTTCTATCCCTCTTGATTGCAAGAAAGACCATTGTTAATTTTATTTGCTTTATTTTATCCCCCTACCTCACATGCACCATCTTTGTTCCCAAAAAGCTCTTGCTATCATTTTTCCAAAAAAAAAACTCTTGTTATCATTTTTTCATATTGCGTACTAGTTTTAAACAAAGGGACTACAAATCCTCGTCATAGTCCCCTATTGACTCCTTCTTTTAGATTTGTAATGCAGAGTCATTTTGTACTATTTTAGTAAGGTTGTGCAATTATTGTAATTCTTGTAAAATTGGGTTAAGTCATTAAAAATCTAACTACCGTTCTGTAATGGCATTCAACATAAAATAACAAACTTGACTCCTTCTTTCTCAATTCTTTTCTCTCTCTCTTTATGTGTCTAATTCTCATTCCTTTCTTTCCTTCACCGATCCTTCGGATCATACAATCCTAAATCACGATACGATTTTCTCAAGCATGAATTCTCAATAATCAACCACAATAACCATATACCAACATATGGAAAGTTGAGGAGACGGAGAAAGAAAAGAAGAAGCTCGTCAAGAAGCAGCAAAAGTGGAAGGAGAACAAGAAGAAGGATGGAAAGGCGAGGTATGGTTACGGATGCACATGGGTTCATTTACAAGACATCGTAACAATAACCTTTTTTTTTGGTAGAATCGTAACAATAACTTATTGTTTTGAAACTTCCAGGTTCATTTACAATATGAAAATATCAACATATGAATTAAGTTTAGAAAAAGATAAAAACATTCTAAAGTAAACGACTTGTAATCATAATTTGTACACGTCTAATCTTCAAACATTTATAACTTTTTGCTCAAATGTCAGATTAGAGCGTATACCATATCAAATCGAAACTATCAATATATATACCTTAAAAATGAAATGGGGGCCGTGCCCCCTTATGACCTCATTCTAATTCCGCCTTTGTGAAAGACAAATATGACACAGTTCAAGCTTGGGCCCGAGCCCGAGCCCAAGCCCGAGTCCGAGTTTGTATAGATTAAATCTACTCGAGGGTGCCTATGTCATGATGATTAAATCTACTCGAGGGTTCTAAAGAAAAATAATGTTTTGAAAGTTTTTAAAAAAATATATATTTTAGACTAAATTAAACGACCTACAAGTTCTTGTACTTTGTCATTGCTAGAATTCTAGAAATTAAATATTTTTAGAAAGGAATGTGGATACATTAGACTACATTATCGAAATTCTTCGAACATCTAATTAAACGATTAAGCCTCCAAAAATATTACATAAAGATTTCCGATTCGACTCTCACATGCAGTGTCTTTACCAAAATGACTACATAATCGAAAAATAATAATAAGATAACTATTAATAAAACGACCACAAAGTTTTCGTAATAATCATATCAATAAGACATACGATATACAATGCTACTTGTATATATAATTAGCATTATAATTGCTGCTTGTTTCTTTATGGATATTATAATTTTTGTTAATTAAGGAATTGATGAGGTAATTAATTTTGACTTATCATAGATTCATAGCCAAACTCTAGTATCTGACGTGTCAAAGCATGCTTTCCAGATAATTAACAGAATGTAGCATGCCATATTCCTGAATTTTTTTATTTTCATATACAAAAATTTAATCATCGTGACATAGGCACAATTATTTTAAATAAAATTTAATATTTTTATAATTCATATTATATAATTTGGAATTACATTTTTCGCATCCCATAGGTCGTCATTTTCAAATGATGGCTCTAATTCAAGATCATGCAATATTAATGCCAAATTTCGTAAGAAGAAAATGATGGTTGAATTGTCAGCTTATTGATTATTTAATTAATTAGCATATACGTGTACCACTAAGTTACGTAGTCAAATTAGTTGGCCACTTTGGACACATTACTTAAAAGTTAAAACGTACGTACTATATAGGTGATAAAACTCGAATTAAATTAATTAAGCTAGACACAAATTATATTGAGTCGATAAATACAAACAATAGCTGATCGATCTACTAATAGTGGGTCCTTAATTACTTGTTTAAGCGACCTTAATTATCTACACAGAAAATTAACTACATTTTATTAAGTCGTAAGTTTGAATCTCTTACTCGTTACAATGGCGTAAATATTTCCTATAAACAAAAAAAACACTCCATATGTCAGTAAATTTGTAAATGATTTTCTTGTTTTTGTAGTTATTGATCGGTGTTATTTTAAGAAAAATAAATAAAATAAACCATTGCAATATTTTTTAATTATATTTGATAATTCACTCTCTCGACATGCTTAGAGTTATGACGCTTATACCATGACACCCTACATATCGATAAAATTATATTGAGACAATGTTGTTGTTGCTATTCATATGATATTATATGTGCTTTAATTAATAAGTTTTATGTATAACTATTTACCAATATATCAAATAATAATTTTGACACATTAAAATTAATTATTGACTCTATTAATTTTCCAAAGGATAGATATGTAAACATTTTAACGAGAAATCAAACAAGGCAACGTAAATTAGATTTAAAAATTAATTATGTAGAGATTTATTAGCCATCTATTTCATTCAAATTCATATGTTAACACTAGTTGTAATTACTGTTTTAAAAATCTCGTTTAAATTTCATCTAGGTCTCGCCTAATCGCTAAAAATCCTAAACCCCATAGTTTTTAAGTCCATCTATACACCTATCTAGGCCCGTCTAAACAACTATTTAAGTTGCTTATATAGTCGCTAATATATGGTCCCTCCATTTATGTTTTTACTAACCATAATTTGTAATTTTACCAGCCAAAAACATCAAAATGAGAAGCCATTAAGCCAATAATACTTTTAGTAAACTCATACGTTTAATTAAACATAAATAGCTAACAACTTTGCACCAAATTTGTTGGCTTACCAATATTTTTGCCTCTTAATTAAATTAATTTAAACAGTTTCAAAGACAAACAAACAAAATAAATAAAAAGGAAAATAATAATTAGCCGCCCATGTCTCCTCAGTGCTCAAACCGACATTTTTGCAATCGTAAAACTTTTATTCGTCTATAAATTTATGATCAAAATTTTCTTACATCACTTCACTAGCTACTTTTTTTTAATAAGTTGGGTTTTGTTTGTATATCACGTCTAATTAATTACCTGTTTCGTATGATAATGATTTGTGAGGTAATGCACACATTTCAGCATCGTATCTAAAAATATATAGGCACTTATTTTATTTTTTGTAATATGAAATGTGGAAAGGTTTATTGTAAAAATAATTCAAAGGGAAAACTAACACACCAAAGACATCATAAGTAGTCTAAGTTACAACAATTGAAGATCTAGATTAGGGTTTTTTTTTATCTATATTCTATGAAGAAATGAAGTTAGTCCTATAAACAAATGGATGGAACTATGGAACGAGTCTGGTCTTGCGCTCATTTTCTAATTGTTTGGGTTTATTCAGTAGTTGATCCACTCATTATTTAGGTCAAATTGGCTAAAAAGAGACTGAGATGTCACTAACTATTGTTAGACTAGTTATAAAAAGATTGAAATGCTAGACTTATTTGTCCAAGTGTCAACTGGATCAGGATAGTTGCACTTACGGAAGAGTGTTGAAAATATGTTCTGACATTTCAAAGTTGAGACTAAAATTGTCTAATATAGATTCTACGAGTTACTCTACTCATAACCCATTGCCATATGATTTTAGATTGGAGAATTGAACCTCATTTGACTTGTATACTATCTAGACATATTATACGCACAATCTTCGCTCTATCAGCCCAAAAAATATACATGTATATTGATATGAGCCGATCGAATTGTGACGGTTCGGTTCGCTAAGCCTTGAGGGATTTCTGTCTGTCTTTGTCCAAGTGTCACTTGGCCCAGGCAGTTGCACTTGAGGAGGCGTATTGAGAGTTGTCCCACATCTGAAATTGAGAATTATAATTGTCTAGTATATAACCTAATGAGCTACTTCACCCCATTGACATATGGTTTTGGATTGGGTTCACCCCATTGACATATGGTTTTGGATTGGAACTCAGCTCATTGAGTTTGTATGCTAGGTCCGTTATCACACGACCCCCGGATTCTCGGTCCACCGAACTTTATCACAATCTCCAGATTATCGGTCACCGAACTTTATCAGTGATCTACTGATCTAGCCATCTAGTGGAGTATATATATTTGTTCATTTCAAACTTCCATAAATTGGAAAGGCACAATAATATACGTCAAGGTACGATAACATTGGACAAGTAAGAGTCGATGGACAACATGAATAGTGTTATCGAGGGTCTATACAAAGAATCCAATGGAATCTAACATCAAAAGAAGCTATATTCCTAACCCTAAAAAAGTGAAAATGATGCTAGAATAGATAAGAAAAGCAACTATAAAACTGTTCATACTTACCATTGGTGGAGTAAAGTGAATTGCCCATATGGAAAAAAGCCAAAGAGTTGTAGGCTCACTATGATGATACAATGTAAAAACTTGTGATAGAAGAACTTTATAATGTGGTATCGTGCACCCAATTTCCAAATACAAAAACCACCCTGGAAAAACAGTATGTCGAACGTAGCTCTACTGTTTTTTTTAATAAGGTAAAAATTCGGTAACTAGATAAGTCAGGTAAATCGAGAGGCCACACAAGGCCGTAAACGAGTATGGAGGAAAAAAGACAGACTAAAAAAAGCTACAAGATCAAGCAAGAAGAATGAACAACCTAAATAGAAAGACTGAAAACGAATTTAGACTCGGGGTGAGTAAATCACTATAAAAAAACGTGCGGCAAACGGTTAAACATTGCTCTATATTGTATCATAAAGGCATATATTAAGAACCTCAAAATGAACATATTGTGTTAGATTGTATCTATATAAAATTATTTAAATATTTTTTGAGGATTTCAATTTTAAAAAAAAAAGTAACTTTTTAATTTGTTTTTAAGGACATAGATTAGAAAAATAGTTAAGGTAATCTCAATGACTCGCATAAGTATCTAAAGGTTCCTGTTTCGACTCTCATGAACACTGCCCTTGAAAAACCGAAAAAATGACTCGTCTCATTCCAAAAATAAGGACATATATTATATAAATCTGAAAACTTTGGCTCTATTGTTAACCCAAAACATATGTCCATCAATGCATATATCATGAAAGATTAATGGCAATGTTAAATCCGGATTAAGCATATAACTTAATTATCCAATTCAAATATGTCTAGCTAGCTGGCCAAGGAAGCCAACAAGCACATGGTGGCCCATATAGCTTGCACAAGCACACTTGTTCAGTCAACAATGTTGACACATTGCTAGCTCAGCTCATCCATAAGAGAATTTGTTAGGTGTACAAATAATTAATACTTAGATTGTGACAAATCTATGCTTAGAAACGTAACTAATCCAAAACATATTTAAGAGAATGAGTAGGAAAGATAAGTTTTAACCAAGAGACTGGTTTTTTTAAGGGTATTGTCTATGAGAGTCGAACCGAAAACTTCAAGTTACTTGAGGCGTAACCGATTGACTAGATGCCCAAAGACTTTAACCAAAAGACTGTTATGTATTCGTCATCAATGTAAATGTAGCCACTCATCATTCATGATCAATATACAATTTACAAAATCAAAAGGCATTAAAAATATTTTTTAAAAAATTATACCATTTAAAATCTCTCTATTTTTTGTTCAAAAAAAGTCCAATTTCCAACCACACAACCTAAAATGTACCCCCTTTTTTGTCAATCTATCCAACTTGCCCAAAGGCCAATTTGGTTCAAAAGCCAACCGACTTTCTTATCATCCACAAAGGTGAACTATCCGAAGTTGACAAAATATGGAAATAATAATTAAACAAAGGAATATTTTTTTAATAAAACATGTGATTATAATATGTTTAATCACATCTATGTGAGAATTTTTTAATAAAATATTTTTAAACTTACATTTTTAGGAGGTGGATACTGGATAGATCGATAGGACTACTGGTTGCTCGATCAGGACCATAGTTTTATTGCGAATAGTTCCAACTTTCGATGCGAGAATTTTTATATTACAACACTACCAAAATTTCTTTATTTCTTCAAAGAAAGATACTTACACCATTCATACTACTAGAAGGTAGCACCAAATTACTATAAAGCTAGCATTACAAGACATGATGAGAATCCACAACCATCCTTTACATACACATAATAATTTGTTTATAAGGATAGTTTTTGCACTCATTCTACCCCAAAAGACTTAAGAAATGGTACAAGTACCATTAGGGTTTTCCTCATGGCTTTGAGCATAATAAGTGTTCATTGGAGCATGGTAGGAAGTCATAGGAGGATTGTAAGGAGTCATCATGTGATGAGGATTGTAGTAAGTCATTTGAGGATTGTTGTATGCAAGCATGTGAGGATTGTTGTATGCTAGCATTTGAGGATTATAAGCCCTTGCCTTCATCATTTCCCACATTGCATGATCATAGGGCACAATAACCGGTGCCGCCTTCTTCTCATCCTTCTTCTTGTCGTCGCCTCCTTCCTTCTTCGCTTCGTCTCCTTCTTTCTTTCCTTCTTCCTTCTTTCCTTCCTCGCCTTCCTTTTTGCCCTCCTCTTTCTTCCCATCCTCCGCCTTGGCCCCCTCTTCCTTCTTCTCCGCTGGCTTCTCTGGCTCCTTCGCGGGACCCACAGAGATAATGTTGGTTGTGGGCCAGTACTTCCGGAGCTTGGACACTGTGGTGATCGGGTCCATCACTCCGATCACTATCATCTTCTTCTCCTTCATGTCCATGGCGATAGAATCAATCCCTACAACAACATCAACCGAATTTAGTGTTTATTGCCACAATTAGGAGCTCAAATGAACATATGTTACACAATTGAGTAAGAAATGTTCCACAAGACAATCAAAGCTCAATCGATAAGATCAAAAGACAGTTACTCCCTTCTTACTCGACTAAATAAAACATGTGGCTCCAATAAAACTTATATGTTATATTTTATAAACACGACAAATATAGACGAGTAGCCTAATGTTTATTTAAAATAAATAAATACTATAAGAGGTGAGATTCTCTATTTCTGACTAAAATCAATGAAACGTGTCAAATTTTTCCGTTGAATTAATTGGTAAATGAGGCATGGCCCTCACTTACCTCAATGCCAACCTCTACCATGAAAGTAAGAAACCAATGGCCACCAATGGAATAATATGTGTATGAGATTAATTTAATTTATTGGCACACATCATTTCACATTAAATTTCGTGCTATTCTTTTATTTTATTTTATTTAACAAGGAACTCATTTTTTGCCGGATTTTTTCGGTTCATAAACTGACTCATAATCCACAAAGTACACAAATTAGATAAATCGATTTGCGTCGACTGGCTAGATCCAATAATATTTTTTTATTGAAGTTGCGAATAAGTATTAGTTAAGAAAATAGACTTTCCACCTTGGGATCCTTTTATGTTAAATAGAATAATTATTGTACTTTGGACTAAACTAAAACTTAAAAAGTTACTATCATGAAATTCAATTTCTCTGGTTACTTGAAAACAGAGCAATGAAAATTGAAACATCATGAAATAGGAAAGTGTTCTTGTACCTGAAAGGGAAGAAACTGTCTTCAAAGCCTTCTGCTTTTGCTTGCCATCGTGCAAATCCAACTTCAACACAATTTTCTGAAAATTTTATATGTATGATTTCAGCCACAAAAAATTAAATTTCCCATAAAAAATAATAATAATTCAGCAAAATGAAATTTCAGACAAAACCCATCTCAAAAAATCAAGTTCTGATCTAGAATCTCAAAAATTCAGAAAAAAGATCCAATCTTTAAAGGTAGATAGAATAAGATTCTATGAAAAAAGAAAAGAAAAGGGAATCTTGATATTCAGAAGGGAAAGAGAATGATACCTTCATGATTCTTCAAGATCTTGATTTTGGGATGGAGTTTTTGTTTTCTGCAAATGGAGAGGAATGATAAAGAGGAGAGGAAATGATAAATGGAGGATGATGGAGAGAAAGGGAGAGTTTGTTGAGAAGAAGAAAAAGAAGAGAGTGAGAAGGAAAATGAAGTTAGATCAATATAGCACAATAATACAATAAATAGAGAAAATTGTAGAGAAATAAACTAGCTTTTAAGGTTATTTGTGGAAAATAGCCCACACTTTTAAAGCTGTAACAAATAGCCAAAAATTGCAAGGTTTACAAGCTTTGTTAAATCTTGATACCATATGACTAGACATGTCAATCGGATTGGTCGGGGTTCGGATTATTTCGGGTTTGGATTGTAACGGGTCACAACGTAAACTAAGTCGGGACGTTGCAGGTTTTCAAGCGGGTCAAATCGACCCACCAAGTTGAGATAATCGAAGTTTTTATAATTATTAAAATATTATTTTATTTAAATAATAATAAATAATAATTTATTATATAAATTAAAAATAAATATATTATAAATTTTAAAATAAAATTTATATATTATGAAATATAACAAATCTGGTCAATCCAATCAGTTTTCGAGTTTCGACCCAATTGAATTTAGGTCAACCGGGTCGGATTTAAACTGAGTTCTAAGTTCAAATTTTCATATTAAAACCCAAAAAATTCCGAATAAATCGGATCGGGCAAACTTTTGATAGGTCTACCTATAATCTTTTAGGATAAAAAATCATCTCCGATAATATATAGGTTAATGATAGCAACATACTCTATAGTTGAGACTATTTGCTGCAATTTTAAAAGTTTGAGATAATTTTCACCGTCATCAATAAAGTTGTTATTTCCTATTGTATTTCGTGATAAATAATAATTTTACAAAATCACTGTTTTTATTTTAAAATAAATTGATTTAAATTAAAATAATAAAAAATATTGCAACTGTTTGGTCTGACATGGATCATAGAAATTTCTAAGAAGGAAAAACCCAAAAAAAAAATTTATTTGTAGGGTGGAGAAAAATAAAATAAAATACAATTGGAAACAAAAATAATAATACTATAAGAAAATAAATATGAGGGTGAGAATTTTGAGCACACCACTAAGAAAGAGACCATTGAATGCTTGGGTCCATTTCAGCCGGCCTTTATGTTGTTAGTATTTTGTCTATATATTTTGTGCTTACGTGTCTTGATTTATTTTCCCCACCAAAATCCATGCATATTATTTTGATCCAATAATCACTATTATAACTTTATGAAACGAGTAGTATTTATGACGTGATAGTGCAATTGCATAAACCGTGTCTTATATGTGTATCATTATTTTGTTATTTTAGATTCATAACATGTATGTTTTGGGTTGATATACATACATTTATATTTTAGGCTTAATTTGGTAAAACGAGATGGAATTGAATTTGTAGTTGAGGTTTTAGTCTTTTAGAGATGAATGTGTAGCTGGAGTGAGAGTTGGATTTATAAGTGAAGTTAATTAGGTGAAAAAGGGATAAAATTAATCTTCGGCTTCACAAGCTCTATACATGTATATTTTAACTTAGTTCGTGTCAAATTATGTGTTTGGATTTAGACTTATCCCAGTTTGGTGTACAAGTTTCAATGATACATCATAAGATCTCTGTTTCGAATCTCATGGACAGTGTCCTTGATCAAAAAAAAAAGTTTTGATGACATTTTGGATTCAGGTTAGGTTTTAGATTAATCGGTTTAGTTGGGTGATTAGTCCCATTTTCGATACTAATCAATAGACCCAATTTGTAATGTGAAGTTTTATTTCAACATGAGGAGTGGGTGGAATTGAGCATGGTACGGTTCAAACCGAAAATTAAGCTGAATTGAATCGAAATCGAAAATATTCGATTCGGTTTTCAGTTTAAAAATTTCTCAAATTTCGGTTCGATTTAGTTCAGTTCGGATTAAATTTTGATTCGGTTCGAATTTGCCAAAAGATAACCTTCTATCTAGCTATCTCAAACCGATAAATTTTCCAGTTCATCTTAAATCAAATTTCGACTTTCGATTCGGCTCGATTTTTGCCCGAATATGCCGATCATTGCGTGTGTGTAACGTGCCACCAAACATTTTGAAATAAAATCCATTTTATTTATAAATATTGCTTACAAAAACCTCATTATTTCATTTTTTTGTTGCAAGTGCTTGATAAAAGACATCTTATTACATGCACCACACAATTATTAAAACAAATGCATCATACCATACAAATTTTAACCACTCAACCTAGCCATTTAGGACCACCTAAACCTTTTTTCAAACCATCTAATTCCATCATTTTCCATTCGCATGTTATTTTTCTTCTTAATTAAAAACTTGTCCTACACTAAAAATTATTATTATTATTTTTCAAACATTTTTCTCTCGAAATTTCAATTTATTTTCATCCTTGCAATATTATTTTCCTTATTTATTAATTATTAATATTTATTAGTACTAGGCAGAGATAAGATATAGTGACAGGAAAATGGACGAGCAAAATTTCCCTGCCCTACCTACCGTCAGTGTATCGAGTATCAACATGTGTATAACATATGCATAGGGATGGAAATTATTCATCGATTTGTGACCTATCGAACACCTGAGTCGATATATATAGACTACTGTTTGTATTATAAATTTAATATATTAAGTTGCATTACATAAATTATTAAGTTGTGTAGTCCAAATTTCATGTATTAAATTGTGTAATCTAAATTGAAGATAAATTCTTTTTTAAATTGTAAATTTTATGCATTAAGTTACATTAAATGATACAATCTAAACGGGTGCTAAATCACGTGGGTGAGTGTGTGGTGATGGATGAAGTATTTGGCGGTTGAGGTCGGACGCAAACATTGTTCTAAATATCTTGTCTAAGCTGCATCTGAACGCCAAAAGATCTTAATCCGCTTAGCCTTTTAGCTCATTTAGGTGCCCGTTTGACATGCCCAGACGTTAGACAATCCCTCTCTACCCGATAAATATGACATATGATTTAGGAATTAAATGTATGTGATGAGTTTTGCGTATGATAAATGAGGTGGTAGAGTGATTGACGTCGCGAGTATAGTAATGGAAGTGAATCATTAATTTATTTATCATCCAACCCATTCCCATGCCTACAACAACAACAATCCAGTGTGGACCTGCCTCAGGCAAAGTCTGGGAAGCCAGGATGTATCCACCCTTCCCTCGACCTCGAAATCGAGAGGGTGTGTAAAAAAGGCCTAAACCAAAAACACAAAGAAAAACGACATCGGTGAGAGAGAGAGAGAGAGGGCCCTTTCGCGCCCAACTACCGCTTCTTCACCGTGATCTTCTCCCTCTAAAGGTCCCTACAAACTGCTAGATCCACTGAAATATCAAGCAAGGCTAGATCCTGTTTTATAACTTCCGTCCAGTTCTTTTTTGGTCTACCTCTGCCCCTACGAGCATCGTCAAAAACCATCCCCTCACATGGCTAAAATACAACGAGTATTGACGGTTATGCACCAACTTCAACAGTTGGCGCGTGAGCATAAAAAATGCCAACCATTGGTTTATTTCACTTGGCCCACCCAAGTTCTAAAGATGACGGGAGGGTTGAATTTTGATTTGTGATCAGTTTTGCCAAAGGAAATGGTTCATCCATCTCTTACCCGACCCATTTTCATCACGAGTACACTATTGGCGCGTGAGGGTTGAGAGACTAAAGAATGCCAATTCTTTATGACGTGGACCCACGTAGGATTTCCGGGGGCCACCAAAGTTGATGTGAACAGAATTCATCTCCCCCACTATTCATCATTTTTTACAATCACCGATCGATCAGATCAGTGTAGGCAAATAGGAAGGAATATTGGCCGTATACTTGGTGCAGGACTACACCTATACGGTGGCCTGAAAAGTAGAGGATTCCTTTACATTACGTGTCGCACTCTAATTGGTAATTACGTGAACATTGTGAAAATCTAGGAAAAAAGTGAATCTGACGAATCCATGTTCGAATCTGGCAACCTATTTTGGGAAATTTTGCGTCATGTTCCTGAAATTAAGAATTTTAATGTGATTTATTTAGTGATCTTCGAACAATATGGAAAGATATATTTTCATCTTGTGATAAAACTATATTACAAAGGAACTTGCAATATATTACGATTTTTTTTATATTGGATCAGTCAACAATACTAATTATATATAATAATGGAAAAAAAGTATAGTAGTTGAACTTTTTTATTGCCATAATCCCACGCTACGTCAGAAGCCAAAAGTCAATAACACCGTATGGTTTGTACAATTGAATTAAAAAAAAAAAAAGGAAACAAGCACCATACTTATAAACCTAACTTTTTATTAGGTTAGTTTATACTAGTTGTCCCCGTCGTGCCATGCACGACTATAACTCGATATTTTTTAGATATACTATAAAAAAATATTAATAGATAAAAATATAATATAAAATTTATTGTGAGTAATTTGTTACCCGTAATATGTAGTAAGAAGATATTTCACATATAAAATCAAATAATTGTTATTATAAACATTATGAATTCAATCAAACAAATATACTCTTTTATAATTTCCAATTCGTTCATTAATTGAAAAGTTGGAAAGTATATATATATATATATATATATATATATATATATATATATTGATATGGCTTGATATGGTGGTTGTACATAAATTGCCTAAAATTCTTCTTGATTTTAAGATAAATTGCCTTATGTAATCATTGTAATTTTTTATTTGAATTATTTATTATTTATTAATTATAGTTAAATATGACATGTTAATGATATGGCAGAATATAATATAACGTGGTATATGACGTGTGAAATCTATAATGACATGGCTTAAGGAAAATGTGACATGTGGCAAAATCCAATGTCGCGTATTCTCAAGACGACATGTGAAAAAAGCTGAGGTGGCGCAACATGGAGGCTCCAAACCTTATTGCTTTTATATATATAGTAGATTTTTTGGACATTATAACAAAGGACAGAAGCTGGTTTAAGCACGTATAAGGAGACCATCAGAGGCCTCGATACATGGATGTAAGGGGTTGGTTTTCAACGATTTTTGCCGGGGAGAGATAGATCGAAAAAGAGTTGGAAGAAAGTCATAAAATATTATCTCGTTTACTGGATATTTCAATGGACTTGACAAATTGTAGGGATCTTTGGAGGAAAAATATTAAGGTGGAGGAGCGGTAGCTGGTTAGCAGGCGATATGAAGGGCCCTCATCATGCATCTCTCTCTCTCTCTCTCTCTCTCTCTCTCTCTCTCTCTCTCTCTCTCTCCGGTGTCATTTGATCCTTGTCTTTGGTCTTTAGGCCTTTTTTACTACCCTCTCGATTCTTAGGTCGAGGGAAGGGTGAGTATATTCTGGCCTCCCAAGCCGTGCCCATGCCAAGGCCGGTCCAAATTGGGTTGTTGTTGTTGTTGTTGTTGTTGTTGTTGTTGGACATTATAATAAAGGAAGAGGATTCGAACTCTTGACATAGTCGTCATGGATGTCACCATCTACGTCGTGTTATTATATCCGTTCCGCTTTCTATACATAAGATGTCATACTAGAATAATGTTCTTCGTTCAGAGATACATGTTTTAAAATTTGTCTAAAAATTTAATGAGCTATATGATTTGACTTAAATACTCATAATATTGTGAAGATCTTTCCTTTTCTATTATGTATTTATATAATTTTTTTTTAATTAATGAGGATAATGTCGGAGAAAATATGGTAAAATATGTCAAATGACAAGTATTATTGAACAAGGATATATGTTGGAAGGATCTCCCAGTTTCAATTCATGTTTTTGTCTCTTACTTGAGTGAATAACCAAGTCTCAACATCCTTTTTTTCACGGTTTTAAACCGATCAATGCAAATCGATTTATCTTATACCTGTCTTTATTGGTTGGGTCACGACCCAAAATTTGCCACCAAAAATTTATTTTTCTCTATCAAAGATAATGAACCTACTTCAGCCGGCCATCAACTTGCATTTGCAAACAACTCAATTATCAACCTCGGGCATTTATTAAATTTTACGAAAATTCTATGCCATAGATTATAAAGGCTAGTGCACACCTTTTGTTGGCTACTTAAAGACGTAGACATGATTGCTCGATAGCGAATTGTTACATATCTTATAGCATATAATCACTTTAAGGGCTTGTTTGAATCGAATCCAATAATACATTATCATGTATTATAATGCATGCTTTAACACAAAATGGAGTATGTACATTATCAATCACGTCCTAATGTAGGATTTAATATACATTATCATGTATTATAATACATGATTTAATACAAAAGGTATGTACATTATCAACCACGACTTAATGGAGGATTTAATGCAAAAAGTACGTGAATTATCAAATTGCATTAAGACCGACTCCGTTCGGTATTAGCGTTTTGGAGCTTCTTCCCTTTAGATGGAGTTGGAAATCTTCAAATCCAGCACCCTCCTACCCTCTAAGCACTGTTCTAAAAAATTCGCCTAGTTCCGTCTAGGCTCCGGCGCTGGAAGGTGCTAGCCCTCCTAACCTTTCAATTCGTTTAAGAAACCGTCTAGTCCATCCAGGCGTCCGTTTAGACTTCCTAGGAGCCAATCAGTCCCTCTCCGCCTATTATTTTTTAGAACACTGCCTTTAGGGGACAGTTTTTCCGCTAGCTTGTTAGGGGCAGTTGGTGTTGGGAGAAAAATGATTGTCCCACATCGGACTATAGTGACAAAAACCACTAGCGTATAAAAGAGGGTGAATCCCTACCCATTGGCTTAATTAAGTTTTTGGGTTAGAAGGTGGATCTCGACTTTATATGCTAACTGGTAAAAATTCCCGACACATCACCCGTTTCTTTCGGTCCCCAAAATCCAACAGTTGGAGAAAGCTAAGAGGCTACTGAACGGAGCCTAAATCCTACATTATAATGCAAGATAATACATTCTCAGACGCGATCCAAACATGCTCTAAAAGACAACTACAACAATATATAGATCGAAAACCAACAAACATAAGTCACAACAACGGGTCATGAATCATCATGAATCATCTTGAGTTTGATCCCAATAAAACGTGCTTTCTAATCTCCGCCTCTTGCGCTTCAATAATTTTGTATCCATAGTCAAAACAATGTATTAAGTCATTTGAAGAAACTTTATACAACTTGTTTGCAACCATTAATGTGATGAGGGGTCATTTTTTTTCTCAGGAGTATTTTATTTTTAGTTCGTAACCTTTTGGATATAAAGGTGCCTAAGAGCATTCACAATGGCCATCCCATTTTTAAGCTTTTAACTCCCCCAATCCCATTTTCTCACTCCTCCACCTCATTTTAAAATCCCATTTTCACTTTCTCCCCACAACCCACATCTTCATTTCTTTCTTTAAATCAACTACTTTTTATATTTTCTATTTTATTTATTCAACTATACTATTTATAATTAATGATAATATAAACATCTAATGTTTTTGTTTTTGTTTTTATTTTAGGATGGTTTCGGTATTATTATTAATATGATATAATTTTAAATTTGTATATTTAATTAAATTAATTTGACTATTATATATATATATATATCAATTAGGCGATTAGAGTATTGAGCTTAAAGTTAATATAATCAACAAACAACACTCTTCATTTCACTTAAAATGGAAAACATTCAATACATGAGAACAAATACATGAAATACGCCAAAAACATACTAAAGTACTAAACAAGCACACACAATTGAAAAGCCAAAAAAAAACACCACACAAGTTCATATGAAATCATACATAAACTAGTTATCAAGATAAATATGCCCGAATTGCCTCCATACATGCTCAACCAAATCATCCTGCAGTTGTTTGTGGGTACCCCTGTTTCGAAGTTCCGTACGAGCTTTTATGTATTGTGACATGGACCTTGGTCGATTTGAGGAAAATGTGTCATCCATAGTCGGTGGTATCTCAAAACGAGATACGTCACAATACAAACTATATGTATCTCGTTCATCCTCTACTATCATATTGTGCAAAATTATGCACGCTTTCATTATTTTCCCTATGTGACGAGGATCCCAAGCAAGTGCTGGGTTCTTCACTATAGCAAACCGAGCTTGCAAGACCCCGAAAGCTCGTTCCACATCTTTTCGGTATGCCTCTTGGTAATGAGCAAAACACTTTGCCTTAGACCCTCGTGGAAGTCGAATAGAAGGCATAAAGGTAGCCCATGATGGGTAAATACCGTCGGTGAGATAATAAGCCATGGTGTACTCATGACCATTGACGGTGAAATTCACCGGCGGTGATCTCCCTTCCAAAACATCATCAAAGACAGGAGAGCGCTCAAGAACATTAATGTCATTGCACGAACCTGGTGTTCCAAAGAATGCATGCCAAATCCATAGATCATATGATGCAACTGCTTCTAATATAATTGTAGGCTTACCATGACCTCGTGCAAATTGACCTTGCCATGCAGTTGGGCAATTCTTCCATTCCCAATGCATGCAATCAATGCTACCGATCATTCCAGGAAACCCACGCCTTTCTGCAAAATGAAGGAGTCGTTGCATGTCTTCTGCGGTTGGTCTGCGGAGGTATGTGTCACCATACAAAGAAATGATGCCCTCCACGAAGTTTTTTAGGCAAGATCTTGCAGTACTATCACCCATCCGAAGGTACTCATCCACCTGGTCCGCACACATGCCATAAGCCAACATGCGCATGGCTGCAGTGCATTTTTGTAGGGGAGATAAGCCTTGCCGACCAGTAGCATCCCTCCTTTGTCGAAAAAAATCGAATGTGGATGAGAGTTGGTTGACAATGCGTAAGAACAAGGGTTTTCGCATTCTAAACCGTCTACGAAAGTGCTCATCACTATACACCGGCGGTGGGTCGTTAGAGAAATAATCTCTAACGAGTTGTTGATGACCGCTTTCACGATCTCGCTCAACGTATCTTCGCCTTCTCCTTGGTTGAGAGAGTTCTTCTTGTTGTTGCGTTACTAGAGCCTCCACTCTATCCAATCTTTCATTAATGGCATCTTCAAACCCATCAGAAGATGAGCTTGATCCAAAATTAAAAAATGATCCTATGACATTTTGGAAGGGATCCATGTGTGATTGAAATATGAAATGATTACCAAAATAACTAGGAGGGTAGAATATGGGAGAATGATTTGGGAGTAAGGTGAACTTGTTTGGCAATTGTTTCTTGAAGTAAAGGGTGTAAATATAGGCTAATCTTTTGGTGGGTTTGAAGATGTCATGGTTGAATGGAGTGGGATGTGGGGCCCCTTGTCAGAAGCATGGTTGAATGGAGTGGGATGTGGGGCCCCTCGTCAGAAGCATGGTTGAATGGAGTGGGATGTGGGGCCCCTTGTCAGAAGCATGGTTGAATGGAGTGGGATGTGGGGCCCCTCGTCAGAAGCATGGTTGAATGGAGTGGGATGTGGGGCCCCTCGTCAGAAGCATGGGTTGAATGGAGTGGGATGTGGGGCCCCTCGTCAGAAGCATGGTTGAATGGAGTGGGATGTGGGGCACCTCGTCAGAAGCATGGTTGAATGGAGTGGGATATGGGGCCCCTTGTCAGAAGCATGGTTGAATGGAGTGGGATGTGGGGCCCCTCGTCAGAAGCATGGTTGAATGGAGTGGGATGTGGGGGCCCTCGTCAGAAGCATGAGTTGAATGGAGTGGTGTTGCCCTCCTATATATAGATGTTGTGTTATAAGGAGATACTTGCACCTTTTCAACCAATCTCCTCTCTCATTTTCTGAAAGTAATATTTCATCTTTCATTCATAATGGATCCACGTTATCCCTACAATCATCAACATCCCTTCCATTTTGATCAACACTTTTGGAATGCAACCAGTGAAAACCCAAATCCTCAATTCAATACCACTCAAGTTGAAAACCCTTCTCCTCAAACCCCAGGTTCTTATGGAAGTGCTTCTGCATTTTCTCAACCATGGAACCCACAACAACATGTCCAAAGCCTAGATGATATCCAAGCTACACCAGAACCAAACACCACAACACAAAAGGACTCTAGAAAGAAAAAAAATCGTGCACATCCACCTCGTGCTGAAACAACTCATGAAGGCGGTGGATCCCAATCCAGAGCAAGGTGGGAGCGCCCAGAGGATTTGTTACTAGCTAGTGCGTGGATGCATGTCTCAAACGATCCGATCATAGGCACCGGTCAAAAGAAAGAGCAATTTTGGGGTCGAGTGGCTGCCTTCTACAACCAATATAGACTAGAAGAGTCTCCCCCTATTGAGATTTCAAGGACATGGAGTGCATGTAAAAATAGGTGGACCATCATCTCAAAAGCTTGCACAAGCTTTGCGGGCAAATATCACGCAGCTGAAAATCAAAGAGCTAGTGGTTGGAATTTGGATGATGTGGAAAACCATGCACATATCCTTTATCGTAATGATGAAAAGGAGGATTTCAAATTCATGCATGTATGGGGTGTATTGAAGAGAGAACCGAGGTGGAACACATGGAGTACTGATGACGGGGCAGGGCCTAAACGCTCCAAGTTGGATGAAGCTGGCCATTACTCTTCCGGCTCCAATCCAAGTACTCCATGCAGTGGATCTGGCCCAGAAAGTGTTGAGGTTACGACACGTAACACTACTCCTGTTCGCCCCACGGGTAGGAAAGCTGCAAAGAACAAGGGGAAGCAAGTGGCTAGGAGTTCAAGGGATGAGGTAAATTCCACACTAGAAGAAGTGAACCTAATTAGGTTGTCTCAAGCTGAGGCGCGTATGCAAAAACAAGCAGCTAAAGATGAGGCATTGCGAAAGCAACAAGCAATGTTGGACGAGTATGCTCATATTCAAAATGAGATTGTTCGTGCTCAAAAGATAACAGTGCTAAGTGGCCTTATGGCAATACCCAATCGAATCCCAATGCAGGAGAGAATGATGGAAAACTTAACAAGGGAGTTGTTCCCTGGTGATGAGTAACTTGATGCTATGTTCTTATCTTACTTAGTGAAGAATAGCTTCACATATGTGTTTGTTTATGTTTCCCTAAGTGAAGAGTAGCTTCACATGTGTGTTAGTTTATGGTTTTTAGTTACCGAAAGTGAAGAATAGCTTCACGATTAGGTTTTTCAATTTCCTAAGTGAAGAATATATTCACAATGTGTTTAGTTTCCAACTCAATGTAACCTCGTGTTATTGTAATATATTTTATTTTATGGTCTAAATCCTTCAAATGTTTTAATTTACATGCATAATGCCTTATAATATATTTATTTCATGATTATAATATTTAAAATTATATTTATGTCTCTAATATATTAATTATGTTATTTTTTTTATAATGCATAAAATTAACTACCGAAAAAATACAAAGATTATTTTTAAAACATTATTTTTCTTATAATTATTATTTATGCCAATTTTTCTTTTATTATAAGACCATTCAATATTGGTGTCTATATGCAGATAAAATAAAAATAAAAATATTAAAAATATTTTTTTGAACCAATAAGATTATTTCATGATTGAAAAATAGCCTAAAACAATTTGTTTACAATGAAGGGCAAAATTGTGTGTTTTATCACATTCTCCATCAGTGACCATCACCAAAACCCATATTTTACTATTATTTATCATCAAAATATGGGGCCAACCTGACAAAAAAGTGGAGACGGAAGATAGAAATGGGAGACGGAAATAAGAGCCAAATGGCTCAAGCTTCTATGTAATTTTACTGTTCTTTAAATTTCTATTCATTTAATATGTTAAAATACCACCATTGTGAGTGGTCTAAGAAGCTATATAGGGTTATGATTTGTGAATATGGAATTTTGGATGGTAGGTTTTTGAGGAAATTTAATAAACTAGTTGTCCCCGTCGTGCCCTAAACGACTATGAATCGATATTTTTTTAGATATACTATAAAAAAGATATTAATAAATAATAATATAATATAAATAATAATTGTGAATTGGTGATTTATATAAATTGTAAAAAAAAAAGCATGATTCTAAATTAAAGATTTTGATAACAAAAATGAAAATAATGGGACATTTAATATGGATTAGCAAATAAAATTGACTTGACATATTATAGGATAAGATCTCGGTATATATTATATGATAAGATCTCGCTACATATTTATATTATAGGATAAGATCTCGGTATATATTTATATGAGTTTTTTTTGTAGATTATATTGGAGAGTTATTAGGATCATAAATATATGGTAAAAAATATTTTAATATGTAAATAAATTTCCAAAAAAACATTGTAATCCAATATAAAAAAAATTAAAAAATTGATTGATATTTATAGATTATGTGGCAATATGATGTGTACATAATATATGAGTGATATGGAAAACATTTTACATGTGGACTATGACATGGAATATTTATAAAAACGTCTAAATTATAAGAAAATGACACGTGTAAAAATATGAGGTGGCTTAATATAGGATCGACATGTGGCGAAATCCTACGTGGCGTAATGAGAAGGCTCCAAACCTTATTGCTTTTATATATATATATATATATATAGTAGATTGTAGATTATGGACAGATTAGACTCAATTAAGATTGAAATGGCCCACTTTATAGCCGGCCTATGGTCTATAATCCTCTTCTAGGGGTCTGGTTAATTGTAGTATAAGGTGTGGTGGAAAATTCATAAGCCCAAAAGCCCATTTGTTAAATGGATTGGGCTTATTATATATTTTGGGCCCAAAACATTGGCCTATTGTACTTGGAGCATACTTATCGGGCCAGATATTAGTTAACATGCATAAGTCCCAAGATTGAACCCAAATACATTCATTACCCATAATGGAAGTAAAATCAAAATAAGAGAATCGAACCGTTTCTTCTGATTCTTTTTTCCAAATTCGATAAATATTGGTTGAAGTATTGTATATTTCATTATAGTTCTATGATTTGAAGTATCGTTTCCTACTTGATCCTTCATAATATGGAAGCCGAACCCACGGATGAAAGGTAGTCAATGACTCGATGTCGTGTATTAATGCGAGTTCGGGTTGGGCTTGAAACGAAGTAGTAGCCTAGGAAGATGGGCTGATCACTTATTTTGACCAAGTGAATAGATCAAATCTTTATTATTTTATATATTTTCCTTGTCCATACACCCTAAGTTGTATATTGGACTTGCCAAATCTGTGTAATTTTGCAATTTTTCTTGTCCATATCCATCATATTTTACAGGCTAGTTTGACACGTTAGTCGTCCGAGTTGGCCCGAATTTGTTCAAGTCAAGAAGGGAGTGTCGCTTCGCATTGAGTATGGAAATGAAATGGTTAAGAAAATGTATCTAGTATACTTTTTATTTATAGTTCATTGATCAAAATAGTAAACATTATTCTCTTCTCCCATTTTCATATAAAATTTGAGCTGATTCTCCCTACCCCTATCACTAATTTTAATATAAAGTAACTGTATCAACCATTCTCCTCTAACTATATCTCTCCTCCCTCCACAAGACTTCAAAAGAAGATCAATATCATTCTTCCATATAATTTTGTTTCCTTTTCACACTTTTATACCAAACAAGTTCTAATTTTTTAAAGTCTATAACAATTTTATTCATAGTTTTTATGATACATTTCATTAAAGCAAGCCTATGATTACATATGTTAGGAGGAGGAAATTAGTTGTTAATTAAGTCAGTTAAGTGTATTTTTATTATCTCAGTAATTAGGAATATTTAAAAGTCAGTTAAAGTTAATTTTAGACAGATCAATAAGTTTTAGTCAGCTGTATTCAGTTTTAGTTCATTTTAATTTCTCCATTTTAAGTCAGAATCCGACAGCAACATGAATCATCTTTTAAATATCAGTAATAACACAAAATCGGTAGAACTTTTCCATCAAATTCCTCTTCGCGAGATTCTTGCTTAGAGTGGACAATTGGTGTGAAGATGGACAATTGGACACACATAATTGTATAATAACCAATCTATAATAGTTGCATTTTGAGTCTCGTTTGCAATGCAACTATTATAGATTTATCGATTTTTCTATAATATGTGAGGGCACATATCTTTAAATGAAATGCATTTAAATAGACTTGTTAGTTAATAATTTTAATAATTTTTTAGGTTTTTTATTTTATTTTTTGTAGAGTTTAATATTAAATTGAAGTATATTTATTACTCCAAATTAAGTTGTGAATTCTAACATGTTAAAAAAAAATCCACGGTAAAGGTAAAATTTCTAATTTCCAAATTAACCAATTAAATTCGGGTCCAATGAATCGAATCGAACCGAATCTCGGCGAACGACAAAAGTATCTACTACGCACTCCTAGATATTTTCATTCAGGCTAAACGACAAAAATGTACAAGGTACACATCATCCGTGTCACTTCATTCACTTCATTTCATACCGTGCCAAGCTGGCGCGCCACACACGTGTCACTCGCTCGCGCCATACCCCCACCTGCGCGCATCGCCCTTCCCTTCCAAAATCCAAATTCTGCAATTTAATGACTTTTTTTAGAAATGTCTTTTTTTTTAATCACTCCGTCAACCTCAATTCGTTGAACAACTCAACAAGCCCTAAAACATCTCCCCTTCTCTCAATTCTCAATCTTTCTCCCCCAATCTCCCTCTCTTCCTTTCCCCTTTTCGACGATTCAAACCAAAATTTCGCCGAATTGGAACTCCGTTCTTGAATTTTGGCTCGAATCGAGTTTGATCTGGTTCGATTAGGTTAGGGTTATGGACCAGCAAGACGAGGAACCGGCGAATCTGTCCCTTCAGATCGTGAATCCGTCCCGATCGGTGGTAAATTCAGCGAAGCTTTATCGCCTAATGAACGGCTCGGCGCCGGCGGAGGCCGAATCGCCGAAGATTCAGTGTCTCGAGGTACGGCTGTTCTATGTCCGGATCTCGCCCTGCGCGGCCGACGTCGTCCCGGAGCACCTGAATCTCCGATTCGTCCGGCGCGAGATCGGAGTCTCGCTCGAGATCAACGGCTCCCGCGTCGCGGCGTCGGTTCCGGCGGAGTCCGTTCTCCGACGCGACCGCGTTGATAAGGCGGCGGCGGAGGTGACGTATGTGAGCACCGATAGTGTTAGGGTTTCTGGCGGATGCGTGGAGTTCGAGGCGTACGACGGGGATAGCATGATTCTGTGCGGATCTATGGATCGATTGGAATCGGATTGGGGTTGCAATGGTAACGATTCGAAGACTGGTTGGAGCTTGGATTGCTATATGGCGGCGTCGGTGGGGGCGTCGGCGTTCTTTCAGCCGAAGCTGGCTGTTACGTCGCCGTCGATGGAGGTTTATATTGCTGGATGTTGCGCCGGAGTTCCGGTGATCTTGACGAGAACGATTAGTATGAGTCCTAGGAGGAGGCAATCGAGGCATAGCACGCTAGATGCTATACCGGAGGAGGAGGAAATTGGGAAGCAGAAGAGGATTGAGAATGAATTTCTGCGGCAAAGGAAATTGCAGGTATTGGATTGTTGATTTTGATGTCATATCATTCTGTGAGACTAATTTCATTGTTAATTGGTTATTGGCTTATGATTGTGATTGTGCACTGAAACTCTTGCTGAAATGGAGATTTGTGATGATGGGAAATGGTTTCTTGCTGAAATGGAGATTTGTGATGATGGGAAATGGTTCTGAAAATGCAAATTTGAAAGATGTGGTCTTTAGAATTGGAATGCTTAATCTTGGTTTTAGCTCCAATTTAGGCATTACAAGTGTGAATTGAGATTTTGAAACATTTCTGATGAAAGATGATTTCTTGTTGCATTTTTGATGAGAGATGATTTCTTGTTGCAATTGCGCATGAATGGCATGATAATTGCTGTCATTTTTTGCTTGACGATTACACCAAATATTGACCCTTAGGCCTTAGCCTCTGAGCTCACCTAAATGGTCATGTGCAAGGCAAAAACTGTGATTGATTTCTTGTTGCATTTCTGATGAAAGATTATTTCTTGTTGCATTGCGCATTATAAATGCTGTCATTTTTCACCTGACGATTACAACACATATTGACCCTTAGCCTCTGTGCTCACCTAAATGGTCATATGCAAGGAAAAATGTGTGACTGATGCAGATAAATTGTGTTATTTTCTTGTGCATACAGATACAAATGCATTTTGCAACAGACAACCTTGTTATTAGTTACATATAGCTAGCTTTGTTCATTTTTCCCTTCATAATCTTAAATGCAATTTGGCAAAATTTCCAAACTTGTTTCAACAACAACATTGACCCAGTGTAACTCCGCTTCAGCGGAATCTGGGGGGTCAAGATGGGGGCACCCCTGGCTGAACGCAAGGGGTGCGCCCTAAAAGACCCAAAGGAACCAACCACCAGACAATAACGAGTTGGATCTTGTGTGTGCTAAAATGTCTTTAATTTGCAAGAGTTGGATCTTGTTTTATTCATCTGTCTTTTTTTCGGTTGAACTGACAATATGGGCTGCCAATTTTGTGCACAGCTTGCCAATGGAAACGCAGATGGGTACGAACCGGAGTCAAAATTCGGTCAAAGCTTGTACTCTGAAGAGATGTACCCTGGTGAGGACGGCGAGCTTACATGGTTCAATGCCGGAGTAAGAGTCGGCGTGGGAATTGGGCTCGGAATGTGCCTTGGAGTTGGAATTGGTGTCGGACTAATGATGCGTTCTTATCAAGCGACAACAAGAAACTTCAGACGAAGATTTCTCTGATAACAAAACGCGCCATCTAACCTATAAGAAAGAACAAAACCCAAAAAAAAAAAGCTGCTACTACTTGAACACAGGTTAATGCATATTCATATACCTTTTAAAATTATGAGTTATGAAGTTGGTGTGTGAAGTTATGAAATGGCATTGCACATATTTTGTTTTGTGTTGTTGTAGAGGTTCCGAAGATTTTGGTGGATAGAGGAGATATGTGAGTGAGGTGTTTGTTTGTATATTGCGAGTTCAGGTTGAAAAATATAGCATATTTCATGAACTTGCTGCAATGTTAGCTTGTGTTGAATAAGTTTTGTTTATATATAATAAATCTAGTTGTATGTTATTTATGTAATGTTGTAGTACTTGTAAGAATGAATGCCTTTTGTTCATCAATTTGAGTTGTGAGTTGCAAACTTGGATGAAGCATGGTTTGTTTGTTTTATTGAGGCCAAGCTTGATCAGCTTCATCTATGGGGGTGGGCATTCGACCGGACCGTAATTTATGGTTCCGGTCTGACCTGGTGGACTTCAAACAATGTTCTAAAAACCGCTAGGCAGCCCTTGGGCGGATAGCCTAGCGCGCGTAGGCAGTCTTGAAGGTCTCCTTAGGTCGCCTAGGGGGTGTGCATTCGACCGGACTATAATTTGTGGTTCTGGGTTGGACCCGGTGGATTGCAAGCAATGTTCTAAAAAACGCTTGGTAGCCCTCGGGCGGATAGGATCCCCCTAGCGCCTAGGCGGTCTCGAAGGGCTCCTTAGGTCGCCTATACGGACGCATAGGCGAGCTAGAACGTTAAATGGATCAGGACCTTTTGGCGCACCTAGGCGAGCTAGAACGTTAGGCGGATCATTGATCTTTTAGCGCTTATGCGGGTTTTTTTAGAACATTGACTGCAAATATTCGAAAGATTAGACTGTGAACCAGACTTGACTGCAACAGTCCGGTCTTATTACGGGTCGGTCCAGTCTTAGACCATAAAGACGTCAGACTATGAATCGGACCGGACTGCAACAGTTCAGTCTTATTACAGTTCAGTCCAATGTTGGACCGAGCGGTTTACCCTTTTATTATAAACTCTTACTATTTTTATATTAAATGACCCGGTTCGGTTTCATAACGTAATTGAACAGTAAAAACAACTTACCGTAAAGTAGTAAATTAGTGGACCGGACTGTATATTTACAGTTTGGTCTAGTTCAGAATCACGCTGAATGGATATTATTACATTCCATCCAATTCCTTGCCGAAACCTTCCAAGGAAAATCCCGAATTGGATGTCAAATTGATCCGGTCCAATTTAGCCATTTCAGACTTTTTGCCAAGAAACTGTATACATGGCTTCCTCAGCACCCTCAATTTCACTAGAACATTCTTCTGGTTTCCAAAACTAGCATAGTAATATATCAGCCATTCATTTGCTTCATCATAGAGGAGGCGCCCACCATTTCTAAATCCACACCTCAAATTTCGAATAAATTACTCACCATACCTTTTTCTACACACATGGCTCTTTTTGCCCTTTTTACATTTTTCACAACTTATAAAAAAACAAATTTATGGAATGTGTTTTGCCTTGCATAAACTAGGAAATATACATATAATTAGAAACGGAACCAAAAATTAAAATTTAGATAGGGTGAATTTATCTAGATAGGTTAAATGTATTTTAATTTTCATTTATGAGTACTGAATTTCCTTTAATAAAATAAGATGAATTAATTTACATTAATTTTCCACTATTTACTATTAAATTTATCTTCTTTTTTTCATTTTTTTTAATTAAATTTACTATTTTTTATTTTATTTGGGTGCCCCACACCTAGTTCCATGCATGACCTTGAAAGTTACCTTGAGGGCTCGTTAATTAAAAAATATATTAAATAAGTATTTAATTTTACCTAAATGTCTTTCTACAATTACTTTACTTAGTTTGTTTTTAGAAAAGATGATTTATTTTGCCTTATGAGATTTTTTCAAGAATAAAATTGGAAAAATCTTTAAAAAATATATAAAATGACAAGTGTTGTTGAATGAAGAAAACATGCCATAATGAAAAATATTTTTGAACGAAAAGAGTAATTTATTATTTTGAAAAATAGATTTTGTAAACCAAATAATGAAAGTATGTAATGAAAAAAAAAAGCGAGGCCTTTTTGTGAACTTTAAAATATTTTATAAGAAAAGTGTTTAGTCTAAAAAGTAAAACTCTTTCCAAAAATAATACATCACAAAACATAATACATTTTAGTACCAAACAAGCCCTAAATCAACTATATAGTACATTCAACAAGCTCGACCGTCCTTGTTCACACATCCACAAGCACATGTTCAATTCTAACCCGTAGAAATAACTTGTGGTCACCTTCTCTTTTGAGAAATTGAAGTTGAGAGGTCATATATTTTCCTTTTTGGGTTGCTTGAGTTAAATTTTGCTTTTATTGCAACCCAAATGGAATTTTTTTTTTGCTTATTAGAAAGAAAAATTTCACAAATTTAACGAAATTATTAACTTGGGTGGTTTTTTTGTAAACGGAATATTTTTACGAGTGATTTTTGTAATCATGCATATTTTTCCATTGGTGTGTTGCGTTCTAATTCCTGGCGATAATAATGTTACATTGCAGATTTGATCGTGATTGGAAGAAAATAGAAGCATTTGTTGGGTCAAAAACGGTTATCCAGGTGAGTTGTGGAGTCTAGCCTTATTTAGCTCATACCAAATTGACCTGTCAATTTATTCATACATCAAATTGGTAACCTAAGAATACCAGTCTGGGTATGTTGTGCATATTTTGTGAGAAAGTTGTATTTGGACACTTTCTTGTACAGCTAGCTTTTATTGAAAAACTTCAGTGAACTTACAGTTGTGTGTATTTTCAGATCCGAAGTCATGCACAGAAGTACTTTATGAAGGTTCAGAAGAATGGTTCCAATGAACGAGTTCCTCCTCCTCGTCCAAAGAGAAAAGCATCTCACCCATACCCACAAAAGGCTGCAAAGATTGGTATATCTCATCACTTATCTATAGCTTCCTGTGTTTCCCTGGCAAAATATTTCTCTCTTTTTTTCCTTCATGGGCAAGCTCAAACTTGAATTTTGATTTTTCTGCAGCTTCTACTGCTCAGCCTGTGGCAACTCATCAAGTTCCATCTACTATATGTGAGCCTGGATATCCATACTGCTCAGAATCATCATCTGTTGTAACCAATCAGCCTACAACTACTCCTATTTCTACCTGGAACTACAATGAGGGTAAAATCATTTTGTCCCTTACAATTTTTTGTCAATTCATCATAGATATTATTTAGTACGCTGACTATTAGTATTGCTAGCAGAAATTGCAAAGTTGCCCATGGATACAACCTTTCCCACTGGTTGCTGCAGTAGTGGCAGTGAGAATGCACCAAGTTCTTGGCCAGCTGATGGAGCTTCTGATAGGAATCCAGCAAATCTTACCAAAGGTAACCACTTTATATTGTCTTAATATCAAGATTGTAGATTTCTACCATTCATTAGCTGGATTCATGTTCAAATTTTTGGTGAAGTGGAGAATTCACATAAGTAAAGAGATCTGTTTCATCTTAGTGTTTATGCGTAAGGAATGCTAGTTCAAGCAATCATTTTGTGATATGCAATACAAGAACTTGGCTGTTGCACCATGATCTTTAGTCTGACAAAATCTTATCCTGCTCTTCTTTACAGTTATGCCAGATTTTGCTCAAGTATACAGCTTCCTTGGCAGTGTATTCGACCCTGATGCACGTGGCCAGTTGGAAAGGCTTAAAATGATGGATCCGATAGATGTTCAAACTGTATGTTCTTTGTGATTTTTAGCTTGACTCTTGATTTTAAGCTTTGGAATTTAGCTGAAGCTTAATTTGCTCTTCTTTTTCACAGGTGGTGTTATTGATGAGAAATTTGTCAGCCAATTTGATGAGTCCTGATTTTGAAGAATACGTAAGTACTCTTAACCAAAGTCTTGTGCTTTTGATGACTTGTGAGAGTTCACTGCTTTGCAATTTGACATTTTTTAGTACCATGTCTGAAGATGATTCTGATGATTGATTATATTTAACTCTTGGACGCAGAGAAAACTACTTTCATCCTACGACGTGGAATCAGGGCGGATCAGATCCTGCAGCCCGATGATCCCAGCTGTCTAAAACCTTCACCTTTCGAGTTGTGAGCTGCTTTCTCTTGCAATACATTATGATTTGATTTGAAACAAGTCATCATCTCTAGATTCTACGTATAAGTCAAAAGGGAAATGCCTGTCTTCTGTAAATACGCATCTGGTTGAATCTCATATAGATGCATACGTACATCATACATATATACACACATGTAATGGACTTGGGTTTTGAGATCCAGGTCGTTTTGCTTCATCTGGGCATTCTTCTGTTCCTAGGAAGAAGCTAAAATGAATGTAAATTTGCTGATACTAGTACTAGGAGCCTGTTTATGTGTCTTTGTATGTTGGTTGTGTTTTCTGCTTCTTTGGGGGTTGAAAATTTTCAATGTAGTGTGGTTTTGTGTGTTCATTTAGAGCTTCTGCAAGTTCTGTCTGTTGGCAATTAAGGTATAGTATGGTTAAGTTGGCTGGTTGTATAGTGCCTGGATATACTATCAAGTATTATGGTATTTGCTTGTTTTTCCGATCGGGCATAAAGCAAGGTGCAAATGAAGTTCCATGATAAGTTTCAGAAAATGTAGGGGCCATTTGTGAAAATATGCCAAATTAAGAGGTTGTGTAATTGTGTAAATATAGGTCAGTTGTTGGGTCACTGTAAGAAAATGTGTAGTACTTGTTTTTTCGGTTCACAAGATACTTAGGCCATTATAACGCAAATGAGAAATACGATTTAATGGTCATAGGCGTTATCATTTGCTATGTGCATCTTGACAATTTGGGTTGCTTGCCAAGTTACAAGATAGGTTACTTTTGCACATTGTGTTTGTAGCTTGGCTAGGCCTCTCAAATGATTCCAATAATTTAACTGTTGTCAGAAGTTACAGGAGATACTGAGATAGCATTAAATTTGATCTCAAGTCTCTTGTTTAATTTGTATTCAATCAAAGATTCGAAATCTCACAACAATGTGATGGTTCCATGATTCCCGAAACAATCTTCCACTTGCGAGTAGCAGAAAGAAGCAGAGAAATTTCCAGACTCCTCTCTCTCTCTTTGTAATTGTAAATGGAATTAAATAGTGAACCGGGTTCATCATTAGCTAATTCTTTCTCAATCTCTACCAACTTCCTTTCTCTTGTACAGCAGTCAATCAAAAATGAACGAGGAAATGTCAAAAGGAAAGTGAAAAAAAAAAAGAAAAAAAAATGTCTGAGCCCGGGTTCGAACCGGGGACCTCTAGTGTGTGAGACTAGCGTGATAACCGACTACACCACCCAGACACTTTGAGAATATATTCATATATATCATTATATACATATTGTAATTGGGCAGAATTTTTCAAAATGCAAAATAGATAGCCTTAACATTGATAGATTACTATTTTTGCAATTCACAATCCTGGAAAAGTATCTCATTGATTTTGACAAGATTATCATACCATTAGATTAGAGGCAATTGTGGAGATTTTGACAGTTGCTTCATCTAATATTTATTTTCTTTTAAGAATTTACCCCCTTATGTTCACTAATACTATTTTAAAATTCGAAACAACTATTAAAAAAAATTATCATCTCATTTCTAGCCGATAAAAAAGGAACTTTGAATGAAAAGAGTCAATATTTACATTTTTTAATAATTATTCTCACAACTTAACCAAAAATAACTATCTAAAATTCTAAAATAAAAAACATTTTCTAACAAGATTTAGGGATTATAATGAAGATATATAATATCTAGTTTTTGTTAAAAAAAATTCAAGAGAGACATAAGAATTTGCTTTCTATATCCTTTGGAGATTGACTTTAAAGTTATGCTACCATAGTTCCATGAGTGACTTGTCTTTAAAACTTCTCCAACCTTTATATAAACCATGGAGACACCACCTTAGTTTAACTAACTCTTTTTCATATGTGTTAGTTCACAACCCACCTCAAAAGTTGAAGTTGAACTAACTCTTTATTATATTTAATAATAACATAGTTCTCTCTTTTTTTTTATAAAGCTATCAAAAATAGTTAGATTATAAGCACTTGTTTAATTTCAATTATCAAATCTCAATTTGGCATCTAATGATAAAGTGTGGCAAGGGTACGCACCATGAATAGAAAACCAAACCAAATTGAATGAGTGCTTTTGCTTTCCAAGCCCACATTGTCAAGTACATTATCTTTCTAATGTTTATTTATGAAGACTTAAATGACATTATAAAAGGCTAATGAAAAATCTTAATCTTAGCCTAAAACGCCTATAATTAGTATATGGGTTGTGTAGTTTACACCATTATATTCTCTTATAATTAAACTAAAGTGAATGATTTATTGTCTAACATATACTATTTATCGTGTGTGAATCATGTGTGACGTAAATGTTACGTGTAATATGAGGCTCATTATCGGTTGTTGGATGCACTTCATCTATGGTCCTTATTAGAAGTGTATCGTAAATTATCAAAAGTATATTCAAATTAGGAATACACTTTTGATACTTTACAATGCCTCGTAATACTGTCATTTAGAAATGCAATTTTGATACTTTAGGAATACATTTTTGATACTTTACAATGCCTCGTAAACTGCCATTTACAAATGTGATTTTGATACTTTACGATACACTTTTTGCTTGTCGCATATTCTCACAAAACATTTGTTCCGCACAAAATTCAAAATCGCTATCCATTTGGTAACTAAAACTTGCAACAATTTCACTCAAAAAAATGCAAGAGATCGAACTAATTGAACTCTATTATTAGTTTTTGTTTGTAATTTAGCATTTAACACTATTTGAGGTCAACGTCGACATCCTTAATGGTCCATGATTTGCCCTAATTATCTCTATCACTATTAATCCCGTGACTTGTTTTAATTTTAATCAGTTTTCAAAAGTCCCAAAAAAAAACAATTGAAATATATAGATGGTTAGGTTTATTTATTTATTTTTGATCACTTATTAAATACAAGTACACATCTTAACTTGATTATAGTGAGAGATATAAATAGAATCACATCAAGTCGTTTTAATACAAAAATCAGACGCTCCTATAATTAATTAGTTGTTGCTATTTTATGGACCGTTGAAGAGAAGATAATTTCATGCTTAATTTTGATATCAACCGATTAAACAAACTCCACAAAAAGACCCAAACAATTTTCAATCTTTCATGGCATGTTTAAACTTCTATTTAGTAATTACATGAATTTTTGTAAGGTGATAAGAGGTTATTCTCGTTTTATTATTCGATTCCCTGGCCTATATGAAATATTTTATCCCATAATCAATTTATTCATCACAAACATTCTTAGGATTTGTGCAAAATTGGATTGGACGTAGGATCCACAACTTTAGGAATTTAAATTTGTTAAATTTGTTTGATCTATCATTGTAATATGGAGACACCTTGGCTTAATACCTTTTTGGATTTTTGGGCACTTTTTCTCTGCGCTAAGTCAGGGGTATCCCATATTGACTCTCAGGTTTCACTATAGTGGAGTTATATTGGATCATTATTGTATTATTATCTATAATCGTAATAATATATACAACACGAATTTATAACATATACACTCACAAATTTAGTAATTAATGGTCGTTCAATAACAATCTTATTGGAATTATCACATTTTTCGAGAATAATAAGCATCGTTTCACGTGTTCAATAATATCTTACTCTTTCTAAAGCTTATCAGACTTATATCGAACTCAAAAAATAATCAACACCCCCTATCTTATCTGACTTATTAAACTAACTTATAGTTTTTATTTTTTTATTTATTTTTTTTGGTGTTTTATTTTTATTTTTATTTTGTTAATACTCCTTGCTCTTTTGGGTAATTTTTCTCGGAAAACAAACATTCTATAAGCAAGTCTCTATCGAATACCTCTATAGTTTATCTGAAAAATAAACACTCAATTTCAGTATCTTCTTTTATCCTTTTATTTCACCATCAATACCGAAAAACTCCAACACCATCAACACCGATAAATACCCAATTATCAAACGGACTCTAATAAGTATACATTATTATTTTTCTAGATCACAAAGAAATTCATAAAATTATTTGGCTTAATTTAATTTGGTCAAAAATAAAGAAATTATTTTTCTACTCCCAACACTGAACCGTACAGAAACTGTTTCCCCCTTAAATACACAAATCCAAACAAACCAACAAATCTTCAATTTCACGGAATTAGTTCCAGTGGAGTTGTGAAAAAACTCCATAGATAGAGTTGAATAAATCCTTACCATTAAATACAAATTGAACGGTTGAGCTTAGATTTTTCTCTCTCCATATCAAGTTATTATTTTTTTCCTTTTTCTTTTTTTCCCAAGGGTTCACCAATTTTCCTATAGGGTTTTAGTAACTTCACCCATAGAGTTTCTTACGAACTCCATGGGAACAGGACCGCAATTTCACACTTCCTTTCTCCCTCTCTTCCTTTCTCCCCCTAAAACCATTAAAAACCACCGTCCTCCGCCGGAAAATCCTCCCTACACTCCCAACCGACCACCACCACCACCCTCCCCGGAAAATTCCCCCCGAATCCCAAACACCCACTTCGCTATTCTCTCAATCCCCCACCAATTCCGCTCAATTTGAGCTCTCGAGCTCTCAATTCCCCCAAAAATGTCCATCTACAATGGAGCCTTCCTCAACGCGGAGCTCTCCAAACCCACCTCCATTTTCGGCCTCCGCTTGTGGGTCGTCATCGGAATCTTCCTCGGCTCCACCATCGTCCTCCTCCTCTTCCTCCTCTCCCTCTGCCTCACCTCTCGCCGGCGTAGCACCAGCCGCCCCCACAAGCTCTCCACCATCGAAGCCCCCAAAACCCCCATCGTCTCCAAGGAGATACCGGAGATCGTCTCTTCCGCCTCCGCCCCCGCCGTGCCGGAGATCCAGATCGGCATGGGGAAGGTGGAGCACCGGGTGGTGTTCTCCGATAAGGCCTCTAGCGGCGAGAGCTTGAGGTCGGGATCTCATGTTACTAGTGGCGGATTCGGCGGCGAGATGGGCGGCGGCGGGTCGACGGCGTCGTATGGTGGGCCCGAGGTGTCACACTTGGGGTGGGGCCGGTGGTACACGCTGAGGGAGCTTGAGGTGGCCACTAATGGATTGGCGGATGAGAATGTGATTGGAGAAGGAGGGTATGGGATTGTTTATAGTGGGGTTTTGGTGGATAATACTAGAGTTGCTGTCAAGAATCTGTTGAATAACAGGTGAAATTTGAGAATTTTTTTGTGTTTGATTTCTGGGTTTTACTTGATTTGATTGGTAGAATTCTTGTTGAATTTGATTTCTCTGTTATGAAATTGAAATGGATTGAGGAAATGAGATGATTTGGCCTCTTGTTCAGTTGGAATTAGTAATCGGGTTGGAATAGGAATCGGTCATACCCTAGTTTTGAATTGGGTATGAACTCAAGTGTAATTTCCTGGTATGGGAATCACTAACTTGGGTTCATTCAAAGTTTCATGTGCTACTTTTTCTCTTAAATTGGGGATGAAACTAGGTCATGTTTTTCTTGGTTGTATTCAGTTTAAGATTAAATATGAATTCAAAAGTCTTAAGTGCTTTGAGGATGGAAAATTTGGTTGAATAGTGTGAATTCAATGGAACAGTAGAGTGCTTTTTGTTTGTTTTCCTGTTATTTGTATTCAGTTTAAGATTAATTATGAATTCAAAAATCTTAATGCTACGAGGATGGAAATTTTGGCTGAATAGTGTGAATTCAATGGAACAGTAATGCTTTTTTTTTTTTTTTCCTGTTAGTTGACAATGAGGAGCAGGAAATCTGTCTTGAGCCATTATGAAGTGTTTTTACTTTTCTCAAAGGAGATGAGCATGTTGCTTATACTTCTGTTTTATTGATCTCTTTTTCTTATTGCATCCATGCTTTTGTACTTGGTTGGTTGGTTGGTGAGGTGGGTGGGTGATTTTGATTCTCTTTTATTGCCTTTTGCTTCAAAGTTCTTTGGTTTTTCCTAGGGTTTTGATTTGTATGCCATAAAGCTCATTATTTTTTCTGATAAAGCACCTCCCTTTTCATCTGTTAGTGCTACACTGCTACTTACCAGGGATTCAATGATCATTCCTACTCAATGAGATGCAAACTTAGATGTAGGAATTTTATCATTAGTGATGATGAGTATTGGTTTAAGTGGTTAAGTAATCATTCTTCAATTGGTGTTTACAACTTGCACTTTTGCCACATTAAGTTATAATTGAATGTTTAATTTACAGGGGTCAAGCCGAGAAGGAATTTAAAGTTGAGGTAGAAGCAATTGGGCGTGTTCGACATAAGAATCTCGTGAGGTTGTTAGGCTATTGTGTTGAGGGCGCTTACAGGTATCTACTTCTCACCAATTTGTAAATGAAATTGTTTCCTTTGTCGCTTGTGATTTCACACATTCAGGTGATTCAGGTTTTATTGTTGTGCAGGATGCTTGTCTATGAGTATGTTGATAATGGAAATCTAGATCAATGGCTTCATGGTGATGTTGGAGAAGTCAGTCCTCTTACGTGGGATATCCGGATGAACATTATTTTGGGGACAGCAAAAGGGTACTGCTGAGTTTCCCTATTAAGGGCTTGTTTGGATCACTCCCAATAATGCATTATCTTTCATTATAATGTAGGATTTAATGCAATTTGGGCGTGATCCAAACAAGCCTAATTTTGCTTATATACTTAATCATTTGTTGTGTTCTTCTTGATCGTAACTTAAATCAACAAAATGACTATGCTTAATATAATTGCCTCTTTTTTTCTCCCTAGATTGGCCTACCTTCATGAAGGGCTTGAGCCAAAAGTTGTACACAGAGACATCAAATCTAGCAACATACTCATTGATCGTCAGTGGAATGCTAAGTTGTCTGATTTTGGGCTCGCCAAGTTGCTATGCTCTGAGAGGAGTTACGTGACAACACGCGTAATGGGGACCTTTGGGTGAGTGTTGTTTTCTTTTGAGCTTGGATAATCACGCGGATAAGCTCGTTCTTTAGAATAATCAATCATACTGGACCATTTTTGCAGTTATGTGGCACCAGAATATGCTTGTACTGGGATGTTGACTGAGAAGAGCGATGTTTATAGTTTTGGAATACTAATCATGGAGCTTATTTCTGGTAGATCGCCCGTTGATTATAGCAGGCCACCTGGAGAGGTATACTAATTCTTTTTTTTCAAGCCTAATGCTATTTATTTATTTTTTCTCTTTTTCTTAGAGAAAAAAAATCTCAATTGGGAAATTGCTTATCATAGGTAAACTTGGTGGAATGGCTGAAGTCAATGGTGAGCAACAGAAGGTCAGAGGAAGTAATTGATCCCAAGTTGCCCGAAAAGCCGGCTTCCAAAGCGCTTAAACGAGCTCTCTTAATTGCTCTTAGATGTGTTGATCCCGACGCTCAGAAGAGGCCCAAAATGGGGCATGTGATCCACATGCTCGAGGCAGACGATCTATTACCTCGTGATGTATGTACTAAAACAGCTAAATTGTGAAGTACAAAAAAGATTTACAATCACAAGCATTTTAGAAAGTTACAGTCTTGATGTTAACTTTTATTTTTGTGTGTGTAGGAACGTCGGGTCAGGAGGGAATCATCTAGTTCCAACCGAGAACAACCACAAGGGAGCCATGATGCAACCAAAACCGAGAACTCAGACAGAAACAAAGGCGAAAGCCAACAAGGGAGATGAGTAGATGACAATGTTGTACAAAATTTAGGTCTTTTACTCAACGTATATAAGTTTTGCATTCAATTCAATTGGTTTCCCTTTCTTTTTGTGTAATTTTGCTCCCTTATAATAACTCAATACTCCAATATATATTGTTTTATTCAATTACACACTAGCAATATTTTGTTTTTGGTGGGTGCATGAGTGCATGTGCATCTTCTAGCTTGAGTAAGTATTTGCCCATGTACATTTCTTTCTCCACATATTGATGATTCAGTTGGAAAGATGGTTGACCCGAAAGCGACGTCGAGCGCCATCTCATCTCCAGCTAAGGCTAGTGAAGGTCAACATCAGATGCCAGCTCTGAAGTGTCTGATTAGAAGCTGTTCAGTATCGACGTGGGCCACGGGTCGGGCCAGGTATCCTTCTAAAACCAACTCATATATTGTCTTGCTGTGAGTGTATTTGTGGACCAGCTAAAAGAGCCATGAGATGATCTCAAAATCAGTGCCTGAAAGTGAAATGTCTGCATCTAATTTGATGCCAACTCTTAGCTCAGTGATTTCTTAGATCAGCCCAGAAAATAATTGAATTTTGTTGGTTTTTTAAAATTAAAATTTGCATTGGTTTGTAGATTTTTGTTGTGCAAGTGGGTTTGGGAAGAACTGTAAAGAAGCTGGCAATTGGCTAGAAATTGTGTCCTTGTCTTTGTGTTTAATGCCCAAAGCCAACAATGCAAGGTGTGGTGACCTCTGTTGTCTGTTGTGATTTTTTGGTTCTTGTTGATTTTTAGCTGTTTTGTAAAGTATAAGTCTAATAGTTTGTGGTTGTGAGACAACTCAAAAATACTTTCTTCCAATTTTTGCTAGATTTTAAATGTGCCACAAGCACCAGCCTCAATAAATTCAACAGTACAGGCTTTAGAGATAACAGACAACTCAAAAATACTGCTCTGCTCCTTTGCTTGATTGCTTCAATTAACCTTTTTTTATTGGATTACTTGTCCATTTTTTGTTACAAAATAAAGAAATTGAATAGCAATTTAGATTTTAAAATATTAACTCTATGTTTAATAGAACAAGTGGAGCATTAGTTGTACTAAAGGAGTGAAGCAAGAGATATGAATTGGTCATTGGTTTGATACATGCACACAAACCTTTCAATCGGGTCGGTCGGGTTGGGTTGGGTCATTTCGGGTTTGGGTTTTCGGGCGGATCGGGTCACCCCACCATGTCAAGAAATCGGATTTTTTTACAATTATTAAAATATCATTCTATTTAAATAATAATATATTATTTTTTATATATTTTAATAATAAATATATTATAATTTTCAAAATAAAATTTATATATATTATGAAATAGTGAAATATAACAAATTGGTCAACCCAATCGGGTTCGGGTCAATCGGGTCGGGTTTAAATTGGGTTCAGTTCAAATTTCCGAGTTGAAATCCAGAGATTTTCGGACGGATGAGGTCGGATCAACTTTTGACAAATTTACATGTACTACACCTTAAATTGTGATTTCTTATTGAAAAAAAAACAATCTAGTAAATGAACTTGTGAAAAGATAAGTAAAACTAAGGACAGTTTGTGAGATGTAGAGTTCATTGCATGTGAAATAAATGTAGGGAGATAAATGCATTCATAGAATAGAAGTGCTCTAGTGGATGACAGGAGAACAAGCATGTACAATTATTCATCTAGTGACTAGTATTCATCTGGTATTGAATTTGTACAGGAATCTTTAATCAATGGTATCTCCAATTCACAAATCACAAGTTTATTGTTTGGATTATTAAGTTGACATTTGAAGATCTGGATTTCTGACTAATTCGTAGGCCGAGCCCAGTAAGGAATGGCCCAAAAAGTATCACAATGAACTTGAGTTGCAAGATGTGACCTCTCCCGCATTGAGTTTCTCGGTTTGTGTTCTTGCTTGAACCGAGCCCTAATTATTAATAAAAAAACGGTTCTTTTGTAAGGTGTGACCTCTCCCACATCGAGTTTCTCGGTTTGTGTTCTTGCTTGAACCGAGCCCTAATTATATTAATAGAAAAACGGTTGTTCTGCAAGGTACGACCTCTCCCACATCAAGTTTCGTGGTTTGTGTTCTTGCTTGAACCGAACCCTAATTATTAATAGAAAAACGGTTGTTCTTCAAGGCGTGGCCTCTCCCACATTAAATTTCTCGATTTGTTTTCTTACTAATAGAAAATCGGTTGTTTTACAAGGTGAATGTGGCCCTCCTACATTGAGTTTCTCGATGTATTCTTGCTTGAATCAAACCCTAATTATTAATAGAAAAATAATTGTTCTGCAAGGTAAATGTGACCTCTCCCACATTGAGTTTCTCGATTTTTGTTCTTACTTGAATCAAACCCTAATAATCAATAATAAAAAAAAAATTGTTCATATGTCTCAAAAATTCCTATTTGGAAAAGTAAGTTAAATTTTATTTATTTAAGGTTATTTATATTTTTATAATTATTTTCTTCAGATTTTTTTTACCTTATACCTTACAATCATAGACTTGTAAAAAAAGATATAGAGCTTCGAAACAACTTATATGATCCCCTCAATAAAGGCCCAATGTGTTATATATTCTCGCAACTCTGTGTAAATGCCCAATGTGTTAAAGCATATATTCTCGCAACTTATCTCATCTAGTCTAGCCCTGCCTACAAATCCTGAAAGATTGTCGATCATAAAGCCTCCTTAAATCAGCACCTCCTTTCTCTCGAGCAGCAACAACAGTTGAGTTACGATAATTATCGGTGTTTATCAATTTATTTAGTATTTTAACTCAGGGGCAAATATATACTTTAACTCTAATTTAACGATATAATGGATGGAAAATGAGACAGTGGTTTAATGAAAATGAAATATAAAAAATGGAATGATTTATCGTAAAAAGTGAAATAAGAGATTTTTTTTGCAAATGGTCTAAAATAAGGGGTATTTTTGTGTAAAAAAAGAAATAAAAGGTGATTTTTTCAAATATCCTAAAATAAGAGGTGATATTTTGTATATTTTTTAAAACTTAATTTTCTTGTAGTAAAAGCATTTGACTTACGTGTGGAAAATAAAGAAGTTTCAAAAGTGAAAAGTCCCACGCACTTCAAATCCACTTTCCCCGGCCTCATCAAATTCACCTACGATTCTTCACAATCTCCCTCTTCTCCTTTCTCCCATCGTCGTCTGAGCTAGAAATGACGCCGGAGACTAGATCTGGACACGAAGGACTTCCAGGCGGAGGTGGCGGAGATCACGGAAGCAGCACTAGCGACACCAGAGGCGTGCTCACCCATGGCGGTCGGTACATACAGTACAATCTCTACGGCAACCTCTTCGAAGTTTCCAGAAAGTACGTCCCTCCTATACGCCCCGTCGGCCGTGGCGCTTCCGGAATCGTCTGGTCCGTACTCTCTCTTTTCTTCAATTTCGTGATCAATCGTGTGCTCTCCCGAATTGGCTGTAGCGATCTGAATTTTTATTTTCTCGTGTCTTCGATTTAGTATTGAAATTTGATGCTCGGTCGTTTTTTGTTCTTCATGCGTTTCGATTTTCAGTTCTCCGATTTAGGTTAGCTGAATTGCTTCAACAGGGAATAGTTGACGTGTGAAGAAGAAATTCTCTAGAATCGCTGCTTCGGCGGATGAAATTGTTAATCTCAGTTCGATTTGGTATTGAATCTCTAATTTCTTGATCAATCGTGCTCTCCGGAATTGGCTGTAGCAATCTGAGTTTTGATTTTGTCGTGTCTTCGATTCGGTATTGAAATTTGATGCTCGATCGTGTTTTTGTTGCTTCCTGCGTTTCAATTTTCAGTTCTCCGATTTATGTTAGCTGAATTGCTTCAACAGGGAATAGTTGACGTGAGAAGAAGAAATTCTCTAGAATCGCTGCTTCGGCGGATGAAATTGTTAATCTCAGTTCGATTTGGTATTGAAATTGACGTTCGATCGTTTTTTTTCCTTCCTTCGTTTCAGTTTACAGTTTTCCGATTTAGGTTTTCTGAATTGTTTCAACAGAGAATAGAAGAAATTCTCTAGAATCGCTGCTTTGGCAGATGAAATTGTTAATCTCAGTACATTTTGTGGTTTTTGTTAATCCAGTGCTGCCGTGAATTCAGAGACGAGAGAAGAAGTAGCGATTAAGAAAGTCAGTAATGCTTTTCACAATCGAATTGATGCTAAGAGGACTTTGCGTGAAATTAAGCTTATGCATCACCTGAATCATGAAAATGTAGGTTCCACTACACATATTTGATTCACTTCATCTGCTGCTGATGAATTTATTGAAAATTTAATGTCTCCTCGATTCAATACAGGTGATTGCTCTCAAAGATGTCATACGCCCCCCACAATTGGAGAGCTTCAACGATGTCTACATTGTTTATGAATTGATGGATACTGACCTTAACCACATAATTCAATCCGGTCAGCCGCTTGCTGATGATCATTGTCAGGTATAGCAACATGAACTTCTTTTGTTCATGTAGAATCTCAGATACTTTGGTTTTAGAGGTCACCTTTCTGAATCTGTGACAAATGCTTGCTTGATGCTGCTGTAGTTTTTTCTGTATCAATTGCTACGGGGTTTGAAGTACGTCCATTCTGCAAACGTGTTGCACCGTGATTTGAAACCAAGCAACTTACTGGTGAACGCAAATTGTGATCTAAAGATTGGGGATTTCGGTCTTGCAAGGACAACGTCTGAGACAGATATTATGACTGAGTATGTTGTCACTCGCTGGTACCGAGCTCCAGAGTTGCTCCTAAGTTGTTCAGAGTACACAGCTGCAATTGATATCTGGTCAGTTGGCTGCATTCTTGGAGAAATACTGATAAGAAAGCCTCTCTTCCCTGGCAGAGATTATGTTCATCAGCTGAGACTGGTCACTGAGGTAAAATCTCTGCTTATGACACCAATTTCCAATATGTTTACCTCATATGTCATCCATATTGTCATGAATGACATATTCTTAGCTTCCTAAGTATCTGGACATTTTTATTCAACCGCTTTCATATATTCGTAATGTTTTAGTATTGCAGAACTATGATAGCAGGCATCATATTAAAGTGAAAGACACTAACTAGTTAAGATCTTGCCATGCTTAAATCAAAGGCAGCTGGATATTTTTCAGTAGCCTAGTAGAATGATATTATAAGTAATTTTTTATAGGGTTTTGGTTTCTTAAAACAACATGCTTGATCTATGCCCTAAAGAAATACTGTTAAAAAATAAAGACCATTTGTATGCAAATTTCTATATTAGTCACTCTTTCTTTATCTTGGTGCCAGTTGGAATCTGTTGTAATTAAATAAAATTTGGAAGTACAGAGAATGCATAACTTGGTTTCTAGACTGGAGTCCTTGAATTGTTGTCTTAAACTTGGCATAAGCTAACAACAAGTCTTTTGTATGTTTATCATGAATTGAAAAGCTCATAGGTTCACCGGATGACTCTGACTTGGGCTTTCTAAGGAGTGACAATGCTCGAAGATACGTGAGACAGCTTCCCCAGTACCCAAGGCAACCATTTTCAGCGAGATTCCCTAATGCCTCGCCCTTGGCCGTAGATCTACTGGAGAGAATGCTTGTATTTGATCCAAATAGGCGGATAACCGGTAACAGTTATTACTCCATTAGCTATATTTAGGTCACTACTTAATACTCCATTCGTTCGCTAAAGATTGTCATTTTAGCCTTTGACATGTTATGGAATTTAATCATTAAGCTAAGACATCATAATTTTTTTACAAATTCTTAATTACCCACCTCATTTTAACCAATGAATAGAGAGAATTTGCATAGAACAAGCCTATAACTCATCAATAAATAACCAACAACTCTTAACAAAATTAAAAGGAATAAAATGACAATCTTTTTCAAAGTTGTACTAGTATTTATACTCTGCCTATAAGCTCTTACTGTCTCTAACATGCTTTTTAATCTTTTCTTAAACCTCTTGTAGTGAACGAAGCACTTTGCCATCCATACTTAGCAGCACTGCATGACTTAAACGAGGAACCCATTTGCCCTCAGACTTTCAGCGTCGATTTCGAGCAGCCATCCTTCACTGAGCAAACTATCAAGGAGCTCATTTGGAGAGAGTCCGTCAAGTTCAACCCAGATCCTTGAAAGAAGTACAATGTAAGTTTAATTGCCCTGGTTGTCATTGTTTCAATTGATAGAATATATGGCTTAGAAATTAAAGAGAATTATGATTGTGGATGTATTCAGCATCATGGATGTATTTAATTGTGAGTCCTTATAGAGACATTATAACAAATAAAGATGTGCACAAAAAAAAAGATTGTGGGTAGGTATTTAATTTTGAGCTATTGATCCACAAATAGGAAATTAACTTAACCTCTTTTTGGTCCTAGAATAAACTCGTTCAATCTATGAGCCATGGGTTTATGATGTATAAAACAATGTAAACACCATACAATATTTTATTATGAAAATATTTTTTGAATTTGGTATAAAACTAAACCATATATAGAGTTTGGTTGAAGTGAAACAAACTCCTATCCTGAAAATGAAACGAATGCACTTTTCCTATTTCGGAGTGCACTTTTTCGCATTTGCACTTTTCGTACTTTGTAGTGCACTTTTCGTATTTTTGTAGTACATTTTTCGGATTGCACTTTTCCTAATTAGTAGTGCACTTTTCAGTAACACCAAAAAGTTCCAATACAATGGGCTAATGAGTCCACAAATAGACTTATATAGTTATATAGCAACACACACACAAAAAAAAAAAAAACAGAGCCAGTTTATTTCATACTAACTTCTCCTACTTATACATGGAATATAGATTTAGGGTCTGTTTGGATCGCCAAGATAATGACATTATCTTGCATTATAATATATGTTTTAATGTAAGGGAAATCCAAACAGCCTCAATTATTTGATCATCTCTAAGTTGTAGCATTTCTCATGTACTCAACAAGCCCTCCAATGTAAAACACTTGATGCAACTTAACATCACCAAAAACATCAACAACACTCTTATCGGGCGCCCACGGCTCCTCCTCTCCTTCCTCTTCAACGCCCATGGCTCTCCTCAGCGCTCGAGCCACGTCCTCCCTGCTAAACGACCCGTCCTCTTCCCTCCTTTCAACCTCAACCGACAACTCCTTATCAACCAACAGCCTCGCGTTGAGCCCTTGCTCGAACATAAATGGCAACGCCACGAGCCTGTGCCCGTGTTGAAGGCTCTCGACAACCGAGCTCCATCCGCACTGGACCAGACACCCGCCAATCGACGGGTGGGCCAAGATCCTCTGTTGTGGGGCCCACCCGAAGCACACTCGCCCTACTACCTCGGAGGCTCGGTCCCTGAACCCCTGAGGTAAGGCGTGTTCTTCGTGATCGACCCAAGAGGGCTTTCGAAGCGCCCATAGGAAGGGCAACCGAGACAACTCCAAACCATAAGCTATCTCATGAACTTGTTCTTTTGTTAGTTTAACCTCGCTCCCGAATCCAACAAACACAACTGATTTTGAGCTACGTTCATCTAGCCATTTGAAAGCCTCACTCCAAGGATAATCTAGGGTTTGATCTTGTGCCTCGTTTGGTAATTGTTTTGGTGGTGGAAGTAAACCGGTTGGTATCACAGGCTTCTTGATTAAACTCTTGAACAAATCTATGTATTCGCCTTCAAGTTCATAGCAACTCCGAAAGGCCACGGCGTGACATCCTTCTAGCACCTATATTTAAAAGAGTTCAAAATTAAACAATAAATTAGTTTAGATATATGAACATATTCCTAATATAGAAAAATATTTGTTAGAACTAGTGAGTAGTGCGTTGGTATAAGTTTAGGTCAATTTGTCTTCGGGCATCTAGTCAAGCGGTTAAATTTTCAGAGGTAGTATTCAGAGATCTCTGTTCGACTCTCACGGACAGTCAAAGACAGACATAGGGGTGGGCTGGGGACTCACCCTAAAAAAAATAAAAAAATATTTAAAATAGCGTAGATTTAGTGAAATAAAAATAATAAATAAGATAAATTTAGTAGTAAATTAGTTAAATTAGGATAATTTAGCCCATCTAAAAAAAATTGGCAAAAATTAGCCCATCTTATTTTAAAACCCTGCGTCCGTCCCTGCAGGCAGTGCCCTTAAAAAAAGTTTAGGTCAATTCATTGGTTTATATAAATCTTCTAGTCCTTTCCTCTACTCTCTCGAGTATACATATTCTGATTTAATTTGAAAATAAATCGGTCAATTATATTGTACTACAATCTATATATTATTAACTTTATAACTGTCATGAATCAAAGAAAGCAATTTTATGTTGCATAAGAATTAATATCATTTCTTTTTTTGATCATTTCAACACACACCTTGAACATCCTTTCTGCATCGGTCACCCCGGTCGTGCCTCGTTCGTAGAGGCCGGCGTGAAATGCTTGCACCTCGAACTCACGAAAAGCCACTGACGACTCAAACGGGACCCACGAGGGCTTCACGGTCAGGCTCTGTGGGTCCCGCATCCCAATGCTTTTTTCCTCTCCACATACAATAATGTTCTTCTTTGACCCTGCAAAAGAAAGGGCGGCGGCAGGAAACACAGAAAAGAACATGAGAGAAGTTCCGTGAATCTTTGCTATGTTAATCGCCCAATAAGATGCAAAATCAATTATTATCCAATCAGGAGAATGATTAGCGATGATTCGCGAAAAGGGCTCTTCTAGAAGGTCATAGGCTAGCTTGAGATAATGGATTTGGTCAAATGCAAGGTCAACGGTTGCTTCTGCTTCTTCTGGCAATTCCTCGACTCTTGGCATAGGAATCTCCTCGTACTCGAGGAGATTTCTTATGGCATGAGGAATCTTAGGAAGCCTTTGGATGTTTTTGGGAGTCGTCACGTAGGTGACATGAACGCCGGATTTGGCTAAGGCTATGGAGAGATGGCGGAATGGGATCATGTGGCCAAAGGCCAGCCATGGAAGCATTACTACATGAAGAGGAGCTGCCATTTTTTTTTCATTTCAAGTTTAAGAGTTATGAGAAGAAACGACCAATTCTTTGCTAAAATATAGTATAGCTAGGTGATACGTATCAAATTTTAGGTAAAAATACATGCATAATAAAGATGGTTAGGTATTTTGATATTATGAATCCTCTTTGAAAAAGATAGGTTCATGTGATCGAATAGATAGAATGGGTTTGTGCAACAAAATTTAAGGTATTCTTAGATTGAAACTCATCACCATAAAGGAAATAAGAATAAAAACACATATACATTCACTAGACTATTTGGTCTATTGACAGATGAATATTTTTTTTAGATGGACACTAGTAGATTGAAGGTAGTAGCAAAATATAATTTGATTGTTGATAAATTTTAGTTTGTTTGGGTTCTTCTTCCAACCTGATTACTTTGAATTTGTAATTTAATTTAATATTTTAGGGTTTTGTGACTTTTGTTGGTGATTTGGTATATTTTGTGCTCTTAATTTAAATTTGCTATGCTAATTAGGTTGAATTTAACTATTAATTTGATATGATAGCCTGATTTTAGGATTAATTAAACCTTTGTTGTTGTCCACGAATTCACGATCGAGAGTTCGAGACCGCTGTTGTCCACTAGCTTGATTTTGGGATTAATTAAAACTATCAAGATTCAAGTGAGATATGGGTTGATTTTGAATTTTTGGTAAATTGTTAATTGTGCCCCTTCAATTTAGTTATGCGTCCGTCAATGATTTGGTACATACTATATGCATGTATTAGGTCTCTTTTAAGCCTCATCGGCTTCTTTGTTCGGTGTGTGTTGCTTGTCTATTTTGTTGTTCAGCTTTTCTTTTGATTTTGTCTTCTTATATCGGTTTGTCCGACTACTGAGTTTCGTCTAAACCTCTCTCGGTCATTTAGACTTGACGGATACTTCGAATTCTTTCCTTATATAAAAAAATTCTTCACTTAAATGGACCGTGGTAATTTGCATATTGAGCTGAACTTTAAGAGACTCGGCCCAACATTTAGATTCGTAATGCACGCGATTCTATGCGGCCCAATTTTTGGTTCATTGGGTAGCACCGTAGCACCACACACTCAACTTGTTTCACTTTTTATATAAAAGTCCTTTCTACTCAAAACTTACTTTTAATACTTTTAAAATCCGTATAACTTTCTTTACTTTTTATATTTTTCAAGACACTAAAAATCAATTTTCATCCAAAAATCACTTTCTACTCAAAGTGAAACAAGGCCAGTCCACAATAGGTCGTTCTCTTCGTCGTCCTCAACCTCGTAATCGGCACCATCGCACTTCGCCACATCAGCGAAGAGGAGTTTAATAGGTCCAAATTATTAAGTTTAAGTGTTCAATAGGTCCAAACTAAAAATGAGGTTTTTAAGTGACAAATTCGCACAAGTAAGGAGGTTGTATATGTGTTAATACTTTACAAAATAAAGAATAGAATTGGCATGTCCATCGTGAATCAGCTGTTTGATATATCCATCAAGTACAGTATCCTCTCATATCGACTTTTTCACTGACACATGGCAACTACACAGACGGCAGATAATATGGGACCACATTCATTTGGATTTGGCAAGAAAAATAAATACTTTGTCTGATAATTACTAAAATACATTTACTTAATTTGTTTTACAAATATTATTCTTAACTAAAGTCACTTTTTATTAAGTGTTTGTTGCAATTTATCTTATCAATGTAGTTTAATTAATACTCGTTTTTTACGATTTAATTAATCAACCAATGGCAATTTGGCCAACTAATATAAAATTGCATTCAACAATGACTAATGACTATAGGTGACACAATTTAGTGATGTTATATGAGTTTTTTTTTTAATTACAAATATTTTAAATAATTGTGTTTAAAATACACTATATTAATATAATGCTTGTGAAAAATAACCCAAAAAATAATATATCTATCTATCTATATATATGAAATGAATAAAATGTTGACACCTAGATTAACATGTGTATAAAATGAATAAAAATAACACATTATTTTAACTAGTCCTGAAAAAGCTATATATTGACATGTATATGAAATGAATGAAATATTGACACGTAGATAAAAAGACTTCTTCTCGAGTGTATATATAGATACATAAATTGTTCATATTTTCAAAGTTTTGTAGGAAATTTTTACCCTATGGGCTAGAGATTGCAAATGTATATTTTTATTTAAGGAGATAATACTTTTTTGAACTTATTTTTGTTGAAATTTTAGATGAAAGAAATATTTTATTAAACAGAAAACCAAAGCGCCTTCCACAATAAATCATAATACAAACAACAACTTTTTTCAAGTGTCTCGGAATGGATTCAAAACAATCTGATTAGATTTCGCTCCTCCAACTAGACAGCTAGTCACAATTTAGGATACATTTGGTGGTCGACAACTGCTAGTTATAAAAAAGTTAAGTTTCATTATTGTGAATTTGGAAATTTATTCAATCATCTAATAAATAGGTAATGAGAACTTCCCCTGATTTTGTGAGTTGTAGATGGATTTCATGTACTATGCTTTGACAAAATGTTAATTCAGGGTTGAGTTTTGTGGTAGCAGGGGTATAGATGTTAATTCAGGGTTGAGTTTTGACAAAATGTTAAAGTTCCAACTTATATCCAAGCTTATATGTCTTTACTAAATGATATTGTAATGAATATTCCAAATATTGAATCTAATTTACTTTAAGGTTAATGTTTTTGTTCACTTTTTGACATTATGTCATCATGGAAAGACATTATTTATTCTTTGTTGTCTTTTTTTTTAGGTTGTTGGGTTTTGAAAAAAAAAATGGGTTATGGATTGGATAGAGTTACCATAAAGAAAAAATGAAATAAAAATACTTACTTTATAACGGTAAATAGTTATCTTTAATTTAGCGAGATACTTAACTTTTTTGTAAAGAGGGGTGAACAGATAATCTTGCTTAAATCCAACGAACTATTGCAAGCTTAAAGTTCAAATAATCAAATGTAAAGAAAAATTTCGACTTGAATGTAAGAGGTCATTTTCGTATGTCGAGACTCGTTTAATCTCTCATCATTCATCAACATGTGCATCCCTGAAATTGTTAATGAGCCTGCAAACTCCAGTTTAGCCTTAACAAGAAGCCTGCAAGTTTCAATCAAGATTTTTTATGATGCTCGTTGTTATGACCTAGATCTACTTGAGCTCACTTCGATTATTCGAAAATAGTTTAAAAAACTTTGAAAGATAAACGTAAAAAGAAGACACAAGGTTTGTTGACGCAGTTCGGACAAAGTCCTACTCTACGAGGTATTAAGATAGGACACTCACCCAATCCACTAGGCACTAGAGGCCATAAACACATACACAGTTACAAGTAAGCACACATACAAGTGACAAAAGCCATAAATTAGAGAAAGAACAAGAGGCAAGCACAAAGCAACAAGAACGTATACTGGATTATGTAAGCTCCAGTTAGCTCAAGCCACAAAGGCCCTGATCTCCCTCATCTCTCTTTATTTATCTCTTTTCTCTCTCTTATATATGGTCTCACCATCTCTCCGGGAAGCACAGTGGAATTGCCGAGCTCGAGAGCATCTAACCCTAGGAAACTAGAGCGTCGTAGAGAAAAGAGCAAGACAAGGCTCTAAGGTTTAGTCCTTAAGCTTATAAAGGATCCCAAAGCCAAAATGACGTCGTTCGCATTCAAACGCGTCTCAATAACTCAAACGTTGCGTTTGGATTAATGAGATCGTCGAGGTGGATCATACTTGAGGATGCCCAAGTTCACAGATAGGCCCAATAAGACATCGATCAGACTCATGCCTTAAGTCACATATACCACAACTCAAGATCAAGAGCCATACTTGACCTATGGCTAGGTCAAATGACTCAAGTCATGATCATGGTTCGGTGTGGGTGGTTTGATGGCATTTCAAGCACGAGCTATTACCCCCATGGGCGAAGGCAATATATGCCCTCAATTTTAAAAACTATATATATATATAAAATATTAGGTTATTTGTTAAAAACTAGTCCATTTAACTATAAATACTGTCATAAAAATCTTCGCCTAGTCCTTATAGGCCCCTGCCTAGACGCTGGAAGGTACTAGTCTACCTAGACGCTGGAAGCCTGGAAGGTACTAGCCTACCTAGAAAACCGTTTAGTCCGTCTAGGTCGCCTAGGTGGTAGGCGTGCGGTTCCTCTTCGTCTAGGGTCCGCCTAGCATTTTTTAAAAAAACTATACTTTCGTCAATAATACTAATGAGTTGTGTGTAGTATGTATCTAAGGGCATGTTTGATATCCATATCAGGATATCAAATATGTGTATAGATATGACTGATATATATATATATATCTGGTGTTTGATATATTTTGATATCGATATTAAACAAATATCATTGTTTGATATATATATCAATATCAGAGTGATATTAGGTCAAATATCATATTGTTATTTTGATATAACCTGAAAATTTAGTATATCAAATATATCACTCATACTTATACAAATATTCGATATCTTTAAATCACTCATATTTTAATATCATACGATATAGCGATATTAATATCTGATATTTTATATCTTAGATGTAAATACCAAACGAGCCCTAATCAATATCCGATTACATGAATTTAAATCGATGGTGCGAGAGCCATATAGCAGCATGTGATCCTGTGCATTTCAGCCCACCCAAACATAAAAAAGCCCACTAAATCTCAGCCGTCAAAGTCAAACCACGATGATGACTCGATGACCCGTTACCCTACAAAAGGCGCAAGATTGACAGCCGAAATGATATTTAAAAAAATAAATTAAAATAACTAAGCCGAAAAAAAAAACTTCTACTTTCCTACCACTACAATTTGTTCTGAAAATCTAGATATAATGCAGTAAATACATGAAAATAAAAAAAGGAAAATCAAAACAAAAACCCAAATGACCATTCTAACCTCGTAGCAGCTTTTTCTAGCAAGAGCCGGAACAAACCCGAACACCCTGTGTGGATGGAATGTAATAACAAAGCCAGATGAAGGTCAAAATCGGTATTCTCTAGGTTGTTGAGAGGCAATATATATACGAGTTTCTACCAAGGAAAAAAAATTAACTCTGAAAAAAAGAGAAAGTGCTAAATCGAGGGTTTGCGAGATCTGCAACACTCGTACCAGCTGAGAGAGAAAGAGGAAGAAGAAGAAATCGATCCGAGCAGAGAAATCGCCAAAACGATGCGTATTAGGAAGAACAAGAAGCTAACGGCGAGCATGATATGGAGCACGGCAGCTTCGTCGTCGTCGCCGAACCCGCCGGTGGAGCTCCTGCAGGCGCACGTTTGTGTGGTGAACCGCTCGCCGTGGGACATCGATTCTCCCCCTTCGCCGCCGCCTCCGCCGCCCGATAATCGCCGCCGCCACTTCCAGGTAAGCTCGCTCCCGCTTTCTCTCTCCATTTCTATCCCCCCGATGATTTTAATTTCTAGTTTCTCGCCTCAGATCTAGCTGCTCGAAATCGGAAATTTCACTCGCATTTCGGTTTTCGTTAATCTAGGGTTTGTTCTTCCGCCATCGCTCGGTTTATCCTCCCTTTTTGAATTGTTCTCTCCTCGCCAAGTTAGGGTTTCGCAATCCGCGATTAATTTCCAATTCGATAGTCGGTCGTCGTTGTATTGCCGCTAAATCTCTCATACGACGTCGTTTCGCTGTGTATTTTTTTTTTTTCATTTTGCTTCTCTCCTCTTCAGGCAATCGAAAGAGACGACAACGATAATAGCTTCGGTATCTTCAATGGAGACGATTCTCTCACTCCTGATTATAGGTACTCACCCCCGCGCCATTTCTAACCCTAATTCCCATTTTAATTTCGCGCAACCTCAAATTAGGTTATGTATATATATATTTTTCTCTCTCCATAAATTATCGAACACGAAACCTACTAGAATGTTCGTTTGCTTGCTGTTGTTACTAGTAATCGTAGCATTGATTCGATGAAGACATCGATTATCATCCCGCACTCGGTCGAATCAGTCGGCGTCGTTCAAAATTCGGAAAATGTGGCGGCCGCGCATCCGCCTCCGAAGCGGAGGCCGGGGCGGCCGAGGAAGGTCCCAGTGGCACAGGCGGCGGCGCCGCCTGTCACGCCTCGGTCGATTACTCCTTCGAACCCCGAGTTTTACTACTACTCGGGGTTCGGGCCGAGTTGGGGGAAAAGGCGAGGCGGAGACGACGGTGACGATAGTAAGAGGAATGTTGCAACGAAGGCTGTTAATTATAGTGGTGGCTCGTCGTCGTCTTGCTCGAGATCGATGATTGAGGAGACTGATGATGAATTGGACTTCATTGATGACGACGACGAAGACAATGACGACGATGATAGTGGAAGGAAGCGGATTCGGAAGCCGGTGAAGGCGAGATCGTTGAAATCTCTGATCATGTGAGTTTACTGAATTGATCGAACTAGTTTAGTTTGTTTCATCGTGTTTGTGATCTCAATTCTCAAGTGTTGTAGTTTTTTCTTTCTTTCTTTTGTGATAGGGCAGCATTAGATTCGTAGATTAAAAGTGTAATCTTGTATCTGGCTTTGCTGTCTAGGTTTGAAAACAAGAATCTGAATTAATTACGAGTTTATGAAGTGTACGGTGAGTTTTATCGTGTTGAAAAAAATATATATGTGGGGGTGTATCGTGAGGAACGATAGCTGTGGTGTTTCTGTAATATTCCATGTTTTGGAAGGGCATGTGTGGGATATTTAAGTGGATAACGGTGCGTCGTCGTTTTGATTGGCTTTTCCACCAAACGATTCGCGCTTCTCTTTAAGGCTCGTTTGGATTATTATTACAATGTTATCTTGTAATCTTGTATTATAATGTGAAATATAATATAAATCCTACGTATAAACTTGCATTATAATATAAGATTATATATTTTGAATGGTAATTTAAATATGCCCCTATTTTCTTATTTGTTTACGAAAAAAACTACTTTTTAGTCATGTTAGAATCACAATTTGCTTCGAATTCACTTTACGTTCTTTCACCGAAAAAACTTGTTTTATGTTGTTAAGTAAAAAATTGAGTGTAAAATACATTGGCAAACAATACACAATCCCATAATTTTCCATAAATTAGGCCGTGTAATTAATATAAGAATTTTTTTTATAATATGCTCTAAAAATATATAATAAAACTACTTGATTTATAAACTAAATTTTAAAAATCGAAATAAGAATAGTAAAAATATTTGTAAAAAAGATGGCAACAAGAAACAAATTTGAAATTGCTAGAACGAAGATTCGAATCTTAAAGAGATTGAGGTAATTAATTATACAACTTCCAAAGACGTGTATGACGATCGCACGTAATGCATAGCGTAGATCAAGACTTGATTAATAAATTTGTTGCGTTTGAGACAAGTAACTAAGTAAATCGATCGTTAAATGGACGTACTTAGTTAATACGTATATACTATATACGTCATAATGTTTCGAAAATAGTACGATAAAGTTGCATCTTTAAGTATCTTTTGCCTACTAAAACTGTTTGACAAATTTGACCTCATCACTTCAGCAGTGTAGAAGATAAAAAGTGTACAAGATAAAAGTTTGTCAAATCTCTATCCAAACAAATTCTATTTTTCGTGATCACAAAATTATTTATTTATAAGATTTTCTAACCTATGTTCTGAGAATATACAATATAAACTTCCTATTTTCTAAAAAAATATTATTTTTATTAGGAATTTAAAAAAAAATTCCGATAGATTTACGCATGTCATTTTAGAGTTTTAGTTTTTAAAATCGAGAAGCTTGCCCTCTGCCACTAGGACATTGGTTAAAAAGATCGTTTATTCACCAGCTCCCACGCATCAACTGACATGGCTTCGCCCCTTGCAAGGCTGGATTGCTCTCAATACTGATGCGATCTCACAAGGGAACCAAGGGAGTTTGGGTGGTGGTGGAATTTTTCGCCGTACTGACGGATCTTTTGTCCATACTTATACTTTCTCTATTGGTCTATGTGATGCAACCAACGCCGAGTTGTGGGCAATCTTCAAAGTTTTGACTTTTGCTAAGCAACTAGAGAGATCCAACGCCTAGCCTTACAAACTATATAGTTGATCGCTTTCGATCAGCTCTTGGAGGCTTCATTGGGTTCAATAAGAACTTCTACTTAGCCAAGAGATGTCGAGACCTTATTGCGGATTCAAGCTGGGAGGTTAAGCTTATTATTGAGGGTTATCCCACATGGGAAACTTGAGACTAAGAAAGCCTAGTATATAACCCAATGAGCTACTCCACCCATTGCCATATGGTTTTGGGTTGGAACCTCATTGGGCTTGTATGCTAGGCTCGTACACGTACGACCCCCAGATTCTCGGCCTACCGGACTTTATCATGGTATCAGAGCAGGTTGCGGTGTGGATTCTTTCGTGGAGTCTTCGGGTTTGCTGGCTAAGGAGCGACCGATCCCAAAAGTGGCGGTTTGCGAGCCTTGAGGGATTGATTCGGACTTGTCGACCTTATGAGAGCACATTCAAGCAGCCCGTCCAATAAAGGAGCGACTGATCCAAATATGACGGTTCGCAAGCCTTGAGGGGTTCTGTCCAAGTGTCAACTGGCTCAGGCAGTTGCACTTGAGGGGGCGTGTTGAGGGTTATCCCACATGGGAAACTTGAGACTAAGAAAGCCTAGTATATAATCCAATGAGCTACTCCACCCATTGCCATATGGTTTTGAGTTGGAACCTCATTGGACTTGTATGCTAGGCCCGTACACGCACGACCCCCAGATTCTCGACCCACCGGACTTTATCACTTATCCATATCTCTTACATGGCAAATAAAGTAGCCGATGCCCTTACTAATTACTTGTTGTTAAATTCCTTCTTATATTTCTCAGTTTGTTAAACGATAATGTGACCCCTCATGGGATGTTTTTTCTAATGAATTAATTATATATCCGCGGGAGCTCTGCTACGTTTCCTAATAAAAAAACATTTAAATCCTATAAAAATTCATAAAAAAATATTTCTAAATTAATATTTTTTTATTAGGTAAGAGTTAGGATGCTCACCCCCTCAGGGTGAGCGCCCTAGCGCATCCTTGCGGATGAGAACTTGAAGTTCTGGATGATTTCGAATAGTGTCTAGAGGGAGACTGTGGCTCAATCTCGCAATTTTATCAGCCACAACATTGGAACCTCTAGGTACATGTGAAATTCGAACCGACTGAAACCCTAAGAGGGTTACCAAAATGTCAGCCATAATAATCTCAATTTCCCATGGACAGTTTTTCCCACCCTGAGCTGCTTTTATCACTTGTATGTTGTCCCCTTCAATTTCTATATAATTATAGTGTTTTTGCTTTGCTAATCTTATGCCATCTCTGAGCGCAAGTGCTTCTGCCTTAAGTGTCGATATTTTTCCATATTTGTTTCCCATTAATTCCAAAACCTCACCCTTATGATTCCTTAGAACTGCTCCTCCACTTGCTTGTCCATCCTGTAATCTCGATCCATCAAAATTGCATTTTATTGTTCCTTGTTGGGGTTTTTTCCATACTCCATGTTTTCCTTTTTTCCTTTGTGTTGAGTATATTTTTGTAGTTGCATGTTCTTCATCTTCATTCCACTGTTTTGCTCTTTTCCACTGTTCCAATTGTGTCCTAATGTACAATGGTAGATCTTGGATAAAGTCATTCGGCGTTTGTTGGAAAGTCAACTTGTTTCTTTGATGCCAAATACTCCACCAAGAAATTGCCAAAACAATGAATTCTTTTTCTCCTAGTTGATTAAACAGATCTGTTAAGACATTCTTTAGGGCTTTGTTATGTGTATTATATTTTCGTAAGGATTGTTCTACATTTATGCTAATTTTCTTAATCATGCATAACGTATGTGGACATTCCATAAGAAGATGTATGCAATCCTCATCCATATAATTACACATAATGCATCCCCCGACCGTTGGTACATTTTTTTCCCTTAACCTAGTTTTGTGGGCAAACCATTCATACTTATTTTCCAAAGAAAGTTTTTCACTTTCGGTATTGTGTCCAACTTCCATATCCAGTTTATTGTACTTGGTTCTTGGTGTGATACTTGAGTGATCAAGTTGATTGCTGAATGTGTCGAAAACCATCCGTTTTTGCTTGGTGCCCAATATAATCTATCTTGAATATTGTTATCCGGAATCGGAATTGATGTTATCATTTCCACTTGTTCATTTGGTAGGCTTTGTGTTAGTGCATTGACATTCCATTTCTTATCTTGTGTTATAAATTCCGCCACTTTTGTCTCTTCATTTATATTAGATGGGTCGTTTGCATATTGTTTTAGTGGTCTTTCTAGAACCCAATTATCCTCCCAAAATTTAATTGTTTGTCCATCTCCAATTTGCCAAATAAGTCCTCTCCTGAACTCTGTTCGCAGACTTATTAGTTTTTTCCATTGCCATGATGTGTTTGCCTTCACTGTATGAAAAGAAAGTGTCATTCTTTATATATTTTTCTTTAACTACCCTAACCCAAATGTTTTGTGGCTCAGCAAGGATTTTCCATAACAATTTCATCTGCAATACTTTGTTCATGTGTTCCGTTTTTCTTAATCCTAACCCTCCATGTGTCTTAGGTTTGCAAATTTTATCCCATCCTATTAAAGGTTTGTAACTTTGGTCCTTATTCCAGAAAAAAGTCATGTTAATTCTATGTAGTTCTTCATGATTTTTCTTTGGGAGCATGAAGCTTTGCATGATATAATTCGGCTTTGTAGCTAGATTTGACCTTATAAGAATCTAAATTAATATTTAATTCCTAATCAAACATTTTCTAAATTAAAATCCTAAGGAATTTTTCCAATTTTTTTTGGTAATAAGTTTTCCATATTTTTAGTAAGATAGAAAAAAGAAAAGAAAAAGGGGAATTATTTAAACCGTAGGATCACTCTTTTTAATACAATAAAGTGAAATCCTGATAAATCCAACGGCTAGGAATCAAGATTCATTGACACGTCACCACTAAACGACGATTTATAGCACGCGCTCGTTCCATTTGGCGCCGATTGTCAGAAGCCCCTTTTCCCCGCGGAACGCCATAGCCGGACCTTCAAACCATGAAAGAATCCAATGAATACGTGCTAGAGTCTAGAGAAGGTTACATGTGTGAAGAATCGATTCGATTTGCAACAATCTTTGACGAGTTCGTACGACGTCGATCGATTTCGCATCAATTTTCTGCTCGACTTAGGGTTTGTGCAAATACTTGCTGTATTTAGACATTTCTGTTCTTCGTCTTCGTCGATTTCTCAATCTGAGTATGAATTGAGTCTCGATTGCAGAGTTCCGCACTCATCTGATTATTAATTTCATTGTTAATTGATTTTGTTGTTAAATTATTGAGTTTTTGCGGGAACTTGTGCGGTAGGATTTCAATTAGAATTTTGTATTGATATTTTAATCGCCTAGTTAATTGGATTGTCAGCCTTTTCCTCGTTCCCTGAGTTTGTGTGGCCATGGAAAAGCTTGATCCTCATATTCTTTAGTATTTAAATTCTGGTGATTCGTGCTGGTTAGTTCATACTCTATGTTCGTACTTGATTGTGTGTTGATAGCTCCTGAATTTGCTAAAATATTGTTTTAAATGCATCCACAATATGATTCTTGTTTCTGTAACCATTATCAAATTAAACTGATGTCATCCAATCCTTTTCTACAAAATCCAGCTTCATCTGTTGAATAATTGTACAGACAGAAACATTATTCAGTTCTATGCTCATCATGTGTGTGAAGAAAATGCTGATTCCAGCAAATTTCTGCTTCATTTCTTGATCCTTACAAATGCAGGTGAGCAACAGATTTCTAGTGTTTAGTCAATCTTCTATCACTGAACTACTCAGCGAATGGCAGATGGCGGATTTCTCTCTATAATTCTTCCTGATGGTCCACAGAATCTCTGCACAGCGTTGCATACTCGGCCGAGTCTCTCTCTGTGGCACCAAACACTGCAATGCAAGTTCAAGGATCCTCTCAAGCGCCCAATTATTCGCACTGTTCTTCTCAAGCACTGGATCCAGAACCGAAATCGCTTTCCCATCCATCAACTTCTTGATAGCCTGCATTGCCAAATAATTCAACTATGTTACACGGAAACAGGAAACGGAAATGACACAGACACGGGTTTCTTTTAAGTGTTGAAATATCCATCCCAGTATCCCACATCTGAAACTTGGGACTTAAATGGACAAGTATATAACTCAGCGGATTACTCCTCCTATTGCCAATTGGTTTTAGGATGGAACCCCGCTGGGCTAATATTAAGCCCTACCCATTTTGCAGTGACGCGCTCTTTGAACTCGCGCCTAGATTGAATGGGCCGCCTTCCCGAGAAAAGCTCAATCAGCAATACACCAAAGGAGTAGACATCACTCTTATCAGTGAGTTGCCTGGTTTTGATGTATTGTGGGTCTAAGTATCCAGCTGTGCCTTTTACTTGGGTTGATACATGAGTGACGCCAGAGTCTCTATCGGCTGCTAGCCTTGCAAAGCCAAAGTCGGCCACTTTGACTCTGCAAGTGTCTGTGAGAAGTATGTTGGATGACTTGATGTCCCTGTGTATAATGGGATGATCTGTCCACACATTCAACACAGTGTTATTGATCAGTAGGTAAATTAGCTTAGCTTTTTTTGTTCTTTTAAAGGAAATTCAGGATTTGAAACCTGTGTAGGTGTGAAGATAAGTTATGGCATGTGCAAGATCAATTGCAACTTCAAGCCTCACTGAGAAGTCAAGAAGATTGCCTCTTTTACCTGCAAAAATCAGTGCACAGATCACTTAGGTAAACATATCGTTTCCATAATTTTACACTAGGAAATGAGTTTCTGGGTAACATAGCTTATGTCGAACTATTGTTACCTTTTTCGGCTACAACTAGTTAAGGGCCTGTTTGGTTCTATACCTATGATATATGGAATCGGGTTAGGTATGGCCTATCCCTCAAAATGCATATGATCTCATACCTTATTTTTTTAGATGGGTATGAGTGAAACCTATTCTAACCCGATTCCTTGGTTCCAACTTCCAACTCAATTCTTGGTATATAAACAAACGGGCCCTCAAATACTTGTACATCCAAACACACCCTAAGTTGATATAATCGCAATCACTCACCATCCAAGTGTTCTCTAAGGCTTCCATTGGGAACGTACTCGACGACAAGGATCCTTTCATCGCCTTCCTCCAAGAAACCGAGGAGCTGGACCAAACTCAAGTGCTTCACTTGGGCGAGTGTCTCGATCTCGCGCTGGAACTCGATACCCATGTGATCATCATATGCAACCTACATACAAACACCAAGCAAAGTAAGTTATCACATCCATTGATCTAACTTTTGAAGTCTTTTATAAAGAAAACAATGCTTGATTTCTATTAAACCTTCTTAGCGCGCTTGATTGCTACTAATGTGCCATCATCAAGGGTTCCCTTGTAAACTGTACCAAATCCACCCTGTCCAATTTTGAGAGATGGAGAGAAGTTCATTGTGGCCTTGTTGATTTGTTCCATGGTGAATGTTCTGTCACAACCTTGCTCTTCTGGTTGTGTTGAATTGTATGAGTGTGTAGATCTGTCACGAACTCCACCAACAGAGCCACTTGCACTAGCAGGCGTTCCATATGAAACTGAGGAATCAAAACCATTTTGCATTCTATAATCAATTTCATGATTATAACTAATAATATATTACTACTTGCATTTTGTTTAGAGTATATGAACATGAATGTCTAGAAAAAGAGAAAAATAGGAAACAAGAACGAATTTTGTAGCTGTTAGATTCCAGGGACCGAAATAAACGGTGATGTGGCAGGGTTTTTTACCATTTCGTATATAAGGTCCGGATCCACCTTTTAACTCAAAAGCTTCAAGTCTATGGGTAGAGTTCCCCGTATATATTGGTGGGTATTTGCCCCTTTTTTGTCGATGTGGGAATCCAACACGAATCGCCCTTTTCACGAAATATTATCCTAATACAATTATAATTCTATCTGATTGGATAGTACTTTCTAATTTTAACTCATCTAGAACAATCAAAATCATCAACACTTTACCAGACGCGGGTTTGGTTTGATGTGAATCAAACGAATTCTCGGAGATTGGTTCGTAGTTCGGCGGAACCAAGCAAGCTACGAAAGCTTTGACAGCGGATTTGGCGGTGAAGTAGATGGCGGTGTTGGCACGGAAGGAAGGTCTCTTTGAGGGGGAGGAGGAAGAGGAGTAGGAGTAGGCGGAGTCTGGTGAGCCAGAGACAACTGTCTCTGTTGTCTCCGGCTCCAGATGATCTTCGGAGATCCAATACCGACGGTTGGCAGGGCGAGGAGGCAAGCGGAGAATTTGCTTCTTCATGATATGGAGTTATTGAAAGAGGATGAGAAGTGTAAAGGGATTGGATGAGCTTGTGGAGATGGAAAATGTAGGGCATTGTTATGAAAAGGGAGATGAAGACAAGAAGACCAAGACTTCTCTTAGTTGCCCTCTAAAAAAAGGTGTTTGAATGGGTGGACCCATGTCTTCTTTTTTATGATCTTTGTCTTTCACTCATGCACATAGTGCATCCATCAATCAAGTGTTGTTAGAGTAATTTTTAGATATTATTGGAGTGTTGGAAGTTTGTGTATGCAACACAATTGGTGAAAAAACTATTGGCCACTTGTAAAATTGTAGATTTGAGATATTTATTTGACAACTTTGACAAGTAGACAAATTGTGGTACAAAGTAAATTTTATTGAAGTTGAGCCTAATTGATTCTTCTAGAGAGTAGAGACCCTCGATAACCAATTCTAGCATAAATCGTCAAGGATCCAATAAGTTCCACGTTGATTCTTTCAAACACGTTGATTGGGTGAATACGTTCATACCGACTACGATGTAAATGTCGTACATAAAAACTAACAGTTTACCTCGTCAATCCTAAAAAATGATTCAATTTATCCTGCGAACTATTTGTGTTAATGGATTAGTTCGATTCAAAATTTTAAGATAATGGATATCACCCCCCAAAAAAGATTCATAAATGATTGTTAATGGAATTGAAATTAACAAATTTTGAGGAGTTAATATTAATTTATGCCTAATTACTCCGTGTATAGTTTCTCGAGCCATATTTTCTAGAATTATAGCCTATTCAAATAGATCTTGTAAGAGATCGATCCGCCACATAACAAATACGTTAATTTATTTCTCAAATGATTTGTATTGTCAAGTCTACCCATTCCAAATTACATTCCAATGAAACAGTTTCAAGCTACCAATATATCTCACAGTAACAAAAAATGTAGTACTTCGTATTGTTTTGACTTTTGAGGTATATAATGATTCAATCTATAATTCATATTTGGTCGATAAATTCTTCTTAATTAGCATCTTTGCTGAATGAATTTAATTGGAGGATTAATGCATTATCATATTTAATTATGTTTGGCCAATATTAAGTCATATTGACCACTAATTCATTATGATATGCAAGTTGTTATTCATTGCCTTGCTCGTGGACTTGTGGTTGATTTATGAACTCGGATCCTCTTCTAAGTTGGGTCACTTTTTCTTCTTATCTTTGTAATGGAATCTTTTATGAATTTGGTAGCATGTAGCTTTCTTTCTAGTGAGCCCACTTTGTGCATGCAGCCTACGTTATGGTATGGGATTTCCTGCCACTTTATGACTTTTTCTAACGTGTTATGTTATATTACTAGGAATATTCTAGAGTTACGTTATTATAATTGCATATTTTAACAGTGAAAACAATTTTATAAAAATTACTTCATGGTTCTGTTTGTTAAAACTTGTAGTAGTAGATAATTGTAGATGTAGTGGTAGTAGTAACGGTTAACGGAACGGTTGAAAGTAATATTCCAATGAATATAAGACGTTAATGTGTGTTCAGTTAAAATAGTTTTGGGTTTATCTTATACTTATAAAATGACGAAATAAGACATGATTTATTAAAAAATTCATTATTTTTCATTTTTTGGGTCGAGGGAGGTTATGGGAAAGAAATCTCAAACGCTAGTTCAAATTTCAAAAGACTTTCTAGAGTAGCGGTAAAAAAATCAAATGACTGAACGCTACAAATACCTTTACTGTTGATTATATCAAATATCGTTTGAAAAAAATCAGGAGTGTGTCATAAAATTCCCTACAAATTTAAAATATATGTCTAGAAGGACAACTCTTATGTTTGTTTTTAAAGAAAAAGTTCGGAAATCACTAATAAAACTGACAAATTTTCTATAAAAGAAATCATAAAAATCCCTACAAAATGTAAAATAGATCAGGAGAGTGTCATAATAAAAAAAATACAAAGGACAATGTTAAAAAGAATCCTAAGAACTAAAGTCCTAATCATTAAAAATTACTGTATCAATTTTAGCATTATGTATAGTGGTTTCAGTTACACATTATTATATTATGTGCAAGGAAACATTCCAAAAAAAAAACAAAACTTCTAGGCATAGTTGAGGAAACTAACCTAAAATTTCAAAGTTTTGGTAAATAGCTTAAACTATGAATTGTGTTTAGAGATGAAAATGAACCAGATTATAAATAAATGACCCAATACCATCATTATGTCCATGAGGTAAATGTTCTATCCAACCCTTCCATCACCCATAAAAATCATCATTTGTCAATCATTTGTTCATCACCTATCGAGTTTTTACCTATCGGATTTTCAGGTAGATTAGGTGAAATAATCGGGTATTCTTTTTTACTTCCTTTTTTTTGTCTAACACATCAAAACACGTATAAAAGTTATTTTACACTATAAAAATAGTTGTGTAATACATAAAAATTACAAAAACAAGTACAAAGATAAACCATTATCTAAAATCCAATATAATAAAATATAATAAGTAGTTTAAAGTTATAAAATATTCTATACAAATTCAATACATTAAAACAAAATAAGGATTAAAGTCGAGTGTATATACAATTAATAAGTGGATAAAACAAGTCGCGTTGGTGATGGTTCCGGTGTGGGTGAAATGACCCTTCACCCACATCCGACCCACCAATTATTTAGTTCATCCATCGCCTGTCTTAGATTAAATATTCATTCATATATTTGAATCGGATATACGGATAAATTCAGTATCCATGAATAATTTCCATTCTTAATTATGGTGTGTTTTGTATGTAGCTCGTTTATGGCCCGAATAGGGACACGAACAAATATTCAATTTATAATAATAATATTTTTCTTCAAAAATTCGTAAATATGTTACCTACCTATATATTTGGTGATGGTACTTTTTCTTTTGATAGGATAAAGGTTATGGTGACTACAAGTATTACTTAAGTTTACTTAGAACATCCATTAAAGAAGTCATAGAGAAAAGGACAAATCATCACATGTGAGATTCGAAATGGTGACCTCATAAATAGTATTTTTTTCGCTAACCGTCATAAACTATCATATGTAAAAGTGATGTTATCCTTAACCAATCTTGCAAGTCTAAATGACAATATCATGTGACCATTAACTATAAAAACATAGTATTGCAAGTTTGCAACCTACTCGATCTATACTTAAATAGTATTTCACTAAACTTAAAAATTTTATGCTTTTTTTTGTAACTACTTTAAAAGTTTGGGTCATCTTCCGCAAATATTTAGCATTAACAATATTTATGGATTTCTTATCCTAATTAAATTAATCCCAAAGTTGCCAAGTTTCATGATTTACCGTCATCCAATCCACCCGGTGAATTGGAATTGCAGCCCCCTCCGCCTGTATTCCACCGCCGCCCACCCCCAATTCCCGCTGTCCCTTACACTTTTACCATCTTACCCCTCACTTTCTACCCCCACTCTCCCCATAAACCCAAACCCCCAACCCCTTTACGTAATTTCACATTAAAAACTAATATAATTCAAAATTAATCTCCTTGACTCAGAGTAATATCTTTCTTCCCTTTCACACCTTCACACCTTCCTCATCTCGCTCTCTCAGAGCTTCCATGGCGGCCAGAGCTACGAACCATTTCTCCTCCTCTAGCATAACCAATTGATTCCACCACCTTCAAACAATGGCCTTCAATTCACCAATTCACTACCTCCTCGCCATTTCACTCTCAATTTTCCTCCTCTCAGAAGCATCAATTTCGTCCAATTCAACCATTCTCACCTCCAATTCAATCCTCCAGAGCCCCAATCGGACTTTCACTCTCGGATTCTTCAATCCAAACCCGCAAATTCCAAACTCCTACCTCGGAATCTGGTACTCCTCCATCCCCGGCCCAATCTACGTCTGGGTCGCCAACCGGGAAGCCCCTCTCAAACGCCTCTCCTCCGCCACTCTCCTCCTCGCAAACGGCCGTCTCTCAATCTCCGACTCCGATTCGAGTACATGGGAGTCGGAAAACTCTTCTCCGGCCTCCGAGCTCCGGCTCCTCGACTCCGGAAACCTGGTCCTCCTCTCGCCCTCCGGCGACGTCGCCTGGCAGAGCTTCGACCACCCGACGGACACGTGGCTCCCGGAGATGAACCTCACAGCCTCCCACTCCCTCACCTCCTGGCGATCCCTCTCCGACCCCTCCCCGGGGCGATTCTCGCTCCGTCTCCGGCCGCCGGCGTACGGCGAGGTCGAGCTCGTGTCTTTGACGATCCCGTACTGGACCACCGGGAACTGGTCGGGATCGACGTTCCCGAGCATCCCTCAGATGACGATCCCGTACATCTACAAGTTCTACTTCGCCAACGCGTTCTCCCAAAACGCGTCGTTTGGCTTCACGGAGACGCCGCTCGACGGCGTCTTCAGGCCGCTCACGCGCTTCCACCTGACTCCCGCGGGCCAATTGGAGCAGCACACGTGGTCGGCGCAATCGGAGGTCTGGAACACGTTCTGGATCCAACCCGATAGCCCTTGCCGGGCGTACGGATTGTGTGGTCGAATGGGAATCTGTAACGGCCAATCGGCCAATTTCTGCAAGTGCCTTGACGGATTTGACCCCGTCGATGCATCCGGGTGGGACGCCGAAGATTTCTCCGGCGGCTGCAAGCGTAAAACTCAGTGCGATGGTGACGACGAGTTTGAAGAGATTGGGGTTTCGGTTTTTGATGATAGAGGTGACATTGAAACGGCGTCGTTTCATGGAGGAAGCAGGAAAGTCTGTGAGAATCGATGTTTAGCGAATTGTTCTTGTATTGGATTCTATTACAATGATCTAACCGGCTCTTGCAAGACTCTATTCGGATCTCTGCTCAACATTCGCAATTCGAGCTCGAATTCGGATACTTCCATTGATGATGATGAAGTTCTGTTCATCAGATTGGGGAAAACTGATGTAACCACCAGAAAAATCAGGAAAATCCCTAGGGCTTTATTGATAATCATGATCTCAGGCCTGGCATTGTTCTTAATCCTTGTGATCTTGTCTCTATTGCTGTTGAGATTGAGATTGATCAGGAAAAGGCGAAAAGAAGAAGAAGCCATGTTATCAGTCACTAATTTGAAGGTGTTCTCCTACAAGGAGCTCCACTCAGCCACCAGAGGCTTCTCGGAGAAGCTAGGCCACGGCGGGTTCGGGACGGTGTTCAAGGGAGTTCTCTCCGACGACGGGTCCCTGGTGGCGGTCAAGCGGCTCGAGCGGCCTGGTGGGGCCGAGAGGGAGTTCCGGGCCGAGGTTTGCACCATTGGAAACATCCAGCATGTGAATTTGGTGAGATTGAGAGGTTTCTGTTCGGAGGAATCGCATCGATTGCTCGTTTACGATTACATGCCGAATGGGGCTTTGAATGGTTTCTTGAAGAGAGAGGGCCAGGGTTTGAGCTGGGAGGTTAGGTTTAGGGTTGCGATCGGGACGGCGAAAGCTTTGGCTTATTTACATGAAGGGTGTAGGGATTGCATCATACATTGTGATATAAAGCCTGAGAATATCTTGCTTGATGGTGATTATACGGCCAAGGTGTCGGATTTCGGGCTCGCGAGGCTCGTGGGTCGGGATTTTAGTAGGGTTTTGGCGACGATGAGGGGGACGTGGGGGTACGTGGCCCCGGAGTGGATCTCCGGGGTGGCGATCACGAGTAAGGCCGATGTTTATAGCTATGGAATGACGATGTTGGAGTTGATTAGCGGGCGGAGGAATGTGGAGGCGCCGCCTGGCTCTGGTGGCGGGGAGGAGAAGTGGTTCTTTCCGCCATGGGCGGCGAGGAGGATAGTGGAGGGAGACGTGGAGGCGGTGGTGGACGAGCGATTGAGGGGCGGAGGTTTAGGGTACGAGAGGGATGAGGTGGCGAGGCTCGGGATGGTGGCGGTTTGGTGTATTCAGGATGAGGAGGCGGCCAGGCCGAGTATGGGGACGGTTGTGAAGATGTTGGAAGGGGTGGTGGAGGTGGCGGTTGCTCCGCCGCCTAAGCTGCTTCAGGCATTGGTGTCGGGCGAGTCGTTTGTCGGGGTTGTGGCGGTGGATTCCGGCGGCAATGCGGTGTCGGAAGAAGGCTCATTTTGTTCTAGTCAATCTCAAGTGTAGGAATTGGTGCAATGTGAATCATAGAGTGCATGTTTACATAATCATCACTTGACAATTAACATGAAAATGTGTACTTAGCATAATTAATATAACCCTTATCAATAGTGTAACAAATTGGTTGTTATGTGTGGTCCAGATTGTTTTAACATGGACCTACCTCATCCAATTGATATGCCTACAATACCACACGGTGTCGTTTCAATCTAAATAGAAAATGGGCTTTTTGGACTCATAATACGACGTCGTTTACACACGAATGTGGAAAATTAAAAAAGTCCGACCTACCGGATAACAACTTTGCTTACTACAGTCCTCCGCTCTACCAACTGAGCTAAGGTCGGATGCTAATAAACTTTTCTCTGTAATAATTAAGTATAGTAAGATTAGTAAATAAATAAGATTTAAGTAAATAAATATACTGTTCTTTTTCTTAGAATTTGTTTTTCAATCATATAAACGTGGTAATGTTTTCAATTATATAAGTTAGGTATTTTCTTTAGATATGTTTTTCAAATCTGGTACTTTATCTTTTTAATTCCAATAATTGGGTTTTGTTATTTATCGTCCCGTGGGCAACAATAACAACCCAGTGTTATAGCCCGTCTCAAGTGAAGTCTGGCGTTAAAATGTACACACCCTTACCCCGATATAAAATCGAGAGAGTGCATGTGGAAGGTCGAAGCATAATCATCATTGCTCGACAAACACAATAAAAGCTGAAATTCAACTATGTGATAATAATAACCGAATTTAGTTAAAATGCATCAATATTGATGTGGAGGCTATATCTATCTCAAAGGCACTTTATCACCCGGTGGACGAGAAATAAAAAATAAAAAATAGAATCTTATCTAAAATCAACATTACAATATCCTCTTATATATTCTTTTATCGGTTTTTCTAACCTATGTCTTAGGACATAGGTTAAGTATACTAATTTTATAAACTAAAACCCTACAAGGACACTATGAACTCTATAAATTAAATGTAAATAAAGCTAAATAATATAATTCAACAATTGATTCCATTTCAAGCTTCTAAACGACATAGGTTAGAAAAACCCTTCTTTTATAGGCCAAACAATAAACAATATCCTAAAATTATTTTATCATAATTTTGGTCTATCATTAGATTACGAGATATCCTTAATCTACCTAATACATTATAAAGTAGAAACCATGTAGGTTGAAAAAATTAAATATGTAATATAAGTAATTTATTGCTCGTAGAATTTATATAATTTTTTAATCAAATATTATATTTTTCATATTTTATTACTTTTCATGTACGTAAATTTAGAGTTTATTTTATCATAATGGTAAGGCTTAAATTCTAGACTTGCTTTTGTTATAAATTGGTTATGCGTACATAATAGGTCATATTAAACTCAATTATCTATTATGATTATGGTGAATAGAGGAAGCTGCTTTGATGGATCTACTGAAGTTTATATACACCAACACCCTGTGTGCAACTACCGCCCTAGATTTGCTTTATGTGTTAATGACTGCGGACAAGTTTGAAGTTGTTTCTTGTATGAGATATTGTAGTAAGTTGTTGGTGAAGTTGCCCATGTCACTAGAACTTGCACTTTCATATCTCGACCTTCCTTTAAGTGTTTTAATGGCTGAAGCAGTTCAACCAATTAAAAATGCAGCAAAATGTCATCTATCCACACATTTTAAGGATTTCACCAAGTAAGTAAATATTATGACATTTCGTCTCTTCTCCTTATTCATCCATTTGCATTTCCAAACGCATTACTACTAATTACTTTATATATCATACTTGAAGCTCTAAAAAAGAGGCGATGGCGTTACCTCTTTCTACATTGGAGGTGGTTCTAGGTAGTGATTGTTTACAAGTGACTTCAGAGTATAATGTTTGGAAGTTTATCTTGAAGTGGGCCCGTGCACACTATCCCAATCTGGAAGAGCGGCGAGAAATACTTACCAAGCGCTTAATGCAGTTCATATGTTTCCCACACATGAGTTGCTCCATGTTAAGGGAAATCTTAGATTGTCTCGATTTTGACCGTGAACAAGTGTCAGAGCGTGTGATGAAAGCCCTTTTCTACAAGGTTGAAGTCCCATATGGGAACCATATCCATTCCTCAAAAAACCTTGCAACCACCAATTGTACTTTTTTAAGACGTGGCTACATGCATCGGCCTATAAAGGTGTTGTTGTTTGAACTTCCGCAACCTTGTAGTGTCGTCTATTTTGACCTGAAGAAAGAAGAGTGTGCATCCATATTCCCATTAGGAGAACTAATGTGCCAACCATTCAGCCTGGGGGAGAAATCGTTTTGCTTTGGGGTAAAATGCATCCACGAACAACATACCTCGTCCCACAAATTTGGTTTATTTGTGGGAAGAGATGAATGTACATAAATCTTCACACTAGATGTTGAATTTGCAGTGAGGATAAAGAGATCAAAAGAGTTCCAAATCATGTTCAAGAAAAAGAATTGTACTCTACCCCCCGGTATTGCGTGTTTGGGATCTAAAGACCTTTTCAAAACATCGTGGACCAACTTCATGAGTGAAGACAAATATTTTATTGACGAGGTGCTACATCTTCGTGTTGAGCTTGTTGTATGCAACTCCCAAGATTCGTCGTGTTTATGATTCTTAGAAGCTGGTTAAGAACACTTTAGACTTTGTTACCTCCTCTTTCCCTATTTTCTTTTTTTGGGGGGAGGGGGACGAATTCGATATTTTAATTTTACATGTTAAATTTAAACCTTTTATAAATATCATTAAAAAGCTGAGATAAAGCATTTATGCCTCTACTCAAAGAGTGATAAGTATTTGTGTGGAAAGATTATACTTTAAAACAAGTCCATATCAGTGATGATTTTTCCGACTTTTTTGTTTCCATCATCCCATAAAATGCAATTTTTGACATATTTAAGGTATTAATATTTTATTACATTTTTAAATTAAATTTAGTCTATTAAATTTAAAATTAATTTTAATTGTGCATAAATTTTTAATTATTAATACTAATTCATTTATATATTATAATTGGTCTTGTTAGTGTCCCATTAATTAATGAATGATATTCGATACTTAGTATGTGAATATTCGTATTTTTTCAGCCCTCGACAATATATATTTTTTTATATTTATAATGCTTTGTTAAAGTCCATAATTATAATAAGGGGGACAATCTAGTTTTCAATTTTATTTCATATTTTATATTAACACACTTAAATCTTTTTAAAGATTAAAATTTAACCTTTATATATATACACCAGAAAATTAACAAAATCATACAACTAAAATCTAAAAACTAATTTATTATCAAACATGCATTTTTTTATTGTGTTCGGTCACAAGAAAAACAAATTTTACATTTGTTGGGACGTTGTTGGGACCTCTGGTTCTAAGCAACGGATCACCGATTCACTTCTCTTTAAGTTTTGATAATGACAAATACCATAGGGAACTAATGTGGTTTGTTCAAGTATTTCTAAGGAACACAGGTACAACCAAGAACTATGAATGACAAAGCCACTGCTAGCCACAATGAAGAGTTTCCATCAAGGGAACTCTGAAGAGAAAAGTTCCCATGAAGTGGGAACTCCCAGAAACAAAAAAACACAAGCTTACAACGATGAAGAGTTTCCATCAAGGGAACTCTGGAGAAGTCAGTTCCCATGAAATGGGAACTCACATGTGAAGACAACGACCGTTCACCGCAGATCGCGGGATTCTGTCTCAGACAGCCAGAGGGAACAGTTTGAGGATCAGACTGTCACGCTTCATCCAACGGTCCGATTGATTCAAGAAGTTGACCTAGTTCAAACCAAAGTCACATGTGAAGAAAGTACAACTTGGGCATCAAGCAAAGGGCATTTTGGACACAAACGAAAGATGCGACTGCCCAAGACAAATGGACTATAAAGCCAAATGAATAGTACTCGGTCTGAGTACTTCTCCCAGAACTTACAAACACCCACATTAGAGAGAAGAAAGAAAAGGAAGAGAAGTCCCCGCCGGCGAGTGTGTGATCTCGACGACGGTGAAGCTGAAGTTCCCTGGAGCAAGGGAACTGAGAAGTCAACGTAAGGTTTGAGTTACTTGTGTTTTGCTGTTGTGAGCTTAGGAACTCAGTTGAGAGGATTTACTAGTGTTGCTAGAGTTAGGAAGAACTTGTAGGAACAGAGAAGTGTAAATCCGGCTGTGTAACTAAGGAACAAAGCAATCAATATAAGTAAGTCATTCAAAATCCTCCAAGCGGAGGTAGAGGTTTACCCATACAACTAGTTGGTTGTAGTGGGGTTCCTCTATAAAGGAACTGTCCCTTTAACTGTTTTTATTACTTGCGATTATTTACTTCCGCTGCCTTGGGAACAGCTTAACTGCCAGTTCCCAAGCTCACTGCTAACCCATTACGATCCAACAATTGGTATCAGAGCTTGCACTCTAGATTCGTGTTAGCATCGCAGGTGCCAAAATGGCTCAGGAACTTACTCAGGTGGGGAACAATACCAGCAAGCCGCCAAGGCTTATAACAGGAAGATTTGAAAGCTGGCAACGCGACATGAAAGATTGGATGCGTGGCCAAGACTACCAAGCCTGGTGCGTCATCGAAAGGGGGAACTTCGAAATCGATCCAGCTATTGTCAACGATCTCTCAAAGTGGGGTCCCAACGAGTACAAGTGCATGGAGGCAAACTACAAAGAAAAACAGTATCTAAAAAGGTCCATGTGCGTACAAGATTGTGACAGGGTTGCCAACCTCGACACCGCCAAGGAAATGTGGGAAGCCATCCAACAAATGCACGTTGGGAACTCAGATCTCAGAGAAGATCTTCAAAAGAACGCAAAAAGGGAGTTCTACAACTTCCAAATGGAGATGGGAGAGTCCGTCGATAGCTACCAATCCCGGTTTGAAGGACTTTGCACTAAGATGGAAGGATTGGGGATCACAAAAGAAGAAATCACCCACAAAATGAAGGTCCAACAGCTCTTCAATGGATTGACTGGAGAATGGGCAAATGAAAGAACGATGTTCAAGGAAAACCCAGAAAATCGAACGCTTATGCTCCATCAAGTATTTGGAAAGTTAGTGGGACATGAGAAGAGGAAGATCGATGATAAGGAACAAAGTCGAGCTCATCAAGGGATCGCACTCAAGATCGAAAAAATGCTCAAATCAACCCAAGAACAACATGAAGACTCCGAAGAAGAAGAGGATGAAGAGCTAGTCCTTGTGACAAGAGCTCTTCGAAATTTCTACAAAGGAAAGTCTCAACGGAACAGTGGGAACTGGGGAAAGGGACAGAGTTCCCAAAGAAAGCCCACAGAGAAGGATCTCTCAGAAGTGACTTGCTACAAATGCAACAGGAAAGGACATTTTGCGAAGGAATGTCCACAAGGAACTGAAGGCAGAAAGCAAGGAAAGAAGGCCTACATCGCTACTTGGAGCGATGATGAAGACGAAGATCCTGAAGCATGGGCACTCCCAGACATGTGTGGCATGGCCATAGGAGAAACCACTGGGGAACAACCCAGTGAGGTAACCACTGAAGCTGTTCTTGATTCCTTGAGTAATTATGAAAAACCTGAATTGTTGAAAATTCTTTCAAGTCTTGTTAAAGATAACATAAAACTGCAAAACAAGTTGGAAAAACAGGAACACATAAATTCTCAATTAGTTGGTCTTGAGCCCTGTCCCAACTGCATATCCCTTCTAGAAAAACTCAAGTCCAATGTGTCTCACATCGTAGATCTAGAGAGAGAAATCAAAACTTTAGAGAAAGGTGAGAACACCCTCCTGCAAAACCTGAGTAAGACTCCCGAACATATTGAAGCCTCTAGTTCCCAAATTAAGTTTGTCCCAGCCAGACATGGCATAGGATACAAAGGTGAGTGCTCCAAGAACAGAAAGTCACCCCTGAGCGAACATGAGATCCATGAGTGTAGGGACTTAGAACTCCAGTGCGAGAAACAGAAAAATGCTCATCTCGAGGAGAAAATCAGGGTCCTAGAGAGTGGAAACAATGGTGAGAAAGATTACTATACTGGGAACTCTGGACATAGAATCTATGTCAAAATTGCTAAGGGAAATGGGTCTCGGGTGTACAACAAAGAAACCATGGATAGGAACCGTATCCAAAGACCACACCCAAAATACTACCTGGGAGAATACTACAAGACATGTTGGCACTGTGGTGCTCATGGGCACTACAAGGAGGCATGTCCCAAGAAGAGAGCCCAAACCCCTAGAAGCCATGAGTTCCCAAACAGACAAAAACGTCATACTCATCACCAAAGGAACTCCAACTCTCAAAATTCCAAAGACATCAACATTTCTGACTATATCTTAAATGAAAATGTTTTCCCTTGCAAGGGACCTGGCAAGAGTCATCTTGCCTGGGTCTCAAAACACTAACTTTTCCTTGTAGGTGGCAGTGAGAGGGAACAGTACATGGTTCATAGATAGTGGATGCTCGAACCATATGACAGGAAACAAGGATATCCTCATCTCACTCCACACTCATGCCGAAGGAGGACACGTCTCATTTGGCAACAAGAACAAAGGAGAAGTTATTGGAAAAGGAGAAGTGTTGCTAAATAAATCTATCGAAGTCAGCAACGTAAATCTGGTAAAGGATCTGGGATACAATCTGCTGAGTGTCTCCCAGATGTGTGATCAAGGGAACAACATCGTCACCTTCGACTCAGATGAATGTCTCGTCATCAACAAGAAGACCAACAAAGTAATTCTGAGAGGAAGAAGATACAACAATGTGTATGTGGTGGACACCAACTTTGAACCACCAATGAAGCTGTGCCTTGCGAGTTCCCAAGATGACACGGAACTCTGGCATCGAAGACTGGGACATGCTGGTGTAAACCAAATCCTGAAGCTTTATCTACAGGATCTGGTCATCGGTCTCCCACGGATAAATCTCGAAGGAGTCAAAATGTGTGAAGCATGTGTTCGAGGGAAACAGACCAGGACCTCCTTCAAACCGAAGAAGGTGGTAAGCACAACCAAGTCCTTGGAGTTAATTCACATGGATCTCTGTGGTCCCATGAGAACAGCTAGCTACGGTGGAAAAAGGTACATGTATGTTTTAATTGATGATTTTTCAAGATTCACCTGGGTTATTTTCTTGAAGGCAAAATCACAAGCGTTTGAAGAATTTGAGCCCTTCATCAAAAGAACAGAAGTAAGCTTGGGGCTGAAACTGAAAGCAATCAGATCTGATCACGGAACTGAGTTTCAAAACTCGGAGTTCCTAAACTTCTGCGAGCAAAATGGGATCTCTCACAACTTTTCAGCTCCTCGCACTCCTCAGCAAAATGGAGTGGTCGAGAGAAAGAATAGAACTCTGGAGGACATGGCTAGAACCATGATGATCGAAAGTGGAGTTCCTGAGTACTTCTGGACTAAAGCAATATCCACAGCTACATACATCCTAAATCGAGCCATGACAAGGCCCCTGATCAACAAGACTTCCTATGAGCTCATCAAAGGGAGAAAACCAAACATCTCACACTTGAGAACATTTGGTTGCACATGTTTTGTTCACAACAACGACAAAGACAATCTTGGCAAATTCGACCCCAGAAGCGACGAAGGGATCTTCCTGGGATACTCATCACAAAGCAAGGCTTACAGGGTCTACAATAAAAGAACCAAGAAGATAGAGGAAAGCATTCATGTCGTCTTCAATGAAAAGTCTGTAAAGATGGGAACCGAGACCCAAGGGAAGGGAACTCTGTTCAAACTAGTCAGACATGAAGACGAGGATGATGACGAGGATGAGCCAAGAAAAAGGGATGAAGACTATCCAAGTGCAAGCAATATCCCGCAACCAGGGAACAACGACGAAGGTCCAACCCTCACTGATCAAACCTTCCTCGAGGCTCCTTCCTCAGAAGAACCACAAGACACCTCCAACTCACTCGAGGTCCCCTCTTCAGGGAACAACTCTGCTGTCCCCCAAGACAATACTCTGCCAGAATCAAGTATTCAAGGGGAACAAAGAGGGAACCTGCCAGAAATCTCTGAAGAAACATCAAATGAAGAAGCTGGAGATGAGAGTTCCCATGACAAAGAAACACCGACTGAGGATGATACACATGCAAAGGAACTCACTCATACAAGAACCTTTCAACAAAGGAAGGACCACCCTCTTGAGAACATCATCTCTTCTCTTGTTAAAGGTGTGCAGACTCGTTCCTCTCTCAATAATTTTTGTGCTTTTAACGCGTTTGTTTCAATGGTGGAACCCAAAAATATCAAAGAAGCATTAAAGGACCCAGATTGGATTCAAGCCATGCAAGAGGAACTCCACCAATTCGAGAGAAACAAAGTTTGGAAGCTAGTTCCTAGGCCCAAAAACAAGAACATCATAGGAACCCGATGGGTTTTTAGGAACAAGCTCGATGATACTGGAGCTGTAGCAAGGAACAAGGCTAGGTTAGTAGCACAAGGATACAGGCAAGAGGAAGGGATTGACTACGATGAGACCTTCGCACCAGTTGCCAGGATCGAGGCAATCAGACTCCTCATCGCCTATGCTGCTCACAAGGGATTCAAACTTTATCAAATGGATGTGAAAACAGCCTTCCTGAATGGACATCTCAAGGAAGAAGTGTATGTGGCCCAACCTCCAGGATTCGAAGATGAGAAAATGCCCAACCATGTCTATTTCTTGGAAAGGGCCCTTTACGGACTCAAACAAGCTCCCCGAGCTTGGTATGACAGGTTTGCTCAATTCCTCTTGTCCCATGGATACATTCGTGGTTCCATAGACAAGACTTTGTTTTTAAAGAAAGAATCTAAAGACATTTTGATTGTGCAAGTATATGTTGATGACATTGTGTTTGGAGCAACTAACGAAACTCTTGTAGAAAAGTTCAAGGACCTCATGAGCAATGAGTTTGAGATGAGTCTTATTGGGGAACTCACGTTCTTCTTGGGACTTCAAATATCCCAAACAAAGGAGGGAACAAAGATACATCAACAGAAATACGTCAAGGAAATGCTCGTGAAGTATGGGATGGAACATTCAAAGCCCATTGACACTCCCATCTCACCAAATTCAAGGCTAAATGCAGATGAAACAGGTATCAGTGTGGACCAAAGGAACTATCGAGGTATGATCGGGTCCCTTCTCTACTTAACAGCTAGTAGACCTGATATCATGTTCTCCGTATGTCTTTGTGCTCGTTTTCAAGCTAACCCTAAGGAATCACACCTGAAAGAGGTGAAGAGAGTTTTCAGGTATCTCAAAGGGAACAATAACTTGTGCCTTTGGTATCCAAGGAACAGTTCCCTTGAGCTCATTGCATACACAGATGCTGACTTTGCAGGGCACTTGGTTGACAGAAAGAGCACTTCAGGAATGGCCCAGTTCCTAGGGTCTTGCTTAGTTTCGTGGGGATCTAAAAAGCAAAACTCAGTGGCACTCTCCACAGCTGAAGCTGAATATGTGGCTGCCGCATCATGCTGTTCCCAGGTTCTATGGCTTAAGTCACAACTCCAGGATTACGGTATGTCTTTTGGCCCAGTTCCCATACTCTGTGACAACACTAGTGCCATAAACATTTCCAAAAATCCTGTGCATCATTCTAGAACTAAGCATATTGATATAAGGCATCACTTTCTACGTGACAATGTTGAGAATGGGAACATTTCGATGGAACACTGTAGAACTGAAGAGCAAATTGCGGATATTCTTACCAAAGCTTTAGACAGACGTCCCTACCAGCGTTTTCGAATGCTTCTAGGGATGATAACTCTAAACTAAACAAGTCCCTGTTTATCTCTCTCTCAATGCCTGACTAGTTTATCTAAAATTGCATGATAAGGAACTTGGATTCATTGCTTTCACTATGCCATGATTACTAGTCTAGAGAAAAATGTGTACAAAGGAACTCTATTTCTTTTGGCCCAAAATGATCAACCAGAGTTCCCTTTATCCCTCATTACAAGCCACCATGACGGTTGATCATATGACCCACCTCGAGCTAGGGACCAGACAAATGCTTCTCATGAGCCAAAACATTTCCTTTATCGAGTTGCAAATTGTCTGGTTCCCTTTGAGTTCCCTAGCCCCACAAAAAGATGAGCGTGAAGTTCCCTCAACCACTTCACTCTCCTTGACCTTGAAAAGATCATGGGAACTGCTGCATCTACAAAGGGAACACTGATTAATCTTCAAAGAAAAACCGTCACTTGGGAAGCGGACTTTCGTGTCAGAAGCTCTGAAGCGTTACAGGCCAAGTATTCAAAATTTGAAAAGGACTTCCCAAGAGATTGTGACGCGTGTCCAGAAGCGTGCTTGAGAAGTTGAAACGGCGCCCCACGTTCATTGGGCAACGGTTATCGAGGTTATTCCACTTCCCTTTCTACCCTTCACCTCCTCTCTCCTTTAAAACCCCTCTTTGCCATTTTTAGGCCCTTTACTCCATCCTACATCCCTGTCATTCGTCTTCCACAAATCCTTTTCACTCTCTTTTCAAGAAACCTCCAAAACCTCCCAAATTCTTACAAAAATGGCCCCTCAACACACATTCGCACAAATCAAAGAGTGGGTACTTGCCAATCCTCGCACTCTTTTCATCACTCAACTGAACGAGATTGAGCAAGAACAAGACCCAACCATGAAGGATGTCCTCATTCAAGGGCTATACAATCAAGTAAGCCCCTTCTTGCCCCCTCCTCCTCCTCCGGTCGACGAAACCGTCTCCTGGACCTCTTCCTCCTCCGAATCTCTTCCTCTTCCACCTCCAACCACCAACACCTCCTCCGGAGTTGTCATCGTTGACAACTTCGGAGATGCTCGCCCCTCCATCAATGAAAAACCCCGTAAATCCAAACATCGCCACTCATCCAAACATCGCCATTCATCAAAAGATCCCTCAAAATCCAAAAAATCCAAACACTCCCACGACCCCTCAAAATCCAAAAAGCGTAAACACTCTGAGGCCTCTGAATTTTCGGAGCCCAGAAAGAAGGCTTTCTTCCGCTTTGAGGACTACCTGAACTGCTCCAAGGAGAGTTCTTGTGCTCCCAAACCTCCCTACCCCTTTCCTTCCGACGATGGGAACTCCGAATCCCAGAATCTACTTCCCTCTTCCTCCTCCATCCCTCCTCTTCAAATCGAGGGACCTTCTCCGCCACCTCCTCCAGTTCCCACCACGATGGGAACTCCAACATCCCAACCACCTTCTCCTTCCTCACCAAAACACATTTCCACCACTCCCATCTCTGCTTCGGGGATCTCTCCTCCACAGGACCACAGATCCCTTCCTCCTCCTTCTACTCAACTCACAACCCCTATTCCTTCCTCTCCTCTCCCCTCTTCCATCACGTCTCCCACCACCACCAAACTCCCCTCTCCCTCACCATCCAAAAGTACCGTCGCCCTCTCCTCAGACGACGACGATCTTCCTCTTTCTGTGGTCATCGACAAAATGACCAAAGACCCTCCTCCGATCATTATGGGAACTTTGGAGGAGGAAGCCCAACTCAAGGCCATCGAGGAAGAACTCAACAGGGGTCCCTCTGAGCACACAGTCTCCCAAGGGACAAAGTCCCCAGAAAAGGTTGCTCCTCAAGAGCCAACAGAGACAAGGGACCTGGCACCAGCTGGAGGTGCTGAGGCAACAACAAGTCATCCTGGAGATGACGCGGAGGGCTCGGGTTCGAGCTCCTCCGAGGAAGAAGGGACCTCCCATGATGAGGTCGAAGAAGAAGAAGAAGCTCCAGCTACAAAGGAGCCAGCACGCATCCCTACACCTGGACACCAAATGGTGGTGTCCGCGAGTTCCCCACCACCAAGGGACCGCGTGCTTATGATCGAAGCGGCTGCACCCCCTCAGCAGAAAGGACCTCGCACGGTCTCTAGGGGGAACAAATCCAAAAGCAAGTCAAAGAAGGGGACGGGGACCACCAAGCATCATGTCACTGAGCGCCGAAAGCTTCTTCCTCACCTCATTGTTTCCAAAGAGGTGCTAACTGAAAATGGTCTGGAGGAACTGTGGGAACTGATCAAGGCCCAGGGCTGGGAGAGACTCTGCCAAGAACCTGTGAGAGTAGATCCCTCACAAGTGCGTCAATTCTACAACAACTTCACTATCACCAATGACGGCACTCAGGGAACTCTCTCCCACGAAGGCGACGAGTTCATTTTTACAACGTCTACGATCCGCCTTCAACTCCAGGTCCCTGGTCAAGGGCTTAGTGAGGTGCCCAGCAAGCTCTGGGGCGACTTCAACAGCGCCGAGGTGTACTTCACAATTTTTGAGGGTCGGGTTCCCTCTAAGGTCCTCTCGACGCATCATCTGTCCTTGGTCGCCAAGCTCGCTCACCAATTCATCATCAACGTGGTGATCCCACGCCAAGAAAAGCGCCTGGTCGTCAACATCCCCGATGCCATCATCCTCTACCACTTCCTCCTCAAGAAGCCCATAAATCTTCCCCGAATTATCCTTGGGCACATGGAAAAGTGCATGGCCTCCAAGTCCCACTCCCTTCCCTACTCCGAGCTGATCAAGAAGCTCCTACAAAAAGAGGGTCTCTACGATGCCTCTAAAGACGAAATCGAGCTTGGAAGGGAACTGGACATTACAGTTGCCCAGAAGATGAGGCACTCGGAGCCTGTAGAGGAAGCGGCTCCCCTAGAGTCTGGTACACAAGAGGGGAACTCCTCAGTGTTGCTCCGCATCGCCAACACCCTCGATCAGATTGCTAGGGACCAGGCAGTGTTGGCCAGAGGACAAGAAAAGCTTACACAAGTCCTTACGCGCCTTTGTGACGCCTTGTTCCCTCAGAGCCCATGATCTCTCCCTTCTTGTTCCCTTAATCCAAAAATGACCACAAATTGTACTTGGGTTCCCATTGTACATATTCTCTTAAGTAATGAAATGGTCTTTATTTTGATTGCGTGTTCCATTCTTTCCTAATATTGCTTTGCTTAATTTTCGATGATGTCAAAAGGGGGAAAGATAAAAAAATGTGAGATGAGTTAAAAGTTTAAGTTATCACAGACCACGCATAAGCTAAGGGGGAACAATTGCATAAAAAGCCTAATAGGAACTATGTGTCTCACCAGAAGTGGCTCCCTAAATCTAAATGTCTCACTAAAAGTGACTTCCCAAAATCATACTTAGGAACTCATCAGCATATCATTCATTGAAATACTTGCATTTTTGTGATGGGTTTGTCATCATCAAAAAGGGGGAAATTGTTGGGACATTGTTGGGACCTCTGGTTCTAAGCAACGGATCACCGATTCACTTCTCTTTAAGTTTTGATAATGACAAATACCATAGGGAACTAATGTGGTTTGTTCAAGTATTTCTAAGGAACACAGGTACAACCAAGAACTATGAATGACAAAGCCACTGCTAGCCACAATGAAGAGTTTCCATCAAGGGAACTCTGAAGAGGAAAGTTCCCATGAAGTGGGAACTCCCAGAAACAAAAAAACACAAGCTTACAACGATGAAGAGTTTCCATCAAGGGAACTCTGGAGAAGTCAGTTCCCATGAAATGGGAACTCACATGTGAAGACAACGACCGTTCAGCGCAGATCGCGGGATTCTGTCTCAGACAGCCAGAGGGAACAGTCTGAGGATCAGACTGTCACGCTTCATCCAACGGTCCGATTGATTCAAGAAGTTGACCTAGTTCAAACCAAAGTCACATGTGAAGAAAGTACAACTTGGGCATCAAGCAAAGGGCATTTTGGACACAAACGAAAGATGCGACTGCCCAAGACAAATGGACTATAAAGCCAAATGAATAGTACTCGGTCTGAGTACTTCTCCCAGAACTTACAAACACCCACATTAGAGAGAAGAAAGAAAAGGAAGAGAAGTCCCCGCCGGCGAGTGTGTGATCTCGACGACGGTGAAGCTGAAGTTCCCTGGAGCAAGGGAACTGAGAAGTCAACGTAAGGTTTGAGTTACTTGTGTTTTGCTGTTGTGAGCTTAGGAACTCAGTTGAGAGGATTTACTAGTGTTGCTAGAGTTAGGAAGAACTTGTAGGAACAGAGAAGTGTAAATCCGGCTGTGTAACTAAGGAACAAAGCAATCAATATAAGTAAGTCATTCAAAATCCTCCAAGCGGAGGTAGAGGTTTACCCATACAACTAGTTGGTTGTAGTGGGGTTCCTCTATAAAGGAACTGTCCCTTTAACTGTTTTTATTACTTGCGATTATTTACTTCCGCTGCCTTGGGAACAGCTTAACTGCCAGTTCCCAAGCTCACTGCTAACCCATTACGATCCAACAACATTTTTTTTAATTTTCGACTTCGGTCGATCTGAGCGAACAGAAAAAGGCGGGGCGCCTCAAATTACGTTCTATAAAAGGGAGTCAGTCCCAAACAGAGCAACAGAATTCTCCCAACTGAAGAAAGCAGAGCAAGAGAGACAGAGCAACAACAGAGCAAGAGAGAATCTTCAAGAGAGAGCAAGATGTCAACAATGGTGAATGTCTGGGGCCGCGGGTGTCTTTTTGTCTCTTCTTCCTCCTTTTCCTCTTCTTTCTCCCCCTTTTCCTTTCTCATTCGTCCTTCGTTTTGTTGCAAAAGGCGTGTTGTTGCTAATGCAGCAAATGTACATGTTGTTGATCTTGAGTCGCCAGTTATCGTGAACATAAATAGGCCTCCTAGGTATGCTTTTTGCGAGTTCGATCTTTCTTTTTCAGTTTTCTTCTGTTTTCCTCAATTCTCTAATTAGGTATGCTTTTGCGAGTTCGATCTTTCTTTTTTTCAGTTTTCTTCTGGTTTCCCTCAATTCTCTGATTTGTTGGCGTTTCTTATCAGGGATCAAGCACATCCCACCATGAGGATTCCGCAGATGACACAATCTTCCAGCCTACATCCCACCATTGTTGGGAGTGGGCGTGTTGGGAGTTGTCCCACATCTGAAATTGGAAAGTACGTACAAAGCATTGTATATAACCTATTGAGCTACTTCACCCATTGCCATATGGTTTTGGGTTGGAACCTCATTGGCTTTGTATGTTAGGCCCGTTACACGCATAACCCCCATATTATCGGCCCACCGAACTTTAATAACCATGAGGATGTCGCAGATGAAAGAGTCCAGTTCTTCCACCGTGACCGTGTAAATTACCCTAAATTGCCTATGCTCTTTTTATTTTCTTGATGATGGTTCTTGCATCTGAAATTTTTCTGGGTTTCCCTTGTCATTAGGTTTGACCGAATGGCTGATAACAGGGTCCCTTGTCGTCCTTGTGGATCCTCCATTAGTCCTCCGTATACTCCAACGGAGTGCTCCCCAACTGCTTCCGAAGATGGCAACACCGCAGACTTCAAGCCGGATCTTGGGGATCTTGGAAAGGGAAAGAACAGTGTGATTGGGCATCCATGAGCAGTCCAGGCAACAACAGTCATACCTAGTCCTACAGTATAGAGTATAGCATAGCAGTCGTACATTAGCCTCTTTTCTTTATGTGTTTTTCAGTTTTAGTACTTGCAAGACTCACATTAGGTTGATATGGTGGTTTATGGTTTTTGGGGTTTTCAGTTTTAGTACTTGCAAGACTCACATTAGGTTGATATGGTGGTTTATGTGTGTTTCGGGTTTCGGGTTTTGTTTACCTATGTTTCAATTAGACATTTGGCTCTATTGTTCGTATGAAATGATATGGATTGCGGAAGAGAGGAGATGATGTCAGCCTCATTCCTCAATGCTATTTTTTTTTATATTTATGAGTATAATAATTAATTGTAGTTTATTAGTCCCTTGGGGCATTTTGGGGCCAGTGCTTGTTTGGTTGTCTATTAAAATCCCATGATTTTAAAAAACACAGGAAGTAACATCTAATATATGTGTTTGGTTACATTATTTTCGCGGATAAAACACAAAAAGTTAAATTCCCATGATTTGTATTTCCTCCATAATGGAGGAATTACAATTACCTAGGTGGGGTGGGTAAGATTAAATTCCTCCATAGTTTAATTTCAACCAAACATATTTTTTAAATTCTCATGATTTATAATCTCTGGGAAATTAATTCACATGAATTAAATTCCTATGAATTCTACTTTCTGTATTTAACCAAACGAGCACACGACGGTTTGTTAGGACCTTAGACTACCCACAATGGTCGTCCAAGCTTTTAAGCTTTTATCCCCTCTAGTTCCTTTTTTTATTTTTAAAATGTACTTTGTTTTTATTTTTATTTTTTTTAGTGGAGCCCTTTTCACATTTCTCACTCCTCTCTTCTCTCATTTGGGGTTTTAATTTTTAGATTGGGTCTTCATATTCAAGACTTGTAGCACGAACTCCTATATAAATGTCACTATTTGGAAGAGCTTAAATATTTGTTTATGTTTAATAACCCCCATTGTGAATGGTCTGAAGGCTTTTATCATACTAGTTATAACGTCATTACATAAGTAGCTTATATTCAAATTGTCTTTACTACTAATAATAACAGCATTAATTAGGTAGGCTATCAAGTTGTAAATATTTGTAATTAGAGAAATACAGTTTAAATATAGGAACGACCAAACAAACATATAACCAAATATTTAATTTATTTGAGAATTTGTTTCAAAAATTTTTAAAATTGATCAAGAAATTTACCTTATGAAGAATCCAATATGTTGATAACACTAGCTTATGTGGCAATAGCACCATACTTTCGGTTTGGTGGTCGAACGGTGATTGAAGGATAAATGTATTCGAGTGGGGAAATGGTGAAGTGGATTTACAAATACGGAGAAAAGTGAGGGAAAAAAAATGGAGAAGTGGTTTATTTAGATAAAAAAATATTTAAATAATTTTATGAAAGTGGAGAAGTGGAAGAAAAAAAGAACTATTGTATAAATTAGAATAAGTCACATGACAATTTTTTTCCGAAGTACTTGGTTTCTTCTTTAGTATTGTACTAAGTAGATGGTTAGTAAAGCACTTTTGGGGTCACTGTGTCGTTGTGGTACGTCAATCGGAGGCCTACGGTTTTTGTAGATCCAAAGCTACCAAGATTGGATGCAACTCGGTGGATAATATAGTTTCCGATCAGCAACAGTGAACCGTGTCGCCGCCAGGATGGACAAAGCTCAATGTGGATGGGGCTTCGAAGGGCAATCCGGAGTTGGTGGCTGGTGGTGGCGTGTTCGGGTTTTGACATCAGAGATGTCCTCACTGCTTTCACGTTCTCATGTGGCACATGCCTTGCCTTGACGGTGGAGCTTTAGGCGATCCTCCCTGGTTTGCGTAAGGCAGCCAGCCTTGGCATAAGTAAGCTTATTCTTGAATCTGACTCTCTTTCCACTTGCCATCTCCTCCGTTCGCTGAATATTTTGACGCATCCCGAATTCTATCTTTTGAAGCAATGTTGGAGGGTCATTAATATGATGAATCTCCTTGGGAAATCCATATCAATCATGTCAGGCAAAACGCCAATCAAGTGGAAGATGCTCTTGCGCAATGAACTTTTAGCCTCAACTCAACCCTTAATTTTCATAATGGCTTAAAACATATAAAGGCACAACCCAAAAGTATCTATCTATATAAAATTGAAAAACTTGGGTCATTTATGACCATCCTCAATTGAATTCAAATTTTGCAAATTAAAGTTCATTGAAAAAAATTGTAAAAAAATTATATTTTTTACTCCATTATTTATGACACATCCACTCAACCTCTATTTGCAAACTGATATAAGATATATATATTGTTGGGATATGGAACCTAATTCAGGATTAGGCGGAATAGAGACAAAGGCGAAAAGAAGAAGCGTAGACGGAACGAAAGGGCTCGAGAGAAGACCACCGACGCGGGCTTGAAGCAGGTCGGCGCGACCGCGACACGAGGTCGTGGCCCGCGCTATGCCAACAGTAGGCAAGCCGCGGGCTGGGCAGACGTAGCGCGCCGGCTTGTGAAGATTCAACTAGTTCATTAATATTTAGTGGACAATGTAGGATCTTACGATTTAGTGATCCGAAAAAATTACTCAAATCACAAGCGAGCAATAATCGGCTTGAAATAAAAATAAAACACAATACGACGTCGTTTAGGCTAAATTTTTGTGCTTGAAATAAAAATAAAAAAATTATCCGACCTACCGGATTCGAACCAGTGACCTAAGGATTTCAGCTTTGAATACTACAGTCCTCCGCTCTACCAACTGAGCTAAGGTCGGATTCTGATCTGATTATGTATTAATTTTATAATATCACTTTATTTTACCATCATGCTCTGTTTAACACACGTTTAATCTCGTTGAACAAAGATGATTTACGTTCTAATCTTCATCAAATGCATAATTGACGAGAAAATCGAACCAGATTATCAATCAATTAACCTTTCTCACCGAAGCTCGGGTGCAAAGTCTGCAATAGAAAATAAATTAAATACAATACATTATTTTATAATAACTTAATTAACTTCCTTTGACGAACACATGCATTATAATTCAAGTAAAAATGGGCCTACATTTCATATCATCCACAATGGTGGCCCAACTATGATGAAAGCTAAGGAAGTAAGGATAACATACTCAAAATGCAAAAGGTGAAAGTGACTGGAATTTTATATTTTTTATGTGAAAGTGACCGGAATTATTCATGCCAATTGAGGTCATATTGTCATAATACCTTATATTATGTTCATAAATAAATGAAAAATATTCATGCCATCATGCCTCCCATAATACCCTATCATAAAATAGAAATTTGCAACCTTGCAATATATGTTTAAGACAAAAAAAACACTTAGGTTTAGAGAATGTATATCAAATTACCTTCAAATATCTAGTCAATCGGTTAAACCTCTAATAATAGTACTTTCATTCTTATGGGCAGTGTTTTTTACCAAAAAAAAATGTATCGAATTAACTATTAATTAGATTTTTAACAAAAAAAGACATCCTTTTAAAAATCTAACCTTGTCCTAATATAGTAGTAATACCTACTATTGTAACCTCAAAGGCGGGTCCCTCATTAAAAAAACTTTGTTATGATTGTCGTATGAAAAATAAAACTTGGTTTCTACCAAAAAATTGAAGCTTATACATCATCGTCTAATACAGTAGACGGTGAGAAATATAACTCAAAGATGAAAAATGGTCATTGAGATAATAAGAGCAACGTTCTCTCTCTTTTATGTTTGCAATCTCTCTTCTTTTGATCTTTTTTTATTATTTCTCTTTTGATGACCAAATTATGGTCAACCACTAAGAGTACTCTAAGTAACCTAATTATATTGCTAATCATGAATTGGTCTATAGTGATTAGTGATAATGTGATATGTTTTGATTCCTACACTAAAAAGGTCGATTCATCTTATGAGGTCATTTGTGAACAAAAGGGTCAAAATTTTTATGTTCTATGCAAGATCCGGTCTAATCATAGAGCGACGTTTGATCCTAAAAACTAGGTTAAAACCACAAAAATTTATATTATTTGTGCGCATACTTATAAAACACTATTTTTTCCCTCGCAAGCCTAACTATGAAATATCGATGTATATGGACAATTCGTAGGTAATGACATCTATGATCACTATTAAGTTATGAGTTTGATTCTCCATTCCTAATTCCTCCTATTAAACAAAAAAAAATTAGGAATATCCATGCAAATTTATATTAAATAATGATAGTAGTTAGATCATCATCCTATTCAAAGACTTGGTTTGGCTAATTTAATGCTACCCATTACTATATCCATCTATAAGAAGAATCAATACTACTATTTTCCTTGCTAATCTAATATTATTAATTATCATTATTGTTACTCTAATTTTTTTTTGAGAGATCAATATTGTTACTCTAATATTACTATTAGTCTCATAATTTGATGGAAAACAAAAAGAGAGTCTAATAAGATGAATTTAGATAAGAACCACCCTTGTTGGTTTTATCTTGGAGATGGATTTGCCGTGAAGGCTTTGTAAACCCAATTTTTGTTAATTTGTGTATATTTTTGTTACATGCATTTTTTTTCTTTCTTGATATCGACCGCCAATTCATAAACTTATATATTGCAATTCGGCCTAATTAACTCGATATTTTTCTTCGTTTGGGTAAAACATTCATATTTTTAATGCATGACTTATAATTGACCTAAATCAATTGAATTAATTAAAATGCATAATCCTCTATGTTATAAACCAATCATTTTCTGAGCTTGGTCAAAAGTATTTTCCAGCAAGTATCATGAGCAAATAATGATTTTTTCAATCAAATATTGAATCATAGCCAATGTTGCAATACTATAAAACTTCTTAGACTTTTATAATTACAAAATTCACGTTAACATCTATCAAAAAAATAAAAATATATTTACAATAAAAAAATAAAAATATGGATAAGGTTTTCCAAATCCCGAATTAATCACATCAGATTAGGTCAAATCGTAGAATATCCAAATGAAATAAATATTTATAATATAAATATATTTACAATCAAAATTGACCATCAATATCCAAACCCAGAACGACGTCGTTGAAGCCGCATTCTTCCCTCAATTCGCACGCAAACGCAACGTAAAGGGCTTCACAGGCTACTTCCGGTTCCCCGCGCTTAGTAGCCGACAAACTCTTTCTATTGTTTCCGGTAAAACCCAAATCCTCCTTACGCAAGCAAGTGAAGTACAAAACCAGTCACCGGCAATCCCCGGTTTCTCACCTTATTTAAAAAAAAGGAAAATCAATAATAAAAACAACACACAAAAATCCCAATTTCTTCTTCCCTTTCTCTCCTGTGCTGTTTTCGAGACAGTTGCATCATTTGGACAGAGAATTCGGAGTTCTTCTGCTCCATCCAGACACCGTATAGCCTTCCGAAACGATCTCTTATCTCTTGATTCTTCCTCGATTCCGCTTTTCACGGTTAGCGATCGGTCTCTTCAGTCTTCTTTTTGCGCAATCTTGGTGTACCGGTTGTTAATTTGTGATCTGATTGGGGTTGGACTTTTAAAGATTAGCGAATTTAGAGTTCTAGGTTTCTGATTTGATTATCGGATTTGTGCTGATGCTTCTGTAATTGATTTTCAAGATTTGATTCATTTTTTGTGCTGATTGGGTTTGATATAGGGATTAGTATGGCTTTGCGGGAATTCGAGTATGTTTGTGGATAAGGTTCTCTGTGGTTTGCTTTCTTTTAGTTCTTTTAGAGGGTTTCTATGGCTTTCTTTATGGGCAAATATACAGATTTTCACGAGGGATTTATTATTGTGTGATGTGGATCGGTGCTGAAGTGATTTGAGTTGTGTATTCAAGTTGTTTTCATTTTCTATAGTTTCAATCTAAGTTCCTGGTCTACTGATCGAGTAGCGATCTTTGAATTGGGCGAATATCTTGCCTGCAGAAGTTTCTATTCTTTTGATTAGCTGTTGCGTTGTCATATGTTACCTTAATTAGCTAGAGCATTAGTAGAGTTTGATGGAAATTGAACTTTATGCCTGATTTGTGCTACAACTATAAATCGAAGTAATTGTTGCCATTTGTTCTTCCAATGAAAAGTTGATTATATGAGATAATAAGATATCAGGTGAAATATCATGTTTTTATAATGAAGAGAGCAAAAGTGTTCAATGAAACCTATTTGTGGTTTTCTTCTTCTTGTGGAAAATCCTGCTGATAAGCTTTTGTTTATAAGTCTTATTTATTAGTTTGGACTGCTAAAACTTTCTTAGTTTAATTTGAAATTTTAAGATGGCTGATAATGAGGAGGGAGAGCAAACTAACCCACGCGGAAATGAATGGGAAGTTGTATCATTGACGGCATCAGCATATGCTGCTTCTCCTGGCCCAGATGGAGTTGAATCTATTCATGAGGACAACAAGAACAACGATAATAATGGCAGTGAAGCAGAAACTTCTCAACCATTGTTTATGTCTGGTCACTTTGTGTTCCCTCCCAATGAGCATGAAAACTTGCCTATAGATCCTGAAAATGTCGAGATCCAGAAAGAAGAAAAAGAAGCTGAACAGATTATCACCGGTTCATTGCTAGAGGAAGAAAGCCTCTCAGAGCTTAAAGGAGATGAAAAGTTTGACATAACTGGATTAAGTGTTCCAGAGATACTTCATAGCATTTATGATGACAAAGATAACAAGTTGTCTATTCATGGCCCAGATTTCAATGAAGATAAAGCAAGCACAGAGGCTAGTACCAAGTTCAGTTCATTCAGTGGCGCAACAACAATGGGTGGGTCGATATATGATGAAGATGTTTCAAGCAACCTTCCATGTCCCTCAGAACTAAGCTTGGATCCCTCTGATGCTCCACATACAGAAGACAAAGCTGCCGCTGATGATGATAAGCTTCCTCCTGGAGCTTGGTGGAAAAGGCAAGTGTCCTCTCTGTGTGCTCATGCAAAGGAGACGAATACGTTTTGGTCAATATTCATTGCAGCTGCTGTAATGGGGCTGGTCATACTTGGTAAGCAATGGCAACAGGAAAGGTGGCAGGTGCTGCAACAGAGGTGGCATGTAAATATTAATGCTGAGGTATGTGATCCATTTTTTTTATGTTACATTTTACATTAGCATTTTGTGGTGATGCTTATGTCATACCAGGTTACAGTTACACACGTGTCTTGCTGCTTTAGCATACCTGTATCTTGACGAGTTTCAAATTTGAACCTTGCAAAGAGAAATTAACTTGATAAAAGGGTTAGCTCAGACAAGTCGGAAATGAAATTGAATGGCTGGCTTTCTATTGCTCTACATAATTATATAAGTTTATGTTCAGGCTTGAAAATCGAACTGATGTGGATTTAAATATCAATTTCGATTTTGTTATTTCACCAATGATAGAATACCTTTTTCGGGTTTGGAGAATATGTAGGTGGATTAGATGGTGTGATGCAGACTATGCAGTAGTATTAGGATGTTAAGCACACTCTAAAATGGCCTGTTGTGTAAGTTGAATATGAGTTCATTTCCCTCCTTGTAAACTTAATGAAAATATGTGATGCTTTAAACTTCCTAATGGCTATATCTACTTCAGTAAGCACCTGCATGCGTAACTTAATGTCCTGCATGATACAAAAGATGCTAACAAGCTTGGGCATTGCTTAGTGGGAGTATGTTTCCCAGCAGGGGATTTGGGGAGCTAACATAGAAATTCTCTGTGACCATTCGACTTGAACTATAGTACTGTTGTGTTTATAATGAATAGATGCTACAATTTGTGGGAAACACTATTTATTCATTAGGGTTTACAGGCAATGGCATAGGCCTGCTAGTATTTGCCCTTGCTTGAGGAAAATCTGTTGGTATCTAGTTTGGTGTTTATTTCCCAGGAGACCAAGATAAAACAAAAGGATAGTTGAAGTTAGCAATTTGTGACAGGGGATCTAAATCTGTGGGATTTGCTTGCTTTCTGGAAGATTATATTTATTTTCTGTAATATACAAGTTCATTTCAAAATCAATAAGTAATGCTCTTCCTGATGAATGCAGTAGACTAGTAAAGTAGTACATCAACTTGGACTTTGGATTAGTGAAGTGTATGAACGTTTTCTTATCTTTAGTTGTGAAGGCTGAAAACAAACTTGTGTTCCATTTTCTATAAATATATTGCACAAAGCATTTTCACCTAGTTCAGCTCAAGAGAACACAGAGTAGTTCAACTTGTGCCCTAGCAAAACCATATGATGATTTTGATATATATTTTCCCTTACAACAATGGCAGAAACCTGGCAAGATGTTGGGCCCCCTGTCACGGTTCAAGGACATATTCATTGGTCAGCGCACTGCACACGTCAGAAATGCTCTTGCAGCCGAGCGCTGAGGAGATGCCGCCGAGGAGATGCTCTGGTGGTGGTTCTTGTTGATGATGATGAAAAATTCTCAGGTATCAAAAAATGGAAAGATTTGAGCTGCTGCTGTGTAAAATTTGCTTTAAATGAGAGATGTCATGTGTAAGCAGTGTGAATCCTATAAGCTTCATATGAACCGGGTTACTTGTGCTTTGGTCTATACATACTCTTTTACTTTCTCATCCTGTAATGCTCAATTTGTTTGCTTGACTTGGTTTATATGTTGATCAATCTTTTTGTTCTCTGAGTTCTCTGCATGTGTGATGTGAATTCCAGCTACAAAGTACAAAAGCAAAGCACATTGCTCTTCATGAATCATGTCATCTTAGATGCAACTATATTAGTATTTTACCACCCAAATGTTTGAACATGATGTATGACATATTTCAAGTGTTTGAATATGGGCTTGTAACTGAATGATGTATGTGTTTCCTGCACTATTCCAAAAATCTTGTCTAGGCTCCGTCTAGGCGTTGGAAGGTCCTAGCCCGCCTAACCGTCTAGGCAGTCGTTCTGGTCGTTTAGGCACTAGGTGGTCCGCACATTGTTCGTCTAGCGTTTTTTAGAACATTATCTTTGTCCAAATTTGCGACAATCATTCAGCATAAAAAATTGTTCCGAAATCATGGTCTTATGGCACCATTCGATATATGAACCAAAAGAGGTTTGAAGCCTTCAAATATGACTAATCGAGTCTATTGAATTGGTTAATATTTCCATACACATAGAGATCCATAAAGGTAGCCTAAACTTAATTCCAACTAAGGCCTAGTTTAATTTAATTCCAACTAAGAAATAAGTTCCTATGAACTTAAATACTTGTAGGAATTATGAAATTACCATTTAAAACACACAAAAAGTTAATCAACTTATCCATAATAAATGCAATTATTGATTTATTGTGATTTGGAGGAAGAACAAATTTCTAGAAACTAAAAAACCGAATTTAATTTATAAACAATACATCAAAATTATAACTATATTCATGTTGCAAATTAATAAAAGGAAAAGAAAAGAAAAACCCAATAGAAACCCCAAAACAACCCACCCTACTAATTCAACTAGCCATATATGAATAATGAAGATCTTCATCCTCAACTATAAAAATTATTCATAGAGCACTCCATCATGGATTCATGGAAAACGGCCGGTGGCCCATCCGGCCCGAACCCGACCCATTATGTAGCGCGGGCCTGGCCCCTGCATTCCATGCCCACCCACCCGGATACGGCGGGCCTTGCCCATACCACATGGGAACTATATGATGGCCCATTGGGCCTCCACCATTCCCAACATAACCCGACCCATTCTGCATCGACGCCCTTGATCCCTACATCCCAGGTAGATGCAGGCCTTCCCCGTTCCCGTTCCCATTCCCATTCCCGTTTGGAGCAGCATCCGCCTTCGGAATCTTCTCACCGCCCCCGATTTCGATATCCGCGCCTTTCGGGCCAAGCCCGCCGGAGTTACGGGCCTCGTTGTGGGCCGGCCCATTACCATTATTATCCGCGTCTTTTGGGCCAAGCGCGTTAAAGTAATGGGCCTTGTTTTGGGCCGGCCCATTACCATTATTATTATTATCCTTGATCTCTTTCTTGGCCCGCAACCAGCCAATAACGACTGCAAAGATGGTGATGATGAAAATTATAGCCAAGACTACTAAGGCGAATGTGTAGGATCCGTTTTTTGGGAACCAGTCAGGCAAGGAAATTGACATGTTTTTTTTTTTTTTTTTTTTTTTTTTTTTTTTTTGTATTAGGCTATAGTTGGAGTGTTAAAACAAAAGTAGAGAGAGAAAAAAGTGATCGAGAAAGCAAGAACAATGAAGAGTAAATAGGTTTTTGGTTTTGAATTAGGGAGGTATCTTCATATATATAATTAAGTCCGGCCATGATCTTCTATTTTGGGCTAGTATTTTTGTGTATGAAAGTTTTTTTTTTTTTGTGTGTGTGGAACATAATCGGATTTTTTTTTCATGAAATAAGGCTAAATAGAAAGGGAAATAATTGTTTCCTATCCCATGAAATCTAGCCATAAGAATATAAGATCCTATATTCTAGCCAAAGATAAAACATACTCTATTTTTTTGCCTTTTTTGTTCGACAATATTTATCACTAAATATATTTTGTCATTTATTTTTTATAATTTTATCCTTAAAAATGCTGAAAAAGGCAAATAAATCTATCCTTCGTCAAAAAGGTCCGGCTAATATATGGTCATGATATATAGAGTTATAAATTTCTATAATTTTATTGGTAGTTAACAATATATATATAGTGACTCAATTGAAGTAAATTAGAAAAAATATATAAAATAAATGTATATGGAGAATATAACCTTAATAATTGAATTTTATTTAATAGATCTCTCCGACTCTATTTATAGAGAGTTTTTATTTTCAACTCTCCTGAATCCAAAGAGACCTAAGTGCATAGAGTGGTGCTACATTTAATGTAATTTAGCTCATTAATGTTGCGATTCAAACAAGGGTTAACTTTGATCAGATCCAAACAAGGGTTAACTTTCATCAGGTTAATTTTTGTTTTTACTACTTGAGTCAATTCATGGGTCAAATTTTTGCATTCAATTGGTAGGGTGGGGTTCAGTTTGTGAAGAAGACAGTCTAGCAAAGTGGTCATGATTAAGATGAAATAAATTGTAGAGTTGAAAAGGGGGAAAAAGATTAGTTCTTTTGAATTTATGATGTCTCCAGGCTAGCTAGAGTTGTAGTAATTGCAAATACAGGTTGGTTTGATCAATGATCAGGGACATTGAATTGACTTGTATATTATTTGATTGGGACTTTTATGTAGCAAGTGATATATTTTCTAGGGTTACTAATGGATCATCTATTTTTTATGTCAGCACTTTCATGATTACTCATGAATTGGCATTGATACTATTTCATGAATGATTCATAGCTAATTCAAGAAGATAACTAACAAGAGTTATGATGTATCTTCAGTTTACATCATTGATCATCAATGTCACAACAGCATATACCAAGTGTCTGAGACTCTGAGAGTGGTCGAGTTGTACATACCCCACATGTAACTAAGTGCTGTCAAAACTTGACCCGATTCGAGAAACCGACCCGACCCACCCGACCCGTCACCCAAAAAAACCAACAAAGTGTATATCCGAAACTGGTTTGACCTGAGCCGATTTGACCCGAACTGGTAAAAAGCTGAAACCCGGGATTAATCCGAAACCGATTATGTCCGAATGAACTAGACTGATTCAACCCAATGCTACCCGGCCTGAAATCATCCGAAAATCTGAAATTACTTGGCTCAAAATCATCCGAAATTATGAATTTACCCCCAAACTAAGATAATTCGGTTCTCCAACCCTAGTTATTATAAGGAATTAGAGGGCTAAAAATTAATGCAAGCCTTTCAAGGTGATGGTTGTCATCTGAATTGGTTCAATTTGTAGGCTAAAACATTGCATAGTGAAAGAAGAGGCAAGAATTTAACAAGGGTCAAAGTCATCTGCTCATTACACACACACATTCACTCCAATATTCACACAATCCAGCAAAGCTCAAATTGTTTTTTTCAATGTCTGCATTAAACATAATATCCAGCATCATCATAACTTAACAAGCCAAAGCATCAAAATCCACAAAAGAAGGCAAGATAGTTCAAATTCCATAGACATCATTTAGCTTCTTCATTAGCTGGTTGTCACCTAAGCGCTGGAGGATCTGAACGGAATGGCCCTGATCACGATCTGGTGGTATAACGCGGCCAGTGCAGCTCCGATGAACGGTCCAACCCAGAAGATCCACTGAATCAACAACAAAGAAAGAAATGATTCAGTATGTTATGTATAAACCAAGAAAAAAGATGTTTTAAGAGTTGTTGATTTAGATTTAGAGTAGATGATTTACGTGGTCGTTCCAGGCGTGCTCTTTGTTGAAGATGATGGCTGCGCCGAGACTCCTTGCTGGGTTGATGCCGGTTCCGGTGATGGGGATGGTTGCCAGGTGGACTAAGAACACAGCAAATCCAATTGGCAATGGTGCTAGAATCTGTATATATTTGGAATTAGTTCAAAATTTCAGATCATTGCTAGGAGTTTCCTGTTTTAGTTATAGCAAGGCAATCATAGTGTGATATTAAGTGAACAAATGACAATGACAAAGCATTAAGCAATCTGGTTAGACTATTTGGACCCAAAATGCAAGAACAGAATTCATTCTACATATAGAACTTTTTTTCATACAAGATAAAACCGGAACAAGATCATTTTTCAAAATTCAATCCCGGTCCGGTTTTGGACTACTGCCGAGCCCTACACAACCATATGAAAGTAGTACAATACAAAGACTAGAGGACTTAGCATAGAAAAATAATGTAATTCAATTAAACACTGAACAAGATAAACTGAAAAAATAATTTCACTGAAAAATCATGCCATCTAGTGAGAGCACACAAGTTCACCAGCAAATCACAAGAACAACTACAATGCAAACAATCATCACACAAAGAGTTTCATATATTCAGATAACAGAAGAGTATTTTCTCAACAAGCTGGCCATATACTCAAGAACCACAAAAGCAAATCTCATCACAAACAGCAAATAGAACCTAAATTACCACTTGACAGATGAACATGAAGAAGAAAGGTAAAAAATCAATATACATGTGAGAAAGAGAGATTCTTACAGGAACATGAGAGTCTCTAGCATTTCTCTTGGCATCAGTAGCAGAGAAGACAGTGTAAACAAGAACAAAAGTTCCTACAATCTCAGCACCAAGTCCATCTCCCTTGGTGTAGCCATGGTTGACAACATTGGCCCCACCACCAAGCATTTGATACTGATGTGGCTGGAATCCTTTCACCACACCAGCTCCACAGATTGCACCTAGACACTGCATAATTATGTAGAAAATCGCCCTTGTCAAGGACAACTTCCTTGCCAAAAGCAGCCCAAATGTAACTGCTGGGTTAATATGCCCACCTGAAACAAAAAAAAAAATCAAAAAAATTACCATCTTATTCCAACCTATTACACCACACAAGTTCATTTTCTTGCCAAAATAGCTAAGAGTTACTTGAAAAATTGACAAAAACTTAAAAATATCACAATCCCAGATAGCTAACACCAGAAAGGGCATGTAAATACACTCAAAAGCCTCAAACCAAAATAGCCCACAATTTTTCTTGCCACAATAGTTTGAAGGGGGAACCTTAAGAAATGTCTAAACCCTAAAAATATCACAAACTCAGATGACCCACAAACTTGAAAAGATCATTTCAACATTCTGAATGAAGAAACCAAAAGCAAGTTAAATGTAACTGCTGGGTTTATGCAACCTATCACCTGTAAGAAAAATAACAAATTTACCACCTTATTCACACTATCACACTAGACAAGTTTCATTTTCTTGCCAAATTAGTAGTCTAAGGTTATTTGAAAAATTGACGAAAAATATAAAAAATATCACAAACCCAGATATGATAACCCACAAACTTGAAAGATCAAATCAGCATTTTGAAAGAACAACTCAACAGATCAACACACAAAAAAGATGAAACCAAAGAGTAAAGACCATATACCTGAGATACCAGCAGTGCAGTAAACAAGGGCAAAGATCATACCACCAAAAGCCCAAGCAATTCCCTGAATACCCACAGAAGCACATTTGGAGGGAGACCTAGAAACCCCCATAACAGTCAAGACAGTGATGTAAAGGAAGAGGAAAGTGGCCACAAACTCAGCAATTCCAGCTCTCCAGAAGGACCATGATTGAAGCTCCCCTGGCTCAAAGAGAGGAGCAGGAGGAGGCTCCTTGTAGTCCTTTGACTGAGCTGATGTTCCAAGTGGTTGCCTTTCTGGGTACTTGTTTGCTCCTAATCTCACATCTTCCTCTTTGCCCTCCATTGTTGATGCTCTCTGTTTTTCTCTGAGTTTCTTTTTCTCTCTTTGGTGAAAAAGTGTCTGGAGTAGTGCAGTGTGGTTGAGTGTGAAGGTGGTGCCTTGTTTTTATAGAGTCTATAGAGATAAGAACAAAATGGAAGAGAGGAGAATTGGAAAAGGTAAAGTTGTTACCTTTTTAATTCTTTGTTAATTTCATGTGATTATTTTAGTTGATCATAATGTAGTGGATTAATGTAGTACATTTTCCAGCTCTAAATTTTATGTATTTTTCTAAACTTTAATTTAATGAAGATATTATTCTTTATAATCGCCTATTATGGGAAAAAATCACATAAAAATTCCCTTTTCCAGCTCTAAATTTTATGTATTTTTCTAAACTTTAATTTAATGAAGATATTATTCTTTATAATCGCCTATTATGGGTAAAAATCACATAAAAATTCCCTTTAAAATAAGGGGCATCCACAATAGATTTTTTTTTGAGTTTCCAATGCTATAAAAAATAAACTAAATTAAATTGATTCTGACAAAATTATAATGTTATTAAAAAAAAGTTTCTTGGGAAAAAAATTGTCAAAAAATCTCTACAATTTTCTGAAATTTTTCTTCATTATGAAGGGAATGACCTCTATGAGTCTTAAAAAACAATGCTTCTTTCTTGATAACCACATTTTGCTTCCAAATAAATTTTGTCTTACCCAAAACTGAAGTGAACTCAAATTTACTCATTTTATGTTTGCAGACTGCATAAGATTAAAATAATCCCAAAATTAGTATCACTAATCAGTATCTGTGTAATAAAAAACTAGTAGAATTGTTATGTGGATAATTGAGATTCATAAACAAATGATTCTGTAAAGAAAAGGAAGAATTGTTAGGTGGCATTAGACAGTGGTGTCTTTGTCCACAAAGATGCTGTAGTGCTAAGTGTGTGCTGGCTTATCCTTTTCATGATTCATTTACCTTTACTTTTAATTAAAACCCTACCAACTTTTTTAATTGTTCTCTCACGTCTTCATCATTTTTTTAAGGATTTTTAATATTTAGGGTTAGGGTTACCATTTTCCATTAGTTCATGACTTTTTTAATAAGGAAAAAAAATTGACGTATAATATATGTTTAGTAGATTGAGATACAGAGACGAAACACGGTAGTCGGACAAACTGACAGACAAAGACAAAGCAAGAAACACCGAGCAGAGAAGTCGGAAAGGCTTAAGACCATGTAGAAGAAAGATAATTCCGGGAGTTCACGACTTTTTCCATGATTAAAATTCACGGTTAAAGTCGTTTAATTTGTAACCCACTGTTTAAAAAAAATATGAACTTTCTAACATATGTTCTACGTTGTTTTTCAAATAATTCTAAATAAATATAATTAAATAAAATATTTTATCTTAAGATTCTTAACCTATGTTCCAATATGAAAACTACATTCCAAATTTTATATGATGTAAGGTTATGGTTTGTAACTTGTAAGATGATGAAATTAATGTCACATTTTTGTTGTTTTGAGTTTCTTGGATTCCCATGGAAGAGAATTTTCTTTATTTGGAGAAAATGAGTGGTCCAGAGAGGAGAGACGGTTTAGCTTTTGAAAAAAAATGGAACGTTGGGCAGGGCGGTGCAAATTGGAAAGTGACACCATTTTGCCTTAAAAGAATACCAAACCAATTAGAATTTTAGAATGAAGACAACGGCTATAGTATGGAACAACCATAATTTACCCCCATCACACTATTCCTTTATGGAGAGGGTCATGATCTTCAAGTGAGTATGATAATATAGAGAGGTGATATATATTATAAAAGAGGAAAGGCTCGGAACTTAGGCTCTGTTCGGCATTTTAGAAGCTGAAGTTTTTCTACCAATTCAGCTAGCGGAATTCAAAAGGCTTGGGTGTAGGAGTTCTTGAAGATCTCCTCCATCTAGCTGAATTCCGCTCCCAAAACGCTATTGTCGAACAGACTTTTGATATTTCGAATGTTTGTCTAGTCCTATTTTGAAAAAAAGGGTAGCTTCAATCAAGTGCTACTCTAAATTTGTTGTACCTGAGAGTTCTTCTAACATGAGTTGAATGACGATATATAATGGGCAAGATAATTTCATTTTACTTAATTAGAGACGTGGGATTAGGAGCTGATTGGAAAGGTTGGATTAGGATCCCTTATCTTGATGTTGCGTTCTGTACTTTTTCTATTTGGACTAGTGGTGCAAATCGTTATCTACTTTAGGTTCAAATCACCCTCTATCAATAAGGCCTCCTTGTCTATGTCTTAGCATTTATCTTGGTTACTATGTTCCCCCGACTCCCATGGTTATGGAAATCGAACAATTTCAAGACTTGTAACAAATTGAACAATTGATAGTTTTTTTTTGATAAAGTACAAATTCGATGTACCGGATAAATCAGGTATAATCGAGAGGTCGTGAACACGATAACCGGTAAGCCAACAACCACAAACAAAAACAACACGATAAGTAAGTACAACTTACGAAAAAAGAAAACTAGCAAACTATTGTCAAATATTCTAAAATCTCAACTACTAAAAGATTTTACAGTTGAAGAGTGGGAAGATTGTTTGGTAAAATGAATGACTCATTTGGTTTTGCTAAATATTTATTGTTTGCTTGAAATGGAGAACTCGAGAAGCATCGGTGGCCACGTGAATTTTAGTCAAAAAGGCATGACACGTGGAAGCCACCCAAAGCACATTGGCACGCAGCCCAAACTCCTACAACCAGTATGTCACAAGTAGACCGGTCAAGTGGGTCGAGAGGGTCAAATGCAGACTAACCGAGTTCGGGTTGAAAACGAATTCGGGTAGACCGGTCAAGTGGGTCGAGCGGGTCAAATTCAGACTAACCGGGTTCGGGTTGAAAACGAATTCGGGTCACCAGGTTGTTAAAATTATCGGGTCAGACAAGTTGGATCACTTCGGATTTGATATACATTCAGGTCGACCCAACGAGTTTCGAATTTCAACCCATTAGTGAGCAAATCAATCAAGTCGGGTTGCTTTTGACACATTAATTTTAGGTCGGATTTCAACCCAAAAAACTTCGGACGGATCAATCAGGTCGAGTTCTGACAGATCTAGAACTCATGAGTCATGACACTCAATATAGAAATATTGGTTGGAATATACACATTAGAACTTACAAATACTAGTAGAAAATTATCTCCCTTTTTGTTTCCTTTGCAAGCGAGTAGTTTCAAGGAAAACAATAAAAACTTCATAATTTTGCCAGTCCAAGCTTCTAAAATGTGGTAAGCCCATACCTTTGACAGTCCTAAATTTACAGCACAAAACTTTACTCATGGAGCTCGAATTATATTTAGCCCCCCCAAAAAGAAATCGAACGCAAAGTTTCTTATTAAAACTGGATGAAAACAAACTGTTAAAATCTCCTAAGCAAATTAAAGAATTAAGGTAAACAAGATACAACAACAGTATTTGCACAGGCTCTTCATTGAATGATATTAAGAAAAAAATTGTGCAAAACCCAGAGCCTATGCCTTTCTGATGAATGAAAACAAGGAAAAGAAAATGTAAAGGAACTAATTTTGCTGCCCAAACTCTAGCTTTTATCATCCTGCTGAAGCAAAATTGAGTGGGAAAATTTTTACCCATTGCAAATGAGGATTATGACTATCCAGGTTGTACAGATTGTCTCTCTATCCTGCTCTGCTCCTGTGAACAGCACAAAAATGGTTAAGGGTTAGTAAGGCATTTTTAGGTCTTTCATTTTCTTCCATTATTACACAGGAGAGTAAGGGCTTGTTTGGTTACAAACTATGGAAATGAAAAAACGAAAACGGAAAGAAAACAAATCTAGTACACTTCAGTGTCACAATACTTTAATGGAAGAACCAAACAGGCCCTAAAAGTTTTCGTTAACGCATTATGAAACTAAAATGGATTAGATTCGTTTCCTTTCTGTTTCAAACGGCCTCTAACAAGAACAGTCAATCCCAACATAGGAGAGTCTAAGGGCCTGTTTGGTTACGAACTATGAAAATGGAAACATAAGAGAAACGACGAATCAAGTCCACTTCTGTATCACAAGACGTTATGGAAACAGTGGTGGTTAAATAAGGGATCTTTCGGTCTTTCATTTTCTTCTATAGTCACATGAGAGTCTAAAGGAACAGTCAAGAGAACTCTGAGGCATTGTAGTAAGAAAAATGGCAAATGCCAAAGCCTTTCCGTGCACAAGTATTGGGGTTCTTCAAAGTTCACTTGCAAGACAGAATCATACACATCCCTGAACCTTATACCAAGCATCTCTACATTTGATGATTACATGATGAAATTCTCTTCTTTTCTTTTATTTCTTTTTTTCAGATTTTACTGGAGACTGTAGCTGTTTGCCATGGGTTACAGTCTTACCCATTAAAACCCTCACAATTTCATGTTTAGTCTGAGTTGCATCAATTGAAAGGGGTTATCATTTACTTAAAATCACACTAAGTGTGTACATTAAGGCTCAACCTAGAAAAGAATGCCACAAGCCTATAAGAATTGATGGAAAATGTCTGGTAAATGCATACTTACACGTATCCTTATGGCGTCGTTTTCATGGTCATGGATGATGCAATTGCTAGAAGCTATTCCTTGGCCATATAGGAGTTCTTGCATCCGCTCCCGCCAATTTAAACTCAATCTCCGAGTGAAGTCTTCAACCTCTCTGGCAAATATAAATAATGTAATTAATAATGAGAAAACTGCTGTATTTGAATGAAAAATGCATTGACCCATCTTATTCAACTAAAATAATGGATCTTCCAAATACTTCGGGAAAAAAGAAATGCAATTAGCTTTCTTTGGGCAATTCCAGCAAGCATCAGAAGATTGACTATTCAAGCATACTTTAAGTGGGTTATAGAAGCCAAAGCACAAAAAGAGGAAGCATCATATAAAGGAAAAAGAATGTATGACATTTAAAGAAAACATAATGGTAAATAAAAATGTTTACTCTTTCCAGAATAAATTAGTAAAGAAGCTCATAAGACGAACCTATCAATCTTTTCCTGCATCACAGGATCTATTCCATCGTCACTCCCATTGCTGGAAGCAGCACCTACATCTTGTAATTCTGTTATCTCACTATTACTAAGCAGAATGTTATTGTGGACCTCAGGGTCATTATTATCCAGGCTCTGCAAAAATGTTCAAATAGTTGGACATAAAAAAAAATCCCATGTAAATATCAAAGATATCGACTGCTAGATACAAAAATAGCAAAGCTAAACCTTGCAGCTCTTATTATCAGGATCAACAACAGAAGTATTTTTCTGTTTTTCTTTCCTGCGTCTGTTTTTCTTCCTGGTTTTAGAAGTCTTCACAGTCTCAGAATCTGGAAAATAAGATCCACAAAACACCATTAGTCACTATATGTTGGCAGGTAAAATTTTGATTTATAAGGCTCCTTCATCCAATCAGCTAGAAACTCATAATCAATAAAAATGACACCCCAAAAGAGTACTAGATTTATGAATGAAAACTACTTATCAAACTCACTGATATATGAATTATTATTGTCTAATACGTAGACTTAGTTTCCATATTAATCAACTCCCCTTTTCGGAGGAGAGAGACATCAAAGCTTACTCAAACTAGAGACAACATTTCAAATAAAATGGAATTCTCAGGTAAATACAACCTCAAAACAGAGACTGTGCCAATAAGAACGGCAAAGGAGAACTGCAATGTACCGTTATTCCCTCCATTAATAAATGAAAGCAGATCGTCAACAGAGCGGTCATCTACATGCCTTTCTCCATCTTCTACTGTCTACAATACAAAGACCAAACACCATCATCATCATGCACGACGGTGAAAGCAAATAATTAGAAAAGAGGAGTTTAATGGGTCCTTGTAGGCATGTAGATCATTAGGAAGGATAAACACAAATTCCCAAGCTTCAGAAGACAGGGTTATTAAAAAAAACTGCTGAGATTACCTTTATTTTATTTCTCTCCTTCAATTCTTTCCTCCTCTTTGCATAAAGCCGATTCAGAAGTCTAATTCGAGGATCACCGGGCAAATTCCTCACAGGCTCCAACTTCTCTTCCTAAAACAAGCAAATCTGCATTAACATAATAGACAACGTAAAGATGCTGTCAACCAGACACATCTTTTGCAAGCATCAGAAACCTCTGTAAGATCATCAGGCAAGCAAAATATCTCACGTATCTCCGCCGCTGTTTTCCCTTCAATCATCCGTGCAAGTGCACGGCTTGTTAGTTCCACTAAAGGCTTAAACTGAAGGCTATCAGAAGCAGATGCCAACTCACATAGCCTTCTTGTATCCATTCGCATGAATTTCTCATCAAAGGATTTCCTCTCCTATAAAAAGGTAAAGACATGAGACAATATTTAGCATATGCACAGTAGTGAACTGGTAAATAAGTGCTACTTATTAGTCAGTGATTAAATGCTAAAACAAGGTCAAACACCGAATTCCCATAATTAACAACATTATAACAATTCCAGTCAAATTCTAGTAAAAACAATAATGAAAATAGAAGAAAGAGAATAGAAGAACCTTATTAGAGTGCCCAGATTCCTGATGAAAGCGGCAATAATCAATAATCTGGCTCAAAGTAGCCGGATTGACCTTCTCTGGGAGACATATAGCATGGTTCTTGGAAGTTCCTTTCCCAATGTGAATTTCATGGCAGATGAATGGGCAATACATTGCCATTGCCTGTTCCACTTGCTGAACGGAGCCATCAGCAGTCTGAACCCAGACATAAGATGTCATCATCTGTAGATGCATTAGAGTGAACTCCTTAGAAATCTTAATAACAGAACAATAAAAATCAAAAATATAGAACACCAAGACATTCGAATTGAATGGCTGTAGTGACAAATGGTACAACAAAATGAAAAGTACCTGTTAAAAATTTTGTACAATTCCAGCATATCGGGTTATAACATTTGGAAATATATGTGGGTTCAGAGAGAAGTCAAATCCAAGGTTCTCTTCAGCCTTGCCCTTCCGAAAGACGGCAGCGTTTAATCACAAGCTCAGCTTCCTAAGGATTAAAAAATTATACACTATATATAGTTAGCATATCATCAAGGTGTACTGCACAACAAACAGAATCTTAGAAATGTTTTGACTGAAATACTGAATAGTGTGGAATAAGTTCACTGGCTATAAAAAAGCATAAGAAAAGGAGAAACTAAAGTTGTGTAAGAAGCACCACTAAAATTCGTAAAAGTCCCTTGAGCCAAACAGATGAACAATCAACTTTCACTTTTCCATGTGAACTTCTCTTCTTTTGGTCATAAATTTATAATGACTACAACTGCAACAAGCATGCACAGACCATGATATTTTCATTACTTTCATACAATCTTATACAGTATTCACTTGTGTTTGAAGTTAAAATCCAAGAAACCCGCTTCTCTAATTGTTTGTACTTTGTACTCCATAACTATTGCAAATAACCATGCCTCACATTTAACAAACTATAAACTGTCAAATCAAAAGAAGCATTTTTTTAATATTAATAAAATAGGATAAAACACGATGCACTGGGTCAAATAGTTGAAAACAACTACAATTCATAGGGCAATTCTGTTCATTCATCCTGCTACATCCCTACGAATTTGAATTCATACATCTAACCCGAAGCTTTAGACGAATTTTGGATTGCAGCATCAAAAAATTCAAAGTTATCGATGCATGCTAGTAAATTAGGTATTCTCAATTACCTAGGTATGACCATTCCTCAGGTTAAAACACACACAGAATCAGACTATCGCGTCGAATTAGCCCCATTTTCCACCAAACATACACTACGAAACCGAAGAAATTGAAAGCGGAGACTAAAAAAACACGGACAAGCCAGTACAAACCAATCAAATTCGGTAGAAGGAAACAATTTCAAAAGATAAACTATTATTCAACGCAAACAGGATTGTCGGAAGCTACAAGCGTAAGAACAACAACTACAACAGATAGCATTTCGCAGCTTAAACGCAATCAAATTGAAGCAGGAGAGATAGATACCTGTCAGCGAAGGTGGAGAAAAAGGAAGCAATGGAGGATTTGCGAGGGGATAATTTGGATGGGAAGATTTGGAGATGAATGGAGTAATGGAGAGAAGAAGAAGAAATGGAATGTGGAGACAGAAAGAAGGCGGGTTGTGGTTGGGGTTAGGAGGCGGGGGCGAAGGGGTTTGAGAAGGGAGAGAGAGAAAGAGATGGATGCTTATCGTTTTGATTGTCGAAAGTGGGCCCCCATTTCTAGTTCGTCAAAACTTCCAACTACATATTCAGGGAAATTACAAAAAGTAGCTCGGATTTTGGGGTGGATGTGAAATATAGCCGAAACTTTTAAATTTGTGGATAATAGTGTCAACTTTAGGATAGAGATTGTTTTTTTAATCCCACGTCCAGTTCGATTAGTTAGAGCCAATCTATGTCTGAGTCGGGTAGTGTAGAGGCCCACTACTGAAGACAATCCTTTTAATTCAATTTCCAGAACAAGTGTTTAAGAAACCTAATACCTCATTTCACTATACCAACTAGTTATTTTTTAGGGTAGATTGTGATCACTAATTTAAGTGTCATTGATACGATACTTTTTACTAGGATTATTGGAGAACTTTAAAATTTTAGATTTTGGTCTAAAACCATCCATAAAAGTTGTCATTTTTTTTAAAAAAAAATATCTAAATTATAACTTATCACTATTAATTTTATAAGGGAATTATCATATTGAACGGAGCATTTGCATTTCCTCTAAATCCATTTAAGGCAGTTTTGGATTGCAAGTGCAATTGGTTTATCTTAGTTGACATTTGAAAAAATGGGCATAAAATCAAAACTTGATCTTATACCATATTAAAGTATATGGGTTGTTAATGTGGGAGTGTACATGACCGTTCGTGCATATATACATGTTGGGCTAACACACAAGTCCGGTGAGATTCTATCTTAAATCAATTGACAATATAAAATAATAATTGTTAGAATATTCATTCCACATCTGAAAGTTGGGATTAATTGGACTTGTTAGATGGAAATCCACTAGGCTTTTGCCTAACGGGTTCTCTCGATCATGAGCCCGGTCCGTTGTGTTGTCGAAGTGTTAACTCGTAACAGACGTGTCACTAATTGGTTTTAGAATGTAACCCATTGTGCTAATATGATATCATAAAGTTATATAATGATTTTATTTACTCCAAATTTTTGAGATGTGAGAACAATATTAAGTATAAAAATGAAGTCATTAGTAAAAAAAAAAAAGAAGATAATTATTCCTTACAAGGTTTATGTTTCCATCAAGGGTCACAAATCAAACAATCTATGTTGTATTAAACATAAGAAAGATAAGTGAATAATATATATACAAAGGATAAAAAAAAGGGGAGAGAATTTACCAAATTTATAAGAGCAGATAAGAAATTTGAAGATTTAAAAAAAACTATTTTGTGGAAGGTGGATGTTGTAACCATTCTTGAATAGCAGAACGAAGAGCACGATTAGGAATGAGGGTATGGTTCTCGAGCTTGAGATTGGTCATGGGCGAGGTGTCGTGTCCACTTTCTAACCAACCTTTCAAAGCCTCTGCTTCATAAGTGAAGCCATCGGCTGCTATTTGTGGATCTTGCATTACTTCCTGCAAAGTTTTTCAGAATATGACACATTGTTAAAGATGAATTTTATCACTAACATGAATTGATCTTCATTTTTGTAGGAATATAAATTCCTATTTTAAAAGTTTGCAATAACTATATATTACTATTTACTCCTATTGCCAATTGGTAGGATTGCATTTAGGTTGACTGGAATTTTTCTAAAAAAATATAGATTGAAGACCAGACTAAACTTGGTCTTAGATCGAATCGGAAATGTGTGTGTTTTTATTTTTTTTATTTTTTAATAAAAATAATAATAATAATTTTTTATAAGATTTGATTGACTCCCTTAAAAAATTAATTTATTTGTAAAATTATTCTTTTTTATAAATAGCTTAGTAAAAATTTCGTATTTAAATGGTCCAATCTAGTCCGACCCGAAAAAAATCCGGGTTTAAACTAAAAAACAAGAAATTATTCAAGCCATGGACCTAGCCGGTTTACTACAAGTTCAAATTGAGTTTTTTTAGTATGGTTTAGTCCTTGTTTGGATCGCCACAAATAATACATTAAGTTACATAAAATCCATGAATTAAAGCAACTTAATGTATTATTTATGGCGATCCACATAGATCCTTAGATTTAAAGATGTTGGTTACAACATATGTTCGCATTTTAAGGACACGTTAGTCTATCTATCGATCCACAAACTTTATGAGTTCTGTAATGTAGGCCACAATGTACCTATCTAATATGCATAATTTTTTATCCAAATTAAATTTGCCCCTTTTTCAAACATAAAAAGGATCAAGAATGAGTAAGAAACCTGAAAAATTGGACACATGAAGTATGGTGGGACATGGTCATGCTCATCACGACCCGACTTAGCCAACGAAGAGCTTCCACTCGAAACTCTCATCGGCCCAAGCACTCTCCAAACATCTAGCTCAAGATCAGGCCTATTCTTCCTTTGCATCTCACAACACCTCAATCCCAACAATGCCAATTGCTTTGCTTGCACAAAAGGCCAATCTCCAGCTGAAGGGTCCAATATTACACTAAGATTATTCTTCTCCAAAGCATTTTGCACCTCCTTCACTATCCCTATCGCCGATTTCCCTGTCAGAAGGCGGAGCAAAACGATCCCAAACGAATAAACGTCGGATTTTGGTGTAAGCTCTCCATTTGAGAGGTACTCGGGATCCATGTAAGCAAACGTGCCTTTCGGGTCAGTCCTACAGAGACTTGTGGTGCTCTCCATTGCTCGGGAGATGCCAAAGTCACTTAGTTTGCAAGATAGGTGGGTGTCAAGGAGAATGTTGGCGGGTTTTAGGTCGCCATGGATGATGCCATCAGGTTGGAACGAGTGGAGGAACATGAGGACGGAGCAAAGGTCGGCGGCTACACTTATTCGTGTTTGCCATGATAATGGTGGAGTGTTGTCCTTGCAATCGAGGCGATCATCGAGGTTTCCGTTGGGATGGTACTCGTATATCAATGCTGAAGCTTCACTACAAACTCCTATTAGTGTCACAATGTTTGGATGTCGTAACTTGCTCAAAGTGTCAACCTTGAAACAAAAGAAATAAAACCATAAGTGTGTGAATCATTTGCATTATAACAAACTAGATAACATATCAATTCTACAAGGCTCGAGGCCTTATAAGCGCTATCCCATGTCAATCCAAGAACTTTTTAGGAGTTCACCTATTCTAGTACTACCTCGTCCTTGCACGCTTAATTTCACAGTTCTTTGTTCTCACTCGAACCTCTGAAAAGAGAGAGCTCTTGTTGACATGGGTAGCACTTCAATGTCCTATAAACCACTAGGGTGTTGCAATGTCATCATTCCAAATCTTCTGCTACGAGATATGCTACAAGTGTTGCCACATAACGTGAGGTGGTAGTACCATATGTTATAATGAAACAACATTTATATTTTTATATTATTATGTATGTTTACCGTGGGCACGATAACTGGTACACCACGGCCTACTCAATAGTTCAAGTCACACACTCAGCAGAAAAAACAAACTAATTCAAGTCATACCTCTTGTTGAAATTCTTGGGGGCCTTGCATACTATCCGCGCTAAGCAACTTTATGGCAACTTCAGTGTGACGAAGTAAACCTTTGTAGGTTACTCCAAAACCGCCTTCCCCTATTTTCCATGATGGGTTGAAATTGTCACTCGCTTCTAGAATCTCCGAGTAACTGAAATCTGCAAAGAATCTGGAAACTTGTGTGGTTGTAGGATCTAACCGAGCCAGTTGCCTCCTTAGATGTTCATTTTCAAGTAATGCATTGTCTAGATTCGTGTACAAGTCGTCTCTTTCTTTCTTATACTTCTCTAGCAACCCAACGGCGGAGAAAATCTTTTCATCTAGCTCCTCCACCATAAGGTTGGATTTCTGAATCTCCCTTTCTAAATAGGATTTTTGAAGCAAGACAGCTCCTAAGACCTTACCATGCATACTCTTTGTAATTTCAAGTTCTTTCTTCTCCTTCGCCAACTTTTCCTCTAATTCCTTTCTTCGCCTTTTCTCCTCATGGTACAAACTCTCCGTTGCATTCGTCTGTCAAGTTGGCTATTCTTGGTAAGAACTTTATAAGTAGTCCAAATCCTCTATCCCAAACCCGTGTCTCAAATATTATGCTTTTGTTCAATATTATAACGTGAAGTACTAGTACTTTACATTATGAGACACAAGTTTAAGACGAATAGCCAATACATAAAATGTTGTGAGCTTTTTTTATGTACCTTTCGAGTTGCCTCAATAATCCACTTCTCAGCTTTCCGACGTTTCATTGTCTCTAAATAGGCTTCTTCCCTTAAATTATCAGCCTCCACCATTAAGTTACCAAATTTATCATATAGTTCATCGTCCATGCTTCTTTCCTGCGAAAAATAAAGCATACTCAACTACTTCATAAACAATTTGTTATCTAAATACAAAGTAATTGGAGCGCATCTTCATGCTCATTAGCTTTTATACACCGCCTTTGAGACGGATTTAGTCCCTATATCAATTTTGGTGCATTCTAACTAAATTCAGTTATTATTGTCACATAGCTGAATTTCAGTTTTTCTTGGGTCTATCGGGCGTACCCCCTTTCCCTTGGGCAGAGGTACCCCATCTTGACCCCTAGATTTCGTTGTAGCGGAGCCTCACTGAGTCAATGATAATGATGACGACGACATACAAAGCAATCATCCAACATAAAAAGTGGATGAATTGAACTCACATATCCTTCATGAAGAGGTGAGGAATTGAACCCACTTTTCCTTTGAGATAAAGGCGAGCTCTTGACTACATCAGACGACGTTGAAGGACGAGCCGAGTCGGAAACACTTGTTCTTGACAAACGTTCAGATTCAGGTGAGCTTGCATTACTCATTCTCGGAGTTGAAGATCCATTCGTATCGCGATTATGTCCTCCAAATCCAACATTTCTTGATGTATGTCTGTCTTGATATGGATCAAATTTGCTCTCTGATAGTTTAGTTTCAGTTCTAGGCTGGGATCTTAAGGAGTTTGTTTCTCCACTTTCATGATTTGGATGTAATGGCTTAACTCCTTCCCTGTAACAAGCAAAATTGGTAACATTAAACCATGATAATTTGATGGTTCATGTTTGATTTACAATGTAATATTGAAGTGATACCTTGTATAGATGAGATTTCCCTTGCAAACAAACCAGATTTGGCAAAAGTTAGGGGCATTTGAATGAACATAGATGGCCTTCTTTGATTTGAGTTGTGTCATACTCCTGTAATGTAACATAATAACTAACAAATTATTTACTTATCAACCAAGTGTAATCTAGTCATGATAGTCATGAGTCCAGTTCCGATTCCACGAAATGATGGAATCGGAACCGAAATCGGTTGACCCCCAGTTCTGGTCCCGGTTTCGAATTTAGGCTATTTTTTAAATTATAATTTTAAGATTAAGTAATACTAGTGTACCAAAACTAAATCCGAAACTCTAACTTTAACAAAAAAAAACTTAAAGCTCTAAAGTTAAAATTTAATTTTCTTAACGAATAATTGAGATAAACCGTGGAACCTTCGGTTCGAAACCCCAGTTTGAATTGTCGATTCCACGGTTTCGGAATACCCCAATCCAAGACCTGGACCGAAGAAGGGCCGATTCGGTCCCGATTTCGGTAGTTGTCGTAGTTCAGTTCCGAAAGGACCAAAACTCGCGATATTTCTCGGTTCGGTTCCACAATTCAATTGGAACCGATCCGTGATTAGTGTAATCCCGCTCAAAGCATGGTCTTAGTAGTCGAGATATGTATGCAAAGTTATCCCAAGAAACTCGAGAGGATGTTTCCGAAAAACCAGACAAATTATGCATTTATACCTTTTATATCTATTGTCTGTCGCTGCTCCCATTACAAGTCTTCCAATCATATTTTGTGAAATGAGTGTAATGATGCCATTCTCTATAGAGTCTGCTTCAATTAATAGCTTTTGTGCATTAACCTACAAAGAGTTGGAACAAGGACATAAGCCATGGTTGAGATCCTTAGATCAAGAAATTGATTAACAAAATGGTGTGAGGTTTAGAGAGGTTTTACTCCTGCTTTGGCACAAAGTTGTACATAATCATCTAGGGCTTTAAGCATTATATTGCTCTCCTTTTCAAGGTATTGCTTGGCCTCCTGTTTTCCCACTTGACTTGCTGGAAAATTTCCATCCATTAGATGTCATAAAGTTGCATAAATCACCAAAATAAAGAGTGATTCATAGTATTCACAACGACAACGACAACAACAATAGCAAAAACAACGACGACAACAACACCAACAACAAAAACAACGACCTAGTGTATCTTGCACAAGCGGAGTCTGAGAGGTTGAGATGTCCCGAGTCAGTCACTCGGATGTTTCCAAAAGGCCCAACGAAAACATCAATGAAGGGTAAAGGGGTCGGAATACAAATTTGTGTTCCGACTCCTTTGTAAAAAAAACCCGAAAGGAAAACAAAAATCCACAAGATTAAAATAAGCGAAAAAATTCTAAAATCGAGAATGAAAACGACAAACCAAAAAGTCGAAAAAAGCCCTACAAAAGAGCACACTATAGCACTCCACATAAGAACACACCAAACCCTAAGCCTCAAACCCTAAATCCCAACCCGACACCCTTACCCCGACTTGACGTCGGGAGGGTATCTAATGAGGGCTCAAAGTAAGAAAGCTAGAAAGGGGGAAAGAAAACGAGAGTAAAAAAGTCCGCTAAAAAACCAAACAAACGATAAGGATAACGGGAAAGCTGAGAACAAATAAAAGACATAGAGATCTTACAAATGGGTATCAATTGGGCAGGAGTATGTACATGAAGTATACATATCTTCTTGCCACCTGAATTTTGCAAAGCCCAGATCACAGTTGACTTGTTCTCTTTGACTTCTTTGCCCACAGCTACAAACAGATAATCATCAACAATGGAAGAAGAAGACTTTGGATGTTCTTCTTCTCCCTTGATTGACCCAACTTCTGATGATAAATCAATCTCAGGATACCTAATTCTTTCAACTTCTAGTGGGAAATCATGTACAGACATGTCAATTGACTACACAAGTGTAATATGGATCAAAAAAATATTTACAGTAAGCTGTTAAGGCTAAATAAATTCCCTCTAATGAAAGATTGATACAGAAGAAACACAAATGGTGTAATTGGAGAAGAAGAAGAAGAATCTCTCAAACTGAATTCGGAGAATTTTTCTATGCAGATTAAAAAAAAAATTAGGTTGCTTGAGCTATATACCAACTGTTCAAGGAGAACAAGTAACTATCAAGTATCAATGTTTTATTAAATTATTGTTTAAAAAAATGTCATTAACCGTAGACTAAGTTTTTTATATATTTTTATAAAAATTCAAAGTTCTTCCATTGACTAAGATTTTTTAGGCTCAATTTTGTGGACGTCAATATAACAATATTCATTTTACCAAAAAAATCCTGGAACTTTTTCTTGTGAGTTTGAACTTATAGAAAACTAGCCTGATTTTTGGGGGTGGAGGCGAAATATAGCCGAAACTTTTAAAGTTGCGGATAATAGCGTCAAGTGTAGGGTAGATTGTGAATGTGATCACTAGCTTAAGTATCATCGGCCCCTGACCACCTGTAGTTCGTTCTGTATTCAGGAAAATTACACAAACTATCCCAACATTTAGGAATGGATGCGAAATATAGCCGGGATTTTTGAAGTTGCGGAGAATAGCATCAATTGTAGGGTAGATTGTGGATTTGTGATCGCTAACTCATGTATCATCGGACCCCCAACTCTAGTTCGTCAAAACTTCCAACTTTGTATTTGGGAAGTTTACAAAACTATCTCAACTTTTAGGGGTGGATGCGAAATATAACCGAAACTTTTGAAGTTGCGAATAATAGCATCAAGTGTAGGGTAAATTATGAATTTGTGAACACTAGCTTAAGTATCATCGGGTGCCCAACTCTAATTCGTCAAAACTTCCAACTCCATATTCAGGAAAATTACAAAAACTATCATAACCCTTAGGAGTGGATGTGAAATATAGCCACAACATTTAAAAAGTTGCGGATAATAGCGTTGACTATAGGGTAGATTGTGAATTTGTGATCACTAGCTTAAGTATCATCGGGACCCCATCTCTAGTTCGTCAAAACATCCAACTCTGTATTCAACAAAATTACAAAAACTATCCCAACCTTTTGGGGTGGAAGCAAAATATAGCCGGAATTTTTAAAGTTGCGAACAATAGCGTCAAATATATGGTATAATATGAATTTGTGATCACTAGCTTAAGTATCATCGGGCACCCACCTTTAGTTCGTCAAAAATTCCAACACGGTATTTAGTAAAAAAACAAAAACTATCCCAACCTTTAGGGGTGTAAGCGAAATATAGTTGGAACTTTTAAAAAGTTGCGGATAGACCTTTCAGAAAGGTCGGGTGGGTCGGGTTCGGGTTTGGGTCAATCGGGTTCGGGTTAAAATGAGTCACGGGTCGTTGGGTCGTAAAATTTCCGGGTTCATATGAACCGGGTTATTACGGGTTTGGTACAGGTTCGAGTTGATCCAACGGGTCATGATCCTCAATTTTGTCAATCTTTATCTTTATATTTATTAAAATAATTAATATTATAATATAGTATAAAATAATATTTATTAAATAATAAAATAATAATTTTATACAAAACTTATAATAAAAAAATTAAATTTTTAATTGAAGGAAGGGTCAAGCAGGGGGCAATGGGCAAGGGAAATGGTGGCTCGGGCTCTTGAAGGATTTGGAGTTGCTCATATTTTATAAAAAAATGCTTACTTATGATCTGATCATTTTAGAGTCCGTCGAGAAATACTTGGTACTACGATTCTTGGAGGAACAATTCCTAACCCAAAGCTTAAAAAAATAACAAACACTCCAATGCATCATAAAACTATACAATTGACACAAAATCATAGATCCTAAAACAAGAATGCTTCATTACATCATTTATAATATTCAAACAATCTATGTTGTATTAAATATAGGTAAGAAAGATCGATGAATATAATAGCAGAACTATTTTGTGGATTGTGAATGTTGTAACCATTCTTGAATAGTAGAACGAAGAGCACGATTAGGAATGAGGGTATGGTTTTCGAGTTTGAGATTGGTCATGGGAGAGGTGTCATGTCCACTTTCTAGCCAACCTTTCAAAGCCTCTGCTTCATAAGTGAAGCCATCGGCTGCTATTTGTGGATCTTGCATTACTTCCTGCAAAGTTTTTCAGAATATGACACATTGTTAAAGATGAATTTTATCACTAACATGAATTGATCTTTGTTTTTGTTGAAATATAAATTCCTACTTGGAAAGTTTTGGAATAACTATACAATCTATACTACTCATATTACCATTTGGTAGGATTACATTTGGATTGACCACAAATTTTCAAAAATTGTAGACCAAAGAACAAACTCGTTCTTAGATCGAATCGGTCATGTGTATGTTTTTATTTCTTAAAATTTTTAATAAAAATAATATTTTAATTTCATAAATAATTTCTTATAAGATTTAATTGCCCCCCTTAAATAATTTTTTTATTTTTTTATTTTTTTATTAATAGGTTAATAATTTTTTCGTATTTAATTGGTCCAATCTAGTCCGACCCGAAAAAATCCGGGTTTTAACTGAAAAACTACAAATTATTTAAGTCATGAACCTAACCGATTTACAACAAGTTCAAATTGGATTTTTTCTAGTCTGGTTTAGCCCTTGTTTGGGCTGCCACAAATGATACATTAAGTTGCATGAAATACATGAATTAATGCAACTTAATGTATTATTTATGGCGATCCAAGCAGACCCTTAAATTTAAATAGCCCTGAATTACTAGATTTATGTTGGTTACAACATATGTTTGCATCTAAGGACATGTTAGTCTATCTATCTGTCCACAAACTTCAATTTTATAATATATGCCACAATTTTCTTATCTAATATATGCTTAACTTGTTATTCCTAATAAAATATGCCCCTTTTTAAACATAAAAAGGATCAAGAATGAGTAAGAAACCTGAAAAATTGGACACATGAAGTATGGCGGGACATGGTCATCCTCATCACGGCCCAACTTAGCCAATGAAGAGCTTCCACTCGAAACCCTCATCGGACCAAGCACTCTCCAAACTTCAAGCTCAAGATCCGGCCTATTCTTCGCTTGCATCTCACAACACCTCAATCCCAACAATGCCAATTGCTTTGCTTGTACAAAAGGCCAATCTCCAGCTAAAGGGTCCAATAGTACACTAAGATTATCCTTCTCCAAAGCATTTTGCACCTCCTTCACTAGCCCTAACGCCGATTTTCCCGTCAAAAGGCGGAGCAACACGATTCCAAACGAATAAATGTCGGATTTTGGTGTAAGCTTTCCACTTGAGAGGTACTCGAGATCCATGTAAGCAAACGTGCCTTTCGGGTCGATCTCATAAAGACTTGTGGCGCTCTCCATTGCTCTAGAGATGCCAAAGTCGCTTAGTTTGCAAGATAAGTGGGTGTCAAGGAGAATGTTGGCGGGTTTCAGGTCGCCATGGATGATGCTTTTGGGTTGGCACGAGTGGAGGAATATGAGGACGGAGCAAAGCTCCGCGGCTACACTTATTCTTGTTTGCCATGATAATGGAGGCGTGTTGTCCTTGCAATCAAGGCGATCATCGAGGTTTCCGTTGGTATGGTACTCGTATATCAATGCTGAAGCTTCACTACAAACTCCTATTAGTGTCACAATGTTTGGATGTCGTAACTTGCTCAAAGTGTCAACCTTGAAACAAACGAAATAAAACCATAAGTGGGTGAATCATTTGCATTATAACAAACTAGAAAACATATCAATTCTACAAGGCTCGAGGCCTTATAAGCGCTATCCCATGTCAATCCAAGGACTTTTTAGGAGTTCACCCATTCTAGTACTACCTCGTCCTTGCACGCTTAATTTCAAAGTTCTTTGTTCTCACTCGAACCTCTGAAAAGAGAGAGCTCTTGTTGACATGGGTAGCACTTCAATGTCCTATAAACCACTAGGGTGTTGCAATGTCATCATTCCAAATCTTCTGCTACGAGATATGCTACAAGTGTTGCCACATAACGTGAGGTGGTAGTACCATATGTTATAATGAAACAACATTTATATTTTTATATTATTATGTATAGTACTTATAGTACTTTACATTATGAGGCAGTATTGGTAGCATATCTCGTAGCAGAAAAAACAAACTAATTCGTCATACCTCTTGTTGAAATTCTTGGGGGCCTTGCATACTATCCGCGCTAAGCAACTTTATGGCAACTTCAGTGTGACGAAGTAAACCTTTGTAGGTCACCCCAAAACCGCCCTCCCCTATTTTCCATGACGGGTTGAAATTATCACTAGCTTGTAGAATCTCTGAGTAACTGAAATCTGCAAAGAATCTAGAAACTTGTGTGGCTGTAGGATCTAACTGAGCAAGTTGCCTCCTTAGATGTTCATTTTCGAGCAATGCATTCTCAAGATTCGCGTCCAAGTCGTCTCTTTCTTTCTTATACTTGTCTAGCAACCTAATGGCGGAGAAAATCTTTTCGTCTAGCTCCTTCACTATAAGGTTGGATTTCTGAATCTCCCTTTCTAAATAAGATTTTTGAATCAATACCGCTCCTAAGACCTTATCATGCATGCTCGTTGTAATTTCAAGTTCTTTCTTCTCCGTAGCCAACTTTTCCTCTATTTCCTTTCTTTGCCTTTTCTCCTCATAGTACAAACTCTCCATTGCATTCGCCTGTCAAGTTGACTATTCTTGGTAAGCACTTTATAAGCAGTCCAAATCCTCTATCCCAAACCCGTGTCTCAAATATTATGCCTTGGTTCAATATTATAGCATGAAGTACTTGTACTTTACATTATGAGACACGAGTTTAAGACAGATAGCCAATACATAAAATGTTGTGAGCTTTTTTAAATGTACCTTTTGAGTTGCCTCAATGATCTCCTTCTCAGTTTTCCGACGCTTCATTGACTCTAAATAAGCTTCTTCCCTTAAATTATTAGCTTCCACCATCAAGTTACCAAATTTATCATATAGTTCATCGTCCATGCTTCTTTCCTGCAAAAATAAAGCATACTTAACTACTTCATAAACATTTTGTTATTTACATACAAGGCAGTTGGAGCGCATCCTCATGCTCATTGGCTTTTATACACTACCTTTGAGATAGATTTAATTAGTCCCTACATCAATTTTGGTGCATTCTAACTAAATTTAGTTATTGTTGTCACATAATTGAATTTCAGTTTTTCTTGGATTTATCTGGTGTACGGTGTACCCCTTTCCCTTGGGCAGGAGTACATACACTTATCTTGACCCCCGAATTCCTCTGTAGCGGAGTCTCACTGGATCAATGATGATGATGATGAGTTGATGACATACAAAGCAACATAAAAAGAGGATGAATTGAACTCACATATCCTTCATGAAGAGGCGAGGATTCAAAAGCTAAAACACTTCTCCTTTGAGATAAAGGCAAGCTCTTGACTACATCGGACGACGTTGAAGGACGAGCTGAATCAGAAACACTTGTTCTTGACAAACGTTCAAATTCAGGTGAGCTTGCATTACTCATTCTCGGAGTTGAAGATCCATTCGTATCGCGATTATGTCCTCCAAATCCAACATTTCTTGATGAATGTTTGTCTTGATATGGATCAAATTTGCTCTCTGATAGTTTAGTTTCAGTTCTAAGCTGAGATCTTAAGGAGTTTGTTTCTCCACTTTCATGATTTGGATATACCGACTTCACTCTTTCTCTGTAACAAGCAAATTTGGTAGCATTGAACCATGATAATTTGATGGTTCACATTTGATTTACAATGTATTATTGAAGAGATACCTTGTATAGATGAGATTTCCTTTGCAAACAAACCAGATTTGGCAAAAGTTAGGGGCATTTAAATGAACATAGATGGCTTTCTTTGACTTGAGTTGTGTCATCCTCCTGCAATTTAACAAAATAACCAACAAATTATTTACTATTTTACTTATTAACCCAATGTAATCTAGTCACGAGTCCGCTTCTGGTTCCACGGAATGACGGAACCGGAACCAAAACCGGTTGGCCCCCGATTTTGGTCACAGTTTTGACCGGTTTCGGTTTCAGGGTATTTTAAAAAAATATATAATTTTAAGATTAAGTAAAATTAGTGTAACCAAACCTATATTTTAAGTAAATCCTACATCAGAACTAAATCATAAACTCTAACTTTAAAAAAAAAAAATTAAAAATCTAAAGTTTATTTTCTTAAAAAATAATTGAGATAAATCGTGGAAACTTTGGTTCGGAATCCCAATTTGAGTTGTCGGTTCCACGGTTCCAGAATACCCCAATTCGGGTCCGGAATCGAAGAAGGGCCCGATTCCGCTTTTGAAACCGGTAGTTGTCGCGGTTTGGTTCCACAATTCAATTGGAACCGGACCTATTATTAGTGTAATCCCGCTCAAAGCACGATCTGAGTGTGTAAGCACCGTAGAAACTTGAGAGAATGTTTTCCAAAACTAGACAAAAGTATGCATCTATACCTTTTATATCTATTGTCTGCCGCTGCTCCCATTACAAGTCTTCCAATCATATTTTGTGAAATGAGTGTAATGATGCCATTCTCTATAGAGTCTGCTTCAATAAATAGCTTTTGTGCATTAACCTACAAAGAGTTGGAACAAGGACATAAGCCATGGCTGAAAGCCTTGGATGAAAAATCAATTAACAAAATGGTGTGAGATTTAGAGAGGATTTACTTCTGCTTTGGCACAAAGTTGAACATAATCATCTAGGGCTTTAAGCATTATATTGTTCTCCTTTTCATGGTATTGCATGACCTCCTGTTTTCCCACTTTGCTTGTTGGAACTTTTCTACCCACTGGATGTCATAAAGTTGCATAAATCACCAAAACAAAGAGTCATTCATAGAAACAACAACCACAACGACGGCGACCTAGTGTATCTCGCACAAGCGGAGTCTGAGAGGTTAGGATGTACACATCTTGATCTCGAGTCAGTCACTCGGATATTTTCGTAAGACTCAACGAAAACATCAACGAAGGGCAAGGGGTCGGAATACAAATTTATGTTCCGACCCCTTTGCAAAAAAAAAAAAGGAAAAGAAAAATCCACAAGATTAAATTAAGCGAAAAACATTAAAATCAAGAATGAAAGCGACAAACCAAAAAGTCGAAAAAAGCCCTACAAAAGAGCACACTATAGCACTCCACATAAGAACACACACAAAAACACACCAAAACCTAGGCCTCAAAATCCTAGAGCATGTTTGGATTACATAGGATAATGCATTATCTTGTATTATAATGCAAGATTTAATGCAATTTTACGTTAAATTCTTCATTATAATGCAAGATAATGCATTATCCTGTGTAATCCAAACAGCCCCCTAAACCCTACATCATAGAGTTAACAAAAGAAAATATGATTTACTAGACTGTAATATAATTCACTTGCTAAATTTGAACCAAAAACTAGCATTTCATCACATACCCATATTACCAAATATTGGCATATGTATACTTGACTCTAAAATACTAACATTCATCATAACTATAAACATTCTTTGAAAATCAACATCATCCCCAGTATAGTCCCGCACAAGTAGGATTTCAAAGTCAAGATGGGGGCACCTATGTCCTAAACATAGGAGGATGTGCTCGATAAACCAAAGAAAAAAAATGAAATTCATCTATATAACAATAAAATCTGAATTTAGTTAAAATGCACCAAAGAGCCATATTTATCTCAAATGTATTGTATAAAATAGGCAATGAGCACTATATAAATCAACCAATGAACACGAGGATGCACACGTACAATAAACATTCTTAGAAAATATGGAAGAAAAAAAAGTGAAAATTTACAATAACTCATCAAGGTAGAGTCTCACACGTGTGTTTGTTAGGTACCAAAAACTAGTTGGAGTTTTCCAACTAGTTGCGAAAACTCATATAAACACTGTTTGTTTGACATAAAAAAACTAATAACTAGTTGTAAAACTAGTTTTTTGAAGAAACCAGTTTTTAAAGCTTTTGCACTAGTTTTTAGTAGTTTTTCGAATTAAAAAAATAATTATTTCCTAAATAAGACTAACCCTATTATAAAATAGAATTTAAAATTATCAATTACTCAATAAACTAGTTGAACATTACCAAACAATGTTTATATATTTTTTCGAATCTTCAACTACTTTGACAACTAGTTTTGCAATTTCAACTAGTTTTGCAACTTCAACTAGTTTTGCAACTCCAACTAATTTTTTCGGTGACTTAACAAACATAGCCCCGATTCTTCATCCAACAAACTTGGCAATTCCAAAATCAAAATTAAAAACAAAAAACAAAACAAGAACATAGAGATCTTACAAATGGGTATCAATTGGGCAGGAGTATGTACATGAAGTATACATATCTTCTTGCCACCTGAATTTTGCAAAGCCCAGATCACAGTTGATTTGTTCTCTTTGACTTCTTTGCCCACAGCTACAAACAGATAATCATCAACAATGGAAGAAGAAGACTTTGGATGTTCTTCTTCTCCCTTGATTGACCCAACTTCTGATGATAAATCAATCTCAGGATACCTAGTTCTTTCAACTTCTAGTGGGAAATCATTTGCAGACATGTCAATTGATAAAAAAAATTTAAACACAAGAAGAATCTCTCAAACTGAATTCGGAGAATTTTTCTATGCAGATAAAAAATTTAGGTTGCTTGAGCTATATAACAACTGTTCAAGGGAGAACAAGAAACTATCAAGTATCAACATTTTATTAAATTATTGTTTGAAGCATTAACGACTAAGATGAGACCTTTCAAAAAAAAAAAAAAAAAGAATCATTAACGACTAAGATTTTTATATATTTTTTTTTATAAAAATTCAAAGGTCTTCCATTGAATAATATTTTTTAGGCTCAATTTTGTGGACGTCAATATAACAATATTCATTTTACCAAAAAAATTCTGGAACTTTTTCTTTTGTGAGTTTGAACTTCCAGTCCACAATGGTGGTTTTTAACATTAAAAAAATATTAAAGTTCTTCCCTACACTTTAAAAAAATTAAGAATCCAAAATTTTGACTCCAAATAGAAGTCCAAAACGACGGTCAGCTTTTTTTTTTTTTTCTATTTTCGATATATATGATTACTTTGGATATTATTTCGAAATTACAATGATATTATCTTTTCAAAAATATATTTATAGTATTTTTTGTTCCTTTTTATCTACCCATAAACACTAATATTGAATATATTTTGATTAAAAATAAAATTGATATATATATATATATGAGATATATAAGTTAAAAATCGTTTAAAATTAATCTTTTTAATTTTTGTATGTGATAAAATTTAGTATGTATTATACAAAATGATATAATTAATTCACTTGATGACATAAAATTTTAGTTGTATACATTTAGTAGTGAAATAAATATATTTTAAGGTATTATGAATATAAAATAATACATGTTAAAGGGTTTAGGAAACTAATGATATGTATTATAAAAATACGAGGTTATGTTAAGCTGAAAACATAACACATGTGTGATAAGATGTGTTGTTTGTTATTTATATTAATTTTAAACTTCATACTTTAATTGCATAATTGATATAATTAATTAAATTAATATATTTAAATACTTATATTGAATATTATATTGTATTATTAAATAATACACGAACTTAAATAGTATAATTAGATGAATAAAGATAAAAATAAAAGAAAGGTAGTGGATTTTAAAGAATAGAATGAAGATGTGGGTTGTGAGGATAAAGTAAAAGTGAGTTTTAAAATGATGTGGAGTGAGAAAATTAATTTAAGGGGTTAAGAATTTATGTTTGGGTTCACCATTGCAGATGGCTTATAGAATAGACGGCCAAAAGATGAAAAAATAAGGATTTTCGGGGAAAATACAAAAAAAAAAAAAATTGTAAACGTCCTCTTAAATTTATAAATTTTTATTTCGAAATTGCCCTCATAATTTCTTCTCATTTTGTTTCTGAAACAAAAGTAAGTAAAATATGATGAAAATTATGCAAACTAGTTGTACCTGTCGTACCATGTATGACTAAGATTCGGTATTTTATAGACATTATAAATAGGATATTAATAAATAAAAATTTAATTTAAAATTTAATATAAACAATTTTATGCTCTTAGAATGTATAATTTTTCTTAATCAATATAAATGATTAAATTTAATGTTGAGAATGAAGATAAGTTATTAAGATAAAATAATTACAATTCTCTTTTTCCATGATGATATTTAATAGATATTTAATTAAAAAAGAAGATAAAATATGAATAAAAAATTTATATAATCAAATATGGAAAAGATTAGAATTTAAAAAATAATAGTTAACTTAATAAATAAGATATAATAAAGTGTGAAAGATCAAGATAATTTAATTATATAAAATATTTAAAATTAATTAATTTAATTTAATATGGGATCAAAGTATCAAACTCATTTTGCAGTTCGATAAAGTAATGATTAGATAAGATTAAATATTATATTATTTATATTTTATTACTTTCCATGTACGTAAATTTAGAGATTATCAAATAATTCAATTTATCTATCAAATATTTTATTATATATTTTTATTAATTTTAAAGATTATAAATATATCTATAAATAAATTCGTCAAAAGATGTATGCTAAAAGATTTATATTTATTTTAAAATATTTTATTTTTAATTTTAAATACTTATATAAGGAAACTTTGAAAAGATATTGTTATAGTGAATAGATATTTGTTTGATGTTAGAGATAAACTAAATATATGTATTTTTTAAAATACTAAATAGTTACTAAATAGATATTGATATTAGTTTTTTAAATATGAGATGAAGATAGAATCATTCAGTGGCTCAAAAAGATACAACTTTAACATATAGTTAGAGATTAACAAAAAATAATAATAATGTTTTATATGTTGTAACCAGATTGATTAAATGGGCTTGACTATGTCAAGTAACTGGGCCGAAAAGCCTTGAAATTATTAGCCCAAAACTGGCGATAGCGTTTCTGATTTTTTTCTCCCGCCTTCGTCTGCCCTATATAATGGACATTCTCACTAACCCCATCTCTCTTTTTCTCTCTCCCTCTCTCAAAACAGAAGCTCAGTTGATTCAAATCGAAGCTTACATGAGGTTGAAGATCAACAAAGCTTGCGATCTCAATTCCATCTCCGTTCTTCCTCCACCTTCTAGGTTTAATCCTGAAACGAAATTAGAATCAATTGTTGCCGAAATATCTGTTTCTGCGTTTCGAATCTTCGTACTTTCCGTGTTTTTGCTTTCAGTTTTATTTCACTGAAATTATGCTATGGCGTTCTTCGATTGTGATTTTGTAGGAGATTGAGCGCTGTAAATTCAGGTCCGGCGACTTCGATTCTCGGCGCCAGCGGCGGTGTCGGAGGAGTACAGGCATCGCAAATTCGCTCGCAGGCGTCTCAGCAATCGTTCTCTCAAGGCATCTCGTCTCAGCCAGGAATGTTCTCGCAGTTCTCTCAGAACTCTCACGATGAGGTGATTACCACTGATCAGGTCTGTCTTTTCGTCCGTTGTCTTCTAAATGCTGAGTTTTTCCCCGTAGTTTTGAAGATCTGGTCGATTATGCCTTGCTGCCGAGTGACTTCTACTGTGAAATCGCTGTTGAAATCTGTGGTTATAAAGTAGTAGATGATGTGGTTAGAAACTACTCGCTGTGTTGAATGATCGAACTCTCTATTTTGGATTTCGATTTAGTGCTTCTTCGTTAATGCTGAAAGGAAAACGAAGTTCTTCTGTGATTTGCTAACCTAATTAGGATGTGACAGAAGTTGGAGTGATTTTTCCAGGGATTCACTTCGTCTGATAGTCTTTTCTCTATACAAGATATTGATTGAATTTGAATGCTCCACTGTTCGAAACAGACAAATTTCTTATAAGCCTCACGTAGTCACCTTTGTAAAACAGTGCACATTGAAAAGAGAATGTCGAAATTACTTTGGATTGAGGTCACATAGTCACTTTCTATTTCTCAGTCCTAGTCTGGATTATTGTTTTCTGTAGATACACTCACTTCCATTCAAACATAGCATTTAATTTTAACTGTAGATCCTGTCATTGACCTTCTCCATGAAGCAGATTAGCAGATTGATTACAGTAGAGTTGGGTTTGAGCATATCCTAAATATATGCACTACTTTCCGATTTGTCATTATGGTTATAATAGATTTATATCTTATATTTCTTTCAAAAACTGAATAAATTTTGACAAATCTGCTTGTTTTATTGTAAGAGAGTAGTGTGCACGTACTTGATTGAATGCCTGTAAAAGTACAACTTCATTTTCAGAAGTTCGTATTCCCCTTGGGACCTCTGGGAAGCCTAGCCAATAGCATATACAATAAGCTTCAGAGCTCATTATTTATCCATTTTTTTTCCTGAACTATTAAAAACTTATTGTGCTCCATTTTGATTTCAACACACACTATCATTTGCAGAGATTTGGTTCCCAGGAAAGAGATCATTCAACTAAGAGAATGTCCTGCCTGGCTCCTCCCACTCATTCTAGAGAAGAGAACCAAATGCCCATTTCGAGATCTTCCAACAATGTTCTGCGCAAATGGAGCTCAAGCTCGAGTCAGGAGCATAGAGGTAAACTCTTTTGTTATTAAGCCAAGTTTCTGACAATGTTGCTTAAAGCTGCTCACATCAAGCACATCTTCTTTATACTTGTATTTACAATCTCTTCTTACCTGCCTCTACAGGTCAGTCAAGTGAAGAATTTGAGCACAGAATGACGATGATTGAAACATCAGTGAACAGGATAGGAATGATATTGGACTCTGTGCAGAATGATGCTATGCAGGGAAATAAGGGAACAAAAGAACTAACAATCCAATGTAAGTACAACCTCATATTTCAGGATACTGCAAATACAACATAAACAGAAAAAACAATCTGTGACACAAGATGATGGAGACCAACACTCCTCCCAATTTCTTGAGAATGAAACTAATGAGTAGACTATGAAATTATGATTTACATTCATTCTTTTAGGGAGTTGTGACTATCAAATTATGTGTTTTAATCATTCATCTTGCACTGCAATGCTAAGATGCAAACAGTTTATGCAACTATACTTGAACACTCGATATAAAGTTGCTGTTATATGAATGCAAGTGCCATTTAATTTTCAATTTATAATTGTAGAACTGGAAACAGAGGTATATACTATGATGTTTTTTTTATTACCTTTTGACAATTGGTATAGCTAATTCTATAAAACTTTTACATTCAGTGGATGTCTTACGGCAGAAGACAACTGCTCTTGATGAATCCATCCATCAACTGGTATGCAGCACAGCTTTCTCAGTCTGGGAGTTCTTGTATACATTCTTCATTAAAGGCTCATATGATAATGCACACTTCTTCTCTTATCTAGAATCGGAGACAAGAAGACATCAAAACCAGCTTAGAGGGAGGCCTTAAGTCAATTTTTGACCAACTTAACAAATCCACACTTCAAGATAAATCACAGGAGATTCTGCCAGTGGTTCGGACCTTGCCAGATCAAATTGAAGGATCTCTTCAGAGAGTCAAGAATGAACTCTGGAAATCATTGTATTCTGAGCTGCAGGCATGTTTTGTTGCTCAGTAATCAATACTAGCTATTTAGTTTCATTTTTTTGTACAGTGGAAACATGACACATAAACACTTCTACATAGATGTTTAATCCAATTTTCTCAAGTCTCACCACTTTAAAATCAGCACTTACAAGCATGCTTCTGACAAACTTGCTTCAATGTGCTATAAATAACAGGAAATCACATGTAGCATAAAGGCGTCAAATCAACAATTCACCCCTGCCCTTCTTCAACCAAAGGTCTATCATAGTATTCCTCAAAGATGTTCTGTAAAACCTGGCAATATCTAGTGAAGATATCGTGCTTACTAATATACCGTATTACCATATATGTCTTTTTTGCAGCTTACTGGCCGTGATTCTTCCTCTCAAACTTTGTTTGTGGAGAGGTTTGTTTGCCAAATTTACAATTCACTATTTTTTTTTTACCGTTGTCTGATAGCATAAATGGAGCTTAGAATCTAAGAATCGTAACTAGAAGAAGGCATGAAGCACTAGCCAACATGAAGCCTACATGATTTTTTATATTTTTGCATACTTTTTCCAATTTTAACTGTATTTAAGATTATAATCAGTGCAGGAGTTGTAAAGCTTTGTATTGCATATTTTTTTAATCATTTTCTTCCCAGACACTTGCTTGAACGTCAATGCTATAACTGCCTTGAGTTTTTCCAAACAAATTTGTTGACTTGATATGTTGGAATGTTTTTTTGAAATTTCTCTTTCATGCAGTGTTGCATTTATTCTGTTAAGTATTTGAAGGTTTTCTCCTTTTACATGCCAGAGAACCTGTGCCAGTGGTGATTTCTAAACAAGAGCCTCCAATTCCAAAGGCTGATCCGATTCCAAAGGCACCACCAGTGGTGATCTCTAAACAAGAACCTCCAATTCCAAAGGCAGATCCGATTCCTAAGGCAGAGAAGGGAGCATGGAAGTCTGTTAAAGCAGAAAAATGCTCCTTTAAAGGAAAACCTTCGAAAGAGCAGAAACATAGAAGAACCTCCTCCATTGAACAGGTAGCATCCTGATTTATTCATCTCATTCTGTTTCTTTTCTCTTCCAAACAGAATAAACTATGTACTCCAGATGTGTTGCTCTATGGTTCTATATATTATGCAGTTCAGTTTGCTTTATTATTCCACAGTTTTTGTAATAAAACTGATGGTTTGTAATCCTCTTGCATGTGTGGTATAAGTGGAACTTCATTTTGATATTCTCTTTTTCTTTTCTAAGGTGATTAAGAGTAAAAGAAGCCCAGTGGCCAAAGAATGGACAGCTCTAATTGATTCCGACGAAGAGTTCAATGAAGGCTGCTCAATCTTTCTAGTTGAAAAGGATGGAGGTATTGCAAAGAAGCATAATTTCACAGCATCATGTTTTTAGGGTAAATTTCTTGTTACTTACCCTTGTCAATGCCTATATTTTCCATAACCCTTGGACAGAAAATTACATGACAAAGGAAGCAAAAGAAGAAACTCTTCGGATTCTAAGGAAAGCCAGAAGAAGAAAGAGAAGGAGCACTATAATCATAGACTGAAGGTACGTTCAACAAGCTCCATCTGCAAATTACTCAATAGTATTCAATTATCAGTTCTTGATCCAGGGCTTGACTTGCAATTAAATGCTGTGTTCTAGAGTCTTGTTATGTAATGCTCATTAGAGTTAATATGGAAATCTGTAACCATAGTCCCTCTTTCAACTTGTTCATAAACAACCTATACTTAAACTCAAAGAGCCATTCCTTTCACTAGCAATTACTTTTATTATAACCTTCCAACTTCAAAATACAGTTAATGTTATATACATAGACATAGTGAACAATAGTCATGGACAAAATATCCCTTTATACATGCTTATCTTCCATTAGGGCCCTCTACAAAACCGCCCACAAGAGCGCGTTATGTTTTCACTTCTTTATGTCAATGGCTTCTCAGAATCTCAGCCCACAAGAGCCTGTTATGTCAATTTCTTTTCTTCACTTCTTTAGATTGATTTTGATCTTTCTTGCAGGATTGTTACCACTTTCTGAACATATAATTCAGATATTTTACACTCCATAGATGGCCACCTCAGGAGCACCATTGCTAAAGTAACCCACTAGCCCTTTGTCTTCATAAGATTAATCAAAATATCTTATCAGACACCATGATTCATGAGTTGCCCTTAACAGGATTTTAACCACAGTAACTTGGGAAGTATTCATTTTTTACCCCCTAATTTTTTTTTCTTTTGTTTTGGAGCAAATAAAGGGCTAGAAAAGCATTAAAGCATAATACACACCCCAATCCTCTTTTTCCTTTTTTTTTTTTGTGGTGATTAAATTTTTGGACCTTTAAATTTCAACCCTTCTGGACTAATGGTAAAGGGTTCGCCTTAGAAAATAACGTAATTTGACAACCATCTTATCCTGTCTTTGGCCTAGCAAAGCCACTTTCCAGTACAAAAGCAAAAGAAATTTCCCCCTTCCAATTATTCTGCTTTCATATTTTAAATTGATATAACATATCACAATTAGTGATGACCCGACCTACAAACCCAACCTGAATCGGTCGAAAATTTCAGGGTCAACACCTGGAATAAACTGAACCTGATAGACTCGCAATCCGTTGAGTTGAAACCTGTTGGATTGACCGATTTAGTATATTTATCGAATATATAAAATTTATTTTGAAACTTATTATATATTTTATTATTAGAATGCATAAAAAATAATATATTATAATTAAATGTTATTATTTAATTAAAATTTGATTTTAATAATCATAAAAATTGATATTTTTGACCCGTTGGTCAACCCGATCCCAAAACCCGCAACAATCCAATTATTCCGTGACCCCTAACGACCCGAACCGAACTCAACCCAAACCCGAAATGACCAAACCGAACCCGAACCGAACCGACTTACAAGTCTAAATCCACAATCACAAATATTGCTAAATTTGTCACAATCATGTTTTGGAAGGTACGTTGATGATATTACAGAGGTGGACAGTGGACACCCCATAAATCCCACGTTATATTTGTGAATAGTTTCTATTCTTTCTCCCAACCCTAATCAGAAAGCGACTTTGATAGTATGGAAAATTCTCCTTAAAACGTTGTCAATGAGTGCTTAATAGTTAGCCACATAAATGGTAGAGTACTTGGTACAAGATACAGTTTAGTGGATGGATGGGCTATTTGCTTCCTATTCAAGATTTCTTGTTGCTAAATGCTAAGCCAAAATGTCAACAACTTCATAATCAATATATTGAAATTAAGATTTCATGCACCTAGAAAAGCTACTGCATTTTAATTTAAAAAAATCTTAGATCTAACTTCCAACTGTTATTTATTTCTATCAATGATGCTGTGTACAAATTTAGTTTGAATATAGCTTGCTTGTAGTTAATGGCTTCATCATCATCAGCAATTCATGAAATTCTGAATTTTAGATACTTTTTTTTTAAAAGGCTTAAAAATTGCAATAACACTAGTACACTACTTAAGATAACATCTTCTAGACAAATTTTAACTTGGGTATTTTAAATTCACCCTTGACTTGACTCAAGTAATCAACTACTTAGCCTATCCTTGTTTAAGATAATTAAATATCACAAATCTAAAATTCAGCAACTTCAAAATTCTTGAAGATTACTTTTTATACATAGATTTGTTGTCCTCACTAGTATAAATCATGGAATGTTTAAGAGTTAATTAAATTGGTCACTGAATTTTTCAAGGGTGCCCAACCCAAGTCGGGGGTCGCTGGTTGACTGGTTGGCCTCCAAAAGAAATATTGACCCGCTGGTTGCGGGTCGACCTGTTTGACACACACAAACGCAAGTTCGAATGTTCTACAAGTAGGGGTGCTCAATGAGTCGACCCGACTTGACCCGCGCTCTTTAATGAAATAACATATTAATTTTTTTAAAGAAAATAGTTGCGGGTATTGCAGGTTTAACCTGATCCGACCCGCAACCTGAAAATTAAGAGAAGTGACCTGCAACATGACCCATTATCTGCGGGTTGCGGACGATCCGACCAGTTGAGCACCCTAGAATTTTAGGTAAAACTCACACCTCTCGCCAGCTAGTGTTGTCTTATGCATTGTGATATTATGAAAGTGTTCACTGTTAACGTCCTGATTTAAATAGTACTAATGACGATATGTATAATTTTATGAGCCAATGGACCAAATATTTTGTTTGGATTACTTGCTAATGATGCAGCATAATCATCAAGTTTATAATTTCTTTTTGTTCTTGATCTTACTCCTCAAACTGTTTAGTACGGTAGCAAGTTGCATGCTTTTACAAGTAGGGTCGTAGCACACGACTCAATATATAGATATATACGATCACCAAATTACAAATGATTGAACCAAAATTTAGACTAGGCCAAGATCAAATTTGACACGTATATTAATTCCATTGGCACATGTTCACACCATAATATTGTTCTTGATTTATTTTTACTTGTATTTTTGAGGGAATATGTTACGTCTTAACTCTAAATTTATTCATAGTGTTTGTTTGATTGTCTATTAAAATTTCGTAATTTAGAAAGAAAAAATCTAGAAAATAGAATTTAATATATACGTTTTGGTTAAATTATTTTTACGAATAAAACATATGAAGTTAAATTCTCGTGATTTAAACTTCATCTATAATGAAGGAAGTCAAATATTCCTCCATTTTTATTCTAAATATATTTAATTTTTGTATATTTAAATTATACATTTTCTATTTACTCATGAATCAAACTCTAGATTTTCATAAATAAAAGTTATAATAATAATATTAAATAAATGCACATGAATTTTTATATTCAACCAAACAAAAGATAATTATCTTAATTACTAGTAATTTAATTTCAACTAAACATATTTTTTAAATTCCCATAATTTATAATATCCGAAAAATTAATTTCTATAAATTATACTTCCTATATTTAACCAAACAAGAACCTAAAGTCAATTATATTGATAGGCCTTTTTTTATACTTAAAAAAAAAGGTGTGAAATAAAGATAGGCAAAGGACCACCATTCTCTACTAAAATTAAAATGGTAGCTAGTATAACCAACATCATTGCCATTGGCATCTAGTGGTGGTGGTAACCCAAAAAGCTCAGTCTCTTCAACACAAAGACATTTGGCCTCCTTAGCTTCTTTGTCTTTAATACTACTCTTTGTCACTTTGCTTTCATTAACTTAATTATGGAGTGGGCTCTTCTAGTCTAAAAATTGTGGTGTGGGAAATTCCCCCTACCTACTCTCAAACAAAGTGAATATCTCTTATGAATCATGGATTATTGTTCTTAAAGTGTTGGTTTAATTATTGAATAAGGGCTTGTTTGCAATAAATTCTACATTATAATACAAGATAATGTATTATTCCCTGCAATCCAAACAAATCCTAAAGCAATATACATTTAAAAATTGTCATTTGCGCAAAGAAACAAATATATAGTGATATAGGAGAAATGAAATATTTTCCGCTAAATAGATCGTTCTCTCTCATGTGAACACAATTTGGCTTGAGTACGTGCTTAATATTACTGTGCTAATCTTTGAGTTAAACCAACCAAAAATTATTAATCTCTCTAATGTAGGACATTTTGTGGCTACTTTTTAAAAAAGTTTTTATCTACGAATCATTTATGTAATTTGCTATTTTTAACCAAAATCGGTTCTCTACCTCTTGTTAACTACACAAAAGATTTAGTTTGTTGTGCTTCGTGACTCCTAAAAACTCTTCATCTCAGTGGTGGGAATGTCAGCAATCCTTTTCACATATCCCGATATGAGTTCTTATAAGTGTTTCACTTACCTCGAACCTAAACTTGTGTCCTGGACTTGTTTTTGGAATTTTTTTACTTTGCTTACATGTGTGTCTTTTTTTTATCAATCTTGTACAACATGCATCTAGCCGGTCTTAACTACCGTCATTGACGGCCTCTGGGATGAATCATTTTCCCATAAAAACTACACAAAAAATATATAATTTGCTAAATATTTTCTTAAAAATATAATTTGTTTTTACAATTTAGTAAAAAAAAATTGTTTTTTAATCTTCAAATGCTCAATCAAAAACTTTTGGGTGCGTCTTTGATTAGAGCGTACGGATTATATGATAATTACATTGAGTATAGACAAAAAGATATATACTTTCTATTAATCTATAATTATACACTTCTAGATATGGAATAATCATATATAATTATATATTTTGCAAGAGTCGTTTTTGTTAGTATTTTATAACAATAATTTTTTAATATATTAGATTCACGTATTTATATTTGCTTAGATAGTGATGGAATAACGTACAGGCAGCTATGCATGGACCATTCTTGTTAATTAATTTCTTTTTGTTCTTATATATGCATTTTAATTTATAGATAATATAATGATGGTGATAATATAATAGTAATGACCTAATGATAATGATAGCGAGATTTTTCGCATTGATTCTTCCATTTTTTTGCCATTTGATTTGGTATACGATTTAATTTCTAATTAAACTTATCTCAACCTGAAAAAATGGGTAGAAATTAAGTTTAATATATCCTTCGTGAAGAATCTATGCACGTAAGACATGTACGTAAGATTGTAACACCTTTGTGACTTTACTTAATTATCTTTATAATTATAATTAATGTTTTTCCTAATATGACCTCTGAAAATTAAGTTTTAAGTAATTTTATTATTATTTAGGGCCTGTTTCGATCGATCGCGTATTTGTGTGCGATATATAATACATTATCTTGTATTATAATGTAATATTTAATACAATTTTGTATTAAATCCCGCAAGATAATGTATTATTGATTTATCGAACACGATCCAAACATATTCTATTTTTTTTAAATAGACTAAACTTGAAATTCTAACTCAATAATTTTGAAATTAAAATTGTCAAAACTTATCCTATTAATGAATATATCTATCTATATACTAAAGAAGAAGTCTTTTGGCTACATGTCAACTTATTATTTAATTTGCCTATGTGTCATTTTTTTGTGTTTTTGAATTATTATTTTTATCAATAATTTGGGTCCCACTATATTTTAATTAATTAGTTTTTATACTTATTTAAATAATAAATATTTAACATTCCTAATATATAGACATTTCAAATTTCAAATATTAAAATATTCTTTAAATTAGGTAAATTTGAAAAATAATTTATTTATGCAAGATATTTTTTAACATAACCCGTGCATGGCACGGGAATTTAACTAGTATATAACTAATATCTTAGAGAGCTACTCATGCAACCTCCATTGACCATCGATCAACCGGCCATCTTTATATAAACTTCTTGTTCTTAACAACATTTACATGACTTTATCAACAAGTTCAAAGATCTTAATCAAACAAGTACTTAATTAAGGTTAGACGTAGCTAGCTTTAAACTATTTAATTAGCAATCAACTAGAAAACATTCTTCCTTTGAACACAAGCCTTGCACAGTTGTACACCTAATAGTTACAGTGGGAAAACTAATTAAAGGTAACATTATTATGGCATAGATCACTATGCTTTCTTTTTCACATGCAAATGTGTGGAAAAGGTGGAAAGTGGTTGAGAAGTATGATTGGAACCCTCAAAGCTAAGTGATCATTTTTTTTTATATATAAGTAAAAAAATTAGGAAAAACTATCCTACATAGAGATGGATTGTCCTAAAATATTCTTGTGAATGAGGTTTTTAGGATCAGCTTGGAGGTAATCGGAAGGGAAGAGACACGTTGAAATTAGGGTTGAACACTGTTTCAAAATCGAACCGAACCGATCGATCTGAATTGAAAACCGAAATTCGGTTTAAGGTTGGTGAACTAAAACCCAAACCGAATTGGTTCGGTTCAGTTTTTTTTCGGTTTAGGATAGATAGAGGGTTATTCTTTGGGAAATTCGAACCGAACCAATATTGAACTGAACCGAACCGAATTTCATGATCGAAGTTCCTAAACCAAAAACCACACCGGATGATATCAGTTTTGGTTTGGATGGGGTTAAATTTTCTGTTTGAATCGACCCTTGCTCAACCCTAGTTGAACAATCCAACGATGTAGTCCGTATTATAATTGGCTTCCCAAAAGGCGTGAGAAAGACTCCAACTATAAAAATGGCCCATTAAAAAAAAATTATTTGAACAGATGAGACACGTCGAAACGATCCAACGATATAGTCTGCAACATAGTTAGCTTTTCTAAAGTGATAATTTTTTCTTAAAAAATTGATGAAAAAAATAATCATCACCCTAAATAGTGTTGAATTAAAATTTATTAATTAGATAACAAATCTCCTTTTAGGCTTTTAGCATATGTGCTCTGATCTTCCTCCCATTTGCACATCACACATGACAATTAATATGACATGTCTTCCACATCAAGCAAAATAATTAAGCTTTTTAATTGATGCACATATAGGACTAGCTAGATCGATTGGTATCAAATCAAACGATTATAATGCTTCAAAATGATCGAGTGGCATAATCTTATTGATTCATAATTTGATTTCGCTTGATTCAAACGATGTACGTACGTGTTTATATCATTTATTTTTCATTTCTTCATGATAATGTTTTGAGCTAGTTTTTTTTTTTTTTTTACTGTGATTAATTTGTGTGGACTTTACACTCGTGTGTACGAATAACGTAACTTGTAGGCTACATTACTTATACAAAGTTACAAAAGTCTCACTACTTTAGATGGGAAGTGATAATATTCGATCGTGATTATTAAGTTGTGAGTTTAATTAAATATCTGTTTTTCGTTATAATGATCTAAGTGTCTCCTAATTAATTAATCGAGTTTCTATTATGAGTGAAGAATTAGTTAGGCGGAAATGGATATTCGACTAGACTTGGGCAAAAACAAACTCGGGTTGGACTTAGACTCGAAATTTAGGTCCAAGAATACGGAAAGTTAGTGGGTTCGGGTCAAGTAAAGAGGTCAAACTTTGTAAATTTAAAAATTTTCCTTGTCCATATTTGTTCGTATTTGCAGGCGAATAAATCGACCAACATTTTCCCTAAGTCTAATGTATATTGTCGATAATCATCCGTTAAAATTAAAATACTAGAAACTATTGGGGGGTACTTATGTTAATTAACAAGCTTATGTTAATGTATATTCCTAACCTAAGTTTTGATATTAGTACATTATAAACAAAAAGTCTCCCTACCCCTTTAAATTTGAAAATATAAAGCTATAATATTCTCACTTGTTATCAAATCATTCATGTAATTTGGTGAGAATTGAATATCAATTATGGAGTTTTATTTTTTTCTATTAGTCATGCGAAATAATTTTTTGAAAGTGACATAGCGTCATAATAAAAAATTGAATTTTTTTTATTCAAATAAAAATTTGAAAATATAAGAAACGTACTTTAAAATTTGTAGAGAAGTTCTTAATTAATAGAAGTTTTTTTAGGTGGGAAGTTAATTAACATGTTTGGTGGGAAAATGCCCTTGAGAAGTAGACTCCATAAGTTAGTTTATCATATCATTAGGACATGATCATGATTGATTTATTGACGTTTACTACTTTGTTATATAAGGAAATAAGTATATAGATTTTGAGTTTGATATATATTGATGCTTTTCTAAAATAAGACGCAAGTAGGATTGATTATCAATAGATTAGGTAGGTTTATATGTGTCTTAGATCCTTACTAATCACATCTCTTGTACCCATTCACTAGACTTGGGTCTGGTTCCGGTTCTTCCAAAACCTGAAATCGAAATCGTAATTGGTACTTGATCGGTTCCTCGGTTCCGGTTTCGAGTTCGGCCAAAATAAAAATAAAAATCCAGTTGAAAACCATTTTTGGTGAACCCATAATGTAAAACTGCGACCGCAGTTTCACCTATATATAACCGTTGAAGCTATCAGTTTCATTAATGAGTTTCGAGTCGACAGTTACATCTGATTCCGAACTTCCAGTTTCACGGTTCTGGGGTGATGGTACCGAGACAGTAATTTTTTTTTAAGGAAAGGAATTTGGGCGGTCACTAACAATCTAGTGTGTGCCCAAGGGCATCCTGGTGGATGAGGGTACGTATGAAACCCAAGTCAACTGGAGCGGAATAGAGGAGACGCGTCAGAAGGAGCCAACAATGTAGTCCGCCATCGAATTGCACTCACGGTAGATGTGAGCGATACTTCAATCCAGAAAACGAGCCAACAAACAGTGGATGTCCGAACCTAGCAACTCAATCTTTCACAGGTAGCTTCAGTCACCAAAAACGACCTTAACCAACTGTAAATTATCACCTTCAACCTGAATTCGGAAGAACCGAGACAGTAATCATCCCGAAACTAAGAGAGCAATTTATTACGGAGTACATAAATTTTAAAAATCTTGCTTTATTGTATTAATCTAGATAATGTACGTACATGAATAAATATTGTTATTTCCGATATGGTCACTGTCGAAGTGGGTAATAAATTAATCGTTATCTTAATACAAGTGCAATTAATTAATTACTAAACTGATAATCACAATTGGTTTGCACCATTTTTGTAGAGATTAAAAATGACAAGAAAGTATATGTGATCTTGATTGCTCACTCACTCACCTCAACAAACACTCCTTTCTAATCATCTTTAAGTTTACTAATAATAACATTTCTTTAAAGCATTTTTTTATTAAAAAACATTAAACTAAAAGTTGGAGTATTATGTTGAACAATCCGTACACATATAGTCCAATCCATTAAAAGAACAAATTTACATAACTACTAATACAAACTTATATAAGATTTTTTTTTTCTATAGGAAAAGAGGTTAAGATGACTACTAATGAATTAGTGATCGTCTTAGGGCATTTTGACGCCTGAGGGTACCAGCAAATCTGAATCAACTAAAAGCGGAATAGAGGAGACATAGTGAAAGGAACCAACGATATAGTCCGTCACATAATTGCACTCACACTAAACGTGAGAAATATTCCGATCTTAAAATCGGACCAACAAACAATAGATGTTTCAACGTAAAAGCTCAATCTTCCACGGACAGCGCCAGTCAACGACCTTGACCACAATGCTAAGTTCAATGTTCTAACTTCTAACAAATGTTAGACGGAAGTTGGGCGGACAGGAACCGTCTAGCGCCTATACGGTCCGAACAGTGGTCTAGGCGGTCTGAACGGCTAGACGCGTTAGGACCTTCCAGCGTCTAGACGTGGTCTATAAAATTTTTTTAGAATGGTAGCTAAGATAGACCAGTGAAATTTCATTAAAATATTGTAACTCACTCAAAAATGTGATTTGAAAACTTAATTATATGTATAACAAAATGGATATAATTAATAACGTTGGATTTGGGTGGATGTCTATATCTCAATTGATATTATAAAGTTTGTGCATGGTGGTGGACCCATAAACTCCTCTTCTCCAACTTACCGACAGTTCTTAGATTATTAATTAGATTTATCAACATAAATAATCAAACTTATTATAAACCATCACATCAAAAATGACATCTTCAAGAAAAATATCAGGAAAAAAAGTGGTAGAAATTATTTTAAGCAAAAATTATAATATTAGCAATATATATTATAAATTCATATAAATCATTTAGTATGAAGTTAAATCATTAGTTATATTCATTAATTGAAATTTCCCTAAACCTATCATCATTTTGCAAAGAAAATTTTCATAAGTACTTGTGTTAGACGAAGTCTCTAGCTAATAATAACTTTAATTCATTTAAGAAAATTTCAATTCAAATTTTCTCTTACTTTTAAAGAGAATAAACTTGGGAATTTTCTCATTCAAAATGCCATAAAACTATCATTTTTTTCATTGAATTCAACTTTTTGATTAATTCTCACTCCACTTTATTTTGTTATTGAATTTTTCGGCCTCTTAAACTATTAGACTTATTTGATATTTCGAAAATCCACCCTATATAAATATATATTAATCTTCTACTTACATTTAAATGAATTACGATAAAACCATAATCATCAATTTCATTTTAAAAAGTAATAACCATCTTTATCTTCCAAACATACACATAATCATCAAGGGAGAAAACGTCAGCCGTCCACTTAATTCATTTGATCCGCTTTTAATTTAAATGAGAAAGACTTTGATCTTTAACCCCTCACATCTAATACTACTCCTTTTCGTTCTAGTACTTTTTTTTATTAGTCGTACTTATTTTTGTGTTTTTGGTCGTTTTTGTTTGTTTTGCTTTGTCTGTCTTTATCTACTTATGTCGACATTCCGACTGCCATTTTTCTCGGCCTCTCGACTTTACCGAACTTGTCCAATAAACCGAATTATTACCTACTCAAAAAAAATATACATAATCGTCAAATTTTAAGCAAAAAAAAAACAAAAATTGAGCTTGACTCGTTGAGTGGAATCTTTTTATCTTTTGTTTGGCACACCACCGAGTGGAATCGGATACGACGCGTTTCGTCACACGGAATTATTCCCCCACACGCTCTCATCCAATTTCCCACATTTGCCCCTCTCTCTTCTCCATATTCACATCTCTACCCCTGGTCCTCTAACTACTGAAAAAGCGTACGCGCTCCATTCCTCTGCAACTCCGCCATTTTTCTATCTCCTCCCTCCTCCACTCACAAAAAATTAAAAATTACCAGAATCGATCGAGTAGAAAGCCGAATTCCCCTTTTAATTGCCCCCTTTCCGAAGTTGTTTTGTATTCCCAAGCGCGAATTGTTGGCATTTGATGATTGTTAATGGTGGGCATAATAGTGTGCCAGTAGACGAAGAACGGAGAAAAGGGAAAAGGAAAAAGCTTTACTCTGCAAATTTCCGAAGCGAAGAAGAAGAAGAAAGTGGATGATTGAACCCTAAAAATTAAAACATTACGTGTAATAAAGAAAGTTTTGAAAGAGGGGTCCAATTGTTCTTCTTCTCTGCTGTCCCAATTCGCACGTAATTTACTCTTTCTCTCTCACTTTTTACTTTCTCAGACAAGCCCATTATTAACCCTTGCCCTATCTTCCGCCATTTTCAGGCTTTTTTATTTCGCACTGAGTGGGCGTTGGACTGACGAATTTGCTCGTCTTTTCGGTCGGTGCAGAATAAACGAGGGCACGATTCAATTTCCGATACAATGGTCTCAATTTCGTGGGTTTCGAAGCTGATTTCCGCTACCCAGATGGCGAATTCATGACTCATGATTTTTTACTGGGGGTTTTGGGGATAAAAAATTGAGAATTTGGGTGTAATTTGGCGGGTTGGAAAGTGTGGGAGGTGCTTTAAATGCAATTTTGTCCTTTGAAGGCCATCTTATTATATATGCTCTTCTCTCCTTTTCTGGGTTTATTCCCTTTTTGTTGATTTTTTCCTTCAAGTTGGACTTTAATGGCTGATTTGTACAGATAATGCACATTTGGTGGTGTAGAAGATAACTCATCTTCTCTGTTGTTTCTTTCTTTTTGACTTTTGGGGTGTGAGAAAAAGAATTGGAGCAAAAAAGGGTTTAAAGATTCTGGCTTGTTATTGTGGATTACAGAGAGAAAAAGAAGATAGGATTCCTTGCCATCCACAGTGAGCTTGCTTTTGCTTGAGCTTCACTCTTTTTGGTGTAAAGCTTGGTTGATTGATTGGGTGTGGAGTTGGAAGATCTATAACAAATTGATCAGAGATACAAAGATCATTTCTTTGCTGTCATCTCAAATTTTGGACATTTGTTCCTCAGGTAATTAATTTGCTGACTTCTCTCAGATTCTTGATTTTAGTAATTATCCAATTGCATGCATGTTTCCTGTCTTTGATTTGGTGAAATTTGTGCTTATTGATTACTGTTCAGTATTTTTCCAGCTATAAATGACAGTATTGTGGTGTGGACGATCTCAGGTTGCTTGAATTGTAGTATATTTGGTGGCTATGGCTAAAGGAACTAGAAAACGAGTACAGAATGATAAGAATCATTCAGGATGTATGTGGAATTTCATTAACATCTTTGACTTCCGCCATGGCCGTCCTTCTCATAAGCTTCTTCATGATAGGAAGCGTGGAAGCAGGCGTATTGCTGGTGAGTAGTTTGCCATTGAATACTTCCTTTCCATATCACTGATCTTAGATTTCTAGTGAATTCAGGCATATGAAAATATGAAATGATGCTAATTTCGTCGCTGTCTTCATTTTTCGGTTTGCAATTGACCTTGTTAAAGTTGAATTCTTGATTCGGTTTCTTGATTGTTCAATTGCAAATCTTGAAAGTTAATTTTTAGTTGATTTGATTGTTGTCGGCTAGGTGCTGCAAGTCCTAGTGATGAACTCAACAAAGCAGGAGATCATTGTGAAGTTTGTAAAGATGTGATTGTAAGTTGCCATATTCCTCTCATAGTGAATATTAGGGAAATTTCATTTTGTACCCTTATGTTTAAGGCAATTTCGGTTGGTGGGTACCCCTGTGGTTTTGATAAATTCTGCTCATTGCCCAAAAATCTTACAAATCATTACTTTTTAACTCAAAAATCAAGTAAAATGATTTTACTTAAACCACAAGGGTACCGAGCGAAAAGAAATATAATATGGGACACCAACCAGAATTACCTTAATTACAAGGGCACCAAACAGAATTTACTCTTACATTATGTGTGGTTGCTGTTGTTTATTTTACTGAGCTAATTTCTCTCTTGATCTGTGATGGTTTAGGCTGGTGAACAGTACGAAACCGAAACCTTTGATAAGTTAAGTGTGAAATCACTAATGGAGGAAGAGATGTTTGAGCCAGAGAAACCGGGCCATGGAAGGAAGAAGAGTTGGCACTTTAAAAAGAAATCATTTGATGACCTAAATGATGTTCATTTTGTTTCCGAGAGGCCAACGCACCGAAAACATAAATCCTTGAGCAGTCTTGATGTTACTGGGATAATGTCCGAGCTATGCAGCCAGGTTCATGTGAAAGACGACGCTGACTGTTTAAATCACGACCAAATTGGAGAAGACGTCTCGGTTTCACCTAGTGAAGGTTCCTCTGTGATTGAAGAAAGGCTGGGAGAGGCAACGAGGGTATTCGTGCGCCATTTTGTGGAGGGACGGAACACTGAAGAAGGTAAAATGCAGTCCTCAGGAGAACTCATGGAAGCGCTTCGGATCCTGAATTCTAACAAAGAGATGTTTCTTAAACTCTTAAGAGATCCGGACTCGGATTTGGTTAAACACTTGGAGAATTTGGAGGATCAACCGGTTGGGAACTCCAAAGATCAAGGAAAAAGTAAGAATCAAAGATTCTTTTGGAGGAGGTTGAGAAAAGATGCAAATAGAATAGTTGTTTTGAAGCCACAGGATATCAGGAGTGAAGAGCGCGACGAGAGAGGATCTTCTCGGTTTTTCTTCACCGAGTTCACGAGGAAACTGAAAATGTCCGTGAGGAAAGAGCAGGAGAATGGTTGTGGAGAAAGTCTAGAAATGGCTTCTCCTAGTAAAGACTGTTTCTTTAATGAGAAGATACCGAAATCTACTGTTGGTACAAAGAAGATACCGAAAGATTCTTCTCCCGAGCAACGGATCTCCAACATTTATACCGAGGCAAAGAGGCATCTCGCTGAGATTGTAGGAAATGGTGATGTAGATGTCGAGTTCTTAAGCGAGCAGGATCCAAAGTCACTTGGGAAAATTATTTCGTATTCTGACTACAATAGCAGTTCACCTATTTGTAGTCCTAGAAACGACGAGGAAGAAATTTTAGATCAGCAAGTACAAGAAGAAAACGCTAGTGAAGCGGGTTTAGATAACAACGAGCCCGAAGAAACCGGTGATGATCTTGAGGCTCCAAAAGGCGAAATTGAAGAAATCCATGATGAAGGTAATGTTTTTCTTAAAGTGTGATGTTCTGGTTGATCTCTTACATGTTTTTGTATAGTATTATGTTATTTAACTAGCATGTACTGAAAAATTGCACAGGTAATTCAGAGATGAAAACTCCAGATGAGTTTGAAACAGAGAAGCGAACATCTTCGGAGACCTTGTCTGAATCGTGCAGTCCTAAAACCGAAAGGAATGAGCCAGCTGAGGAAACGCCGAAAGAAGAGCAAGTCCTGGAGTTGAATATGGTACTCCACTTTAGTTATTTCTGTTATGTTCTTGAGCATAAATGCATTCTTGTTTCAGTTTTTCAGTTCTTTCCTGGTTTTAGTGGGGTTTTTTTTCGCCTTTTCATTTTTCAATCGGTATTGATATTGGTGCATTTTAATTAAATTCAGTTATTATCATCACACAGCTGAATTTCAGTTTTCCTTGAGTCTTTCGGGCGCATCATCCTGTCATGTTCAGGCTATAGGTGCCCCCATCTTGACCTTCCAGATCCTGAGCGGGACTTTATCGGGTGTTGATGTTGATATTGTTTTTATTTAGTTTTGACTCCATTTTATCCTTCATTTATGTTTACTTTGGGCCTAACTTGCTCAGGGTAAGGGTGTGTACATCTCGAATCCCTAGACCATGAGTTGTTGTATAGTTTCTTCGTGTATGTTTTCTCTTCAATTATTTTCCTATTCTCTGTAGGATGAATTAATGATGAACCGACAGTCGTCGTCTCCATTGGCATCCTCCTCGTCGTCACCATCTTCATCAGTTTCGTCAAGAACTGAAGATTTCGAAGATCAAGAATCCATAACCGACGACAGATCAGAGCGGCCGAGTCCAATATCCGTCCTCGAGCCAATCTTCATAGAAGACGCCGTTAGCCCTCCGAGCATCAAGTCTTTCCCCGGTATAAACTCCAAACAAAAACGACTCGTCTTTTCGAAAAACCTACACTCGAAATCCTAACACTCTCAAAAACTCTGCAGTTTCTGAGCTGATTCAACCGCGCCAGATCAAATTCGAGGATCACATTGCGCTCACTCCTCGCTCGAGGACATGGGAAGACGAGAAAAATGCCGTGCTCAAGTTTGTAGAGGTGGTGGTACGAGAATCCGGCTTGGCACATCATCAGCTCCTCGAGCGGTTCCTTTTCTCCGAACGCCTCCTTGACCCGTCGTTATTCGATCATGTGTGCTTCGATCCCGACAGCCTCGTCTATGACCCGAAACTCCTTTTCGACTTGGTCGATGACGTTCTTACCGAGGTATGCAACCGGGATTTTGATGGAGTTCCGTTGATACGAGGGGTGAGGTTATCGAGAACGGATCTCGTCGACGAGATTCGACGAGGGGTCGATTGGCATTTGCAATCCGAGCATACGAAACGAACGCTCGATCAAACCGTCGCGAAAGACTTCTCGAAAACATGGACTTGGATGGACTTGAGACTCGATTCTGAACGCGTCGGTGTCGAGATCGAACAGGAGATCTTCGACGAACTCGTCGAAGACGCCATTACGAGCTCGCTTCTCGAGGCAGGCGATTTCGAGTAACTCTGACAACTATTGTAAGGACAGTATATGATAACACAGTTTCTTGTAACACAAGTAAGGTATAGGTGGATGGAGTAGCTAACAAGGCATCATCATATGCAAGAAGAAGCTGCTCTTCTTTCCCAACAGAATAACCGTCTTTCGGTTCCGAAAAAAGGTTTGGAAACCGAGAAATGCGCGTGGCTCTACATAAGGGTGGCGATCGCGTAAGACATTGTACGTTTTGGTTTTAAGGTTTGATGAGATAGTTTAGTACTGAGTACTTGTGTTTTCGGGTTTGTCGATAAATTGTGTGGTAAATTTGTGGCGCGTGAGGTTGGATTAGGTCATCTCCCCGCGCGTGTACTTTAGTGCTAGCTAGCCCTTGTGATTTTGATCATGTATAGGGATAGTTTGCTTGATTTGGTGTTGTAGGTTAGAGATAAATATGTAAAGAGAATTACACCTTTGTTTTCTAGCCAAGTTTCGGTTTACAAAACAATTTTACATTGTGTTTGGATTTATTTTTTTTGGTAAAAGGAAACACCATACTCTGATGGACGCATGATTTAATATTAGAGTGGGCTAATTGTCAATACATTTTTTTGTGGGTTAAATTATCTTAATTTAACTAATTTAACACTAAATTTATTTTTTATTTTTATTATTATTATTAAATTTACCCTATTTTTATAATTTTTTAGGACGGGCTCCCCCTTGAGGGGGCATTTTTTTAAACAAAGACAAAAAGATTAAGTAGTGATCAAGCAGGTGATGATCCGATCCGTGACATTATCAAACAAAAGTAGAGATATCCTCACGTGGTTCAACGTTACATGACTTGCATTCTAAGTGCACCTACTAAAACAAAAGGCTTAACTTCAATCAAAATTAACCTCAACTAGAAGTGTACAACTTAAAAGTTTTACATCATGAATTGATTTGGATTCAAAAAGTTTAGGGCTTCGATCGAGATTTTAGCTAATATTATAAGATTATCTGGTTTATAAATGTTGTGTAGCATTTTAAGAATCACAATAGGCATTGTCAAGGGAATCCCTATGAAATTTGTCTTGTTTGCTGTTGTGTTTTGCTTAGTTTGCTACCACGAGAAGAAATAAAAACTTTTGTGTGTGTTTATAAACCATCGGACCAAACATGATTGTCAAATCCTCATCAACCTACAAAATCAACACAGATTAATTTAGGATTGTGATAGATATTAGTGTTTACTGGTTAGTTGTTATCTTAATCGATGTTCATGCTTTATATGAAGCATTTTTTTTCAAAAACATTCACGGATAATTAGCAATTTTTTTGGATGCTTATTTGCAAACAATTATAAATAAGGGGTGGTTTTATACAAACTTTTAAACAAGGGTGGTTTCTTGCAATGAGTGGTCATAAAGGGTGGTTTTGTGCAAAATTTTCTTTAATAAGAGATGGTTTTATGTTCAACCGAAAAAAAAGAGATGGTTTTATGTAAACAGGGTAAATAAGGGGTGGTTATATATTTTTATATAAGAAATCGGACTAGCTTACGAGACTGAGTGATGAATGTCTTGAGGAATTTATCTTATTCGACACCCCAAATGATTTAATGTCGTAAATTGGATGAGTGAGAATATATAATCGTCCTTAAGACTTATTTAAAAAAAATGAGCTAGACCCTTCTTTGCTACCCAAAAATTAATTTTTCCATATTGGTTTCCCCATTGAATTGTCCATCTTAATTTAAAGTTATTAATTTTGCATTACTTGGTATGATATAGCATCAACATTTTGATATTACACCATTAATTTAGAAACTTTTAGAATTACACATTTACACCTAGAATATAACGTTAAAGCAACCTTCGATATTATAGCTAGCAATTAATAAGATGAGATTTAATTTCTAACATTTTTTTATTTTACTTCGTTTTTAGTATACAAGTCTTTTATTTTTGCATGAACAAATACAATTTTATCTATTACTACGCAAAAAATTAGAAGACAATCTCTTTACAAGAGTTTTTTTTTGGTAGAACTTCACAAGAGTTGTGGTGAAGACCATACCAATTCAATTTGAACAGAAATGCTCCTCTTTGTTTTGCAGGAATTATTGTAGGAAAAAAATGATTAAATAAAAACACGGTTTGAGATTAGAGAGTGAGTGTTAAGAACACAAAAACTAATTTTTTAATAGACAATAATTTGGTATACACAAAAAAACAATGTTTCTTTCATGATAAAATTTCTACGATTTATATTTTTATTCGTTTTGATGATTTTGTGTTATATGCGTAATTTTTTTAATAAAATATTCGTACAAAAATTAAAATATAAATTTTGTTCCGTCCAGCGGACCCTATAGACCACAACTAATAACACTTAAAGATAGTTGAGGTCTTTTTTTTTCAAGTGTTAAACATGTTACATGTATTGGAATAAGAGGGGAAAAGAACACAAGCCATATAACATACCACAAATCTATGAAGAAAATACACACAACACATATACCTAAGCAATCCAACATCCTGACATTAGTCTCTTTACATGAACTCTAAGCTTAGAAGAAAGGTCACATCTTATTATGCATCCCCATAGTCTTATATCAATAAGAACTACTTAACAACTAACATAGTTGAGGTCATTTTGACAATTAATAACACTTTTTGGCATTTTTGATATTTGATGAATTTTGATTTATCTAATAATCTAACACTTTTATATCCAAAAAGTATTTTTTTCTTAGCATTTATATTTTTAAATTTATTTTGATATATGCTCTAATATTTTTTCAAAGATTTTATTTAATAAATTTTACTGTATGCTTTTTCTTTGATAAATATTTCTAAATCCGAGTTTATCTAGTGTTTAGAAAACCAAAGCAAAGTTTAAGCAACAAACAAAACAAATTATCAACTGGTCGTCATCCTCGTCTCTCTCATAGTCAAAAGCCTTCTTCTCGGAGAAAGTAGAAACGTCAATCCTCTCCCGCATTAAATTCCCTCTTTCCTAATCTTCCAATTCACGTTCCAAATCTCTGAGGCGCTAAATTCCCCCTTTTCCCTCGGATCTCCAATCTGCTTGATTTCCTCTCTCTCACGCGGAACAGTCCTTTTCGTGGGAGCAAAAACAGGAAACCCTAGTTTACAGTCACTTGATCCCGAACTCCTTCGAACCGTAATTGCGAAGGTCAGCTCTGTTGATGGTTGAGCTCTGCAATTCGAGGTACGCTGATTGTCCCTTTTTGTGTTTTTAGGGTTTTTTAGGGTTTCTTGGTCGATTGCGGTTGCTATTGATTGGGATCGGATAGTTGGGGAGGACGCTCAATTTTGAATTTTTGATTGTTGCAACGAATTTCGTTTTTGGAATGTACAGTTTATCGATTGGATCAACCTGGAAATTTTGTGTTTTGCTTGGAGTGATTGTGGCTGTTTGGTTTAGTTATAGAGTAGTAGTGTCGAGTTTTTGGAGTGTTATTTGCTATGCATTTTCTGTAGGCTAACAGATTACGTTGTATACAGGTCGAGTTTAGCTGGGATTTTAGGTTTTTTAGGGTTTCTTGGTTGGTTGCGGTCGCTATTGATTGGGATCGGATAGCAGGGATAGCAGGGGAGGACGCTCAATTTTGAATTTTTGATTGTTGCAACGAATTTAGTTTATGGAATGTACAGTTTATCGATTGGATCAACCTGAAATTTTGTGTTTTGCTTGGAGTGATGTGGTTTGTTGTTAGTGTGAAGAGATTATTGTTTGGTTTTAGTTAGAGCAATAGTGTCGAGTTTTTGGAGTGTTATTTGCTCTGCATTTTCTGTAGGCTAACAGATTACGTTATGTACAGGCCGAGTATAGTTGGAATTTTAGGTTTTAGGGTTTCTTGGTTGGTTGCGGTTGCTATTGCTTGGGATCGGATAATTGTCGATTGTTGCAACAAATTTAATTTTTTGGAATGTAGAGTTTCTCGGTTGGATCAACCTGGAAATTTTGTGTTTTCCTTGGAGTGATGTGGTTTGCTGTTAATGTAAAGAGATGATTGTGGCTGTTTGGTTTAGTTAGAGTAGTAGTGTCGAGTTCTTGTAGTGTTATTTGCTCTGCATTTTCTGTAGGCTAATAGATTACGTTGTATACAGGTCGAGTGTAGTTGGGATTAGATTATAGTCTGTTAATGGTGGACAAAGTATGCCGTTTTTAGTTTGGAGAAATGCAAAGGTATCATGGTGCTAGTGGCACAAGTGCAGTAAATAACGGTGGTCTTGGAGGACTGTCCTCTAGGGATACGAACAGGGCTGATTCCTCTTCTTTGCAGAGTAGTTTCTCAATAAACTCGAGGTAAGATATCATATCTTCTAAAACAATGGTAGTATTGTGTTTTGGTTTCATCTTTGATATTATTTATTTGCTTCTATAGACTTCATAATAATGATAATATTTATTAGGTGAAGAAATTCCTTTGAAATAAGTTATTAGCTGATGAATTCCTGTACATGACACTTTTGATTGTTTTTTTTTCACCCGCAACTGTATAAATGAGAACATCTTATTTCACATATTGTCTTTGCGAATTTGTTTCTTGAATCTTCACTTGCTTTAGTGTTATCATCTTTATATAAAACATTGTTGTATCTATCGGTATTGTGTGAATAAACAAGATTTTGGTGGCTTTTACTTTTAGATGTTTTTTTATTTTTAAGTAATGCACCAATCTTTGTTTTCAGCATAATTTTGTGAATTCGTGAATGCATACATTTTCTTGTGAGGGTCTGATGGTTTTTGAAGGGGATAGATAGAAGCAAATAATAAGAATAATATATTTTCTTTATTCGGGTTACATGATTTGAAAAGAGAGAATTCATTTGTAGGTTAAACTAAGGGTGCTGCATGCATTCTGTTGTTTTCAATTTAACACTCAATATTTGATCTACTAGTCTCTTCTCCAAATGGTACCCAACTCTGGCTATCTTCCCATTCTCCGACTTGATTTTTAGTTTGCTGCAATTGATTATACATCCGTTTGTGATTTAATTCATGATTTCCAAATATTTAGGTTATAAGAAACCTTTATCATTTCGATCTTAGCTTTGGCACTTTGCTTTTTACAAAGCTAGAACTGAATCAACTAATATTCAAGCTCTAAATCTATATCCTAATATTCTGGTTGATCAACAACAACAACAACAACAACAACATGGTTCTTTTTCTATACCACTCCTTAAAATTCTAATTTCCTGTTTGTCTTGTTCTGGAATTGTATAGTGATAGTTAATCATTGATTGCAGGCGATCAGTGCAATTAATACCGTACAGATTGAAGTGTGAGAAAGAGGCACTGAATTCCCGGTATTGTTTCCCTCTTTGCTCTGTTACTGCTGTGTTCAATGGTCGATTATTCTTTCCCTAAGTTACATAGAGTTGGATCTTTGGTTTGATAAAATGCTCATTACAACGTCCTTGTGAAGGCTTGAATAAATGAACTTCGCATGCAAAACGTTTATAAAGGCTTGCCTTTCATGATGTTTAGATGAATGTAAGAAAATGGGGAACAAAAATTTAATCAGATTAGTCTGAATGCAAGTTGTTTCTTTTCTTATTGCACTTGTAACTATAATTTACATATTTAAAAGTGACATTGAGAGCTAAGGTGTATGGATTCTAATATTCTATAACAGAAAAGCTGTGTTTTTGTGTTTCATTGTAAATTTGCTGGGTTTAATTTTTGTTTCCATGGCTATCTCTGATACTTGTCTCAGCCTTGGTCCTCCTGATTTCCATCCTCCAACACCAAATTGCCCAGAGGAGACTCTTACACGAGATTACGTTCAATCTGGATATAGGGAAACAGTTGATGGAATTGAGGTACTTTTCTTGAATTTTTTAGTCTCCCTCACTGTTTGATTTTGTATTGGAGTAAATAGTATCAGCTTTAATTTTTTAACTGTATATTGTTTTGGCATTTCATAACTTTAATGCTGTATGTGCTTATTTCACAAATTAGCGGTGGAATTATGTATGTTTTTCGTTTTCTCCTCTCTTTGTTTGTGATGAAGTTGAAATTTTAAATGTCAACACTCAGAATTATAGGAGAAGAATGTTTTTGGTTGAAATATCATTGTTATGGAAAAAACACTAGTCGAAAGCATGGGGCCTAAGCTTGGTCTTTATCAACCATTTGAGTGATAAGTGGTTCATCACTACTTTTGTTATAATATTCAGGATGCGAGGGAGCTTTCACTGACTCAAGTTGCAATTTTTGCCCCACCTGTTGTGCTCAAGTGTAAAGAGGTAAGGATCTTTGTCTTGGCTGCATCTGAAGGTTGTTTTGGTTGTCATTAGACTCATTACCTGCATTAATATACAAATCCTGTTCACAGGCAATTAGAAAACGACTTAGAGCAATTAATGAATCTCGTGCTCAAAAGCGCAAGGTATGCAATTTTATCATCTATATGCTTGATCACTCTGGCGATTAGCTTTCTAGTTTTCTTTTTGTTGATTCACTATGGGCGAAGCTAATGATAGTTGATGATGATTGTGGATTAACAGGCTGGCCAAGTTTATGGAGTGCCACTTTCTGGTTCATTGGTATGTAAACCTGGTCTGTTTCCTGAACAAAGGGCATTTGGTGAAGATTCTCGTAAGAGATGGATTGAGGTGTGCTTATTCTTCTATAACTGCTCTGTGATGTTTTTTGATATATTACGCTGTCATAAACGGAACAAACTATTCTTTGCTCAAGAATGCTTAAACTTCTCTCTTTTCCAAATTTTCTCTCTTAGAATTACCGTTGTGGAATTTTATTCATGCACATGAACAAAATAGCTTGATTTTCGGGTACCTCTAAATAAGATGGCACTTTGGGTATCTACCAATTGCAATTATACTTTGGCATTACTTTGGGAATTTTATTCAGTCTTTTTTTATCCTTATTTATTTTATACATCATTAATTGAGAACAAGATCTTAGTGTTTATTTTGTGATGTCAATGGATGACAATCTTGTATATCCTGGGCATATATTCTGTATAAATTGTAGAGTAATTAATTTTGTTTTGCTGATTTCAGGGCCTTTCTCAATATCACAAGAGCCTCCATGTACTGGCCGAGAATATTCCTCATGGTTATAGGAAGAAATCCCTATTTGAAGTTCTCATAAAAAATAATGTCCCATTGCTGAGAGCAACATGGTTTATTAGAGTAACTTATCTTAATCAGGTTAGTTTTGCAACTACTTAAATCTATTTTTTAGATTATGTACTGTGTTATTTCCCTTGGGATAAATTCGACTTGTAGGTTATGCATAACAGGGTTCTTATAAGCTGCTTAGAGTATTCTTTTAATTACTCAGCTCCACCAAGAATGTGACGTTTTGGCCCTTTGGAGTTTGTAGTAGTAGATAGGACTATATAGTTAGAAATCTTCATTTTGGTGGAAATTTTGCTTTTCCTCGTTCATTTAGAAGTTAATAGATCAGCCATCAATATGTACAAGCATGATGCTTATTGAAGACATACATGTTTTTGAAAGCTATAGAATTTATGACTTCATGAATATGGAATTATGGATTATGTTTAGGGTTCAGAGCATTACAGAAAGTTGTAGGCATCTAATATCTTCCCCTGAACGCTATTTGTCCTGCTTTTTTCTCTGCAGATTCGACCTGGAGCATCAAATGTAGCTTCTGAGATCACTGACAAAGCTCAACTTTCTAGAACAGAGCTTTGGACTAAGGATGTCATTGACTATTTACAATATCTTTTGGATGAGTACTTGTGTAGAAATAATTTGCACCCCCCTCAGAACAGGGATCGAACCTCCCAAATGCTTTATGCAAGTTCTGGCGAGGAGCCGTCTCTGCATTTTAAGTGGTGGTATGTGGTTCGACTCCTGCATTGTCACTGCAGCGAAGGACTAATTCTCTCTTCACAAGTTATAGATTGGGTTATCCAACAGCTTCAGGTATTCTGAGATGTTAAAGTTTTCAGTTCTAACACTCGACAGGATGTCAATGGTTATCCAAAGAAAGTGAGCGTTTTAAATTATGACAATTATCTGATGACTGGATGCCATTTATTTTTCAGGAAAAGGATGTGAATCAGGTTTTGCAGTTGCTACTACCCATTATATATGGCATGATAGAGATAATAATTCTATCTCAGACTTGTGTGCGCAGCCTTGTGGATGCTGCTCTTCGTTTCCTCAGGGAACCATCATCAGGCGGTTCTGATCTGGTTGACAATTCTAGGAGAGCATATACAACGTCTGCACTTGCTGAGATGCTTCGCTATCTGATACTGTCTGCTCCAGATACCTTTGTTGCTTTAGATTGCTTTCCTTTGCCTTGTTCTGTTGTCACCTATATGGTTGATGAAGGAAGCTCTTTGTCCAAGTTATCTGTTGATACTGATGGTATGAGAAGTGCTGTTAACATTCCAAGAAGGCTTGATGGTAAGTATCAGTCCTTGTGCTTCAGTCATGAGGTAGCTTCTATTCAAAAACGTGCTGCTTGGCTTGCGAAGGCTGCTAGCCCTGGAAATTGTGGGCAAAATGAGGCTAAAGCAGTTCAGGCCTTGAATACAGCTCTGATTACGGGAGATGTTAAGGATGCCTATAAATTTCTTTTTGAAGATGTTTCCGATTCAATGTTTAATCAGTGTTGGCTTTCGGAAATAAGCCCTTGCTTACGGCCGTGGTTGAAGTGGATAGATTCACTAAGCTTGTCATTTATCTGCTCCGTCTTTCTCCTTTGTGAGTGGTGTACATGTGATTATGGAGGGTTCAGGAATGGCCCTATTCATCATTTGAAGTTTACAGGACGAAAAGATTATTCTCAGATACATGTAGCCGTTAGGCTGTTGAAGCTGAGAATGAGAGATATCCATAGACTGATCAGGGGTAAACGTGAAAATTCTGAAATTAAATCTAGTTTGAAACTTTTTGGAAAAAGCAGAATAAACTTATCAGAAATATTTGAAAGCCCCAATCCTCTGCATGATGTTATAGTTTGTTGGTTGGATCAGCATGAAGTGCACAAAGGAGAGGGCTTTGAACGTGTTCAGTTGCTCCTTGTTGAACTCGTATGTTCTGGGATATTTTATCCACCAGCTTATGTGAGGCAACTAATTGTTAGTGGGGTAATGGATAGTAGTGGATCAGCAGTCGACGTGGACAGGCAGAGGAGACACTACCAGGTCTTGAAACATCTGCCCCCTGCCTATGTGCGAGATGCTATTCAGGAAGCACAAATAATTGCAGATCCAGCACTAGTTGAGGCATTACACTTCTATGGAAATGAACGTCGTCTTCTACTTCGTGGGCTACTGTCCAATGAAGTTAAAAATCTGAATTCTAAGAATGCCTTGCACCAGAAGGTGAAACATGATGCGTCTTCAATATCATCTATAAATCAACCAAAAAAAGTGCTATTCAGTTCCAAATTGTTCTCTGGTAAATATAGCAGGAGTGATGCTGACATTGAGGGACTGAAATCTGCCATTTCAGTGCTATTGCAGCTCCCTAAATTGTCAGCTTCTGCAGAAACTGTGGTTGATGAACCACAGTTGAATCTCAAGAGGCCATTTGGATTGATCTCCAACAATACAGACTTGATTGAGGGAACTCCTGGATGTGAAGAATGCCAAAGGGTAAAAAGGCAGAAGTTCAGCGATAATAAGAGTTCCCATCTTCAAGGTTCATCACCTGACCTTTCTGATGATGAAGATGCCTGGTGGGTGAGAAAGGAGCTAAAGACTGTTGAGTTATGTAAAGTTGATCCACCTCTTAAACCTGCCAAGCAGGCTCCCCCTAGAGGAAGGCAAAAATCTGTGCGTAAGACTCAAAGTCTTGCTCACTTAGCAGCTGCAAGGATTGAAGGTAGCCAGGGAGCTTCTACCAGCCATGTTTGTGATAATAGGATGGCTTGTCCTCACCATCGTACTAGCCTGGATGTGGAAACTTCAAAGTTGCTGAATGGGATCAAGACAACCCAATTTGGTGATATTGTTTCAGTTGGGAAGATCTTGAAGCATATGAGGTATATGGAGAGGAGGAGTGTGAGTATTTGGCTTGTGACTGCTGTCAAGCAGCTAGTTGAAGAGTCAGATAGGATAGCCAAGGCTGGCCACTTTAATGGGTCACTTTCTTCAGTTGATGAAAGAAGTTCGGTTCGATGGAAACTTGGTGAAGACGAATTGTCTGTTATCTTATACCTGATGGATGCCTCTAGTGATCTGTCAGCAGCTGTAAGATTCATCATTTGGTTGTTACCGAAAGCTGTTGGTAGCTGTCCGGCTCATGCCGGAAGGAACATGACATTGCTTGCTAAGAATGCAGAAAGCCATGGATGTCAAGTGGGCGAGCCTTTTCTATTGTCATGCATCCGGAGGTGCGTCTTCTATTAGTTTCTATCCATCCATGCTGATGTTTTCAGTGCTGAGGACACACCAAAGAGAAATTTCTTTTAGAAGTTGGTGTCTCAGGGCTTTTGTTTTATTGCCTTCTTTTTTTATCACTATTTGATATTCTGCCATTTCCGTTTAATATCTGTAGTTATCGAGTGTCAGGCTACACATGTGGACCTTTGAGCTTTATTGTGTTAGGATTCTCTCGTCATTTATGATACCATGATCTTATGTCCTTTCCTGCCACTTGGCCAGTATAAATGAGCTAGGTTGTGTTAACTGTTTGTGCAAGTGGACTCTGATCTTTATAGAAAATTTCAACCCTCTCTTAAGATACCATGATCTTCTGTCCTTTCCTGCCACTTGGCCAGTATAAATGAGCTAGGTTGTGTTGACTGTTTGTGCAAGTGGAATCTGATCTTTGTAGAAAATTTCAACCCTCTCTTACTCTTAGCAAAACATATTGTTATCCAACCCACAGCTGTACATGCTCTGCACATGTCGGATAACATTCTTAGCCTTTTATGACTAGTATTTTTTTGCTTATGACCTTTTTTTTAATACCTGAAAGTTGTGTAGAAATTGCTATTATGCTACCTATTCTCCACTTATTAGATTTATCAAGAGTTTAGTCATATAACATCTTTCTGTATGCTAAATGTTTATACCTGGTTAAGTTGCAACTGTATACTGTAGGAGTTTGAGTCTGTTCCTGTGATCCCACTGGTATTACATTCTTTGCTACTCTACTCCATTACTTATCAATAGAGTTCATGAAGTTTTAGATGACCGTTTCTGCATGACATGTCTATTGAACTGACATGAACGGTGAAAAATAATGTTTTCTGTCCTTGTAGCATGTACTGTACTTTATGTAAATCCACTAAAGCATATGGAGTTTGCATCTTCATCTGATTGATGATGCTCTTAGCACATTGTGGTTTGCTTAATCAGATGTTCTCTCTTTTCTGTGGAATGTGGTTGATTCGTAGCATTCTTTCTGACATGCCATTGTGCGACTTGCTGGATGTGAAATACGTATTGTTTTTTGGTTCAGGTATGAGAACATACTTGCTGCAGCAGATCTTATTCCTGAAGTCTTATCAGCTGCAATGCTGCGTGCCACTGCAGTTATTACGTCTAATGGGAGGCTCTCTAACTCGCCTACCTTTTTATATGCTTGGTATCTGCTAAAGAAATTTGGGGGTGTTTCTAGTGTGGTTGAATGGGAAAAGACTTTTAAGGCAACTTGTGACCGTAGGCTTATATCTGAACTTGAGTCTGGGAGATTGCAGAATGGAGAATACGGATATCCCCTTGGAGTTCCCTCAGGTGTTGAAGACTATGATGATTTTATCCGTCAAAAGATTAGTGGAAATCGGTTATCTAGAGCTGGGATGAGTATGCGAGATATAGTTCAGAGACTTGTGGATGAAATGGTCCTTCATCTATTTGGCAAAGAGAGAAAGCTATTTGCAGCAGGTGCACAGAGAAGTGCAGGCATTGAGAAATGGGATGATGGGTATCAAATAGCTCAACAAATTGTGATAGGGCTGATGGATTGCATTCGACAAACAGGTGGAGCTGCTCAAGAAGGGGACCCTTCTTTGGTATCCTCTGCAGTTTCTGCAATAGTTAGCAACGTGGGGACTGCTGTTGCCAAAATGCCTGATTTCACAGTTGTGAGTAATCACTCAAGTCTTCCATCTCCCACTGGCTCTCTTAGTTTTGCTCGTCGCATAATACGTGTTCATATAAATTGCTTGTGCTTGCTTAAGGAAGCTCTTGGAGAGAGGCATAGCCGGGCATTTGAGATTGCTCTGGCTGCAGAAGCATCTTCTGCACTTGCTGGGGTTCTTGCTCCTGGGAAAACCCCTCGTAGTCAGTTTCAGCCTTCACCTGATGCTCAAGATACAAATTCCAATGATATTTCTAATAATTCAGTTAAAATTGTTGTTGGAAGGGCTACAAAAATTGCAGCTGCTGTGTCTGCTCTTGTTGTTGGTGCAATCATTCATGGTGTTGCTAGCTTGGAGCGAATGGTGCGGGTCTTCAGGTTGAAAGAAGGTTTGGATGTAATGAAATTTGTAACCAGTTCAAGAACCAATTCTAATGGGAATGCTCGATCAGCTGCAGCACCCAGGGTGGACAATTCAGTTGAAGTTTATGTCCACTGGTTTAGGCTTCTTGTTGGTAATTGCAGGACCGTTTCTGATGGTTTAATTGTTGAGCTCCTTGGTGAGCCATCCATAGTAGCTCTTTCAAGAATGCAACGGACACTTCCTCTCGATGTTGTGCTGCCACCTGCCTATTCCATATTTGCATTTGTGGTGTGGAGACCAGTTATATTAAGTACTTCTGTAGCAAGTCGTGAAGATAGCCATCAACTGTTTAACTCCATGGTATCAGCCATCAGGGATGCTACAAAACACTTGCCTTTTCGAGATGTATGCTTGAGAGATACTCGTGGTTTCTATGATCACGTGACTTCTGATCCTACTGATTCTGAATTGGCAGCTGTTCTTGAGATGAATGGATCAGAGAGGCATTTGAAAGGCTTTTTTGTACCACTGCGTTCACGGCTATTTCTCAATGCTCTTGTTGACTGCAAATTGCCTCAATCTGTGATTCCGCGGGATGATGGTAGTAGTAAAGTGACTGGTGTCTATGATTCAAAAATGCAATATCCAGAAAGTGAAACAAAGATTTCAGATAAGCTGGTCCATGCTCTGAATTCCTTGCAGCTTGCTAAATTTCATTGGCAATGGGTTGAGCTCAGGCTTTTATTGAATGAGCAAGAACTTGATTCCAGCCATGCCAAATCTATGGCTGAAGCTATCCGATCGCTCTCACCTAATTGTGAAAAAGCCAGTGCTTCTGAAAATGAGAAAAATTTCGTTGAATGTGTGCTTACGAGGTTACTGGTCAGGCCAGAGGCCGCTCCTTTACTTTCAGAAGTTGTGCATCTCTTTGGAAGGCTCATTGAGAATTGTGTGTTAGTATCAGTTAAGTGGTTTCTAGGTGGGGATGATGTTTTGTATGGAAGGAAATCAGTAAGGCAGCGACTTTTCAATGTTGCTGAAAGGAGAGGTTTTTCTACTAAGCAACAGTTCTGGAAACCATGGGGCTGGTATTGTTCAGATAATAATGAAGGGTTTAACACTGGAGATAAAAGGAAGTTGGAAACTGCTTTTGAAGAAGGTGAAGTAGGCTCTGTCCTGAAAAGACAAGTGTTTGATGTTGATTCGGTCACCCCTAGCCAGCAGTTATTGACAGAGAAAGGCCTTATTGATTTGGTCACTCCTTGTCTGGATCGAAGCTCTGATGAGTCCAGCAAACAATTTGCTGTTGAGTTAACTAAGCAGATGAATAATATTGAGCAACAAATTAGTTTGGTCATTGGAGGAGCAAATAAGCAGGCAGGAGCATCTCCTTCTGGGAATGAGAGTTCTAATAGTAAAGCTAGTAACCGAAAAAGCATGAAAAGTGGAAGCCCTGGATTGTCAAGGCGTTTGGCAGCACCAGTGGACCCGCTACCGTCATATCCTGCAGCATTGCGCTCTTCCATATCATTGCGCTTGCAGCTTCTCCTTAGATTGCTTCCCATAATATGCGCTGAAGGGTAATTTTTCTTGGCTCTATATCCTTAAAGAAGAAATTTATTCAGTTTTGCACATTTTGACTGTGTTTGTCATCCTTAATTAACTAATTAATAAACTCCAATTAGTTGTAGAAAAACCATAAAAGTGTGTCTTGCATTAATAAATTAGTTGATTGTTAATGAACTAGCTTGAACACCCTATTTACCCTTTCTTACAAATAACAATGAAAGTGTAGGATAAAATAATAATAATAATCAGTGGCATCTTAACATAACTTGTGTTTTATTTAGAATGATGGTAATGCTCTAAAGCATCTTATTGGCTATAGCAGGGAGGCCAACCGTTCCATGAGAACAGCACTTGCTACTGTAATTCTTCGTTTGCTCGGTAGCCGGGTTGTATATGGTGATATTGATCTGTCAACAAACCCTGTAATTGCAATGCCATCAAAAAGGGATAGAGACACGGAGAAGAAGAAATCCGCTAATCCTCAGGATTTATCTGGCAGGAACATATTCGATTGGTTACTGTTAGTACTACATGCATTGCTGAGTCGATTTCAACCGTCTTGGCTGAAAGTGAAATCCATGCCCAGGGCTACAAATGAATCTGCCAAAGTTTCTTCTGGAATTGATAGGGAGACATTGGAGAATCTACAGGTTTGATTTTACTCTATACTTGAAATATTTGTTTTTCGTAACCTAAAATTGGAATTATTAATAAACCGTTAAATTGGATTTAATAAACCAAATTGAGGGTGGTTTATTAATTACAATTTAGGTTAGGAAAAACAAGTATTTCAAGCATTGTATTTGAGATGGATTTAGCCCCTATATCAATTTTGGTGCATTCTAACTAAGGCCTTGCTACACTTAATTTGTAAAAAGTACTTTTTTTTAAGAAAGCATGCTTATTTACCTTAAAATTTGTAAAATGTAATTAAATTTCACAAATTTAAAGACAAAAAAAGGTATACTTGTGAATAAAAAGTACTTTTTATAAAGCAAATGTAGCAAGATCTAAATTCAATTATTATTGTCACATAGCTGAGTTTCAGTTTTTCTCGGGTCTATCGGTCGCATCCTCCTGACATGTTCAGGTTATTGGTGCCCCCATTTTGACCCCCCAGATCCCGCTTGAGCGGGACTTTTCTGGGCGATGATGTTGATGTTGATCTAGGTTAGAAAAACGCGTTATATTATTTTTAGATTATTATTTGAACCTACACATCCAATGAACCATATCTAAATGCAGAACGAGTTGGATCGAATGCAACTGCCAGATCCAATACGGTTTCGTATCAAAGCTGCAATACCTCTCATTCCGCCCAACAACCGCTGCCACGTGTCCTGCAACCCGCCTTCAGTCCAACCGTCCGCCATCACTTCACTCCAACCCATCGCCTCGGTCTCCAGCCAGGCAAACCCGAGAAACCCAACACTGTCAAAGGCCGCCGCTTCAAACACCACCCCCGGAAAAGCAAAGCCGCCCAGCCTGGCACAACCTGACAGAGACAGCGACATGGAGACCATCGATCCGTGGACTCTTTTGGAGGACGGGGCAGGAGCGGGCCCGTCTTCCAGTAACATGGCGGCCATGGGAAGCAGCAGCGAGAACTCCAATCTCAGGGCCGCTAGCTGGCTTAAAGGTGCCGTTAGGGTGAGACGAACTGATCTGACCTATATTGGTGCCATGGATGAAGATAGCTGATGATAATATTCTGTTGATTTCTCGGTTTTTTTACTATTTTTTTTGGGGAAGCGTGAACTCGCTTCCAGCTCGGTTCTGGCCACCCGAGGTTAAACGGGTGGCACTGATCGCTCCGACGAGGGGCTCTATGTTGTACATATTCTTCAGGTCATTGGCTCACCAGGAAGAACCAAAATGAGTTGAATTGGAAATGTTTGAAGTCTGGTGAGTTGAATGAATTTACAGGTAGAATTTTTTAGCTACTTATAAGTATGAAGAAGACAGGAAAAATGTAGTATCATTATTATTAGTAGTAGTAGTAGGTTGTCTTCTCTAACTCCATTTTGTAATTTTTAAGGCAGGCAAAGTTCAGGAAAACTAGTGTTTCAGATTTGTATGTTGAATAATGAATACTGGTGGTAGTGTCATTGGAGATGAGTTTTTCAGTAGTTTGCTGTTTGCCATTGCCTTGAATTGAACTGTGTTAACAAATAAGATCGATTAGAAGATAATTAATTACTAGCTAGCTTATACAATAACTAGCTTGTCTAAGCCAAACACGTAACACGCATGCATGTTTAATTAGCTAGCACTTGGGAAATTGAAAAAACAAGATAAATTTAAATAGCTGGTAGATGACTTCAAACTTTTTTTGAAAGTTAAAACTCATGGTGTGTTTCACTTGTTGGTGAAAAGGTTATTGGGTGAAAAGTTAATTTGTGTCTCAAAAAACGTAAAAAGTAGAGAGAGTTGTACGAATTTCAAGAGTGTTAAAATTGGGTGAAAAATTGTTTTAGGATAGAAGTGAAACAAGGCCTCAATTGAATTGTCATCCATTCCTCCAAATCAGCCTTGATATTGCAACCGGTTTCGTGGTTAATTAGCCTCCATTAACATACTCCCTCCGTCCCTAAAACTTGTTCTCATTTCTTCATTTGCACAAGTTTTAATAAAATGACGTTTGCGTTTTGAAAAGAGAGAAAAGTGTTGAAAAGTGAGAGGAAAGTGTTGGAAAGTGGAAAGGAGTGTAAAAGGGTGAAAAAGTATTAAAAATGATAAAAGGGGTAAAGCAAATAGGTTTTGGAGTAATTTTTAGGGTTGTATGAGAATATAAGTGTAATTTTTCCACTTCTAAAAATGGAAAGAAGAAGAAATGGGAATAACATTTTGGGAGACCCAAATTAGAAAATGGAAACAAGTTTTAGGGACGGAGGGAGTACTCAAAAGCCTCAATCACATGTCCATCTTCCATTCCTAGCTGAATAAAAAAAATTTGAAATAAGTTAATTTATATTTTAGTAAATGCATGTGGAAGTAGACATACTAGAGAACAGTGGAGAACTGAATACATACGCTTGTTGGAGAAGCGGTAGTATGTCTGAGGTGGTTGAGGCAGTTGTCGTCGTACAAGAACTCGAAATGTTCAATCTTTTTGTAATACCCTACCAATGGCCTCTCTTCGAGTTGCGTTTCTCGCAATATTCTTTGAACAACTGTACGAGTGGAGTGTGCCTTTCCACCCTAAAGTATTCCTTGTTTTCATCCTATATATATGAAACAAGAAACAAAGAACCAATTAATGGGTTCGGAGTGTATATATAATACGATCCAGATGATCCAAACAATGTGAAACATAAATGCAATATATAATATATAACAGTATACAACTTAATATAAAAAAATAAGAAGGTATCTGATTAACAATAACCAGGTTTATGTATGTAAGATAATTGGTATTTTCTTCATCATCTGGACGCTGGCATTTCGACATTTCCATGAGTGTGAGATAGTGAAACAAGTGTGAGATGAGAAGTTTTAAGTTTTGGGTTGATTTATTGTGAAACTCAAAGTTTTTTTTGAAAGTTGAAACTCAATTGAACTATCAATCAAGTTAAAGTACTAGTTTGATTGAGTTTCGATTGCAACCGGCTTCGTGGTTAATTAGCCTCCATTAACATACTCCCTCCGTCCCTAAAACTTGTTCCCATTTCTTCATTTGCACAAGTTTTAATAAAATGAAGTTTGAGTTTTGAAAAGAGAGAAAAGTGTTGGAAAGTGGGAGGAAAGTGGGAAGGAGTGTTGGAAAGGGTGAAAAAGTATTAAAAATGATAAAAGGGTTAAAGTAGATAGGTTTTGGGGTAATTTTTAGGGTTATATGAGGATATAAGTGTAATTTTCCCACTTCTAAAAATGGAAAGAAGAAGAAATGGGAACAACATTTTGGGACACCCTAATGAGAAAATGGGAACAAGTTTTAGGGACTGGGGGAGTACTCAAAAACGTCAATCACATCTCCATCTTCCATTCCTAGCTGAATAAAAAAATTTGAAATAAGTTAATTTATATTTTAGTAAATGCTTGTGGAAGTAGACGTACTAGAGAACATTGGAGAACTGAATATATACGCTTGCTGGAGAAGCGGTAGTATTTCTGAGGTGGTTGAGGCGGTTGCCGTCGTACAAGAACTCGAAATGTTCAATCTTTTTGTAATACCCTACCAGTGGCCTCTCTTCGGAATTGCGTTTCTCGCAATACTCTTTGAACAACCGTATCAGTGGAGTGTGCCTTTCCACCCTAAAGTATTCCTTGTTTTCATCTTATATATATAAAACAAGAAACAAAGAACCAATTAATAGGTTTGGAGTATATATAATACGATCTAGATGATCCAAACAATGCAAAACATAATCGCAATATATAATATATAACAATATATAACTCAATATCAAAAAATAAGAAGGTACCTGATTAACAATGACCAGATGCTATACCTATTGAAATTATTTGCTTTAGATGTTTCAAAGTTAGATACTGTTAAAATATTTATTAAATTTGAAGCTTGTTGATTTTTTTAGTTTAATCATCTCTGAGCTTCATCTATCATTGGAATCTCTTGCATTTTAATCTTTATCATGCTATACAATAATGCATTAAATTATTCAACCAAAAAACTAATAATGCATTAAATCAGTCATATTCTAAATTTCATTATCGTCGACTAGCATAAACAAATCTACCTTCATTTGCTAGCTCTCTCCCTCAGAGCTCAGATCATCTTCTTCCTCAACCAGTACAATCATGGACGTAAATCGAGATTGGCCAGTGATAATCGCCATGGAAGGCGATCCATACACAGGCAAAACCACTCTCGCCAACGCCCTCGCCGACCACCTGAAATGCCTCGTCCTCCGTTCCGACGAGATCCTCGATGTAATCTCCAACGCCCCTCCTCCAACCCCCCAAATCGCAGAAACCCTAACTTCCCAATCCTTCGCCATCATCACTCAGATCGTCAAAACTCACACATCATTCAACCATTCCGTAGTCATCGACTCCCCTCTCAATCGCTGATCTCACCTCGACAAGCTCGTCGGCCTCCTCCCGGATTCCCGGGAGCGCGGCCGCCTTCGCCTCATCATCATCGAGTGCAAGCCGCGAATCGACTACGCCTGGCAGATGCGATTCGAGGATCGAGATCCGAGCGTATACGTTAATAAATGGTACAAGCCCCAAAACGACGACTGGCCTTTGGATCCGAAGCTCAGCAGAGACTACACCGACGACGAGATCCACCCGATCGTGTCGAAATTAGTCGTCAACACTACCGATCACGTCCCGCTTGAGTGCCTGTACAACGCGGTGAGCAATCTGACTACAGATTCCGAGGGATGCAAGGCTGATTTGGAGGAATGGATGCGCATCGGCGACTTCAATGTCGTCCATTTGAATGGTAAACGAGTAAAAAACAGATTGTTGTACGATTACTGTATAAAAGGCCACTTGATTCGTGAATACTGGGAAGAAGGAATAGAGTATGAATCGAATTGCGGAGTTTGCGAGAACAAGGTCACAGAAAGCAAAATCTACGCTTGTAGTAGCTGTCTCTTGGCCATCCACAAATCATGCGCTGAGTTAGGAGGAATGGAGTTCACTCCAAGCAATTTCCCCAAATTTCTCATCGTGAATGATGATGATGAATCTGCAACATATTGCTTCCCGGAAAATCACTCGTGTTTCAATTGCAGAGATGATAAAGGGAAGGGTTTCTCATCTACATGTGAATCCTGCACTTTCCATTCTCATCTGAAATCTCGTCTTCTACCCACAATTATGAATCATCCAGATCATGAACACAAACTATATTTCTGGCTCAACCATTTCAGGTGGGACGGATACTTGTGCACGATCTGCAGGCGACCTGGCGACTACGCCGGTTATTGTTGCACCGAGAGTTGCAAGGTTGAGTATCATCCCGAGTGCGCGTTGCTGCCTCGGGTTTTGCCTAGGCATGAACATGGTGGCCACGCTCATGACTTGGATATGATTTCGCGTAGGAACGAAGGGTTGGAGGACTATCTATGTGATATGTGCCATGACAAGATGAATCCTGAAGCTTGGTATTACTCTTGAACATGGTGGCCATTTTGAATCCTGATTCAAAATGGAAAAATCCGACTTAATCAAAACCCGACTCAATCGAAGTCCGAAATAGCTTGACCGATTTAGAACCAATAATCTAATCTATACAATGGAATGATAACACTAAATCCAACCCGATTACCCGACATACACACCATTTGACCATAATGTGAGACTACTAAAAACACGAATGGCATCCCGAAACCTGCCCGTTTGCCACCCTTGTTACCTGGTTAACCAAAACCAGATTTGACCGAATGAAAAAACCGATTCAATCCGAAATCCAACTTAGTCAAAAACCCAACTCAACCGAAACCTAAAAACTGAACCCGATAATCCGAATCACCTGCAAACAAAAAAAAAACTCGACCCAACCTGTATGCACAGGCTGCTTGCTGAGGTCTATGCCAAGAACTCACTAACTCTGTATGCAAGTATTGTCTAATTCTATGGGAATCATGGACTTGTCTTTGAATTTTAGTTTTGGATACTACTGCTATGGATATGTATTATCTCAACTGTTAGTTTTTACTGCATTAACACCTAATTTTCTTCAAAACGCAGCGTTTCCACAGCACTTGCAATCTCTGAATAAAGACATGGATGCCACGAGGTCTCTCTCGCTTCTTCCAATTGAAATTGATGAATTTTATGCCTAATTATAACTTTGCTTGGTTGCTTGAATGTGATTGATGTGCAATTTGATTGCTTATTTGCTAATGCAATTGGAAATTGCTGCTGCAGTGTTTTAGTAAGCTACATTGAAACATATATGCTTTTTAATTTCGTGATTCCATTTCCTCCAGATTTTTCTGTGATAATTCAGAATTCTATCTTACTTGAAAAGAGTTTGTCTGCATCTCAGGTATGCAAGTATCAGGGAACAACAGAAAGGGATTATGATGGTTTGAATTGAAACTTCCATGGGTGGCAGCTTATTGCTTCTCTTACAAGAGAACTAACTGCTTTAGTTTTTCTTGAATAATATTTGCTTTTGCTTACCTCTGGAAACAATGTTTTGCTGTTGCATTAATCCTATATTTTCTTGTTTTAAGGCACCAACTATATTGCAGGACTTGTTTGTTGCAGGAAGTGAAGCAGTATCGAATTGGCAATGGCGGAATTGCTCCACAATCCTGAAAAAATGATGAATGCTAGACTGGAACTTTAAGTGTGGTTGGGAAAGGAAATGCAGTTAAGGAAGAAGATATTGTGCAACTACCATACTTGCAATGTGATAAAAAGAGACTTTTAGGATGCATCCACCAGCACTCTTCTTGATTCCAAGGAAAACCGATTCCGACGTTGAGCTATGTGGACTCACAGTGCCGAAGGATTCACAAGTACTTGTGAATGTATAAACTATAGAAGAGCAGTTAAGACATGAAGTTAGGGCTGAACATCGGCTCAAAACCGAATTGAACCGAAAACCGAAATTTCATCTAAGGTGAACTGAAAACCGAACCGAATTGGTTCGGTTCGGTTTCAGTTTTGTTGGTTTTAGATAGATAGATAGAAAGTTATTCTTTGGAAAATTCGAACTAAACCGAAACCGAATTTTGGAAAATTCTTAAACTGAAAACAGAATAATATTGATTTCGGTTCAGCTTAAAATTTCGGTTCAGTTACATGAAACATGAAATGTACTTTACATATATATGTATGATCAAGCATTCAAGTATCTTACATTACATGTACAACCCCTTTCTCTTGTTAGAAGCAGGATTATTCAAAGCAGCATATCTTACAAAAAACAAACAGCACTGCTATAAAAACACACACATGACCTTACTAACACTCTAAATCTCCTCACAACATACAATCCGATTTGGCGGGCAATCTTCGAAAGAAATTCAAATGCACAGACGGTTGCTTACCTCTAAACTTAGGATGCCTCATAACATAGAACCCACAAATGACAGCCAACAACTGAAAAGGCACCGAGTACAACACAACCGCCGCACATATACAAAACACCAAGAACACACAAGTCGCCCTCGGATCCCGCCAGCTCAGCAAGCCTTGCAGCCTCTCCCCTTGGCCCGCCACGTCACCCATCACACCTTGGATCCTAGACCCAACACTCCTCAACCTATCATACCTCATCCTCACCATATCCGGCCCCTTAGACGTGGGAAAGTTGTCGAATTCCTCGTCAAGATCATCGCCAGTGACCGAATCAGCACAAGACAACCTTATGTCCATGTGAGGCGGGTGCTTCGGCTTGTACCGGTAGTTCCACAACCCAATCATGAACATATATAAGAAAACCGTCGGAAGTATAAGCTCCGGAAAGCAAACCAACATAAGGTAAAGAAGGTGCACCAAGACGGTTGTGACCGGGTTTTTCCAAGCACAAATCTCGCCAAACCACTTTGTGACGGCGATCAAGCCTTGGAAGACCCCAACCACCCTATAGAAGTTAGCCTTGCTCCTCCTCATGCTCCAAAAGTGAGCATCCACATCCGACATGTACTCGACCACCTCTCGTTTGAGAGGTGGCTCGGCTCTGCTAAGCCTGTTCGACACTAAGTTAATCGCATGCATACGAAGAGTGTTGGTTTGCATTATGCTCAAGGGCCTTGAGTAGTGCATCTTGGGCAAGAGCGGCTTCGAGTACAAGTTCATCAAGTTCACCATCGACGTGCAAGAGAATCTTATGGCCAAATGAAGCTGGCCCATCTTCTTAACACCGGACCGGTCAAGGATCAACAAAGGATAGTACAAAGTGTAGATTCTTCCTGACTCAAGATTCGAGATTCGAATCCTCACCTTGCCAATCTTGGTATCCTTGGTTCCCATTACATGACCATTGTCGAAGACACAAACGGAGAGAACAGTTGATGGATCATAGACCTCCCAAGTGTATTGCTCATTAAACCTCGGGTTCAAGCTATCGATTATGGTCCTCGTTCGGACCCATTTTTGAGCATACTTGGCCACACAAAAGGTATCAGCCGTGCCTCTTCCTTCTCTTGACTTCATAGGTTGTATGCCATTGGCATCAAGAATGCCGAGCTCCAAGACACCAATTGATGACTTCCAAAGTTGCCTCAAACTCGGCCTCAGATCACTACTATAGTAAGTGGATTCGTCGAACACATGGTAGCCGCCATCTAGGCTGACTCGAAGATGCAATCTTGTGGCAAATTTCTCCTTCTTTACTTCCTCAATGCCATCGGACGACGGTCTTTGTAAAGGGTACCATTGGCTAGGGAAGCTCTTGTCGTCGGGGCGCTTACGGACGCTTGGTAATGGAATCATGAGCCTTGCTAGAGTCTCTTCCTTGCCGGGTCCGAGCCGGTTTTCTATAGAAAGGAACAAGTGCTCCTCAAATGGCTCGGCAGCAACGAACATAAGATCCTCGTTCCAAAATGGAAGCCCTGTTATTAATTAGCAAAATATGGATGAATATGTATTAGAGTTCCAATGAAAACCCTAATGAGAGATACAAATGTATACAACATCAACTTCATCGCCCAGTATACTCCCGCTCAAACAGGATCAAGAGGCAAGAGGGCACCCCATAACTTGAACATGTTACGAGGATGCGTCCGATAGATTTAAGAAAAACTGAAATTCATCTATGTGACAACAAGAAATGAATTTAGTTAGAATGCATCAAAATTGTTGTAGGGACTAAAACCATCTCAAAGGCACTGTAGAAAAGCTAATGAGTATGAGGATGCGCCCCATAGAGATAGAAATATATACATTAGCCTAAATATTTTTTCATAAAATTTATAATGTATCAACTATTCATCTCATTTCTAGTCAATATATTAGTGTCTAAAAGTCTTGAATGTCAAGTATGTGTCTTAGAAAGATTTGATGGTTAAAGTAATGACAATACATTTAGGAAAGATGTTCTCATCTTATTACCTGTCATGGCTTGAACCGGCTTGGTCCTTAAAATTTGGCTCCCAAGTTGTCCTTTCACATACACATCCGGAGGCCGGGTTTTGTCGGTCAAGATCAAATCTTGTGCCTCAATCACATTGACTCGAAGATACCATAGCCTAGGTGAATGGTAGACCTTGGAGCGAGTATGCACATAGGAAAAGGAATGAGCATCCGGCTTAATAGTATCCGAATGTCGAGCTTCGCAAAAGGCTTCATCGGCTTGTGTTCCGATCCATATAGCCAACATAAGTTCGCCTTTTAATAGCTTGTCTCCCTTCTTGTCCTCAAGCCGATACCATTGTGGAGCCAAGGGACTATCCGGAGGCACGCGTGTAGGGATCTCAACGACGTCAAATCTTACAAGCCCTACAAAGTCATCAATAAGCAAATCCTTGTCCTTGAGATAAACCTCCACAAAATGAGATTGAACTTGGTCTCTTGCAAAGGCAAACACTTCATTCCACTCGGGGTTGGAGTTCTTCTCGTAGTGTCTAGTCCTGCCTCTGTAGTTCCCGACTCTCACCTCCACGTAGGGGTCAAGACTCCCTGTAAGATCCATGTGTGGAAGCTCGCGTGCCTTCATAACTCGCACGTACAAGAAATGCATCTTTTCGACTAAATCAAAGGTGCTAGTTGATGGCCTTCTATACCAACCCCCTACAACGCGACCACCAACAACCTTTCCTCCTCCAAGAGTTGGGCTAGTCTCCTTGATTGAGTAATCAACCGGTTGGCTTGGGCCTCCTCCTCCTCCACTCATTTGAACAACCTTTGGTGGTGGAGCCTCGGCCTTGGCAGGCATAGAAAAAAAGTGTTGTGGTTGTGGTGGTTGAGCCTCAGCCTTAGAAGTCGTAAAAAACTGTTGTGGCGGCGGTTGTTCCTGTTGTTGTTGTTGCTGCTGCTGCTGTTGCTGTTGTTGAGGTTGAGAATCGCTTTGTTTTGGAAGGTGAAAAAATGTTCGCCTTTGACTCCTCAATCTCTCCTTCCTTGGAGGTTGATACTCCATATACTCTCTTTGATCTAAAACACAAGTCGTTTTTTCATTGACTAAGAAAGGGTGGTGAACATTTAACAAGTAACAAGTTTTTTTTTTTATGAAAAGTTATAGTATTCTAATATAATTAATAACTTTCTTAAAGTTTGTGTCAAAAGTTAAAACGACTTATATTACAGAGCAGAGGTAAAATTCACCTTCTTGAACAATACTTTGATCAGTTGGAGGAACCGAAAGCATAGGATCCATGGCACGAAAAGTATTCGTATATGTATTCGACGGATTGATTGAAGGATCATCGGTGATGAAGACCTTGAGGGTGAGCTCTCCTTTGACCCTAGAGAACATCTTTTGCTTCTCCAAGGGATAAGCCCAGTCTAGGGCATCCGAATAGGGCACAAATGAAGTGCCCGTGAGGTGGACTTTGCCAAGCAAGGACTTAGACTGGGTCTCCTTGTTGTAGCAATAGACATGTGCATCGAGGGTTAGGTTGGACAAGTTGCTCGGGTTGGTGATGGAGAAGTAAAACGTCTCGTGCCATACAGGGTTAAGGTCCTTCTCCTTGGTGGTGGTTCGGAACCTTTGGTTGTCGAAGTGAAGCTCGACATACGCGTTGGAAGAGCCTTGGCCATCTTTTGCTATAAGGTCATGGGCGCTTATTACCTCCACTCCAAGCTTAAGATTGCTCATCTTGATAAGAAAGCTTTCTATATCCTTTGTCAATTGATTGTTTGTTGTAGTACTTAGCAAAATTTGAGCTTCATCCTTGAATCAAAAGAAAATGAAATTAATGTTTGTTAGTGTTATATCCCTATGAAATTGGAGTAGTATACAACCATAACTAAGAATAAAAACAAAACAAAAAACACCATCAAATACAATTAAAATTTTCTAGTTGAAAACAACTATTATAAGCAAAAGTCATCCAAACCCATTTTTGATGTTTGTGCTCTCTTTTCGGTTTATCCGATTGTTGATTGTTTTGGCCTCTCGATCAATCATATTTATATGATACATCGAATCTCTTTCCTTATCAAAAATAAAAACAAAAATCTAAACCCGTTTTTCGTCATCTAAAACCTCAAAAGCTAGCAAGAAATAGCATATAGAATCTAAGCTACCAAGGAAAGTAGCTCTATAACTATGTTTTTTATTAGCCAAATAAAGCATGAAAGCCAAAATTCAAGAATCTTTGTAAAGAACCAAACAGAGAATAATAGGAAATAGCTGAAAAAAGCCCAAATCCTGTGTTCGAATTTTTACCTGTTGTTTGATCAATTGAAGCTAAGCTAGAGCATGTTCTTGATCTTTTCAAAGAAGAGTTTGTGAGAGATGGAAGTTTTTATGGATGTAATGAAACAAAGAAATGATGATCATAATAAGAAGTGAAGAAGACGAAGCCCTTCTTCCACGAAACTTCTTCGTCAACAAGCTAGATGAAAACGACACCCTTACGTACCAAAAACGACATGATAATATACTACTGAAATTTATTTATATATGCATGAATGGTTTGTTATGATTTTCATTCAATCATATGATCTTAATTTGTAACTACTGAAATTTTGATCCATTTTTTAAAAATAAAAAAAAATCTTGTGCAACAAAAAAATATTAACTGAAAATATTATCATTTGGCTAACGGTAAAAATATATATTTTGAGAGTTTAGTTTGAACGTGTGACACACGTCACCACCTGTCGCTAGGTTACGTGATGACATGGCAATAGTGACAGCATGGCAGGCTAAGTGAGAAAACTCCTAAAAGATAACAAACCATTAATATAGAAAAGTTGATAAGTAACTTCAACTTAAAATTTTAAACAATATATTATAAAAAAAAATTAATTTAAATTTTTTTTATTTTTAATTTTTTTTATTGAATCTATTATTTTTCATTAATTTCTACATCAATTATCATTACCTTACCATTTTATATCTTATTTAAGTGTGAAACCATGCTGAATATGTCCATGTAATAAATACATATTTCATAGTTTTAATTATCTAAATATATATAATTAAAGCTTGGAAATTTCAAACATGCCTACGCACAAATTTTGTCCTCTTCTGGAGGTTGAGACTAAATATAATTTATCCCTAATTTTATCTCTACATATATTTATTCGTTAAATGAGTCAACTCTTACCACTTATTCACTTTAAAATCATTTGTAACACATATAACTTCGGTAAATTGTTATTGTATGAATCATCATAGGTTTTTCAGTTAATGATTTTGTATTATAATTAATTAATAGGAGATAAGTCGCGAGAATTAAGACTGCGTTGGTTTGGATATGTTCAGAGGCGGGGCTTAAATGAGTCAGTTCATAGATGTGAGAGGGCTGGCCTTGGGAATCATTCGTAGAGGGAGGAGACGACGAAAAAATGCTGGAAGGATAGAATAAGGCAAGATGTCAGTCAGTTGGGGATTTCGCCAGAGTTGTCAGTGTGCATGGATAGTTGGAGAGAGAAGATTCGAGTGGTGGACTGCTAATCACCTTAATAGACCGGCCCTCGGGGCCTTGAGGATCCAACACTTCGTTTTATTTTATGCTTTGCCTCTCGTTGCTATGCTCTCTATGCCTTCTATGCTTTTTCTTCTCTCTTCTTCGTTTTTGTTTGTGTTTATGTTTTCGGCTTTGCTTTTGGTGGCTCTATTTTCCTACCTTTGGTTTGTGGTCTGTCGGATTTTTCGGTCGCTCCTCATTGCGTTAAGTCAGGGATATCCCATCCTGACCCTCCAGATAAAAGGCGAGCTACACTGAATCGTCGTCGTCGTTGTAATTAATTACAGCATAAACGTATGATAAATTCCACATCATTTTCGTTTCTCTTTGTGCAATGTTAATTGTCTGTATCAACTTATTCAATTCATACCAAAGGCTAGCTAGCTAGTGGGTAAATGTTGTTAAGAAAAGAGCTTAGCTGTCAAAAATGTTAATTAATCTAGATATAATGTGATTAGGTAAGGTTAACTAATCGTTTGATTGATTGATCAATTTGCAATATATTTTACTAATTTGCATGTAATGTCATCACCACATTACATATATTTAATTTACACCAAGCATATAAGTTGGTTATATCACTATCATATATACATGAACGGACACAAGGATGATTGGGGTAAAAAATAAAAAATAAGTGTAAATTTAATAATAAAACATTAAAAAATAAGGTAATTTTAGTGGAAAATTAGTTAAAATAAGGTACTTTAGCCCACTTAAAAAATTTCAGTGTCAATTAACCCACCCTAATTTTAATTCCTGGATCCGTCCCTGCATATATATCTTTCTTCACTAGATATTTCTTGCACATTTATTAGTTCAATAAGAAGCGAGATTATTGTAATTCATGTTATAATTAATTTTAATTTTTATGTATGATTAACTATTATAATAATTTATGCATGTTTTGGTTGAAAAAATGCTTTTCTTGCATGTAAATTTTGATTGTGATCCTCCACCTTGCACACTTATATATAATGGAGGTCTATACCTAACCTTGGTTTAATAATTATATGTAAATACCTAACCCAAAAAACTAATAATATCTTATTAAAATGAAATTTGTTTATAACTGCATTATCACAATTCATAAGAATCAGATCAGCATAAAATATAAGACAATTCTCAGTGTTGGCTTATCTTGGAAGGGTTGAAGAAACTTACCAAACATTTAATGGAGTATAGTTAATTAAGTTGGGCCGAAAAGCCCAATTGACGGTGGATGATAGCTCATGTAACAGAATTTGGGTTTTCTTCCGGCCCATATTCGGATAAATAGGTTTATGTTATGTAGCAAATTATGGATATTGCCATTCAATTTGAATGGTGGTAGACATGGAACCGGGTCGGACCACAACCGGGCCGGGCCAGAGAAACCGGACCTAGGACCAGCCCGATATTGGAGTGGGTCGGGCTGGTATAATCAGGTCTGCACCTTCTTTTTTTTTACATGTAAAATAGTTAGGTTAGGCTGGTCCAGGCCCGGCCAAGCCAGGATACAATTTCCCAACCCCCCGGGCTGGGCCGGCTCGGCCAGCCCCGTAATGTCCATCTCTAGATGGTGCAATGTCTGGCAAGCATTTCGTGTTGATGGCGGAGGCTATTGTCCTTCGGTAGGAGATTCTTGAAGCTTATCGGCGTAGTGTCCCCACATTCAAATTTAAGGTGACAACTTTAATTAATTAAAATTGTGCAAGGCGCTTGGAGGTGCACTTGAGAGATTGAGATGATTCAGTTAGACATTCCGCATGCATTGTCCAATTTCAGAGTTGGTGTATCTAACACCCCATACCTTTTTTGTGAGGTCAACACTGTAGCGGACTACATTACGGTCATGTTTCGTCATGTTTCATCCGTCTCAATTACAACCGATCCATGTGCTTGTGATCTTATCCGTAAGAATGCGCTACTTACGATGACACACTTTTTGTTAATGTGGCCCCCTAATCCTATAAAAAATATTAATTCTAGATTTAATTCTTATTTTTGAGTATAATTTAAATTTTTGTATAATATTTATTTATCTAGCCAAAAACTAACAATTCTCGCTCTTAGAACCGCGAGCTAGGGAAGAGAGATACCTTGTTAAGTGGGCAAAACCCAAGAGGGACTTTATTAAGTTGAATTTTGATGGTGCAGTTTGTACGGATGATGTGGTCTCCTTCGGTTTCATCCCTAGGGACTCTGGTGGCTTCCCCATCCATTTTGACGGAGGATTGATTGGTCGGCACTCGACAGTCTGTTCTAGTCTTATCTCCGAGACCATCGCCTTGCGCCAAGAACTTCTCGAGGCCATTCTTTGTGGCATTTCCTGATTCTAGATTGAAGGCGATAATTTGTAGTTGGTCAAGGTCGTTCTAGGACTGACGCTACGTACCCGTGGGAGATTAAGTTGTTGCGATCGAACATTCACTGTTTGCTTGCCCGATTTCAAGATTGGAGTATTTCTCACGTCTTCCATAAGTGCGATATTGTGACAAACTTCATCGCTGATTCTTTACGATGAGTTTCCTCTATCCTACTTGCAGTTGATTCGGATTTGCATACTCTTATCCGACAAAATATCCTAGGGTGACCACTAGCAATCTATTTCCTTCTAAAAAAGCATCGTTTCCACTAACCAAGAGGGTTATGAACTCCTAATCAACCAAAAAAAAAACATCGAAAGGGTATATTTCATGATTAATTATATAAAGAGTAAAATACCAAAATGACTTCGACATTCTTACTTAGTCAAATTACAAGGAAAATACTATTTAAATAAGAAAAAGGTATGGTATTTATACTTCGACATTCTTACATGCTCATGTGAAAAACTATGCAAATTACTGAAGATCTTAAAACATAAAATATAATGCACATTAGTTGAACCCATAATCATGCATTGAATGCTTTCAATTTTTCAAACAAAAAAAAATGTATTGGATGGTTGTTGTATGGTTATGGAGATCATGGTAGCATACTAGCATGTAATGGCTCCAACTAAATTCCAAAGAGATCAACACTCAAACTTGTAAATACCTAATGTTTGACTTGGCTTGGTCCATTATCATTACAACAAAAAGGAAATAATTTTTCAAATTTTTTTTTTTAACAATGTATAGCATTATCAAACATAAAAAAAAAAATCAACCAAAAGCGAAAGAAAAAATATCGAACTTTTAATTTCCAAATCGAAATGCCTTTTTTTTCTCACAAGAATTAAACTTTAATTGTAATAATTTGGTATATAGAGCTAAAATTATTTCATTTTGTATAATATTTTTTTTACATTGAGATTCACATATACTTTTTTTTTTATCGATTTTTATTTAAAAATTTATAAGTCTATTTTGAGTATTTTAACATTTAAAAATTACTTCGTATTTTCTAAGGGTTTGGGGCGCATCCTCATGTTCATTGGCTTTTATACAGTCTCTTTGATATGGATTTAGTCCTTATATCAATTTTGGTGCATTCTAACTAAATTCAGTTATTATTGTCACATAGCTGAATTTCAGTTTTTCTTGGGTATATTTGAGCGTACCCCTTTTCCTTGGACAAGGGTACCCCCATCTTGACCCCCCAGATTCCGCTGTAGCGGAGCTTTACCCATGATTTTCTAAGGGTTTGTGCTTTTAGTTTTAATATTCAGTATTCTTATCCTTAGGTTAGAAAAAAACCGTTTTTATGTATAATTTTGAGCTGAAATTTGGAAGAAAAAAATCCGAAAAATGGGTAATCAAGGTGAGAGAAAACCCACGAATATAGCTTCATTTCTCCTCATTTTTTTGTAGATTAATTAGATCAAGAGATCTAAATTCCAAACCATTAAGTACTTAAGTCACATATATGGTACTTATTTGGTTGAATATAGCTTGAAATTATTTCATTTTGTATAACTTTTGTTTTCGAACATTGAGATTCACATATAATTTTTTTAATCGATTTTTATTTAAAAATATTTGAGTTTATTTTGAGTGCTTAATATTTTTAAAATTACTTCGTATTTTCTAAGGTTTATGCTTTTCTTCTTAGGATTTGGTTTTTATATTCGATATTCTTATCCTTAGGTTAGAAAATCCGTATTTTTGAGCTGAAATTTGGAAGAAAAAATCCAAAAAATGGATAATAAGGTAAGAGAAAACCCGCGAATATAGCTTGATTTCCCCTCATTTTTGTAGATTAATTGATCAAGAGATCTAAATTCCAAACCTATATTAAGTACACAAGTCACATATATAGTACCTTATTGGTTGAGTATTAATAAGTCAAAAAATTAAAAAAATGTTGATTAGTTTAATACTACATAGAATTATAGATAGAGTTGTATTGAGAGGACGTGATTAGCATAAAGATCAAAATAAGAGAGAGAATATTCCATTTCTTAATACACCCTTAAAATATCAATTTTTCTTCCCCTTAAAACTCTCTATTTTCTCCTTCAATCTTCATTTTCTTAGAAGAAAACAAGTCATTAATTGCCTCTATCTATTTCTCCCTGATTTATTGGGAGCATCAATTAATTCTTTCTGATTTTGTGCATTTGATCTTTCAATTGTACATTTACAAGAAGCTTGCTGGTTTTTTCAACTCCTAAGACAAAATGGTATGTTAATTTATTTGTTTTTCTAAGTCCTTGATCATGTTTAAATTTATTTATTACGGGATTGATTGAACATAGGAAGCAATATAATTCATTAAGATATAATTCATTAAGACAAAATGGTATGTTAATTTATTTATTTATTTTAAGTTCTTGATCATGGTAGGCATTTTGACAAAAAAAAATATGGTAGACATGGAAATGTTGAATTATTCATGGATTATGTTGAATTTGGTTTTCATTCTTGAGGTTTAATGTTTGAAATATAACTTTTCGTATCGAAATATGAGAATAATCAAGCCTTATATATAAGGTTAGATAGCTACTATTCCTATTATCGATTGGTTTATAAATAATGTAACCAAATCGATTTTATGTATTAAACTTATTTGCGAATGTGCATTTATCGTGGATATATTTCTAGTCTATCAATATTAGAGTAGGTCTAGTTTTGGGTCTAATTCTGAACTTAAAAAAATATATCAGCTCGGTTAGCTAAAGGCCTTATCAATTCTCTGTCTTTTATAAAAAAAATTAATGATCTTACTCTAATTGTGATTTCGACGATGTAATATCAATTATTTGAAAAGGCAAACGCATCTTCTGGAATGGCCGTAGATGACGAGTGCAAGCTCAAGTTCTTGGAGCTAAAGTCAAAGAGGAGCCATCGCTTCATCATCTACAAGATCGAGGAGAAAGTACAGAAGGTGGTCGTCGAGAAGCTAGGCGGGCATGACGAGACATACGACGACTTCACCTCCAGCTTGCCCGCCGATGAGTGTCGCTACGCGGTATTTGACTACGATTTCACCACCGAGGAACACTGCCAAAAGAGCAAGATCTTCTTCATTGCATGGTAACATGCATACGTATAAACCCTAAACTAATTAATGTTTGCCTTATGGCTAGACAAAATTCGATTTAGACCGAATTTTTGGACCGGGCCGAGGGATGCCCGGTCCAATTCTCGGTTCAAAAAAATTGAAAGTCAATCCTCGATCCGATCGGGATGGACTTTTTATTAATCGTAAAAAAGTTATTTTATTTAAAAAATACATATAATTATATAATAAAATGTATGTTAAAAAAATATATTTAATTTGTATGTGATATAATAAATATTTTCTATAAAAACATTTTTTATATATAATATATATATTGTTTAAAAATAATAATTCTTTTTAATAAATGAATAGTCCGATCCAAACTGGTCCAAAATCGTACCGAACCGGAATCTCGGTCCAATTTTTAGGGAAAATCGGTTGTGGTCAGGTCCCAGTCCGTTTTTGGACCGATGTCCACCTCTAGTTTGTTCTAAGTTCAAAATACAAATTGTGTTAATTACTAATGTTGTTTTATTATGGACGGTTTTATTTTAGGTCACCCGACACATCAAAAGTGAGGAGTAAGATGTTGTATGCAAGCTCTAAAGATAGATTCAAGAGAGAGTTGTATGGAATTCAAGTTGAGTTGCAAGCAACCGATCCAAGTGAGATGAGCATGGATATAGTAAAAGGAAGGGCAATTTGATCAAACAATATGAAAAAAGGAAGTTAAAGGGCCAAGATTTGTCATTTTTTCTATACAACTTTTTTCTTCTCTTTCTTACTTCATTTTCACAATTTTAATTTTAATTTTACTTTTTTTTTATGATCTCCACCTTTTTTTCAATATGACAAAAAATTATTGTAGTGAACTTAATATATTATTGGTGAGAGAACCAAAGCAATGTTGATTGGTATTTTGGTTATGTTTTAGTGTTTGTTGAAGTTTTATTCTTTTTGCCTTGTAAAAGTACCGAGTTGTTGAACTACAAGGTGATTTTATCCTTGTTGATTGACTTTATTTGTGTATTAATTTCCTTGATTCATCCCATTGTAAATTAGCTATAAGCAACTCAAATTTTTTGGGTCTTGGACACTGTTCCGTAAGAGTCGAAACAAAAACCTAATTGTACTATCATGAAGTCTTAATTGCTTGACTATATGTTCGAAGATATTTTTTCCCATCTTTGTCAGTAGTCTCCTTCGTTATAAACGACAAATTAAACTAGTAACTTATTGTCTTAATGAAACATATATCAGAAATACAATAAAAAGCACAATCTACAATGACCCAATAGCAAACTTGACAATAAGAGACCTTTTTAGTGTGGTTATTAAACTAGTTACTTATTTTCTTTGTTGAATTACAACCTCCAAGTTTCTTTCTCTATGTCTTGTGTACATGTTTAATTTCCCTTCCAATAAGCATAAGATTGCCTATCACTCCAATTCATCCTCTTATTGCCTTCTCCCAATTAAAGTGCCAATTGTAATTCTCCTTAAACCTAAAATACCAAGATCAATCATACTAAGTCATTAAGAAATATCAAATTAATGTTGGTAATCAAACCTAGTCAATTCTTTTGGTCTCCGTTTTACTACTATGACCTTTTTGCAGAACTAATTAGAATGAGAACCATAGGTATACTGTCTTCCTCAGCCAATTCCTTATGTTTTAGAGTTCCTTAATTATATATGCTATCTCTTTGATGGGAAGATCAACTGAAAGTTGTGTTCTGATTTAACATATTAGCTAGGAATCGTCGCCTAATTTTCTTTATTTATTGAACTAATAGAATTTCATTAAGATCAACCGTGACTTTAACTTGAATTGATTTCATGCCTAAGAACAAATTGACCCAAATTACAAATCAATCTCAAGCTTTAATTTTTTAGCTTTATAAACAACATTAGTCATTATCAACCCCTAAAGAACATGCATGGAAAGACAATATCATATGTATCTAATTAGCTAACCTTTCCTTGTCTCTCCCAACTTTCTACTTGCTTAATAGCACTATCTTTCTCCTCTTTCATTTTCTTAAGTTCTGCCGCCTCAAATGGAGGCGGCAAAGTACAAGGTTGTTGTCTTGTTTCATCGTCTTCCACCATTGTCTCCACCTTGTATGTCCTTTCCAACTCATTTGGAGTACAAACCCATTTCTCAGAGCACAACTCAACCGATCCAGGAGGAACAGTTGGTCTATAAGCTAATAGTTTTCCATATTCCGACAACACATGAAACATGTAGTCATACACATTTTGCATTGTGATCTCTTCGTTAACAAATCTTGTACCGGCTTTTCCAATCTCTTGCGCCTGCATTATAACCAACCTCACAAAATTAAGCAAAATTCATCTATCGCGCAAAAAGAAAAGAATTTAATGCAGAGTGTTTTGTATAATAAGAGACCTTTTCAGGGTGGTTGTTTCCCCAATCCGTAGCAAACTTGATGGAGTTGCAAATGGTGTTAGGGTTTATGGGCCAATAGTGTTTCATCGGCGTTAGGCTTCTAGTGAAGAAGTCATAGAAGAAAGGGTTCACCAAAAGCGACATGGAGTCGCAGGCTAAGACATACTTCTCACTGACTGACCACGCGTTTCCTTCCATGTAGATCTTGTACTTGTGCGTGCATTGTTTCGACATGTCTGAGTTCTTGAATCCTTCTCGAATCTCCTTCCCCCAATCCTATAAGTCATAAAACTAACCTCTCAATATCATACTTGATGATAAAAGATACACAAATGAAGGAGTTATAACTTAATTCCATATGTTTTGATAAGAATCCCGATTTAGAAACTATATTAGGATAATAGTCTCCAATTCGGGTTCTTATCAAATGCCCTTGAAAGTTGAAACAAAAAAATCATGATTCATATACATCCAAACTTAACACTTAATTTCATATGTTTTGATAAGAATCCTAGTTTGAAAACAATTATCTAGAGTTCATTTTAATCTTTCTTATAGGGTTTAGATTTTCTAAAGTAGAATAATGATCTCCAAATTTGAATTCTTATCCTATGTCCTTAGAACTGAACAGAAAGTCGTAATTTCATTTCCAAACTAACCTGTTGATAGATGAGAGCATTATAACTCTCTGTTGAATTACAACTCCCAAGTTCCCTTCTAGGTCCAGTGTACAAGTTTCCCTTCCAATAAGCATAAGGTTCCCTGTCACTCCAATTCATCATCTTGTTGCCTTCCTCCAATTCATCCTTCAAAATTGTCCATGGCTTTATATTGATCTCAGGCCTACACCAAATCAAATGACACAAAACACAAGTTAATCTCATGCTTCAACAATTCCTTTACCTCAAACAACAACAACAAAAGATGACAAGTCATTACCAACCCCAAAAGGACCAATCCGGGAAGACAATATCATACGTATCATCCGATCCACAATAATGAAACAAAGGTGGAACCTTGTCGCTCTGATATTGACCCTTTCTTATAGATGGTTGATCATGGCATTGGAAAACCAAATCCAAATCCGGGATCTGACCCGGATACATCTTCAAGAGTTGAAGCACACCCCAAAGAGTGAACACATCTCTTGTTTGAAATGTTGTATCATATTGCTTCACATAAGCTGTTCCATTCACAATCACTAGTCTAAAGTGCCTAAAATTTGGAGTTTTGATCACCTCTTCTACCATTTCTCGCGTGATCCCTTTCCTTTTCCATGTCTTCGTGTCCTCGTGGATCCATCTGAAGTAATCGGGGCATGTGGATGGCGGAGGGTGGGAGCCGTTGCTCGGGTTTTGGTAGTTTGCAGGGCAAGTTAGGGTGAGATTTGTGGGTGTGCAATTGAAAGGATGTGAATCTATGTGAGGGTAATCTTGAGGCCTTATGTTGATCACTTGGAATGACCTTTGGATTGTGAAGGAAGACTACACAAGAATGTAGGATTGAAGTTAGTTAAGATAATTCTTCTTACATCAAAATATATCAGAAATACAACAACAACAACATTGACCCAGTGTAATTCTGCTATAGCGGAATTTGGGGGCACTCGTAACCTGAAGTAGGGGTACGCCCAAAAGACTCGAGGGGGACCACCAAACTAAATTTAAGAGATATATAATCCAATGAAAATTCTTACTATTCAACTAAAATATGAAATTTCTCAACAAATATATAAGTTCCAATGGTGACAACTCAACTTTTAGAGATAAAAGGTGGTTTAGGCATTTTTCCAAACAGGTGGTGTGCATAGAGGCCTAACAAAAAGGTGAAAGAGATTTGTCCCAAAGTGGTGGGAGATTGACATCTACCAAATTGATTTGTATAGTGCCTAAATAAGTAATGTTAATGTTAATATTCTACCAAAATAAATAAATAAGTAATGTTAATAGCCATGCTAATTGTGCTGGAAAAGAAGAAGAAAAGAAAGTTAATTTGAAACCTAATTTCAATGAATTCTACCAAACTTCAGTGACAAGTTATTGGCAATTTGGTTTTCAAACCTAATTTCTTTTGGTTCGATATAAATGGTTAGATTTTTGTAAGATTTTATTTTAATGATTATGATAATGCCATGAAAAAATAGACCAAATATTTCTCAAGTTCTTACTACTTTCTCCATTGCGTAATATAAGATTTTTTTTTCATTTTTCATATTTTTAAGATACGCTTAAAATAGTATGGATGTGAATTTAATTTTTATAAATTAGATTATATTTTTAATGTTTTTTTCAAAATGAATTTATATATAATGTATTTTGAAAATATAAATGTATTATTTTTAAAATGTGTTATTATTAATTAAATAAAAATGAATTTATATTGTGAAATGTGTTTTGGAGTTATAAAAGTTTTAAATTGCGAAATAGAAAAAGAGTATAATTTTATTTCCAAAAGTATTGTCAAACGAATGCATTTAATTTTAAAATCACTATTATTAAGCTCTCTGCCTAAGATATAATTAAATTAACCATAAAAAATTAGATAAGTAATTAAGGTGGGGAGATCCATGTGATTCAAATTGTGTAGTTCTCCACAAAAATTATTGAATTGGGTAATTGCTAGTTGTCACGATAGCAAGTGGTCCAATTTTTTTTTTTATATAATCCCTATTGTATTATTATATTATAAATTACATTATCCTTAATTAATTAAGGTTAAGAATCTTAAAAACAGGATATTGACAAGTCTTCTGCAAACATTGTGACAGCTAAAATTACGGATCGCGGTTTTGTAAATAGCCATTAACAAATAAATCCACCTAATTATCACATGGTTGGTTTGAATCCAATAGAATTACTGCATGTACAGAGAGTATATATGTAGTTACTATTGTTCTAATAAAAATTAATAAACTTTAGATTTCACCAAAAAATAAAAATTAATAAACTCTAGATAGGATAATGAAAACTAGAAGATAAAAAATCTAATCAATTAATTTATATTTTTACGGTGCAGATTTCACCAATTTTACCCATAAAATTAATTACAACACTATTGAAGGCTTGGAGAACATTCCGTGATCAGAATATACATAAAAAAAATCAGGATATATGCATTATCCTCCTTCCATTGACAAATACATGTCGTTTTAGCCTAATTTTTTTTTCAACAATACTTATCATTTGACATACTTTATCACACTATTTTTTCATATTATCCTTATTAATTAAAAATAATTACATAAATATATAATAGAGAATGGAAATGATCTTAACAAGATTGAGGATATTTAAGTCATACTGAGTAACATATAAATTTAAGTCATACTGAGTAACATATAACTTCTTAATTTTTAAGATAAATTCTAAAACGACATAAATTTCTGAATGTAAAAGGGTTATAATATTGAATGGAAATTTGGATATCATAAGATCTAAAAATAAATCAAATAGGATGAAAAATAAATAAAAATCATGGCATATTTGATTTTTATTCAAGTGGTAAATGACCTAATTAGCTAGTCAAACCTCTTGCTAATAAAGCATAAGCACGTTGGAATTTTTAATTTAATCTTCATTTAAAAAAACCAGCGGCCATTTCAAGAAAGTCAATAAATGTCTAGTTAACTAATTCCAACATGTTGATGAATAGAATAATTGACACCAAAATTATTTCTCCATCTTTTTTTAGTCTAAAACTAACATAGATCAGCAATTTAATCCTAGGTACCATGCTTAAAAAGGGGCAATTGACATTTTTGGTACTCTAAAGTTGTGTACATGTTTCAAGATATTTTTATTTTTATTTACACCCATATATTATTGTTTTATATAGTTGTATTGTTTTAAAAAATAATAGGCGAAGAGGAGTAGAAAAGTTACCGTAAGTAATCTTAGACTAATGCTTAAATGGGCAGGACTGCTAGGTAAAATAGGATCTTTTAACGCTTAGACAAAATCTAGACGAAGTCTAGATAAAATTTTTAAAACAATGTATATATATGCATACTGCACACCATTAAATAGAAATTTGCATAGTGATGAATTATTATTGGTCAAATATTGAAGGTTGAACCACTCTAAAACTTCTTTGACTTTTCTTCAATATCCAATCTTCTTCTTCTAATTTCGTCTAATTATAAATTAAATACGAAAATCAAAGCTCAACAAAATATTTTCATTTCAAAAGTCTCAAGTCTTATCCTATTATACCTAGGTTAGAAAAATTATTTTATCATATACTTTTATGTTAAATTTAAAAACTATTTGATAAAATTATTGATTTAAAATTTTCTTAATTTTTTCTAAAATTTATTTTGTTAAAATTAAATTTTATTTTCTAAATACGAATTGTGATAGGAAAAAAATGATAATATATTTTTCAAATCCAATTATACCCTTAAAAATCAAACATAAAATTTTCTAATCATCACAAATTCTTCATACATTTACACAATTATCAATTTCTAGCTTACCCATAGAATCCTCAAGAAAAAAAAACCCATATCTTATCAAAATCATCAAATCAACCTAATTCCTTTGCCCTTTGTTCACCATCCAATCCTCTTCTTCTAGTTTCTTCTAATCAAATGTAAATTAAATCCCAAAATCAAATTAAGCTCAACAAATCAAAACTATAGTTCCCCAAAAATCCAACAAACTAATTAAATCAAATCTTGAATAACAATTTATTGAACAAAAAAATAAAAACTTACCATATCAATCCCTTGTGTATAAATGAAGGTAGCAACGAAGAGAACTACAAGACAAAACGACGCCGTGGTGGCCGACACCATCTTCAACGACGTCGTTTTGGGCATATGAACACAACAACCACGTCGTTTTGCCGGCTCTCCGTCGTCGTCTCCTGGCGGCGCCACCAAGGCCTCCGCCGCCTCCAGCTCCTCCTCCGACGTCGAATCGACGACGACTTCTAACTCCTCTTTCTCCGATTGCCCCATATCGATCGATGGAGTAGTAATTTGTGAAGGAATTGAATTAGTGAGCAAGCTTAGCTAGTTTATTAGCTCAAGAACGGGATTAATTATTCCACTACGGCGTCGTTTTGAGTCGGATCGATTTGAATAAGTGATGAAAAGTCTACGGAGACAAATTAGAGTAAGAAGAATCAAACAATATATAACGTGCCGAGGTGTGTATCCGTGTATATGGGGCCAATCTACTATATATATAAAAGCAATAAGGTTTGGAGTCACCACATCGCGCCACATCATCTTTTGCCACATGTCATTTTTACAATATGTCATATCAGAATTTTGACACGTGTCATCTCCTCATTAATTCATAGAAATTAATTATACAAATAAATTGGTAATTTTGGAAACAAATCTTATAATATCATTCAATATTTTAGAAAGAATCCAAATTGTAATTTTGGAAGTTTTTAACATATCTACTATATATATTAATTATTCTTTCAACTTCATATTCCACATGACAAATTTTTTCCACTTAATTAAATTTTTTTTCATTTCCCAAATTTAGATAATATCTTAATTTTTGGTAGGAGATAATATCTTAACTAAAAAAAATTTAACTAATGGTTGGATTTTTTCCTTATAAGATAATAAAATATATATGCTCAATCTCATCTCTTCCATATTTTCAAAATATATCTTTTTTGCTTTATTTTCTTCATATTTTATATCCTTCTTTTAAATTAAACATATTTATCAAATATTGTCAAGAAAAATGAGCAATGTATATTATTTTATATTAATAATGTTTATTCTCAATTTTAAACTTAATAATCTATATTTATTTTATTTGAAAAAATAATATTTATACATATTACGGGCAATAAATTACTTAAATTAGAATTTATACTATATTTTTACTTATAAATATATTTTTTATATTATATCTAAAAAATATCGAGTCATAGTCGTACAGGGCACGACGGGGACAACTAGTGAGGTCACTATTTTGAAACCAAAAAAAAATGTCAATTTTTAAATAAGAATTTATTAATATTAGTTGTACTCGTAGTGTCATACTATTACTCATCATCATAATCATTATCAACCCAGTGTGTTGTATTAGGCCAGGCCCAGGTCGCTTGGTACTTTGAGGCTTATGAAGATCATTCATCTCGGTGGAGGAAACGTCAGATGTCCATTTCGCACGTCCAGATGGGGCCGACCTGCTGTCGACGGTGCTTTCCTATAGTGTTTTACTCATCCCGATCTCAAATTCTTCTTAGCTCTTACTTTCGGAGTTTTGTACCTCCTTTAGCTTTTCCTGCTTGCTTTGATCTTCTTAGCCTTCTCCGCTGCCGTTTTCTAATGGCCTCTCGGTTTATCAAGTCTGTTTGGTATCCGAATTCTTACCTTATTAAAAAAAAAATCATTATCAACCCAGTGAGACTCCGCTACAGTGGAATTTGGGGGGTCAAGATGGGGGTACCCCTATCCAAGGGAAAGGGATATGCCCGATAGATTCAAGAAAAACTGAAATTCAGCTATGTGACAATAATAATTAAATTTAGTTAGAATGCACCAAAATTAATATATTGACTAAATTAGTTAGAAAAACTAAAAAAGTTATCCGTTGCCAATATTGATTTAAATCTTTTATTTTCTTACCATCATGTAAGGTTTTGGAATCGAGAAAAAGTTACCCGTTGCCAATAGCATACTTTCGGATGAGAGCACTAAGCTCTGGGTGACTGTCCATCTACTCGGCGAAATAGAAATGAGCAAGTTTTGCAATTTTATCCGCAACTCCATTAGCAATGTTCTAAAAAATACTAAGCGGAGTCTGAACGGGCCGGGGAGGAGTTGCCTAGTGCTTAGGCGGTCAGGACGGTTGACAAGACGAGTTAAATAGCCAGGTGGGTTGGGACCTTTCTTCGACTAGACGAGGTCTAGACAAAATTGTTAGAACAGTGACCTTTAGACTGTCTAAAAACACGTTTAAAAGTAGCATTTGAAAATGAGATACGTTAGAGTTTTGAAGGTCCCAATTCCATAGTTCAAAAAAAATTGTTAGTTTTGTATATTAAACCATTATAATATTTTTCAAAATATATTAATAAATCTCCAGTATATATATATATTATATTTTGTAATAAAAATTCTCGATAATACTAAAAAATAAATATGTAATATGAATGCGTATTGTATATCTCATAATTAAGCTCTTTAAACTCTGTTTATACTTAATACTTTTGTTGTTGAGTAATTTTGAAAAGTCTTTTGTAAGATAAATAGAGCATGATAATAAAAACTTGTAAAAAAAAATCCAAGTTGGGCATGCTCTCATGAGCTTCTTCGATCCGATATTTTATGTTTGCTGACAAATTTTTAGAGTTGGTGCACTTTTTTACCTTTTTCGAGAAATCAATTCTATTGCGAACTACTTCGTTCGTTCATTTTTTCGTTTTTCATATGTCCTTCTTAAAGTTGACGTAGGTCTTCGGAACCTCATTCGTTTAGATGTCCTAGGTCGACCGTGCTCCCATGAATAATAACCCGCCTAATCTCTTTCCTTATAAAAACAATAATAAAAACTTAACATTATAGCTTACGTACAATAAAAACTTGTAGTCCATAGGTTGCAAATTTGCCAAGCACTTCATGCACAAAGTTTTCTTTACTGAATAAAGAGGATTTTTTTGTTAAAAGTATCATAATATATGGTTCATATTCCTTGCCTATGGGAAGGGCTTGATTGGCCAAAATGAAAATTGCTTTTTTTTGATAGAGATGTATATTGAATTTTGAGTCTTTTAACATATTGACTTTTTCAGAAGGCATTTTGTTCCGATGGTTGAGGCCATCGTTCTTCGTAAGGGGATTAATGAGCCCACCCAAAATGGTATTTCACACATTCAGATTGAGGGAGACAGTCTTCGATCAATTAATCAAAGTCGTTCAAGGAGACTTGAGCTTTCCTTGAGAAATTTGAGTTGATTTGATCGGACATTCTTTGCGAGTTGGCCCGGTTTCAAAGCTGGAACATCTCTCATGTTTTGTCATGAGGTCAACTCCGCTGCGAACTTCATTGCCGATTTGTTCCGTCGTGTTTCCTCCATCCTAATTGCAGCTGACTTAACCTTTAGGGACCTCATCCACAAGATACTTTACAGCGGATTCGTTAATGTGAGTTTTTTAATTCCTTTCCTTGTATAACAAAAAATCTTTCTCCCTATAAAAGAGACATACATAGTGTATATTGAATGTTTTTATAGAGAAAAATAACATTGGATATAATATACTCTAAACAACTTTTCATACGTGGCATAAATTATGGGCCCCTATGCTCACCCTGCATGGCCCACCAAGCACTTGTATGACCAATTATTATAAGGGGAAACAAATAGAATTTTCTTACACCAACATTCAATGAAAAGGGCTACTTGCTTGGGCCTTTTCCAAGTTAAGTGGGCCTATTATTCGATAGATATGAGATGGGCTAGAAATACAAACGCTGGCTGAAAAGTTTAAGGCTCCGTTCGGCATTTTGTAGATGGAGCTTTTTTATCCATTCAGCTAGCGGAAATTGAAGAAGCTTGTGAGGAGGAATTTCTTGAATCCGCTCAAAATGCAGCTCCAGCTAGTTGTATCCGCTCCCATTCCGCTACATCCGAATAGAGCCTAAGTCCTACTCGTACAAATCTATTATAAGTGTTCATTTTTTTTTAAATAATTAGGTAAGATTTAGGATAAAACCTAAGCAAATAAGTACTTGAAAGCTAGTCTAGTTCATCCATTACGGATAAGAATTATGAAATTCGAAACAAAGAACTCAAGTACTATCCCGAAACCTTACCCGTTGAACCAAATACCAGAAGACAATTACTGGTGGATTCATGTTAGGGTAGCGTTGGAGAACAAATATCATCAATCTCACATCGACCAGAAACATCTAAACACTACTAATATATAAGGAATGGTGAATCTCTACTTATTGGCTTAAGCTTTCTGGTTAGATGGTGGATCCCAACCTTAGGACATCTCCATTGAGAGTCTCTCAAGGAGTCCCTGCTATAGTAAAAAGATAAAAAAAAAAAAATATAAAATGGCTTTTTTGAGTGAGAGTCCCTACTGTGAGGGACGGTCCCTCACCTAAATAATTTTTATTATATTGGTGGGAGACCCAAATGAGTCTCTCCCAATGTAATATCCATATTTGTTTTAGGTCTCGTAAGTCTGGAAACGAGCTCTTTCGCTGCAAGTAACCTCGTAACGATAAATTAATTAGTAATTCGCTTTATTATACCCAATATAGGAGTACAAGTAAACCATATTCCATCATGTAAACGGATTCAAATGATGGCACACATTAATCTCAAAAAAATAAAAATAAAAATAAAAAATAAAAAAAAAGATAAAATCTATCCTAATGGATCCTGAATAACAAATTTGATTTCGAAATCCATCCTAAGTTCACCATAGCTATAAAATCTCGGTAAATCCATACATATGAACAAACCCACCTTTAGGAGCCACGTCCCCTGCTTTGCGTAGGAGAAATTCCGATCGATCGTCACGCGGATCTGCTCCGTATTTGCCATCGGTCAACTTACGCACCCTCATAGATTCTTCATCGGTGAACTAAAGGACAGCTCCGTTCACGTCGTTTACCACCGCTCGGAGCGACACCCTCGTTCGGTTGCAATGTCGTCGCTTTTGATCCACCGGAGTTCGATCGCGCGTTGGCCACCGGCGCTGGGAATTGAACTGGCGCCTATTGCCTCGGGTCGCCGTTCGTGCTAACCGCCGATCGATCCACATCTACGCCGGAGTCATCTCGTTCACGAAGGAGATTCACTGTCCACTTTCCGGTGAGTTCTTTGCCTCTGTTTTTCCTTGTTGTTGTCGTTCTTGGGTCGGGTACTAGCGAAAGTCGAGGTCGGAGCGCGCCTTTAGCCAGATTTGGGAATGAGAGGGAGGTGTGATCATGGCCGCCGGAGGGGTGGGGCGAAGCGATATTGGAGCGCCGGCGGCGTCGAACAGGGCAGCCTTGCATTCCTGTCGTTGTGTGTCTTCGAAGTCGTCGGGCAAGGTTAGGAACGGAGGTGAGGCGAGAGGTTGGAGCGTGGTGCATTGTTGTCGGCGGAACAAAGTGACGGGGAATCGGGAATGCTGGTGCGGAGTCGCTAGGTTGAAGAAAGGGGAAACGAGGTGGGCCTCGTACAACTAGTCAAAGGGTGAGGTTGGGTCACCAGATTAGTTGGAAGGAAATTTGGCTAAAATCTGGGCCATTTTCGTTGAATTGGGCTGGGCTATTGGTTGAACTGAGGGTTATAATATAGTACAATTAGGTGAGTGGGGTGATTTTGATACGTGGTTGGGCTTTGTTTTTAGGTAAGCTAATATTAATGATTAACTAGTAAAATCGGATAGTAATGGTTAGCATAAGTCCTTTTTTTTTTACGTATTGTGAAAATTATTAAGCTATACTTCTAGTTTATCTTTAAATATAGTGGGTGTTTCCATGAGTTACGTATATGCTAAATATATACATATACGAGGGTATGTTCGATCACGACATATATACTAGTTTAGTTAAATTATTTAATTAGTTAGTTAGCTATATGTATATATATACATGTAGACGATCGATTAAATTATTTAATTCAAGTATACATGCGTGTTAATTGGTAATTAGGAGTAGTCTAGCTAAAAGGTTAACATAAGTTAGTACCATAGTTGGAAGGCTTAGTTTGGGTTACCTAGTTAGTTAGGTTGATTATATGCTTATTCTAGTAAGCTTGGGGATAGCTACGAGTTATCGGGTTTGTTTTGATTGGAGACCCCAGAGCACTAAGTGTTAACGTTAATATTTTTAGGGGATCGCTACCACTTGGATTCCTAGCCTTCCATTCTCGCGAGAGATCTTTTACTCGAGGTAAGTCGTTTTTCGACTTGTTCGGTTCTTCTCTGCCTTGTTAGATTGCATATCGTTATTGTAGGACGGGTTTTGGGAATTAGTCCCGAATACCTTTTAAATTGTTTTGAGCTCCTTGTGTGTTGTGTGCGTTAATGATTTTAAATGTGTTTTCTCGGAAATTATTTTGGAACGTTTTCTCTGTGTTGGTACCGTTTCCGACACGGCCCATCGTAGCTGGTGTTGAGGAAGAGTTGGCTACTTTGACCCGTGTGACTGGGAAAATCGTACCCCTTCAAACGAAAATTATTATCTGTGTGTTTTTGGCAAGCGCTCCAGTGGAGGCTTAGCCCGGAGTTAGGAGGGAGATTGGGAAGTGGAGTGGGAGGGCCTGCCTCTACACTCGGGGCGGTGATGAGCGCCTTGGAAGACGGATTGTGGACAAAGGAAGAATTGCATTGTTGTGTGACTGTGATTGTAAATGCGTATGTGACTTGTGTGACTGATATAACTAATTTAGGTATTGGCCTCTAGAGTTATGATTGCGATTGTGGATTTGTATGCTGACTTTAGATAACTAATTTCAAAACGTTCTACAGTTCCGTATTCTTTCTAGCTTGGTAGATTAGACGTTGACCCTTCGGGGAACATTTTTCAGTTCCAGGTATGAACCAGGGAGCCGTGCAGGAACCTAGGCAAGATGGCGGGCCGGAGCGGTAAAGAGCGCGTGTCATAGTGGGATTGGTTATATTAGTTTATTTATATTAGTTAGAATATTGATTTTAATATTTGTTAGACGGAGTTGGTATTTTGTTTCAGATATTATCTTTTGGTTCAGATAGTTCAGTTCCAGTAGGCGTTGTGACGTATTTGAATATTATAATTTTCGGGGATTCATGCATGATTACGTTTTCTAAGTTTTATTAAATAAAGGTTGGATGTTTTATTATGTTTTCTCGTCGTGCCCGAGTTGTAAGGTCCTACAGTGTAGTTGTCAACCTAAATAATAGTACCTTGTAAGGTCTATTTCCCAGTAACGCCTCGGTGGAAGTCGGGGTGTTACACCCAATATGGATGCTCTTATAGTTGTATTTGAAGTGGTTCAAATTTTCGAGTCACCAATCTAATCACAACCCATCAAAATTTGACATATAGAAATCAATTAGATTTGGGATATTATAACTAAACTCGAGTCGTTTCATCTTTCATACATTAGTTAGTTTTAATGTAGTAGCAAATGTGTGAGACAAAAATCAACAACCCTTGTCCTTAGAGATTCATAAGTAACACCTTTTGATTGACACTCAAATTCCAAGGGCTTGTAATAGATCCAATAAATTTGCAACTAAACACATTCTAATTAATATATTAATCCCCGAATTAGGCGCAAAGCCAACACTTTAACACCTAAAATTCCACCTATACTATATAGAATCACACATAATTATAAGTCCATCTAACTTGTTCATGTGATCTTCTTAGTTCCTTATAAAATCCTACACAAACAAAAGATCTAACAAATCTTATACTACTAATCACGCTAATTAAGAAAGATCTAGATTAATCAAACTAGCCATTCATTATCATCCAAAAAGTTCATCTCATTGCACCCAAATGGAAAGTCCATAAGCAATTGCAATGCCGATTCCGACGACGAATCCTCTTCCTTCATGGCCTTGACCTCGTACCCCATCCCATGCACGTGATTAACCAATTTGGTCGTGCAGGACGACGCCTGAGAAACTGGGCTCTCGCAAACAAAGCCCGGTTTCTCAGTCGTCGTCGTCATACTCTTAACGTTTCTAAAAGCCTCTCCAATCTCCGAGTTCCAAAACCTAAGGAAATAGTCAGACTCCGAGTAATTGTTGTTATGGCCAAGTAGGCTCGCCTCCCTCGAGAGGCGGGCCTCGGCCTCCAACCTGGCGCTCTCCCATTGCGCCATGTGGCGCGTGGAGGGCGAGGGAGGCGGTTTCTTGGACAAGGGCTTGTGGGTTTGCGGGTCAATCCCCATTGAAACGAGGCGCTTTCTTAGATGCGTGTTCCACAAGTTTTTGATCTCATTGTCTGTTCTTCCGGGCAAGTGAGTTGCTATTGCTGCCCACCTAATTAAAACACATTTTTTCATAACATATTAAAAGAAAGATCATTAAGATGTAATTATAAAAGTAATTAATTGTAATTATACCGGTTGCCTAAAACTGCATGGAGTTGAATGACAAGCTTCTCTTCTTCTGGTTTGAATGGACCTCGTTTAATATCAGGGCGAAGATAATTTGTCCATCTGAGTCTACAACTTTTTCCACACCTGTTAAGACCTGATAAAGATCAAAAATTAAATTAAAATTTTTTTAAAAAATTAAAAAAATGAAGAAGAAGAAGAATATCATGAAATTGTCAAATTTAATCATCTTATCATATATTGTCATGGATGATTATTGTTCAATTTTAACGACAAATTCATATTTAATGACTATGGAACAAAAATGTATCTTAAAGTGGTTGATAAATGTTAAATTATGTAATATTATATATTATATCGGGTTTCAGTTCATCCAGGAAAATCCATCTTTTTATAAACAATGTTTTTTATCGGTCTTTCTATAATAGGTCGAAACTTTGACACTTTGGATTATAGAAAAAATACAATTTTAAGCATGACATGATATTTCTACCAATAAGATGAACCAAACAAGGCCTTATGAAAACAAACATAAAGAGAAAAATCCATCTTTTTTCTAAATAATGTCTCTTTATATCAGTCAAAAAGGTTGAAACTTTGAAATTTTGCACTTTTGATGAGATCATACACATATAAAAACTTTCTACTTTGTGTACACATACAATATTCTAAAAGCATGAGTTAGCTAAATTAAAAACCAATTTTGTTTTCAGTATGACATGAGATTTAAATTAAAAACCCTTGGATGACCAATTAAACTTACTATATCCAATTCTTCAGTTCATCAAAAAATTCCATCTTTTTCTAAACAATGTCTTTGTATCAGTCTATAAGGACTTAAACTTTGACACTTTTGATTATAAGAAATTAAAATACAAGATTTTGCTTACTCTATATATGCTTGATTTGTGCTCATGAGATCATAATCTTCTAAAAGCATGATCAAGCTAAATTAAAAAACCAAAATTTTCAGTATGACATGAGATTTAATTTAATTAAATGAACCAAACAAGGCCTTACAAAACAAACCTATGTAAAAGAAAGATAATTAAATTAACCTGCAAGTTGAGGGATAGATCGCCAGTTTGTATGACCATTTTGAGAGATGAAATTGAGCAAAATTTCATCTTCTTCAGCTGTCCATTGCCCTCTTTTCATCCCTTTGTTTTCACAACATGGTGTTTTTCTTCCCATCTTCTTCTTCTTCTCAAAAGAGATGAAAACAAGAAACAAATGTGCTCTAATTTAATGAAAAGAGCAAGACCCAAGAGACCAAAAGACAATAGAAACAAAACCCAGAATTGTTTTTGACTATTTCACTCTCTAATGACGGCCATTTACTATTATGTCAAGTCAAGTGCAATAGAAAAAAAAAACAAAGTGAAAATAGAAGAAGAGATTTTGAGAAGGGGAGTCTGAGAAATAAATGCAAATGCATATGCCTAGAATAGCAATGGCATTGAGGTTGAGTGTAGACTAGGGTATATATAAATGACAAGATTTTAGGAGAGCAATAATTGTTTGCTGAAATTGCCCTAATAAAAAAAATAAAAAATAAAAACAAAAAACATGTTGTAACGAGAACAATAAACAGTAAAGATCGACACAGAAATTTACCCGAGTAAAGATCGACACAGAAATTTACGCGAGTAAAGATCGACACAGAGATTTACGTAATTAATTCGATAACGTACAATATGTTATCTACGTCCACGGGCAGAGAACCGAAATTTTATTATTAAGGTGAAACAGAACATATTACAAGAATAAGGCATTTTATGAGTACTTATAGCCGCTCATGAAACCCTAATCAGATTATGGGTCTAACCACCATCGTGAGGTGCTGCCCCCGAACCCCTGGCGACAGACATATTAATAAAATAAAATAATAAATAAAATAGATTAATTGTACGAACAGATAATGCAGCGAGTTTCAAGCAGAGACACCTTCATCCCATGGCATTTAATGGCTGCAAAAATGTTGGTCAGGAGACCAAAATTTATAAAACGTGATCATGTTCTAGGGTTTACTTTAGTTTACTAGGTTTGAGGGTCTAATAATGCCTTTGCATTGACATTTTTCTCATGATGTTTTTTGGCAAATTGATGTAAGTAGTAATATATGTACTATACTCTAGTAGAAAGTAGAGTATGATAAAAAAAATACTTTTTTTTGATCTTGGATAGTCAAAACGGAAATCTCATAATACTATATCATGAAGTTTTAACTACTTGACTAGTTGTCCGGATACATAATTAATGAACTAGTAATTATATGTAATATTGTAACTTGGCCGGTCTAAATGTTTTATGTGTATATAGATTTGAGAAAGCGTCCAAAATATAGTCTCGTTGTTGCACGATCTGGGAGGTTGAGAGGGTGTTTTTAATCGATCCAAGAATATAAAAGCCAGCTCACAAGCACAAGCATCAGCATCAAACATGCAGCGAAGAGAATCTAATTAAGGCTCCGTTCGACAGGAGGGTAGCCATCTAGCGGGAACAAGCTAGCGGAAAAGTTGTTCCCTTAGAGGTAGGAGGCTGCTAGATTTGGCTACATTCAGCTCCATTTAGCGGAAAAAAAAGCTTCCAATACGCTAGTGCCGAATGAGCTCTAAAAATCCTCGACTTTAATTCTAGCCCTACAAACATCCCTATCTAGGATCATATCTCCGGTAAATGATAAGTACTTCTTCCGATCCAATTTATTTGTCGTTTTAGCTTGTGACACAATTTTTAACAGAATATGTTTCTTAAATCTTACCACTTTTTAAATGTTTCTCTCCGTAGGAAGAAGATAATGTTATAAGACAAATTTCATATCTCACTTCCAATTAATTATCTTAAAAATCTAAGACTACTACATATAAACTTGATCAAAACATATGTCCTGAAATGAACATAACATTTATTTAACATTACATCGATCAGTACCATCAATTGCATTGCAATTTAATGCTACTCTCTGTACAGTTTTTTTCACTCATTGAAATGTTTGAAAGTGAAAGGCTTCAATGGGAAACAAATGTGGCAGCATTAAATATGGCTGAGAAAAGAGGAGGAGATTTAAGAGAAGAGTGAAAACTTGGAAAAGACAATGGAAAAGATAAAACTCAATAAGATTTTCTCTTATTTAGGGTTTGAGATTTTACAATAGTTAAATTTTTAGGGGGAAAACTCTATATCATTTATAGCTTTTTTTTAACAAAACAAGACATCTTGTGTTGTTACATATAAAGCTTTAGAAAATTATATTAACAATTAACTAAACTAAAATTATAACAAATACTAGTTTGATTACCCTAAATATCTACCTTAACTAAAATCTTACCTTAAATTTTATCTTAAATCATTTACTCAAACCCTACCCTAAATCTTAGGCCTTACCCAAAATCGTACCTTACACTTAAGTCTTGAAATCGTACCTTACACTTAAGTCTTGCCTTAACTCCTCTATCCAAACCTTATCCTGAACCCTAAGCCTTAAAATATAAACTCTATCCTAAATCATATATCCAAACTATAAAACCTCCCCAAATCTCATCCTAAACCTTGACCCTAACCATAAACCCTAAAATTTACTCAATATTCTACTTTAACTTTTTTCTTAAACACTAACTTAAACCCTAAATCTTATCTAAAACCATACCCTTAAGTCTTGATTTAAACCCTACATCCAAACTTTTAACCTCACTCAAATCCTATTCTAAACCATAACCTTTATCATAAACTCTAAACCTTATCCCAAGGGCCCAAACCCTGCCTTAATTAAAGTCTAACCATAACCATAAACCCTAACTCTTACCATAAACCTAAACCTTACCGAATCTCATATTCTAAGCCTTATCTTAAATCTCACTTTAAATAAACGGTGTGTGAAAGTAATTTACGTACGTCTAATCTTTAAATGTTAATTAACTTTTTCTCGATGTCAGTTTGAGCTTATTATATATCAAATCGAAGCCATTAGCAAGAGGAACATATATATGAAGAAAAAAATTCGGATTGGGTAAGAAAACTACACTATAATGCGACTTGATTTGTGAAGTGTGTTGTATGTTTTTAGAACACATTTTTGCTCATGTTAAAAATCTGCTCAGGTACCTGACATATAAAAAGCACGAAAGACTAGCAAACGCAAGCCTTGAGAATCAAGAAATCGCAAACACGAAACCTTAATTACAAGAAAATTGAAATTCCACGAGATTGAAGAGAAAAAATCTGAAACGATGTATATATAGGCAACACAAGTTATAAAGATATAAGATAGAAACACTAGAAATTACGAAAAATTCCGAAAATACTTTAAACCCTAATTTAAGCACTAAAATGATGTTAAATGCCCGAAAAGCTTTTTAGGTCAGGGCGAAGCGTTGAGTTTGTCTCGTGAACGAATACTCTATCCGGAAAGGTATGGTCGGACATCGAACAATCGAAATCACTTTTGTTAAAAACGTGATTTCCGACGGTCTAACTCTTCCTCTATGCACTCCGACATTCTATCTATATCAGTACCCATACATAAATCGGTAAATGATTCACATTTTTTTATTTTTTTTTGATTAGGTAAGAATTAGGAGACCACCCCTCAGGGCGGGCGTCCTAGAGCATCCTGACGGATGAGAACTTGAAGTTCTAGGTGATTCGGAATGACGTCAGCAGATAAGCTGTGGCCCAACTTAGCAATTTTATCGGCCACAGCATTACAAGCCCTGTTGACGTGGGAAATCCGGACTTCCTGGAACTCTTGAAGGAGCAACAGGATGTCTGCCGAAACCATTTCAATCTCCCAAGGGCAACTTCGACTTCCTTGGGCAGCTTTAATGACTTGAATATTATCCCCCTCAAATTCCACATATTTATATTTCCTTTGTCTCACCAATCTAATTCCATCTCTTAGTGCCAATGCTTCCGCCTTGATGGCAGATGTCCTACCATACACTTGTGCTGTTATTTCAATTACCTTTCCCATGTGGTCACGTAAGACGCATCCCCCGGATGATTGTCCATTTGATAATCTAGAGCCATCAAAATTACATTTAATATATCCAACCTGTGGTTTCTTCCATCTATGCGTTTTGCAGGTTTGTCTTCTCCTGGTGTATGACTTGTTTCCGTTTTCTTTTTCTTCATCCTCATTCCATTTAGATGATCGTTCCCATTGTTCCATTTGATTTTTAATATGCCTGGTTAAATCAGGGATAAAATCATTAGGTTCTTCTTGAAAAACCAATTTATTTCGTTGATGCCAAATACACCACCATGTAACTGCTAATGCGGTAAATGATTCACATTTTGAAACGACTTGCTTCATGATACACAACAAATTTGTGTATTTTTTACTTTCCCATAAATTAAAAAAAAAATCTGAAAATCTGTGCTATGGTAGAGAGAGGTCTCCTTTGTTAGGAAACATTAAATGTGGAAGGGGTGACAGAACAGACTACACAGAGTACGGCCTCCATCCCATTTTCCAATCTCCACCTGCAATTTATCTAGCTTACTAGGATCCTTCAATTTCCAAGTCAAAGATACACTAGTTATAATTTATGATCTAAAACTTGGAATGTAAAAGATAGCTTATTCAATTTTCAATGAACTTATAAACTTACCACACAAGAAGTTACTAGTGGTCCTTTGGATAACAAGTTAGGATTGTTAACACAACATCTTTGATTCACAACATAAGGCCTAGTTGCAACTTGCAAATAGATGCTTAACAAATATCAAAAAGCTTTCTTTACAAATTATGGTTGATGTCAGGGACGGACCTAGGGGCGGGCTAGAGCATACCCCATCCCGCCGTAAAAAAGTAAAAAATTATAAAAAAAAAAGTAAATTTAATAATAATAAAAAAGGTAAATTTAGTGTTAAATTAGTTAAATTAAGGTAATTTAGCCTACCCAAAAAAATTTAGTGACAATTAACCGACCCTAATATTAAATCATGCGTTCGTCCCTGGTTGAGGTCATGGTCGTGTTAGAGGTTTTAGAAGATCTTCATTCCGGTTGGAGCAATATTATGGTGGTCGATTTTACACTTTTATCTTGTTTGAGTTGTTGTTTTTTCGCTAGTGCTTTACTTACCCTACTCTCATAGCTCAAATCCCCGCAATAGTTTTTTGTATCCTTCATTCCTTCTTGTGTTTTTTCTCTTGTTTATTGCTCATGTTGATTTATATATTCGGTTGCCAGTTTTATCTACTTCTTGGTCTATCGGATATGTCTAATATTCTAATCTTTATTTTATTTAAAAAAATAGATTTATGAAATAAAGTTGAAGAAATTCCGCCACATGCTCCAACTAATTAAGCATAAGATAAAAATGTCAAATTAGCATTGAAGTTTATGATGTTCACAAGTCTTGAGTTTTCTCATTGGTGGCAAGTGGCACTAATATTTATTTTGTCAAAATGAAAGCTATAAATTCAAATCAAAGTGTTTTTTCCTTAGTATAAAAGATGCATAAGATTAAGATAATACTACAAAAGATGAAAAATTAGACCCGATAACTTCCTTTTTTTTCATTCAAACTCGTGGTTTTATCAGGGTTGTCTAGTAAATCGAATTCTTTTATTATCAATAAAAAACCTCTTATATAAAAGTACTTTATTTATTTGTTAAAGCTTGCTATTTGTTAAATCGAATTCTTTTCTTAGGATGTGAAAATACTTAATGAGGGAACAAATATTCGTTACATAAAAGTACATTTGCATGCAAATTATCGATAGGTTGAAATATGAACACAATTCAAAGTTGTTTTTCAACGAGTCAAAGGGAGAAAAAATAATTGAATGAGGGAAGCTTCATATTTCATGGTCAATCAAGTAAATGTTATAAACAAGGAAACTGTAAGAAATTTTTGTCTAGGGCTTGTCATTTTCTCTTGCCATTAACGTGAATAAAAGTCAAGTGATTCTCCAACATTTTTTTATAAGAAAATAATCCAATGTATCATACCAAACATGGTAGATCGAGAGGCCGAAAAAATCGTTAGTCAGACAAACCGACATGCAGAACGTACAATCCACACAAGAATATAACCTAAAAAAGCTACAAACATATACAACGGAAAAAGAGGATCGGAATCGGGACCGGAAAGCCGCTAAAGGAGCAAGTAGTACACAACACTGTAATGAGATAAGCAAAGACGATAACAGAAAAAAATGAACAATACGATGTCTTGGAAAACAAGTGATTCTCCCAACATGAAAGCAACAAAACTTAGACAAGACAAATCCATCTCCACATGATTGTCTTTTTTAAAAATTACCTATTTTAAGTTCATCGATCTATTTTTCCATCTTGGCCCAAACTTTTCATGTGTTCATCACATGGTAGCCAAATAGTAGTGCTCTAATAATTGAACCCAACAAAATAGTGCTATATTAAAAGCTTTGTATAGGTAAATAGATATAGACGATAATAAATGTATAAATGAGTGGGAAAAAAAAATTCTTTCTTTGGACCCCATATTACATGTTGCAATGAATACACCTACATCTAAAATTAAACTTGTCGGCATTTCTGGTTCGGGTTTAGATCATTTTGGGTTTGGATTAATTTTAAATCGGGCTACTTTCTTCTTTTTTAAGTTGTCTACTTATTAACTAGAGCTTCATTTAGGCTACATCCAACTCGATCTAAATCGCCTACACATCCCGAATTCCTAAAGTATGCTTAGGTCATAAGTTTAATAATTTGGTTAGCTATGCAATAGATTCAAGAAAAAAATCAGTAAACTTAATTCATCTATTTTTAAAATCGATTTTTCTATTATGTCATAAGGGCACGTGAAATTACATATTAATTTATTAATTGAAGGTTATTATGGACATAAGCCATGCTAATTGGCTTTTATACAATGCCTTTGAGATAGAAATACCCTTATATAGATTTTAGGACATTTTAACTAAATTTAGTTATTATTGTCGCGTAGCTAAATTTCAACTTTTCTAAGGTCTATCGTGCGCATCCTCCTGACAGGCTCAAGACCTCATGTTATGGGTGCCCCATCTTGACTCCCAGATCCTGCTTGAGCGGGACTATGCTTGACGATTATGCTGATGTTGTTATTATGGACATAAGGTCGATTGTCAAAACAAAAAAAAATATCAACCAATCTAGACATCTAGACATGAAATCTAAATCTCAACCAATACAGACTAAACCAGCAGTAAGGTCTAAAGACTTCATTTTAGGCAAGTCTTCACATACCCAAACATTACAAGGCATAGTGAAGGTAGACATTTTAGGCAAATCTTCACATACCCAACATCATTTATAAGGCATATAGCATAAAACAGCTAGTTAGATTACTAAACAGTACATGGGTACAAAACAAACCCATCAAAGAAACTCTTGGCTGGCTGCTACCTTCCAACATTGAAGTTTCAGGCACTTTTTTAGATCATTTAGTTCGATTTCACGTTCGACACGTCAGCAATCACCAAATTTATTCTCCAGTGATGTAAAACTTATCTGATATGGTCAATCACTGGCATATCAGATAAGTTTTACATCACTGGAGAATAAATTTGGTGATTGCTGACGTGTCGAACGTGAAAATCGAACTAAATGATCTAAAAAAGTGCCTGAAATTCAATCACTGGCAATAGATGCCTTGATCAATGTGTGGAGGAATTTGCTTTATTTCAGTTCCTAGCTCTTGCTCAATCCTATACCTGTTATGAAGTTAAATTAATAACAAAGAAAATTAGGAAAAGCATAGCCAAAGGATGAAAAGATGTAAAGATGTGGTTTCTAACAACAAAGACAATATCTGGAACTTACAAGTTAAACCTGTCTTCATAGGTAATCAAGTTCACAGCTAATCCAAGATGTCCGTACCTTCCGGATCGACCAACCTGGATCAAACCACCACCATTGTGCATTAATTTTCTTGAAAAATGGTGAATAAAAAGAAAACAAGGAAAGACAGTCAAATCTGTGCTCAGCTTACCCGATGAAGATAGGTTTCTGAGTTCTTGGGGAAATCAAAGTTAATTACGACATTGACAGCTTGAATGTCTATTCCTCTAGTAAACAGGTCTGCAAGATTATCACACATTTTGAATTCATAGTTGTAGATCATGGTTCATAGACTCATAGTGTCAGTCAGATGAGATGTATTGTAGCAACTTGTGTACTTTAATAATTAATCATGATCAGAAAATTACAAGTATTCCAATTGCGAGAGATTAATGCCACCATGCTTGGATTTAGGAAGGTTAGTAGTTAGTTCAGAGTATATATTAATGTCATGCTAAAGCAAAGGCACTGTAGAATATTACTAGACAGCAAGAGTATTGAGTAGACATCTTATAGAAAAAGAAGCAACATATAATGTTTAAGCAATCATTGAGCAAATGAGACCTACCAGTGCAGACAAGGTTCCGGCATGCGCCATTACGGAAGTCATGAAAAACTCTGTTCCGATGATCTTGCAGCATTTTTGCATGAATATAGAAACAAGAATAGCCAAGCTCTGTGATCTTCTTGGCCAGTAATTCAACCCGATTAACCGAGTTGCAAAATATAATTGATTGGTTTATTTGAAGCTGAGAAAAGAAAAAACATAACATTAAAATCTATTTGCATAGCCACTTTCCTAAGAAATCAAGTACAGACCAGAAGGTAACGATCAAACCTTGGAGAAAAGCGTGTTCAGACAGTGAATCTTTTGCCTTTCTTCAACAAAAGCATAAAACTGTGTTATCCCTTTCAAAGTGAGCTCATCCATCAGGTTAATAACGTAGGGCTTCTTCAGATATCGGTCTTTGAAATCCTTAACAGTCACAGGAAATGTGGCGGAAAACATCATAATCTGCCGATTTCTAGGCATGAAATGGATCAATTGTTCTATTGAAGGTTGAAACTCTGGTGACAGAAGTTTATCAGCCTGCAAAACACCAACCCTGTTAGTTTAAGCAAATTACAAATGAAATTATAACCTCCTAGCTTCATTAATAGCTTCAAAATCTAACCTTACTAATTAATAACACAGTCACAAGGGCATAGAACCGGCGGAGGTTTATTAAAAACTATACAACTATCTATTGATACCCAGAGAAGAAACCACAAGCAAGTACATTGAGAAAGAAAAAGCATTCAAAATCTGCCATTACTAATTCACAACGGAGTCACAAGGGCATAGAACCGGCGGATGTTTTTTAAAAACTATACAACTATCTACGGATACCCAGAGAAGAAGCCACAAGCAAGTACATTGAGAAAGAAAAAGCATTCAAGAAATTCAATCAACAAATGTAGGGACAGATTAGAATCATGAAAACTTGCCAAAACATATACATATATCTATTACCTCATCCATTGCAAGCATTGAACAGTCCTTCAATATGCATATACCCTTGTTGGCAAGATCCAGTATCCTTCCTGGGGTTCCAACAAGCAAATGGACTGGTTGATACAAGCGCATTATGTCATCCTTCAGACTAGTTCCACCGGTAGTGACCATGACTTGAATATTCAAATGTTTTCCAAGCTCCTTGCAAACTTGAGATGTCTGAAGTGCCAATTCTCTAGTTGGCACAAGTATAACAGCTGTGAAAAAATAAAAATAAAAAATAAACAGGAAGTTTTATCAGAATATGAAATCAAAGAAATAGATAACAAGTTTCATAAGTCAGCACTAAATGTAGTCATACCAAGACAGAATAATATAGAAGAAAAAAATTGAAATGCACATAGAAATACTCAAACACATTCATCAAGTATAAAATTTCAGGTTATATGATCCAAATAGTCCAATTAAAAGACCAAAAGAGGGTCTCATGGTCATTGAAAAATAGAAGCCAATGCACTCATATGAGATACACTTAAAAAATCAAACTATCACCAATTTTTACCCATTCATATTTACCTACCATGAAATGTCAATACATCAGAGAGCTCATTCAAGTAATTAGTAGAAGAAAATATAGCAAAAGTTGAAGAAACAATGAGAAATATGACCAAGTTAACAGCTACTTAAATAAATCCACTCAAATCAAACAAGGAAAGGTACAAAGTACAACCTTGTATAACATTGTTATCTTGATCAATTTTTTCCAGCAAAGGAATACAAAAGGCAGCTGTTTTCCCCGTCCCATTTTTAGCTCTAGCAAGAATATCACATCCAGTCAACGCTATTGGAATACTCTCTTCTTGGATAGGAGAGGGCCTCTCGAACCCCTTCTCATATATTCCCATAAGCAGCTCACGCTTAAGAAAGTAGTCTTCAAATTCATTTCCTTTAGTGGCTGTCACATCCTGAGAACCATAACAATCAGACATTAGATGAGGCACAAAGCAAAATTCCAGAAATTATTCATGTATAATATGATTGAAACCACCACAAAACAGTAAAAAAACACATCAATGATCATATAATTGCTCCAGTTCTAAGCCATATAACAAATTCATCAACTACCTGGAATAATGATAAATCCACCAAATTATTGCCACATTTTGCAAATATTTACATGAATACTCGATGAAGAAGAAACCCATTGGGATTAACAGACATCATCATACATACCTCTGTTCTGTATCGTGTATCTGCTGGAGGTAACTTCAACCTTGCTTTCCAGTCTTGTGAACTACAAACAAACAAGTAGAGAACCAGTCAGCAAACTGAATAAAGCAAAAACCATTAAACACACAATGAGGAAAGAGCAAACACCTTCCATCCACAGCCTCCGATTGAACCGTCTTCTCAACATCATCTCCACCCGACTGGTTCCTCTTCAGCCATTGCTGATGCTGTTGTAGCTGATGCTGTTGTTGCTGATGATACTGCCGCTGCTGTTGCTGGTTGCTCGGCAAAGCACCTCTCTGAACATACTGTTGCTGGAAATTTCTCGGTTGAAAGTTAGGGTTACCGAGCGAACCTCCACCACCTCGGCCTCCACCGCCCATCCCCGGCGGATAACGGCCCCTCACATTGTTGCCGCCGTTGCTCATTTCGAAAACCTAAAATGTAGCCCTAGAATTCGAAACGGTTTCAATAAAAAGCTGTATATACAAAAATCCTGGCGATTTAAAGCTGAATAGTGGATTTGTCAAAAAAAATCGTCCACTACCGTGCAAAATCGATCAATCTAAGAGCTTGAAACAGATCCGCTATACCAAAAAGCAGGAATCGATGGAATTCGAAGGTAAAGGATCGAAGGTAAGACAGAAATTCGAAGGGAAAAAGGATCTCAAATGCAGGCGGTTCAATTGGTGCCAAGAGTTCGGCCAAATTCCAAGAGTTTAGCGATAACTAACTCCTCACAAGCGCGGAACAGATTGAAGAAAGGAAGACGAAGAGATTTAAATTCCGAGGACAATGGATAAAGAGAATTAGGGTTTCTGGAAAGCGAAATGGGAAGCTATGATGGAGGCGTAACAATGGAGGTTTGGGTTTCGCCCCTCTCGCTGTTTGTTGATTCCGTCTGCTTGCTAGTGTTCAGACGACTCAAGAACAAGTTTTCTTGTATTTCCAGAATGTCCCCTGAAAATTTATGTATTTGCTTAACCGACCTGACACTTTTATTTTTTCCATTAACCGACCTTTTGCGGTAGTTGTGAATTGCGATATTGGCCTTTGTTTTTTTTTTTTTTTTTTTGCGATATAATTGCCCAGGAATTGTCATTCTAGCTTGATAAGATTGAGAATATTTTAGTCAAATCAAATAATTTCTTAATTTTTGAAGACAGACTCTAAAACGATAAGTTTATGTGAATAAAGGGAGTATTACTTATTTCTTCAACTAACCAAAGTAACCCTAACTTATTTCTTATAACAGATTTATTATTTTTATGGAGTATCTTGTTGCGGGATACATATGGAGTATCTTGATACAGATTATGTTAAAATGAGTCTGGTGCTTGCAAGAGATGACGAATTCTATACCTGAAATCGGATTGGGATGAGAAATCGGGTTTGATTCAAAATGGCTCATACTATAACTTTGAGATGGATATGGAATGAAGTGTACTATGTTGAAATGGGAATCACTCATTCCATACCTGTAAAATGAACGTAAAATACTAGAATCAGTTTTGGCGATTTCATACCCGATTATATACAAACAAACAGCCCTTAAAAGCCATGGCATTAAAATAGATAAAATTCGTTACACTTCCATAATTTACAACCAAGCAACTCTTAGTTGAATTTTGTCCCTCCGCAAGTCCGCATGCATTTGGGCTCATTTGGGGAATGTTTACAATAAAAAAAATCCACTTGGGATCATCATGTTTGGGAATATGTAAATATGGACCGGTTTGGGATTTGTAGGGATGCTCACGGGTCGACCAGTGACCCGAAATTGTGAATTGCAGGTCGACCCATGATTCACAAAAAAATTATTTTTGACCATCGACCCGCGTGATCGCATGTCAATCCATTTGACTAAGTCAATCGGGTTAAAAAATGATTTTTTTTTACCTTAAAACCTATATTTTTGGGTCGCGGGTCGAGCCTCGACTGGCGCGATTTAACCCGACTCGACCCGCAAACAATCGACACGCGACCCGACCCGCACATTGAACAACCCTAGGGATTTGGGTCATATTTTTACTTTTTGCATCAAACTGCTTAGTGTACACTCAATCCAAAAAAGAGGTCGTTCATGAAAACAAAATAAATATCAACTAGTTAGGTGAGCCAAATTTTATCAACCCTCAACTAACAGATATGTGCCTGTCCCCTCTTAACATCGAGATGCACATGGCGGTTCGGTTCGGTTTGGAACCGCCGGTTAAGTGGTTCATCAAACCCCCCAAACCAGGATCTAATCACCGATTCCGGTTCTGATCCAGTTTGGTTCACCAGCCCAAACCAGTAACTCACTATTTTTTTCAGAAAAGCACAGAAAATTCTTCACAAAACAAGGCCACCCAACAATTCTATAAGAAAACAAAGCAACCCACAGTAAGTTCTAAAAGTGCTTCATTTAAAAACCAAAACTAAAACTGGTTGAATCTTGCATTAGACATATGAAACTATGTCTAATGCAAGATTCAAAGTAAAACCTGGACATTTTGGGCACACACATCTTCACATAATCCACATCAGTCTAAGATGAGACCACAAACGACATTCATCACAGCATGAAACAGCTGATTAGATTACTAAACAGTAAAGAGCTAAAAAAAGTACCATCAAAGAAACAACTCCTGCAAGTCTGTAACCAAGTTTCGGGCATTTTAAGATGATGTTGTTCGATTTTCATCTTCTAAGTTCATCAAATGCCAAATGCTACTGGCTTCAACAACCACCAAAGTTATTCATCAATGCTGTGAAACTTATCTGATATGGCGGCAAAATGCCAATCACTGGCAATAGATGCCTTGATCGATGTGCGGAGGGATTTGCTTTATTTCAGTTCCTAGCTCTTGCTCGATCCTATACCTGTAATGGAATTATAGTAATAACAAGAGAATTTAGGAACAAAAAAGCCAAAAAATGAAAGGATGCAAAGATGCGGTTAATCATAGAAAATATCTGGAACTCACAAGTTAAAACGGTCTTCATAGGTAATCAAGTTCACAGCTAATCCAAGATGTCCGTACCTCCCAGATCGACCAACCTTGATGAAACCACCACCACTATGCGTTAATTTTTTTAAAATTGGCGAATAATAAGAAAGTAAGGAACAGCAAATAAGCTTAGCATACCCGGTGCAGATAGGTTTCCGAGTTCTTAGGGAAATCAAAGTTAATTACGACATTTACAGCTTGAATGTCTATTCCCCTAGTAAACAGGTCTGCAAGAAAAATTTCCACACACTCAGAATTCAAAGTAATAGATCATTGTTAATTATACACAGGTAACACAACTCCAAATATAAGCCATGAATGTGATAATAAGTTGTTAAAAAAACTGACATAGTCTGTCAGATCAGATGTATTTTTGCAACTTTTTTTGCCATAATAATTAATCAAGAAAAGAAAATTATAAGCATTCCAATTACAAGAGGTTAAAGCCAACATGCTTGATCAAATAAGGTTAGAAATTAGTATTGCAGTATATAATTATGCCATGCTAATGAATAGGCAGTGTGGAATATTTACTAGAAGATAAGAGTATTGAGCAGACATTTAAAAAATGGCAAAACACAATGTTTAAATCATCATGTAGTAAGTGAGACCTACCAGTGCAGACAAGGTTTCGGCATGCGCCATTACGGAAGTCATGAAAAACTCTATTTCGATGATCTTGCAACATTTTTGCATGAATATAGAAACAGGAATATCCAAGTTCAGTGATCTTCTTGGCCAGTAGTTCAACCCGATTAACCGAGTTGCAAAATATGATTGATTGGTTTATTTGAAGCTGAAAAAAAAACACAATAAATCAATTTACACAAGCAACCTCATTTCTAAACAATCAAGTGTAGTCCAGAAGGTTGTGATCATACCTTGGAGAAAAGTGTGTTCAAACAGTGAATCTTTTGCCTTTCTTCAACAAAAGCATAAAACTGTGTTATCCCTTTCAAAGTGAGCTCGTCCATCAGGTTAATAACGTATGGCTTCTTCAGATATCGATCTTTAAAATCCTTAACAGTCACAGGAAATGTGGCAGAAAACATCAAAATTTGACGACTTCTAGGCATGAAATGGATCAATTGTTCTATTGAGGGTTGAAACTCTGGAGACAGAAGTTTATCAGCCTGCAAAACACGAATCCCATTGATTTGAGAAAGCAATTTACATAAGAATTATAACCTATTATTTGCTTCATTAATAACTTCAAAGTCTGACCTTACTAATTCATACCACAATTGTCAACGCATATAACAGAAGAAGCATAAATGAGAATTATGAACACTTGCCAAAATAAATTCATATGTCTATTACCTCATCCATTACAAGCATTGAACAGTCTTTCAATATGCATATACCCTTGTTGGCAAGATCCAGTATTCTTCCTGGGGTTCCTACAAGCAAATGGACAGGTTGATACAAGCGCATTATGTCATCCTTCAGACTAGTTCCGCCAGTAGTAACCATGACTTGTATATTCAAATGTTTTCCAAGCTCCTTGCAAACTTGAGATGTCTGAAGTGCCAATTCTCTAGTTGGCACAAGTATAACAGCTGTGAAAAAATAATAATAAAATAAACAAGAATTTGTATCAGAAATTCAGAATATGAAATCAAAGACATAGATAACAAGTTTCATAAGTCAGCACCGCAAGAACTCATGCCAAGACAGAATAATATAGAAGAAAAAATTGAAATGCACATAGTTATATTTAAACACATTCATCAGGCATAAAATTTCAGGTTAGAGGATCCAACTAGTCACATTAAAAGACCAAAAGAGGGTCTCATGGTCATCGAAAAACAGAAGCCAATGCACTCATATAAGATACACTTAAAATCAAACTATCACCGATGTTTACCCATTCATATTTACCTACCATGAAATGTCAATACATCAGAGAGCTCACTCAAGTAATTAGTAAAAGAAAATATACCAAAGGTTGAAGAAACAATGAGAAATATGACCAAGTTAGCAGTACTCAGATAATCCACTCGAACTTGAAAGATACAAAGTACAAACCTTGTATAACATTGTTATCTTGATCAATTTTTTCCAGCAAAGGAATACAAAAGGCAGCTGTTTTCCCCGTTCCATTTTTAGCTCTAGCAAGAATATCACTTCCAGTCAATGCTATTGGGATACTCTCCTCTTGGATAGGAGAGGGTCTCTCAAACCCCTTTTCATATATTCCCATAAGCAGCTCACGCTTAAGAAAATAGTCTTCAAATTCATTTCCTTTTGTGGCTGTCACATCCTGAGAAGAAAAACAACCAAACATCAATTAAGCAAAATTCCAGAAAATTAAGAGGTACATCATGATTGCAACTACCACAAAACAGTAAGGAATATCAATGGTTCAGAGAATTGTTCCAAAGCCATAGAATACATTTCATCAACTAACACAGCTGAAATCACCAAATTCTTTCCACCATTTCTCAACTCTTTACACGAATACAGTGTATCTACAAAATAGAAAAAGAAGAAGCAGTATACCTCTGTTCTATACCGTGTATCTGCTGGAGGTAACTTCAACCTTGCTTTCCAGTCTTGTGAACTACAAACAAACAAGTAGAGAACCAGTCAGCAAACTGAATAAAGTAACAACCATTAAACACACTATGAAGAAAGAGCAAACACCTTCCATCTACAGCCTCCGATTGAACCGTCTTCTCAACCTCATCCCCACCCGACTGATTCCTCCTCAGCCATTGCTGATGCTGCTGTAGCTGATGCTCTTGTTGCCGATGGTACTGCTGCTGCTGTTGTTGGTTGCTCAGCAAAGCACCTCTCTGGACATACTGTTGCTGGAAATTTCTAGGTTGAAAGTTAGGGTTACCGAGCGAACCTCCACCGCCTAAACCTACGCCTCCTCCCATTCCTCCTCGGCCTCCACCGCCCATCCCCGGCGGATAACGGCCCCTCATGTTGCTGTTACCGTTGCTCATTTCGAAAACCTATGTAACCCTAGATTTCGAAATGTTTCCAAACAAAGCTATATATACAAATTCCTTGGCGATTCAAAGCAGAATAGTGGATTTGTACAAAAATTCGTCCACTACTATGCACAATCGACCGATCTAAGAGTTCGAAACAAATCCGCTGTACCGAAAAGAAGGGAATCGAAGGAAATCAGCAATAACGAAAACAAAAAAAAATCTTAAGACGATTCAAATTCGATTGAAATAAAGGATCTCAAATGCAAGCGGTTTAATTGGCGTCAAGAGCTCGGCCAAAAGGCTACCGATAACTAATTCACTAGCGCGGAAAGTCGCGGAAATTCAAATTCCAAAGAGAAAACGGTTTTCAGGAAAACGAAATGCGAAGCTCTGATCTACTGGAGGGAGACAGCGAAGGAAGGGATGATGAAGAAGAGATTTGCTCTTTGAGATTGAACGTCGCGAGTTCGGTGGTTCAGGAGGCGTAACAATGGAGGTTTTAGCTAATTGGCTGCTTCTGGATTTTCGTCGTTGCCTTGTGTTTGGGTTTCGTTCTGCTTTGCTAGTGCTAGGGCGTCTCGACTCTCGACAATAAGGTTTGTTGTATTTTCATAATGAGCCCCGTAATTTTATGTATTCGATTAACCGACCTCTTCCGGTATTTCTAATTTGTAAATCGTCCTCTGTTTCTTTTTTTTTCACTATAATAGACTAGTCGAATTTAAATGATTAAAACATCGATTTACAATTTTTTTTCTATTAACCATTGTTTATTTCTTGAAAATCATTTTTTTATTCTATTTAGTAAAAATCAACCAAGACCTACTTACAAGATTAGATATTTCTTCTTAACCTGCTTATATGATTAAAACATCAATTTTTAAGACTGACTCTTTCAAATGCTTACATTCATACACTTCGTCTTTTAATAGGTGCTTGCCCCTACTCCAATTTGGGAAACCGAATTGATTATAGAAAAATGAGTTCAACCAGACAATTTATTACCGATAATATAGACTTGGGTCCAATTCCATTGGAACCGGGGACGTTTGCAGTTTTGGTTCACCCCCTCCGAACCATGGAATCGACTGCTCGAAATCGGATAAAACCATCGGTTCGGAACCCATTGGAATCGTGAGTTCCAACGGCCATAGGTGAAACCATGGTATCAGCTTGTAACTTTGGATGCGGTTTAGCATTCTGGGTGAAACTGCGATCGCGGTTTTGAAAACACAATTGTAGTTTCATCCAGAAATCGGGATGCCCGAATTCTAGGGTGAACAAATTTTTTTATCCGAAACCGGCTCGGAACTGGCATCGGAACCGGAACTGACCCGGTTTCGGTTATGGTTCCAGGTGCTGGAGGAATCGAAGTCGCCGATTCCAGAACCGGATCCAAGTCTAATTATTGTGTTACCAGGTATAGGCATGGACATGGGCCGGGCTGGGTCGGGCCCGGGCCGGGCCACCACCGGGTCGGGCCGGAGAAGTAGGGCCCGGGACCGGCCCGGTATTGTACCGGGCTGGAGCGGGCCCGGGCCCGACCGGGCTGGGCTGGCCCGGGCCCGACCGGGCTGGGCCACAATTCCCCAACCCGGGCCCGGACCATGGCCCAGGCGGGTTGGGCCCGTCTGGCCCGCGGGCTGGACGGGCCGGGCTGAACGTTAAAAAAAAAGCGCCCGGCCCGGCCCGCACAAATGTCCATGCCTAACCGGGTATTTGAATTTGAAGCAAGAGTCGTGGAAACATATTGTGCCAAATTGCAAAGAGCCGTGGAAACATATTGTGCCAAATTATTTCTTATAGAACTAAAAACAATCACTAGACTCGTAATGTTTTGTTTGTTTGCTAGAATACTACTAGATTTTATTTCCAAAACAGATAAGGTAACCATTATGTTCACAAAGATGAGTATAATAATAGTATGATGCTGATGAGCAATAATACCAAAAAAAATCAATAAAAAGAATACATTATTGTTTTTTTTACTGTAATCATGAATCATGATTGAAGTAATTCAATGGGGCAAAAACAAACTGATCAAATATATATAGCAAGCAAAAAAATACGACGAGAACAATAGTAGCAAATAATTTATTTGTAATTGATGCCAGCAATGATTTGCATCATGACCCGGAAAAAATAATAATCCAAATTCATTCCAATATAAATAGATAATGACATTTGATGATAAAATGATAATTAGGTTGTGATCGAACCCAACCGAGCTTAGTTTTTAATTGTTCAAGCTCGGATTAGTTAAATTAGGCGTGTTCAAACTTTTGTTTGAGCTTCGTTCAAGCTCAAGATCTTATTTGACCATGGTTTTAAATACTCATCGAGAGTTCAAGCTTATCTCGTGAACTTCTCGATTTTTTTTGTGAGATAAACTCGCAAACAACTCGTCTACTTGCTAAAGATTAAACTACGCAGTTTGAGAAAGATTATCAAAACTTTATAATTTTACTTAAACTATATATTATATATAGTATATACTATATAGTATATAGTGGAGTTGATTCATGAATCATGAACGTATAATCGGGTTTGAACAAACGATATGAGTTCTCTTGTGATCACGCTCAATTATGGGAATAAATTCAATAAACTTGTGGAGAATAAATTTGAAGGTTTAATTTTCTATTTCTTTGGCCTATTATAACCCAATTATGGGGGGGAATGTTTTGGTTTAGGGTTACTCAAATTGAGGGAAAAGTATTCCTTAAGACAATTTAATAGTTTTTTTTTTAATTTTCATCCAAATTTTAATGATTTAATGATTTTCATCCCTGAAAACACACAATTAATGTCATATATATTATTTTTAATGAGAGAGGATGTTTGGATCGCGCATTATAATACATGATTTAATGCAAAATCCTGCATTTATGATGTAGAATTTTGCATTATAACGCACGACCCAAACAGGCTAGTTCCTTACTAAAAGAAGAAGCTTATTCTTCCTTTATTGAAGGCTAAGTATTACAAGAATTTGTTTGAGGTCATATATACAAATCTAAGACCTCAATCTTGATCACCAAATTACAAAAAAAAAAAAAAAAAAAAAAAAGCCAAAGGTTGAGATCCACATTTGATATTAACATAGAAGAATCATAATAGCTAGCAAGCACAGAAACATAACTGAAATCCAGCTTCCCTTGCTTGCTCAAAAAAATCACATAACCATTTTACAAAACTACTTAGACACATGACTTGCATTTGAATGTGACAAAAAAAAACACTCAATGTTCAAAGTCGAAATGGAAATGGTGTTACCCTTCTGAACCATTGTGAATTCTATACATCAATGCCTCTGCACTTAACGTGCACAACCAAAAAATTTGTGTCTACCTCTTACCTTAAAACGCCGAGGCTGTTGTAAGATGAGGCTTATCTATCCGCGCTGGTGGAAGGAACGCATGACTTCTCAATGAGCGACTCAATTCTCTGCTCAACAAGGATAGCGAGTTGGCAATTAGTTCAACAGTTTTGTTTAGCTTTATAAATTATAAGTTTTTGGAAAAGATTGTCATTTTAGCCCATGAATCTTGTTAGAGAATGTTTGTGACTTTAGAGTTTTAGGTAATGATTTATTGAAAAAATGCACAAATTGACTTTTTTGATGCAAATTCTCTTTATTGAGTTTAGAAAAATGAGGTGTATAGTTAACACAGTAGTTTAGAAAAAGCTTATTGAGTTTTAGAATTCCTTAATTAGTTGTGCCGAAGTCTAAAATGACAATCTTTAACGAACAAAGGGAGTATTAGTCATAGATTATAGCTTATATGAGTTCACGCTATCTTATCAACATCAGCTTATCATCCAAAGTCCAAACACAGCCTTAGAGCCTAGCAAATTCAGAATTGAATCACAACAAAAGCCAGGTGTGTTTGTAGAAAGCTCCAAATGACTCATTTGATTCCATCCATTCAAACAAAGTCATACTAGGTTGATTCAAGCTTGATCAAAATCATCAAATCATCAAGCCATAAACTTCTAAAACAGAAAAGGGGGTAAAATTGTACCTTTACAGATTTATTTACTTCATCAATCTTATATAGCAGAAGATCCCCAGATGCCAGGGAAGCCGAGCGAAATGAAGGAGTTGCCTGTGAAAATGGATGTAAGAGGAAGGGGCATTAATACAAAGCAAAATGACACAGTAACATTATACCTGCAAAATCCAGCATTGTGACGCAAATAAGTTTTCGAATGGTTAAATTTTATTACCTTCAAGTTCTTAGAGGGTGATCTGAGAACAACAGCTCCATGGGATAAGGATCCCATATGGGGCGTAGTTTCGGCTTCACTATCATGAGTTGCGTATTTTAAGGTTCTGCCTGATTCTTGGACAACCTTTGAAGCTTCAGAAATAATTACCTAAAGCACGTAAACAGAGAACATGAAACTACCATTGAAACTTTCTAATATAACCAGAGGTACATTTATATGAAGACAGTATTTAGAAGTTGTAAGAAAAGAAGTTAATTCATGGATAAATTGTATCAATCTTGATACCTTCCTCAAGATCCCAGGATTGAATACTCCTTGAACTTGTAGTTCATCCACAGGAGCGGCTTTTCCACTTGATATGCTTTCAATTCTGATAGTATGAAGTCCATATATTGACTGTAAGCATCCTATTTTATCGAATTTTCAAGAAATTAAAAATCATTCAGTTTTTCAGCATATAGAGGGCTATCAAAGATTTATAGGTGAATGGAACCTTATCTTTATTGCTAGAAAATAATTGGAGTTATTCTCAGTTCAAGATCAATACTACCTCTGTTTGGAAATGATTGACATTTTAGAGTTTTAGGTAATGATTTATCGGTGAGATACGAGGTTTATGATTGAAATTTGTGCCTAATGATTCTTTCTATGCAAATTCCATTATTCTTTGGTTACAAATGAGGTAAGTAATTAATAATGCATAAATTTTAGAAAAAAGTTTATAATGTTTAAGCTAAATCATTGAATTCTTTAATAGTCGTGCTAAAGGCAAAAATGACAATCTTTAGTGAACACAGGGAGTATACCACATAGTTACAATACCTTGTTCAATTATAAAATCAATGACTAAGGACAAAGGAACACGCCTTTCAGTTTTTGCCTCTCCCCAAAATGGTATAAACGATGGCCTTGAAACCTGCAAAAATCAAAAGTCACGCGTTCAGTTCTAGCTTCTAAGAAATGATAACTGAATAAAATTTCAGCACCACATATGATATTTAACTTGTACACAACTTCTGTGGGAGTGACATACAGCTTACGTGAGTAAATCTCTTTCCAAAGTATATATCTCTTGTAAGGCAAGTACAATAGCATAATAACTCCAACTCCCCAAGCTAGCACAAGCAACAATGATATTGAAAACCATATGATTGTGTCGTATCGAAGGTAATCATTGGCAAGCTCATCAAATGAGGCCATGTACAGTATCTGACTAGGACTAGCCGCTTCTTCATCCTCAACAAACTCTTCAGGTATATTTTCAGGAAGTAAGAAATCCTTTTGTGAGCTGAGCTCGGGTATAGCATCAGTTTGACCCGTCAACATACTTTTAGAGCAAGGAAATCTATGTTACCTATAAACCAAACCAGAAAAAGGTTGAATTTAGCCCTTATCTATTCCAAATTACCAATGCACTAATCACAACAGGATCTAAACCACACTGCCAAATTGCCAAGAAAGTTTCAAGCTTCTATCTTAAGATTTAGAAACCATTCATAACAGTGTATAGGACTATAGATCTAAAACCAAATTACTTAATGTCCATTTGAATACGTAATTAGGGAAATGACTGCATATAACAATCATTTTGAGAGCTGAGCTCGGGTAGAGCGTCAGTTTGACCCGTCAACATACTTTTAGGGCACAGAACTAGCAACAAATCATGAACAATGAACAGCATTCAAAAAGAGAGGGTGATTATAAACCTTTTCTATGCAAAGCAACCAATGCCATAATCACAACAGTATCAAAACTAAACTGCCAAATTTGTCAAGAAAGTATCAAGCTTCTATCTGAAGATTTAGAAACCATTCATAACAGTGTATACTGTATAGGGTCTGAAACAAAAATTATCAATTAAGAGATTCAATTTCCATATGAATCCGTAATTAGGGAAATGACAGCATAGAACAATTCAAATTGAACTTGAATTGTGTAATTAAGAGCATTAAGAGCTCCCTCGAGTTTTCTAGGGCTTGTTTGTTTCTATACCTTTGGTATAGGGAATGGGTATAGGAATGAGTCAAACCCAAAGAGGTGTTTGTTTTCACTAGTGGGATGGGAATGAGTGATTCCCATACCACCAAATTACACTTGAGTTCATACCCAACTAAAAACAAGGGTATGAGTGATACCTATTCCAACCCCATTCCCGATTCCAACCCGATTCCCGGCATAGAAACAAACAGGCCCTATCCCATCACCCGCCACATAGCAAATCAACTTACAAACTCTGTTGAAATTTAAAAAGATAGAATCGCATCTGATTAGGGTTCCAATGTCGTCGTTCCAATTTGACGATTCCCTCCTTTCCGCCCCCAAAAAGCAAACACAGTTCTAATTGTAGATAAGATTCGAACAGAAACAGAATAATCGAATAGTACAACCCACTCACGTTAATTCAAGCATTTCAACATCATCTTTGAAACTAAACAAATGGAAATAAAACTCAGAAAAACAATTAGGGCAAACTCAATTGGCGGAACCGAATTGAATTACCTGTAGAGGTGCGATAACTGAGAAATGAGTCAAAGGACTGTTAGGCGTAGAAATTGAGGGTTTCCAATTTTCAAATGGGAGATTTATCTACCAGTCTCCTCTCTTATCGTCGACAATGGGCCTTTCTCTCACTCAACAGCGACGAGTATCAAATGTTCTAACAGCTCTCGATTGATCTTGTATCAGGAAAAGATCTGACCTTTGTAGGGACAATTTTCAAGTTCGAGCCATTGTAATCCGAATACATTTTTATTTACCCTTTTCATATAAAAAATCCAAAATTATGTTTTTCTAAAAAAATCTAGTGTATCTAGATAAAATAATCAAATATAAAAATTAACTATTTTACAAAAAATCAAAATAAAATATAACTATGATGAGTGAAGTGGTTTAGAAGAATAAAGAATTGGTGGCAAAGATAAGTTGTAAATTAACTAACACGAATATTTTGTTATTTTTTTCTATCAAAATTACAGAAAACAACTCAATCTTTGAGGATATTATAAAAATAGCTTAAATATAAAAGTACGGTAAATATTGTTCCAAAAAATCCGCCTAGGTCTTGCATATAGACTCCGTCTAGTTGTTGGAAGGTCTCAACTCGTCTCGAAGTTCATCTTATCTATGTGGCCATTTGAACAATCTAAAAACCCGTCTAAATCACTTAGGTGATAGGCTACTCGTTTCCACCCAGAGTCAGCCGAGTAGCCCAGATTAGTAGCCTAGATTTAATTAGAACATTGATGACATTTAGTCCAAATTATAGGGTTGGTTGTAATTACTAACATAAAAAATGCTAAATATAAGTTTTTTTAAATAGTCAACTAGTCACATAACATTTTCATTTATGAATTGTCAAAATTGATTATAGGTAAAATTTCAATATTTTTTACCAAAAAAATTCAATATCGTGTGATTGTTAGCAATAAAAAAATACCATATCTAACGATATTTATGCTAGTGATCACAATCAATCCCAACTCGGGAGTATTAATCGCAACTTTCAAAATTTAGGCTTATTTTTGTAACCACACCAAAAAATCGGGCTACTTTCTGCAATTATCCCTTTTTCCTTGCGTAGAAAATCATTATTTCCAATTCTCAAGCTACAACAGCAAGGCAAAGCCAAACCTTCAAAGCGAGGGGCTCCACATTCTCTTTCCTCCCCGTCTTGTCAGATTCTCTCCGTCACACTTTCAACCAATAATCTCCCATTCTCCCTCATTCTCTCTCACAATTCCCCCCCAAATCCTTTCGTTTTCTGCGTGACCTGTACACACAATCTTCCTTCCTGAATGATCCGAAACGTGTTCTGCATTCTCTCTCTCCCTGTATGCCCGTTCAAAGGTACAGTTTCTGTAAAACTCTGCTTCTCCTTTTCCATTTGAACTCGGATTACTTCTGTTGGTGGTGCTTTCTGTTGCCAGTTTGATTTGCGAATTTGAGTTGATTTTTCTCTAATTGAATCCTGTGTGCTGCGAGCTTGAGTTTAATTGGACGCGTCGAATTCATTTTTGGTTTCGTTCTTCCTAGTTGTGTGATTAGGAGCTGAGGTTTTGGCAGATTTCGATTACTTCTGTAGATGATGCTTTCTGTTGCTGTTTTGATTTGCGAGTTTGAGTTGATTTTTCTCTAATTGAAATCTGTGTGCTGCGAGCTTGAATTTTATTAGACGCGTCGAATTTATTTTTTGGTTTCATTCTTGCTAGTTGTGTGATTAGGAGCTGAGGTTTTGGCTGATTTGAGTTGATTTTCCGCCAAAATTTGAAGGTTTGGAATGATAATGCTGCTTCCGATTGAGCGGTTTTTCTTAATAAGTCATTAATTGATGAGCTTATCTGATTTGCGCAGATAATTGTGTTAGTTTTCCACAATTTTTAGTTGAATGTTAGGGTTTTTGTACATTTCCCCCTCTTTTATGTGTACTTATGTAAGATTTTGGTTGATTTCAGTAGACTCTGCTTCTCATTCTCCGTTTGAACTCGATTACTTCTGATTATGATGCTTTCTGTTGCCGGTTTCGAATTTGAGTTGGTTTTTCTCTAATTGAATTCTGTGTGCTGCGAGCTTGAATTTAATTGGACGCTTCAAGTTCGTTTCTGGTTTCATTCTTCAGAGTTGTGTGATTAGAAGCTGAGGTTTTGGCTGATTTGAGTTGATTTTCCGCCAATATTTGAAGGTTTGGAATGAGTATGCTGCTTCCGATTGAGCAGTTTTTCTCATTAAATCTTTAATTGATGAGCTCATCTGATTTGCGCAGATAATCAGTTGAATGTTAGGTTTTTGTAAAATTTCCCCTCTTTTATGTGCACTTATGTCAGATTTTGGTTGATTTCAGTGAGTGGTGCTGAAAACATTGGAGCACTCATAGCTAAGTGGATTCTGGTGTGAAAAAACTGATGATTAAATGGAGAAGAAGAAGCATATCGCAATATACACAACTGCTAGTTTGCCATGGATGACAGGAACTGCTGTCAATCCTCTATTTCGAGCTGTGTATCTTGCTAAAGCTGGATCAAGAAAGGTCACACTTGTGATTCCTTGGCTGTCACCCAGTGATCAAGAGTTGGTGTATCCCAATAATATCAAGTTCAGCTCCGCTTCTGAACATGAAAGCTATGTCAGAAGTTGGGTTGAGGAGAGAACTGGCTTTGACTCTGGATTTGATATAAAGTTCTATCCAGGAAGGGTTAGTAGCATTTAATCTTTGATTATTTTTTTTGGCTTAAATTTGTGCCACAGGTTTTGTGATATACTACTTTGCAGGTAATGCTTAAATCTGCACACTAGTACCGATCTGTGTGGTCTTGATCAAATATTTTGAAATTTTTACTTTTTAATAGGAGGTTTTTAAGTACTTGTGTATTGTGCTGGAAGAAATGGAAGGGTATCTCTGTAAGGGCTTTAGCCCTTTTGTCTACACTTTGCATAGTCATGTGTAGTGGAATATGAATGCGATCCTTCAGATATAATTGAAATACATGGAAAAGGTTGAAACTCTTGTTTCAGATGCTTCTAAGGAGCAATCTTCTTTTGTTTCGTTTTTTGAGGTAGTGTTAAGTGTTCAGTTTTTCAACATGGAAAGCTTGGGGGTTGATGGACTGAAGATATGTCACAAAAAGTACTCTTGATATTGCATTTGAATTGATGAATATATACTGTACCATAGAATCTAGCCTGCATAAAAAAATCTGATATTTTTGTAGTAGCTGAATATGTCCTTCTTTTTGGAGTTTCCTCTGATGTATTTAACTAATCCGGGATTTAATGGAAATGGCAGTTTGCATTGGATAAAAGGAGCATTCTTCCAGTTGGTGATATTACAGATATAATACCTGATGAAGAAGCAGATATTGCAGTCCTTGAGGAGCCTGAGCATTTAACATGGTATCATCATGGAAAGAGATGGAAAATAAAATTCCGCCTGGTTATAGGGGTTATCCACACCAATTACCTTGAATATGTCAGGCGCGAAAAGAATTCCATGCAAGCATATATTCTGAAACATTTAAATAGTTGGGTGATCACTATCTATTGCCACAAGGTACACCTCCAAATATATTTCTTATTTCCTTTATTGTCACTCCCTCCTTTTTCATCTTGAAAGTAATAAGAAGAATATGATCTTATTTGTTTTCACCCTTATTAGATTGGTCACACATGACAGGTAATTAGATTGTCTGCAGCTACCCAAGAGCTTCCAAGATCAATCGTTTGCAATGTTCACGGTGTCAATCCGAAATTCCTTGAGATTGGGAAAAGAAAGAAAGAAGCACTTGAAAGCGGAACCCAAGCCTTCACGAAAGGCGCATATTACATTGGGAAGATGGTGTGGAACAAAGGATACCGGGAGCTACTTAAGCTTCTCAAAGACCATCAGAAGGAACTTTCTGGCCTGGAAGTTGACCTCTTTGGTAGCGGAGAGGATTCTGACGGTGTCAAAGAAGCCGCCAAGAAACTTGACCTTCCAGTAAGAGTTCACCCGGGTCGTGATCATGCAGATCCTCTATTCCATGAGTAAGTGCTTCTTTAGATGCATGATTTATGTATTATATAGCATGTTTTATGCTTTATAAAGTTCAAAAAGAAATCTCAGTTTGGTAAAGCCAAAATATAATGCTTTGTGATACATTGATCTAGGGCCTGTTTGAATTTCTAAGATAATACTTTTAGTTGCATTATTTTGCATTACATAATATAAGTTAATGTTAAATAATACTACAAATTAATGCATTATCCATAGAAATCCAATCAGATCCATAATGCATTAGTTCTTTATACTGCATGACATAGTATATCACTTTTTTCGATTCCTTATTTATGCTTTGAAAGTTGAATGACACAGACTTTGCCTTTTCAGTTACAAGGTGTTCCTCAACCCAAGCACAACCGACGTCGTTTGCACCACAACAGCAGAAGCGCTAGCCATGGGCAAGATCGTGGTGTGCGCTGACCACGTCTCAAACGAATTCTTCAAGCAATTCCCGAACTGTCGAATGTACAAAGACAGCAAAGGCTTCGTCACCACAACGCGTCAAGCATTGGCTGACGAGCCAGCTCCTTTAACAGACGAGCAAAGACACGAGCTGTCATGGGAAGCCGCCACAGAGCGGTTTCTCAAGGTTACTGAACTGGACAGCAACGACCCGACAACTACTACTACAATGGAACAACCGCCGAGGAAGTTTGCTTCTATAACTTTGAACCTTAGGAGGAAGATAGAAGACGCATCAGCATCAATGCATCACGCAGTCTCGGGTATCGAAGCGTCTAGAAAGGCGTTCGGAGCCATCCCGGGAACGCTGCACCCGAACGAGCAAGAATGCAAGGAGATTGGGTTGCCTTTGCCTGTGGAGAAACCAAAGCGTTTCAAGAGCCTTAGGTTGTGATATTCCTGATCTCTCTTTTCAACTAATTGGTGTTTGTTGTATGTACTATATGAACTTTGTGGACTCTTGTGTGTGTTTTCTTCTTGTTGTAGTGTTTGTTGTATTATGATTTCGTGTATTGTAGTGTTTGGCCCGTTTGGTATCTATATTAAGATATATGGGTATTTGGGCTTGTTTGGTATCTATATCAAGTGTGAGTATGAATATAATCAATGTTCTAAAAACTGCTAGGCGGATCCTGAGTGGAGAGGGGCCGTCTAGTGCTTAGATGACCATAATGGTTGCCTGTGGAGAAACCAAAGCGTTCTAAAAGCCTTAGGTTGTGAATTGTGATATTTGTGATCCCTCTTTTAACTAATTGGTGTTTGTTGTATGTACTCTTTGAACTTTTGTGGACTCTCCCCTGCGTGCAATGTTCTAAAAACCGTTAGGCATGTCCTAGGTGGAGAAAGGTCGTTTAGTGCCTAGACAGGCTGAGATCTTTTAGCGCTTAGACATGTCTAAACTTGGCCTAGATGTGTGTGTTTCTTCTTCTTCTTGTAGTGTTGTTTCATTGTGATTTTCGTTTTGTTGTAGTTTAAATGTTTAATCCATGGACATGAATGTCAAAGTCCAATATTGTTGCTGAACACTTGATTTGACTTGATTATCAAACAATGTCTGCCATTTCTACTAACTTACCAAATGTCACTGTTTTCCTTTTTTTTTAATTAAAGAACATATAATTGGTCGCAAAAGGACGATTTTTTTATTTCTCTCCATAATTATAAATACCTCACAAGAAAATGACATGAGAGGAGTGAAAGAGAAGAAAAACAAACATGGATGACTTGCAGAAGAAGAAGAGAGAAGAGAGCGATCGGAACAACTCGTCGGAGCAGATCTCTAGATCTCCAACCACAAGCACAACCAAAGCGATCTCCGGAGATGCAGATTCCGTCCGCACCGAGCATGTCACCGATTTCCTTACCGCCGTCGGAGCGTACGTTCCAAAGCTACCGGACGAATCGAGCGAGCGCAAAGACTTTTACTCCGATCTGCTTCGCGGACTGCTCAAGGTGGAGACGATCGCACGTGGCAAGCTCACCTGCCTCCTCCCCATCGTTCCCTGCGTCCTGGTAATCCGATTTCGCTTTTCCTCCCCCGTCGATCGCTCTTCGTGATTCGTCGTGTGTTTGATTGATATCATCAATTCTGCACGATTTTGGCTTGATTGCATCCGGATATGCGATTCTGAGTTGGCGATTTAGCTGATTTGATTAATTAGGGTTTCGGAAATGACTAATTGATTCTCGATCACATGTTTTTTGAGTGGCCAGAATACGTTTGACGGATTGCACGGCGGAATGGTGGCGATGGTGGCGGAGCGGGTGGCGGAGGCGTGCGCGAGGACGATGGTGGCGGAGGATAAACGGTTGATTCTGGCTGAGCTTAGCATGTCTTATCTCTCCGCGGCGGCGTCTAATGTCAGTCGATCGATCTCCGCCTTCTTCTTCTTCTTCTTTCTTGAACCTGAAAACTGAAAATTATGTCCAATTGTTGATTGATTTACTGAGAATTTAGCCATTTTTGGGTGTGATTTGCACAGGACGAGCTAGCGGTGGAAGCCTCGGTGGCGAAGACGGGGAGGAATGTGACCGTTGTAACGGTTGAGATCGCGAGGAAGGAGAATAGAGGAAAGCTCATGTATCTCTCTCATGCTACCTTCTTCCATGCTTCTCCTACTTCAAAGCTGTAGAATTTTCACCTTGATCTACACGATTGTTACAATTTGGGATGGATTTTTTCTGATGATGCCACGAAGAAAAAGAGCGTCGAGATTGTCGTTTTGAGTTTGAATTTCTTGGGCAAATTCAGTGAAATTCAAACCCGAGGTTGATCCGATCTTGAAACGTCCATTGTGTCTTGTAATACAATATGATTGTATTGTTAATAGTTGCTATGATGATATTATTTATTTTATTGGGTCAAATAAAGTGGTTTGGACCATGGCTTTAAGCCTTTAAGCCTCTAAAGTAAACGGTCAAATAAAGTGCTTTGAAGATGTTTCTTGCATATTCTAAAACACTAGTCAAAACAGTTAAGCCTATAAAGATAGAACCCAAATAACTTTAGTTTAATTTTCATATACAATGTCCTTCACGAAAAAAAAAACTATGTTTTGTGACGTGTTTAATTACAAACTATAAAACGAAAAGGGGAAGAAAATGAATCTAGTCCACTGCAATGTCATACTACTACACTAACGACATTTAAATGTTTGTGTCTAGTGAAGAGTGAAAGGGAATGGTTCGGACTGTTGATGGATCGAATTATCATCATCCAACCCACCACCCGTTAACGGGTCGAATTATGAATAGATAGTCTTTTCATCATCCAACCCATAAGATATCCACCTTTTGACTTTTAAGCTCAAATACTCATTTTTCTGCCGAAAAACAGAGGGTTGATCGGCAAGTAATTGTCAGTCCTAAGAATGGAGAAGATTCGTTTTCACTCATATAATTTCACTAAAATGAACAAGATTCGTTTTCTTTCCTTTTTTGTTTCCATTTCCATGGCGCACAAGTACAACGAAAAGAGCCCTTGAAAATGGAGAAGAACTATGGAGATGTGGAGAAAATGGCTATGCAATCATGCCAATCTAGAAAGACAAGTATATTCACAGAATCTTCACTTATTGCTTGTTGTGGTGGTGTTTGAACTTTGAAGTTTGAAGCAATGAATGATATACCTTGCTTCCATAAAATTCAACATAGGACAGATATAAATTCTGCAGTTGAGTAAAATACAGCTCAAACAAACCAGAACAATTCCATGAGCAAGTAAGTTATTCTTGTAAACATTCATCAGATTCAACATTTAGCTTACAGGTATATTGAGGGAGAGGGTATACAAGTTGGACAACACTTTGATCAACTCCATGATCAAGCAACATAAAGACATTTTCAAAATACATATAAACCAAATACAGTTAAATAAACTTGCACCCTTTTTAGCTCATAAGACCCTAATCATCATCATCAGCTCCATCATCATAGGCTGGCCAATCTTTCATGCATTCTTTCTTACTCAAAAACAATATCAAGAAATGAACTCATCAGACGCCGGCCGTCTTAGACCAACCATAAGAACACACTATCATCAGGCCAAAATGAGGGTAATAAAAAGCCTTTACACAATTGCTTGTATGTATTCATCTCATTCATTTCTGCACAGGTTGTGGGATGAGACGATCACGAAGCTCGGGTGATGCTTTTGCAAGCTCTGGAAAAAAAAAACATAATATTTTTATATATGAATTTACAACACCAACATCAACATCATCGCCCAGTAATCCAGTATAGTCCTGCTCAAGCGAAATTTAGGGGGTCAAGATGGGGCACCCATAACATGAACACGTCGGGAGGATGCGCCCAATAGACCCAATAAAAACTGAAATTCAGCTATGTGACAACAATAGCTGAATTTAGTTAGAATGCACCAAAATTGATATAGGGACTAAATCCATCTCAAAGGCACTATATAAAAGCCAATGAGAATGAGGATGAATTTCCAACAAGGCAATATATTTGTTCAAAAAGCCACCAAGAAAGGGATTTGATATATGCACTAACCTTCTGGTGTGAAATTAAATAGAGTAGGCATCGGCTGTCCGTTAGGTAAACAAGCATTTGGATCCCTCAAATCATCAAAGAAAGGATGTGCACATGCCTCCAGCTGAAATTGGAAAGAAGGGCGAAAACATCAACGCCCATTTGATCACCATAATACGATAAACAAGAAAGAATTAGGATGTGTTTGGAACACACAAGGATAATGTGTTATCTTGCCTTAAATCTCAAGGTTTAAGGCAACATAACGCATTATCTTGGGTAATGCAAACAGACCCTTTATCGGTGAGGTATAATAGAAAAGATTAGAATCTTACAGCATTGCAACGCAGATTTGGTGAATACTGCAGCAGTCTAGAAACAAGATCCACGGCTTCAGCAGGCATTCACTTTTTAAATACCTGAAATTAGATGTGTTAATCTTTTGATGAAATAATACGAGAACGAATGATGCAAACTTCTTACAAAGATTGTTAAAACATATACCTTGTGCCACGGGTGAGCCTTGATCTGAGGAAACTTGAATTCATTGTAGTTCGGGTTCATACATTTTATTTCCTCTCGGGTTGGTGTTCCCAAAATCTAGTAGTAAAATGATGAGCACATATATTAAGAAGTGATTATTAATAAGCAAGAGCCAAATACAGAACATAAAAGTATGTGTTTCACATACCTTAATGATCTCTACCAACTGATCCACACCGCTTTCACCCGGGAAAAGGGGCTGCACATCAAACAAAAACCCAATTTCATTCAGAAATTGAATATAAAGTAACCGAAATTGAAATATAAAATAACCCCAATTTAAATCACCTGTCCTAGAAGAAGCTCAGCCATTACACAACCGACGGACCACATATCTATTGCAGTTGTGTATTCAGTAGCCCCGAATATCAACTCTGGCGCCCTGTAATACCTCGAGCAAATGTAAGATATGTTGGGCTCACCGGGAACCTGTGAAAACAAAGCAGATATAAAGATACGATTTTTTAGGCATAGGTTAAGAGCTTAATTTTAGAAAGAAAGTAATGATTTTGTATTTTTTTAATTATTTTTTAAAAGGGTTTATGCTTTCCAAAATAAGGTTTTAATTTCCACATTCAGATTCTTATCCTATGCGCTAAGGGCATAGGATAGAAAAACCGATAAAGATATTCCAGGAAGACTGTGCGATGATTTCATGTACTACAGAGAAATAAACATACCAATTGCTTTGCACTCCCAAAATCACAAAGCTTTAATTCATGAGTGTGAGGATTCACCTGCAGGAACAACCGCATACTCTTAATTTTAAAAACAAATTGCTAATGGAAACACCGGACTAAAACCAAACAGGAAACATTGAGGGTGTGTTTAAATCTCCCAATTGAATGCATTAAATTATTTAGTGCATTCAATGGAGATAGCAAATGCAACCTGAGTTAATGCAATAGACCGTCCAATTCAACGGGCTGATAGATATTTGCATGTTTGATCTTTAGAAAAAAATGTTTAGGAAAAAATAATACTATCAATAGAAACAAGTGAAAAAACTCACAAGCAAGTTCTGAGGCTTGATATCTCGATGACACACGCCAATCACATTGTGGATATAATTAAGTGCACGGCAAATCTGTGAAATGAAAAATTAACTCTTAAGTAACAGTTTTACAAAAAACATGACAATACTAACTTATGATAAGAATCACAACGATGCTAGTTCACCTGGTATGTATACAGTTGAACATTGAGCATCGGCATGTGCTGCGCAACCTTGGTGTAGTGCTTCAGTACTCGGTAGACAGTTTCAGGCACAAACTCCAAGACAAGATTTAAGTAAACCTCATCTTTCTCCGTCGTGGAATAAAAACAATGTTTTAGCTGGACGACGTTGGGATTGTTAAGTAAGCGCATAATCTGTAGTTCCCTGTTCTTGTACCGCTTATCCTGCAATACCTTCTTTATAGCAACTTGTTCGCCAGTTTCCAAGCATTTTGCCTTCATTAGAGAACTCAAAAGAATCAGCTAAATGTCAGCAGAAGGTGCGCAAGACCCGTAAACTAAAAAAGTGTATATTATTCACAATTACCTGAAATACTACACCAAAAGAACCAGTGCCAACTACACGTTCTGCCATGTAAGAAAGTGTCTGGAGATAAGGAAAAAAAAATGTTTGAACGGTAATAAACCGGGAAAAAAAATCAGTAAGCTTTAATAATAATACTGCACAGATATCAGGGAAATGCAAATTTCCAAGCTATTAGATATGAGCCAAGAATGGAATGTGACAAATTACCTGTTTTGGTTGCCCATTTCGGCCACCAATCGTTGTAGTAATTATCTGGCCAGTTTCAGTTCCATTTCCACTCACATAGGTTCCTTCCATGTCCTAAACAAATCAACATGGTGTTAACCCATAAATTATGCTTGCCATTACTTCCCATTACACTTTGCAATAAGAACAGGAAATGCAACATTTAAAAAAAAAACTCAAATCTGTGATATTGCAAAGATGGGCAAGAGTATACAAGAAGTCTTCAACAACAACAACCTTGCCCCAATATAAAATCGAGAGGGTGTATGAAGAAGGCCCAAGTATTATCATTGCCCGAAAGACCCGAGGAAAACTAAAATTCAGCTATGTGACCATGATAACTGAATCTAGTTAGAATGCACCAAAATTGATATAGGGGTTATATCCATCTCAAAGGCATTGTAATAAAGCCAATGTGGCACATCCTCATGCTCATTGGCTTTTAGCAAAACCTCCATTAAATCTTCAATCCAGTAGCATAGTTGAATTCTAGGACAAGTCTGAGGGTTCAAAACTAGGGCCATATTATGCAATAAATACAAAGAATGAATCATAACTCTAATGGAGCTCATAAGACACAGGGTATGAAAGCAATCATTACTAATAAAATTCTATGAAATCAAACAACCATAGTCAGAATGATAGGGTAATATGGTGTTCCTCCATCTTCTAAGTTCTAACTAACACTAAGCTTCAACAGTTCTCATCTCACTGGCCAAACTGATCCTAGCAACAATGTTTTTGTAGCAAGGAGATATTTGGATCAAATACCAAATTAATTCAGCAAAATGATTGGCACCTATTATCTCTTCTTCTTCTTTTCCTTTTCTTTTCATCATTATCTTGGACGATGATGAACAAACGCATTTCATCAGTAATTGGCCAGCACTCATCAAGCTAATAGAATCAAAACATAAAGAAAAGAAAGAAAGAGACTCATGATTGCTACGCACGCCGTTGACACATTCGATACATCATCAAACATCACAATCAATCGAACGAATCCAATAAAGATTAAAACTTTCTAGCAAAAAATCACAATGAAACACCCGCCACAAATTGGAAACCGACAATTAAACTATAATAAAAAATCTTCCATAGAAATTGGGGCTAGAAACCCTACCGGATCGGAAACCGACGGCCGACCAGAGGTGATGCTTTTCAGGCGACGCATAACATTCATCCTCTCTCTCTCTCTCTCTCAATCTCTCAATCTCTCAATCGTCTCTTCCTTCTATTGCAACCCCAAATGAAGACCAGAAGATGCCTCAGCTATGGCGGTCAAGCTCTGAAACATCCGCCCACCGGAAAAGAGGGTCTGGCGTTGAATTTGCAATCTGGGAATTGTTTGTGGATTGGGCATTCAAAGGAGAGAGAGAAGGGGAAAAGAAAAAAGAAAAAGAAATGGAACAAAAAAGCTCCTTTCTTTCTTCTTTCTCCCTCTTCTGTTTCCCCCAATTCCCAAAAGAAACTAAAATGAAATCAAAAAGTCCCCAAAAAACTGAAAAGGAGAATCGAAGAAACCCAAAATTTCCGAAAAGGAAGAAAGACAGTTCGATTGATTTTGATTATGTGTTCAAAAAGACCTCCATTTGTCGTTTTGGGAGGTTTGAGTTTTTCTTCATAATGAAGATGATGAGAAATCATCCGGTGCGACGACCAATCATACGTTTTACACCAGTCAATGAGCGGTTTATGACCGTTGATGGAGATGGTTTTGATCGGACGGACGAAATTGGTGGAACGATTACTCGGGCCCATGTGGAGATTACCGAGAATGCCCCTGGTTGGTGAGAAAAACTACAGTGTATCTGCAAGGGGGTGCCCGGGATATTCGGGCAGTACGGTGGGGTAGGTTTGTGGACAAATTTTGGCGGATAAATTGAATTGGTCTTGTATACTCTACCTAAATGTTTTCTTTTTTTACAAATCTACCCAAATGTTTTTATGGTTTGTGTGATTAAATTTTTATTTACAAAATAAAATAATAAATAGACAAATATTTTAAAAAAATATAACTTGTTCTTCATATTTTTTGAGCAAATTTGCTCTTATTTTTAAAAAATATTAATAATATTATAAGAGGTCGTCTTAGTTTTTTGGGTTGATTTTCACTGTTGTGCGTATTTGCTGTGTTTTTTTGTGTCATTATGCATTCTCGGATCATATCGTATATTTGTGTATGTTTGCTTTGTTCCTTGTTTTTATTTGTGTGCCTCCCCACCTTTGGATCTATCAAAACTACCTTTCGATTCGTTCTAAAGTATTGCTTATATCCTACCCCCTATATCTCGTCCGATGAGTCGTATTGAAGAGTGTTGATGTATCACGAGCACTGTTCTAAAATCATGTATAGGTTCAGTCTAGGTGTTGGAAGATCTTACATCTAGAACTGCATAGACAGTATGTTGTAACAAGAGATCGAACGAAAACAATAAACGAGATTAACACAAAGATTTAAGTGGTTCGGTAACATTGTGTTACCTACGTCACGGGCAGAGAAAGTATATATTATTACGGAGGCTGATTTCAGAGTACATAATATTAGGTATTTTGAGACCACCGCAGAAGGGCATTGCCCCTCGGACTCCCTGTCGGGGGCTCCACCCCCGAACCCCTGGCGGGTTCCAATCAACGACTAATTCAAGGCATATCAACACAGTCCTTTTATGTGTGTGCCTCCCCAAATCGTCTAGAACTGCATAGACAGTCCTTATATTCGTCTTGACGCTAGGTGGCACTTCTACGTGCAGAATTCTGCCTAACATTCTTAGAACATTGATCATTAGAGAATGTTTAGAATAATTACGTGAAAAGTGAGATAATTAATGGGTGGTTTTGGCGTAAGTTTCCATAATTGTGATGTTGAAACTTGACTGATAATGACATGTGTTAGGCCACCTGGTTCTTGTACTTGCATTGCACTTGTCTGTCTTGTTTGGTTCCCTACCGTACTATGAGACGGCAATGTAAAACATGGGCCGTTATTTGGGTCACAAAGCCCATTCATCGCTGGATCAGCTATAAGTGATGGGCCGTTGTTTGAGCCCATTTCTACATTTATGTTCAAGCCCAATTGAGACCTTTTTGGAAGAACACATTATTTTTTGAAGAAAAGTGCTAATAATGTCTTTAGCGAAGCAAACTGCGTAGCGGATTACCTTACTTCCTCGGCTTTTGATGTGTTTTTTTGTTATATCTAAACATTGGCCTTATATGTAATTTAGGACTGAGTATCGTTTCAAAACCAAAATTTGGTTTAAGGTGAACCGAAAACCGAACTGAATTGGTTCGGTTCAGTTTTAGTTGTGTCGGTTTGAGATAGATAGATGGTTATTCTTTGGAAAATTCAAACTGAACTGAAACTTTATCGAAATCTAATCAAAGAAAATTTGGGAAATTTTGTAAACCAAAAATCGAACCGAATAATATTGGTTTTGGTTCAGTTTTTTTCGATCAGATTAACTTAAAAATTAGGTTTAAACCAACCCATTATCGTGATTTGTTATTGGATGACATCGACTGGTTGCTTTGCCCCGTTTGGTTAGACAATAACTTTTCCCTTGAATTAGAATTCTTAATACAATTTCACCGAAGAAAGATCCTAAATATAAATTTTGTTATATTTATTATGTAAAATAGAATCGTTTAAAGTTTTAATTAATTTATTATAATCTATATAAGTTACAGTTTTTGAGTCAAAACTTAGGATTTAAAGTTTATAACTCAAAACTAAAGGTTTAAAGTTTTCAATAAATTTGACTTTATTCATCCGACATTGTAGTCAAAGTGCACCAATTAAGTCAAGTGTGCCCTATGCTACTTTAAAGTTCAAAGCCCTATAATTACATTACATATATGATGATTTCATCATTAGAGGACTACTAATTGTAACCTCTAGACCCAACATTGATTCATTTACAAATATAAAATTTTCATGAATATGTATTATTCTATAGGGTTGCAAAATTGTCGGTAATGTACATATTTGATCTTATATTCTACGCATATATACCTTTATATTAGATATTAGTATATAATACAACTTCTCAATAATAGTTGTTATTAATTTGGCATGAATCTGTTGTTAATCGGTATTTACGACGGTGGTCTTGTTGACCGGTATGTTATGTTTATCATTATTGGGTATGAGTCTATTGTAATTTATTGTGGACTTATGGTTCATAATCTGATTAGATTTCTTGAGTCACTATATATACTCTTTAAAACGACACTAATTATAATTAAGTTCTATTAGTGAATCACGTTAAATTTCTGTATCTTTCTTCACGTTTTATCGCTTTCCTTACACAAGTTATGTTAAATCACCCATCAGCCAATGTCTATCATCTAAGTGAAAATTAGTGATATGTAATATCCAATTCAACTATTGAATTGATTTTTTCATGGGTTGCCCATATAAGTTGATTGTAATATGAAAAGGTCGAATTCGTCTAATTTGATCAAATTTGACTTTCTCTCATTTTGAAAAAAAATTATAGCAATGAGGTGAGAAAGTGACACAAAACATAAAGACCCCATGTATATATATACACACGTTATGAAGCCAATTTGTAAATGCCAAAAAGATAAAGAGTTATTTTGCAATATGGTTTGACATAACAATCATACACATTATACATAAAGCAAGTGATTGATTGAATGGCTCTCCATTTCTTACAAGCAAATTTGTAAGAACTAGCGTAGTTGTTCGCGTCGCGCAGAGATTTTGTTAAAATTTTATATCGAAAATGCACCATCTTACAAATTACATGTTCATGTCAATAAATTCAATATATGTATATCAAATTTCGAAATATATTATTATATATTAATTGGTCACTTTTAAGTAGTTAAAGATAATAGTATAATAACTAATATAAAAGTTTGAATAAATATACAAATCAATGTTAAATTTAAAAGAGTAACTTAAAAAAGATTTAAATTATAATCTTGGTTAATATATCTAGAGATGGACGGGAGTGCAGGCCAGCCCTGCCAGCCTGTGGGCCAGCCGGGCTAAACCCGCCCAGCCATGGGCCGGTCCCGGGTTGGGGGAAATAGCCCGGCCAGGTCGGGCTGGTCAATGGACGGGTCAACAGGCCAGCCCGGACCTACCCGTCCCGATTGCCAACGGCTACTTTAATTTCAAGTAGTCGTTGGCAACGCCCCCCCCCCCCCCCTTAAAGCCTAACCGTTGGCCCGGCGCGCCCTCAGCCCGGTTTAAAATCGGCACATGCCTTACCGTCCCAACCGGCCCGCTTCAGCCCTGTTTTATACCGAGCCAGTCCTGGTCCGGATTCCCTGGCCCGATTGTGGTCAGGCCCTATCTCGGCCCGTGTCCTTCGCTAATCATATCAAACAATTTAGATAGATAAAAAAATTGTAATCAAATTTCAATGTAATAAAAACTCACATTTTTAATGATTTCTTATGATTTTAAATTGTAAATGCCAAAAAGATAGGGCTATTTTGCGATAGGACTTGACATAACAATCATACACATTACACACAAAACAAGCAATTGATTGAATGGCTCTCCATTCCTTATAAGCAAATTTGTAAGAATTTGCAAAATTGCAATCAAACTAGTTAGGTGAAGGGTCTATTTTTTAATACATGTACGTGTCTTTCACATGGCCCCCAACAATGCACTGAAAATATACATTTTGGAGTACTATATAAGATATGGTTGAAATTCATTATTGGGGGTCTATCATATCATATATGTGTACAAAAATACATTTTTAACTTTTCAATGTGTGAAACTTACAACCGAAACTTTTCAAAATTTTGGTTGTTATACTTAACCCTATAGTCAAAATCAAATTTTATGTTGAAAATTTATTTGTCAAAACTAATTAAATATTTTTAAACAAATATCGTTAAAAAACGTGAGAACAGGTTAATCGTTTGATATTTTTTATGTTTGTTTAGTGAAGTGCAATGTCCATAAAAATCAAACCGAAGACATCTAACTATCTAAGTACTAACCTTAGAAAATTAACTGTTTTTACAGACATATCACAAATGCTCATTTCGTCACACTTCTAAACAGAGAATTCTGATGACTTGTTCTTCGATAACACTAAACTATGTCAGTCTTTACTAAATACTAATCAAAAATCTCCGAGTGAGAAAATAAGTACTAAAAGCACAGGTTTCGTCACTCTCTAATGGTCTGACTAAGGAGTAGTGATCCGACGGCGCCGAGTGGAAGGGCCGTCGCTCAACGGATAAAAGTTTGTAAAGATTATTTCCTTCACGAGTACGTTCACCTTCGCCGCCAAATACAGATACACCTCCATGAGCTTTTGCAATATTGTTGATTAATTCCATAATGAGTACGGTTTTACCCACTCTAGCCCCCCCAAACAGTCCTATTTCCCCTCCACGGCGATAGGGAGCTAAAAGGTCTACCACTTTTATTCCTGCTTTTCCTAGCTCATTACAACCTTCTCGTCGGCTTGTTTTTTGGATACTGCATCATTATTTACTAATCTATGTTTGTGTCATCCACATCTCATCCCTAGCTCATTACAACCTTCTCATCGACTTATTTGTTTGGATACTGCATCATTATTTACTAATCTATGTTTGTGTCATCCACGTCTCAGCCCTAGCTCATTACAACCTTCTCGTCGGCTTGTTCGTTTTAGATATTGCATTAGTATTTACTAATCTATGTTTGTGTCATCCTCATCTCAACCAGCCCTAGGTCCTTACAACCTTCTTGCTAGTTTGTCAACTTCTCATTGAATATGGCGTTTTTATCGATTGTTTTTCCATACCAACAATTGTCTAGCATACGAGTCTCTTACAGTCTCTTAATCTACCAGACACATTTAATTAATATAAAAAAATATTTTTCTTTTTAAAAAAAATAACCCATTAATTCGTTTTACCCGCCTTGGGTTATTACAACCTTTTGGTCGACTTATTTATTTGGATACGTACTGCATCAGTATTTACTAATCTATATTTGTGTCATCCTCGTCTCAGCTCTCTAGATCTTTACAACTTTCTTATAAGTTTATTTGATTCTCACGACGTTCTTATTTACTATTTTTCACACTAACTTAACCGATATCGATATAAATCTCTTGATCTACCATACATATCTGGTATTTCGAATCTTTTCCTTCTTGAAAAAACAATCCTTCTATTTCATTTTGCCGTCCAACAACACTTTGCATGAAATATAGACATGTCAATCGAGTCGGGTTGGGCGGGTTCGGTTCGTTATGGGTCACAGGTCAATCGGGTTGGGTTGTAGCGGGTTTTCGGTCGAGTTGGGTTGACCAGCGGGTCTAAAATATCTTTTTTTATGATTATTAAAATCAATTTTTAATTAAATAATAATTTTTAATTATAATATGTTATTTTCATTTATTTTAAAAATAAATATATTATAATTTTGAAAATTAATTTTGAAAATTTTATACATATACTAAATCGGTCAACCCACGGGTTTCGGGTTTCAACCCAACGGGTTTCGGGTTCTATCGGGTTCGGTTGATTTCGGGTTCAAATTTTCGGGTCTTGAACCTAAAATTATTGGGTTGTTCAGGTCGGGTTGACGGGTTCGGTCAGCTTTTAACCACTCTAATAAAATCTAAAATAGGCTTTTTATTTGTAAAAGTGTTGAATATTATTACTTACAAGTCTAATTATAGTCATGATAATACACCTTCATGGGAAATTAGGGGCAAAACCAATGCATGTGTTAGTGTGAAGTGGCAATTGTACATTTGTACTAATCAATGAAAGGAAGGTACTTGTACTTGTGATATTGCTCACATGGTGTGTGACCTTTTTAACTTTAATTTTATTGCCCTAATTGACGTACGTACACATGCATGCATGTTATTAATGAGCATGATAATCAACCATCCAATTTTGGCATTCCTGTAGCTCAATCAATATATTCCAATAGATCTCATAGATAGTTAGCTAGATAGATGTGTACGTGACAGGTCATATGCCAACCTCGTACAGGGACTATCGTTCCATCCAAAGGTTTTGATTATGGATCAAAACCGGTCAATTATTGATCATGTTTGCCGATTGAAGTTATGGGCAGTGTTCTGAAAAACGTTAGATAATTTATGGTGAAAAAAAAACACATATAGCTTTAGAGATTTAGGGTTTGTTCGGTTGACTCTAAAATACTTTATGCGCTATCTTAAAGCAGAAAGGCGGAAAATTTCCGGTCATTTATTCATGTTTGTCGGCCGAAGTTATGGGCAGTTTTCTGAAAAACGTTAGATAATCCATGATGAAAAAAACAAACACCTAGCGCCTTAAAGATTTAGGGTGCGTTCGGTTAGAGTTGTTTTGGGAGCTTTTTCCGATAGATGGAGCTTTTTTTCTCCAAAATTTACACCTTTTGTGGTAGGAGGGTGTAGAAACATGAGCTTTTCATCTAGATTTTTTCACTAGATGGAAAACGCTAGCAGCCAGCCGAATGCACCCTTAGGTTGCTTAGACGGATATCTAAACGTACTAGATGGCTAGACAGGTTAGGACCATATAACATCATGTTATAACGAGAACGAGGCCATCTAGCATCATGTTATAACGAGAACAATAAATTTGAAGAAATATGTGGTTCACTGACAATGCGTTAGCTACGTCTACGTGAAGAGAAACAAATTTCTTATTATAGAGGTTGTAAATTGATATAATTATGAGACATTTCAAGAGAGTATATATACAGACTTTGACCCTATGGGCCAATCTGATAAGGATAGGCCCAAAAACAGAAAACAGTGTATACCACCAACGAATCTGACGAGCCTTTTCACGGTTTGGGTGTTCCTAAAGGGTCGAAATAAAAGATTTAAGCACAGTGGGAAAATCCTAAATATAACTTCATTGAGCTTAACTTTGATAGTGCAGTTAGTTTAGATGGTTTCTCTTCCGTCGAATTCATCCTTCGTGACCATTCTGACTCGCCTATCCATTTCAATGGTGAACTAATCAGCCGATAGTCCGTTCTAATTACCAAGGTCATCGCTCTTCGACAAGGAATTCATGAAGAAACCCAACGTGAGATTTCCTACATCTAGATTGAGGGTGATAATCTGCAGTTGGTTAATGCCATCCTTCGTGACCGGTGCTGCTGATACGAGCCCGGTGTGGATTCATATCGGAACCCTTGTTGGTCAAGGGGATGAAACGCACCCGATGTGGGTTTGGCTCGATAAACGTGAAAGGGATAAATTAATTATTTGGTTTCATTGATTGATTAATAATAACAACTTATCAGGTATTTATAATAACTTTGATATCTAGATAAACCCTAATTGCTGAAATAAAAAAGATACTCTTAATAAAAATAAAATAAAATCTCTAAATAAAAGGAAAGCATAATTATCCTAATATACTGATATATTTTGCTAGCATAATTATAGCGTATCAGCTGCTCGCGGGAGATTGGTTTGATTAGGTTTGATATCCTTTGCTTCCTAGCCCGCTTTCAAAGCCGGAGCATCGCACATGTCTTCCGGGAGTGCAACTCTGTGACAGACTTCTTTACCGGATCGTTTTGTCATGTTTCTTCTGTCCCGCTCGTAATTGATTCGAGTTTTAGGAAATTCGTTCGTAAAGATGTTCTAGGACTTTCTTCTGGTGTATAGAGGGTCCCCTACTTTTTTTTCTCATCAAAAATTTAAAAATTAAAAAAATGAAAAGGTGCTAAACCACATATCCAAAGAATACGGAAAGGGGCTAAACAAGAATTGAAGAAACATATGAAAAGGTGAAGTTTTATGTATGAAAAAATGGTTTGATGAAAAAAAAGGGACAAACTTTTTTTATAAGAAACCAGACAAAAAAAAAGCTTTCATAAGAAAAATATGGCCCTCGCCAACAATAAAAAAAATCTATATGCATCCTAATCCTTCAATAAATTGCAAAAGTTTTGATTTGACTAAAAAAATTGAATGCAAGAGGATTGAATTCCAAATCCAATTAATTAGAGGGATGACTAAGATTTCCCATATACATTGATATTTGTGTTTTTAGAGAATGCTAAATTTTTTTTGGCCCAATAGATTCTCTAACATATTCTTCAAAATGGGGATAGATGGAGAAAAGTGATGTGTTTTTCCTAAATTTAGGGAATTCTCCAAATGTATTTGGAGAATGAATTAAATGTAAATGTGTACATGTTAACATGTAATTGGTCACATTAAATTTTATTGTATTTTGTAAATATATAATAAAAATAATAAATACTTGGTTCTTCAAAATGAAAAAACTGTTGGAGTTGAAACATATATTTTTTAGAGAATTTGACTTTAAGTTCTCTATTTTAGAGAAAACTAAAGGGAAACTGTTGGACTTGCCCTAACTAACTATTTAAACCATATTGTTTTCTATCTCGAGCTTGTATTTTTTCCGATTAGGTGAGGATTAGGATGCACCCCTTAAAGAGGACGTTCTAGGATATTTTTATAGATGAAAACCTCAAATTTTGAGTATCCTTAATACACATAATAGGGAAATTGTAACCTAATTTAACGATTTTGTCGGTCACATCATTACACACTCTAGTAATATTAATAGAAAAATCTTGAACTCCATACAAGAAGATCAAAATATCTGAAACAATCAGTTCTATTTCCCATGACTATTATATTTGCTTTTTCCATTAATCACATTAATGACTTGCATATTATCACTTTCAATTTCCACCTCATTCAAGTTCATTTTTCTTGCTTCTTTAATCGCCAGTTCCACAGTTTAAGATTATCATGTGAAATTTTAGATTAATGCCAAAAGTGGTGAGGCCAAGAAAGTGGACAGCCATGAGGAGGCCCATGAATGAAAAAAATTCAACCTTTACTTCTTACAAAAATCTGATATTACCGGCCCCACATCCAACATTAATGGCACCGTACCGGGCCCCACCCAAAATCCAACAAAATATGACGTGGCCCACCATTCACCGGCCACCGTCTCCGCCGGTCCACCACCGCTGGCACCACCGCTCGTCCCCTTTTGCTATAACAATTTAATGGCCTACAAAGTAGAAATCTGACCACACTCATCTTGCCGACGAACGTCAACATTGGAATTATTCATCTTGATCCATAAAATTTGTTCAAACTTATTAGTTTAGTGCTCTCTCTCTGTTAAGGTAAACATATCGTTTTAGAGTTTGTCTTAAAAATTTTAAAAAAAAATTACTTAATTTAACTTAAATATCCTTAATTTTGTTAAAAATTTTTAACTTATTTTGTAGATTTATGTAAATAATTTTAATTGGTAGGATATTATTGAAAAAAATGGGTTAAAATAAGTTAAATGATAATTTTTATATAACAAGAAAATCAAGATAGAATGACAAGTTTAACTTAGCGGAGGGAGTATTAATCTTAGATAGGATATTTATGGGCCGATATATGTCTCTTTCGTCAACATATTCATTGCTTAAAAAAAATATAATATGAAGTTAGAAGCAATATTTTATGTAGCTATGTTTTACATGGGGTGGCCTAATTAATGGTAGGAGATATGAAGATGTTAGTAGTTCTTAGAAAATAAAAATCTTGTTTGGTTTAATTTATTTGATTTTATATTAAATGTAGAATGTAATTTACTATTTGAAATATAAGAAGTGCATCTTACCTGCACTATTGTGATAAGTACAACTTTTATGATTGGGAGAAAGTGTAAATTTTTTGGAAAATATAAATGAATTACAATGATTTTTTGGGCTACTTACACTTCTTAGGTGTGACTAGTTACCAACAAGCATGGAGCGTAGTGGGAAGGCTTACGTTTTTCTCCGTTGAGGTAGAGCGTTCGACTCTCAGTGGAGGAGAAATGAACTTGTTGGTAAAATATATCCCACTCAAAAAATCAAGGGGTCCTCGCGAGACTCAAATTCCAAATGTATGTTTTTGATGGAGCTAAGATTCTCTGCTGAACTGGGGTGGCAATGACTAAAAAAAAATTCTATAATTTGGATATAATAATATGGCGACAAATTTGAATCAACTTATATGTATTATTAAGTGTGAACTTAAGTCTCATAAAAAAAAGTGTGAACTTAAGAAAATGGATTTAGCTACATTACAAAAAGAGATGCAAAAGCAAAATATCACCATTCTTCTTAAAGAGAGATTTTTAATGAAATAATACTATAGTTATTCTTGCACCCAAAAAAAAAAAACGTTTTCATCTTATTTTTCCTTTTAGTGGCAATTCTTGCCGAACGAGCTCAATCCAAGTTTTCTTCTTATTTTGATATATTTATCATTTATCAATTTTTATTAATCATTCATGAGAGTTGAAACAGAGATTTTATAATACTATCATAACGTCTTAGCTGTTTGACTAGATACCTAAAGGCCCATCGTTTATCTACTTAATTTATTCATTGTTATTTATCACCGCCCTTAGGCTATAAGGTCGAAGGGGGTCCAATGCACAAACATGATAGATTGACATGACACAAAATTATACTCCCTCCGTCCCCTTTTGTTTGTCCTAAAGTACGGTTTTTGTGGTTATTAAGGAATGTGTAAAGTAGTATTGATAATTGGGAAAGTGGGTAAAAAGTGAGATTGATTAAGGGTATATTTGTAATTTTATAGGGATAAAATATGTAAAGTAGTATTGGTAATTAGAAAAGTGGGTAAAAGGTGATATTAAGTAGGGGTAATATTGTAAGAAAAGTATAGATATAAAAGAAAAGTGGACAAACAAAAGGAGACGCCCGAAAAGGAAACAGGACAAACAAATGGGGACGGAGGGAGTATATACTAGGCAATTTAATCATTAATTTCATGATGGCAACTGACCTGATCCAGTTGGCACTTGAGAACATTATGATTTTATAGTCGACGGATTATCGACGAGCTTAAATCGCGCCCTCATGACGGACTAGCCCAATATGGCAATTGGCCTGACCCAGTTCGCATTTGAGAACATCATGACCTTAGAGTAGATGGATTATCGACGAGCTTAAATCGCGTCATCATGATGGGCTAGCCCAATATGGAGGAGGGAAGTAGGCCAATATCACATTTCGGTGGGCCAATATAGGTAGAGAGAGACTGTCCCAATGCACATACACGACAAGTCTAGTACATAAGTTCACGAGGTTCCATGTTAACATGAGTTCAACCGCTTGATAGTGGGGAAGGCCATAAGATCATCATGAGGTTCCATGTTAAAATTAATCGATAATTAAAAGAGTAATACAATTCTTAGTTTTCCCATGTGAATAACAATCATCTTCACACTAATCATTCATTCATGATGAATAATTGGATTTCAAGCAAGCATAACGTCAACAAAGTACCACAAATCCAAATTACAAGTATGATTCAAGATTCAATGAACGAAAAAAATGCACTATATGTCGCCGTCACAATAATTCAACAGTTGTGAATTGTGATTTGTGAGTATGACTTATACAAGAAATATTTCCCCTAAATTCTATCCAAACCCAACAATAATTGTGATAACAGTGTCCAAAATAAGAATACTATCATGTACGAGCTAGCTATCTATATAGAGAAGTCAATTTCAAGACGAAAAGTTTGATATTTGTAAGATAAAGTTGCATTCTTTCACATCAAAATCCTCCAATAATGTCCTCAAAAATTAGCTAGGGTTGGGCAAAAATCAGTGTGTACTAGTTTTTCGATTTGAACCGGACTGAGAGAATATCAAAATTACAACAACAATAATGACCTAGTGTTATTTTGCTACAGTGGAATATGAGGGCCGAAATGGAGGTACCTCTGACCTGTCATAGGGGCCCGAAAGACCCGAGATCGAGAGCGAATTTCAAATTGTGATTAGGGTTGTCCAACAAGCGATTCAACTCGTAACCCGACCCGCTGCAATTTTATGGGTTACGAATCAGATTTTTTTTAGTTTACAAGTTACATGTTGGATAGCGAATGAAAGTTTTTTAATTTACGAGTTATGGGTTGATCCGCTGGATTACGAACTTATGGGTCGACCTATAATATTAAAAAATAAAATAAAAATAAATTGATATTGTTATGGTTAGTGAAAAGGAGAAATGGAATTTTATGAGTCAAACAGGTCAGTTTTACGGGTCGAAAGGGTCAATTTCAGATCCAATCCTCGTTCCATTTTCGACATTCGGTCTCGATCCGATTTTAACATTTTCCTAGCCGTAGCCATCATTCAACTTCATCAAACCATTACCGAACCACATAATACAATATCACCAAAAAAACTAGAATCATACCACAATTGTAATCATTTTGCAAGATGAACTACAAGAACAAAAGTTAGGATCCAAAACTCTTATCAAACATGGAGCGACGAGCTCACACGGGGTGAGTTGAGTCAATGCCCGAACCACACCATCCCTGAGCCAAGGGATCTTGTCTAACCACGCGGTTCGTTCTTGACTCGATACCCCGTCGAGCCCTAAACCCTCCTCCTATCAAGCTTTCACCATTTTCTCAATCCCCATCAGTATTCATTAACAAAAAATTACACATGAGCCGATCATAATAATAACAAGTGTCAAGGAATTAATCAAGCAAATATAAGAAGAATAACAAAAGGCCATTTTAATTGACTAAGTAAGGACATTGCCCGCCTAGCCTTCCAGACCGCCTATGAACCTGTCTAGAACTGCCTAGGCAACTGACCGTCTAGGCGTTGCCTCTCCGCCAAGGGTCTGCCTAGCGTTTTTTAGAACACCAAGTAAGGACTATATTTATAGGGCAGCCTTGATCTTCTGCACGGTGCACGAGATCAGGTTGTTGACGGTCTCGACCGACTCCACCGTGAGCTTGGCGGTCGGGAGGTTGCTGACGAGGATCTGGAACGCGACGGTGAGAAGGGACCCGCCCGCTCGATTTGGGCCGGACCCATTTCCGTCGGGCATGACGGCGAAGCCCGAGGGGAGGAGGGCCACGTAGGCAGAGTCGCCCCCGTTCATGACGACCTGCATGGCCGGGATGTCGACGGGGGCGTACACCACGAGCGACGATCCCGCCGCGTCGGTGCACGTCTCCTGCAGGATCAGCATACTGTTCTGGTTGGCGTTGATTGTCTGTTAAGAAAAAAAGGCAAAGGCAAGCAAATCAATCACAAGACAAGCTGACAAACAAAAGCTTCCATATGAGAGGTCAAAACGGCGACGTTTCATGTGGTCACAAGAGAGAAAAAGCAGAGCAGAGAAATAGGGCCCCACAAGTTTGACTTTTTCAATTGAGGGCCCCAGCTGGGATCAGTGATCCGATTCTTTACCTGCCCAGCTTTCAGATTGTTGTCATTTCTAATCAGAAATTGAATAGCTCCAAAAGGCCTACTTTGTCCTCTAATCCTTCTTTGATTTTGACCCTTTTTACCATATAACAGTACAATCATATTGTGTTCTTTTCAAGAGAAAAGGATCCAATATACCAAACAAACCCGATAAATCGAGAGATCAAGAAACTCTGTAGCTGGATAAACCGCTAAAAAATGCCAACTCAAATGAGATAACAAACCAATCACATGGGAAGAAATATATTGACCTCACATCCAATGACAACCACAAGATTAATCCAGTGTAGTTATGCTACAACGGAATCTGGGGGGTCAAGATGGGGCAGCCTAAACCCGATAAATCGAGAGATCAAGAAACTAAGTTGCCAGATAAACGGTAAAAACGCCAACTCAAATGAGATAACAAACAAATGACATGGGAAGTAATATATTGACCTCACATCCAAGGACAACAACAACAACATTAATCTAGTATAGTTCCGCTACAACGGAATCTGGGGGTCAAGATGGGGGCACCCCTAACCTGATGCAGGAGGGTACGCACGAAAGACCCGAGACAAAAAGGGTCATTTTTTTCATTCATTTTTAAAATTGCATGGGAAGAAAAGGGTCATTTTTTAAATTGCATGGGAAGAAAAATAGCAATAAGGGAAAGAAAGATATGGTATAGCTTACACTAGCACGAAGGAGCGAGACGGAGTTGCCTTGATCTTGGCCCTTGGCAACATGAGCCATCTCCTGCATGGGTCCGCCATTGGAGAGGATGTCCCATACGCTCCTCAACCGCTCATCCCGGAGGAAGTCGAAGAGCCGCTGGGAGGAGACGGGAAGCCAAACGGAGGTGGCGGCGCTCAAGACGACACCCGGAGGCTCTCCTGGGTCGTCCACGCTCTGTCGGGTCATAACCCGAACGTCCTCGTCGACGTTTCCGATGTTAAGCTTGCTCCACTTGTGGACCGTCGACGCGCACACGCCCGCGCAGAAATTGTCTGTCATCCTTCGGGCCAGCTTCAGCATGCTCCTCCTACCGCCCGCTGTTATAGCTGTTGCCATCATCATTCACAAAAATCAGTACTCAGAACACAAGACAGACTCTATACCCTAACAAGTAACAATATCATCGTTGTACTACCAATCCATTTTATTCCACAATAGAGAAATTTTGGGTTTCTTATGCTAAAAAGATATAAAAGCACATCAAATAAATTCTAACAAAATCAGGATTTCACAGAATACTACAAGAAACTAAATCTGAAAATAAAGAAACTATGCCATGAAAATCTCTAAAATTTCTGAATATCTTAGCTTTTTATCTTTATTTTTCAAAATAAATCTTCTACTCAAAGAGACTAATTCTGAAAATTAAAAACATTTTCCATCACAATCCTGAAATTTTCAGAATATATTTACTTATTAGTACATGTGACATGATTTTTTTTCAAGGGTTTCCATAGCATATTTTTACAAAATTACAATTTAAGTGGGTTATTTTTTAGTCAATCCTACTCATACTGAAAGTAATTAGGACAAGGGATAAGATCTAGAGGCACAATTTCATGCAATGTAGCAAATAGAGGATGAAATGAAGATTTCAAGGCTTAAAGCGCGTACAAGTTTGGTTATGAGAAGGGATGGAGGACATGAGGATGGCAAGGCATTCACACTGTCTTTGAAGGGTAGTGACCCACCGCTGGGCACCGAAGCCCATGCCAGCACTCACCACGGGCCGGTAGAGATGGTGGACCCCGCTCTCCTCGTACTCTGCGTGCTCCACCCATGTTACCTGCAACAATGAAAACCATTTATATGAAATTGCTTGTATCTGTTTAATATACATGAAGCAAAGCCAAGTTTGGATTGAGGAATTTGAGGGAATAACTTATCTTACATGTTTTAATGTCAATAACAGAAAAAAAAAATTACATTTAGAATTCCAAGGACGATTTAATACGACAAGATACCAGTCAAGCACAAGTGATTCATCTCATTTGATAATGATTAACAAATAATATATTGTCAGACAAATCTTAGGCTGTAGCTAAGTATGGGATTCAAGTATAATATAATATATTAAACTCAAAGTGATCAGCTTTGTTGGCTACAGAAAGATTTGAAAAGCTCAAAATTTGCAAAGATCATAGAAATGTTCCCCCTCGTGGTATGTAATCCGCTTGGATACTTGCATGAGAACGAGTAACGACAATCTCGGGCTTTTGACTACAAAGACTTCAGCGATCACTGAGCAATGCAGAGCTAAAAACAACAAATTAATATGGCTGGAACCAGGTCATATAGATTTTATATTAAGGTGACATAAAAAAAAAAGTTTTAAGATCAATGCAGAATTAAGAATTGGAATAGAAGCATCAAATAGATAGTTTAATCAAGGCCATCTTTTAAGAATTGTAGATTACAAGGCACTAATTAAAAAGAAAAAGGATGTAAATCTAATCCGAATTTTTAATGGAGTGGCTGCAGAAAATAAGGATATTAGAGACTTCTATTCATTAAAATAATGATTGGAGTGAAGGGGGAAGCCTCGTTTTTTTACAAAAGTACAGTCCAAAACAAATAAACAATATAAACTTAGTTCAGACAAGCTTAGTTGTCGAAACTTTAAAACATTACAATATAACTAGGCACAAAATAAGCATCTAAGTTCAGTAAAATATTCAACTGTTCTAGGAAGCCGGGTAGCCTTAATTTAATTATCTCGGAATCAGACTGATGGTGGGAAGTCTAGTGAATACGCAAGTAATATCATCCAGACAAACTATGTCCATAATAGATGCGTGAGCTTAATTTGCTTGTGATGTTATTGAATTAATAACTTCTCAGCAAGACTTGCTAAAAAGTGTAAACTCATTAAAGACATAAAGGGGGACAGAAAATTTAATACTTAGATCAACAGCATAATAAATGTTGTCATAAAAAGTAAGTAAAGACGTTGAAAGCTTTACCTTAGAATACCCGTTTGGCATATCTTGCACAACACACCCGGAAGGAAGCCTCCTGCAGTTCACATATGCCGGTGCCCCTGATGCTTCTCGTATGTAGTCAATGGACACATCGACAACAGCCCACACACCCTCAGCGTGCTGTTTGCAGAACCTCAGGAAATTTACCACACGAACCGGCACCAAAGGTGATAGAACTTGAAGTTCAGCATGCATCTGATCAAGCCCAAAAAAAAGTCACATAACAGCACTTTACCTTAGGAAACTTAACATTTAACAGTAAGCAGAAAGATTTGCACATGAAATATGTCAAGATTCAAGAACTGTATGCCTTTACCAATTGAAGTGCACCATTCCTAGTTCCACCCATGCCATTTGCAATCACATCTGTAGTCGAAGCTCTAGATATCATACAAGGAAACATATCTCCCCAACGGTTCTGTTGTAAAAGTAAAACACAACATAACTTTTTGTCAAGAATTTAGTTCAAAGTTCAAACCACACAATTCCAGGCAGACATTGGGTCAATTATTTGAACAAAAAAAGAATTTGATTGATGATTGCTTACCGAATCCATTAACGTTTCAACAAGAGCTAAGCTATTGATGATCACCATACCGCTCTCCCTTGTGGCTTCTGTAACATACCCATTGGGTTTCGGTCCAATGCAAGGAGTGCATGTTCTCATATACTCCTCCTCATTAAAGATTTCTTTTCCACTTCCTTCCATGGTTGATGATCTCAACCAAAGGGGCTCATCAGTCTGAGCCATCTTGACCAGTTCATCCATAGCAGTCAAAGCCAGCTCCAAATACATAGATCTCTCAAACCCCGTCACATTGGAGGTTGATTTGGTTGGGGAGATTACATTCAAAGAATTTGAGATACCACTACCACCAAAATCAGGAGCTAAGGGCAAGCTTGTAGCAACCGAGTTTAAAGCAGCAAAGCCGTTGGTTCCAACGCCAAGTTCCAAGGCTGAGCTTGGCATAGGCGGGGCCATGGAGCTAGAAAGAGTGGGCAGCGTTGAGAATGATGAGAGTGGCCGGCCTAGGAACTTGCCTGCTAGAGCACAAACGCGGTCTAATTCATCTTTCAAGCGAGCGTTCTCAATCCTTAGATGTTGCTCTTCTAAAGAGATGTCACCCATGATGGCTGAACCGCCACAGTTAGTGCACGTCGGGTTTCTCATCACCTCCCTTATAGACAGATTCTCAGCTCGGAGTTTATCATTTTCTTGCCTCAAAATCGAATTCTCATGCCTTTCCAATTGGGTCTGATCAGCAGATAAAAATGAAACATAAAATTTTTAGCCACCTACTAATCAATTTCAATGAAAATCGAAATTGGAACCATAAACAGTTGATCATTACCTTCATCTGGGTACGGCGGTTTTGAAACCAAAACTTGACCTGTCTAGTTTCCAAGCAAAGCCTCTTGCTCAGCTCCAACCTTTGTTTCTCATCAGGATGGGGGCACTCTTTGAACACACTACAAATTAAACCATAAACAATCATTCAAATAAATGAAGAAAATGGTTTAAACCCAACTTTAATTAGCCACTAAGAAAAATATCCTAGTTAGAGAAATCTGAAAATAAAATCCATACGATTCAAGCTCTTGAATTTGCTGAGGGGTGTGTCGGTGGTATCTCTTCTTCCTTGGTGGATGGTCAGCACCCTCTAAATCATCACCAGAAGCACCTCCCTCCATGTTATCACTCCCAGATCTGCTCTCATGTTCTTCTTCTCTGCTCCTCCTGCTTCCTCCATTGGACTCGAAGTTCTCTGAAACTCTGGTGAACTCACCTTGACCAGCTGTCTCCATACCCGTTTGCTTTACATCAGAAGCACAAACCACAAATACCCACATCAGTTTTTAGCAAGAAAAATCAATGTTGAAAACAAGATATAGCTTAGCACATAGAGAGGGAAAGAATTTACAAGTGCAAGGGAGAGGCCAGGAGAGTTGAAAATGGACTTGTTGTTGTTGTTGAAAGAGGGAGGCACAAAACGCTGAGAAATGGCACCAGGAGGCATGTTGTTGTTGTCACCGTTGTTGGTTAGATAAGGTATATCAGAAACTAAGCCACCGCTGCCACCGCCGCCAACACCACCACCTCCACCAGGACTGTTATTCAAGAAACCTCCAAAACTCATCAAAGAAGCCACTCTTCTTTTTCTTCCTTCCTTCCCACCTTCTCCCAAATGTCCCTTTTTTATGTGTACTCTCTCAGAACTTTGCAAAATGCTATAAAAAGTTGCTCACTTCAAATGATACAGCAACAACACAACAGCTAATTTGATCAACTGGGTATTGCAAAACAACACTTGAATAAGCAAGAAGCAGCGAAGAGAATAGAGGAAAGTTTTTCTCTTGATGAACAAATTAAGTAGAGAGGGCAAAGAAGACAGAAGGGCTTTTCCCAAGTGTCTGCAATCCCTCTCCCAAATAAGAGAGAATTGATTAACAAAAGAGTTGGAGAAAGAAGGCTAGCACTGAAAATGAGTCCTCTCTTTAAAGCTTCTTCTCTTTTTTTTATTACCCTTTTCTTTTTATATTATTATATACTCAAGCACACACCAAACTGTCTCAGAAAGACCAGAAAGGAATGAGAACTGTCAACAACCCTATGAAGTTACAAGGTAGTAGTGAAATAGGAGGATGAAGAAGAAGAAGAAGAAGAAGTGGAAAAGGTGGTGTTGAATTTTGGGAAATTTGCATGCTTTGACAAAGCTAAAAAGGTTCCCATTATCTCTACACAGTCTTCCCCTATAATCCCCCTTCTCCTTCTGGATGAGTCCACCTACAAAAGTAGAAAACAAAAAGGGTACAGGATGATGAGATTGAAGAGAGAGCCTTCAAAGTTGAAAGAGAAAGTGGGAAAGAGAGTATGAAAAGAAAAGGTGAGGATAAACTCAATATGTGGAGTCTTCGAAGCCTTACAAATACATACAACCAAATTCGCCAGTGGGGGCCGGTTGACTCTCTAATTTCTCTTTCGCTTTTTCTCTCCGTCAAAATAAAGATGCAAGCTTTTTACACTCTTCTCAATTCGCCTTTTCAATGAGCAGTAAAAAAAAGCGTATAGAGAGTTCACAGTTCACAGCCTTGCTAACTCAGCCATTATCGACAATGCACGAAGTAAGAGAAAAGAAATTGGAGGAATCAAAGAAGACAAACTCGCAATTCCTGGCTGTTTCTTCGTCCTTCTCTCTCTTCCTCTTGGGATCTGCAACAATTTGAGAAGTTAGAATACTATTCGAAGAAGAATCAGCAGCTAGGTGGAACAGGAAATTAGGGGTGCTCAACTGCTCACCGCTCCCGTCCCCAAATTGCTCCATGGAAAGAACCGAAATCGGAAACTGTGCCCTAATTTTTTTTTTAGGTTTTTCGTAAGAAGCTGGATTTTGCTGATCGAATTGCGCAATTGAAGAGGGAAATTCGGCATAGTAGAAGACAGTGAAACGAAATCCGTGTAAAACCTAATTTCCAGTAGCAGATATCTAGGGCTTGTTTTTACTGTGCCATGGAGATGAAATTGAACAGAGATTTGGGGGAAGGATCGGCCTGGTACAGATGTCGGAGATCTGATTGTGTGATACGCCGGGATTTCCTGCAGGTTTCCGGCGGTCCGTACCGGTGATTGATTCTCGTCGCTTTTCACACACATTGTGATTTGTAATGGCCCCTTGTTATTTTTGGGTAATTTATGAAAGAATTATAAATGTGGGCCGAATTTCTTATTTAAGAAATTTTACCTTCCCTTGCAATTGTATTTTTTTTCTTAGTTATATCGGTTTTTCTAATAGAGGTAATTAAAATCCTAGTAAATTAATGAATCCGTTTATAAAATCTAATTAATTTTAAATAATCGTAGTTGTATTTTGTGTCATCAATTCATTAGTGATCGATGCGCTAAACGTATATAGATTCTGTTCGTGGTCCATTAACTTGATAATCGTTGATACACTTCTTATCATGCAGTTATTTATAACAGTTTAAAATAAAGAATCAAAGCCAAAAGCCAAAAGAAAAATCTTTTCTTGATGTTGTAACGGATATGGTGGGATTTGATTGTAAAACTATATTATTTTAACAATATTAATCAAATTAAGAATCACATGGACTTCAAACCCTCATCAAACTCTTAGATTAATTTGTCAACCTAATTTTTAGATACTTAAAAAAATATATTTCGTGACACCAAAGCCAAAAGAAAAATCTTTTCTTGATGTTGTATTTTTGTGTCACTATATTGCAAACTTTTGTATACTTTAAAGTTGAATAATCAATTCGACAAAAAAAAGTTTGCATAATCAATATGCATGTGACGAACTATCTAGGGAAGTGAATGAACTTAAAAAAACAATTATCAGACGGTCATACACATTATATATTTCTTTCGATCATATTAATTGACGGTTTAGAGTTTTTTACACTTATTAAAAAAATTATTAATAATCAATGAAAATCTCTTTTAATCCAAAAAAACGAAGTAATTAATTAAATAATAATTTTAATTTTCTCAATTTATTGAGATAAACATGTATCAATTAATTATTTCACTAAAACATGCTTAACAAATTTCAAAGAAAGATCATTAAATTTTACCTTAATAAGTGTGAAAAGGTATTTGAAAAATAGTTATAATTAGTTAAAAAAATAAAATTATTAATGCTGAAAATACTTAATTTGAATAAAGAAAAAATGTTATAACGCCACTTAATAATGATCGGAGAGTAGTAATCTTAAACTATAACTCCATGTGTTGAAATTTGAAAACATACACGTCATTCCAGTCCAAATTATACTTTTAGATGCGTATCAAAGTTCAACACTTTTACTTTTTAAGGGTTGATCAAATACATATTGGATGACTTTAGTACTTACTCTTTCACTATTATTGTCATTTTTAGATTCTAATATAATTATTAAAAAATAAATATTTTTAAAATTATACTCGACGAGGTTGTTATTATACGTGAGTGGTTTAGTGGTAAGAGGTATGAAAAATATTGTAAAATTCCGGGATTTGAATCATGTCTCCGTCTTTTATTTGAGCAAAAACATACCAACTCTCACCATGGTTTCTTTCATTGGGATATTGGGTCAAACTGATTGAAGCGAGTTAATTTATTCATTTCGTAATTTTTATTGCCCAGGTCGTAAACTGAATTCAAAGGGTCGCCCCCAACAATGGAATATCTGATCCGCACATAGATTGACTTTGACTAATCAAACCGGATCAAAGATCTAAAATAAACTCAAAGTTAGTCCTGACGTGAATTTCTCGTCATAAAAAAAATGGTCAAGTGTAACTTGAGACCAACCAAAAGTCTAGATTACAAGCCTGTTCTACACTAGCGTGAGCTTTTTCTCGCTAGATGGAACTGAGGCTCTGTTCGGCATTTTCTAGCTGAAGCTTTTTTACCCATTCAGCTAGCGGAAAAGTAAGAAACTTGTGAGTAGGAGCTTCTTGAATCCGCTCAAAATTCCTTTCCATCTAGCTGAATCCGCTCCCGTCCAACTACTGCCGAACAAACCCAGAATGGATACAAATCTAACACCCTTCTATTCCCAAGGGGATAACTTTTCCGCTATGTAAAGAAAGCTACCCTCATACCAAACGAAACCTACATCCCACCATACAAAAAATTAAAGTTGAGATTCCATTAGTCATTGCCTCACGAGTTCCTAATTAATAAGTTGGACAAGGTAGCACTAAATTTGGGAGACTTAAATGTGTATTTAAGGTGATCGAACTACAAATGTGGTAAATTGACAGAATTAACAACTAAATGGTCACATGCTAGTATGAGACTCTCTCCATCTCATTAAATTCAGTGTAGAAAAACATCTTAATCATCCACTTGAAGAAAAGTGTTTGTTTACAATGATAGGATTCCAAAAATCATATACTACTTGGATTTAAAAATAAAATATATCCTTTGCTTGGGCCCTTAAATAGATTAATTTATAGTAAAATCCTTGGAATCTGCATCTATTTCCTTGAATCCATGCAAGTAGATTCTTCCATGTAGTATAAAAAAATAACTATATAAGTACATGTTTGAATTACTATTAAAAACTACACTACATTATCTTATATTATAATGTAAAATATATATTAAATCCTACATTATAATACAACATAAAGTCTTTTTTGGTGGTAATTCAACAACGACAACATTTATCCGGTTGTCGAGAGTTAGGAGGATGTGTCTGAAATAACCCAGAGAAGGAAAGTGGTGCCAACAACGACAAGAATCGACCAAAAGGAGAGGAAAAACAAAGTGAAAGGCGAGAAGAAAGTCAGGAAAGAAGGACAAGAAAGAGAAAGAAAAAGCGTAGTGTGCCCTCATCTATTCGACCGCTATCGATCTTCAACCGTGATTCTCTCCCTTCATTACTCTCTATCTGAAATTATCAAACTATTCATAATTCAAACAGACCTTCAATAAATTCCGAAACTTTTGTGCATAAATAGATGAGTTTGAGCACAAATATATTTTTCGAAAATATAGCTATACAAGTGATCAATATGTCATTTTGCTCAATTATTTGTTACGAGAGGATTTTTGCTCAAATATTTATGATCCTAAATTCCTAATATTATATTGCATCTCCAAACATGGGCCAATGAACTTGGTCCAAATTAACTGATCCAGCCCAATCTACCTCAGCTTCATCTCACTCGAGAGTGAGCCCACACCACTAAAATACATGGAACTACTCAAAACACAAAATCATACTACATTATTTTGTGAAAAAATGATCATATAGCAATAATTTATTGGAAGTTACTAGCAAAATTTGTTATTGAAAAGTACACGAATTGACTTTCTTATTACAAATTTTCATTATTTTTATTGGTTGGAAATGTTTTTTTTTTTAATATTTAATGACAAGTCTCGATTTGGGGTCAGCATAAAGCTTAAGCAGCGGAGAAGAGCTCTTGAGTCAAGGGTTTCAGATTGGGCATAACTAGGACAAAGTATGTAGGGTTTGGCTCTGAAGGGACTTACGAGGGGTGAGGAGATGTGTTTAGAGAAGATATTATCCCAATGAGTGAGATCTTTTGATATTTGGGGTCTTTCATGCTAAGCGATAGAGAGATTGATGAAGATATCGAACGAAAAATCCATATGGTTTGACAAAAATGGGGAGTAGCATCAAGGGTAAGGATAAGTTATATGAGGTGGTTGTTATGCCAACGTTGTTGTATAGAGTAGAGTGTTGGCCACCCACAAAGTCCCATAAGCACAAGATGATGTTAACAAAGATGAGGATGTTAGGTTGGTTGTGTGGGCATACGAGACTGAACAAAGTCAAGAATGACATTAGGTCGTTGTAACCAACATTAAGGATAAGATACGTGGGTCGAGACTCATGTGATTTGCACAAGTGCTGCAAAAACAACTGTCTATCCTAATGCAAAGGTGCGAAAGCTTGAACTTGGGGGATTTCCATTGAGAAAGAGGGCACTCTAAGAGAAGTTAGAAGGTCATGAAACAAAAACTATCCCTTATTGCCTTTATAGAGGACATGATTCAAGATAGGATCTTGTGGAGGAACAATATTCGGACAGAGGAGGTATAAGTTCGCAAGTGTTTGAGTTGTGCATAAGGACGTCTTAGTTTTTGGGTTGCTTTTGTTGTCGAGATCCTTGTACCTTTTCTCTTGTTTAATTTCTTTTGTTGTTCTTGTATGTATTGCATTCTTTGGCTTTTTCAGTCTCTAGTTTTGTTTTGCTATTTTATTTTCTGTGTATCCCTTATTTTTGAACCTCAACCTTGATCATGTATACTAATTTGACTTTTGAAATTTTGGGTGATATTTTATCTATTATTTGGCCTTAAGACAGTGTAATAGTGAATACATCTATATTTTTTCATACATCACTCTAGTAAGCTATAGAGTGTTGTTACTTGTTGTTGTAATGACAAATCTTAGTGAATAAATGTGCAAAGTTTTAATAATTTTTTTTAAAATAACTCATAGCTAGAAACTGAAATAAAAAAATACAAACGAAATATCAATAATAATGTTACAAAAGTAATCACTAATCAGTAGAGCTGTTAAAAGTTGACCTAACTCGCAAATCCGACCGAATCGTCCGATAATTTTAGGGTCAAAAGCCGAAAAGTTGAATCCGAAACTCGAAATAAATCGAACCTGTTAGATTAACCGATTTAGTATATTTATAGAATTTATAAAAACAATATATTATAATTAAATATTATAATTTAATTACAAATTGATTTTAATAATCATAAAAAAAACGATATTTAAACTCGTTGGTTAATCTAATCCAACCGAAAACTCGCAACAACCCGACCCGATTGACCCGTGACCGTAATGAATCTGAACCGGATTTAAACCGAACCCAACCCGACCAAACAACTAATCAGCCTTTAATGCTGTTGTCTATAAATAAATAAAGCTAAACGGTGCCAACCTAAAACCCTTGGTCTCTGGCGCCAACACAAATCCCTTCCACCTTCCGCCTCTCTCTGACTCTCTGTAGGAGACCATGGCGGAGAAAGGCAACGATGGCGAAGACGCAGCTAATTACAAAGCGGTGTTCGTTGATACCAATCTCGACACTCATCTTGCTATCCCAGTCTCTTCCGTCGACACAATTTTCGACCTCAAGGGTACGCTTTCTCTCCTCTGCGCTAAAATCAAGCTAGTATCAGTATCGTTTGATCGATGATCAATATTTGCTCGAATTGCCCTGCGTTGATTGATCTCGAATCTCTGTTAGGGTTTTCTGAATCGCTGTATTGCGTCTTTTCTTGTTCCTTTCGATATGTTAGTTAGCAGAATTTGAACTGATTTGTAAATTACCCTAAGTTAAGACTTAAGAAAGCTACTGTTTTTACTTTGTTCCGGAAAATTGTACTGCCGAGCATTGCATTTTAGTGGCAAAAGATGAGTGCATTGGCCATCGATGATCAGTATTTGCTCGAACTGTCCTGAGTTGATTGATCTTGAATTGCTGTTAGGGCTTTTCTGAATCACCGTATTACATCTTTTCTTGTTCCTTTCAATATGTTAGTTAGTTAAATTTGAACTGATTTGTAAATTACCCTAAGTTAAGACTTAAGAAAGCCATTGCTTTTGCTTAGTTCCGGAAATTTATACTCCAAAGTATTGCACTTTAGTGGCAAAAAGATGAGTGCATTGCTTAATTTTTTGCGTGCTTCCTGTATTGCAGGGAAAATGTTAGTAAGCAGAATTTTAAGTGATTTGCAAATTACTCTAAGTTAAGACTTAAGAAAGCCATTGCTTTTGCTTTGTTTCGGAAAATTATACTGCCGAGCATTGCATTATGGTGGCAAAAGATGAATGTATTGCTTAATTTTTTGCATGATTCCTGTATTGCAGGCAAAATACTGACCGAACATTCAAAATGCTTCCAGAATTTTGGTGAGATTGAGGTTCATGATTTGAAGGTATTGTTTCTTGGCATCGATTGTTCATTGTTGCCTTCTTTGTTCAGTTTTATGCAGTTGTTGATCAGTTTGCTGATTTCGGGTCTGTTGCTTTGGTTGGTTGGTGGCAGGTAAAACGAAAGGGTAAACTTTATTCCGTATCAGATGTAATGCCTGTTACAAGTGTCTTTTCTGGGTCTGCAAAAGGTTGGTTCCTGTTTGCTGATATCTCCAATCGATTAGGCCATTACAAGACTGTTGACCACAACAATGAGTTCCTTAGTGACCCACACACTCCAAGGCTGTTAATGCTGACCGATCATTCTCCCGCTTCTCAATTCCAAAGACGCTATGAGAAGGAAGAGAGGAATTTACGAACTGAAAATCTGTCTGGCGAAGCAAGGTCTGAAAATATGCAGTTGGTGGCCGGTTTCAAAAGTGATGATAATTTTAAGAGCTCATCATCCGATACTGATAAGAGGTTAAATGCCCTTGTGGAGGATATATATAATGCTTCTTGTGAGAAGGGCAAAAATTCTAGTGTTTTAATTAATGAAGTCACATCTGTTAATCCAGTTAGCAAGCCTTTGGATATTGGCTTTTTAGAGAAGAATAAGCCCAAGAAAAAGAGAAAGAGTGCGCAGCATAGTGATTCATTGAAAGAAAATCATGCAGTGGATATTGAATCTGCAGATAAGGGTTCTGCAGATGTTACGATAGGGAGTGACAAGACAAAGGGCAACACTAAGAAAAATATCAAGAAGGTGGCAGGACTTAAAGTGGCGAATGATGAAACAATTACAGACATTGCAGGCATTGATGCTCCAGTCAATGTTTCTGGTAAATCTCTTGCTGCTCTAGTATCAATTTAAATCAAGTGACATTAGTGACGCGAACCAGTTTACTTGTCCAGATAAAGCTATTGGGTCAGATTCCGGAACAGCAGAGAAAGTGGAAGCTAAAGATGTAACCATGCTTGTTCCCTGCAATAACAGCACTAATAGCCTTGACAAAATGGATCAAGCTGGATCTGAAAAGCAAGGAATGCTTGAAAGTAACAATCTTTTTTCACAATTTCTCCTCACTTACTTTTTGTAAATTGTGCATGCTTTTTTCTGGCCGCTTTATTATTTCCATTTCCTTATGTTGTTTATGTGGAGCAAATTGATTCATTTCCTTATGTTGTATATGGAACAGCCCTAGAATCTGGAGTGAAGAGATCAAAGAAAAGAAAGAATAGTGGGGATGATGTCTCCCATCAAATTGATATAAAAGGGAGTGAAGAACTTGGTAGGACAAACTAAGTTTTTTCTTATGCATAATTATTCGTTACAATATAATTTTATATGATATGAATGTGGCTGGCTGCTTTTTTTTAATGTGATATTTGTACTATAGATGATTCAACTTTCTGGTGTTGGTCTAGGTGTACCTGATATTGGAGATATGGAAAAGGGAACTAAAAACCTTGCAGAATTTGGAATGACAAGACCTTCAAAGAGAAAGAAAATCGGGGATGATTTGCCTGATGCTATTAAAATGGATAGTGTCGTGGATGAAAAATCCGATATGCTAAACAGCAAGCAGAATAATCAAACACAAAAGTCTAAAAAGAAAATTAAGAAGAAGCAGACTCCTGCAGTAGAAAACATTTCAGAGATTGCTATGAGGCATGAGAGTGGTGATACTAGGGAACCTGAAAAGAGCAAGCCTACCTTGTCAAAGTCAGCAGCTGAGAAGGATGATAACATTGATAATGTGTCTCTGGTCTCTGCTTCTCAAGCCGATCCTGTGATCAATACCAAAGCCCGGGTTGATGAAGTCATAATCCCAAATAATGGGAGTGATGTTAATTTGCAGCATAGGGAACCTGAAACGAGCAAGCCTACCTTGTCAAAGTCAGCAGTTGAGAAAGATGATAACATTGATAATGTGTCTCTGATCTCTGCTTCTCAAGCCGATCCTGGGATCAATACCAAAGCTCAGGTCGATGAAGTCCTAATCCCAAATAATGAGAGTGAAGTTAGTTTGCAGCAAAAGGCAGACGATACCTGTCAAAATGATGTAGAGCCCATACAGCTGGCTCAAGTAAAGGCTGTAAAGAGAGGTAGATGTGATACAGAAAATAAGAGTGTTCAAACTAAGAAGAAAACTAAGCAGAAGCAGACTCGTGAGGGAAAGAGCATTCAAAAAGTTGTTGAGGGAGATAAGGATGATAGTAGGAATGGCATTTCTCTTGATAAGGACCTAGAAATTGCTCCAGCTGAAGTTTCTTTGAATGCAGCCAAGAATAAAGGAAGTGAGAAGAAGTCTTCTGGACCCAAAAACCTCCCAAAGTCCACTAACATCGTGCAACAGGAGATGTCTATGGATTTCTCAAGTGCAAAAAAACAGAATGCTACCGGTCCAATAAATCCCCAGGTTGAGGGTTCAGCTCTTATGGGGCAATCTGCTGACACAGAGCAACAAAATAGATCTATATCAAGTGCAAAACAGCATGCTGCTGCAAATATACAGAAGTCTAAGATTGAGAGTTCATCTCTGAAGACTAAAGATAATGGTTCTCTACTGAACAACATTGCTTCTGCACGTGTGGAGAACAAAAATGGTTCTAGGACATCAAGTTCTCATTCAGATATTTTGAACAAGAGGTTACATCAGGGAAAATCTACGAAGGAATTGCCAAAGATGAAGCAAAATCAATCAAGCCTTCGGAAATCATCTGACAAGAGCGCAGAAAAGGTTGTTCATAACCCAACAAAGAAGAAAAGCTTATTATCGATGTGCGGTTCAATTTTCAAAGATGATGAAAGCAGCTCTGAAGACAAAGGAGGAGAAGATGCTTCAAATTCAAGCACAGAGACTCCAGATGATGACCAAGTTTCTTCATCAGATTACTCAGAAGATGAAAGTAGAGGAAGCTGGGCATCTCCAAAACATGGTAATCTAACATTTAATGAATAAGATTGTAGTTTTTGGCAATGTTATATTTGATTTCTCTGTCAATCCTATGAGCTCTCATGCATGCTTCTCTCTTTTTTGTGCGTTTCAATTGAGATTTGCATATTTTAGTGATTTATGTAGTACATGTTACTCTAGAAAAGTACTATACATATTATCATATTACTATCTATGCCGTTTATCTGGTTGTATGAGGAAGTTGTCTTGTTTTAGGGGGAAATGATATTCATTCTAAATAAGAGGTCCTGTTCTAAGTAATGAGGGTATCGACTCTTAAATTTTGTTTCTTCTAATAAGCAGAATCTGTCTTTGAAAAGTGCAAGTTTCTAATAATCAGAACTGTCTTGGAAAAATGCACAATGCACGAGTGTTTATGATCATTTTCAACTCTATAGGATCAGAACTGTCTTGGAAAAATGCACAATTCATTACATAGTTATGATTAGCCTTTTGTTGACCATGTCTTTGTAATTTGAACCTCATCTTCTATAACATCTAAGTAAATTGAGCTTGAACATAGTGCATATAGAAGATTTAGTCTATATTTATCTTATGTGCATATAGAATATTGTGTACATTTATCTTATGATAACAAATTGGAATAATTTACTTTTTATCATTTCTATGCTCAAATTTCATTCCTTGTGTTGATGTCATGTAGGAAAATCAGAAAATGGAGGGTCCGTCTTAAACTCCAAGTAAGTTACTTTTATACTGAACTCAATTGCAGAAATTTTGCTCACTTGTACCATTTAGAAGATGATTACCCATGTGTAATTCTGAGAACTGGTTTTGTATTAGTTTATATTGCATGGGTCTTCTACTCTTGTGTATTGGATACATGATGAGTCAGAAAACTTATGCTTTGATATTGTGATTCATTGAACTCTTGAAATCATTTAACCATCATTAATGAGATCATCTTTTGCCTTTAGCTTTGTACACTAACTACAGCCTTTAACAGTAGGAGGTTATAAATGTTTGGATTCATAATATAATGAGATCATCTTTTTTTTTTTTTTTTTTTTTTTTCCAATGACAAGTGTCTGTATACTCATCTGACAATCTAAAAAACACTGGTGTTTATAGAACAGTTGAGGGCATGAACCTTTTTACATGTCCTCTGTATACTGTGTGTGATAATATCTGTCTTTAATCTTTATCAGTTCCTCTAGTAGCTAGCACTTGTATACAAAAATTTTAATACTCCACAATCTATGCAGATCCATGGATAAGAATTTGACATTGGAATCAGTCCTCAAAAGCTCCCAGAAATACAAAAAGGCAAAGCTGATAGCTTCTAAACTGCAATTGGAAGAGGATGAGAGCCAAGCTGGTGATGTTGTCCCAGACAGTCAAGCAAACACATGAGTATGAATGAATTTTTGCAAGTTATTCATTGCCTGTTTTGCAGCTTATTGTTGCTGTTCTATATACTTGTTAAAAAAAAACCTTCAGCTCTTTCTCACTCAAATTTTGTCCCATTGAGTGGGTATCTTTGTTCCAAGTCTCTCTCTATTATGCAATGAAATAGATGATACATGACAGCATTTCATGTGCACTTGTTTTTTTCGCCTTCAATTTTTGGTCAGAAACTTGCTTTTGTATAAGATGCATGATTTATCTTGTAATCTCTTCTTTAAGCATATGTTTATCTAGTATTCTCACAGGATTGATAATTTTCTTTTGCTTACCCACCCAAAAATCAAGGCCATAAACAGGCATTGACATTTTAACACGGCTTATCTCAAAAAATAAAAAATATGACTATTCAAAACCTAAAACCTACGGCTGAGCATCCGAACCGAAAACCGAAATTTCATTTAAGGTGAACCGAGCCGAAATCAAACTTTGCAAAACTACTGAACTGAAAACTGAACCGAATAATATCGGTTTGAACCGATTTGGCTTATAATTTCAATTTAAACCGATCCATTCTCGGGCCTACTAATTAAAACCATAGTAAACTCGGTAACCTGATAATTAAATTTTGCAAATTTTCACTTGGTAAATCTGATACACAGTGGGTATGACCGGCAAGGAAAAATACAAATAAATATTGTGGTCAAATGTTACAAATTTCATCTTTCCACTAAAGGTTTCCAATATAAACCAAATAGTATTACAACAGCAGATTCAAGGCTTTTTCTTTCTTTATATATACTCCATCCACCATTTTTTAACCACACAAGAACCTGCAGAAGAGCTCAAAGAAAAAATGCTAATTTTCAACCATTGTATTTTGTTTTGGAAAATGGAAAGTTGAGGTGATTCACACTTAAAAAAGGCCTAATGTAACTAAAACTGCAAAATCAGAAGTATCATCATCACAGAGCTGTGGAAGATGGCTTCCAGAAGGTTTTCTTTGCCACCAGAATTCTGTCCCTTCCATTGGAATCAGGCTCCTTTTCATGAATGGATGTCGTCCAGCGTACGGCGTGTGCAATGCGATTGACTTTCTCAATGGTTTCCGGGCTATCTCTCACTATGACTGTGCCTTCGGGACGAAGTATCCGATCCATTTCGACCATTAGATCCACAAGGTTGCATCTGTAAACAAAAGTAACTCTGATAAGCTCATTTAGTACAATGCTGACATAGTTTAATGGCATATTGGCATGTGTTAGTATAAAACCCTATAGTTAAAAGCGAATTCTACGAAAATAAGTTAAAAGAAAACATATTATAAATTGATATACAGAGAGAACTATAATCTCAGCCGTTGAATTTTTACGGTCAAGATTTTATCAACTTTACCCAGTAGTTTTTTTTTTTCCAACTCAACTTTTGAATGAAATAATACAAAGTGAATGATGTATCTATGAAGCAACCGTTCTGATGTAATGAATAGCTTAAGTTAGTGATAAAACAAAAACCTGTATTTTCCTGAAGCTGGGTCCTTGATTAGTGATTCAATGCTAGACACGTGTAATAGATCATAAGTCCGAGGATAAGTTGAAAATGGCTCACACCTGCAGCATCAGAAAGCAACGTCGACTAAGAAAAGTACAAGGATTCAAGTAACAGGTGGAGATGGCTGTTGTCTTGCAGATGTAAGTTTTCAAAACAAACTTTTAAACTGTATAAAAGTGATAAGGTGAGGAGACACACCAATCATGGTAGACTCCAATCAGACCTCTGTCATAGATTACATCAAGGGTTAATGGTTTGCGTGGAGGGACAACATTCATCACCCAAACAGGATCTGAAACGATGGATGCAGCAAAGCCTCCAAAAAGTGCATTCATATCCATGACATTACGTATAGATGGTGTCCCCAACTTAACGTTCAAGGAGTTCTTATAATATGTAACTCTCCTCTTCCACCGTTTGGTGTCAGCTTCAAAAACATCAAACCCATTTTTCAACTGAATTGCCCTTTGTGGGGCTTTGACTAGCCTCTCTGGCCACTTAGGAATACTTCCTACACCAAAACTCCCTTTAACATAAGATGTCCTGCTCACGCATTTCTTCAATTTGTAGTACCTGAAAACAAGACCGCGTAGATAATAACAGTCATAGTTCAATAGAGACATAAAAGTATGAGAATCCTACTCAATACACTATTTTTAGATACAGGCAGGATCACAATAGCACATGACCATAAAAGAGAGATTTATGGGATGAATCCTACCATGCGAAACTTGGATCTTCAGATTCATCACAAAGCTCTAGTCCAAGCTCATTTTGATTGGACAGGCAAGAATCTCCTGTAGGTTTCTTCCATATAACAGTGTTCCCATCAACAGCAATCAGCTCATAACACAAAGCTCTTGCAACTGCCTGCAAGTCAGCCCACTCCTTATCCTGCTTAGCCCATTGTACAGGGGGTCCAGATATGACAAGGTATCCTCCAGGGCGAAGTACGCGGTCTACTTCAATAAAATATGATGCATCTGCAGGCATGCAATATTTGTTACAAAATATACCAACCACGGATTAAAGATAGTCATCAAAACTTTTAAGGAACTCACTATAAGCTGTAAATGGGATTAGGCATCTAGAGCAGTGCACCAAGTCAAATGAAAAGGCTGGAAACGGCAATCTGTGAGTGCCAAGCATTGCAACAAAAGCAGGTACTCCTCTTTCAAGGGCAAACTGAATTTGTGCTTTGTGTGAATCTCTTGGAGCAAAAGACAGAGCTGTTATATTTTCAGATAGTAAGTACCCTCCAAAGCTAGCCACCTGCAAGAAGACAGAGTACTATATGTTGGAAACTATAAAATCAGAGAGACTAAGGAGTATAAACAAGAGATATCCTACCCCACAACCCATGTCAAGTGCTGTCCTGATAACTCCACCACTTATAGGAATGTACTGTCCAAGCTTCTCAATATATTGTACAGCCCCATCTGGGAACATTGTACCACCACCCGGAAAAATGAAGTAGGGGCCATCTTCTTTCATCCATCCTTGGTGACCTTTCCTATCAGCAATTTTGTTGTACGGCACGTTTCCATGCCAAATCTGTAGGGTAAATACAACTTCTTTTAGTGATTAATCTGAAGCGTAATGACGGTAAAACATGTCACATGCAATTGATGAAGTCTTACAAAACTGGACATTTAAAACCTCATATGCGAGGATAGGAGCACAATAATGCTATTAAAGGAATTTGTTTTCCAGCATATGGTAAAACTAAATATTCTAGTATAAAGCAGTCACATGATATTTATCAAAGATTAGCAGTATCAATTAGATTGAACCAAATGCTCTTGACCATTATTACCACATGTCCATATAGCAAGCCAATTGACCAGGAACATTAACATCAAATTCAGAACCAACCGACACAATCAAACTACATGATCTCATATTAATGAAACACATTGCAAACGGCCAAATTCTTCTTTCATTGGTAACATCTAATACATTATATGCTTAAAACTCCCCATCTTCCTCCCTCCCTCTCGTGCATAAAAACATTATTAGTCCCACATCTAAAGCATGTTCCAGATCTTTACTGCTTTTTTGAACTAAACCAACAAAGATGTGGGTCAAAGAGAAGGTTTCAGGCATTTAGCAACAGAGTGGTAATCTGATAATTATGAGGCTACATACAAGAGAATGGTTAGGACTTGGATTTGATTTGTAAAAAGAGCGAATGTTCTTAAATAACATGGTTGACCTGGTTCGCAATTTAACACAAGCAAGTCAACAAGATCGTATCTTTTTTTCTCTTAATTGTTGAACAAGTAACTTAACCAGCTAATCCGATTGCCCCCTGTAACAACAGCATTGAACCTTCCTATAGAAAGCCCCACCAAGGCCACCATGATCAGGTATCTCACTCTGAAGCACAATCAATTATCAAAAACTTAAAATTCAACTAGAACAAGCTATTATAATGCACTACATATACCTTATGTAAGCTCTCCGGCCATGGCACCGACACCTTGTACCCCTTAGGCGGTGGAATCAAGCAGAGCGGCGCTTCCTGCGGAGGCGGACAATGCCTCTCCCTGTAGAAATTCATCTCCCTGCTCAACTGACTATTCCTCTTCGGATCCTCACACGGCATGTAATCCACATACTCAGCAGGACAAGCCTCGATCGTCGTCTGTCGGCCGGACTCCACCATTGCCGCCATCTTCAGATGCTGTCCCGGATCCGCCGTCGACTGAAGCAGCGCCTGTCGGCCGGAGTCGGCGAAGGAGTCTCCGAGGGGCGTAAAGACGAGCAAGAAGAAGAAGAACACGATTCCGAAGAAAAAGGCGGTCACCATATCCAGCAGCCGCCATTGCTTGGGGCTCCGCTTTGAAGATGGCAAGTTCAAATGCCCCATTGAAGATCGATCGATCGATCTCCTAGTGCTCAATCCTGCTTAGATCTGGCTCAATTAAACTTGCATTCCAACTTGCGATTGTCGAAACCGGAATCTATAGCTAGGGTTTTGTGGTGGTTTTACAAACTAAAATTATGCAATTGTTGTTGCTCTGATCTGAATTCTCGATTCAGGAAGTTAGTAGATTTGGAGAGAGATGGAGTGGAGTGGGAGAATTTTGGCTATGGGAGTGTTCACACTGTAAAGCTTATGTGGTTGTGATCTCCGTGGAAGATTGTAACCGAAGGGTGTGAAAATCTCTGCTTTGAAGTGTTTCATTGATATGGATTACTTAATTTATATATTTTGAGGATTTTATCAAGTAATGAGTGATGTCTTTCGTTAATCCACTTGCAAATCTGACAACTTTATAATAATGAAAGGTAGGGTGTTTTCCAAATCTAGGGTAGGTTTATGAATGTATTAAGAATTTTAATAGTAATGCCACAATTTAATAGTTTATGAGTTTGCACTTATCATATTGTATATTTGTATGTAATATTTTAAAAATTCCAGGTGGATCTAAGGCAAAAACGCTAGATAGATCTTAGGTGGTGGCGCTTAAACAACTAGAACAGTTGTCTAAATGATCTTAAACGGATGCATAAACGAGTTAGACAGTTAAACAGATTAAAACCTTCCAGCGTCTAGGTGTTACTTAGATAGAGCCTAGACGGAATTTTTAAAACAATGTTGCACCTTCCCCTGGTTGAAAAATGAGCGGAAAAAAAATGATGTTTTTACCTAGCTATGCATCAAGAGAAAAAAATTATTTTTCATGAGCCTCCTAAAAATTATTATTTTGAAAATTTGTTATTGAAAATACAAACATCAACTCTCATAATTAGATTTTCTTTATTTGTTGAATAGAAAATGATAAATGAGATGGGAGGTTATAATTTATAAATTTTAGAAAGAAATTCTAGCACTCACAAAAAAAATTAATATACAAGTTAAAGCCTAAAATGACATTTTTTTTTATTGCCCACTAAAGTTAAAGCTTAAAATGACAATTTTTTTCATTGTGCACTGGTTACAGAGCTTCGTTTTGACTACATCCAGTTTGATCCCGGTCGCGAACCTAACTTTGGTCGGTGAGTCTCCCAAAGGGATTTTTTTACACCCACTGGAGTAAAAAATAACATTTTCATTTACTCGTTAATTTAATCGCAACCCAAATCTGCCTACCAAATATACAGGCTAGACAACGACATTATTAGGATTTAATGCACATGTTGAACACGAGCTACATATTAATTAACTCGAGCTAGATTTGAACTAATATTTGTTCAACAAGATGAGACCTCTAGACAAACTCAGCAAGAAACAAACACAAACTTCACATCGCAAATTTCCCTCAGCAGATCTAAAACCAGTTGCTATCCATAGTTACATCCTGATATGAAAAGGAAACAGAAATTGTGCCAAAAAAAAAACACAGACGATGAAATCACCAGGCATTCTAAAGCTTTTGCAAGCATGTGTATAGACAACCAGAACAAAATATGACTTTACCTTCTTCCATTACGACATGCCTAATCCCTATCACAAGTAAAGCTGATATTTCATGTAAACAGACTTAAGAAACCAAGCAAAAAAAAGAAACACTAGAGCTCATATCCCTTTCCTTGATTGCTTTTGATTGAATTCATACTTGATGATGTTTGCTCTCAGCAACATGGCCCTGACGTCCCGATCAAACTCGCTCCCGGTCTGCAGAACGCGTTGGAATGTCGCGTTCCTCTGGTCTGCGTGTCGTGCATACAGTACTTTGTTGTGGGAATCGATCCGTGCCTGCATTATGACAAGGGTCCCAAAATTCAGCACAAGTTAACCAAAAGCAAAGAGGTTAAGCACACAAATAACAGTACCTGTATTTTGTTGTTTGTGATCAAAGCCTCGAGTTCTTTCTCCAGAGCGGAAACATCAGTTTTAAAAGCGTTTGCCATCATGTGCAGATCAACGGACACGAATGGGTGTGTGTACTGAATGAGGGCCTTGTTACGAATTTCATTGTACAAGGTTTCGACATGGTCGTGTAAATGAATATCCAGTAACAGGTTTGCTTTGAGATTTCCCAGGTACTCGAGACAAGATGCATAATGACTGCGGCGAAATTATGGCATAGAGGAGTTAAGGTAAAAAAAAATCCAAAAATTACATGTATGCAGTAAAAAGGAAAGTTGATATGTCCATAGCCTAGACAGCAGCAACATCTGGAAATTACTTTAACCATCATACTCGTTCACTACCCTATGCCTAAGGGTTGAAGGCATAACTTTTTACATATTAATCCAAAAGTAAATTTCAAAGCCAAGTTATCTTACCTTGAATAGAAATCATTGATTAGCTCTCTTACTTCAGGTATGAGCTCTAGGAAGTTTCTGAAGCTGACATTGTCAATAACTTTGTTCTGCAAAATATAGTCAAATTCAATTTAATAAATAACAAAGTCAGGGGTCCTAGCAAATAAGAGAAATTGATAGGAAAATAAGAATGGCGTGCCTTAAGCTCCGTCCGATCAAAAGTAGCAAGTGCACAAAGTCCACCATATGTTGCAACATCTTGGGGTGCAATTACATCAGTGTAAGTATTTCCCAGCTCAGGACCCACTTCCAGGAACTGCATGGTAACATAATACATTGTTAGCAGGCACAATAGCTAAATCTCGACAATGAATGGATGTTATAATTAAGAATATTAACAGAAGAAAACCCGTGCAGTGAAAAAATATATGCTTGCATTTCTTTAAAAAAAGTCAGTGACCTTCTTTTACTGGGATAAGTATAGCATGCTAGGAACAACTTCAGATCACAAAGTCAGCGTCATTTGCTATATAAAGCCCTTAATAATTACAAAAAGCTTTTGCTCAACCGCCATGGACCGACTCTCCACTTAATTAATCAGCACTATGTAAACTTCATTTATATATGAGCTGTGTTTGTTGTATATCATCTTCAACAAATAAAACCCCAAGATAACAGTAACCACAACTTCGAAGAATATCCTAAAAAATGCACATATATCTATATAAAGGACGTAATGGTGAACAAAATCTTGGATAAGATCGTTGAAAGGGTGAACATGAGTATACTAGAGAAAACATATATAGAAAGTGGATTATGGCCATCTAATGTCACTCAAACCACAAAAACTTGATATAAAATTTCAAACAGTCTTTCCATTTATAACCACATTACATTAACATGCAGGTATACTAAAAAACATATTTTTTTTACACGGAGGTGACACCACATCTGAAATGAGAAGAAATCACAAATGAAGTAGAAATTATGCAAGATCATTTCCTGGTGCAATCAATGACAGATTCTCTATACAAATGCAGATGACTAAATAATATTGTCAAGTAAAACAAAACACAAATTTTAAAAATAACACACCTTACGAGCAGCAAGTTTGTACTTCTTAGCTTCAAGGTGGGCTATACCTCCTGCACAGCGCAGCTTAGCAACAGTCACAGGGTCTAGGGCTTCGGGTGTCTGCTCTGCCTTGCTAACATAGCTTGTGACGTGAGTAAACTGCCCCATCTCAATGCTGACTAGAATGGCATTCAAGCACATATGAATAATATGCTTTGCAGTAGTACAATAATCACGGGTGCGTACGTAGTTCTTGAAGGCATCTCCTAGTGCCCCGTGTGAATAGTAGAAATCCGCAAAATCGTTATACCCCATTCTGATGCTTTCCTTAATTAGATTTGTCTGGATAATGAAGCAAAATACAGGAGACAGAGTCAGCAAGTGGAACATGAAAACAATCTGTATTCGAGTTCAAGAACTTATTCTATGTTTCCTAAACAGATAATTACACAATCACCATCATCTGGAAATATCCCTAACTCACAAACAACATCACAAAAATATGGAGCAGGATACAGCTTCAAGCAGTCAATTCTTCTCTTTAATTATATCATAACAGTTTCATGAGCAAGGTCAAACATTGTTTCATTGTTCCATAATGATAACCCTAAACAAGGCTCCATAACACACATGATAACCATAAACAAGGTCGAGTGCTTTACCATTACCAAAATAACTACTTCCCTCACAATTCAATGGAGGCATAACGATATGGCATTATAGATACACCATTTCTGATAAACCTAATAAAGCACCCTCCTTGTTCACAAACATTGGCCAACTAATATAAATTAGAGCCCTAATCTAGTCAGTATTAGAAGATGCAAAAAGAAAACCCTAAAAGAACTCTAATCCAAACAGCAAAGCATTAAGCGAAATTAATCACTCACTCTGTAAGCATTAAGCTCATTCTCCAGTTTCTCCTTCCTCTGCTCAGCCCTACGCTCGACGTCCTCAATCCACCTCGAATCCATCCCATAAGCAGGCCCCAACACGCCACCGATCTTCTGCACGACCTCCCTGAAAAGCTGCGTGTCCTCGCCCTTCTTGATCTCGTCAAACGCCATCCTCAGAGCCTCCAACTTCATCTGGCGATTATCGCAACGATCGGCGATGAAGAGAAGTCGAGCGATCTTCGTTCGGCCGGAGTAGAGAGCGGCGTAAGCCTCGATGTCCAACTGCTCGCCGTTGATGATGGGACGCTGGCGATTCTCGCCGCCGTTGGCGTAGATTTCGTCCATCATCTGGTTCGATGTCTCCTCGTCGTTATCCATGGCGGAATTTGGAGGATTGAAGGAGGACAGAGAAAAACCCTATGGGGGGAGGAGGTACTGAAGAGATCGAATGCTTGAAGAGCAAAAGAGGGTCCTTCTGTTTTATCCTTTTTTTTAAGTTTTTGTTTTTCATTTTATAAAATTTAATTTCGCTTATCCAAAAATAAATTTTAGGAAATTACGCGTGATGTCCTGAGTTTTTGTAAATTGTACGGGAGGTCCTAAAGTTTTGAATCATGCGAAAAAAGATATTTCAAATCTAAATGGATCCAAAAAAATCACTACTTTAAAAAAATTCTAATCCACCTTCCGCGCGATTGTAAAATTACAAAGCGCTTGTGACTTGATCTTCACCCTCGTTTTTCAGGGAAGATTTCTTTGAACCTAATTTTTACATATTGAATACGTGTGATTGGATTCGTATGAATATTTCCTGTAACTCTGTAACTTGTACTGGGATGGAGACACGGATTTCTCAGGTCAAGTTTCTTTGCGACGACTTTATCGTGGATTTGGAAATGGCATAAAATATTTATTTTTCGACATAATTTTTTTATCGGAATAGATGCCTTTTTATAACAAGGCAAGTTAAAGATTACAAGTATGTAATAACTGTTATGGACGGAAAACGGGAATCAGGTGCTCGGGAAAAAAAGTTTTAAATCCAATGGAGTAGATAGGAAAATACTAATGGGTCGGTTAGGGATGGTGGTCTTTCAACAATTGCATGCGTTGTTCAAGATTGTGATAGACAATGGTTGATTGGGTTTCTCCATAATATTGGTATTTGCATCATTCCACTGGCGAAGATTTGTGTGTCTTGCAAGCTCTACGACTTGCTTGGCAACATGGTTATATATAGGAGGATTTCTCTAGAAATTGACTCAATGTTGGTTGTTCTTTTTCTATGTAAGTTTATGGATCATCACCACCCTTTTTTAGCTTTATTTTTCAATGCCAAGAGATTGGCAAGTCCAATTCCGCCATATTTAACGTGAGCTAATTGTGTTGGTGATTTCTTAATGTCTTTAGCTTTTTCTTATAGTTTAGGTTTTCATGTGTTGTTTGACCCATCTCAGGGTGTTATTACTTTTATGTCTGATGATGTTAGGGGCTGAGCTATCACCCGTTTAATTACTACTTAACCCGCTTTTTTTATTCATAAAAAATTTCTATTTACCTATTATATTACTTTCAGTAATGTTTAACTTTGCTCTTTTTTTTAGTTGTTGATTGTATGTTAGATATTTATATTGCGTATTTGTTATCAACTATTGATTTGCCTTTACCTCTTGATCTTATTGTATTTGATAGTTACAAGTAATTTTTGGGTGAAAGTTATTTTGCGTCTTGAAAAATATAAAATGTAGTAGTTTTAGGTGGTAGTGTTTTGTATATCTTGAAAAAACGTAAAAAAAATAGAAAAATATATACAAATTTCTATAATATTAAAAAGTTTTTAAGTAAAAATCATTTTTTTCCCACCAAATAAAAAAAGTAATAGATGATGTCTGAAGGCCTCAAATTCTTTCTTTCTCGAAAAAAACACGAACAAAGTAATCTTATAATCGATGTAAGATACAACGATGTGAAAGAGGATATTTAGAAACGTCTTATCTAATTTACATCGATAATAACATTAGCAAAGTTTATTTGATCCAATCTGATATGTATTTTTTCTGTTTTAATTGTTTTATAACTTTCAAGTAATAAATAAAAATTACTTTTAAAAAAATTATCCGTTCTGAAAAAAAGTATAAGATTGGGCCAAGCCCTAGACGAGATATGGGCTTTCAATCGTTCAATACCCGCTTTCTCTCACCGGGCCCATCTATAATTTATGAACGCGGCAAAATGACGCTATTGAAACTTGCACCCACAGGAAACGCTATTAAAACGGCGTCGTTTACATCAATCGGAGGAAGTAAAGTTGCAAGTACATTACCAGACTCCACCGAACTCAACACAATTGTCTTCACTCATAAACCCTACTCTGTTTCTTCTGCATTTCGAAGCTTTTTCCGGCGGCCGTTGTGAAGCTCAGGTACCGTAGATCTGAACTCCTTTTGGATTTCGTTGTCTTTCTTCTTTCGCACTAGATCTCTAATCGTTTCGCTCCTAATTTCCGGTTCGTCCGTCCAATTTCGAGATAAAATTCGGAACTTTGTGAGCTCTTCGTCTACTGTAGAATCATCCGTTCGGTTTTGATTATCCTGCGCGTTTGTATCTGACTTGTTTTATGATCTCCTTTTGCCTGTATGAATTGACTCTTGCTACGAGGCAAATACTTCTAAAATTAGGGTTTGTGGCCATTATTGGAAAAAAGACCTAAACTGAGAATATAATCTGTTAATTGGATTGATTTCTAGATATAGTCATGTTTAGTTTAAAAAGTGTTCCTCCGCTGTGCAAAAATCCTTATTTTTACACTTTTACTATTTTTGTATACTGCAGGTGTGTCAGTGCCATCTTAATCCCTGTCTTTCACTAGCAACATACAATGAGGCCTCTCTTCTGTGGCAACCTGGACTTTGATGTACGCCAGTCTGAGATTGAGCGACTCTTTAGAAGATATGGGAGGATTGAAAGGGTAGACATGAAGTCTGGTGAGTAATATCTGTTTTTGTTTCAACTGTGAACTAAAGAGAATAGACGTGTGGTAATAGGAGATAGAGATGTGGGTGGTTTACATTCACTTGAATGAGCAGTGGGTTTGGATGGACTGACCCAATCCCCACCCACAAATGAATATAAATTAATCTATAAGAACTAACTGTTTAGGCCTTGATTATGAAACTGTCTGTCTACTGAAGTTTTTTTCTCCTTGGGCGGATATTCGAGCGTCCAAGTAATGAGGTAAAGCAAGGATGATCTAACTCTATTACCAGTCAAAATAGCTTCATTGTCCATCATGGTCTTGATGCCTCAATTGAAGAGGTCTTATCAATTGAATTTCCATTTATCCGGCATAGTTAGCAATCCATTCATTCGAATTACGTTAGGGGGTCTTTCGCTTTCATCTTCCACTACGCTACGGCTTGGATATGATAGATCTGGGACTTTTGGATCTCCATCGTGTGGTTTTGGAATCATCATCACCTGAGAGCAGTTTTGCTTATGTCCAGCTCCGAGGCACACATGTGCTTCATATCAGAAAAGTGTTGAATTCAGGGTTGACAAAAGCTCCAGGCCTGGCGAGGCGCGCACTTAGTCACACTATGTTTGAGAGAAAGGGGAGTCGAACAATTTTTGAGAAATAGTCTTAATCGTCTGTTTTATGTTCAAGAGTAGGGAGAGGAAGAGTCCTAGAGAGGGGTAGAGAATAAAAAATGGAAAGTAAAAGATCTTGAGTGTACATTGGAAAAGATATTAAAAGGTCAGTAAAAAGATAACAAAAGAATACACAAAAACAAGTTTTCTTTAAGCCTATACGCTGTTCACTTTTAAAAATTGAGGTGCAACGCCTGGCCACATCTAACCTCAGGCGATGGCGTGGCTCAGGCTGCCCTGCGCCTTTTTAAACACTAGTTGAATTTAATAATTGAGCTATTTTTTGTTTCTTTAGATTCTCTTTATATACAAAATTTTATAGGGCTTGATTATTCAACAGCTGACAAGGAATAAAACATGTAAAAAAAAAGCCACTTGCATCTTGACATTGTTATTTGGATGGATGCATTTGATACTGTCCTGAAGGATGAGCGAGTGTCTTTTTCAGGTATAGACCCATGTACTCAATAATTTCTTTGGCGCAGGAATTTCTGGAACATCGATGCTTTTCTTAGATGGATGGCTTCTCTCCATTCCTTCCTGGCTTCTGCCAACGCATCATGTTCTTATGTTTTCCTGAAGCACCAATCTGATCCGACATGGCACCACATATTCCTCTGAGACACTCATTGCTTTTTCATTTCGCATGAATTTAGATCAGTCCTCCCTTCCTGACATGTTACAACAATAAATTCATGATGATCTCACATTCAATGACAGACAGGTGTTATGGTACACTTTCTGAATAGTTTATTCTTATGTTGTTTTCGCATAAGATAATTTTGGACCAATCAGTGCTCTTGTCTTTTCATGCTTGTGTCTTGCAAAGGATAACTGAATTTAATCCCTTCGGATCAAGAACACGGCTAATTTGCTTTGCTTTTGTTTGCTGTCATGATCTATTCGCAGGATTTGCTTTTGTTTACATGGAGGATGAGAGAGATGCTGATGATGCCATAAGAAGGCTTGACCGGATTGAATTTGGAAGAAAGGGGCGTCGTCTCCGTGTTGAATGGACAAAGGTATGACACATTCATTTATATTTGGTTATTCTTGAATGATAACAAGTGTCTATGTTCTCTAAATTTTTTTGCTTCCTAGTCAGCCTAGTAGAGAAGCTGTTGCATTACATCTGATTTTTAATTGCAGCACGAGCGTGATACTAGAAGGGCGACTGGCGGGAGATCTTCAGCTACTGCGAAACCTTCAAAGACCTTGTTCGTGATCAACTTTGACCCAATATATACAAGGACCCGGGATCTAGAGAGGCACTTTGAACCCTATGGTAAAGTTATCAACATAAGAATCAGAAGGAACTTTGCATTCGTTCAATTTGAATCAGAGGAGGAAGCCAGCAAAGCACTGGAAGCAACAAATATGAGGTTCGATTAGCACTCCGTTTTCCTGCTGTTTGGATTTCTTTCCCATTTTCCTAAGTGGTTCTGTTGTTTTCTTTGTGATATACAGCAAGCTTATGGACCGGGTTATAACAGTGGAATATGCAATCCGGGATGATGATGATAGAAGAACTGATTACAGCCCAGATAGAAGAGGCGGTCGGGATGCGTCCCCCAGGAGAGGATATGAACGTCGGAGATCTCCAAGCCCGTACGGAAGGGAGAGAGGTAGCCCAGATTACGGGTTCCGTAGAGAAAGGGAGAGCCCGGATTATGGGCATGCAGGTTCAAAAGGCGAGGCCCGAGGCAGCCCGGGTTATGCACGTAGTCGTAGCCAAAGCCCTGCTAATGGCAGATACGACAGGTCAGCTTTTCGAATTCCTGGTTATTTAATATTTACCTTTTGATCTATGTCACAGTCTGTCATTGTTTTTAAACTGTTCTTTTTGTCTGTTGTGTGTAGTCGTTCTCCACCACCTCGCGAGAGGTCCCGATCCTGAGAAGCCAAGAGATTATGGTACTTTCTGCGAGCAAAATTAGTGTTCCTTAATCTGTGGGACTTGTCAATGCCATTTTTCACTGTAAGTTATTGCACTGTCTCTGTTGTGTGCAGTTGAGATCTCTCCCACAGTGTTGAGACTAAAGAGGAAAAAAATGGCTGCTCGGAGCTAGTTGATTTCTTGAGATTGTGGTACTTTAAAGTTATGTTGCTTTGTAGGGTGATTTCTTGAGACTTGTTTGCTAGAGTAAACTTTAAAGTTATGGTATTGTATAATACATGTATTAGCTAGTTGTGTTAGACTTTGGAGTTTTAGGGATTTCATGTCAGCTGTCTTGTTTGGATAGTTTACTGACTTGCATGCTATATCAGTTTCAGTTGTGACTTGTTTCTATAAACTGTGGTTGGAATATCTCTTATGAAAAAATAGCAGGAAAAAACCTATGCCCTATGAACTAAGGTTGAATCTTAGAATGGCAAGTACCCTATGAAATGAAACTTGTGAAATAGCTTACCAAGCTAGTATTTTGGCACTAATCCCTTGTGAATTTCAGATATAATGCACATATGCAAGACTTATATAGCTATTTGTCACTCGATATTTGCTAAAATGTTGACTGAATCCGGTTTCGATTCTGACCCAGTCTTGTTTGATGGTTAGGATGAACCCGATCAGGTTTCGGGTTCAACCTAGCAAGGACGGACGCAGGATTTCAAATTAATTAGGGTGGACAAAAAATTTCTAGGTGGGTTAAATTATTTTAATTTAACTAATTTGCTATTAAATTTATCTTGTTTTTTATTCTTTTTTACTAAATCTACCCTTCTTATGTCCGTCTCTGCAACCCAGTTTGGCTCGACTGTTAGGATCTTAAAGAAACTCTTGAACTTTGATAGTCCAATCTGTTTGTAAATTGTTCAGAATTATATAGTGCATTAGTTTTTTTTTTGGGTAGAGTCGAAACATTAGTTTTTTTTGGGTAGAGTCGAAACAGAAATACTATAATTCAATTCTATATACCACACGTTTGACTAAATGTCGAAATAGGACTAAATGTTGAAATAGAAACATCATGATACATTTGATGCTATTTTAAAGTATGTACCAGTACTACCACTTGATTAAATGTCCGAAGAGGATGAACTCCTACGTTTTTAATTAGGGTTTGTTCAACACTATTGAAAATTTCCAGAGTTGGGAGTATTTCGTTCGGAGCGGAAGGAAGACATCAAGCTCCTTCCCTGTTCGTCACCAAGCTTGTCGACTAGCGAGAGCAGAAACCTTAGCCATAACCAACATGGATCGTTGGTTCGTTGTAAATGTAACGTACATTGAATTTCAAACAAAAGAAATGATTGAAAATTGGTGGAATGTTTACTTTGGTCTCCAAGAACAAGAGAATTGTTCACCAGGACACGTGTACCTACACGTGTCATCCCCTTCACATGCAATACTCCACGTCGCCATGACGAGTTTGAACTTTCTCCAATTACTAAGCTTCATTCCACCACTCTCCAAGTTCCAAAAATCCCCAAAACTTCCGATTACATCACAGAACAAGCCAAATTCCAAAAATCCAATCCACCAATCCACCAAATCACAAAAAATGCCATCAATATCCGAACAAACAGCAACAAATCGCTTGATCTCCTCCAACTCCACAGACATCGAAACACCGATGGCCCCCAGCTCCGGCGCCGGCGGCCGGCGGAAGTTGTCGGCGCCGGCGTCGTGGAGCGTGGGGGAGTACGCTAAGAGCATCGTGTACGGCGGGATGGACGCGATCGTGACGTGCTTCTCGCTGATCTCGTCGATCTCCGGCGGCCGGCTGTCGTCGGTCGACGTGTTGGTGTTGGGATTCGCGAACCTCGTCGCCGACGGGATCTCAATGGGGTTCGGCGATTACGTGTCCACGGCGACGGAGAGGAAGATGGCGCTTAATGAGAGGGCGGATACGGTGTGGGAGGCCACAGGGGAGGGTGGCGTGGCGGCGAGGGCGAGGATGGGGAGGGGCTTGATCCGACGGTATGTGGAGCTTGGCATGGATTTCGAAGACGCTTCCACGGTTAGTTAGTCGTTACGACTCCGTTGTATTTACTTAACGACTCCACATTTCTAGCATTTGCATTGTGTCACTAGACTGAGCTAAGGAGGCTAGCTTGTCTACCCATATTAGGGTGAATGTGGATGAGGAAAATATCTAAGGGTCTGCTTGGTTCTATACATAAGGTATAAGGAATCGGGTTAGGTATGGTCTATCCATATTTTGGTGTTTGGTATGGAATAAGGTTCAGTATGGCTCATTCCCATTCCCTCAATATACACATGAACTCATACCTTCTCTTTGAGGTCTTTGAGGTGGGTATGAGTGAAATCTATTCCAAACCCATTTCTCATTCCAACCCGATTCCGAGTATAGTTAGGTTTGGTTTGGTCAAGCCCACTTAGGTTCCGTTTGTTTCTATATTCTTGATACAGAGTGAGTTTAGAAACAAGTCAAGCTTATTCTAGTGTTGCTTTTAACTACTTAGGTTCCATTTGTTTCTATATTCTTGATTTGTTTCTATATTCTTGATACAGAGTATGAGTTTAGAAACTAGTGTTTCCTTTAACTAGGAACGGGAATGTGTGATTTTCGTATTTCTAAACTAGTGTTTCCTTTAACTAGGAATGAGAATGTGTGATTTTCATATCACTCAAATACGCATGAGTTTATACCTAATTTAAAATGAGGGTATGAGTGAGGTATAGAAACAAACGAGTCTTATTGTTCGTGTTCGTGGGTCTTAACTTTTGAGTCGAGTCCACCAAACTCATTTTTTTGAGTCCAAGGGTAAAAATTCAGGGCATCTCTAAATCCAATACAGCTCAAGAGTACTAATTTTTGTTCAGACTAATCCTTGTTTGCGGTTCGTAGTTGTCATAGGCCAAAGGAATTTTGAATCAGGAAAATCGAACAGGGGACCTCCATCTAAATAGATCATGATCGCCCCCTTTCCGACGAAAAAAACTGATCTCCCCCTTCCCCCTGAACCTAACAGGGCCTTAAGTTAAAGTTGGGCCGGATATCCTTAACCTTAGGTTTCCCTACGGACAAAATGTGATTTACATCTTGATAAGTCTTGGATATCTTGGATAAAGAAATATTAATTGGGTCGAATTTTACAAATGTTTAGTATGTATGTTTGTGAATTTGAAGGTGGTCAACATTTTCTCAAAATATGAGAATGTGATAGTCGAAGAGACCCTAATGGCGCGAAAAGGAGGAATATGCCCGTTGGACGAGACCGAGAAGCCATGGAAGAACGGGCTCGTCACATTTGCAGCCTTCATCACGTTCGGGTGTGCCCCACTTCTCTCGTTCATCGTGCTCATCCCGTTCACTCGAAACGAGTCGGTCAAGTTCGGAGGCGCATGCATCCTCTCCTTGCTTGCGCTCGCCCTCCTCGGTTTTGCCAAGGCAAGGATGGCGGGGGAGAATTACGCGCTCTCGGCCCTCATGACCACGTTGAATGGAGCCATTGCCGCTTCCGTTGCTTACGCCGTGGGATGGACCCTTAGAAATGTGGCTGGCCTTGAAGACGCCGAGCCCTAATTCGTGTCTTTTCGTCGGTTTAAGGTGCGTTAGGATTACCATTATCTAATGCATCAAGTTGTATTAAATTACGGTACTTCAAATACATCACTAGCTAGTAACGTAATGCATCATTGTCGATCGCTCATAGCTCGTCCTGGTCCCTTTCGAGTTTTTGGGTTCCCTTTGGGGAATTGGTAAGGAAATTTTGTTGATGCTATGAGCATAAATTGTATGATTTTGTATGTGTTTTGATTCATAGCTTTAATTTTAACATAGCTCTAATGTCATATGATCAATAGGATAAGATATCTTCCTTGGCCGGCTTGTGCTTAACTAGTTAGGGCTTTTGGGCCTCTAGCTAATCAACTGTTTAGCTGAATGGGGTGTGTCACATTTTCTAGATTGATATACGAGTAATACAACTAATCACATTGGCTCATCCCGGTTCGGTTCTTATATTTTATGGGCTCTAGGACGAAATAAAATTAGGAGCACTGTTCTAAAAATCTCTCTCTAGGTCCCGCCTAGGCACTGGAAGGTCCCTGCTCGCCTAGCCTTCCAGACCGCCGAAGTACCCGTTTAGAGCCACCCAGGCAACCGTTCAGGCCGTCTAGGCGTTAGGCGGTCCCTCTCCGTCCAGGATCCGCCTAGCGTTTTTTTAGAACATTGATTAGGGGACCCTTAACATAATAACAAATGAACTTAAATTTCTATATATTAAATCGGTCCGGCTAATTTGTGTTCATGACGCGCAATAACTATTAATGAACCCTTTTAAAAAAATACAATTAACAAACAATAATTAGATTTACCAAAATTAGTACCTTTATCCATGGACACACAATGGAAAATTCCATATTAACTAAAAGGAGTTTTCTCAAGTGGTAAACGATCTGTTTCACATCCATAAGGTCTGGGGTTCAACTCCAGTAAATGTAAAAAAAAATCCTTTGAGAGACTCACCCGCCAAAGCCAGGTGCGCGACCCGATCGAACTGAATGTAGTCAAGACGAAGATCTGAAGAACCAGTGGAAAAGAAAAATCCCATAGTATTGTGTCTCTTGAGGTGGGTCGTTTAATGTTCATGGAGCCATGTGACAACTGTATTAGGTTGCCTACTCAATTAGCCGGATCTCATTGGCTAATACATGGTGTTTGGCTGTGTACCATGAGTAGTTTTGAGTGATGGACGAAATTATTTAGAAAATTGGGTTGGTTTGTTTGGTTTTAAATTTATGTCACACTTTTTATGGGTATTTTAATAAGTAGGCTATATAATTGAATTTCTTGGGGTGACATTGCATAGCCCTTCCTCTCATTCTTATCCATTTGTGTAACCTAACTTTTAGGACATAATTTAGTGTTCATTAGGAAATTATTTTCATGATCTTCTTGCATGCATCCGACACTAGATCCACTAGCTACCTATCTTACCTATATATATACCCAAATATGCGTATACATATTCTTAGGCTTAAACTATACGTAGCCCTCTGAACTTGTGTAAATTAGTCATTTAGACACCTTACATTTGATTTGGTTCTATTAAACACTTATAATCACGGACTTTTGTGAGTGCATTGCACGCGCATTTACACAAGTTCTGAGATTTCGAATTAGAAAATCTATGATTTCCTTAATTTATTAGGAGGTTCCATGATTGTTGCATCCGTTTGAACATCATTCCCCTATTAAAAACCCAATTAATTGAGGTTGTAGGACTGGGCAGAATCCGGTTCAGACTAAGACAAGGATCGGACCGAGGGGCGGACCAAGTGTCCTCGGTCGTGTCGATTATAAAATTGTTGATGCTTTAGTTTTTTTTTAAACATTAATTAGATTAAATTCTTTCTCAATCTTATTACTTTTTAAATATTCAACAAATTTTAAATTATTGATCAAACAAAATAAATTTTAATAACAATTCTCATTTTTTCTCTAATTAATGCCTAAAAAATCTAAAATAAAATATAAAGTTGATTAGAATTTAAGTGTTAAATCGTCACTTATTTCTTTCTGATCGAAAGGATATTTTGAACGAGTGATCGAGATAAATGGTAATAGATCTTCCTATATGGGTCGTCAAATGTAATAGCTTTTGCATCGTGATTTGGATTAACCTAACATGTAAAAGGGCAAAATGTATATAAAAAATATATGTTGATCAAACAAAATAATGATTAGGGGAAAAGTGCAAAAAACAGTGAAAAAAAAGGAAGAAAAATAACGAGTGGAGCACTTAATTAGCACATAAATATCTGCATTAGAGTAATGGCGGAAACTAAAAATTAAAATGGAAAAATGGACAGCCATAAAGAAGAACAAGACAACTTAGGAATATTTTATTGGCAAAGCTTTTTTTTTTTTCTTTTGGTCTTGCCTTTTTGGCTCGCCCGGTTCGATCGGTCGGACACCGCTCTACATCCGGACCGGGTACTTCGTGGCCCCATTTTGGGGGAGACCCTTCCAATATCAATTTTTCCATACATGCCGCCAGTGAGATTCGAACTTCGAACCTCCTGCACAACACTTAAGGAGTCTAGCACCACTTTACCACTAGACCAACTGAGTATTGGTAAAGCTAGCAATGAGATTAATTAACCACTAATACTCAGTTGCTCTAGTGGTAAAGTGGTATTAGACTACCAATAACCAATTGGTCTAGTGGAATGAGGTGCTAGACTCCTTAAGCATTTTTTTAGGAGGTTCGAAATTCGAATCTTCTTGGCGGCGTGTATGGAAAAATTGAATTGGGAGGGCCGCCCCCAGCAATGGGCCTCTGCAGTACCCGGTTCGGATGTAGATCCCAGGCTAATCGAACCGAGCGAGAGATAAAAAAAGTGGTGTTAGACTCCTTAAGTGTTGTCCAGGATCGGAGATTCGAACTTCGAATCTCACTGGCGGCATGTATGGAGAAACTGATATTGGAAGGGTCTCCTCTAAAATGGGGCCACGAAGTACCTGGTCCGGATGTAGAGAGGTGTCCGACCGATCGAACCGGTCGAGCCAAAAGCAAGACAAAAAAAAATGTTTGGTTAATTAAAGAAAAGACCTTGGTGGTGGATTTGTAGCTTTCATGGAGGTATATTCTACTATAGTACTATGGACCAAAAAAATCCATCTTCTTTAATTTGGTCCTCTTATCAAATATATGCATGTGTAACGTTTCTAATATCTCTTTTATCTTTTTTGGTACGTGGTCTAGGTTTTCCATAGTGACATTTGTAGACTTGTAGTTGCTATTCCATGACAATGGCTATAGGAGATGAAATGACTTGTATTTTTATTTCTTCGCGAAATGGTGATCGTTTTGTGAAAGTTTGTGAGCCGATAAATTGTGCACGAATAATACGAGTGTGAAAGTCCGCGGGCATGGAACCCTACGATAGCGACATAGTGTGTATGCTAAGTTGTACTAGGTAGCGAAGTAATTAATGACCATTTTGTGAAAGTGCGTAAACCTATAAACTGTTTATGAGTATGAAAGTATAGTCCAATATATACGATTAATGGGGTTTCATTATAAAATCAATTAGCAATATATGAGTAACACTTAAGTTTATGTATTAGTTTATTTTATCTCTGATTTTTCATATGGAGTATATTTTAACAAATATGAATAGTATACCAATCTTATATACTAGATTTTTATAGTTCGATGTGTAAATCATATTCAAACAACATTTATATTAATATAAGGCACACTAGTGTCACATGCTATCAAATATTTAATGTAACGATATTTTTAGTTTAATCCATTATGTATATTTTTTACGAGAGACACATATTTGGTGGTAAATTTCAGGTTTGTGAACTAGCCGATAAAGCGTACAAATCAGGTAAACTGACTTGTGCTGGTCGACTCGACCCAATGGAAGAAAGAATGGTTATATTTGGTTTTTAATCTAAGTAAAAGGGCGGATTGGAAGCAAGAATCGAACAAAAACCTCCTAATATCCTCCATGTCTTTTATCGTTAGGTCACTATTGTAGGGCAAAAACTATTAGTATACATTGATACCATTACATCTAATTATGAAAACCAAGTTGCATTATCAAAGTGGAAGAAGATCTCCTAGAGCCAATGGTAGGCCATATAAATGGTGCATCGCACTTTAACCCACTTTTATATATTCATTTTCCATTTCCCTTTTTTAGGTGCTAGTGTGTGTGAGGATACAAATATCTTCTTAATGATGATTATGTATAATAATAAATTAATAATTGAAACACACATCAAATTATCTATATGTTACAAAGGATGGAAAAATCAAGGCCAAATCATCACCCATTTAATTCCCTTCCGAAGTCGACCCGACCTACCCAAAAAGACGAGTAAAAATAATTATATTTTTTTCCATAAAAGAGTTTGATATATCAAATAAGTCTGATAGATCGAGAGTATTATTAAAATCAGTAACCAAACAATCCGGCTTAAGAAAACAACAACCATCACATCAAGTAACAAATTAAACAAACAAAACAACCATAATAAAACAAACTAAAAAAATCAAACATTTTTGTTTAAATAACAAACAATAAATTAACAGTTGGTCTAATGAAACAGGGTGTTAGATTTTCTTAAGTATTTGTCCATGGATTCGGGATTCGTGCATTGAAAAAATTAAATTGAAAGTCGTTCCTATTACAGACTTCTGCAATATCCGATTCGGATGTAGATTAGCTCTAACCGATCAAATTGGACGAGATATCAAAAAAGAACGAGAAGGAGTGGACAATGTTGATGAACGACGCAAAACGGTAAGACGTCAACTGAAAAAATGCACAAAATAACGTCTAGAGAAAAGATTATAGACACTGATCTATACTCGATCAGATTTAGACTCGCACAGTTAATTTTTTTTGGCATCGAACACACGTCCACAGATTTTCTATTTTTAAAATATAGTTTTATGTCATTATTTATAATACATGTGCATGGATATGAACATTATATAAAGCCCTACCCCATAGCTCCAACTCTTCAAGCTTCTCAAGAGCCATTTTCCCAATTAACCCTTTCATCAATCCATCTCTCTTTATATCTTCTTCCACAATTGTATTGTCAAGCTACAAGAGTTTGTTATCATAAGGTACATAATGGGTCTCTTCTTCTATTCACAAATCTTATAATTTTATTCCATTATTCATGATGCATTTGTTTAACTTACTTGAATATATAGTTTGTACCTTTATTTGCATTTAATTTCGTGTTATTTCGACATATATGTATCTGTTAATACAAAATAGCTAGTAAAAGTTTACATTAAATCCTGCATTATATAATATTATAAGATAATGTTATTATCTTGACGATCCAAACAAGTAATTATTTATAGGTACTCTTCTTCATTGATAAAATAATTGTCATCATAACCTGATTTCTTATAAAAAAATATTTATTCTATTTCATTTTACAATATATGTTAAAAACAATTAATTATTAAAGTATTTGAATCAATTTTCTTAATGTATTTGTCAAACTATTAACACGTTGAATGATAGATATTTCTGAACAGTTCTGAGAACACATGACTAGGGCTGAGCATCGGTTCAAAACCGAATCGAACCGAAAACTGAACTGAATTGGTTCGATTCAGTTTCGTTTTTTTTTCGATTTTAAATAAATAGAAGGTTATTCTTTGATAAATTCAAACCGAACCGAATAATATCGATTTCGGTTCAGCTTAAATTTCTTTTTGAACCGAACCTTGCTCAGTCCTACATATGACTAACATCGATTACAAGTTTACAACTATAGATCTTTTGTCAAACTCAAATTTTATGACATTGTAGATTGTATATGTATAAGATTCTTCTTTCAATTTTCATCAAGCTACAAGTGTAGATAGATTTATAAGCATATAGACATGACACATTAATTTTGCAAAACGGTGTCGTCTTGCACATTAAAGTAGCGATCAGCCGCCAGCGTGGTGATCATGCGGCTCGTGCCCTGAAAACCAGCCACGTGTCCACGTATTATATAAACGGAATATTAGAATATTCCGAATATTCCAAGAGATCCCTTTTGAAGTACGTGGTATCTTTTTCCTATGCATGTCTTATTCTACCAAGATTTGTTTCTACTTGCTTTCTTTTTTCTTTTTAAATTTTTTTTGAGTAAAAGAAAACAAGCACATGCATGATATTGGAACATTTATGCATTTTTTATATTTTTTTTGTTTTTTTTTCCCTTTTAAATCAAGTTAATTGTCACATTTCCTTTTTTTTATGGGTTGAGCATAGTCCGATTTGGTACTTTGTGCTTATGTCTGGACTGGAGGTACGTTGGACCCCGTTAAAGGTGTTGCTCTTTTCAAGTCTTTCTGCTACATATACACCGTCAGAGAGTCTTGAACTCGAGACCTCTGGACAAATGTTTAGGCGACCTAGTGTCATTTTCTCTACGTATAATATCACGACTTACATATCTTTCAAGTATTACGGTTTTTCTAAACTATGCCCTTAGTAAATTAATGGACCCTTTAAAAAACTAATTAATCCTAAATAAAATAAAACTTACAAAATGTTACCATTTTAAGAAGCTTATTGTTAGAAACTAAAATCCTAAAAGGAAATTAATAAATCCTATAGAAAAAATTATTTAAACCAAAATTAATAAAATAATTTCATTTTAAGGCTCTTGGGCATAGATTAAAAAAATCGTAAAAAAAATGATGAACCATTAAAAAAATTAATACTAAATAAATATAAATTAACAAAATATTATAATTTTAAAAAAATTGACCTTAGAAAAATCAAATCACTTAATATCCATCTAGTAAAACCATGGACCATTTGCGTCATAAATTGTGAGAATTATAGGGATCGGATGCAATAACTATAATTTCCTTTTATGTATACCAAAATACAGAAACCAAATTGACCACAAAATTTTGTAGCATTTTTTTTTTGCATTATATTAGAACTCTTTATTTGTATGAACAAGGTTTTCAAGTTCCAATATTTTTTTTTTTAATTCCCAATTTCAAAGTATTTCATTCAACCAAACATAGCATTGGGCGCCACATCACTCCTCTCTTTCTTCTTCTTCCTCGCTCGCTCACTGAAATAAAATCTATTTTCTCCAGCAAATTAGATCCAACAATGGAGTAAATCAGATAAAAAATTCAAACACCGATTTGAAAAATCCGTCGTACTCTCTCGGAAATTCGCCCCTCAATCTTCCAAATCGGTATGCATATTTTCAATAAATTTTCTTCCTTGATTGATTTTAAGTTTAAGGAATCAATCTTTTTTTCATGTAAAAAATGTAATAGGTTATTTTGAATAAGAGATCACTAGTCACTGTGTAATGTGTAGTTTGACACTTATTTTTGGCGATTTGGGTTTATAATTTATTCAGATTATAATGGATTTGTTTCTTGTCTCAGGTTAAAAAGATGGTTGCTTTTGGGAAAAAGTTGAAAGCTTCTCAAATTGAAGAATGGCAAGGGTATGTGTATGTTTAATAGTGATAATCAAATCTACATCTTAGGTCCCGTTTGTTTCTATACCAGAAATTGGATTGAAATTAGGAATCCGGTTAGAATAATGTATGTCTGATGTGTATTTTGAGGAAATGAGAATGAACCATACCAAAACCTTGTTTCATACTACCAAACACCGAAAATAGAATAGGCTATACCTAACCCGATTTCATATACTCTAGGTATAGAACTAAACGGACCCTTAATCAAATATCTTATCTTGCTAGTATGAGGCATTTTACTGTTACTCTCAAGATTGCAATGCCTTACATAGTTTTTGTTTTTGTGTTACTTGTGTTTGGGATTGAAGATATTACATAAATTACAAAATGCTAAAGAAGAAAGTAAACCATTACTCTCGACAAATCGAGAGCGGGGCAGGCGAACATGGTGATTTTCTCAAGGATTTCTCTAGGATGCTGGATTGTCAGGTATCTAAATTCACAATATAATCACTAAACTAATACAAATCAAACCAATTTCACATATTAATTTTGGTTGTGACTTTTAATTTTAGATTGAAAAGACTGTGTTGTTCATCTTGGAACAACAAGGGCTTCTTGCAAGTAGGTTGTCACAACTAAGAGAGCAACAATCTACTCTTGCGCAGCGCGAATTGGTTCCGAATTTGGCTGAGCTACAAGAAGCTTATAGAGATGTCGGAAGAGATCTATTGAAGCTTCTGTTCTTTGTCGAAATGAATGCCACTGGTCTAAGGAAGATCTTGAAGAAATTCGATAAGCGTTTTGGTTACAAGTTTACCAATTATTATGTCAAAACTAGGGCTAATCATCCTTACTCTCAACTCCAACAAGTTTTCAAGCATGTGGTAAGTTTTGTTTTTTTCACAAAGTTTATTTACCTCTATTGTGAATGAATGAAATAATGACTAAATCGACGATGAGTAGGGTTTTGGAGCTGTTGTCGGAGCCATATCTCGCAATCTTAATGATCTTGAAGATCATCATGGGAGCTATTTTTCAATATATGATCTACATGTTCTTCCTCTTGAGGTAACTTATCATTCTCTTATTACTTGATTATGCCAACAAGTTAGGCTCTTATTACTTGATTAAGGCTTTGCTATACTTGTTGAAGGTAATTTTAGGTGAAAAGTTAGTTTCGTGTCTTGAAAAACGTAAAAAGTAGAAGGAATACACGAATTTCTAGAATGTTAAGAGTATCAACTTATGCAGGACTCGGTTGTGCTCTCAATCAAAGCGGCGATAGATAGGCTAACACATTCAACAGATTTCCTCCATTTCATGGGACAACATGCCTTAATAGTGCAACAAGACATGCTCACACCCGATCAGGACGAGATTCTTGACCAAGAATTCCATTTTCAGTCCCTTGTGCTAAACCTAACAAACACTTTCTTATACATGGTTAACACATACATTATTGTTCCAACTGCTGATAACTACTCTTTAAGTCTTGGAGCGGCTGCAACTCTTTGTGGGGCCGTGATTGGATCAATGGCGGTCGCCCAAATGTTCTCGTCTGTGTACTTTAGCGCGTGGTCTAACAGATCATACTTCAGGCCTCTTGTTTTCAGCAGCATTGTTCTCTTCATTGGCAATGTGTTGTACGCGTGCGCCTTTGACCTCAACTCAATTTGGGTTCTTCTCGTTGGACGCCTCTTCTGTGGGTTAGTGAAACCTTTTTCTTACTTCTTGTAACATCAGTTTGATATTGATATCAGAATATACCAAACACAGATATGGATATGACTCATATCCAAACGGGTCCTTACTTCTTCTTTTTTTTTGGTAGAAGGAGAGACAATACTCTCCGGCTCCTCAAGGGGGCATTTTATTAACAATAAAAAAGTGGGCTAAGTAGTCAGCAAATGGGGATAGCCCGACCCCTAACATCATCAAGAAGCGAACGGGTCCTTAGTCCTTACTTCTTCTTAGTTTTGTTATACTTGTCTTTGAGAATCTTGCATTGTAATATTGATCATTTTAGGTTGGGTTCAGCAAGGGCGGTTAACAGGCGCTACATTAGCGATTGTGTGCCATTGAAAATGAGATTGAAGGCGTCCGCAGGCTTTGTTAGTGCAAGCGCACTCGGAATGGCGTGTGGTCCAGCCTTAGCTTGCTTATTTCAAACAAGATTCAAGCTTTTCATGTTCACATTCAATGAAGATACTTTGCCTGGCTGGTTCATGGCATTAGCCTGGCTTATTTATCTCTTGTGCCTATGGTTCGCCTTTAAAGAGCCGCCTCACTTTCAAGTGAACTCTCTAGCTGATGAATCTAACTCGGGTATGTACATTAAGGATTTAATGCATTAAATGGTGCGATCCAAACACATCTGTATTATATCTGTTGACTGATTTCTTTTGAATTGGGGCTTGTAGAGAGTAGTGTGGAGAATGGCCTGAGGAAGCCATTCATTTTAAGCTCAACAGAGAAGCTTCATGATGAAGATCAAGAAGACAATGAATCAAGTTATGAAGAAAGCCATAATAAACCAGCCACATCTATTCTGGCTGCATATAAATTGCTGACTCCTTCCATAAAGGTAAGCATCAATTCTTGATTAGAGGCTGTCCAATGGGTCAACCCCGACCCGCATACCGTATTATGGGTCGACCCATAAATAAAATGTCGAACCGTGACCTATTTGACTGTTTTCGACCCGTGACGGCGTGACCCGTGTCCAAAGGGCAGGTTTACCCGTTATCCGACCCGTAAAATTGCGGGTCGGGTCGGGTCGGGTTACGTGACAACCCGCCCTTTGAACAACCTCTAATAGGCTGTCCAATGGGTCAACCCGATCCGCATACTATATTTTGGGTCAACCCATAAAAAATAAAGTCGACCCATGACCCATTTGTCTGTTTTCGACCCGTGACCCATGTCCAAAGGGCAGGTTAACCCGTTATCCGACCCGTAAAATCGCGGGTTGGGTCTGGTTACGGGACAACCCGCCCTTTGGACAGCCCTATTCTTGATTAGAGGTTGTCCAACGGGTCAACCCGACCGCATACCGTATTTTGGTTCGACCTATAAAAAATAAAGTTGATCCGTGATCCATTTGATTGTTTTCGACCCGTGTCCAAAGGGCGGGTTGACCCGTTATCCGACCCGTAAAATTGCGGTGGGTTCGGGTTACGGGAAAACCCGCCCTTTGGACAGTCCGGCCCTATTCTTGATAGTGTTCTACTGAGGAAGAAAAGAATCATTGTCTAATTTATGACTTATAATGATGCCTTTCAGGTTCAGTTGCTGATATACTTTATGCTTAAGTATGCATTAGAGATTGTATTAGCAGAATCAAGTGTGATTACCACACACTACTTTCTATGGTCATCTCAAAGCGTGGCGATTTTTCTTGCATGTCTTGGGCTAACTGTTCTTCCTGTGAATGTTATAGTTGGAAACTACATCAGTAACATGTTTGAAGAAAGGTGATTTGATTTAGTCTACTTTTGCATGTTTCATATGATTTTGATCAAAATAATGATATTGGTTTTTGTTGTTGTTGTAGGCAAGTGTTACTTGCATCTGAGATTATGGTGTGCTTAGGCATAATCCTAAGCTTTAACGCGATAATCCCTTACTCGGTCCCGCAATATGTCTCCTCTGCGTTGATCACTTTCGTGGCGGCTGAAGTACTCGAAGGTGAGTGAGTCAATCGGTCCAAAACCGGACTAGACCAGGACCGAATTTCGTAAAGTAATAGACAACACATTTTAATTAAAAAAATAATATTTTTTTGTCTTGAAATATGTAAAAATTAACTAAATTTCATACATTTTTAGATAAATAATCAATACATTTCACGAAAAAGTATGTTTTTTTAAACAAGTGTAGCAAGCTAGTTTGGTTTTGGCCTAAATCTGATTTTTTTTTTCTTCCAAAAATTATACTTTTTGCAAGAAAAAATGTGTGTGAAAGTCAAAATTTATCAAATATAAAGCATATAAATTAAGTTTCATCACAATTTGAAAAAATGGGTTTACATAACATAAATTTTTTTATATAACACAAAATGGATTTTATAAATTTATTTATTTAAAAAAAATAAGTAAAAGTCGGTCTAGACCTAGATCAGACTTGATTTTCAAACCATCATGGACCGAGGATTTGACCGATCTACCCTGATCCGGTCCGATATTGGACCAAAAACCAATGTTCAAATTATCATGGACCGAAGACCAGACGAAAATTTCCCTTGTTTTCGATTATCATCTTATCTTGTTCTTCTTCCTCTATAGGGGTTAACCTGTCGCTGTTGTCGCGGGTGATGTCATCGAGGCTCGCGCGTGGGACCTACAACGGAGGGTTGCTGTCGACGGAGGCAGGGACGTTGGCTAGAGTGGTGGCGGACGGGATGATAACGCTGGCGGGGTACTGGGGAGAGAGTAGGCTTCTTAATGTTACTCTTTTCCCATGTCTATGCATTTGTGTTATGTCCATCATTGCCACATTTTCTACTTACAACTCACTTTACTAATTTTTAACTTTCCCTCCAAAATGGAGTTCAATGTATAGCTTGAAGAGTGGGCTTTTGATCAAGATGAGTTTGTGTTACTTTTCAAGGGTTTATGAGGGTTAGTGTTAGATGAGAGTGGCTTGTTAATGCTATGTATCAATTTCTTGAGTTATGATCAAGAAAAGCCACATGTTGGGTAAAAAAAACCCAAAATTTACCAACATTGTGTTGGTTATGTTCACAAATTTAGAAATTGAATTCTTATAATGAGGCCTAATAGAAGAAATTATAATAATGACTCATGAAATTCTAAGCAGATTATGGATCATAAGTTTAAAACATATCACGATAGACCTTACAATGAAAAATATATTATACCGTTTTGGAGGATGTCGCTGCCCTTGAACCCCAAGCGAGTGACGATTAGTAATAGATTCAAGACATATTAACAGGTATTACTTACATTCATATCGTACCTATATTATATTAATATCAAACAAGCCTAAAAAAGTATGAATTCTAGCCCCTGGGTATATGGCGTGGTGGTTTAGAAGCTTCTCAGGGTACACCACGTCAGGGGTTCGAGCCAGTTGCAGATGTTTGATTCGGAGGTTCGCTGCCACTCTCACCCGCGATTTACCTCCTCCTCTGGGTCCAGGACAGGGTCCACAAGAGGCTCATAACTTATTTTTCAAAAAAAAAGAATATGAATTCAGATCAACCCACAAATTTCAATCAAAATTTACACTTTTTTAGCAAGGGGCACATTTTTTATTGGTAAATCTCGAGTTTTTAAACTAGTCAGACTTATTTTACTTTAAAAGCAAAAATATTTTTCATTCAAAGTCATATTTTAAAATTCTTAAAAATACATAACATTTTCATATAAGATATCATTTTGAACCCAAAGTAAAATACACCCACATAAATTGGAACCTCTCAACATTTGGCATCAAAATCTAAACTTTTAAATCAAAAAAATTGTAACAAGAATGGAATATGAACTATCCTCTTAAGGTAAAAAAAATATATATAATTAAATACAAGTGACAGGTGAAAACGTGCACTTGTTAGCCAAGATTGTTTGGAACATGATGAAAGGTATCTGAATCTCTCCCTAGTTCAAGTATCGACTGAAAACCCGATTTCTCCGCCATTTGTATTCCTTTCCCATTCTTGTTCTATCTTCAGATTCAACCCAAATTCCCACGGGTTTAGCACCACGCTCAGATCCCCAATTTCTCTCTTCGCAATTCGCAATTAGAGAGAGCAATTGAAAGAGGAAGAGGCAGAGATGGCTTCAGATCAACAAGACTTTCCGGAAGGATCAGTCCAGAATATTCTAGATCAGGAAACCCTCAAATGGGTGTTCGTCGGCGGAAAGGGAGGCGTGGGGAAGACGACTTGTAGCTCCATTCTCGCTATCCTCCTCGCTAGGGTTCGTGCATCCGTTCTTATCATCTCCACGGATCCTGCTCACAATCTTAGCGATGCGTTCCAACAGCGGTTCACCAAGGCGCCTACTTTGGTTAATGGCTTCAATAATCTCTATGCCATGGTTCGTGTTCGGTTCCCAATTGTTCAATTTCTGTCTAGAATTTGAATTGTTAGGGTGGGTGATTAGTGGGATTGGATTCGATTTGTTACGAAATTAGTATTCTTTAATGCGGTTTTGTGGATGTGAATTTTAGGGTTTCGGGTATTTAGCAATGCCCGGGTAATGGAATTGTTTGATGATTGGTTATTTCATTATTTGTTACTCGATTGATAATGAGTTCGATGAGGTGTTTTGAATTTAGGTTCTTGTTGATAATTGATTTATGTATGGGATGCAAATTTATCTGTTTTAGTTGCTCATTGGATATTGGTGCAAATTCATTGCTTCAGTAGATGACTAGATGCAGAGCTTTCCTGGTGTGATCACCTGACTTTATAAAACGTTTCCTTTATAATTATGTTGGCTCCTGCAAATTGCTTTGAGTAGGCTGTATTTAAAACAATGTTCTCATCATGGACTCGAGTGAAAGGAGGTAGAGGTTCAGCTTCTCAAGAGTTTTGAATTCTTGCAATTCCTGTAAGATAACTGAGTGTGGGTATTATAAGATGCAGAAGAGCTACAGAGGTGGACGTAAGAGTGATCACATATCGAATTGAGCTCAGTATAGACCATAGCATCTGGATATATTTATGGGTTTCTGTGCATTGGTTATGTATGTTCATAATCAGTGTAAAAGAATGGACATGATTAAGTGCTTTAAAATTTCTCTCATTTTTTGTATTGATTTATTTGTAGGAGGTGGATCCTTCGTTGGAGAATGATGAATTGCCTGGTGTAGAAGGAGGTGATAATTTTGTTCAAGAGTTGGCTAATGCAATTCCTGGAATTGATGAAGCCATGAGCTTTGCAGAAATGCTGAAGTGAGTTCATTTTTTTTTCTTGATAAGATGATGTATTTTATTGGAGAAATCTTGGTGAGGCACTTCAAGTTATTTTAGTATACATTTTAGGGTATATTTCAAGGATAGGGTACCTCTTGTACATATCTAAAACCTTAAAGAGTACCTCATTGTTATTAATGCCATGCATGATGCTCAGTTACCTTGATGAACTCTATATGCTGTTCAATGGACTTCCATGCCGATGCCTTGATTTCAGTGATTTATTTTCACGGGCATTGACCTTGTTCATATATTTTCTAACTGGAATATTCCATCTATTTAGCTAATCCCTTTTATGTGTTCACTTAATTATTGTGCATAATTAGATACTATTACTATGATAGAATAAAGTAAATCATCCAAAAAAAATTGAAGTATCAAAGAGGAGAGACCTGTCATGACCAACTTGGAACTTTCTTAATTTTGTCATCTAATATAGAACATATTTTGATATCAAATAATTGACATATAGCTCTGCAGATAGGGGAATCTGAATAGTACACAAGTGTTTCTTGGTAACACTTCCTGTCTTTTGCAGGTTAGTGCAGTCAATGGATTATTCTGTAATTGTATTTGACACAGCTCCAACTGGCCATACACTTCGACTCTTGCAGTTTCCTTCAACATTGGAGAAGGGGCTTGCTAAATTGATGTCTGTGAAGAACAAATTTGGGGGTCTCCTGGGTCAGGTATACTCTGTTGTCACTTAAAGAATTCTTCATGTCTAAATGATGGATGTCAATGGCTGTATGTTCTATTTCTATCGTAGACTTGTGAAATCTGACTCATAAGCTTTCATGTATTATGTTTGCCAGATGACACGTCTTTTTGGCATGGAGGATGAATTTGGCGAGGATGCAATCTTGGGAAGGCTTGAGGGCATGAAAGATGTGATTGAACAAGTAAATAGGCAATTTAAGGATCCGGTAATAATTCCTTTTCCCTCTTTGCTCTTTTTATATCAAACTGAGCATACTTACAGAGCTTTTTCCTCTTGAAAGATTAGAAATTAAAGAGTCTCTGAGCTAAATATGCAGTGTGTGTTAAATTAGTACAACCTGAGGTCTTGTTTCCAAAGCAGGAACTCATATTAGTTAAGCAAGGGCAATCTTATCAATTTTATTTAAGATGGTCTAGAGGTCAATATACTGTTAACCTTTTGGATGATGATGATAAGATGAGCGGTTCCTATTTAGGGCCCGTTTGGTTATAAATTACGGAAACGTCAACGGAAATGAAACAGATCTAGTCTACTTTTGATGTCACGAAACATCATTGAAAATTTTCATCTTTCTTTCACCCTCCTCTAGACACAAATATATGAGGTACTACGAGCTAAATGAAAATTTCTGTAGATGTATTATGTCTAGAATTTTTTTCCTTTTCATTCACGTTTCTATCAGTTGTACTTGTAACCAAACGGGTTCTTAATATGAATTTACCAATGGTTATATATTTTGCATGGTAATCTTTGTACACTTTTGTTAACCGCACCTGTCCCCCTTTTCTATTGGTGTAATTGTTGCAGGACATGACAACTTTTGTTTGTGTCTGTATCCCGGAGTTCCTCTCTCTCTACGAAACCGAAAGATTGGTTCAGGAGCTAACAAAGTTCGAAATAGATACTCGTAATATCATCATTAATCAAGTAATATTTGAAGATGAAGGTACTTGGTAACATTTCCTCTCATGTTCTTATTTTGTTGTAACCAATCAATACAAAAAAGGCATTCTCGTATTCATAACGTCTTTGTATATACCAGATGTTGAATCCAAATTGCTCAAAGCAAGAATGCGGATGCAGCAGAAGTACGTTGATCAGTTCTACGTACTATATGACGATTTCCACATAACTAAACTGCCATTGCTGCCAGAAGAGGTAGGCATACCTGAATAAGTCATCTACCATACTTTGTACAACATTTTTTTTTCGGTATTCATCTTCATTGGATTGGATCTTGCTTTTTACAGGTTTGTGGAGTAGCAGCATTGAAATCATTCTCTCAACGCTTCATCACACCACACCAACCATTGGTCTCAAAAGACCCTGTAGAGCATTTGGAGAAGAGGATATCAGCTTTGCAAGAACAGTTGAAAGAAGCCGAGAAAGAACTGGACAAACTGCGCAAGGGAAAAGAAAAGGCCTAAAAAAGCACAAGATTTTTGGTTCTGTTATCTGATTTTTGCCCCTTGTTAAGGAAAGAACAGCACTCCAATAGTAAAAGCTGTAATGTTCACTATGGAGCTTTAAGCTCATTCTATTTGACCTTTCTTTGTAATGAGAAATTAATTTATTTGTTTTCTCAGTTCCACACTTGAATTTGCAACTTGAATACAGGGCTTAAACTTAGTGGATAATCGTATGAGATTTATACAATCAGTATTTGTAATGCTAGTCCTATATGTATTTTCTGGTTGTTGATGTTTCCATAATCATATGAGATTTATACATTTAGTGTTTGTATGTTAGTCCTATTGTATTATCTGGTTTGTTGACGTTTTGTCAGGTCTTTTGGAAACATCCTCTTAACATACAACTCGATTCTTGACCATGATCACAAGTAATATTATCTTGTAACCAGAGTGCAATGTCAGATAGAAAGAAGACTTTTCGGAAAAGAGGAAAGTGAAGATCTTCCCAAAAGTGTTTTTTGTGATGGTATTTTTCATCCACCATTGACAGATGAATCAATCATGCTTGTACATGATGAACCTTATTCTCAATGGCCAAACTTATACATATATCAAGCCTCATACAACAGAGTTAACCAAACAAATCCAAAAATACAGTCTAAAAATAAAGATCCCAACAGAAAAAACAGGTGTTATGGTCTCCTAATTTCCTAGTATTACCCCCTCAGTTTCAAAATCTTGTTGATCTTGAATACTTTCAGGAATAGGAACATCATAGAACTTAGCCAAGTAAGCCAATGCTTCATAGTTGTTGTCACAAACCTTCCATAGAGAATCAACTTCACCCTTGGCAACAGTTCCCCACATCTCACAATCGTCAAGGAAACCGAGCAGCTTGGAGTAGAACGAGTCGTAATTCATCAGCAGGAACGGGACGGGGAAGTTTGACCCGGCCCGTTCCAGCTGGATCAAAGCTAGGATCTCAAAGATCTCATCAAGGGTTCCAATCCCACCAGGAAGCGCAATCACAGCCGTGCGATCAGAGCTGCTGTTCCTCATGGCGGCGTCTACTAGTCCATGCTTTCTTGATGAGAAGAACCTGCCATTGAAACGTTCAAAGGACGTATGAATCTCTATCTGAAAAGGCTGAAACTTGATAAGGATTGGTAGTTGCAAATCTTTTTATAACTATATGTTACTGGCTAATAACTTTATGTTTAAGAACACTCAATCTAGGCACTAAGCCACACTATACCTAAGTTTAAGAGGTTTTATTTACTTAACTCGGCAAATGAAATGTCATTCACCTGCAAGTAAGATAAGTTTCAGTAGGAAGGTAAGGATGGTAGTTTGTTGTCGTCCATTCGCCTGCCTCTTTCCCGATCTTAAATCCACCAACCGGCTTCATAGCTTCCAACGCGCCTTTGGTGGCTGCATCCATTAGCCCTGGACCAGCTCCTGTCCATGAAGTGCAATCCAATAGTTCAGCAATCTGCACAAAAATCAAGTCATATAATCCTCAAATAAGCACAATGATCATCACATTCAAACAAAAATAATTCAATAGCATTTCATTTCATCTTTATATCATGCTTGTATGATCCACATGTGAAATTATTTACCTGCTTCCCCAATATGAATGTTTGTAGATAATGAGGATGATTAGATCCCATTTGAGACGAGCCCAAGTACACAACTCCCCTTCCTAATCGGTGGATGAGTTCATAACACTTGTCAATCTCTTTCCTGACCTTATTAAACACCCAAAACTTCAAAGCTGTAAATTACATTCAGAACGCTATTGCTTGATTCAAACCCTAAATAAAGCTAGATCGAATGATTCATCGAAAGGAATTTGAGCTTAAAACTAAATTTAAGAAGATGGGTATACCTCATTTGGGCTTGATCTCTCTTCAAAATCAATCAACTCCCTTTTGCAACTCATGGATACTGAAATTGCAGGTCTCGATTTCTCCAGCTTGAAATGGGTCTCTTTCAGCCCTAAAGATTGAAACTTTAAAGTGCCAATTTGGGGTTTTTTCGATTCAAAGAGGATCGAAGATGAAGAAGAAGAAGAAGCCAGATAAAGAGACGTTTGGGCTGCGAATCCCATTGCAGAAAGAGCGATAAGCACAAATCGTTGAGCTAGTTTTTTGAATTGGGTAGCTTTAGTTAACTTCAAGCTCCACGCAATTTTAAATGAGGAATCATTTGAGTTAAAACGGCAACACAGGAAGGAGGGTGTGTGGTTTGCTTTGTACACTGAGTCACTGACTACGCAATTTTGCTCGAAGGAAAGGGAAAGTTAAGAGAAGGAATATTTTTCTACCAAAAAAATAAATAAAATAATTATAAGTATTTAATCCAAATGCTTTAAAACCATAGGTTTATTTGGCTATTTTTTTGATAAATTAATTCAACAAATTTTCATACTCAAAAATAAATCTCTTTTTAGTAAATATAAATATTCTCTAATAAACAATAAAAAAGTTTAATTGTCGTTTTATTACATGGATTTTAATCAATTTTATGACTTTATGTGTCATTTTAGGTTCTTTAGGCAATTGATTGTGAGTAGGATGTCAATTATCCACGAGTGACCGACTCACCCGTTAACTCACCCAAAATAAACGGGTGAAAACCCAATCAAAACGGGTGATGGACGATTCGGGTGATGGGCGAAACGGGTTATGGGTCGGGTAAGGGTGAGATTTTTATCACCCAATAACCCGACTCATCAACCGACCCATCATCCATTTCATCCAAACCATCCATATAACCCATTTCAGCCCATAATTTCTAATATGTATGGGTCGTTGAAGTCACCCATATAACTCATATCGGGCCTTACATTTGTAACCCATCTTTGACTCCATTTTGATATTTATTGCTTATGTGATTTGTTTTTCTTTATGTATGGATTATGAATATTTGTTTTAATTTATGTATGACAATTTATTTATAGACATAAAAAACAACGGTTATACCGGTGAACGGGTCACCCATATAACCTACGGGTAACATTTCAGGGTTACGGGTGGATCGGGTGGGACATTTCAACTTCAGGATCGGGTGGTGGAAGTGCTCCACCCACCCATAAACCGACCCATTAACAACCCTAATTGTGAGTGAGGTAACAATTGTTATTAAAATTTATTTGGTTTGATCAATACTTTTTTATTTATTAGTCCAAAAAAGTAGTGGATATTTAAAAAGTAATTAACCTAAGAAAAAAATAATATTTTAAGTTTGATTAATATTTTTCTAAAAATTTGTGTCAAAAATTAAAACACTTATTTTTTTTATCGGAGAGGGTACCAATAATGACAATTGAAATGTTTTTTAATAGACATGATATGACAAAAAATATTTTTAAATCAATATCGACTGTATAACGCATTTTCTTACAAAATTGTAGAATTAACACAAAAAGTTATTATAATTAAGCAAATTTTCAAATGGCCAAAAAAATAAAACACACTCAATACAAAATAGGAAGTGGGCCTGAAAGCCCAAAGCCTTTATTGGGCCTCTCACGCCGATCCGAAGGGCATAACTGTAATTATACCAAAACAGGGTTTTTAAGAGCCGAAATGCTAAAAGCGAAAACCCTAGCTCCGATTTACACTTGCCCGCCCCCTTATTATCTGATCCTTCTCCGTGCCTGAAGACAAGCTAAGCAACCATGGGTACTTTCATTCATCTCTCAATCTCAATCTCAATCTTCGTCGAAGTCTCTCATTTGTCCTTCGATCTTAAATCGATGAATGTAAATTGCTAACTGTTCGCTTTAATTTCTGGTTTGCAGGTATTTCTCGTGATTCTATGCACAAGAGGCGTGCCACTGGTGGCAAGAAGAAGGCGTGGAGGAAGAAGAGAAAGTAAGTTGATTTTCCATAGCGAATTCGTCCTCTGTGTCTGTATTCATGTGGTATATCTAGATTTTGAATTGGATTTTGTAGATTGATCAGGGGAGTTTTAAAAGTTTTTGCGAAATGAGACTTCCTGAACTTTGCTTCTCTTTAATTATGATGTGAAGATGCCGATGTATCGCTATGTAAATCAAGTTTTCGTGTAGATCTGTAAGCTACTCTGTTGAACCAGTGATGTTTGTGTGATATTATGCTATTCGTTTCGTATTTCAGTTTATGCTTTTTATATGACATCTGAAACTTATATGTGTAGCATTTGGATTGTTATCTGCATCATTTTGATCTAGTGTGAATTAAATGTGGTTTTACATTGGATTTTTTTTGTGTTGATCTAAGATTATTCAATCCCCTTTCCTTTCTCCCTTGTGAACCAGCATTTGGATTATTTATCTGCAGCATTTTGATCTAGTGTGAATTGAGTGTGGTTTTACATTGGAATTTTTGTTTTGTATTGATATAAGATTATTTAATCCCCTTTCATTTCTCCCTTTTGGGAAGCATATTTGGTTTTGTTAAAATTTGTCGAATTCTTGAAGACAAGTAGATTTGGTGGTTTTGTTGAGAGGCTAAAGACTCTGTTTGCATTGTTGAAATATGAAGGTACGAGCTCGGAAGACAACCAGCCAACACCAAGCTGTCAAGCAACAAGACAGTTAGAAGAGTTAGGGTCAGAGGAGGTAATGTGAAGTGGCGTGCTCTGAGATTGGATACCGGAAACTACTCATGGGGTAGTGAGGCTGTGACCAGGAAAACCCGTGTCTTGGATGTGGTGTACAACGCGTCCAACAATGAGCTTGTTAGGACTCAGACCTTGGTGAAGAATGCCATTGTTCAAGTTGATGCTGCGCCATTCAAGCAATGGTATCTCCAGCATTATGGAGTTGACATCGGTCGCAAGAAGAAGCCTTCTGCTGCTGCTAAGAAGGAAGGAGAGGTACATTCATTAATGCTTCAATCCTTTACTCTCAGATATGATCGTCGATTAAATTAGATGAAAGGTTTTTGTGTCAATGGAAATCATATCGTTCACTATAAGTTAAGCCCAAACCATTAGATGATCTTTCAATGCTTTTAAAAGGTTGTCTAATAATCTTATTTAGCATGCAAGTCTTACACTGTTCCATGTTCATGTCTAAAGGAGGAATTAAACCATACTTAGTTGGTGTCTTTGTGGCTAATTGTGTTTAAATCCAGGATAATGCACTATAAAATATTTGGTCCTCGGACTGTAAAATGGAATTAATAAAATGTCTGATCAGCATTTGAACACACTGTTCTAATTTTTGATTGAGGTTGACTGCCAAAAGGGAAGTAGAGTTATCTTTATGTTCCTGTGCTCTACTCCTATATACGTCTGTAATGAAATATAAGGTTTTTTGTGTCTATGTTTCTAAGGGTCTGTATGGATTCCAAGATATTGCATTAATGCGGGATAATGCATTATCTTAGGTAATCCAAAAACGCACTGATATGACTTGTGAGGAAATGTAGTTTTCATGTGTTTGGGAACTTGATGTGTTTCTTCTTTGTTTAAATACAAGGAACTCTTGTCTCAGTCATTGATTCTGTGTCGTCTTCAATCTAAATTGAATAACAGGAAGGTGCTGAGGTTACTGAAGAAGCAAAGAAGAGCAACCATGTCCAGCGAAAAATTGAGAAGCGTCAACAGGGTCGTACTCTGGATGCACACATTGAAGAGCAGTTTAGTAGCGGACGTTTGTTGGCTGCCATTTCCTCGCGCCCTGGCCAGTGTGGTCGTGCAGATGGGTGAGTAAAGCCGATTCCTAGTTTTGAATTTCATACAAAACAAAATCTCATTCCAAGTTTTTGATATCATAATTTATGTGTGCAGATACATCTTGGAGGGCAAAGAGCTGGAATTCTACATGAAGAAACTCCAGAAGAAGAAGGGCAAGTCAGCTGGTGCTGCTTAATGATTTCTATAGTTCAGAAAAAAGAACAGTTTTTAGCTCATTTTCATGTTTGAGTGTTGTTAACAATCTTTTTGTTGTTTCTGCAAAAATGATTTTTGTAGTGGTACGCAAGTTTTGTTGAACTCTGAAAATCTGGTTTTACTTCCTTACAATTACTGGTGTCATGAATTACTACCTTTCTTGCTGAACTGATTTGATCTAGAATATGTTAAAGCTACATGTTAATAAGGTTCAATTCAACATTGATCACTAAAAATTAATTTGTAGATACTAGAAAACAATGAAAGTGTGCATGAGATTTATCGAAATCATTTTACATTTGGCCTTATGCATGCCTTAAATGTGATCGTTTTAAGAATTTGTTTTCCAAGTTTTTTGTGATAAGGTTATATTGTTATATGTATTTGCGAGACATCTCCTCAACTTGTCCTTGATGAGTTGATATGGTTGTGGGTGCCCTTAACAAGTTGATATGAAAAGAGATGATCTAGATTGGTTGATTTTTCATTTTTTGCCAACTTTGTTGGAATTAGATACCAATTCATTTTTTTCAACTTTACTAGAACTTAATTTCAATTCATTACCAAACTTTTGGAAACAAGACTCGACAAAGTCACTCCTTATAACACAATTTAAACTCAGTCTTGTTCCATAGAGTTTGTAAAACACTATAAGAAATTGGTGAACTCGTCGGAAAAACGTCGGAAAAAATAAAAGAGAAGAAATTATTAAGTTGATATGGACAGTAATTTGTTTTATTCTACCCATGTAGTTTTTACACAGTTTAACACTTTAATTTTAACTAGAAATTATTAAGTTGATATGGACAGTAATTTGTTTTATCAAACATTTTTCTTCTAAACCAACCATTTTAGTTACTCCTAGCTCAATATTGAACCTAAAAACTAAACAGAACTCCAACAAAAAAGCACACATCAAACTCAGTTTCTCCTTCATTTTCCATCACATTTTCTAACAAATCACCAGTCAGATTCCCTTAAGACTACACTATAGTACACAATTTGTACTTCAAATCCACCATCTTCTACCCCTAATTACCACACCAAATCACACATCCACAAACACTTGCAATACAGGAAAAAAAAACCAAAATTTAAATTTTACAGAGAAAGCAAAATTCAAACCTGAGCTTGGACTTGAGCAGAGCTAGTAATCAGAGGTCTTGAAACGAGGCTAGCTATATTGAGAGAAATTGCCAACAATGAAGAAATCTCAAAAACAACAAACAAACTCTATTATTGAATTCAGATTCAAAATCCAAATTACACTTCATCTCTTCAACGATGCCAAAATCATTCATCAACCAGATTAACGATCTCGCCGGAAAAGGAAACCCTAGCCCCAAAAGCTCTTCAATCGATTCTCTTACGATGCCAAAGACATTTCATCATCCAAATTGCCGATCTCGCCAGAAAAGAAAACCCTAGCCCCAAAAGCTCTTCAATTGATTCACTTAGATACTTCCTTTACCCCATTTTTTTCGCCGTATCCATACTTCTTCCGGAGTCGATCTCTGATGAATTCGTTGCGAGCTTTGAGCCGAGCCTGTTGAGGAGCCACGTTCTTGTAGGAGAGATGAAGGCCGACAGCGAACAGGGAGGCGCCGCCCAGGAAACAAGCGATGGTGGATGCAAGCTTCTTCGGCGTCGAAGGGTAGCAAAACACCATAGCTTATGAGCTTAGCGATCTCTAGCTTCGATTGAGCGGTCAATCCAAACCTAATGACTATCGCGCTTTTTGTATCGCCGTTTTCTAATCCATTTTTAACATTTTTTTTTGGTTGTAACGTGTTCTAAAAAACATTAGATAGACTATACACGATCCCTATTAAAGTCTAACCAGTGTTCTAAAAAATTTAAGACGAATTCTAGACTGAGAAGGACCGCCTAAAAAAAATCTCCATCCACTAAAAATCTTTGTTTCGCGAAACACTCATAAACCTACGCCGAATATACTAATACTCCGTTGGTCTAGTGGTAAAGTGGTGCTAGACTCTTTTAAATGTAATCCAAGAGATTTGAACTGGGGTCACGAAGTATCCAGTCCAAATATAGAGTGTTATCCGATCGATCGAACCGAAAGCTACGCCGAATACAAGGCCTTAGGTTAAAAGCTTTTTAATTAGGTATGAAAATTTATTTAAAATTTCCTAAAATTTAGTTGACTGTGTATGAGGTTTCTATTTTGATTTCTCGACCGATTCGATTAGTCAGAGTCAATCTACGTTCAAAACATATACTGCAGAAGCCCATTGCCGGGGAGATTTTTTTTGGTAAACTAAGTTATCATACATATTGTAGGCTAGATTTTCTAAACTTCCAAAACCTTCCTTTCCTAATGTTTCTATCATGTAGCAAACCTTCTAACAACAACATTATTGACCCAATTTAGTACCCTTCAAAGAAGTTTCTGGGGGTCAAGCTGAGAAGATGTGACTGAGAGATCCAAAGAGATCGAAAACCCACGACAAACGTAACAAGTAAAGAGGCAACAAACAAGAAACAAAAGCAAAACAAAACAAAAGCGGGACTCGAGGCAGAACAAAACAAGAGTAAGACGAGAATAAGAAGAGCAAACAGTGCAAAAAACCCAAACTGCTAAAACCCCAAGCGCAAATCATCTATCCTGGCGGCTAACTACTGTCTCTCACTCGGATTGCCTCCCTCCACCTTCTAAAAACTCTAAAAAAACCTTGGTTCACTCCACCGTTAGTTGTTATATGTTTTGAAATTTGAAGACTTAAAAAATCTCCCCGAATAGAGGCTAATATTCCATCTATTTCAAATCAATCTTCTTATTACAAAATATATTAACATGTACATTAATTTTCAAGCAATCTGAATATTTGTCATTGAAACAACACAAGCAAATATCATACAGTCTCAAATTCCTTCTTGCCTCTGATCTCTGGACTCAACAATTCAAGAGAAGCAATCTCCTTTACCACCTTATCTTTATCCTCCTCAAACTGTGAGTTATTATTCTCTATAAAGAAAATTACAATTTTACAATTAGAAACAATAACAAAACCATAGTTGCATTCAAAGAGAAAAGCTTAGTTTGTAGTTTGTACTCACCCTTGAACTTGGAGAAGCAAGCCAATAAACGCTGCAACTTATCGCGATTGGCTATCAGAATGGCTACAATTTCTGGCGACTTGTTTTTATTAGCAACAAATAGCTGCAATTCATTACAAGTTTAAAAGAAATCATTTTTCTTTTGATAGGCGACATTTGATTCAAGAGAACGCATTATTTGGTGCGATCCAATTGAAATACCTTGAAGACCTGAAATGCGTCGAGTTGTATGACTTTGCTTGGTTCCTGATCCAGAACACAAATTTCTAGTTCAGTTTGCTCGGTTCCTGAACGCAAGGCGCGCGACTCCTGAGGAAAATGATTTAGAACAATCAAACATTCAATTCGCAATATAAATACCCACAAATAAGGAAATTCCTTTTGTCATTAGATTGGTAATTAGATCATTTTATGGATAATCCACTCATAATCACCTTCAATAGATCCATGAATATCATCAAGTTTTCCTTGGAGCTCACATAGTGTTCCATGGTTGTAGCATTTGTAGGAGCAAGCAATATGTCACCCAAAAGCTGTAAAAACAGGCACACAAAGATTCCATAGTTTTACTTTTGCCTTCATAAGACAGAGACAAACTTTATGAAGGTAAAAAAAAGTATTACCTTCACAGCTTGGCGTCTAGTAATGTAAACAGGAGATTGTAGCAATTTTGTGTTGTACTCCTTAAAGAACTAGTACATGTAAAACAGATAAAACAAAAATTGAGTAAAAACACATAGTAAAAACATGATATAAATGTGTGTCTTCATGAACAAATTTCTGAGTGAACTAACCCAGTCATAGTTCTCAGAAAGAAAATCATGCACAGTGGATTTATGCCTGGTCAGTAACTCCTGCATTATAAGCAAGTTATTTTTAAATTATACATAAAACATTATGAAAGGAGGAAAAGCCAAAGTGAGACCTTAAACGTGGCCGAGGCATCTGATGAAATTTCAAAATTTGGAAGCAAGATATATCCAAACATCTTTCTCATGTGGTTTTCAAGCACATACCTATTAAACAAGCAATTCAACATTTGAAAAAAAATTATTGACATGTATAATACAAAAATAAGCAAATGAAAGCGAAAATATACAAAATAACAAAAAATAGTTAATTACTTTGCAACAGTTTGATGACGAATGCACTCCCGAAGCATACTTCCATAATGCAATGCCATACTAGGATCTTCATACCTAGACAATAATTATCACGAAATCAAGTCATAAAACGAAATTCCGCGATAAAATCATGAATGAAAATAGAATCCAAGATTTACCCTTTCACCAAAATATCCATTAGATCAATGTCAGCTACCAAGTAAGCACAGGCAACCAGACAACATTTAACTTGTTGCCTTTGCAAATTTGCAACCACTTGGGTAGCATCTTTTCGAGCCTAAGACAAAATGATCTTTTCATGATCAGCAATTATAAGACAATAGGATTGACAAAGTAGGTCTTTCTTGACTAAATGCATCATCTTGCATTAGATCTTACATTTGATGCATTATTTGGTGTGATCCAAATGCACCCTAGAAGGCGAACAAGTTCAATTTCTGTTTCAAGTCAAACATACCTCCAAGTTCAAGTTTGGAAGGAATAATACTAGAAGGCGAAAAGTATTCTCTTTAAAGAACTCTTCAGTAAGCTGAGCACAAGCTTCTGGGACTGGCTCAGATTCAGTACTCCCATAGAGTATCAACTTTATTTCCCTTATTAGTTTGCAGAGTTGTGCCATCTGAAAAACACACAATAGGTATAAAAGATATGCTTAATTGCACCTTAATTGCAGATCAAAAGGCAGATTTTATTGTATATCACAGTGATAATTCATCCATTCCTACATGGAATGATATTGTTTGGTGAAAACAACAAGGGTGCATGCATTTAGATTACCACATTCAATTTGATGCAACTGAATGCATTAAATGCGGTAATCCAAATGCATCCTAAATCGAAACCCCCTTGAAATTTCTACACAACTCTTTACAAGCTCATTCCTTGTAAATTATACTGCAGCTTAAACTTGAACAGCAAACATTTTTCAACATAAGCCATACATAACCAACAATTCATTTACCCTTGCTCAATAATCAGCCTTAAAAACAAGCAGAACTCCCAAAAAATGCACAGCAAAATAAGTTTCTCCCACATTTCCTATCATATTTTCTAATAAGGGTGCGTTTGGATCATACCAAATATTGCATTATCATGCATTAAATGATCCAAACATATCCTAAATCATTTAAGTCTGAATCCCAAAAGAAACAGAAACCAAAACATCAATTTTTACAAAAAAGAGAGAAAATTTGAAACCTTTTCTTCTTGCTTACGATCACCACGATCCAAATTGCTAGCAGAGCTATTGAAATATTGCAGGAGCTCTCGAGTCTGCCGGACAAAGGACACCGGTACCGGAATTTGAGCCCTGAGCTTCGGCTTGCACAGATTCCATCGACTCTTCTTCATCACCCGCGAGCTACTGCTACTGCTAGTAATCAGAGATTTTGAAGCAAAGCTTTTCTCAGAGAAATTCCAACAAGGAAGAAACTTGTTGGTGTCAGACAGAATTAATCCCTTTTAACCGTTTAAAAGGAAAATGAAAGAGAAAGATTTAGGACAGTTTCTGCAATTACGTTTACCTGGTCTGTGTGACTCAGCCCTGAGCTGATTTTGTGGGCCTTTCTAGGCTTCTACTTTTCAAAACAACGGCTGTTGTTTATATAAGTAGGCAACTGAATCATACAGGTAAGATTGGATACTTGAATAGCTTAAGGGATTTAGTCACCTTTAAAAATGGAAAAGCCATGTGGCTAATTTTTAGATGAAAGCAACAATTTGAGAGAGCTAAAAGGAAACTAATCAAATCAGAAATTTCCAATTTCGTGTCAAGTTATTTATGTTTAAATTATTTTTTAATTGAAAGTCTGCAACTTCCTATAGAAAAATGCATACAATTCTTCTAGTTGTATATATATAGTAATTTTGTTTTAATTACACATTAGAATACAAAATTACACACAAATGAGTCAGCATTAGCAAACTGCCACCTATGCCATAAACTCAAATTAGAATTTCAATATAAAAATCATCTGTGTCAAAACTCCACTCAAATTAGAATTTGATTGCACAAGGAATTGGAGCTTCATAAGCACTCCTTCCTATAGGTGAAATCAGCAAACAACTTTTGTTGACAATTCACAAGCACTCAATATCAAGCAATTAAGTTGAATTAACACAACAAGTCAACAACCACCATTTTTTTAATATAAAAAACAAACATTGTACAGAATACACTGGAAAAATGCTTCATAACAATATTCAGCTATGGTCAGAATTACAACTGTTCTAATCAAAAGCAGCAAGAACAATCAAAAGGACAAAGAGGAGTAAAACCAGAACCTGGTTTATTGATACCAAGCTCATCCACTTGGTAGATTTTAAATCCATCATTTGTTCTTCTATGCGATCCTTCACTTTTCTCCTTCGTTCTCTTCTTCTTCGGCTTCTCCTTTTTAGGTTTACCATTCACTTTTTCTTCAGCCTTTTTAGACTCTTCTGCTTCAAGCTTCTTTCTCTTCTTACTTGCGAAGATCTCATCGATTTCATCAGCCGCCTGCTTCAGTAGAGTTGCTTGCTCTTGAGACTGTTCTGGTTCAAGCTTATTTCTCTTCTTACTTGCAAAGATCTCATCGATTTCATCAGTCGCCTGCTTCAGTGGAGTTGCCCGCTTTTCTGGTTTAGCAATTGGTTCTTCCTTTACCTTTGAAGGAGTCGTCTTCTTTTTCGGCATGCTGTATGAAGATACACATATATACCATTAGAGAAAATAAAAAGCAAAGTTGAACCTTTCCAGAGAAACATTCTACGGTACGGATTTACGAAAATAAACCCTAGCGAATCCATCAGCACAAGACAAAATCATCCAACAATTTGCAAAATTTACACTCTTTTTGACAGGGTAAAGGAAAGGGTACATAAGGTACGGACATACTGGTCTCACGCCAAACAATTAAGCAATCAACCATTAAACTCTTTGATTTTCAAACTGATCACTGTCGAGAATAGTTCAATTCACCAGACAAACTCATGCGAACGAAATTAACTCAGATTCAACTAAGATAATGACATTATGATTAATGACCTCACATCTGCTCATCCAACAAATTGCTGCCGTAGTGCCGTCCAATTTCCTTACTAAATTCAAAATTTACATCTTTTTTATTGGTACAGAGCATTGTACCGAGCCTCAAGAATTCGAATCAACGACTCCATCCAAATTTACAATCAGAACAGCAATGATGCGAAATGAAACAGAAATAATTTACCTTTCGAGTCAAGTGGCGAAGACGGATGAAGGTTCCGATGTCGGGAAAACGAGGCCGAAAACGCCCGTCGCCGGCCGCCGGAGATAGGAGGGAAGAGGAGGAGGACGGCAATTGGGGAGAGGGAAGAGAGAAGGTTTAGGGTTTGGTTAGGCCGGAACTAGGAGAAGTGAAAATTTCAAGCCAGCTTCCTTTTATTATCTTGAAATTGCGCAATGTACCATAAAGTTTTGAAAATTTTAATCCACTGACCACAATTGTTTCAGAATTTGTAAAGTGACCCTACAAATTCAAGAAGAATTAAAAAATGGTCACTGGAGTCATCCATCAAATAAAAGTATATAGGATATTAAGATCTAACCCATATATAACCCCGCTTTAGAAAACCCATAACACACTATTGTTAGATTAAGGCCATGTTCGGTATCAGCGTCTCGGAGCGAAAAAAGACGCTCCCGCTACTCCCAAGGCGTTCGACACTAGGTGTCTCCCTTAGCGGAAATGCGATCCTCTAGCTTAATTCTACTTAGACCTGTCAAATGGGTCGGGCGGGTCGGGTTGGGGTTTGGGTCAATCGGGTTTGGGTCAAAACAGGTCTCGGGTCGTTAAATTTACGGGTTCATATGAACTGGATTGTTACGAGTTCAGGTTGATCCAACGGGTCACGATCGTCAATTTTGTTAACTTTTATTTTTATGTTTATTAAAATAATTAATATTAAATTATATAAAATATTATTTAATAATAATAAAATAATAATTATATAGAAAATTTATAATAAAATATTTAATTTTTAATTGAAATAATATTTTATCGGGTTGGCCGGGTCAACACAACCCAGTTTTTTACGAGTCTATTGTGTTCGGGCTATGAGGGTCAACAAAGAAGGCACTCAAGGCAAACAGAAACGACTACATATAGTACAAATTCTCGAAAAGCAGAACAAAAGAGATCGAAATCAAGGTGAGTGCAACATGTCAACCCATCTATGGAGTGCGCGAAATGGACAACTAACATTCCCTCTACCGAAATGAAATATCTTCGGAAGCCAAGAATCTTCTCCCATTAATTTTAATCTTCTCCCATTAATTTTGTCCACAAACGAACCCATCAGTGGAGCTATCCTCAGGTGTGTTTTCAGAGTGTGATGTATGTAGTTGGTGGAGTCGCTTTTCATTATTCAGTTTATTATCCAATTACATCAGGTTTTATGCAGACAAATCCTTCTTTACAGAGCATGGTGAAGAAACAAGTCATTCAAAATTCAGATAAAATGCTAAAACAACCGATACAATGATATATATGTTCTAGTACAAACCACAGCATTACATACAAACATGTCACAATAAGAACTTCTAAGACATATAGACATTAAAGTAAGACTCTACATATATAACACTGAGTCACTGACAGTTTTCTACGACGTCGGCCTAGGATTAGTAGTCAGTTGCAAGAACTGTGACCCGCGATTTGTTAGAAAGCTCGAAAAGATGAACAATAACTTCTCTTTCGATGAGCTCTGATCGTCAGCTACAGAAGACTTTGCAAACCCACCTTTAGTTATGCTAATCCTACATTCCATACTAAAAGTTCAGCAAGACAAGAATCCTATCCGATACAACATTAGCCTTGGATATTAGAGGGGGGAATTACACAGCACCTGGGAGAATAAGAGAGTAGGTAAACCATCAGCATCCAACTTGTAGACGATAAAAAAGCAAACAAGACAAGCTAGTGCAACGATACATCAAATCACATTAGATGAACCATCAACAGAACAACATCATACATCATCACCCAGTATAGGGAGTTGAGATGGGGGCACCCATAACCTGAATATGTCAGGAGGATGCGCCCGATAGACCCAAGGAAAACTGAAATTCAGCTATATGACAAAAATAACTGAATTTAGTTAGAATGCACCAAAATTGATCTAGGGGCTAAATCCATCTCAACGGCAGTGTATAAAAGCCAATGAATCATCAACAGAAATGGTGCAACAAATGATCTAAAGGAACAAAATAAGTAGCACAGATCTACTTTTTAGTGCAACCTGGAAAAACACACTGAACAAGCAGAATATATAGAGTACAGATTCTTCCTATTAGCAGAATCTCAGAACAAGCAACTGCAATCAATTTTAAGTATATCACAAGAAGAGATTCAGTGGGTAATATGATATTGCTTCAATAGTTCTTTGTAGTGATAAGACAGGTTCAAGAATAATCTCATGCCAGAAAAATGTATTCATCTTAAAATTTACTTTGGAAAGCAAGTTTTTACTAAGGAAGGCTCTTGATGATTTTTCATTTTCTAATGCACTGTAATTCCGAGTCAAAGATAAAGCGGTAAGGTACTTGAGTATTCAGGCTTGCATAACAAAATGCCAATTTTCAAACATAAGGAAGTCAATGGAAATTAGGTATAATATGACACTCACCTAACATCACGATCTCTGAAAAAGATGGTTGCGGGCCAGCATGTCAAATATCCCCTCAGCAGGAAGGCTTTCACATCCCAGAAGTTCTTGAAGCTTGGCATCACATATCACTGTTGAATTTGAAGGGTCCTAAAAGAAACAGTTACAAATTACTCAGCCAAATGAACTTGACAGATAGTTTAGTGGCTCTAAAAGCACAAAGAAGAATACCAGGAGGAAGCCATAAAAGATGAAACTAAAATTAAGGGTAAAACTGAGCTCCAGAGATCAAACTAGAGCTAGGGAAAATTTTGACATATTACCTCCAGGCCTTGAGCCTTAATATATTCTGATATCCGCTGAAATACCTCAGGCTGAGGCATCTCTTTCTCACTTGTACCAAAAAAGCTTATAAGAGCTTCAGATAATACAACAGTGTCAGCTTTCTTCACTTCAGGAACTTCAATTTCTTCATCTACCTTGGCTTTCTTAGACTGTGGAGCTAAATCCTCTGCAAGGAACAAAACATGGATACAAAATTTTCAGAATTAAGCACTTGTCATTCAAAGGGTTCTTTTCAACCTAAATAACTTCATTGTTACATAAAGGCACCATCTATAACTGTTGCTATAACCTACTTGACGGATCAAGAGGCAAAATATGTTTTGCAAGCAGCTTGTTCATCTGAAACATATCGGTAGCATCAGTCTCAAACACCAACCGCAACTCATCATTGCAAATTATCTTTCTTTTGTTCCTTGGGTCTTGAAGATTGTTCTTTCTAATGTATGCCCACAGCTGCTTGACAATCTGTCAAACGGAACTATGATCAGCAATTTGTTTCAATTTAAAGGATATCCCATATTTGAATGATTTCCATATATAAACATATCAAATTTATGCACATAGAGTTAGAAAAGGATGATGATGAATTTCTTCTACCTCAGTCCTTGGCAGTGCTGGCTGGCCAACAATCGTTTGCAACACAGGCGAAACACCACAAATCTTGTTAAGGCCTCCTGCACCACCTCTTCTTTTAGGCTTGCTCTGAGAACTGCAATATAATTGGTTGAATTCATCACTAGAGCAATCACAAATCCTATGACTCGAGTCACTCAATAATTCCATCCCTCGAAATTCAATAGAAACACCATCTCATATCAAAACATTAAAAACCACAGATCTTAGCAGGTAAGGCAACAAATTCCCCCATCACTTTCAAACATTTCCCTTATTTCACAAGCTCATTAATTCAAAATAAGATCACCTAACACACCAGAAACCCTAAAAGGGAATAAAACTACGCCTATGGCTATGTCACTCAAAACCACCCCAAAATTCAAACCCTAGACTACTGAAAATTGTACTAAGTTCTCAATTCGACAGCCAGAAACATCAGATTTACAAAATCAAACAGCAGAGAACAGCAAATTTACCCCTCCTTACTAGAGCAATCAGAATCCTACGACTCAAGTCACTCAATAATTAAATCCCTCGAAATTCAATAGAAACAACACCTCATATCAAAACAATAAAAACCACAGATCTTGGCAGGTAAGGCGACAAATTCACCCATCAATTTCAAACATTCCCATATTTCACAAGCACATGAAGTCAAAATAAGATCACCTACGGGCAAAAGCCCTCCTATTCTACCAAAAAATAATAATAAGTTCACCTAACACACCAGAAACCCTAAAAGGGAGCAACGCTTACAGCCTAGCATAATTCCAAGTATAACTACGCCTATATCACTCAAAAGTCAAAACCACCCCAAAATTCAAACCCTAGACCACTGAAAAGTGACCCAATCCACTTCAAATATGAACTAATTTCTCAATTCGACAGCCAGCAACATCAAATTCACAAAATCAAACATCAGAGAAGTAAAAATTTACCCCTCCTTACTCGCCGGAGCCTCGGGAGCGGCGACATTAGGAGCCTGGGGCTTGACAGAAGTCTGTGAGAAGCTGATCTCGGTAGCGTTATTCTGAAAGACGGCGCCTTGCTGGGGGTAATTGAGTTGATGATACTGAGAATGTTGAAACGAAGTAGGAGCACCTCCGCCGGCGGTGAACACAAAGCTCTGAGGAGGAACGGAAGACGGCGGCGGCGGTTGGTGGAGGCGGTAGAAGGCGGTGACGCGGGCGCGGATGAGGTCGATCTTGTTGGAAAGATCGAACCCTAGGCGAGACTGGAGGAGTTGAACGACGTCGTTGAGGCTGGTGAGAGTGCCTAGGGTTGTGTCTCGTAAGAGCGAGTCCAACGACTCCACTATCTGTTGGTCGGACGCCATTGAAGGAGGAGAAAGATTTGTATTTGTAACAGAAAAAAAACGGATTTTTCTCTCTCTGTTGCGTTCTCGCTTTCCTTTCTTCTCTCTCTGTGCTTTGTCTGTGTCTGTCTCTCTCTTCTTTCTTCTTCGCGATCGCTTTTATCAGTTCGATAGTGGGATTTAATTTTGAGATGAAATGACGGAAATGCCCATGCGTGATATTTTTCTAGTGTCTTACTTTACCTTTTTGTACTCTTGTTTTTGGTTTTCGCATTATTGACCCATGAACTATTGCGAATTTTCACGTTCAGCCCTCTTTTTTTAGTTGTTTAAAAATGTGGCCAGAGGTCACAATTCAAGAGTTCTAAGTAGAGGTGTGTCCGGTCCTGGAACCGCCACCAAACCATGGAACCGGGGGCCCCGGTTCGTCGGTTCGGTTTTCGGTTCTGGTTTTTTTCGATTCGGTTCCAAACCTTAAAAATAAAAATAGACGTTGAAAATGCAAAACCGCGACCGGTGGTGTCAAAACCAGAATCGTCGGTCTCCGGTTCCAAAAACGTGGAACCGGAACCAGAACCGGCTGACTCCCGGTGCCGGTTGGGTTCTGGTTCTGAAACCGCCGGGTTTTTTTCGGCTCGAATCCTCGGTTCCTTTGGAACCGAACACCTTTAAATTCATGTTGTTCTCAAAATGGCTTAATGCGTTAAATCACCTAGATAATATATTACACGACGGTTTGTGAATCGTTTAACTCATTGTTTGTTTGTTTTTTATGACGAGGAATCTAACTTTGGTGATAAATTTTGGATGTTCTTGAAGTGGACCTAATGCGTTAAATCACCTAGATAATTATATTACATGATAGTTTATGAATTGTTTAACTCATTATTTGTTTGTATTTTATGACGAGGAATCTATATTTGGTGATAAATTTAGAGCTCATGATCAAGTCGGTAAGACTTATAAAGTAGGTAAATCGATTTAGGATGAATAATTTGACCTAATGAAAGTAAGAATTAAAAATTTTGTTTCTTTTATCTTAGTGAAGGGATGGGAACAAAAATTGACTTTCAACCTTCTAACTTATTGTCTGTTTGTTTTTAACAAAACATTAAGAAGAAATTATTTAAAATATTAATATGAATTCAAATTTAATTTTTGTTGTCCCTGACGAAGGACGTGAAAGATTAAAGGACTTAGAGAACACTTATAAAATTTACATATGTCTCGCTTCAAGAGACTGGTGAAAAATCGAACTTGCAACCTATCAGAACGATATCTTATCATACTTTATTAGACCTACAATGAGATCTAAATATGTCTCAACTTAAAAAAAGATCGAACATACAACCTATCTAACTAATATCCTATCATACTTTATTAGACCAACCCCTTATGTTAATATTAATTCAAATTGTGTTTATGTTGTTGAAAATGTGTGTATATTACACTTTTAACTGAATGTTTTAATACGATGTCGGTGTTGAACAAATTGTAGTTGATGGTGATTTTGATATAGATAAGACGTCTTTTAGGTATGGTATTAAATGCATGGATGCAAATTAAAGAATGACACGTTTTTAGTCTCTACTTTATTTCATGTATTGCTTTAAATAAAAACTTTTAGGTAACATCTTATCAAAGAAAAGTATGGTTTACCATTGTTTTAAAACATCAATACTTCTTGATTACCACAAGTTTCATGTAATATGTGGTAACAAATTAAGGGCATGTTTGGTTGTAACAAAATTAGTCTACTTAAATGTATTGATATATCGTTCTACTTAAGCATTCTATTGTTAGAAATCAAAACCCTAATAATTAACTCATATGTAGGTTTATATATTATCATAGAAATTTTAGGTTAATTAATATTCAGTTGGTCAAATAATAAAGTACACTAGAATACTTAATTATTGGCTAGTGGCTTTTGAGGAAATGTATGAAGAGATTTATATTGGACGGGTCTCTTTTAAACAGGTCACAATATTTTATAGACGATTTGAATATAAAGTAGTATTGACTGATCAAATTGGACACGTCTTAATAGTTATTATAAGAAAATTATATTAGTTAAATGTATATGAGCTAAGGAGCTAATAGATATATATATATATGCAACAAACTTAAATTTTCATTTTAAAAGTTGTATGTTAATCAAAATTTATGACTAACATGAGCTAATAAATATAATAATTTTTTCATTTCCCAAAAAAAAAACATTGCTTCAAATAAAAATTCATCTTTTTTAACTTGGTCAAAGAGGTTTTCAAGGATAATTAGATGCAAATATGGTGCATCACCACAAGACTCATTTGACATAATCTCCTTATAGATAGCTTTGCTTTCATCTTCGCCCTCCAATTTTCACCTTTTCTAATCCACCCAAAATTCTCATTGTGCTAATTTCTTGAGCTTTTTTTGAGATACCCACCATCTAATTTTTAGGTCTTTATTCCACATTGTTCTAACATTACAAAGAATCCATTTCTCTCTTCTTTTTTGTATCATCTAAGATACATTCAAGTTTCAAAATTTTAAAAATCAATTGTTTGATTGGGTATAGAAGAAAATGCAACATGAAGATGGAAAGCATGATGAGCCACCAACATCTTCACATGAAGGTGGTGAAGGGCATTGTGAGGAAGAAGATGAGGAGAGTAGATTACAATTGGGGCCTATGGTCAGCATTAGAGACCATTTTGAGAAAGATAAGGTTCTTTTTTATACCATCTTCTCTTTTAATGTTTACTCGTCCCATTTTCAATGCCCGTTGGGTTTTCAGATTGTTTTGTTGATTTCTCTGTTACTTTTTTTCTTATATCTTGTTTGTTGCTTGTATTGGTTGTCTGATTGCTCATCGGTTTATAGATTTATGAAATATATCTAGTATATCAAATTCTTACATTATAAAAAAATATTTATCGGTTTAGCATTTGTACATGGTTCAAATTCCTACTTGATGATTATGTGTTAAATCAATGTGCATTGAGAAAGATAAGGTTTTTTCATCATTTTTTTTGTTAAGGCTTACACGTCCCATTTCCAAATATTGTTAGGTTCTTAGATCGTTTTGTTGTTTTCTCTATTACTTGTTTTCTTCTTATATCTTGCTTGTTACTCGTGTTGGTTGTCCAATTGTTGATCGGTTTATAGATTTATCAAATATATTTAGTATATCGATTTCTTACATTATAAAAATAAATCAATTTATCGATTTAGCATGTTTACATGGTTCAAATTCGTACTTGATGCTTAGGTGCTAAATTAATGTGCAGATTCTATTATAGTTGTTTGTTAGACTCTAGCTAAATTCAAATATAATTGTTTTTCATTACAATATATAGTTGTATTTTGGTTGTCTGATCGGCTTCTAAAATTATCACATATATCTAGTATATTGAATTTTTATTTTATAAAAAATTGATTTATCGGTTCAGCATGTTTACATGGTTCAAAATAGTACTTGATGCTTATGTGCTAAATTAATGTGCATTTGTTTTCTATTTCGTGGAAGACGTATTAGTGTATGTGCAAGAAATAAAAAGTGAATTAAATTTTACTCATCTCGTTTCCAAATATTGTTATGTTTTTAGATCGTTTTGTCGTTTTCTCTATTACTTATTTTTTTCTTATATCTTTTTTGTTACTCGTGTTGTTGTCCAGCTGCTGATCGGTATCTATATTTATCAAATACATCTTGTATATCGAATTCTCACATTATTAAAAAAGATTAATTTATCGATTTAGCATGTTTACATGGTTCAAATTCGTGTTTGATGATTATGTGCTAAATTAATGTGCATTTTTTCTCTATTTATTGCAAGACATGTTATTAGTGTATGTGTAAGAAATGAGAAGTGAATATTCTATTATAGTTGTTTGTTAGACTAGGGTCAAATTCAAATATAATTGTTTTCCATTACAATATATAGTTGTATGTTGAAATCTTGTATTATTTGTAGGATGATGAAAGTTTAAGGAAGTGGAAGGAACAACTCCTCGGAAAAGTTGATGCTGATTCATCTGTGGGTGGTATGTTTTCTAGATCGATCTTGTTCTTCTACCATATTTTTCTTGGATTTTTGCTTGTAAGTTTTAACACATGCTTGAAAAATTGTCAAAAAAACATTTAACTGAAAATTTTGCCTATGAAAATTTGTTAATTTGCATTCGTTTTCATTGTTTATGATCAATCTTTGGGCTAATTGGTTAAAGTTTATCAAATTGTACTAGAAATTTGAGTTGATCATACGATGTTTATGTGCTATGTCATAAGGATAAATTACAAGAATCTAGGTTTAAAAACTAAAATATTAAATAAAAATTTAGTAGAATGTTTCTAAAGATAGATTTTTATTCTATACTCTTAGAATAGAAAAACCATTGATAATATAAAGAATTTTTTGGGCGCAGAAACTCTCGACCCAGAGGTGAAGATCCTAAGCTTGACCATCTTGTCTCCCGGAAGGCCCGAAATGGAACTATCGATTCCGGAGTCTGGCGAGCTGAAAGGCACATGGTTCACCTTGAAGGAGGGCAGCCCTTATGTTCTCAGGTTTTGCTTTATTGTTAGGAACAATATTGTTTCGGGACTCAGATATGTGAACAATGTCTGGAAAACTGGTCTTAAAGGTAATTATTAATACACTTATGCTGTATTAGTATAAAATTCAAATTATTTGTATGATTGATACATTTCAAACCATGATCATGATATTTGTATGTTCAAAGTATTTATACTAGCTTGTATAACTTGTACACAATAGCTATATAGAGGCTACTAGCTAGGTCTAATATGATTTGATGTAAATTCTCTGCATTATTTTAACTGCCTTTCTATTTTGTGCCCTAAAAACATATTATAAGACTACTGTTTATGTAAGTTGTTATACTGATTGTAACTAATGACCTTATAAAATATCTCAATAAATCTTAAATTCTTTGATATTATCAGGCGTATACTCTTAACATGTTCAGGTTATGGGTGCCCCCATTTTGACCTATTAGATCCAGCTTGAGCGGAACTATACTAGGCAATGATGTTGATGTTGAAATCTTCAATACGTAAAATCTAATAAAAAATTAAATTGAGATTCTTAGGTTATAGGATTGAAAAACCTTGTTTTAGTCATGTGTTCACATTTTATTACTTTTGTTGTTGTTGAATTTGAATTCAGTTGATAGCACCAAAGAAATGCTTGGGACCTTTAGCCCTCAACAAGAAAGTTACACTCATCAAATGCCTGAAGAGACTACTCCATCTGGTTACTTTGCTAGAGGCTCTTACACTGCCAAAACTAAGGTAAAATAACACTAATCTTGATCAAATGTGTTTTATACCTAGGGATTGGTTCAAAACTGAATCGAATCAAGAAAAACCGTGTGGAAAACCAATTTGGTTTAAGGTGAATCAAAAACCGAATGAAATTGGTTTGGTTTCGGTTTTGTTGATTTGAGATGGATAGAAGGTTATAATTTGGGAAATTTGAACCGAACCGAAATTTAACCGAACCGAAACCGACATTAAAAAAATTCCTAAACAAAAAATGAATCGAATAATATCAGTTTCAGTTCAATTCACTTCGGCTTAAAAATTTGATTTGAACTGACCCATGCTCAACTTTAATCATACCTACCTACAATAACACAATTGAGTCATAAAACTTGATATCTTGTTCTTCATGCATACAGTTCATCGACGACGATAACAAATGCTATCTGGAGATCAACTACACATTCGATATCCAGAAGGAATGGCCATCTCGTTAAAAATTTCCGATTCATCGTGCGAAAATCGAATTCTTGGCATGGGCAATGAAGAAGAAAAATCGTAGGCTGAATTAAGAAGAACAAAGAAAACGGAGAGACAACTTTCTTAATAAGAAGTTTGCTTTTAGTTTTGTTTGCTACAATGTGTTTCTTTTCAGTTTTTTGGTTCTACAATAACATTTTTGAAGTGATTCTCTTTGTGGTGAGATCATATAATATCAATTATGGTTCAACTACTGTATTAATACTTGTGTTCACTTGAGTATGTTTGATTGTATGATAATCTCATCATTATAAATTTGCATAAGCTTGATCTCTTCAGTTATTTGAATACTTGTCATTTAACCGGTTTGACCAGATTTGTCTAGAAGTCTGGAATGTAACTTATAGAATAAAGTTTTAACTTGTTTATCTATTTTTTTGTGAGGGTTTCTTGATCAACCTAACAATCAAAAAAATTATAGATCAAGACCCATTGAGTATATCGAAGTCAGGTTCGTCCACAGGAGAGTCAGCTCCAAATTCTAGTTATCTAGGGCAAGGAAATAGCAAGAAGGAGTGGATTTTTATCAAGATGTAAAAAGCTTCTAAGGTTTAGGGATTACCATAACTACAAATATGCATGCAAACACCAACGAATCAAAAAAATCATGCTTTTATCCACAAAAACGTTGACTATCATCAACCACACAAGCTAATTAACTTTTCTACCTATCTCTACCTTTAATTAGGATTAACAAACTTTCGTCTCAAAACCCTAATTAACTATTCATATTCACAGTTATCTCTTTCAATCAAACTGCAAACAAAGAAATTCCCTATCTTTCAACAAGGATTACACAATAGGATAGATGATGGATAAAAAGCATTCAAATCATGGATTCATAGGCACCACACACAAAATCATTGTTAGGCTCAACCCAACCTTAGAAAAAGTAGAACTACTCACTCATACTCATAGTAAGCATGGAGAATAAACATAAATTTCCAAGAAACCATACACATTCGTCCAACGTCTCCAATCAAAGCGTTCTTATTTGCTCTCCAAGCTTACGTACATACTCCCTTCTAAACTGAATCTAGGGTTTTTATTTTATGCTAAAAAACTAACATACACTCTCCTAAGGAAATAAAATCTAAAAATATCTATCTAAATCTTAAAATATTCGGGATAAAACTTAAGTAAATCCGACTCCTGCGTCTCCTACAAACACGGATGGCCTCGTTAACGACTCGCTTTGGGTCGGTAAAAGCCTCATTATCGAGTCTCCTCCCTCGTTAGGTGGGTCGTTAGAACCTGTTTTCTTCACTATTCTTCCTCTGCCTAACTTCGTGGGTTGGTAACGCGTTTCTAGGCTCGACGTAGGGCTCGTTTTGCCTCATCCTTTACTCTTTTCACTTCGTTCCGCCTCCATTCTTTTCGTGCTTCTCCTTAGCTTTCCTCCACTCCTTGTAATGTTCTAAAATATCTACAAAAACCTACAAAACACCACCAAAGCTTATGTAGACTCCATATCTCAAACAAATATGAAAATCTACGCAAACGACCCTAAACCCAATCACAAAAACTAAAGAAATGACTCATATTATCTTAATTAAATCCTATAAACACGATTAAAAAGCGGACATCAATTTCAGATAGTTTTTCCATGAAATATTTATAATTCATCTTGAATGACGATTATGAAATTTATGTTTCCTTTTACGAAACGAGTAATATTACAAACAAAATCAAATTTCATCAAGATACGTACAATATTATGTACCTAGTCTTTGAAAAAAATGACACGACAACTTAAATCAATTACCAAATTTCATCACAAACTCGAGATCGACTCTTTGGTCGCTTGCCAGCTTCTTGGCTCAAGGATTATATCTATGCATCTTGATTTCTACATGTTGAAGTAATGTTGTAAGCTTATTGATGAGACTCCCTGAAAAATCCAGATCAAGCATATTAGGCGCATCGCTAGTATGGCTGCGAATGCTCTTGCGCAATGGGAATTTAGCTTCACTTCCTCCTTTACTAGTGTTAATGTTCTACCTAGTCATATTAATGCTCTTGTTATTTAGGATATTGTAGATCTTTTTTATTAAAACATTGCTACCTAAGTAATAAAAGTAAGTTATGCCCCTTGATAAAAAAAAATCATCACAAACAAAGTAAAAATGGACATGTCAAGATCAACATTTACGAAATGATAGAATAACAGACGGGGATATTTTAGCATAAAAAACCTTTTTTTCTTATGAATAGGAATGTTATGCATTGCGATAAATTGATGTATTTAACAATGCCCATTTAACAATATCATTCTCAATGTTGGTATAAAAAAGGCTCTTTTATGTTGTTTATTCAACCCAATCCATGTAAAAATGGTTTGTCATTGTCTTTTTTATAACGAAAGCAATTAGAGGACCTCCTTAATGAGAAGTCAGCCGCCCTAGAATATCCAAACGGATGAGGTCTTCGAGACTTTAGACAATTGTCTAGTTCGAGGTGTGGTTATTGATGGGCATCTGAGCCATGTGATCAGCCACCTTGTTTATTTCCCTAAAGATGTAGTTGAGTCACTTGATCTCAAAAGTCTACAAATACATCAGAATGTCTGATATAATCATCTCGACCTTCCATAGACATCTTCAAATGCCATTGAAAAAATAGTTAGTCAATGGATTGTTCTTCCTTTGTTGTGTTCTTTTCGCTTGTGCTTGTTTTTTTTTTTGTTTGCTGCTCCTTTAACCATGCGTCACATATTCTTAAAATTTTAATACTTGCAATTCGCCATCATTTCGAATTAATTCAGTTTAGTGATAATTTTACATATCGGGATGTAGTTATGGATAGGGCATCTGAGCTATGTGATCCGCCACCTTGTTTATTTCCCTAACGATGTAGTTCAGTCGCTTGATCTCGAAACTCTGCAAAGACACTAGAATATATGATATAGTCATCTCAACCTTCCGTACACATCTCCAATGTCATTGAAAAAATTGCTTGTCAATGGATTGTTCTTCCTTATTTGTGTTCTTTTCGTTCGTACTTGTATTTTTATTTTTGCTTGTTGCTCCTTTCTGGTATCTCCAATTCACGATATAAAACTGTAGACAGTCAAGTGAAATCCAATCCATAAATTAATTTGACTCATGTACAACATCATTGCGGTAAAGGTCATAATGCTAGAGGAATCATTGTCACAAGGTATAGAGTAGGTGGTCATATGTATCTATATCGTAAAATCGATTTTCGACGGAATGAAAAAGATATATATGGTGGAATAATAAACTATAGAATATGGCCCTAATCGAAATGCATATACTTGTCTCATATACTATAGGGATGGTGAGAAGAGATATATTTTACATCCCAAAGGGACTATAATTGAAGATATCATTGTTTCTGGTACATAAGTTCCTCTAAAAATGGGAAATATCCTACCTTTGAGTGTGGCTAACGGTACAAGGCAGGTATTTGTTTTGTTCCTATGGATGAATTATGGGACATTTTCTAGGGTCTTCGTCTTGCTTGGTATAAAGGCTTTCGTCGGGTCGTTGTGGAATCAGACTCCTTGTATAACCTTGTGTTTCAATGCCAAGCTTTCTGAAGAAGGATTGGCATGTCCAACTCCGACTAGCGGCGGACATCGGTCCAAGACCGGATCGGGACCGATTTCGCGAAAAAATTAGACCAAGGATCGGACCAGATTATCCTGGTTCGGTCCAGGTCCCGTCTTGTTTTGGACTGGGCTATAGTTTTATTAAAAATTATTATTCTAAATAAAAAGTAAATATTATTTTTAAAAACATTATTTATTAATAAAAATATATATTATATCATATAAAAATTTGCAACATAGGTTTTACTATATAATTATACATATTTTTTATATAAAATCAATTTTTGATTGTTAAAAAAAAATCGGTCCAGACCGGGACCGAAGGCCCAAAAACAGCCGGCCCATTCTCTATTTATTATTTTTGCGGGTTTTTGTTTGGTACGCATTTATTTTTCGTTAATAAACAGATTTTAATTGATAAAATGTCAGATAAATGACAAAATTAGCTTCGCTTACATACACACCACAAGGAATCGCCATCTCCATCGCCAATTTCAAGCTTTCCGGTGAGTTCTCTCTGTCTGTTGATGATTTTCGTTCCTGAACTCAATTGTCTGTTATTTTCCATGATACAATTTTGTACGTTTCTTCCAATGTAAGGGATTGGCCAATTTTGGGGTTTGCAGATGGAAAAATGACCGAAATTGAAGTTGATTTTGCTCTTTCAGGCTATTATTCTCTCTAGATCGATCGAATTTGGAGATATCATCCGGTAAAGGAGAAATTTTTGAGCAGTAGATAGTGTGATTTGAAGCGAAGAGTCATGGGGTTCATGTTTACCACCCTAATTTTCGCTTTGGTTGGGATCTTTGCGTCTGTTGGTACCAGAACTTGTTTCAACAGAGGGCCTTCTAAGAATCTGTAATGTTTTCTTTGTATTTCTCATATGAATTCTGTTAATTTCTATCTGGATTTGTTTGCTACGGAATTTGAAGGATTTAAGATCTTGAACTTCTTGGTGTTTTTTTTTTGTGTGATTGTATCAGTTTTATATCACTTCACCAATCTGAACTTTGTTTGATTTGTATGTTGGATTTGGATTTGTATTGAATCCATGAATTGAAATTTATCTGTCTACCTGATGCCTGATGCAATGGCTCATCTTGATGGGTTTTAATAAGTAAAAGATGACCCATTTTTATCAGTTTTGTTTATGTGAAGTTAGTAGAGCATTAGTTGATACAGCAACAGCTTGTATGATTGGTGTTTTTTTTTTTTCTGGTTTTCTTGCAATGTCTAATCCTTTCTTCCAATTTATTTACACATGGTTGATTGGTGATTCTTTCTCATGCAGGTTTCATATTACTCTGGTTAATACAGCAACAGCCTGCTGTTGGATGTTGTAAGTATTGCTTTTCATACCAATTTCTTAACATCAGAAGGTTGAAAATTGAAAGTAATTGTTGATTAAGCATGTTTTGCTTTTGAAATTATATTACTGGTACTTTACATCTCTTGTCCAATCTAGGCTTCTTCTTCGTGCTGTGACCATTCAATCTTGTCTATGCTATTGGGTTTCTATTCCTTGTTTCTCCATAAATTGTACATGTTGGTGATTACTACTTTTATTTGAGCTACAAACTTGTATGGTGGTGTTGAATGAATTGTATTAGCTTGGTGACTTACTGACTTCTATTAGCTAGGCTTCAGATTTTCCTCCTACACTCATATGCAAATTGCCCTTTTTCATATTTCCTCCATTGCTTGAACAGGTGGGCAATTGTGTACCTTGCACAGATGAAGCCTCTCATAGTCCCAATCCTGAACGAAGCAGAGTGATCGGCTATTGAGAAAGGCCATAAATGAGAGATTCAACCTTCCTTTCTTGAAGCAGCTGTTATTAGTTCCCCTTTTATAGTCAATAAGTGTGTAAGCATACATCATTCTTGTTGTAATGGCAGAAAACATGGAGTCAGCTTTTTGTAATTGTTGTGTATCACTGTTCTTGCTCATGAAATAAATCCAGTTGAAAAATATAGCTTCATTTAGTTCTTCCAGTTTATAACAATACTATTGTTCCTCTAGATTCTTGCCATTTATTGAGTTTTGTGAGGCTCTTTGCATACTCACAAGGCCAAATTTTATTAGAGCAGCAATTACATCAGCCAATCACAAGTATAAAGATGGAAAATCATTCCAAAAAGGCAAGTTTCCAAAAAACTTCAAAGTTTGAACTTGAAACCACAGACAAGAACACATTTTAAAAGAGCTGCACTGATTTAGCTCTCGAGTCTCACTCAATTCACAGATTGATACAACAATAGAAATATCAAGCTAAGATGTGAATATAAGGCAGAGGGTGCAAAAATAGATCTTCAAAACCGAACAAGGCGTTACAGCAAGAAGGGAGATAAATAAGGGTCGTTTTAGTTTGCAATGTCATCACAAGTACTTGATGAGTACAAATACAACAAGAACTAGAATCACAATCCCAGAAACAGATAGCATTAGGCACAAGCAGGAGCAGCTGTTCTTCATTCGTTTGTTGAATGCTGCAAGGTTCCTTGCCACGCGCTGTTTCCACAAACAAACAAGATTGATGTTAACAAGAACTGTTCTTTAGCAGAACCATATGTAAATGGATCTCAATTCAAACCACAGCAGATGCAAAACTTTCAAATTCAGACATTTTACAAAAAAAAAAAACAGGAGGAACTGTTTTTCAAATGCAATATGAGACCTCCTATACCAAACTAAGTCTGTTTCTCAAGAAGGCTTTCCGCTTATTGAACAAACCGGGCATATCAACGGAACCATCACAAAGAATTAAACAGACCTCCTATACCAAACTAAGTCTGTTTCTCAAGAAGGCTTTCTGCTCATTGAACAAACCTCCTGTATAATGTATTTTAGGAGTAAAAGTTGTTTGTTTGGCACAAAGTTGGTGACTGAACAAAATCCAACAAGAAGGCACATAATTAAAGAGCAACAAACTTCATGCATGGAGGTGGAAGTATAGAATAACGGGTTTTGGGGCATTTGGGTGCGTGAAATTCAGGTGTTACCTGTAACCTAGATCCTGTAAGTTCAACTTGGTAATCCAAAGAATCCTGCATGGGTTCACAAAATCTTCTATCAGGAGGTGCATACATTAATACATTTAATCAAGGAAACTCAATTCAGTAACAATTTTTTCAGAAAGAAATGGAACTAATGAACTCAATAAAACATACAATCAGTCTGGTCTGCAAGTCAAGTTCCTCGTTCACAGCCAATGCAATATGTTTCGTACTTATTACTGAATCCTCCAATTTCTCAAGCCCTTCATCTTGTTCTGTTCCAAATGCAAGCATATTATGTTAATACTTAATAGTAAATATCAAAACTTACAGCTCCTAAGGAAAGAAATGCAAGACAACAATAAATTAAATGTCCCCATCAGCCATCAACAGAAACTTGCCTCTCATAACTTGTCGTTGAAGGGAAACAATGCCTTGGTTATCCAAACCAGCTATCCTTGTCATGGCATCGGCTGGTTTTATCTCTGGGCCAAGCAAGCTGTCTCTGGTCGCAAAATTTGACATGCTTAAAGTGGAAGCCATCTGCTTTGTTCTTGCTCTCAAATTTGATAGCATATCCTTCCGACGGTTCAATTCTTTCTCAGTTCTGCAAATAAAAAACATAGACAGGAAATTTCACAAGTTTGTCGGTTTATACAATGACTCAATGAGATGAAAATCAGAGTATGAAATTAATGAGAAACTAATAGATAACTTTGGAGATTTAAGCCGGACAATGTGAATGAAAAATTCAAATATATGAAGTCAAAACTCAAAACACAATTTTGGAAGAACTGAACTTAACATCAACTGGGAAAGACATTGTATACATACAGTTTCCTAGATGATGCACTGAATTCCTACTATATTTATTTACTCAAAAGGATAGATGCTAACAGCAAACAAAGAAATGAGGATTGTAGCACAAAAGGACTTGAAGATCTCAGCAAGATACACAATATTAGTAAGGAATTCACATGAGAATATTTGAGGAGCTAGCACAAAGAAGTAACAAACAAAAATTGTTAACTTACATTATCCATATTTCCTGAATTGAGATAAAAGTATCAATTCAATCAAATTATATGTATTTTGTGCCTTCAAACACTTATTAGCTTATAAACAACTAACAATACTCACATCGGTTGCTTGCTGGGAAGCTTAGACAACAATGCTTCCAAGCTATCAAGCCGTGTCCCCAATATGGTGACCTTCCTCCTTAAAGCAGAAAAGTGTCGCTGAGTTTCCGATCCAGAAGGCGCCATTGCAGCCTTTTCTGATATCATCCCGCTGATATCCTCAGCCAGCTTTGCTGCCTCATTGTACTCCTTCATCCACGAGTCACCAGAAGACGATGCCATTGATCCCTACAAGAATAACGCCAAATTCAAACACATTTTTCTAAATCCCAACTCAAGATCCTCCAGCAAGAGCATATGATCCAATCCAATTTCACAGAACCCTAATTCAGAAAAATTAAACATTATAGCAAAACCCACAAACGCCCAAATTATAGATCTCATGCGCCCTAATTATAGTAGAGAAACCACAAAAATGCCTACCCCTTTGCTTCCTTAAAAATTAGCACAGCACAAGAATAAACAAAGCACCGAAATTTGAAAATAATCTAAGCTGCTGGCGATGAAAAGCTCAAAACAATAATCCAAGAAAGGGACCTTCTCAAAGTGTTGTTCTTTTGTCAAAATCCGTGCAACCAAGGTTATTTATACTAACGCAGGAACGGGACCAACACACGGAACGCAGGAACGGGCGGCAGGAAGACCAACACTGGGTTAGCGGCCGGTTACCTCGCTCTGATACCATGTCAAAATCCGTGCGCCACCATGTGGAGTTCATGGGCCACGTGCATACGTAAGCCCAGTACACAAGTCCAGTGGGGTTTCATCCTAAAACCAATTGGGTTTTAGGATGGGTAACCCAAGGTTATTTATACTGGCTTAGTTCTCTTTATATTTCCGATGTGGGACGGAGTCTCCAATATCTTTAGTTATGATCTAATCCAATTTCTCAATAGAAAAATCTACAAACGCCCCATTTAGATCTCCTACACCCTAATTATAGTAGAGAAACCACAAAAATGTCTACTTCGTTTGCTTCCTTCAAAATTAGCACAACTCAAGGATAAACAGTAACAAAGCAGCAACAAAGAACCGAAATTTGAAGATAAGCTAAGCTGTTAGCGACGAAAAAGCTCATTTGAGGATCCGAGAAAGGGATCTTCTCAAACTCCACCGTAATAGAAGTTCATACACCAGAATTGGAGTGGAAAATCAAACTCCCGCGAGTTCAGGGAGTAGAGAATCAATCAAAATCGGACAATTTCTGAAGTAAACAAGGAAAAGTGTTCACCTTTTCTATGAGCTTTCAACGGGGATGCAAATTCTCAAACCTCGATCGACGATTGCAAAGGCAATCTAGTTCGATACTGAGGAGCTGCTTCGAATTTGAGCTTTTGGAAGCAGTGTCAAGCAGATGGAGATGGAGATGGAATTGTCGTTGGAGAATTGGGGGAAAGAGAGAGAGACCAGAAGAAGACGTGGGTAGGTAGTCGCCAGCCTCACATAGCTTTTATTTTCCGGTGAGCGATTGAAAAGAGCAACACGACGTCGTTTCGAGCTGTACAAGGGGTTTGTTTGACTGACCGGCAAATCTCTGGCTTTGTGGTGGTGATCCCCGGTGACATAAATCATTGCACATGCTTTAAGCTTTTTATCATTTTTTTACAAGAATTATTATGTGGTGGTGCAAAAGTTTGTGATTTAAGAAACAAAAACTATTTGGATCAATAATAATGTCATGAAGTGGAAAAATGCATAATTTTTGGTATTTTTTTACGGTCAATTTTAATAAATTTGACCTAATATTTAAATTATCATTATAATATACTAACAGTTTTTCTTATCTATGCCTTAAAGATTATTTTCTTAGAAATTAAAATCCTATTTGCAAATAAATAAATCCTATTAAAATAAATAAAATTGTCTTATATAATACAAATTCACAAATTATTTCCATTTCAGAAAAATCAATATACTAATAGTAATAGGTCCTTTTAAAAAAAAAACAGGATGTCTGTTTGAAGAGCCAAATTTGCTTCATTCAACTTGACATGCTATTATTATTTTAGATCAAAAGACACTTTTCATGCTCTTTTATGTATAAAACTGAGTTTTTCTTTAAATTATTTTAGACCAAAATCAGCATGTCTCTTTTTTTTGGTTGAAAAATCAGCATGTCTCCTAGATGCATATGAAGAAGCACGATATAATAAGACCATCAAACTACAACATTTGTATGCAAATGAGCATAGAAAATGCTTTCATGTGCCACCAAAAAAAGTTAGCTTTGCTCAAAATCCCTACATTCCTGTCTTAAAAAGGGAACTTATTATATCCTTCTTCCTCTCTTTATACATGACAGGCAAAATGAAAGCTCAAAGCAGTTGAGTTGCACAGACATGTCTGCTGTTATTATTCGATTATGCAACGAATCTAAGGCATATATAGTATAAGCATAAATCATTCTCTTGCAACGGCCACTTCAGGCTGAGCAGACGAATCGTGCCTGCCATTGCAATGAATTAAGTTAGAAGAGACATCACATACAAAAAATTGGGCTAAGAAAAAGGATGTTATTGACAAATGGGTATCAAACTTGGAAGCTCACCGGATTTTTCGTGATAATTGGTACAGTCCGGTAGCTCCCATTGCAACATTGACACTGAACAAATTCCAGTTTTTCTGAAAGAAGAGGGGCAAAAATGGTGTCAAAATCAGTAGCTCAAGTCAAGAGGATTCATTTCTAACAGAGTTTGTGAAACTAGAATAAGACTTTTAGGAGATGACATTTTGAGGAGACAATAAAATCATACTATAAGGGTCTGTTTGGATCACACCCGATAATGCATTATATCACATTATAATGCAGGATTTAATGCAATTGTAATGTGAGATAATTCATTATCAAGCGTGATCCAAACAGACCCTAATTGTGTAAGAACAGAATTCATCCCAAAGGAAACTGTTTTGTGGAGTAATTGATACTGATTGCAAAGGGAGACGAATCGACTTACTGGAGTGATGACCATGCTATAACGCGACCAGACTATACCAGTAAATGTCACAGCTGCAAATCAAATAGAAAAGGAATCATGAAGAGAAGGCAAAATCAGAAACTACAGAAGGAAATGTGCAATTTGATGGATTCAGATTCAGTTTGTTGTTAACCTAATTGTTGTGGATACGAGATCTGATCGGGAGGCTTCGAAAAGTCGGCTACATTGGCAATGCTGATGCCCCATTTGAAAGTCGGAGCCCAAAAGTGAACTGCAAAATTGTTCAAAAAGCCAAAGATAAGAGCACAGATGAAGAATTCATAGTAATTGAGTTGATCATCATCAACCTGTAAATAACAGATTCACATACCATAATCAAATCGAAATTTGAAAACAGATCATGTTCAGTAAGGCTCATAGCTAAATGATCTAGATTCCAAATTCCTAATTCCCAATTTCTTCAATTGACGCTACCTTATGAAGGATTCATTGTTCAAAAAATCCACAATTTCCAAGATAAGAGCACAGATGAAGGATTCATTGGAATTGATTTGATCATCATCATCAACCTATAAATAACAGATTCACATACCAAAATCAAGTGGAAATTTGAAAACAGTTCATGATCAATTGGTCAGTAAGGATCATAATTACTAATCTGAATTCCAATCCTCAATTTCCAAATCTTCCTCAACTCCCAATTCCTTCACTTTACGCTATCATATTGCGTATCAGTAATCAGAATTTTGTTCATTTAACGCATAATTAGCCCTAATAATCCACACGAAAGAATCCGATCGGCTCAATCTGAAGAGTCCGAGCACAATTGATGTGATTATTCGCTCGTTCTATCATTCAGAACAAACTCAAAAAACCTAATTTCGAGTTCGATCACCAAAACCCTAAGATAACAATCGTGATGAAACACTAATAATGGAGGAAATGTAATAACGGACCGAAATTGAGAGAAGAATAGCGATTGAGAGAGCGTACTGGTTTTGGGGCCGGCAGGGTGATTCCAGAGAGCTTGAAGCTTCGAAGCCGCCATTTCTGACTAGATCAGCTAACGAGAGAATAGGAGAAAGCGATTGAGATTTTTCTTTGTGGGAGTGAAGAACTCGATAGTTCCAGGGCAAAGTAGAAGATTTGCGTCTCGCGCAGAGTAGCAGCCATTAGAGACCAATCGAAGAGAGTCAAAATAACTTTCCAAGAGAAACGGAGAAAACAACAAAAAATACTTATACTAACGCCGTTATAGGGTAGAGTTCGTTGGATGATAAATGTTTTTTAAGGAATTATGAATATTCATCTTATATTAAATATTCAATTCTAAAATTTTGAAAAAAAATTCTAAAATTTCGAGGAATTATGAATTTTAGATTGTATTTTGTAGTCTAATAAATTATTGATCAGGCATGTTTGGATCACATATTATTATACAATATAAAATTACACTAAATCCTGTTTTTTTGGTAGAAACACTAAATCCTGTTTTATATTATAATATGCGATCCAAACAGGCAATTAAGTTGCAAGTCTCTGGTGATATATTTTGGTTGTATTCTTCCTAACTTGTAGTTTTGTTTCTTGCTTATGAAATATTGTTAGTTTTTCACCTATTGTTCTTAACTATTTTTCAATTTTACCAGATTTGTTTAATAAAACTAATTCTTACCACATAAAAAATAAAACTTATCCTACATTTTACCCAAAACATTGTCATAACATCGGTAAAAGAATATTGCACTTGTGGTATTGACACGTAGAAGGATCAATTGAATATTCATTTTAATTATATTAAATACTATCATAACTATATACTAAAGCGGATGTTAAAAAAATTATTAAAGGACACATGTCACTTTTAGATTGGACCACCCACCTCTTTTTATTAAAAAAATAATATTTTATTTTTGGATATGATAAATTTTATCCATGTTTTTAAAATATAAGATAAAAAATCGCATTATTAAACAATCTTTTATTTTTGGATATGATAGATAGCAAGATCATTAGGATATTTTTTTATTCTATCATACAAATTCTAGAATATTTATTTTATTTAAGTTATGATATGATAGAAAATTTCAATATAAGTATTCATTTAAGATATGATTTCATATCTCTCTTCATATATCTATAAATATATCATATTTTGGATATTAATTTAGATCTTAATACTAATAAAATATTATTGTTTCTAATAAACAAAATTTATAGTTTATTGATTTTAAATATTTATTCAAAATTTATATTTAAACATTTACATGATTATTTTTATCGAATAATAAATATATTTGAAAATATTTTATTTAAGAAAAACCCGTGATACGGGAATACATACTAGTTCAATTCTAAAATGTCGCGAAAAAAAATACTCCGTACTAACAATAGTATAATCACAATTTTTTTTTTGTACATCTAAATTTGGCAGTGAGAAAAACCAATGTAAATGTAGCAATGTTGTTTTACTATTTCATATGGGCCTACTCCCCAAGAAGCTCAAACTTTAGCCCACGAAGCCCTGCCCACGATGCTGATCTAAATTTTAAGCAAAAATAACTTTTATAATTCAATTAAACGATATTCCATGCACTACGTACGTACAAAAAAAAAAAAAACTTTAGTGACGTTTAGATCAAAAAAGAAGAAGATTAGTGTGGTTATTAAGGTATAAGGTATACAGGTTTATAATGTCTTAAGCCCCGTTTGTTTCTATGCCCGAGTTAAGCTATCAAACTCATACTAGTGTTTACTTTAATAAAGAAAAGGAATGTGTGATTTCCATACCAGTCTGTTAAATACACCCAACCCAAAACTTGAGTATGGGTGATTCCCATTCCAGTACGATTCTTTATTACAACTTGATTTCTGGTATAGAAATAAACGGGCCCAACCATTTGTCTAGGAGGTTCGAAGTTCAAATTTTCGTGGCGGTTTTTATGGAGAAACTGAAGGGAAGGTTGCCCCGACAATGAGCCTCTACACACTTTGAACCTCCCTAGTTGCGTGTATGAAGAAACTGAATTGAGAAAATTGTCCCCGATAATGTACCTTTACAAGGTCCGAACAAGGATTAATCTTCAATCCATACATTAATTAGGGGATACTTTAGGTCTCATAACCACAAACCTAAAAAGGTAATTTGCTGATATAGTGTTTATATTGGTGTCTTTTTATAATAACCCATACACATTTATGTTGCCAAACACCACTAGTCCAATTTCTATAGGATTTTTATGCTCAATTGTTTTTTTTTAATTTGGTAAGAATAGGGTAGTCCAAATACTGGAAAAGAAATAAACTGTCGTCCCGAAAATTCGAACCAGAAATCTATGCACAAGTAATGAGGCCTTAACCAGTCGAGTCATGGCAGGATATTTTATGCTCAATGGTCATGAATTTGGAGCAAATCCGCGGATATTCATGTTCATAAAGACAAAATATATTAATTTAATCAACACCAATTGTTAGATATTTTCTTGAATGAACTATTAGATATTTTTTATTATTAAAAATTAATAAAAACAATAGTCATGTACATCTTTATCTAATCTTCGTGGAATATGAAGGAGAATGGAGCCCTCCACTTGCACCTTATTTTACGCCGGCCAAAGCATTCAATCCCACCACATGCTTAACACGAATAATTCCTCACATATTCTCACACATAACGTCAAAATAATTAAGCATATTTTATACATAGTAGTTTTAATTTCATGAGTTATACATGTCAAGATGTGGCTTAACGCAACTCAAGAATAATGCTTTATCAACAAATAATATATAAAAAAACAGTATTTTAAAAAACGCTAGGTCGAAGACCGAGGGCTAGGTGGTGGTGGGATGGGGTCTAGCGCTTAGGCGGCTAGGTCGATTAGACGGATTCTTATCATATAGGGTTATTTTTGCTGCGATCGGTAAGCTGCCAAAAAGGTCATTACGGAGCTTATTGGAAAAATAAGATTTTGTTTTACGGGTTCGGTAACACGGAGTTTATAAAAGCTTATCGAACTTATCAAGCACAAACATAGAGTTTATAAAAGCTTATCGGACTTATCGAGCTTAGTTCGAGCTCAAAAGATAATCATCCCTCTAGACCTTATCGAGCTTGTCAAACGAGCTTATCGTTTCTTTTTCAAATTTTTAACTCATTTCCACGAAAATAAACACTCATAAACAAGTTGCTACCGAAAACCCCTAGTTTATTTTAAAAAATAAACACCCAATTTAAACACCATCAACACCATAAGATTCAAATCCGAGAAACACTTATTTGCCAAATGGACTCTAGGTATAACCAGTGAGGATATATATATAAAAAAAAAATCTCATCGCAATATCTCTACGTATAAATTCAAGTCGAGAGCTCACCTAACCCCTACCAAGAGTCCTAAGAGGCCGACTAGCCCGCCCATCCCGCCCAAACACTCGCCCAGGGCTGAATCGGAATGGCGGACCATCACCCCGTGCCTAAGTCTAAATCGGAATGGCGGACCACCACCCAGCGCCTAAGTGGCCGCCTAGACCCTTTTTTAAACAGTGTATAAAAGCATCATGCTTGATATCATAATTCAGTTTCAACATTTATCATTAAATAAAATCCAATTTGAAAATTTGGTAGATAATGTGAAACAAAATCAAATTTGGGCCATTTATATAGACAACTTGTATGAGAGAGCCCATAAATTCGATTGAATTATCAAAACTTTCCTTGGTCACGTGTAAGTGCACCAGCCCATAAATTCGAACAACTTGCATATCTCAAAGGGCACACAAACCACCACAAACCCTAGATTTGGTAGAGAATTGAAAAATCAATCAAAAATTTGGGCCAAAAACTCCATAAAAAGTTAAATATTCAAAGCCTCACTCACCCACTTGCAGTTTCCTGAGAGTTCAAATTAAAGCAAAAAACCTACAAATTATGGAGACAACACTCATGTGAAAGATGATTTGGTGCATTTGCACCTAACAAACCTAAACACCCAAAAGAAGAATTTACCAGCAAAAACCCAATTGCAGATAAAGCTCTAATCAAACATTCAAGCACTCATCATGGGTAAAAACAGTACAGATTGACTAAAATGCATGAACAATAACACAAATGAGAAATATCTAGACACTGTGTGTGAAATTGAATTAGGGTTTATCATTTCATATCCCACCACCATTATCTCATTCCTACATCATCCACATTATCAAGATTCTGAATGAAAAATGTTCCTTACCACATGTAGCTCAAATGGGCGCACAAATCACAAAGGCATCAGAACCTGGCACCAGGTGCTTGCGCGATTTAAATCCAGAAGCCTGCAGCTATCAGAACAGTTTTTGAATTCATTAGTAGTAACCTGAAATGAATTTTGAGATGCATAAATGATGTCTCCATCAATTTAAACATTCAGCACAGACCAAGAACACTAGCAAATAGCAATGAATGTTAAACTGCAGGCATAAAATGTGTATGACATGTAATTGCCATCATTCTGAAGAATTCTTCACATCAGTAAACCAGCAAATCACAAAGAAAACAGAATCTCTAAGAAATAGAAACTCAGAAAGCAGTAGAAGAATCTCTAAGAAACACTCGAGCCACGTATTATATGCACCGGCAATAAGACATAACCACATTAGCGAAAAGTTCTATAACTACCCGGCGGCATGAGAAGGATCAAACAATAATCATCAGTATGTAACAGATGTAACCTATGCAGAAACACACGTGACAAATTTGTCGTCTTCCATATACGGATAACATATACTGGTGACATATAAATGAGCCATACACTCGCCAATTTTGTCGCCTTCCGGAAAAAAACCGGTATAAACTGCAATAACTAAATTTCCCTGCATGAAAAGCCACAAGTTAATGCCTAAAGGGCCAGCAGATAATAGGGCATATCTCCGAATACCGACAAATCTAAAGTGGAAGACATAAATGAACAAAATAATCATGGCATATACTATAAGAAACCCTAAATTGCTGACCTAGAATGAAAAACTCAAGCATACTGACATGAAAAGAGTGTTAAAATGCACCTATAGAGCATAAATCAACTCTAGCTAAAGCTAAACTCAATGAAGTGTAATGAATTGAAGCCAACACATAAGCACAACAGATAAGAACATATTGGTTTCAGCATAGCTCAAATCACCACATGAAACATTTAACTTATCAAAACAAGAGGATTACTACCCACCATCATAACTACAGCCATATCATGTCTGTGTCTTCAACATACAGCAAGATTATATTGTCAAGACAGAACAATCAAATTCCAAAACTTATCATCAAGGAAAGAGATGTAAATGTAACAGATGAAAAAAATATGGTAACTTGTTGAATGTAAACCAAGTTCTTTTATCATTATGAATTTGATCATTCTCTACATAGGATAATGGGTAAGGGAAGGCTTGATCAAGAGGGCTCAACACAGACCTCATATCAGATGATTTTGATCCTAGTAAATAACAATAACTCTAACTTGAACACAACAATGAAAAAAAAAGACTTTCTTCTTTCTTTTGCTGTAATATTTGACATCATCATAGAGATGCTGAAACTCAGATCTCTCCATAGAAGACCAATAGATCATACAGATACAAGATACATTCTAGATTTCCTTATGGTTCTCTTTTTGGACGAAGATAAAGAGCAAGCCAAGAAATCTTCCCTTCTAACGACCACCACCAGGTACACCATTATCATCTGATCTTCGCTGATAGTCCCTCCTCCACCGGCGATCAGAGCCTCAAAGCCGTCGCCTGATAATCATCGGCACTGAGATCCATATCATCCGCCGGAGGAAGGTTCAGATCGAAAGGCAAGGGTTTCCTAAACGACGACGAAGCCATAGTCTCCCCTTCGTCGCCATCAATCACCGAAGACGAAGAATCGCAATCACTCCGGCAATCCTCCGGCGCCACCGGCGGCATCCTCGGCTGCGTTCTCCTAACCTCCTTCGCCGCAACCGTCGCCGAATTCCTCGGCCCGCTGTACGACTCCAACGTGCTGCTCATCCCGCTCGACGCCGGCCTGTGGATTTGGTAATACTCCCTCGCCTGCTGATCAACGTCTCCTGGAAAATACGCCCCGCCGTTAAATCCGGCGCCGGTGGATGCAAACGGAGGGTACTGGCTAGAGTTCATAGGCGAAATCGATGACGAGATCGGGAAATTCGTCTTCGCCTTGGGGCCGCGGAGGTTGCGAGCGGCGGCGTCGTAGGCCCTGGCGGCGTCCTCGGCGGAGTCGAAGGTTCCGAGCCATACGCGAGTCTTCTTCAACGGATCTCGGATCTCGGCGGCGTACCTCCCCCATGGCCGCTTCCGCACGCCTCTAAACTTAATCTGTGCAGATCCGTTGGTCGCCGGAGCCTCCGCCGCCACGGTGGTGGTTCTTCCCCTCCGCATGATGAAATCTGAGCCGGAAAAGATGGGATCGATTGAGATTGAGATTGGATTTGGGGGAAGATTGGTAGTTCGGATGAATGAGAATTAAAGGGGGAGGATTGGGGGTTCGAAAACCGAGGCGAATAATTATTATTTTACAGGGAAAGGGGGGCAATAGGATTAGGATGGGAGAGAGGAAAAGATAGAAAAAGAAAAAAATATTAAAAACAAAATTTTATTTTTTTATTATTATTATTTTTTGGGGGTTTACGCGTGGGATGTGGCCGGGTCGGGTATCCGAATTGGTTATTCTGATTGGATATTAATATCGGATCGGTTTTAAACCGATCCAAAGCTGTGTTGTAATCAATTTGATATTTGAGTATCTTTGAATTGGTGTTTGGTTTTGGTAATAGAATTAGTCTGATTATGGGTGTAGGTTTATTAATGTTAAAATGAAATGATCAAATACTACAGTTTAGAAATGGGTCAGGTTTGGGTTGGGTGGATGATGAATCAAGCCCATCCGGTAGTTAATTCGGATGCATTTATTCGATTATAGGTTGAAGATTTGTTATTGTTAAAACAAAATAATAATAATGAGTTAAAAATCAACTTTATAGTAAAATCTAACTATTCTAATTAATATGTGATGATGTTCGTGATCATCAGATCGCAAATTCGAATATCCGGCCCTCTCTTATTATAATAGCCTAAGTACCAAAAAATGAACCATCTTCATAATTGATCGTTATAATTAATGATTATAGTCTTGTCAAAAGCTAACCCGACTCATCTAGAATTTTTCGGGTTTCAACCCGGAAATTTGAACTTGAATCCAGTTTAAACCCGACTCGGTTGATACGAATCCGGTTGAATTGAACTCGAAAACCTATTGTGTTGACCCGATTTGTTATATTTCAGAATGTATAAATTTTATTTTGAAAAAAATATAATATATTTTATTATTAAAAATTATAAAAGTGATATATTGTTTAAATATACTATTTTAATAATTGTGAAATAAAATTGTCTCTCTTTACCTTTTGGGTCGACCCAATCCGTCTGAAAACTACAACAACCCGACCTGATTTGACTCGTAATTTATTACTATTCAAACCCGACTCAACTTGAACCCGAAATAACTCGATCCGACAGACTTGAAGGACGAAATAAATATTAAAAACCCTGGTATCTAGGATTACTATATACAATACCTTCTACCAAAAAAATTACCTTATGTGTAAGAACAAAAAAAAAAAAAAAACTTTATTCTTTATGTGTTAGGGAATATTGGTACGTGTCATTTGTCAATTTGAAGAAATTCAAAATTGGAGTCCAATTTGGATAAAATAGGGTCTACATTGTATTGATTTTCCAAAATTTGGAAGCATATGCCTAAATCATTGCATTAGTTAGAAACTCTTACACCTATATACCCTAATGATAATGTCAAAATTATGACAAAAAAATATGATAATGTCAAAGTTTTGCTTTTGTATTCCTCTCTTGTTAACATCAACCTCACAAGCCGATGCATAATAGAGAATTAGAGGGAAATTTGGTTCATACTTAATTTAATAATTTTTTTTGGTGTCTTTAAGGTTTTGCTTTTTTTTTGGGTGCCTAAAAAAAACTTATTCCTTTTAATACCCTTGAGGTTTTGACTTTTTCTGTTAACGCCTCTCTCCGGTTCAAATTAGCCAATTTCAAGCTTATCATTATATTCATCACCCTTAAATTATTAGGATTTGACTATTAAAACATCAAAATTCATAATCAAACTACATCAATTTGAATTTTTAAATAATTTTGTAAACAACCCCTTAAAATAGAGGATTGTTTAAAAATCCAAATTGATGTAGTTTGGTTATGAATTTAAGTGTTTAAGAGTTGAAATCTACTAATTTAAGGGTGATGAACATAATGGTAAGCTTGAAATTAGCTAATTTGAACCGGAGAGGGGTGTCAACGGGAAAAACCAAAACCTCAGGGGTACCAATAGGAATAAGGTTTTTTTTTGGCACCAAAAGAAAAAGACAAAATCTTATGGACACCAAAAGAAATTTCCCTAAATTCTATTAATAAACTCTAAATCATATTGTGTTGCTAAAATTCTATATCATCTTTCTTACAAAATAAAAAATATCATCAAATACATAACAAATATGAGAGCTTTTATTCATGAGTGAAAATTAATTTACGGGTCTAATTTTATTTTTTTTTAATGTATGGGCCTAAATTATTATTTCAACCAAATGAGACTGAGTGAATTACATATATATAGTTGTAGCATTAAGGATTTTGAATAAATGTTATGTATTTGTATATTTTAATCTAGAATCAACAACTACATGTCTACATGGTTCATCTTAGCAAAAATATTGACGTTTGACTAACTCATAAGTGCACCGACTTTTATTGGAGTTGGAGGAATTTGCTTAATAATTGTGCATCTTAATTTAAGCTATTAATTTTGTAACATTTGGTATTACACACAAAACAACATCAACCCCTTGTTCCCTCGTCCTTAATTTCGATTCCAGTCTCACCCAAAGTGAGTATTAGAGAATCGCGAGAGCACAATGCTGATCTTGTAGTTATTCGGTTATCCTTTTCGGAGAAGATTCAGACACCTTGAGCCTAGATCGACCCTCTAGCAATCCGAACCCGAATAGGGATGCATCAACAGATCAACTTGCCCATATACAAACGAGCCAATATTTCACGTGCTTGAGCTCAACTCATTAATCTTTCAAGGCTAAAAATTATGTTCAAACTTGACTTGATTTGAATGCAAACAAAACTTAGCCGAGTCACACTCCAAGTTATTCACGAACGATTTGGTTTATTTACAACCCTAATAGTAACCGAAGCGAGCCTTTTTATCCAATACCCCTCCAATTAGAGTTGTCAAAAGTTGACTGAACCCGCTAACCCGATCCGAACCGCTCGATAATTTTAGGGTCAAGACCCGAAAAGTTAAACCCGACCCGACCGAAAAAATATAATATAATATATTTTAAAAATAAAACCCGACCCAATCATAAAAGATATAATAATCATAAAAATATAATATATTTTAAAATTTTGAACCGCTCGCTAATTTTTTATGATCCCTTTTTATTTTTTATTTTAAAAATATAATATATTTTATTAAAATAAAAAATATTATTATTTAATTAAAAATTGATTTTAGTAATCATAAAAAATGATATTTTAGACCCGCTGGTCAACCCGACCCGACCGAAAGTCCATTACAACCTGACCCAATTGACCCGTGACTCATAACAAAACCGAACTCAATTTAAACCGAATCCGAAACGACCGAACCCACCCGACCCGATTGACAGGTCTACCTCCAATAGAAGGACGTCAAGGACCTATATTTTATAAACATCTTGTTTAACTCTAAAATTATGGCCGATTATCATGGACACTGTTTTGTAAAATACGTACGCTAATAACCTGACAACAAACATTGATTTTGGACAAGCATCAACCAATAAGGGAATCACACATTCCTCAAAATTTCTTACAAGTCACAATTTCCTTCTTACTTTAAAGTTTTTCTTGGTTAAACAAACATAATAGCTTTGGCATTTTGCCGGTGTCTTTTGCGCGCGCGCACTATTTTGCGCGGGAGGATGAATTTACCGGTCCAGGTGCACCCTCTTCATCCGCGCCTCTTCTACTTTTCCCCTTTTCTTTTTTCTTTTTGTTTGATTAGTGCTCACACTTTCTTTCTTTTTTTTAAGATTTCTTCGACTTTTATAACCAGGGTTGTCAATTACCCATGGGTGATCGACCCACCCGTTTAACCCATCCGAAATAAACGGGTGAAAACCCAATCAAAGCGAGCGACGGGCGGTTCGGGTGACGGGTGAAACGGGTTATGGGTCGGGTAAGGATGAGATTTTATCACCCAATAACCCACCCAATAAAACGACCCATCACCCATTTCACCCAAACCACCCGTGTAACCCGTTTTAACACATAATTTCTAATACGTATGTGCCTTTGAAGTCACCCATATAACCCATTTCGGACTTGTGTTATGGGATTTGTTTTGTAACACATCTTTGACTCTGTTTTGATATTATTGCTTATGTGATTTGTGTATAGACATTAAAATATTACAATTACACAACGGTTATACGGGTGAACGGGTCACCCATCTAACCAGCGGGTGACGGATGGTTTGGGTGACGGGTGGAACATTTCACGGGTGACGGGTGGGGCGGGTGGGGCGTTTTAACTTGCGTGTCGGGTAGTGGAAGTGCTACACCCACCCATAACCCGACCCATTGACAGCCCTATCCATAACACATGTTGATGTTGTTAGGGTTCCAATGTAGGGTTGGACATTATTCGAAGATGATTGACTGACCCATTTTATCCGATTTAAATACACGGGTAAGAAAATGTACAAAAACGGGTAATGGATGGGACGGATGATGTGTGAAAGTTTGGATATGAATGAGATTTTACAACTGATTCGCACGATTCATCACCCGACTCACCCGTATGTTCTAAGTTCTAACCCAATTATAAAAAACTAGGTTGATCCGAACGATAACCTACTATAATTCGACTCGGTATATCCTAACCCAATTGACCCTAACCCATATTCAAACCAAAATTAAAATGATCGAACCGGAACCAGACCAATCCGACCTGTTTGACTTAGGATTTATAATTGTCGTATGTTTATGCATAACTTGAGAATGCAGTTTTGTAAATTAAACCCAACGAACCAAGGGAAAAAAATGGCATATACTTTCTTTGAAGGAAGGCGAGTAGCTAATTGGATTGTACAATACGCTCTTTTTACATTGTTGGCCCAGCCCATTTAATCCTAAATTTTACTTTGGTTCATACTAGAAAAATCCTTTTTTACTTTATGGATTTTCTTTTAACCTGTTTTATTAGCCACCTAATTATTGTTGAGAAATGAATTGTAAAACCTAAAAAAACATATTTTTTTTTAAAGGTAAATTTTTTGATAATTAGACAAAACTAATAAATCGAGAGGCTGCATGAGGCGGTAATCAAGACCAACTAGTAGAGACATGGACTAAAATAAGCTAAAAAAGCAAACGAGAAGTACAAACAATCAAATAAAAAGATCCTCAACTGGACATGTTTTTGGTTGTTGATTTTTCATTAAAATTCTTACCATTTTTTTCTTCTATGAATTTTTTTAACGTAAGAATTTAATTATATGTACATTTTCTAGGCTTGTTCTAGGTCAATCACTCAAAGAAAAAAAATCTTACAATTTCTATCTTCAATTTTAGTTTTTCATAATTTTTTCCACACTAATAAATTTTAAGCATGTATTTTGAGTTTTGACCCATCCAAAATACGAAATAACTTATAGTAACTATTATTTGTAATAAAATGAAAATTCCCTAAAGTGTGTTATGGAACTATTTTTAAAAAAATTGCCAAGGACATGGAAAAACTATTAATTTTTTGACCAATTTTTTTAATTTATATTTATATTTTTTTAAAAAGTGAAAACCAAATTCATTAATAGAAATATAATTATTTTAAAATACCGAAAAAAGAAAATAAAACTAATCAATTTCCTCCTCCCTTATTTTCAAACTTCAGTACTTCACAGCTGACGAGACTGCCATTATTAAGAGCAGAAAATTTTAGGGTTTATCTCGGAGGCTGATCCTTTCTACTCACACAAGCTCACAACAATGGAGTCAAACAAACATGGCGATTCCCATATACTCAGCGAAATCGAGGCTTTGAAGGCCTCCAGGAACGACATCGATGCTCGAATTTCTACTCTCGAAGCTCAGCTTCGCGAAAGTTCCGATGTGAACGATCAATCCAATTTGAATGGCTCTCGTCCTTCCATCTCCGATGCTGCAATTTCCAATCTCAGCAATGGATTACCTCCCGAAGCTATCTACCGTTACAGCCGCCACCTGTTGCTGCCTTCTTTTGGCGTTCAAGGTTTGGTTTCCGTCTTTCAGGATTTTGATTGAGTAATTGAGTTTGTTGGATATTGTTGAGGTCTTAGACATTCGATTTGGAGTGGGAATGATTAGAATTGGGCGGAGGGATTTAGAGATAAAGCTATTATTGTACTTTAATTGTGATTGCTGTTAACTATGGATTGAGCAATGATTTTGACTGTCTTGATCGAATGATCGTAGTTCGAAATTGTGATTGCTGTTAACTATGGATTGAAAAAATTTCTAGTTAATTTTCTGGTTTATTTTCAGGGCAATCAAGCCTGCTCAATTCTTCTGTTTTGGTTGTTGGAGCGGGAGGTTTAGGCTCACCTGCTCTCTTATACCTTGCTGCTTGTGGTGTTGGTAAGATGTCAATTTCTATACCGGAGTTTTGAAATTTATTTCCTTTGACCTGTTATCTGAAATGCTTATTAAGATGGTATGGTATGAACTATGTGGATGCTGCATTGTAGTTAAATATGTTGGCTTCTCATATCTATATTGTATACAGGTCGTTTGGGCATAGTGGATCATGATGTAGTTGAGCTTAATAACATGCACAGGCAGGTTTGATTGTTTGAACCTTTAGCATGCCTCTCAATTCTTTAGCATTCTTATTCTTATTACAAAATAGATGTTGATTTTGCTATAGTTGGCTGTATGACAGATTATTCACACTGAGGCGTTCATCGGTAAACCAAAAGTGGAATCTGCTGCAGCTTCTTGTCGCTCGTATGTTGAATTTCTCCTACTTATCTTGTTTTCTTCTTCTCAGTTTTGCCTAATCTAGTAAGTTGATAATTTGGCTTTCATGAAGTTCTGTTTTCTCCAAGTTGCACTTAACTTCTTCCCTACTGTCTTAGTGTTTTCCTTTATTTTGTCTGACTCTAATTCTTTCTTTTAGGGTAAATTCAAGCATTGAAATTGTGAAATACCAGGAAGCTTTACGTACATCAAACGCTTTGGAGATCTTCAGCAAGTATCCTAGCTGAATTTATTGTGATTTATGTACTTGTTGTATATTCCTTTAATCGATCTTCCCTTGCACATGCTATCAATTTGTTTTCCTTATACTATTTGACAGATACGATGTAATAGTAGATGCAACAGACAATGCTCCTAGTAGGTATATGATCAGTGATTGCTGTGTGGTTCTGGGGAAGGTACATCAGTTTAATTTTTATGGTCCTTTGATGGTTACTTCAGCTGTACGATCTGAAAAAATGACTTCGAAGTTGGATGTTCGTAAAAGATGCCACAAGTGCACAATCATATGACTCAATAAGTTAGTGTGGGAATAAAAAATGGAAAATTACATCGTGTATTGGTATCAGTTTATCATACAACCTCGTTTTTTCACAGACTTCTTTGGTCCCTATCTTCCCTATGCTGGTGCTGAAGTTTAATTTTTTGTTATTAAAATTATGCAGCCTCTTGTATCAGGTGCTGCTGTTGGAATGGAAGGGCAGGTACGTTATGCACCAATTATTGTGACTTCCAAGTTGTAACTGCCATTTGCATAATTGAAAAAGTGTAGATCACACATCACTTTTCTAGTATGTGTTTTAGAGATTCTGAATAATTGTTAATTGTTTTGTAGCTTACTGTTTACAATTACAATGGAGGCCCTTGTTACCGATGCCTATTTCCAACTCCACCACCTGGCTCAGCATGTCAGAGATGCTCAGACAGCGGAGTTTTGGGAGTAGGTTAGTGGTAGATTCCCCATCAAGCTCACTTAACACAATTTGAAGACTTTTGTTTGTTAGATTTGTGTGTTACTAGCCGATTTGTATAAGACATGCTGGGAGATTATGCTGGAATTGACAACTCATCCCTGCACTTGTATTAAATATGGAAGAATGGAACACTACATGAAAACTTAAAAAGTATTATCAGGATGCTAAAAGGATGAATAATAACATATGCAATGCTGTTATTCTGTTTCCTAGTTTCTACTTTCTAGAGTGGAGTTCTCCTGTTACATGTATCTGTTTGGATACTCTAATAGTCTAGCTTCCTCCTATTTTTATAAATGACATTGATACCCTTTTGTTTTTTCAGTTCCTGGAGTCATTGGTACACTTCAAGCTTTAGAGGCTATAAAGATTGCAAGTGTTGTTGGTGAGCCTTTATCTGGAAGGATGCTACTTTTTGATGCCATGTCAGGACGAATCCGAATAGTGAGTTCCACTCTTTATGGCATTTTGGTTTATGGGGACCAAATGCAATAGTTTTTTAATTCAGTTTTTAAAGTTATAGAATTATTCATACAAATTCCACAATAAACATTATAAAAAGATAACAATAGATCCAGTCATTTCCAAGTCTCCAACATAGAGTCTTTACGTTGGGGAGCAGTTTAGAATGTTTACAGCCATCTTCAAAAAGAACGCGTCTAAAACTAATCTGTTTACTTGCATAGAAATGTTAAGTTTCTTGTCTTTTTTGTTAGTCTCTTTTAAATGCACATGTTTTCCTTTGTATATGTCATGCTCATTATTCTGATTGTCTGTTTGTTTGATTGCTACTTAGGTCAAAATCAGAGGAAAGTCACCTCAATGTGAGGTTTGTGGTGAAAATGCATCATTTTCTGCAAAAGTCTTCCAAGAATTTGACTACGAAAAGTTCACCCAGACTCCCTTGTCCACGGTAAAAAAAACATTATCTGTTGCTTACCATCCATTTTCAGTATGAACATCTTAAATCTTATCTCATGTGCTCATCATCCTTAGTGAAACTGTTTTTCTTTTCTTACTTGAATCGTTATATATCAATTCAAATCACACTTCACCCAAGGTTTGCATCAAAATTCTCTTGCATACGAGTAACAATAAAGAGCTAGAATTTTTGTTTTTTACCTCATCCTAGCTAATTTTTAACCTTCTTGGATGAATTTAGGCTCCACCAAAGCTGAAATTACTATCACCAGACTCAAGAATAAGCTGCAAGGAGTACAAAGCGAAGCTCACCAGCAATGAACCACACATACTAATAGATGTACGGCCATCACACCATTACAACATCGTCTCGCTCCCTAACTCAATGAACATCCCACTCTCAAGCTTGGAATCAAGATTGCCTGAAATCTCTGCTGCTCTCGAGGAAAAGGAGGCTAATCTGTATGTGGTTTGCAGAAGAGGAAATGATTCGCAAAGGGCTGTTGATTTGCTTCAGAAAAAGGGGTTTGATTCCGCCAAGGATATCATCGGAGGAATTGAATCATGGGCGCGTGAAGTCGATCCGAGCTTTCCAGCTTATTAGTTTACAACAGATAAATCCTTTTGGATTGATCTGTTTTTTGTTCTCAAAGTTTCTGTAGGATGTGATGATATGTGTTTTAATTATCTGTGTAACATCTAATTCGTTCAAAAGCTCTCTCTTAATTTGCTTTCTGTTATGTAAGAAGGATTTTTTTTGGTTTCATAGTCAAGTGATGGCCATGTTGGACCGGAATTGGTGGTTCAAGCCTACGGTTCGGGAGGTCAAGGAACCGGTGGATCGGCGGTTTGAACCCTTCATTTTTAAAAAATATCTATAATCCTGTTCATTAAGTAGTTTAGTTAATCTTGTAGCTTGAAGTTTAAACTACGGGTAGTATAGGATAACTTGATGATAATTGGTAAAGCATTAAGAGCATGGAATTAGCCACAATTATATATAAGAAAATCAACAGATAGGCTAGGTTCGCGACTCGGGTTGAGCGTCGAACTGGACATAGCCAAGACAAAGTTCTGGCGACCTAGTTGCCATGAGAAGAGTTGTTTATTTCTGGTACAGTTGTAATTAGGGGATATCAATTGACTAATTCTTCCAGAAATTAATTAAATAAACAAAAAGGTAATTACTTTGAATTGGGCACAAGGATGCTAGTTTATTAGAGATATATAAGCATAGTTTTAAAAGAGTAATCAACATAAATGATAATGTTGGGAGCAGGTATTGTTGTGAGTTCACACAGTAACCAGGCAAACCATCATTTTTTAAGGTACTATAGCATATCATACTCAAAAAGTATTTTTTGCAGTTTTAAAAACTTGGTATGAGATGAGTGTAAAGGCAGATATAGTATAGCCAATGTTTTGGGAAAAAGGTATAGTAAGGTAACTATAATAATTAATACAGGTTACTTGATTATAGCTTTACATAAATTGTAGTTAATATAACGGTTTTAAGGACATAGGATAAAAATCCGGATTTAGAAACTAAAACCCTATTTTGGAAAGCATGAACCCTTTTAAACAATAATTAAAAGAACTTTAGATACAAAATCAATGATTTCTTTCTACAATTAGGGCATAGGTTAGAAAAATCGATATTATAATTGAACAACAATTTGCATGATACTAGTGTTAGCAGATAATGATTGTAGGAAAAAGTTCATTATTCATTGATTTAGAAACATTTATAGCCTCATAGTGTTCATAACAAATACAACATCAAACAGGGTGCAAAAACCCCTCTTTTGCTAAACCAGCAGCAAGAGAAATCCCAAAGTTTAACAGATAAACAAGCACACAACATGAATGACATTAGGCAAATTAAAGTCCTTACAATTCAGGGCAAATTGGCACACATATGGCCTTAGGCAAATCAAAGTTCTTACAATTTAGGTCAAATCATAGATTCGAAATCCCAAACTTTATCAGATAAGGCAAGCACACAATTTAGGTCAAATCATAGATTTAAAGTCCTTACAATTTAGGGCAAATCGTAGATTGCAAACCGAATCGCACCAAATTCACCACACACACAGACACAGACACGAATTCTACATCCATTGATTTCATAACAATCAAACGACTCGACCAACAACAGGATACTTAGCTTCGAATTTAGTCTCCCAATCGGCGAGAACGCCGAGCTCCTTGTCGGAGAGGCCATGGAGAGAGGGAGAGATATCGTCGTCGTTCTTGCTCATCTTCGCCAGGGCACGGCTGGCGTCCTTGCCGGCGAACATGGCGTAGGAGCCGCCGGGACCGTAGAAGTTGCTTCCGGTGGTGACGTCGAACACTCGCCCCTTCAGCGCCACGTAGATCGGCTTCGACGGATCGGTTCCGTCGTACTGTTTTAGCTGAGCAGCTGTGAACTGCATTTTTGGTTTGTCTGGAATGTTCGTTCAATTGAAGAAGAGAGGGCAAGATAGAATCTTGTTGTCCGTTTACAGATGAGTTTATATATCGTTTTGGGGATTTCATATGGGCTTTCATCAAAGAATACACCTGGCCCAACTCCAAGCCCAAAATAGGCCCAATATGCTCATATGCATGTGAAATTGGAATAATCAACTAACTTGTGAAACAGGACCGGTTGTCGTCTTCGTTTATCTCCTCGTGATATTGTGTACTTTTTGCAGTTTTGATGGCTCTCCAGTTTCGGTTCGAACATTCCTTTTTCGTTGTGTACATTTGTATTTTCTTTTTGGGTTCTTTTCTTGTGTGGTTTGAACATCATCTTTCATGTCGGTATGTCCGATTGGTAATTTAGTCAAGCCTCTCGATCTACCAGGTGATTTTGGGCGAATCTAGTAGTTTATTTACAAGTGGTTTTGGGTTCATTCGTACGTTGTAGTTGATGTTGAAATTAGTAGTGGTAGCTGAAATTAGATATTAAAAAAAAAAAACTAGTATGTGTTTGATAAAGGATAGTTGGTAGTAATTGAATTTTATTTTGAAATGACCATTAAGGATAAAAATTGGGTCACATGTAGAGCTGTCAAAAGCTGACCGAACCCGCCAACCCGACTTGAACCGCCCGATAATTTTAGGGTCAAGACCCGAAAATTTGAACCCGAAACCCGAAATCAACCGAACCCGATAGAATCCGAAACCCGTTGGTTTGACCGATTTAGTATATTTATAGAATTTTTAAAATTTATTTTTAAAATTATAATATATTTTAATAAATATATGAAAATAATATATTATAATTAAATAATATTATTTAATTTAAAATTGATTTTAATAATTATAAAAAAGGTTTTTTTTAGACTCACTGGTCAACCCGACCCGATCGAAAATCCGATACAACCCGACCCGATTGACCCGTGATCTATAACGGAACCGAATCCGATTTAACCCGAACCCGAAACCGCCCGACCTGACCCGATTGACAGGCTTAGTCACATGTGAAAGAGGAATATGGGTGAAATATTTGGGAAAAAAAGGTAAAAAAAAAGTAATATCAAATGTCCCTAAATCAACACCGTAATGCTCGCCACCTTATTTTTTGTCCAAATTTCAACACCATGAACAACTTTCAATTAGTTTTAACAAACACCCATGTCGTAGTTGATAGAGTTGATATTTTGTACATATTTCAACATCAACGCAAATCAACTAGCTTACCGACCCAATCTCCAGGCCCAAAATCAGGCCCAATATGCACATATGCATGTGAAATTGGAATAACCAACTAACGTGTGAAACAGGAAGACAAATCAGAATTAGCTTACTAGTAAGGGTTTGGAAAAGGAATCGCCTCCAAATCAGGATTTGCATTGTCATATATTCATTGCACAATATAACTTCTTATGGCATAGTAATCTATTACTTCTAATTAATCATCTATGTAGTTCATCTTAATTGCTCGATCACTTGCCCCATTCTTCGTTGCACATAAACAAACACACGTACAAGATGGCCCCTCTAATCTCTTTTCCATCAGTAATCATCTTTCTTGCTCTCGTTTTTTCAGGTATGTAATGTACTCACCTTTTTTGTTACCACAAAGTTAAGGAAGCAGCCTATTTTTGATATATTTTATGTATGAACCGTCCAAATATCTAACTCCGTAATATGTTTCATAATTTCAACTTAAATGAAAAATGATTCGGGTAATCAAGTCATAGTGAAATATTGGTAATATTGTTGTGGATCGAAGTAAACAATGTTCTAAAAAATGCTACCCAGACTGGGTTTGCTTAGCGCCAAGCTGATAGGATTAGCACAATCCAGATCTCACATTCCACAAACCTAAAATTTTTTGTTCAAAACATGAATCAGCTAATCAGGTCGCACTCAATGTTCTAAAAAGCGCTATACAGACCCTCCCCACCTAGCGCATGATGGCTTAAACGGCCGCATAGACAGACTAAATTGTCTCCTAGGCGGGCTAGCATCTTCCAACGCCTAGGCAGGACCTAGACGAAGCTAGGCGGAGATTTTTAGAACAGTGATCGTAGTGAATATTGATAGCAGAGTCGTAGACCGAAGTATACAATGTTCTAGAAAACGCTAGGTAGACCCTTGGCGAAAATGGTTACCTAGGCAGATTTAGTTTGAGTTGACGTATAGAAAAGCTGGAAAGCTAGACGGGCTGAGATCATAGAGATATTTAGAACAATAAAAGTATATGATTAGCATAATATAGATCACATATAGTCATATAATTCCACAAATCTATTCCAACATCCATATCTTGTTCAAAATAAGTGATATTGGGCTAATTTTTGACATTTTGAAAATATAGGGGCAAAAACGTCAGAATCAGCCAGAGAATTCACCATAATAAACAACTGCAAGGAGACCCTCTGGCCGGCAGTAACCCCGGGCGACAGCTTCGACGGCGGCGGCTTCACCCTAAAACCAGGCAAATCCATATCCTTCACCGCCCCGGTGGGCTGGGTGGGCCGGATATGGGCCCGAACGGGCTGCAACTTCGACTCCAACGGCAACGGGTCATGCCAAACAGGCTCATGCGGGTCAACCCTCCAATGCAAGTCCTCGGGAGCCACGCCCGCCACGCTGGCGGAGTTCACCTTGGCCGCCACCGACTACTACGACGTGAGCGTGGTGGACGGGTTCAACGTGCCCATGGTGGTGACCCCGGTGAAGGGGGGTCAGGGCAACTGCTCGGCCGCGGGCTGCGATAGTGATCTTCGGAAGACGTGCCCGCCCGAGTTGCAGCGGAAAGTGGGCGGGAAAAAAACCGTGGTTGTTGGGTGTAGGAGCGCGTGCGATGTGTACGATACCGACGCTTATTGTTGTCGCGGTGTGTATGGGAATCCCGTGGTTTGTCAGCCCACGTTTTACTCGAAGAAGTTTAAGGAGGCTTGTCCCGCGGCTTATAGCTACGCTTATGATGATCCCACGAGTATTTTTACTTGCTCGGGTTCGGATTACGTTATTCGGTTCTGCTCCTCGAGGTAAACATTAGCTATCTATGTATTATGTGTTTCACTTGTTGATGAAAAGGAGTTTTTTTGGTGAAAAGTTAATATTTATATATCGAAAAACGTAAGAAGTAGAGAAAACTGTACGGATTTCAAGAGTGCTAAAAGTAGTTTTGGGAGAGAAGTGAAACAAGGTCGTACATTGGGTTGTTAAGAAATTGGGCCTAATTGTAAATTTAGGGCCCGATCTAGTCTACGATCCATTAATTTAGGAGGTTACGGGGTTACAGTCTAGTTAGGGTTCATAATTTAGTCTGTTACAATTAATGTTGTAAAAAGCCGCTAGGAGGGCCTAGCGCCTAGGTGGTCTTAGACAGTCTGGATAATTAGGTGAGCTGGAACCTTTTAGTGCCTAGGTGAAGTCTAAACGGAGCCTAGATAGGATTTTTAACATAGTAGTTACAATCAATGTTGTAAAAAACGCTAGACCTCTAGTGCCTAGGCGGTTTGAACGATTGCATATGCGGTCACAGACAAGCGCCTAGATGGGTTGAGACCTTCCAGCGCCTAGGCCCGGGACATGTACGGAATTTTTTAGAATAGTGGCCCAGGGCTGTGATAACGATCTCCGCAAGACGTGCCCGCCCGAGTTACAACGGAAAGTGGGCGGGAAAACCGTGGTTGGGTGTAGGAGTGCGTGCAATGTGTATGATACCGACGCTTATTGTTGTCGCGGTGTGTATGGGAATCATGTGGTTTGTCAGCCCACGTTTTAGACAGGCGCCTAAACGGACTGGACGATTAGGCTGGCCGGGACTTTCCAGTGCCTACGCAGAGTCTAGACATGGCCGAGATAGGATTCTTAGAACAATGGTTACAATCAATGTTGTAAAAAACGCTATGCGGAGAGGGGCCGCCTAGCGTCTAGGCAACTTGAACGGTTGCATAGACGGTCACAGACGGGCGTCTAGATGGGCTAAAAGCTAGGCAGGTTGGGAGCTTCCAACGCCCAGGCTCGGGGCCTGTACGAAATTTTTAGAACCGTGGCTACAATAATGGTTTACGGGTAAAAAACTTTTAATACAAAAAGGGCAATTTGTCTTTGGACCGTTCCTTAACATGAGTCATGTTATTAGTCGGTTTTATAACTTATGTCCATGCATTTGCAGGAATAGTCAAGTGTGCACCTATCATCATAACAAGCTCGTATGCAGTTCATCACAAGGCTTACGATCACTGCTTGGGACAACACCGATCCTTCTTACTCTGACAATATTACTTTTTATCCATACTTTTCGTGTGTAAATTTCTTTTGATCAGTAGTACTAACTTAAGATTTGATACTAGTTCCATGTGACTTGTACCATACATACATACTATGTTTACGAGCTATGGCTATGAAACGCAGCGTTTTAATCTCTTTGAAGTTTGAATGATTCATTAGCTAACTCATTGGCTAATCCTGCCTTAGCATAACATTGTTTGATTTCTAATGATACATTAATGTTGATAAAAACAAACCCAGAAAAAGGGTTCAAATGAAATCCTCAACAAAACTTTTCCCACTTGATCCTAGTAAAACTGTAAAACAGCAAAATTCACTTGACTTTACCAAAACTTGCAAAGCATCCTTCATAGTTACCATTTTACCATCCAAGAAGCAGAAGCTTCAAAACCGCCATACGGATGTAGAGCCCGTTCTTCGCCTGTCTGAAATAAGCAGCCCTTGGATCTTCATCCACATCAACAGTAATCTACATAGTCATAACACAAATTGATCAATATATAGAGTTACTAGAAACAGAAAAGATCAGGCATCAAGCTACTCATCTATATAATATATATTTAGCACCTCGTCGAGTCTTGGAAGAGGATGCATAACAACAGCATGCTTTTGCATTGCATTCAACACGTCCTTATCAACTATGTACTTTCCTCTAGCGGCTTCATAGAGATCAATCCTCTCGCCAAATCTCTCTTTCTGGATACGAGTCTGATACACCACGTCACATTTAGAAGCCACCTCCATTAAATCCGAGCTTTCTTCCCACTCGACGTTCATTGATGTCAAATATGCCTTTATGTCATCCTAAGCAAACAACAACAAACAAAAAAGACGGTAAAGTAAGCACATTTAGATACATGTGCTGAACTTGTAAACCAAATATTTGTTACCTTCATTTTGACAACATCAGGAGCAACAAAGTAAATCTTGACATTGTTGTATTTGGCAAGAAGATACGCAAGTGAACGGACTGTTCTTCCATAAGCAAGATCACCGACAAGTCCAACAGTGATACCGTCTAGTTTCCCAATCTCCCTCTCAATTGTGTACATGTCTAAAAGCGCCTATATTGTACAAACATACAAAACAAGAATCCACTGTCAAATTTGAGAAAATCAGAACATCATCGAATGAAAGATCATTTACATACAGAAGAAGAAACTAAACAAACCCAAATGTCCCTTGAGCTAAAAAATACAGGATGGTGATTTTCTATGACTCAAGGTAAAGTTTAAGGATATCAAGCAAACTGATCTCACTTTTTTATCGAATATGAATAGAGAAATTGTGTACACATCTAAAAGCACCTATATTGTACAAATATACAAAACAAGAATCCACTGTCAAACGTGAGAAAAGCACAAACGTAATCAAAAGATCATGAAATACATAGTAGACGAAACAAACCCCAAAGAGCCCTTAGCCAAAAAAGACAGGATGATGATTTTCTAATGGCTCAAGGTTAAGTTTAAGTATATCAAGCAAAATGATGACACTTTTTTTTATCGAATATGAATAGAGAACTTAACAGCATCATCAAGAAACATAAAAAAAAACACTTCAAGTATTTCCTCCTACTTCATCGAAATTTTACAAGGTAAGAGAAGAAGATCCCATCCTTGCCTGTGTCGGGTGTTGTCCTGGCCCGTCTCCTGCATTAATGATTGGAATATTAGCAGTTAAAGCAGCTCTTCTAGCAGCACCACTTTCAAAATGCCTCATCACAATAATGTCAGAATACCCTTCAACTGTCCTTATACTATCTGCACACATCAAGCCATCAAGGATTCCAATTAGATCCAAATTTACTACATCTTTGACCCCTTACAAAAAATCTAACCTAAATTTTACCTTCAAGAGTCTCTCCTTTGGCAGCAGACGAGAACTCGCGTGCATTCTCAGTTGTCAAGACTTCACCACCTAACCTTTTCATAGCAGACTCAAATGAAAGCCTTGTTCTAGTGGAAGGCTCATAGAACAAAGTAGCCATAAGATAGCCCTTCAGAATTTGGCTTCCTGGAGAGTTTTTTTCGATCTTCTCCATCTCACGCGCAACTTCAAATATTGCACTCAGTGTGTCTCTGTCAAACTGTTGAGCCTCAATCACATCATTGAGATGAAACTTATCTCCGTTTGAAAAGGAATGCGCTTTCGCAATTCCTGTTGTGCAAGAGTGAATTCCAACGCCGTGCATAGTCAATTTTAATGCTGCTTTCTCAGTTGATGAACAAATCGGGAGATTGAAGCCAATTAGACTCTTATTAGATAAGTTTGGAGACAAAAATGTTTTGTAAAATGCGCCATTAGAGGTGTTTGTAGGAATTGAACACAACGTCGCCATTGCAATTGAATCACAGTACACCTGCAAAATGAATAAAGTCCAAAATTCAAGCTTAGGCATATTAGTTTGAAACACACAAAATTACAAGCCTCGATCTTTTAACAATGGAACTATAACCAGTCAAAATTCACATTATAATTGAGCTCAATCTTTCAACAATAGAACCATTATAAGCTATGCATATTAGTTCTCAGCCAGCGTCATAAAGACAATGAAAATTTGGATCTTTCTCAATTGCGAAATAAGAGCCACAGTTGACATAAAAACATTCAAAACAAAATTCAATTGAGAAAGACATGTTCAAACCGATCAATTTTGGAGACGAATTTGTAGACTTTGACGAGGCAGATAAGATAATCAAGATATGCCGGCGGATAAAAAATCGATTTCTTTCTCCAAGTCCGTCGTTCCGAGATGTGAATGAACTTTCTTAAAACAAATAAACAAACCAGTTGAATGAATTGGGCTGTTTACAGAGGCCCCCGCTGGATAAATACCAAAAGATTGAACCTTTCAGATTCAAATCACTCAAATCTATCATATCTACATAAAATTAAACTTGCCCTCCAAATTGCCCAAGCCTTGAAGCACACCAGCCATATTACACACAGAAAATCAAAAATTTCCCAAGCTCTTAGAAACAGGGTTTAAGGGCGCGAAAGAACATAAGATTGAAAACCCATACACTTACCAAGAAAACAACTATGGAAGAGCAAGCTCAGCTCAGAATTGCTTTCTATGTCGTGAAGAAGGAATACTAGCGCCGAATAATGTGCTCTCTTTCTGTAGGGCTTTTTGCCGCCCAAAGCCCAAAACGGAGCTTGGCCAAACCGGTTTGACCCGGTTCGTGTCGGTTCGATTGGACCGGATGCTCTTTTTTTTTCTCTCTAATTGGGCTCTTTTTGGTTAGTTCTTGTTGGACTCGAAAAATATTAGGGTTGTTCAACTCGACCCGACCCGTGATTCGGGTTACGGGTTACGGGTTGACCTGATGACCTGTAAAAAAAGTTAGTTGACTCGTAATCCGATCCGTAACTCGTAATCTGGGTTATGGGTTTCACATGTCAGATTACGGGTCGACCCGTTTGACTTGGTCAAACGGGTCAACATGATCGATCCGTATATATATATATATATATATATATATATATATATATATATATATATATATATATATATATATATATATATATAAAATACTAATATTTTTAGGGTCAAACGGGTCAATATGTTCAACCCGTAAATATATATAAATATATATAAAAATATTAATACCACGGGTCGAGTTACAGGCATTTTGAACAACCCTACAAAATATGCGCAATTGCGGAGAATTATAGAATTTCAGTAGCTTGATGGACTTGTCATTCGGATTGGATCCGGTTATTTCGGGTTCAGATTAAGTCGGGTTCGAGCCATTAAAGGTCATGGGTCAATCGGATTGGAGGGTTGTGGGTTTTCGAGTGAGTCAATCAAGTGGTTTAAGAATGTCAATTTTTTATAATTATTAAAATAATATATTAAATAAATAATTATATTTAACAATAAAATATTATTTTATTATATTTTAATAATAAAATATATTATAAATTTTAAAATAAATTTTTATATATTCTACAAATAGGATAAAACAAGTCAACCTAACGGATTTCGAGTTTCAATTTTATAGGGTTCGGGTTAACCGAGTTCGAGTCTTTCTTTAACCCACTCATTTTCAAGTGGGTTTAAACTCTAGAATTTTAGATTGGGTCAGATTATCGAGTCGGGACAAGTTTTGACGGCTCTACTAACTTATGAAAGTTAAGTTTGTTTTTGTTTTAACTACGTTTTAAATGAGCGATTTTTGTTCACACATTTCAAAATCTTTATAAATTAAAATTGTTTGACAATAATGACATTGGATTTTTTGGCCTCAAAGTTGTATTTGGTGGGGTTTGGATCATATACACTACTTACTCACTAGAGTGTGGTTCATACGTGGATTGTGAAATTCTCTCTTTTTTTCTTTTTCCTGATTTGATATGTAGATTCTTTCCCATTTATGTGGTTCATAACTTATGTATTCTTAATTACTCTTGGTATCCTTAAATTTTTGCCTTTTTCTTTTGGTGCCCAAGAAAAAAACTTATTCTTCTTAGTACCTCTGATGTTTTGTCTTTTCTCGTTGACGCCCCTTTCCGATTCAAATTAGACAATTTCAAGCTTACCTTTATGTTCATCACCCTTAAATTAGTAGGATTTGATTATTAAAATATCAAGATTCATAACCAAACTACATCAATTTGAATTTTTAAACAATTTTATAAACAACCCAAATTGTTTAAAAATTCAAATTGATGTAGTTTGGTTATGAATTTAAGTGTTTTAAGAGTCTATTCCTACTAATTTAAGAGTGATGAACATAATTGTAAGCTTGAAATTAGCTAATTTGAACCGGAAAGGGGCATCAACGAAAAAAGCCAAAACTTTAGGGTATCAAAAAGAATAAATTTTTTTCTTGGGCACAAAAAAAAAGACAAAAAATTAGACACACCAGGAAACCAAAAAGAATTTCCCTAGTTTTTTTTTACACACATAACTTGATCATGCTTAAAGAAACTTTGCATCACAAATTCAACATGGTAGAATTGTGCAAGCTTTCTTTTTCTTGTATCAGAATTTGTAGGATGACAATAAATTAAAGTATTCAAAGCCATTTTTGTAGGGGGTCCCCTACAATTTTTTGCAGACTCCATGTTCAACCAGCTTTCAAAGTTGGACGAATATGTTCCACACCTTATCAATTCATCTTTTGCTGCACCAATCACATTTTTACGTCATCTTTTTGTTTTGCCCTCTCGTGTGCATCATGCAAGTGTAAATTTTTTTAACTTTTTATAGACGTTTGAGAAAATTAGTTCTATATTAAGATCCCGGAGTTGGTATGGATCTATGATAAAGACATCATTTGTTTAAGGCACCGTTCGATAATAACGGAATTGGAAGCAGATTCAGCTAGTTGGAGCGGAATTTTGAGCGGATTTAAGAAGCTCATCCTCACAAGTTTCTTCCCATTCCACTAGCTTAATGGGTAAAAAAGCTTCAGCTACCTCCATGCGGAGCGGAGCATAAGACGACTTGTAGACTGTAGTTGAAAGTGTAGATCGATTTTCAAGAGTTTATAGTCGTTTATTACCATTCTTTCGATCGAAATTATAAGACGTTTATAGAAATTTTAATTTAATCAAAAAATGACGACTTTTAAGGTTTTTTTAAAAATTAATTTAGAGTTAGTATTTACTTTTTGAATTAAAAAAAGTCATTTTTCTAATATTATTAACCTTCAAAGCTAAAAAAGATCGATGTTAAATGAATGATATTTTATTGGTTCAAATATTATTGTTCAGTTTTCTAAAACGACTTATAATTTCGACCGAATGAAGTATTTTTTGTGTCTTGGATACTGCTTATAAAAATCGAAATAGAGACTTTATGGTACGCTTGATTAGATACCTGAAATCTAGAGTCGTTTATTATTCATCAAGTCTCATGATCACTTCATAAAAAGTTGATTTCTTGAACTCTAGGTGGCATTCGATCCCATATTAAAGCACATTAAAATACATTTTACTTGATGAAAAATCAAGTCTCACCATCCTTATTTTTACTGGGTCAAGTCAGTCGGCGCAAGTCGATTTACGTGGTTCATGATCCTTATCGACTGGGTCACAAGCTCAAAGTTTACCACTGAAGGTAATTTCCTCATCATAAAAATGATACTAATGTGACAATTCAAATACATCTTTTAGTGTAGAGTATAAAACATTAGTTGTTTGTTGCATATTTATGGGTTGAATTTTATTGGTGACTATGTCTAGGTGTATTTTGCTGCAATTTGGATCTCTATCGTTGCCATTATTAGTTTTGGTCTTGTGCTCTTGTTTGCATCTCTATGTTTTTTTTCCACGTCAGAAAATTGCAAGGACAAATATTGTTTCAAATTTAGGATGAAGCTATGGAAGGATTGAAATTGACATATGTACTAATTCTATAAAAAAAGTTGATAGCTAGCAACCATCAATTCAGATTATCCACTCTCTAAATAATCCATTTTCGTTTTCAAATTAAATTAAAAAAAATACTTTTATACATTAATAAAATAATAAAAACTCTAATCCAACTAATTTAAAGAATGAAATAAATAAGTAAGTATATTAAAGTAGAAAATTTCTAGACTTGATAACTTTTGTAAGAGCATATCCAACCCTGATTTTGTATATAATATTTACATTATCTTAAATATAATAAAAAACTGATTTTGGAAGAAAATTTTATCTTCTTCCAAATACTCCTCTCTAATTATTATTTTTAATTCACACAAAAAAAATATGAAAAAATCTAACATTTATCTTTATTTTCTCTCTAAAAAAAATCTAAGAAATTCCCATCTTTCTTTTTTGAGTAGAAATCAATAGTTTCTATGCCTTTTTGTTAAGTAAATATCTACTAATAACAATGCCTCTTAAAGTCTTAGGGGCCATTTAAGGCCTCCAAAAATAACAATTTAATACCATATTTAAACTACTTATTCAAATAAGTAGTTGGGAAGTTACAAAAAGAAGAAGCAAAATTGGATAAAAGACCACCGTTTGCAGGATTTTTTGCAGCATTAAAAAAAATGCATTATGCTGAGATCACTCACTGTCCACAGCTAATAGCTACAAATGGCTTAAATTAATGTATTTTTTTTTTTCAAAAACCAACCACCCTCTTTTTCCTATTTGCATTTTGTGGGCCACATTTTCACTCATCTATAGTTCCCTACCCACCTTTCTCAAACCCACAATCCTCCATTTGCTGAATCCTGCACAATTTCAAGAACTCAACTGATTGTGTTCTTCAGAGTTGAGGCCTCAAATTAGGGTTTGTTTGGTTATATGGGTAAGTTCAAGAAATCCCAAGTTCTAATCCTCTCCCTCATTGTTGTCCTTCTTTCTCTTACCCCATTTCTTTCCACTTCAATAAGATCAACCCATCTCTATATTGTCATCAATATACTCATTCTTACTGTCGGAGTCGAAGCCGGCCTTCTTTCGGCTTTTTCCAAGGCTCCTAATGAAGAGAACAAGCCAATTTCAGCTGCAACAATTGTTGTACCAAAGAATGGTGTTGATTCTAGCACTAAAAGTGTCACTCCATTGGTGAAAGAACCAAATTTGGAGAAGAAGATCAGTACTGATGTGAGTGCTAGCATCTTCTTCATTGGTAATGGAGAGATTGAAGAAGAGGAAGTGTTGAAAGATGATGAGAAGGAAAGAGGAGGGTATTTTGGTAATTTTGGAGATGAGCATGAACTACTAACTGAGGAAGAAGAGCTTTCTACAAAAGCTGATACTTTCATAAGTAAGTTCTATGAGCAGCTCAAGATGCAGAAAGAGGAGTCTTAGGCTCCGTTTGGCACTAGCTTTTTTGGGGCGGAATTCTGTTAGATGGAGCTTTTTTTTCTCCAAATTCTATACCCTTGGGGGTACTAGATGAAAAACGCTAGCAGCCAGCCAAAAGCATCCTAGAAGAGAATTACATTATGGGTAATTTTTAAAAAATATTTTGTGTTTTTATTATTATTGTAGCACAACAATTGGCTTACAGATTCAATAAGTTATATTGGTGGTAATTAGGCTGTTTCTGAAATCTGAATAGTTTAAGGAACTACTTTTTTATGTGTAAGAACTGATTACAGAGGGAGGATTGTTGTATTATCTTGGCTATCTTCTTAATATGTACAATTAAATACTTAGTTATTGAGAAATCAGCTGTCTAGTTTTCCTGGAAGAATCCTTCACTAAAGTTCAAATGATAGTCATCATTGCAGACCCATTTAGCTCTTCTGATCTCTTACCATACATTTCATCACCAGTTTCATTCCAGCAATAACTTTTTAGCCATTTTAATCAATTACAAATAAGCAACATTCATATAACAAGCTTTAACATAAAAGACTAACCTAATACATCGTCTGCATCCCTCTTCATATCATTGGCACCTCATTTATCAACTATGTGAACCTAATGAATTACAGCATTATAGCACAGAATTAGTCACAAATTGGCATTTCCCATTCTCTTGATTCATCTTGCAAATCAATTCACCTTTGAACGCGTCCCGCCTCTAGCAAGCTGTATATCATGAAGGAAGCTGCAGAATTTTCTGCATCTTTTACTCTTGATCGTCTGTCGCCGTGCATCAATAACACTGCCTCTTCTACTTCCACTTCCACACAGCATATATATCTCTTATCATGAGCTGGCCCCTCATCTTTCTCCACTCTGTAATGAGAGACAAATACAACAAATTTGTTCTCAGAACTTATCATGGCACTCAAATATAGAGCTTAACATCTTCTTGACCTAATAGCAATTGAAACAATGACTCTGCAGCTATCTTGGGGCTTACTTCATGTGGACTTTAAACAATTACCCTAATAGAGAATAGTTAACCCTGAAAAAATGTTTAAAAGTAGCTAAAAAAAGTTTTAAATCTCAAACCATTTGATTTGGTAAGGTTTAGTGGTTTGAATCTTCTGAACTTGACCATGGAGTTATTTGTCAACTCCAAGGGATCCCATTCAATTTTACCCTTCTTCCCATTTATTCCACTTTGATCAATTGCAAAAGGTAAAGATCCACTAATACACCAGCAACAACTTCAAATTTTCAGCAGCATCAAGATATAAGGGCCCGTTTGGTACAATAGTAGGAATCGAGTTGGAATGGGGAATGAGTTTGGGATGGAATGAAATAGGTATGGCTCATACCCACCTTCTAATCAAGGTACGAAAAGTAAGGAGAATTTGGGATGTGGGTTTGAGTGATTCCTAACCCGATTCCTCATCCCGAAAGTATAGTACCAAACGGGCCCTAAGAATAGTACAACAAGAATATTACCTATACTTTGGTTTAGGCCACTTCTTTGATTCACAGATCTGGTGTAACTTGTGTTTAGCAGCTATGATCTCATTATTTTCACCAACATCAAATGTGACATTAGTCACTTCATCAATCTGCATCTCCATCTCCGCTAGAATCTTCAAAGCCTCCCTTGCAGCATTAAGCTTAGCAGTCTCCTTTTGAGCAGAAGAAACCGAGGCTACAAGCTCATCATCCACATATACACTCGCGAAATTCACCGATTTCTCTTTCCATTGCTTTATATGAAGCTGTTTCTTTTCCTTCTGACATAAATTGCAAAGCTTTGTCACTGGTTGTGGTTGCTCTTGCACAACCTCCCATGTTACAATTGGCTCTAACAGACCCCTAAAAACCTACCAAAAATTGAAATGTCAAAATCACTACTAGAACAAAGTTACAAAACTGATTGCTTGATTGAGAAAAAAACACACTAACCAGCCAAAAAGCCTTGAGATCAAAACCACAATCAATGTACACAGCAGCTGCAATCGACTCAACAATGTCAGCCAACACTTTAGGAGCTTTAACCGCTCCTCCAAACAATGCAATCGTTTCCTCTTCCATGACAGCAAGTATAAATTCATTGACCTAATTTAACCCCCAAATCACAATCAATTTCAATTTCTACACAATCGAACAATGGAGCATGAGTATCGGAGAGTTCGTTACCGAGTCTTCGAGACCGGTGAAATTGTGACGGATGAATCGGTGGAAACGGTGACGAACAGCGACGCGCGCGAGCCGTTCATTGCTGACATTGACGGAGCGGAGAAGCGTGAGGGCGCCTTCGTCGAGCGCCGGATACGCGAGGTACAGGAAGCTGGCGACGGCGGTGCCGAGGGCGGCGTCGCCGAGGAATTCGAGGCGGTTGAAGGAGGCGGAGCCGGTGGTGGTGGTGAGGGAGGAGTGGGTGAGAGCGTCTTCGAGAAGCTTCCGGTTGAGGAATCGGTACTTCAGGATGGCTTCCACCGCAAGCAGGGACGATTCGGTGTCGTTTTGGTTGGTTTTCTGCCAATCCATTGCGTTTTGATCAACCGTGCGCTGAAGCACATTCAAGAATGTACTTGTGCTGACCCAGAGGAGACTGTACAGAGGAGGAGGCGGAGTTCAACCTGCGATGAGATTTTTGCCGCTTTAAACTTTTTCATCATTGATGACGAAGTTTTTTTGTACTGTAGTTTCTATTTTATTTTTTTAACCTGTAACCGAAGTGTACAAGTGACGCAATATTTTTTTAAAAAATAATAAAAAATGAAGCTGGATAAATATAATTCTAACAAATATTTTTTATTTTAAGATTCTTGATTATGCAGTTAATAATGTTTTTAATCGAAATCTCAAAAGGCTTTAGCTATAAACCTAGTCATGGGTCCGGTTTTGGAATTGGCGATTCCTGTTCCATGAAATGGTAGAGCCGAAACTTAAATCGGCTGACCTGGGTCCCCTAGTTTTGGTTCCCTTTTTGGAGTATTTTTTTAAGAAATATACAAAAATAAAAAATCTAACAAAAAATTATGATTTTGACATTAAGTAAAATTAGTGTATACAAACTTTATATTTTAACTAAATCCTACATTGAATTAAACCCAAATCTCTAAGTTTAACCAAAAAAAACCTTAGAAAATATTAAAATTAAACTTTAATTTTCTTAAAAATAATTAAATAAACGTAGAACCCCGGTTCGAACCGTCGGTTCCACGATTCCTGAATACCCCAACCGGGACCAGAACCAAAGGAGGACCGGTTCCGCTGGTTTTGAACCGACGGTTTTCCGAGTCTGGTTCCAGTTTAATTCCACGGTTCAAGTGGAACTGGACCCATAACTAAACACACAATCTCTATTAGATCAAACATCTAATGCATTAAATTGTATTAAATTCATATACCCAATATTAAAAATAGTTTTGAGTTTGGGAATGCCCGGATGTGCTCAAAATTTTGGTCATTTGTTGGGCTTCATGTTGTAAGGTAGAAGTTGGGATTTTTACATTACATGTATACAGTTGTCCCAACCCAACAGATAGCAAAGGAAATGAACCAAGATTTACTTAACACAGAATTACAGTGTGTCATTTACAGTACATACATAGTATTACATTGTCATACCATTCTCTGGTCAATGTAGGATCAACAATAAGGAGAACTAAGGCTTCTTTGAATAATCCCTTGGACCAAAGATAGTAGAGCCAATTCTCACATTTGTGCTTCCCAATTCAATCTGTAAGCAAATCAAAAAAACAAACCAGATTAGCATAAAAACTCTTTCTTATCATCATTTTATGCCAATCATCTAATAAGACAACCAGAGAAGGTAAATTCTTACAGCTTGCTCAAAGTCCCCCGACATTCCCATGGATAGTTCACACTCGGGTTCTGGAATATCAAGCGCCTTGCAGACAGCAATTCGGCAGTCTAATAGAGTCTGCTCCATTTATAAAAAAAAATATCAAGCGACTCAGGCTTGTTTCTACATCCGTTCAGAAAAGATTGTCATTTTAGTACTTCAATTTTGTTGAACATACATACATATACTCTTTTGATGCAAATTCTCTTTATATATTGGCTAGAAATGCGGTTGTACTAAATACTTGGGCACAGAAGTTGCAAAGGAAACTGGTTGAATGTAATTATCATAAGGTACAATTAGGTACAGAATGAAGACCTTGAAGTTCGCAGGTGTGGATGTGTAGTCTGGCATCCCTATTGTCATTAAGCCACAAAACTCGAGATTTGGACATTTGACCTTAATGTGCTCTGCTAGCTCAACACAGGCTGGAGGGTCAACTCCGGATTTTGCTGCAAGAAACCAAAAAAATACAATTTTATAGTTATTTATAAGCAAATGTTTTGGATGTTTTATGGGTAGATTAGTTTATTTCTTATTAGGTTCACATTTGCCCTCCATGTTTAGAAGTACCAGCCCTGCAGAACTTGGAAAAGTAAGGAATTTGGGGGGAAAATGCAGCCTTGCACTAGTGTTTTGGTGTAGAAAATGAATTTAGAATAGGAAGTCTGTTAACTCACATGTTTCTCCACTAGTGTTGACCTGCACCAGAACCTTTAATGGCTTTCTCCCTAAGTTTGAAACTGCACGATCAAGATGATTTGCAATCTGAAAAAGAGGGGAAATAAGTCAGAAATTCACAGCAAGATAAAGTGGATTGTGTAACTAAAACAAGTGAAGATTAGTTATGAGTCAGTCTATGAAAGTTGCCTATAGTCATAGATAACACTAGAATAAAGCTAGGCATTAGGTAAAGGAAACTTCAGCAGAGATTATTTTCGAAAAAAGGAACCGTTTTGCCTAATCTTCCTTTTAATGACAGGTTTTTACCTTTGCAATTGATATCACTTAGAGGAAGAAGATACTGCTTTTTTTCATTTGATATCACTTAGAGGGAGAAGTTACATTATAAAATGATGAAGAAGAGAAAATGATTCGAATCTTAATTGCCTAATCTTCCTTTTAATGACAGGTTTTTACCTTTGCATTATCTACACCCTCAACCATGGCAAGATTTGGTGCTGAAGCTGCAATTTGAAGCAAACAATCCAGCATTCATCAGTACCTTTGGCATCAGAAGAACCATAACATGTCCATGTTACTTTTTAATGTTTCTTTTTCTTTGTAAACAATGTTATGTTATGAGCCTAAAGAGAGATTTCAGATGATTCTGTTTCCATAATCCAACAAAACAACATATGATCCAGGGTACAAAAGCAAATTGTCTATAAGGCAGACTATATCAGCTAGCATCGATTTTCAGCTGAAAAAGTTGAGGGATTAACTTTTCAAGGAAACCAAAACCTTATAAGGAAATTTGCATTTCAATTCCCTCCCCACATTACAATCATATTGTGTATTTGAGTTTAATGAATGAATTGTAAACCATATTTTAGCATTACCCTTTCGAAAACAAACTAGTTCGTTTACTGTTTACATGTCCAGTTGCTCACTTTAACCACAGGAACCCTAAGATTTACATCATCAAATTACACAGCATCCAGTAGTAAAGCAACATTATCAAATTCATCAAGGAGGGAGATAATCACACATTAATCTCAGAAGAATTGCAAAATTGAGGACAATTACACAAATTTCAATCATTTCAATTCATACCTAAAAGCGATTTGACCTTGTTGCTCTGTAAATGCCCGATGAAATGCCACTTAATATCCTCCGGAAGCTGCAATCAATTCCAAGTTCGAAATCAAATTTCAACCGGAAATATCCTCAAAACAAACCAGATTTACTATTATAATTGACCTGAGGAGCTTTATCGATGAACTCTTGAACGTAATTCTCGCCGAAAGAACGGTGGCCGGCGTCGTAGATTTGGCGGATGAGAGAAACCGGTTTGGTTTTGGAAACCGCCACCACCCTGACGCCGCTGGGGTTCCGACCAGACCGCTCCGCCGCCTGCCGCACCCGCTGCATCACCGACCGGAATGCTGTCACCGCTAGTCCCTCCGCCGCCGCTACCGCCGGAGTCGCCATCTGCCCGTTTGCTTGGAGAGGAAACTTCCAGGTGTTTCTTTTTTCTTGTGGCTCCTGAATCCCGATTCACCAGACTCCCCGTGTTTGTGGCTGTTAATGCCAACGAGATTATGACCAAGGGTGTCATTCGGGATTTCGGATCGGGTCGGGTTCGGTCGAGTCGGTTCAGTTTCGGTTAAGTTCGGATCCGAGCTAAATTCGGATATTTTGATGATCGGGTTAAATTGAGCTTGATTATTTCAGATTGAGTGTTCAATTAATCGGATAAAGTTAGGTTTTTGGGTCAGTTTCAATTGGCTTATTCGGTTTTTTAGGTCCAATTATACTTCGAATAAGTCGAATTTCGGGTTTAATCAAGATTTCGAGTTTAGTTGGATTTCAGGTGAGTCAGGTTTCACGTTTGTCGGATTTCGAGTGAGTCGAATTTTGAGTTTAGTTAGATTTCAGGTTAATCCGATTTCGAGTGAGTCGGATTTTGATTGAGAATTTGAGGTCATATATCTGAATGATGATTTTTGTAGTTTAATTTCTTTATGATCTAAATGTTTAATGTAATATTTGAATTAAAAAACATAATTATAATAAATATTTACTATTAATAATATTTGAAAACATAATGTAACTTTCAGATGATTTTGGGTCGGATAACTTTAGATTTTTGGATGGTTTAGGGTTGTGTAACTTCAGATTTTCGGATGATTTCAAGTTGGGTAACTTCGGATTTTCGGATGATTTCGGGTCGGGTATGATCGGATATCGTGTTGTATGATTGTATTCGCTAGTCCATTCAGATATAATCGATTTCGGATTAACTCCGCGTTCGAGCTTTTTTGAATTCGGGCCAAATCAGTTCGGGTCAAACAAGTTTTGGATATATATTGTTTTATTCGCTTCAAAGTCAGGTAGGTTTATTGAATCGGATCAAGTTTTAACAACCCTAATTATGACGTCATAATAGTCTTGTGCTTCAAAAAAGGAAAGTATTGCTACAAATGGGCCGGACCGAGTAATTTTAAATAAATGGGCCGGGCCGGACAACCCGAAATTATAAGTCTCGTCGCAATTTCCGACGGTCAATCGGCCGGAGAGAGTCGGTGAATGTCCAGCTTTGATACTACGCTACTCGCTAGTAACAATGGCGGTCTGATCGGTAAATTGAACTAGAAAACGCTGAGTTTGACTCTTTTCGACGCCCTGCCATGGAGTTCAGAACTCGCGACTACGACGCCGAAGCCAAAGCCCGCTCTCTCCCTCGAATTCCCACCGATTCCCACCCTCTGGATCTGTTTCCTCGATCGAGCTCTTTCCAGGTTATCTTCTCTCTATTATCTATGCGTGAAGTTTCTTCTAGCGATTCGATACTGTGTTATGCGGATCATGTTGTCGGTTATGAAGGATCTGCTTATGTCAATTTTGTTTAAGTTTACTGCTCTCTAGTAACCAGTGAACTTCTATACACTACAAAAATTGCATGAGTATATGACACACGCTGGAATTCAATTCACGTCCCAAATTAGTCCTTAAGATTCATCGATTTTTTTGGGTCAAGGAATATTGTCAGAAATTAACGGGCGGAGTCAGCAATTCCAATTGAATTAAGCCATCTGATTATTATCATCTTTGATTTCCAGAATAGTCTGATCTTCACTGTGTTAGTACATTGTCCAACAAACTCACTGGAATTATGTTTATAATAGTTTTCGTGTCATGTTTAGGTTGGGAATTTAGATCAGGGAAAGAATGACATATATGATCCCCTACGAGCTGGACATGATGATCTAACTGTTCCAGTCGAGGATTTAACATATATTCAAGTGCCTTCTGTATTTGAGACGTCAAGCTCTGCTACTGCTGAACTTCTGGAAAAGGAGTGGAATACTTTCAAGAAGTTTCTGCTGCAGAAATTTCCTCCGACCAAAACTGTTTCTGTGTCCTCGGTATGTTGATCTTTTTGACATGAAGCTTGCTATTTTTCATTTTTATTTTTCTTTGCACCACAACTTAATATATGTAAATTTATTTGCTATATATCCCAGATTTCTGCAGTAGTAGTAAAGAGTGCCAAAGGTATCATCAAACTTCATCACTTTCTGCCTATATGTGTATTATTGTATTGCTACCACCACAGTCAACCTTGTTGCTTTTTTTTTTTCGCAAAGTCGGAAATTGGAACAAGGATTATAGATTTTCATTCTTATAATCTAGGACCCTGGTTAATCTTTTGGCAAATATGTGGAACTGGGGTTAAACACTTACTTTTTTAACGAATATTATATTCTTGCAGTGCATGAAAAATCCTCAACTATACCTCTAAATGAGCTTGATGATCAGCAGAAGTTAGATGACCTAGAAGGCATCATGTCCATCTCCCAGCAAGATTATGTTGCAAAGTTGAGTGAGCTTAATAGTCAAATTATCCATGCTTGGGATAGTGACGATCGTGTAACATCTTTGAAGCTATCAATTAAGGTATGTTTGAAACTCTAGCTGTTTATTTGCCTTTACCTATATAATGAGATTTAAAAAATACTTTTTTCTTTCTTTCTGTACTTCCTTCCAAAATGATTGCCTTTCTTGTGTTTATTCGAGAATGTGGATGTTGTTTCCATGTAATTCTAGACAACTGATTTGTTATTTTTCTGCAACACTTGGACGAGTTCGTTTAGGTGAAAAATTCTTATACTGCAAAACCGTTATGATTATGGGTTCGGTTTCACATGGATGATATGAAACAAATCCTTCATGTTCCAGGTAGCTAGACTTTTGATGGACACTGGTGTATTACAGTTTTATCCTACATTATTTTCTCGTGCCACTGAGATCCTAGATATGCTAGGTGATATGGTGTGGAAGCGCATCAAGCAGAAGGCTGAATTTACAGAAGATGGCACACGAATTTGCAGTTTACCCGGTTCATATATTAACTCTCCCTTTTGTTTATCTTTGCCATTTGCTTACTGTTCCTTATATGCTTCTTTAGTATTATATTTTCATCCAGTGCATCAAATAAAGTAGTCTGTTTTGGTGACGTATTATCTTAAACATTTATTTGGTTGCAGAGAATTTTCAAGCAAGTGATATATCTTCCGAGGCCAAAGAAACCTGTTATAACTGGTTTTGCAAAATTGGATCTATACGAGAACTGCTGCCACGCATGTGAGCTCCTGCCTTGCTCTCCATTGCATTTCCCCCTCTTTGAACCTAAATGATCACAAACTGTTCTTTTGAACATTTTATTTTCCTTTTATGTGTTTCTGTTGGGCTTTCAGCTACTTGGAGCTTGCCCTATTTCCTTGCTGGCGATTCCTGCTAGACCAACCTGATAAGGTTCTCCATCGCTTGGTAATGATGACAAGGGGTTTAGCTCATCCATTGGCATCTGCCTACTGCCACATGTATATCACTTATTGTGGGAAAAAAATGCAAACTCATGATAGAGGTCTGACCCTGAATCTTCTTAGTTGCCTTTTATTGCTTTCTCGTAAGTCATACCCATGTAGTGCTATTGCATCAGACAAAAAAAATGCAATGTTATTGCATTCCATTTTTGTGCTTGTTTTGAGGACTTCCTTGTGAAAAACCAAAATAGGGTTCCATATCGGCTCAATGTAGAATTCTCCTGATTCTTGAACTATGTTGGTTTTTTGGGTTTTCTCATTTTCTGTAGAGGTTAATGCCAATTTCTGTTGTTTCTAAGACTAAGAATTGAACATATAGATGATTTCATCATGTTTCCAAATGAGGCAGAAGGCTGATTTAGGTGGAAGGATTCACTTCTATACCACTTTTGTATTATGAACTTCTTCAGTTTGATCATCTGAACGCCTATATGTGGATCTTAACTTGCTGCTTCTGCTAATTATCGTGATAGGATATCTCATTACTTGCATCAATGAGATCAATATGTCATTGTTGCCAAGCATTGCACAGAAAGACATTACAGATGGAATAAGCTCAAAGAGCAAGGACATCATCATCCGCTTGATTGAACCAACCATAGAATATATCATGAAATGCATTTTTCAGGATCCAAACCGGGTGAGTAAAGCCCTATCTATATTGCACAATGAATTCTTGATCTTTAAATATAACAAACAACACTTATTGTGCACTACTGCTATATTTTTATAAATTATTTTTTCTAGACTGGAGGATTTATTAAATTAATTCACGCTGCATTTGTTTTGTTTTGATTAACTTTATGTATGTTCTACGTTCTTTGCTTTTTATAATTTTTTATCAATTTTTCGCTGTGATTTATGTCATTGCTTTGTTGCATAGTTGTTTCAAAATGACCTTTTTTTGAAATATAGCAAGTAAATCACATACTTGTTGAGCTTGGAGTAAAAGAAAGCCAATCATATATATCCAAAAGAAGGTGTATTTCAATTGTTCTTCATCATCTGCTCAAGGAACTACCTGTTGAACTTATCAATGCTAACGTCTTAGACATTCTTCAACTCATAGAATGCAGCATCGATTTGTCTTTTCTTCAGGTATTATATAGATTTTCATTTTTGCCCAATAAGCTATGCTTTCCTTTACATCTATCTTCAAAGCTGGTTTAACTTATATATATTTCAGTGTAATAATTTCAGGCTGCTTGGCTTTAGACTTTCTGAACAAACTTTTTCAACTCATCTAGCCATAGCAGTTGTGGAGAAGATCATTAAGGTACATCTTCTTGTTCATTAAATATCAAATCTTGTGTCCTCTACCTCTTTGGACGTGCTTGGATTAGCTATCTTATACCCCACCTTGTTTATCAATGTTGTGTTGTAGTATCATGTTTTCTTGGAGTAAGTTGTATTGTAATCTGATATTATATAACTGTTGTTACCCTATTGCAGGTTATTAATCAATACAGCAACCTAGATGAGTATTTGAAGGTCGTGGATGCTTATGTTGATATTTTGCTTCAGAATCAGATGGTGGGTCTGTATTTCTCAATAAATTAAATGTTATATTTTATCTGTGAATTTTTTCTTATCATGTGTTTGTCTGTTCTATATCAGAAAAATCATTTGCGGACAATTTTGGGAGGTATTGCAACACGAGCATGCAGTAAGTGGACATCCGAAAATGAAATGGAAGGTCTGCAATCTATTTTGGTCAAGGTCCTGACCAATATAAGCTTGGAAGATGCATTACAACTGGTGTGCTTTCTGTATGACTTCTAATGTTGAATTTTTTTCTTATAATTTGAATAAGTTATAAGGCATAATCTTTCCTTAATTGGGTTTGTTAACTCTTCATTATGGATCTACTACTTGCCATTCATTAACCACCTGTAAATAAAATCAACATTTCGATAAATATTGCCTATTTGGGGCAAGGTCAATTCGCCCCTACCAGGCTCATTTTTGGCACAAGCTTTGTCTTCCTCATCCTCAGAGAGGTCCTCTTAGCAACATGAATCTTTGAAATATGCTAGGCTGCCCTCATTTCACTTCCTTTGTTGCCCCAGATTTCTGTCTCCCCAAGCTTCACAGAAATGAATTTGAACATTTGACATTAGGCAGCCTGCATCTTTGTTGTCACGCTGTCAAAGTACAACTTTTTGTTGCTAATGGTCTGTTTTCCTACCCTGATGTTGCACAGGAACATTTCACTGAAATACTGAATGTTTTGCGTGGCAGATCAAGGGCTACTGTTAATGCTCTTATCCTCAGCAAGGCAGTCAGGTGCTATGTTCTTACTATGTCTTACCAAACTCAATAACTGATTTTATCATTTATTAATCGTTTGGAAATGGGATTTCATTCATTCCTGATTTCTGAATATATAATTTGAGCTTTGTGAACCACCAGCTGATTAAATTTGATTAGATCGTATACTTTGAATACAAATGCTCTTATGGCATGGATAAGTAATGCAGATGCCCTAGATGTGTTTTGCTTAAGCTCGTAGCTAACATTTTTTAATCTGAAAATTGACTCAACATTATAACTCTCTTTTATATTACTGCTTCATTTTTGTGTGCATGCAACATAAATGACCTTACAGGAATAAATTATTTGCTGATCTTAAATACAACAACAACACCAACCCAGTGTTAACCCGCCTCGGGCAGGGTCTGGGGGGCCAAGATGTACACACCCTTGCCCCGAAGGAATTCTTATCTTAAATCTGCATGAATTCTCACATCTCTCTGTTTTTTTTTGGTTGAAGGAATTCTCACATCTCTGAGCCAACCATTATACAGTTTCTTTTTGAAGTGGCTCAGGGTCTGCATCATAGAGCTGATTCATCAAACATGACACATGATGGTGATCACCAGTTTACCCCACTACTTCTACGTTTTGTGCAAATGGTAATACTTTTGGGCGTATGTGGAGGTCTAGATGCTTTACATTTTTCCACTCGAAATATGAAACTTAAGATTTTTTCCCAAGAATTTGTTCTTATGTTGATTTCAATTTTTTACATCCAAAGGTTGATTATGGAATGGATCTAGAACGTTATCTAGCATTTTTAGCCGACTGTCGTGGAGCTTTTGCTGATATGGACGAACTACAGGTTTGTGTATGTTTCTGTTTTGACTGAATTGAATGTTCATGATTAATACTTTGCATGTTGCATTTGAAGATTTAAACTTCTTTTTTTTTCTCTTTCTGCTGAAACTTTTTGCCTGTGAGAATCCTATTTTTTTATTCAATAAGCTACTGGAAGGTGTATTAGCTGTGTAGTTTTTCATTTCAGTGTTACGTAAAGTGTAAGCCCCTGCTTTAGTAGACATTTGGCTGATTGAAGGTGCATTAGTTGCTATGCTATTGGCGAAAAAAGAAGAATAAAATGTAACAAATATAATGGTGTGTGTATCTTACTTTTAATTTATGCGTCATATCAAAAGACGGGCCAGGGACATAATAAAGGAATTGAACGTGAGTTGGTAATGAGATTTTGCTTCAATGTGAAATATGGATTGTTACCTGAAAATTGAGTTTTGTTATTTCTTTTTGTTCTTATTCTACTTTGAGAAGTATCTCCAAAAACTTCACGTCTCTGAATTTACTCGTCACTGAAGATGCTCTTAGATTTGATTGTAGTTTGAAATTTATAAATTGTGGATTATTTATTGTTTTACTTTGACACACTTGAAGTTGAGAGGAAATGGAAACAAGTAATACGTATTGTACATTTGCTCAGATCCGATGAAAGTATTATGCTTATTGTTTATGCTATGTGAACATGATTAGTCTTGATCTTTAAAAATAGTCATTCTCAGTATCAAGTTAGTCATTCTCATTAGCAAGCACTGGTGGAAGAGTTCAAGAACTTAGATCTTTTCATCTGGTTTATGTCTGTCTTCAGGTTTGTTGCTGATAGTCGTATGAAAAGAATTGATGTTTGGAAAGAAATAGCTTGTTGGATACCAAGATACCATTAAAAATACGTCTTAATCATCTAGTGAGTGAGGTAGTACCGTAGTAACAGGTCTTTAATATATAGTTTCAATGAACTATAGATTATATCCACCTTTAAGAAATATTATTTCATTTATGAACAGCTTTGATATTTTTTGAGATTAAATACGAAGCAGATATGATGCAATGTGTCTTTTTATATTTTAAAAATATTTTTCAGGTCTCTCTTGTTCACATGTGCAACAATTTAGCAATCAAAGCTGTCAAACAAGGGAAAAGATCATTTTCTTTTATAAGATCTTGTCTGGCATTCTCTGAGGGGACAATACCATCAATATATGGGCACGGGAAACAGTTATATCTGTATATTGAGACTGCTGAGGTATTGTTTTTGCTTCATTTCATGTTGTATCACTTGTTAGTGAAAGTTTGTGAAGTAATGATGATTAACAGTGTCATGTGGCAGGTGGCACTGATGTGTAACTTAATTGGCCATTCAGATGGATTTGTGGATTCAGCTTTGAGCTGTCTGCAGAGTTTGGAACCCATAAATGGTAAGTTTATAAAATCTACAGGTTGAATAAAGCCTTAATTTGTAGTAATCCATCCAAAAACTTCACAGCTTGCATAAAGTACGTCTTTCGCTTAGGATTTAATGGGGCTTTCCACGTTATTCTTATCTTAACTTACCTTGCATGCACTTCAATGGCTATTTTTGTGCATCTCTGTTTCTTTTTGCATGTACTGCTGTAGGTATCTCCTTATCTTGCTCTAACATTCTCCGATTGTACAATTGGTCAATGTTTTCATGTCCTTTCAAGGTGTCGAAGCTGTGACTTGCATATTATTAGAGTTCAGTATTTCAGGAGTTCAGCTACATTTTACTTTCCACTTTTCACTTGCAGATGCTCGTCCATCAGTCAATGCTGATGAAGTTGTCACTGTAATGAGGAAGTTGTGTAACCTCGTACTGTTAATTCCTGGTGAGTGGTGAGGAATTATTTATGAAATCTATTTTGAAAAGTTAGAGCCAATGTTCTAAAAAACGCTAGGCGGATGCTGGGCGGAGAGGGACCGCCTAGCGCCTAGACCGCCTGAACGGTGGCCTAGGCGGTCCTAGACGGGTGCCTAGGCGGTCTGGACTTCTAGGCGGGCTAGGAACTTCCAACGCCTAGGCGGGGCCTAGAAGGGATTTTTAGAACAGTGGTTAGAGCGGTAAATGTGGCCTGCTTGAGACATGAAGCAAATATATATTCCTTAATGAAATTGCTAACTTTTATGCAGGTTAGAGTGATGAACTGATAATTGGTTAGTGTAGCGTTTTGAAGGCCAATTACCATTGGCCTCATAATGGTGTGTCATTTATATAAAGGCACCAGATCTGACAAAATTTCGGACTAATTAAGTTGTCACATCCCTAGCCTCCTTGCTGCTTTAATATGTTGAGGTCATATTGCAAGTTGAATTTCTTGCTAGCTTCCCTAAGCTATTAATCTAAGGTATCTTTGCTCGAGATGAAAGTGCCAACTGCATATTGCCCTTTGTGTGCAAAGAGAAAACCTAATGGTCTTTTAAGCAACTTCGAAAAGCTGTTCCTCTTCTTCTTTATTTTTTCAGTCATTCCTACTTGCTCTCAACTTGTGTTCAGGTGGTTTTCTTAGAGATGCACCAAAAATACTGTTTTCTATATGCATTTTTCTACAGCGAAGAAGCATTATTCAAAATTTTTAATGTAGGAAATGATATAGGTGCCCCACTCTTGAGCTTTAAATGTCGGATCAGCTTGTTTTCAAGTCTTATCTAACTTTTCTGTTTGCTATGAAGGTAATCCTAACCATGGACCCACATACATACTTAACAGCCTAGTAACACTTGTAAATTCTCAATCTTGGTGAGTTTTACCTTTGATCTTTGGATATTTATATATGGTTCCTTTCTTTTCCAGCCATCTAAAGGTATTATATAATATATGTTGGCAGGATAACAGTTAGTGTGAAAACCAGGACATTGTGTGGAGTTGCTTTATCATTGGCAGCTTTATCGCAAAATAAGTTCCTATATCATATTGCCAGCAATGAGGTATAGGATTATTTTTATAACAATCTTTTGCTAAAAAAATACTTAGAAGTTAGAATTACATCTTTTCTTTCTTAATATTGATTAGCATAGGAAGAACTTGAATTCTCTGAAATAATAGCTGTTCCCTATTTGATGTGTATTCTTGGAGCTGTAATCTGGTCATATTACTTATTTGTCATTAATGAAAAACTAGCTCTTCTGATATCTCATTGGTCATTACCAATTATTTCTTGAAAACTGTTATTACCCATGTGTTTTCGGAAAAATTAGCTTCATTTTGTCATCTTCTATATATAGAAGTTGATATAGCATCAAGTTGTTACATTCTGTATGATAATTGCAGGTTCTGAGCAATGATTTGCTATATTTTGGAGATTCCTCTTATCATGAAGAACTTAAATCATTTTCTAGCTGTATCCTAGAGAGTATGTGTGACACCATTCAACAAGAACGTTCAAAGGTATAAACATTCTCTTTCAACTGCTAGTTTTAGGGGTGTCCAACGGGCGGGTTGACCTGTAACCCGACCCGACCCGCCTTCAATTTTACGAGTTAGATTTTTTTAGTTTATGGGTTTACGGGTCGGGTTATGGGTCGACCCACTGGGTTGGGTTGACCCGTAATATTAAAAAAAAAAAATTATTTTTATAATAAGTGAAAGAGAGAAATAAACGTTTATGGGTTAAAACGGGTCGAAAAGGGTCGAACGGGTCAAATTTGACCCTTTTCAACACATTTGACCCAGTCACGGGTCAACCCGTACCCCAACCCGTAAACCCGTAACCCATTTTACGGATTGTGGGTCGGGTCAAGTTTTTTTTTACGGGTTGCGGGTCGGGTCGGGTCGACCCGTTGGACAGCCCTAGTGCCTAGTTCCTGGTACCTTCATGGATTATTATCACCTATACTCACTTGAAATTTCACCATCAAGGCTGCTCGCGGAAGGTTGGCTCTTGAAGCTTGCAACTGCATAGCAATTTCTTTCAAGGTAGGTGATCTGAACCTCCCTCATGGAAGCTCCCACTTTGTTGATTGATTGCTGAAATTTTTGTGAGATTTTGGACTCACTCATGCTATTATTATGGTAGACAGACACTGAAATACTGTGTTTTTTTCTTCAAAATAAACCAAAGTGAAGCAACATTGAACCAAATTTCACCTAATCAAAGTGAAGAAACAATAGTTTTGGCTTTGGGTTTGACCGGGTTTACCCTAATTTCATTCTTTCTTATTGCCGAAGAGATGGATTTAGCCCCTATATCAATTTTGGTGCATTTTAAGTAAATTCAGTTATTATTGTCACATAGCTGAATTGCAGTTTTCCTTGGGTCTATCGGGGGCATCCTCTTGACATGTTTAGGTTATGGGTGCCCCCATCTTGAACCCCAAAGACGGACCTAGGGTGGGGGCGTGGTTAAAAAATAAAAAAGAATAAAAATAAGGTAAAATTTTAATGTAAAAAAAAGGTAAATTTAGTAATAAATTAGTTAAATTAAGATAATTTAGCCCATCCAAAAAAATTTGATAAAAATTAGTCTACCGTAATATAAAATCATGCGTCCGTTTCTGTTGACCCCCCAGATCCCCTTGAGCGGGACTATACTGGGCGATGATGATGAATGATGGTTCAAGCTGAACTGAAAAAAAAAAATGGGTTTCGGCTCAGTTTCACCTAATTTTTCTGTTTAAACCGAACTGTGTGAACAATTTGCATTTTTGGGAGTCAAAGAAGGATTTCTTGGATGTATGCTTTTGTTGATATTACTATGTGTTAGACGATGTTAATGCTAATAAAGCTATTAGTTAATTCCCTAGGTCAAACACCATTTATATTCTGCATGTAGAATTCCCATGTATGTACTTAGAGTTTTTAGGAGGTCCATTTAAAGCTCTGCCTCTCTCTCCCATCTGCACTCTTGTAATATAAATTGGTTTCATTCTAAGAATAAAATTAAGCTTTTCTTTCTCAATCTCTCTCATGGTATCAGAGCAATTGAGAGATCTGAGATTTTAACATTTTTCTGGCCGCCACCTTTGCCGCCAACCCTATTCTTTATCACCACCAGCCTGACTGCCTCCTTCCTCCGCCATGAAGCCAACTTCTTCTACTGCTGAATTAGCAACTGAAATCAAACGTCTTCAAAATATGCTACATGCATTTCAAGCTTCCGCTAGTTCGGATATTTCCGAATCTTTGGCTCTCACAAGTACCAAAATTCACCATTCTGGTACAGTAGGTTCTGGTTGTTCTTGCTGGTTTCTTACCTTGATTGATGATTGCACTCGGGTTACATGGTTGTTCTTGCTTAAACACAAATCTGAAGCTAGTACTATCATTCCTGCCTTTTATGCTATGATCCTCAATCAATTTGGCAGATCCATTCAACGATTTCGATCTGATAATGCCAAAGATTACTTTAATCAAACCCTTTCCTCCTTTTTCACCACAAAAGGCATAATTCATGAGTCTTCCTGTGTGTATACACCACAACAAAATGGCCTTGCTGAGCGAAAAAACGGGCACATTCTCAATGTCACTAGGGCTGTCATGTTTCAATCTAATGTTCCAAAATTCTATTGGGGAGAAGCAGTCCTCACTGCTGTATATTTGATAAACCGAACCCCTTCTAAAACTCTCAAGTATCAAACTTCAATAGAACACCTCCAGTCCTTTTTTCCCCATCTCTCAATTGATCATAGGTTTGAGCCTAAGATTTTTGGTTGCACTGTGTATACTCATGTACATTCTCCAAATAGAGGTAAACTTGATCCTCGAGCTCAGAAATACATCTTCATAGGATATTCCAATACTCAAAAGGGGTACAAGTGCTATTGTCCCATTTCCAAACAAACTTTTGTTACAGCTGACCTTACATTTGCTGAAAATATTCCTTATTACAACCCCTTTTCTGCTCCAGAACCTACTGTACCAGAATGTGATAACTCGATAGACTTGCTCACCCCAATCAATCTTCATCGGGCTCCTATCATTACTGAATCTTCCTCTCTTGATGCAAATTCAAACCCATCTCATGTTGTCGGCTCTACCACTGTTGAGCCCTCTCCACCCTCAGTTGAACAGCCCTCCACATCATCCTTGACTGAGCAGCCCCTGTCGCCTACCTTAAAGCAGCCTTCCACAACTGTTGATTCTCTTGTTGAACACTCACCCTCAGTTGAGCACTCATTATCACCAGCTAAACAGCCCCTGACATTGCCTGTGAATGAACCATCAGCAAGTGAACAAACCTCAACACCGCTACCACCACAAACTTCAAAAATTACCTCTCCCGGGTTCAACAAGGTGTATTTTCGACGGGTCCCCTCTTCCTCTCACCACCCAACATCTGATCCGAGTCCGGCGCCTCCTGCACCCCCATCTTCATCACCAACAGATCAGCCCATTGCGCTCCGTAAAGGTTCAAGAGCTTGTACAAAAAGGCCCCTCTATCCCTTGTCTAATTATGCTTCTTTAGCACGATTTTCTGATCATCACAAGCAATTTCTTACTAATCTTGATAAGATTCGAATACCTAAGAATTCCAGGGAAGCATTTCAATCTACTGAATGGAGACAAGCTATGGCTGAGGAAATGAATGCTCTTGAGGCAAATAAAACGTGGGAGCTAGTTGAGAGGCCCCATGATCAGAATATTGTGAATTGTAAATGGGTCTATGCTGTTAAGTACAATGCTGATGGTTCCTTGGCTCGGTACAAAGCACGTCTGGTTGCTCAGGGATTTACTCAAACCTATGGCTTGGATTATCAAGAAACTTTTGCTCCAGTCGCAAAAATGTCTACGGTTCGTATGCTTTTATCCATTGCCACTCACCTTGATTGGGAATTGTATTAATTTGATGTGAAAAATGCTTTTCTCAATGGATATTTGAATGAAGATATCTATATGAGCTTGCCTCCTGGTTTTTCATCAACCTCTCCTAGCCATGTTTGTAAACTGAAGAGAGCCTTGTATGGTTTAAAACAATCTCCCCGTGCATGGTTTGGCCGGTTTCGGGGTGTAATGCGTGTTGTCGGGTATACTCAGAGTCAGGGTGACCATACTTTATTTGTAAGGCACTCTGACTCGGGGGGGTAAGCATTCTTCTTGTGTACGTGGATGATATTATTATGACAGGAAATGATCCAGCTGAACAATCTCGTTTGAAGGCAACACTCACTCGAGAATTTGAGGTCAAGGAGCTTGGTCGGTTGAAATACTTCCTAGGAATTGAAGTAGCACGATCTAAATCTGGTATATTTATCTCTCAACAAAAATATACCAAAGATCTCCTCACTGAAGCAGGAATGGAAGAATGCAAACCAATTGCCACTCCCTTTGACTACAATCAGAAACTTGGTAAATCTGAAAATGAACCAGCAGTTGACAAGCAATTGTACCAAAAATTATGTGGGAAACTGATTAATCTTGCTCACACCAGACCAGATATCGCCTTCTCTGTAAGTGTCATTAGTCAATTTATGCAAGATCCTAGACAACCGCATCTCCAAGCTGCCTACAGGATACTTAGATACCTTAAAGGCACTACGGGAAAGGGTATTTTATTCACAAAAAGTGATAAGCTTCTACTTGAAGCTTATTCAGATGCGGACTATGCTGGTGATGTTGTAACCAGGCGTTCTACTACTGGATATTGTGTCTACCTTGGTGGGAATCTGGTTGCTTGGAGAAGTAAGAAGCAGGGGGTTGTTGCACGATCTAGTGCAGAGGCTGAATTTCGTGCAGCAGCACATGGTATTTGTGAACTATTATGGATGAGGATCATTTTGAATGATTTAAGAGTTCGGTGGGAAGATCCAATGAAGCTGTATTGTGACAATAAGTCTGCCATTAACATAGCTCATGATCCGGTTCAGCATGATAAGACAAAGCATGTTGAGATTGACAGACATTTCATCAAAGAGAAAATTGATGCAGGAATTATTCAAATCTCTCACGTTCCCTCTGAATTTCAGCTAGCTGATCTTCTCACAAAGGGATTTCATCCTGCTAGATTTCAGTGGCTCACATCCAAGCTTGGTATGGCTGATCTATATCACCAAGCTTGCGGGGGGATGTTAGACAATGTTAATGCTAATAAAGCTATTAGTTAATTCCCTAGGTCAAACACCATTTATATTCTGCATGTAGAATTCTCATGTATGTACTTAGAGTTTCTAGGAGGTCCATTTAATGCTCTGTCTCTCTCTCCCATCTGCACTCTTGTAATATAAATTGGTTTCATTCTAAGAATAAAATTAAGCTTTTCTTTCTCAATCTCTCTCACTATGTTTACAATCTCAATTAAGCATCAACAAACTTGATTGCCTCAAAAGCTCAGAGACATGAAATGTTTAAAATTCTAGTCCATGTCATATCACATCAATAACTAGGGGTGTCCAACGGGCGGGTTGACCCGTAACCCGACCTGACCCGCCCGCAATTTTACGGGTTATGGGTTAGAGTTTTTTAGATTGCGGGTCACGGGTTGGGTTATGGGTTGACCCGACGCCCGTCGGGTTACAAGTTGACCCGTCGTTGGTTTACGGATTGACTCGTAATATTAAAAAAAAATTATTGTTATAGTAAGTGAAAGGGAGAAATAAAAGTTTACGAGTTAAATGGGTCAAAACGGGTTGAAAAGGGTCAAATGGGTCAATTTTACGTGTCGAAAAGGGTCAAACAGGTCAAATTTGACCCGTTTGACCCTTTTCAACCCATTTGACCCAGTCAAACGGGTCAACTCGTAACCCGACTCGTAAACCCGTAACCCATTTTACGGGTTGCAGGTCGGGTCACGAGTCAACTTTATTTTTTTACGGGTCGACCCGTTGGGCAGCTATCAGTAACATCATCATCCCACCCATAGTTCAATCAACCTTGCCTCATCTCTTTTTGTGCCTCTTCATGTCATTATAACTGCTACGCCTATATTTGGTTGATGCTTTGATAGATGAAGAATGAAGTTGTAGCCATCTGCACGAAGCTTATGGAAATAGCCAAGTCATGTTTGAGTGCTAGTGACCCATTTCTGCTGTCGACAATGAACTTCGTGGACAAAAAGCTCATGTTAGAGAGAGATGATGAGACAACTAAAGAGAACCTTGACCCTAAATGAAAAGTGTAGTGTGACCTCATGGTGTAATTTTATTTATTTATCCTCAAAAAAATGGTGTAATTTTATTTCGTTTGTTTTGCTAGGAAGTAGTAAAATTTCAATTCCAAATTTGTATGTTTTTTTTTAACAATGGTATCGATATATGATGTAGAGAGTGGGTGGAAATTGGAGAAAAATAGACTTTAAAGTACTAATTTTTTTAAAATCTCTCGTCCAGTTCAATCGACTAAAGACGCTCTATGTCTAGATCGAGTACTGCAAAGGGCCTTAATGGAGGCGACCCTCCCAATTCAGTATGGAATCCGAATTTCTGGACAAACGCTTAAGGAAACCTAATGCCTCATCTCGCTAAACCAACCTAACACCTCAATGTATAGGTTAAGAAATTTTTTTTGAGCAAAGGTTAAGATTTCTTATTTTGAAAAATTAGATAGCATTTTATTAATTTAGGGTTCTTTAAAAAAATAATGATTTATTATTTATTTTATAGGATTTAATTTTTAAAATCGGAATTTTTATGAATTTTATGGGTATAGAATTATAGATTAGAAAAATCACAATGAAAATGTAATGAAATCGGGAATGCAAGAGTATGAAATATAAAAGAGATGATATAATCAAATCGAAAATAAATTTGAAAAAATAAATTTGTAAATTCCAAATAATTTGTACAAAGGTGATAATATTTTCGGTTTTACAAATATCAGTGCCAGAACCACAATTCACAAGATTATGAGGACCAAAACGGAAAATAAAGAAAGCTTACGCCGTTAAGCGCGTTTACGCAATTGCATTCTCTCTTTACGCTTCCCTTCTCCCCTCTCTCAATCTTCCTCCTCCTTCTAGGGTTTGTTTCCTGCAAATCTCATCTCTCTCGCTATTCCTCCTGCATCAATGGAAGTCGTAGGGCGCCACGCCCTTTTCTTCGACGACGACGCCAACGCCAATTTCGTTAACTGCAAGGAAGCTCTCGTCGAATGGAACTCTCTCTTCATCGATCGCTACGATGTTCGCCACCTTCTCTCCAGCCCTCCCGCCTCCTTCAAGAGGCTTCGTCCGACCTCCGGTCTGTCTCCGCATCCGGATGCGCATCTGGAGTCGGAGCTCGACGCCGAACGCTACGCCGACCTTCCATCGTCCGATCAAGAGCCGTCAGGTACTTTGCTGACCACTTAAGTTTAAAGTTCTCCTATCTCCTCTGAATTTCTGTAATTTTTTCGTATTTTTGTTATACATATATACATATGATCATCTATTGGTTTTGGTTTGGATGGAAGTTTACTTCAATTGATATGCTCTTCATTGATCAACTACAAGGAATCGTTATAAGGCAGTATGATCTGTTATACTGCACTTGCTGATGATAATTGAAGCTTTCCTTGAATTTGATCGTGAAATTGTGATTCCTGAACGATTAAGGACGCTTTTCAGATAGTATAAAAATTCGGGAACATTAAGAATACACCTATATGAGGGCTCTTACTTCTTAGTTTCTAAAACCTAGAACAAAATGGTAGTTGAAAGATCAATGCGACTGTTGAAGCTGAACATCAAACTTGGATGGGAATACTTCATTTTCTATGAACACAATGCTTCTTTGCAGTTTATTTCCATATCTGCAGGCAAGAATTACTAATTTGCTACAATTCCGTCTTTCAAAGTGGCAAGTAAGGATATATATACCTTGAGCTTCCTATTTTTCCTTTTTCTCATTCATTGAAGCACTTAATGTACCTTTTTGCGATTTATTTATAATTTGGAAATTTTCTTCTTGTTGTTAGAAATGGAAGCTGATGAGGGTATGATCAATGCTGGTGGATTTCATGCTGTCTCCTTCTCTTATGGACATACTGCTGACTTGGATGGGCAAAAGAATGAGGGCAATAACTCAGAAGCAGATGTTTTTTGTCCGCCTTTTCCCGTCCCTGAGAACTTAGCTCATGGCCTGGTAGGTTTTTTTTTCCAAGTAACTTAATTTAGCTAGTGCTCACTTACTGCTGAAGTCAAGTTGTTATTTTGGATATTTAGCTGATGTGACCAGATGATATTTGCCTGAGGTGCATATGATGTTCTAAGGCCTACCGTGTCAAAGTTTTCAGATGCTTGGAGCAGGATGCAGTTCTTGTGACCCAAGGTTGCCATCCAGGGCACCTTGTTTCCTTTTGATGTCCTGACAAATGTTCTCTACAGGTGGGATTAGGATGGTAGAGTTATATTGCTTTCAGGAAACAATCACAATCATTGTCGCTTGGGAGCATATGGGGTGAAATATTTCGTCATATAGTTCTTTTCTGATTCGTTTTTCTATATTGCAATATCTTTGAGGTTCTATTGTTTAATTTTTGTCATTCTGTGTTTTCCCTAGTTTATGTTTCTTTTCCTTTGTCAAATAGTTTCTGCGTTGAAGAAGAAAAACTCAATTCTGGATTTCTAATGCCAACCCCTTTCATTGCCTGCTTTTTTTCAGCCTTCATCTGAAAAGTTACACCAAATCATTGCAAGGACTGCTTTGTTTGTCAGTCAGCATGGTGGTCAATCTGAAATTGTTTTGAGAGTAAAGCAAGGAGACAATCCAACATTTGGCTTCTTAATTCCCCACCACCACCTTCACCCATACTTCAGATATTTGGTTGATCACCCAGAGATACTGAATGCTTCCGGTGATGGCAATCCTCAGAAGGGAAATGATACTGACGATCAATCTGGCAGTCCTGACACTGGAGGGGCTCTCTCCTTGCTGGGTTCTGTTTATGGCTCTGTAGAAGACGACGATGTGGTGCCTGAAGAAGCCAAGGAGTCTAATCTTTCTAATGGTATAAATTCAGGGGAGACTACAACTGCTGGTGAGCTAACAAGTCAACATCAATCGAAGAAGCAGGATGTGTTGGATAAGGCTTCTCAGAAAGATGAAAGGTCTTCTAAACTTCTTCATCTTTCTAAAGAAAAGGCATCGACATTGAGTAAATCTGGTGTCAGTAGCACTGTTAAATCAAAAAGTGCTAATAATGGAAAGAAAAAGGATACTTTGGGCTCTTCAAGTGCAGATGTAAATAACTCAAAGCTCTCTGCTACATCTTCGACAGCTAATGGCAAATCACTGGTTATCGAGCCCCCATCTGAGTTAAAACGATTGATTGATCGAATAGTTGAGATAATTCTGAAGAATGGTCCAGGATTTGAGGCTTTACTTGTCGAACAGGACAAAGATCATGGACGATTTCCCTTTCTATTATCTTCGAATCAGTATCATCCATACTACAAAAAGATCCTTAGATTGGCTCAGGTAGTCAAGTTACTCGTAATTTTATTTTATTTTTTATATTATATATATTTTGATACAAACCTCTTCCATGGATTTGTGCATTATATTTTTCTGATTAGTTTCATTTTGAACAGTCGAGAGCTATTGCCAAGAGCTTTGAGTCTGACAAGGATGCAGAAAAGAAAACTGGTGAGACAAAGCAAAGAGAGGAGTCTTCAGTTCATGATGTACCATTTGACTATGACAGGAAAGAGAAGTTTAAAATGGTAATTAGCAAACCCAAAAAGGAGCTACATGAACAACAACAGCCTTCAAAGGAATCCGAACAGCCACCAGTTGCAATCAGTGCTGATGCAGCCGCTGCTATACTTCAGGCCGCCACTAGAGGTATAAAGAAACCTAACTTGGACATTCTCTCCAAGATATCTAGTTCTGGAAGCCTCGGCAGCCAACAACACTCATCTCAAGCAAAGGACATTGCAAAAACAGCTGCCATGGCAGCTGCTGGTGAGGCTGACTCATCAGAAGCTGGGTTGACTAAAGAGCAGAAATTGAAGGCTGAGCGGTTGAAACGTGCAAAGATGTTTGCTGCAATGATTAAGAGTCGAGGATTATCTGTAGAGCCTCCTCGGATCCACGAAGTTAAAGATAAAACTGAGAATTCAGAAAAGTATTTGGATTGTGAAATGGATGAGAAGGCTTCAATGAGTAAGCGACATTATAGGTCCAAAAAACAAGACGAAGAAGAAGAAGATGAAGAAAATGACAGACATTCAAGGAAGAAACGTGGATCCCATCATTCTTCGCGTCGCCATAGAAGACACTCCTCTTCCAAGGAATCTAGGCGGCATAGGCATGAAAAAGATTCTGAAGATGAAGATGAAAAGCGTCATCATCGCCGTCATCATCATAAGCATGATAACTCTTCAGAGGATGAATATGAGAGCAGTAGACATAAACGCCGAAGCTCTGAGAAAGACACGCATGGTGATGAAAGGAGGAAGAAGCACAAGAAAAGATCCAACTCTGAACAAGGGGATTTGGAGGAAGGAGAGATTAGAGCAAAATCTTCTTCAGATCAATCCTTGTCAATTGTAGTTGATGATGTGAACAAGGAAAAGTGTGTAGATAGATTGAATACTACTACTACTACTACTACCCAACGAGAAGCGAGGGCTTCGTCTGAGCAGCCACAGACCACTGTTGTTTCTGATGATCTTCGAGCTAAAATCAGGGCAATGTTGCTGGCAACAATGTAGAAGAATTTGCAGTGTTTTTAATGGCATGTTAAATGAAGTGTTCTTATGTAAAATTATATTATTCTTATAGTCCTAGTTGTGGACTACATGTTTTACCCAGTGTTCTAAATGTGGGTTTAGTCTGACTAGGCGCCACTAAAATGTTTTTTTTATAACATTTCTTGTAAGGAAACTTCATTGTGATTGATGTAGTGTAAGAGACTGTTTGTATTACCACTAAAAATGCATTGTCTTGCATTATAATGTAGGACTTAATGCAAAATTGCATTAAATTCTGCATTATAATGCAAGATAATGTATTTTTAGAGGTAATCCAAACAGGACTTAAATTTTTATTCGGTTAAGTTAAGAGGGTAGGAAGTAGGATTGAATTATGGAGTTTTGAGACTTGGGTATTTTTTGGTTCAAAGTTAAATTATTTAGGAGGGTTTGGTATATAGACTTAGGAATGGTAATGGGATAAGGTATTATTGGGTTGGACGGATATGGGGTTGAAAATCCAAATTTAAAAAAAAATTGTTTGATAGGAGAGCTAAAATAAAAATGAAATAGAGTGGAAATGAGATTCAAACTTACACTTAAGGAGAGGTACGAGAATGTATGAAGTATTGGTTACAAATTTGAAAACTCGTAAACCAAATACTAAGTATCGGGTTTTCATTCTTCTCGTATTGAATATCGATTTGACTCTACGATAATTCTACAATTTATAATTGGAAAAATGATCTATGTCCTGAGAAAAATAATATATATTCCTAAATATGATCCTAATTTTATATATGATCGATTCGATTTTTTTTATTAGGGTTTATATATTTTCTCCACATATTTTCATGTATGAGTCTCGTTTAGTTTGATTAACCTCTTGTTTGTATGAATGAGAGAGTGACATTTTTCTTCTTTTTCTCTAGAATAGTCTGTAAAAGGTCAAGGAAAATGACATATAAACCTGTTGAACTTGTCAAACAAAAAAACAGTTGGATGGAGGAAATAAGAAGAAGATAATATTTTTTAAAATACTATAAAGTCGCTACATTTCTATGGATGGGGGGGGGGGGGGGGGGGGGGGGGGGATTATAAGTTTTGGAATTTGTGGTATAGAAATACTTTATTTTCAATTTTTTATATTTAAAATAAAATCCTTTTTTTTCTTTACCACCAAACGGGCTTAATCTTATTTTCCCATATCCCATATTCCCATTGAAAGTTGAAACTTCAATTTGCTTGATAAAATTAAGAAAATTGGTTCAAATGAGGATTACTCACTAGAAAGATTATAATTAAAGGTCAAATCGAGCTAATTAAATTTTAAAACATTAATATTACGAATGTCATAAATTTGTTGTACGTCAATTGTCAAGTCACGTATCCGTGAAAATGATGGTATATATTATTCTAATATATCCCAAAAATCCAAACTTCTAACTTAAGAAAATTATTCGTACCTAGTTTAGTAATGCTACACCTGTAACTTAGAGTGATTAAACTTATTCAATTTCATTATAGTTGTTTAATTTCTTACGTGAGATAGACTATGTCCAAGCAGACGTACAGAAATTAGTCAAATTGGTACTAGTAATATATTAGAAAATTAACATAGTGCATCCCATTTTTCAGTTTCACTTATTATTTAGTTTTGTGTATAATACCGTTCAATTATTTTAATGCAATGAAAATTCGATTTAATGCGAAGAACTTGACGAAAATGTCAAAAGAATAAATAATGGAAGAGCTAAACAAATGGATTTCCAATGGCTAGTCTCTTTCGATGACTCCAATTTGATCATAACTTCATTGACTTGAAAATATTGATTTTAAAAATCTAATTTTACAATTATATATGTCCTCGATTAGAGAATTTTAGAGATATTAAATATTTATTATTTTATGAATTGACATAAATATTAATCTTTTTATTTTATCTAAAATTCTTATAATTAGTTTTACTTTTGGAGAATATTTTTTTTATTTTTTGAATATTTTTTAAGGACAAAACTATAAAAAATTAGCAAATATGCTAAAACAAACAAATAATTCATGAATAAGCATTAAATATCTTTCAGCATTTAGCCCAAAAATATCCAATTCACAAATGAAAAAAAAATAGCATTCAAGCCTACCTTGCAAGTTTGTAACGTACCCAATAGTTTCATTTAGTGTCTCGAAATTATAATATTGTGGTTGATGAAACTGCGAATTAATTGGACAACATTTTTCATATTAAAAATATTTAGAATTATTTAGAACTTTAAGTTCTCAACCGTAGAAAGATAATAGCTTCACCTAAACATATATTGATAGAAATATAATTAATAGATTGATTGGTGTCTTTAGATTTTATTTACTAGCCATGTACCAACACTTGCCTACAAATCTTTAAAAACCCTACAATTTCAATAGGAATCCCCATTCTTGCAAGGGTAGATATAATAAAACACACATTAAATGTCCACCCTATATATGTCTCCTACATGTATACACATCTTTTCAAGATTAATCTCATCTAACTAGTCCATCTAATCTTAGGTTGATTTATGTAGAGTAGATTTCTTATAATATGTAATTTTCTAAGTTTATAATCGGACTTATATTGTAAAACTGATATGTGGTTGCTACAAAGTCAAGACCGATCTTTTTAGGAATTACTACGTACTAAGTCGTTGTGGTTTTAGGATTGAGATGAGCCATACTTAAGCTCTTCTTCTCTCTTTTACCGCTTGTTGGATTTAGTCTCGAGTTTTTTAGGGTTTGCCACTTGAAGGCCTTCTCCTCTCCACTTCCTTGCTTGAGCTAGACGTCGCTGAATCCTTGAATTCCCTATGAAATCCAAACTTGGGAAGAGAGGTTAAGAGTGCACCTTGGAGACCTTCGTGGTTGGTCGATTAGTTCAATGGGTGCATTTCTCACTTTGAATCTCTCTCTCGATTTCATATTGTGATTTTTTGTTCTCTTTGCCCTTCTTGACCCCCTGTGATTTTGGCATTTCGTTTGAGGCTCAAAAAGTTAATAAAATCTTTTGTTTGAGTTGTTTGTGCTTCGATTCTGTTTGTTCAAGTTCTCGTTGTTCTTCCGCGCGCATTTCAATTTCAAACCAAAACCTCGTTGGAAATTTATACAAAGAGATATTATGGCCGCTTTAGTTTTATATCCTTGGTTACACGATATAGCACAACAATTAACACACCCCAACTACACAAGATATAGTCATATTGTCATTTTATAATATCATACAAATCGTTTGTATAAATGTTAAAATCGTATGTAAGATCGGGATAAGATCAAAATTGTATCCTTTAAATCATTTAAGATCTTACTACAATAATATCCTATTTAGAATCGTGGCTCTAAGAGCATGTGTATAACCTTGCAACTACATCATTCAAATTATGTTGCAAGAGATTGTATAACACAAAATTATATTACAATAACACAAAATTTATTTTACGAAAAAGGTAACACAAAATTATGTTACAATATGTGACTAGAGATGAGGTAATATGAAATTGGGCAATGCTTCATTAAAGTGCCCTTATTCTTTGCTTGCACGAAATAACAATAGCAATAACTAGCACAACATAACAATAAGTAACGTACACGATGTTAGTGTACTAGGCTACTCAAGGACGGATTTAGCGGCGAGGTAGGGTCCGATGTAACCCGTCCTAAAAATAAAAATAAAATAAATAGAAAAAAAAAGTAAATTTAAGTAAATTTAATTTGACCGGAAATTTTAGGGTTGAATCCAATTCAAAAACGAATGGGTAAAAAAAATGACCCGGATCTGATTGACTTGAATCCGATAGTGTTGAAACCCGAAACTCATTGACTGTAGAATATATAGAATATATTTTGAAATTATAATATATTCTATCACTAAAATAATATTTATTATTAAATATTATTATTTTATTTAATATATTATTTTAATAATCATAAAAAAACCGATATTCTTGACTCGTTAGGTCGATCCAACCCGTTCGAAAATCCGCAATAACCTGATCTAATTGACTCATGACCTATAATTTTCCATTCCCGACTCGAGTCGAATCAGAAATAACCCGACCCAAACTCAACCCGGCTTAATGAATTCGATCTATTTTTTAGTAGAAAAATAAATTTGATCAATCTAAAGGTAGTTTCTCAAATGATAATTAGTAAGAGAATTATTAGGACTATTATTAGGACTATATTAAGTGAAAAAAGACTAGGCCAAGTGTGGACAACCCTCGATCCACCTTAGTCGATCTCTAGTCTCTCCATCTCCTTCGAATCGGTCAACCTCGTTGACTTTTTTTTACTATTTTTAATTTGTTACACACCCTCACGTGTCAAACGATGGGCAAATGCTTTACCAAGTCAAACACTTACTTCACATTTCACATGCATTCCATTCTAATTAATTAATTAATTAATTAATTTTTAACAAATAAAAAAAATTAATACTAACAAACTTACAAACCCAAACCAACCCATCTTAGCTCTAGCACGTGTAAAAGATAGATCTACAATGAAATTTGACGATTTACACGCTTAACCCATAATTATAGATCAATCAATATTAAAATCATTTTAAGTTTTAACCTATTTTTATAAGTATGATTAGTAGTTTTGTAGGTTTAGAATACTTGGAAAATAAAATTAATGGTTGGTACACTATGATGCCAAATCTCTTGTACACATATTATATATGGTCGAGCTAATGTGTACCCATATATACAATAAAAATGTTAATTTTATAAATTAATTATTATTTTTTTTTAAAAATTAGAATTGAAAAATTCTTTTACAAAAATAAAATTAACAAACAATTATTAGATCAGTTTTTCTAAGATATGGGAATTGATCTTAGAAGGTAAACCCTATAAAAAAATTCATAAATACTATTCATAATAATTAAATAATCATATATATAATATACTTTAACATATCATTTCCAATTCAATTTAAATCGTTACCCAATTTATTAAAAATAGTATTCTTATATGTCTACGGACACATTAAAAAAAAATCCTTTTTATAATTCATCTTATTATATATATATAAAAAAATATATATATATATTATTAATTACTCCCTCTGGTTCGTAATATTTGAGCTTTTGTCATTTTTCACATTTTTTAAGATTAGCTTAAAACAGAAATATGAAAATTTATCATCTTAAATTTTAATAATTCAATGTATATTTTCAATTCGGTTCTAGTAATTTTTTTATTGAAACTATAACAAAATAAATAAATTTATGTGCTATTTTTAAAATGTTTTAGTATTAATTAATAAAAAAAAGGATAAATATTATAAATAGATTTTAAACTAAAAAACCCAAATAAGCTATTTAGCTTATGAAATGCCACAATTGACGTAGGATCTTACCTCACTAGACTCTCCCTCAAAGGGCATGCATGCCATTTTATGTATAATAATTTTAGTCTCTCATTTTCCTATTCAATTTCTTTCTTTTTTTCCCTAAAACTTTGGGATGTAGAGATGTAGTAGAAACTAGAAAGGTGTGGGTTTGTTGTCACATCTAGTCATAAGTTTGAACCTTTTTTGTTGCCGAGTCCATTGCCCTTAATTCTCACACTCTATCTCTCTCTTAAGACTTTCAAAGATGAAGACCTTTTCACTCTCTCCTCTCCTCTCCTCTCTTCTCCTCTTATCTATTTTCTTCATTCTATATATCATCACCATGTCCATATAAAGGCAAACTTAGAGCTCTAACCCTCTTGATCTCAATATATAGTCAAATACCTTCATCGATCTCTGTCTATCTGTTCATCTGTCCGTGATCTGAATCACTTTCATATAGTTTGATTGATCATATATAAAGACAGCTTAGAGCTCTAATCCTCTTGATTTCAATAGTCAAATACCTTCATCGATCTCTGTCTGTTTGTTCATCTGTCTGTGATCTGAATCACTTTCATATAGTTTGATTGATCATATATAAAGACAACTTAGAGCTCTAATTCTCTTGATTTCAATATTCAAATACCTTCATCGATCTCTATCTGTCTGTCTGTGATCTGAATCATTGATACCCAGATCGCTTTCATATAGTTTGATTGATCATACAAATCATGGATTGTCATGAAGAAGGGTACGAAACGAAACGCGTAGTACTCAAGGAGATGGACTTTTTTGGAACCACCAACGACGCCATGGATACCGGCAAGCTTGGTGGTGGTGGTGGTGGTGGTGGTGGTGGTGGTGGTGGGGGTGAGGCGATAGAACTTGATGATGATGATGATGATGATATCAAGCTTGGTATAGATGTATGTCAACCTTTGTGTGCTATTTTTAGTAATACATTCAAAGAACTTCATTAACTTAGTTTTTAACTATGAATGTTCAACCTTTGTTATGAAGCTTTGTTTCCCCTTTTTCTTGATTAAACTCTTCATGATGCAATTCCATTAATCATGTTAATTTGTGTTTTTGTAACTCCTTATAGACTCGTTTAGATCTTCGAATAACCAACATGGAGATTGACAAAGACAAAGTTGCTAGTGATCAAGGTGAAGTGTTATCCGACACAGAAGACAAACAAACTATTGATAAGGTAAACATACATCAAAACCATTTGATTCTTCTAATTTATTACCCTTTTTCATCCATTAGTGTTTGTAATCTTCATTTTAGATATATAGAGTCTTGTCAATCGAGTCGGGTCAGGTTTGGGTTCGGATTGAGTCGTGTTCGTGTCATACGAGTTATGGATTAATCGGGTCGGGTTGCTGCAAGTTTTCAGGTCGGGTTGACCAGCAGGTCAAAAATATCGATTTTTTTATGATTATTAAAATCTAATTATTTAATTATAATATATTAATTTATATGTATTTTAATAATAACTATATTATAAGTTTCAAAATAAAATGTATACATTCTATAAATATATTACCCCCAACAAGTTGTGGGTCTATCGAGTTCGGTTTATTTCGGATTTCGGTTTTAAATTTCCGAATCTTGACCCTAATATTTTGGACGGTTTGGATCAGGTTTACAAGTCGGGTCAGTTTTTAACATCTCTAATATAGTTCATAGTTATTCTAGATTTTAGCTTGATTGCATAAGGATACAATTAACTAATTACTCGTGATTGTTGGTGTAGATGGCTGTTTTGAGGGCAGAGATCGAACAAAAGAATAAAGAAAACCAAACTTTGGAGAAGATTCTTGGTCAAGTGACTGCCAACTACAAATCTCTACGTATGCAATTCTCAACGTTTCTCCAACAACAACAACAAAGCAAAATCCACCAAAGTCCTATCAAGGAATGCAATCTTAATAAGGTAATTAATCTAACTCAACTAAGGTTTCAAACAATTATATATGTGAATGAAAATATATTACCACTATCCTAAAAATCTTATATAGGTCCGCCTAGACACTGGAAGGTCCCATCCCACCTAACCATCCCGTCTAGGACCGTCTGGACAACCGTTTTGGCCGTCTAGGCGCTAGGCAGCCCCTCTCCACCTAACATTTTTTCGAGAATTCTGATAAAAATTTGCTCAATATATAGGTCTTTGGATTTACTCTCCTATTTTCACCTAGTTTTAGAATGAAACCTCATTGGACTTATGTGTTAGGCCTAATGCGTATATGTAATGTACATTGACAGATAGAAGAACGTGTAAACCCCAAGTTATATTGACCTACCAGACTCTAACAAAGATTTGAATATATATATATATATATATATATATATATATATATATATATATATATATATATATATATATATATTTCACATACTCCATACATATAAGCATCATTTTGAACTAATCATTTGGTTTCTTATAGATGGCTAATGGACAAGATGGAGACAAATCACTAATGATGAACCGTTCTTCTGGCTTGTGTGACGATCAAGATGATGATTTAAAAGAGAGATCCATGGAGTTGTTGCAACAACAACAAAAGGAAAACAATGGTAGAGTTAATGGATTAACAAATTTGGATTTGAGAACTAGAGAAGAAGGCAAGGGTAACTTGTTAGGTATGAAGAGAAAAGAAGATTGCTTAAAGCAACAAAGGTTTGATCATGGAGGACAGGCACCTGAAAGACCAAACAATAATCCTAGGTTTAACAATGGTATAGAGGGTGAATCACAACATGAAATGATCATGAAGAAGGCTCGTGTATCGGTTCGAGCTCGGTCCGAAGCAACTATGGTATGTTACCTATAAAATCTAATGTGACAAATAATTTGTTAATGTTGATAATACTCTTCTCATATCAGAAGTTCAGACTAAATGAGCCTAGTATATTATTCATTGGATTATGTACTCTTCTTATTGTTAATTGGTTTTTAGATTGAACATCGTTCTTTTTTTTTCATGAATTGCAGATAAATGATGGATGTCAATGGCGGAAGTATGGGCAAAAAATGGCTAAGGGAAGTCCATTCCCGCGGTCTTATTATCGTTGCACCATGGGCACTCTTTGTCCAGTTCGCAAACAAGTACGTACGTTAAAAGATAATATAAATGTTTTTCAGATACTTTCACTAGTTTAACTGGTAGATAATAACATATGTGACCATTATGTCACGAGTTTGAATTTACTTTCCCTATTATAATGACCTATATATATATTCTAATAGACCAAAAGAAAAAAAAATGTATACAAACAAATTTCTGACAATTTCACTCATCTAGCTTAATTAAAAGACTTTTGAGTTAGGATTTTTAACTATTACAAAAAGGGTTACTTCTAACTCCTATTTGGATACATTATGTAATAGGTACAAAGGTGTGCCGAAGACAAAAGCATCCTAGTAACAACCTACGAAGGGCGGCATAACCATCCTTTGCCAGCTGCCGCCATGGCAATGGCCTCGACAACCTCATCAGCCGCCTCAATGCTAGTGGCTGGATCAATGCCAAGTGGCGACGGGATAATGAGTTACCCTACTAGCATCCTCTCAAGAGCCGTCCTCCCGGGCCTACCAACCCTAGCCACAATCTCCGCCTCAGCTCCCTTCCCTACCATCACATTGGACCTAACTAACCCTACTCCTCTTAGAGGCGGCGGTGGTGGGCCACCGTCGCCCCCTAATAATGCAAGTGGGCCCCACTTGAACCTTGCCCTACAACAGCTACTAAGGCAAGCCCTAAACAACAACAACAACCAAACTAGGGTTTCTGGTGTAGAGGATCCTTCCCTGGCCGATCCGCCACTGACGCCTCCTAATAATACAAGTGGGCCCCACTTGAATGGCACTCTACAACAGCTCCTAAGGCAAGCCCTAAACAACAACAACAACAACCAAACTAGGATTTCTGGTGTAGAGGATCCTTGCCAACAAGGATCACCTGGGGTTGACGAGGTGTCACCTTCATCGAGTAATCTTGATAATGGTAGTAAGTTGTCGTTAGGTGACCCGAGCCTAGTAAGGGCTTTGGCGTCTGCAATTTCCTCCATAATTGGCAACAATATTGTACAACTACCACCACAAGATCATAACAATAATGGTGCCAATGTTGAGTGTAATGCTAATACTACTAGCTAAGCTTAGGTTAGTTAGTATTTAGACATGTTTTTCGATCTTTGGTCAGTTGCTAAAACTAATAATGAATTAGTCCCTTGGTTAAGTTTTTGCTTTTAGTTTGTTTGTTTGAGAAGGATGGATGCTTGTTCTTTGATAAGAGATTGATGGACTAGCAATTTTTGAATCCAATTAATATGACATGCTTTTACTTGTTGTATATACATGGAAATAATTCATTTGTAAAATGAGACCCATCTCTTGTTTCAGGGCCGGCCCAACAAGGGAAGTAGATATGGGCCAACGTCCCAAAGGGGCCCAATGTTTTTTTTTTGTACCTCTCTATTTTGTTTTTTGGTAGAACTCTTTTTATCTCTCGATTAACATTCAACTTTTTTTTTGAATGGTCATTTTATAATTTTTGAAAAAATATATTTCTTTTAATTTTTGGAGGATTTATTACCTTTGTTCGTGTATAAAATAAATATTGGATATTAGTAATTAATAAAAAAAAGTGTGTTTTCAGGTTGCCCTTCACCTATCGACCCTCTCTCGAGCCCTTTCTAGTCATTCAACAAGTACCTAATTATAAAGCATTCTTGATCCGACCTTTCCTCTCTCTCGAGCAGCAATAACAGTCATGGCGGGATAATTATCGAAATTTACCAATTTGGTACCTTAACAACCTAGGAGCAATTATGTATTTTAACCCTAATTTAACGGTATAATATATAAAAAAACAAGATGAGTGTAGGTCAATGAAAACGGAATACAAATAAGGGGTATTTTTCTATAAAAAGAGAAAATAAAGTATGATTTTCTTATAAATACCTCAAGATAAGGGAGGATATATTTCCTATAAATGATAAAATAAGGGTGTTTTTTCGCAAAAACGATAATCCGACTTAACCCGGATCCGAAACGGATCCAACCCGCCCGTTTCCCTCCACTGAACCACTATTCATCTCTCTCCCGACCAACTCGTTTTCCTTGTTTTCGTTTTTTTTTTTTTTCGTTTGGCTCAGAATCGAAAAAACCCCGAGTCCCGACGACCTCTCTCTTTCTCTCTCCCCCATCATCTTCCCCACAATCGATCCCCCAATCTCAAACCCTAGCTACCTCATTCCTTCTGAATCCTCAATAGATTCGCCCGCCGTCGGATTCGGTTCTCTCGCCGATCTTCGCCATCTCCAATTCCATCCGAATTCGATCAGATTCCGCGGATTCGAAATTTCTGGCCCCGGAAGGCGAAATTGAGGAGAAGATTGAACTCAACAACCGTACAATGGCTACCATCATGCCCCTCCAGATGCCAATTTTATTTCTGACGAGATTGAGGAGTATTTTTCACTTCCATGATTTATTAGGGAGGTTGCAGTAACATTTCGCCGTTGAATTGTTCGTGGTCTTCCATTGTAGTTTTTTCGATTAGTGTGAGCTGTATTGTATCTCAAGTGCTAATTTAGTGCGATTTTAGTAGAGATCGATCGTGTATCCAGATCGGCTGATGGAAATGGGCTGTTGCGGTTGCTTTGGATTCTCGAGAAGCTCTAGAAGGAGCACACGGCCTAGGAAATTAACTGGATTTGTTAGTCGTCTATCTCAGGAGCTTCTGTTAGACGATGATATTGAGGATGGTGATGATGATGATGATGATTCGTATGATGGTGAAGCTGAAGATGGAGATACTGGTGAAATTTCGAGTCGAGCGAAGCGATGTGAAGAGATTTTGCTCTGCAGAATTCAAAGTGGTTTGATTTGTAGAGAATTTCCTGTTAAAGTAACGTGCAAAGCTGTTCGATCAGAGGTGAGTAATAACTCAATTCAGCATTTTGAATTTTATTGCTTCAATTCTAGGGATATTAGAATTACTGTTTATTCTGGTGGATCCTGACAATTACATTAATTGGTCACTATTACTAGGATGATGATGGGAATAAGATGATTAATGAGTACATCCGTGAGTGTAAGATTGGTGCTGGAAGCTATGCAAAAGTGGTCAGTCTGGTTCAGTATGTTATGCTCTTCTTTCATGTATGAACAACTTGGTTTTATTTCTCTTAACTCTTGCTTTGTCAATGATACAGGTTCTTTGCAGGAATGTACTTGATGGGAAGCATTATGCAATGAAGGTAATAGTTTCTACTATTTGATCAATGTCTACTATTCGTTTTCATTACTGAGTTTCTTATAAGTATGTTTAGGTCTTTCACAAGTCTCATTTGCTAAGGCAACGTGTCGCGCCTTCAGAAACAGCTATGACTGATGTTCTCAGAGAGGTATGTGTTACACTCATAGGCTATCTTTTTTTCGGGTTCAAGCGAATCCGGTTATATCAAGTGCACATTTTTGCTCTTCTTTTGGTTTAGCTGTTCTTCGTATGCTGAAAAGGTTGTGTATTCAATTGGACTATAGGTACTAATAATGAAGATGTTGAACCATCCTAATATTGTGCATCTGTTTGAGGTGATTGATGACCCAAACACCGATAACTTCTATATGGGTATTTATTTCATTATTTGTTGCTTTCAATTTTCTTCACGCCCTTTAATCTTTGACTTTCAGGAAAGTTAAAAGCATTAAGTATGACCAACCAATTTTCTTTTGCTTAGTTCTTGAGTACGTTGAGGGAAAATGGGACTGTGATGGTGCTGGTCCACCAGGTGGCTTAGGAGAAGATACTGCTAGAAAATATTTAAGAGATATCGTTTGTGGCCTGATGTATCTTCATGCACATGTAAGATTGGTGCTGATTTTATTTTTTTATGTATGTTTTTTCTATATTCATCTGGCACAGTTAATTTACTCTTATGCTTCCACAAGTAATCTTAAGATTGATTGTTTGTTTAAATTTCTATTGTTGGCATACATTAATTTTTTTCTCTTCCTTTCCTTCAATTAACACTTAACAGAATATAGTGCATATGGATATAAAACCACAAAACCTCTTGGTCTCACGTCATGGTACTGTGAAGATAGCAGATTTTAGTGTCAGCCAAGTTTTTGAGGTAATTTCATTTTCAAAGTGATTTCTCCCTGTTCTGTTATTTATATGGTTCAGTGACTTGCTAAACGGCAGGTGAACATGGGTTTGGTCATGGAAAATTAATAATGGCATCTGTATTATGGGCCTTTTTTGGCACATCTGAATGCAACTGGAAATAAAGAGATGGTATAAATAAAAAACTTGGCTGGAAAGACAACAAAAAGCAAAACTGAAGGGAAAGATTATATTGTCAAGGAAATGAATTAAGAATAAAATTGTTTTAAGCATAAAGTAGTCAATTATAGACAATGTGTAAACAGGACCAGATAGGTTGGACATGTAATTAGCTTTTTTTAGAATCAAAATTAATCTCAAATTCTTCCTAAAAGTTAATAAACAAAATTCACTTCAATAATGGCGTCCTGTGACTCTGTGAGTCTTTATCTGAATGAAAACCCTTATAGTGGATTCATCAATTTAGACATGTAATTCACTTTTACTTTGAACCTGCAGGATGATAATGATGAGCTACGTCGCTCTCCCGGGACACCTGTTATCACAGCACCAGAGTGTTGTTTAGGTTGGCATCTTGAAACAATGAGACCTTTGAAACTGTTTTTTAAAAAAAAAAAAACTTTGAACAGATTTGTGGCATTTAGAAATCTTATGACTTGAATTTGGTTGTGCACAAAAAACAGGTCTAACATATCGTGGCAAAACTGCTGACACATGGGCTGTGGGTGTAACACTATACTGCATGGTGATGGGAAAATTCCCTTTCATTGGCGAAACCCTGCAAGACACTTATGATATGGTCCGACATTTTTCTATTTAGTTTTTTCCATTCCTCCAAACTATATAGTCAAATTTCTTAAAGCTTCTCACCATGCTAGATTGTCAATGACCCGTTGTATCTACCAAACAACGTCAACCCACAGCTAAAGGACTTGCTAGACGGGCTATTATGCAAAGGTAAGTCTTATTTCTTTGTTTTGTGATTTGAGTCCAAATTTTGTTGTAAGCTGATCTCACGCTTGTCACTTGGGTTGTCACAGATCCGAAGCAACGACTGACACTGGAAGCAGTTGCAGAGCATCCATGGGTGATAGGAGAAGAGGGCCCACTTCCCGGGTTTTTGTGTTGGTGTAAGCAAACTGGCTCGGAGAAGGAGGCTGAGTCAAAAGGGAGCTTTGAAGAGGGTAATGGCAGCTAACATTGGGTTTCAAATACCCTGTTTTAATTGTGGTTTCTTGGAGTTGTTTGATTCCCCCAATTTGGAATGAACGATGAAAGAGCGTTTGAAGATGGAGAGAAGAAGGTAAAGAATTTGTGACAGTTTTTTCCAGCATTTTTTTGCTGAATATGGGCAAGTGGGGTTCACGTTTTGTTCCTTTTGGAATTATGAAATTGCTTCTTGTCTTCTAGTCACTTGAATCAGGGAGAAACTGCCAAATTGGTGTGAAATGATGTTTGAAATAATCTCTGTAGATCTCGAAATCGATACAAATTATCACCAATCTACAATTCACCATAGTGACTTTGATGAACAATTTAACTTTGATGGACAAATAATAGTCAATCTTCTAAAAAACGCCATGCGGAATCTAGGCGGGGAGGACATCATAGCACCTAGGCAGGTTGGAAGCACTGTTCTAAAAAATATGTAAAGGCCTCGTCTAGATCCGCCAGGTGCTGGAAGATTCTAGCCCGCTAGCTGTCCAATCTATCTAGGCGTCCGTCTAGGATTGCCTAGGCAAGCCGTCCAATCTATCTAGACGTTCGTCTAGGATTTGCTTAGACAATCGTTTTGACTGTCTAGGCGATATTGCATTAGGCGTATTTTCCCAAAGCCTAGCCTTTTATATAGGCGATTTTTTTATAACAGTATATTTCTTAAAATCGTTGAATTGATCAAATGACAATATGAACCGATGTGCATTCTTCAACTTTTTCCTTGATTCAAAGAATCTCTTAATTCTGCAATTACAAGCATTCTTTATGACTAAGAACGGTCACTTCACTATGTTATTTTATTAATGCAAGCTTGCAAATTGAAAAGACAAAAAAAAAAAATCAAAAATCTGAAGAACTAGTCACCAAACAGACAGGTATACAACTAAGCTTAACCACCACCACCGCCATAAAGAGCTGGAAGAAAAAGAAGCAAAACAGAGGAATGTTTAATTGCTTTCACGAACAACGTACAACCAAATTAAAATCTACAGGCTATAACATGATCTTCCACTTTTCTGAACTTGATCATGAGAGAGAGCTGCTTCACTATGGAGGAGCAAGCACGTAGCAATTTCTCGATCGAACACTTGAGAAACTGAAAAAATCAATATCAATCCCAATCGAAACAGACATTACCGGGATTGAATCGAGACTTAATAACAATGAATTGATCCTCTATCTATCTCAACCTCGCTCAGATAGAATTATCTTGTTGACCTAACAATGAATCAATCAATAATAGCAATCGCACATGAACGCGAGAAACTTCTTCCCGCACTTGAAAATGAAGAAATAGAAACACGCAGCGATCACGAACTCGCACAAGCACATTATCTCAATCTAGATCCGTTCCTTTGCAACAAAGAGACCTTCATCTAAAGCGACACCTTTAATTTCACTGTTCCGATCGATCGCCGATCGGTGAACAATCTCCGCCGGAGAATTCTGTCGCAAAACGCCCCCGGATGACGTCGTTTTGGAGGAAGGAAGAATCAGCTAACAATGCGCCATTGGAGATTTCTTGTGGTTCGATAGCCTCTCGCCGTGTATGAAAAGGGGATTACATCGGCGATTGAATCAGAGAAAAGTAGAAGAAAGAGTGGAAATGGCTTCTCCTTCACCTCCGTGCTTTTTATATTCGCTTGGTGTTTGCTAGGCAGAGAGAGTGGGGCCCACGATCTCCTTCATCAACGGCCCAAGATTGTCAAATAAATCGTTATTTTCAAATTTGAAATTTAAATGAGCGAATGATAAATTGATAAACAAGCAACAGAGTTACACTCTACGTAAAACGCGTCGTTTTGGACTCCCGCCATAATCAACTGGAAGTTGAGCTGGTAGTGTCATAGGGATACAAATTTGGAAATTGCACAAATGTTGAAGGTTCCTTAGGGTGGTGCAATTGGGGCTAAATTAGGGATTTGTTTTGAAGCCCTCCATTTAGGGAAATTGGGTATGTATCATCAAATAAACCTGATTGAAAGGTTTGTAAATTGAATTAGAGATCCCATAAGGTGGTTTTCGAGTTATTGACGCCCAATGCAATCTTACAATATATGAATATATAGGGAAAGGTGATAACATACACACATGCACAAACCGAGGGCCGAGGGCAAGCTAGGGTTGGCTCTAGCCTGCACCAAAAATAAACAACGAAAATTAAGATCATTTTATATGAAATAAATGCATATATCGCGAAAAAAAGGGTTGCATTGTATCGAGAGAGAGATAAAAAATCATGTCTTATGTGTTTATAATTTTTGTACCATGTTCGTACCATTATTATTCAAAGTGTGTATGTTCATCTAGTTTTTGACGCAGAATATAACCGTTAGAATTTCATGGTAGTATTATGAAGTTTCTATTTCGACTCCCTAGCCACTGCATCAACCAAAAATCTATTTTATACAACAAATTGCAAGGTAAGGGATTTGAAGAGAACAAAAAATTGGTCAAAATTTCCCAAATTCATGTAGTCAAGAAAAGAGAAAATTGTGATCAATGCTTGCTTTTTACTCTCTTAAGAAACTAAGATCCACCAGAAACACTGCCATTGAAGATCTCAATCGTCTCGCCCTGACGAACACGATGCCACAAAAACGACTGGCTCTCCTCCATCACATTCTGCTTGTAGATGAAGAAGTATCCCTCGGTTGGAAGCTGAAACCCCATCTTCTGTTGCATCTTCTCCAGCTCACTCCTCAACACCTGCAAAATTTACTCAAACTTCATTTTTAACAAACACAATTCAACAGCATAACAACACTAATCAAAGTTAAATTTGAATTTTCTCAGAACCTGGATCTTGTCTGTGTGGCTAACTTCCATCACAATCTTCTTGGTACCACACTTGGGAAGCACAAATACTCTCAGCTTCCTAGGGCCAGACGCCGCCGCCATTAGAGGGGGAGTCGAACCAGGTGCCGGTTTGATTGAAACGTCGATCTCAGATCCGTCTGTGAGCATATTGTACTCGCGGATGTGTTTGTGATCTTGCATCTCCATGTTCGCATGCGTTAGCACAATCCGGTTGATCGGAATGCTCACGCCTGCAAGAATTCAAGCAATTGTGGATTCGAAGCACTAGAAGCTGAAGAAATTGACGGAATCACACATTCACACCTTGGATCTCAGAATTTTGAAAAAATTGAAACGCCAGCGATGGAAGCCATTGTTGGACAGCTCAAGAGCTTGTGAAATTGCAGAGAAAGCAAAAGAGAATTAGACTAATTACGGCGAAATACCTTCGATTTCGTTGATCTTGTGCTTCAAGTGCTCAACAGTGTCGTTCAATTCGATCTCCACAGTAGGCCGTTGCCTCGACGAGAGCCTCAGCACGATCAGAATCCGCCTCGGGATCGGCGGCGCGGCGGAGGGGGAAAGCTGCTCGCTCTTGACGGTGATCTTCGTCTTCTCCGGCGAAGCGGCGGCGGCGGCGGTGGCGATGAATAGGCGGACGCGGGAGTTGTGGAGGATCTCCGATTTCTCGGTGTTCCAATCGTCGTCGAGGACTCGGCCGTTGAAACTTAGGGTTTGGAGGGAGATCGGGATTTCTCTGTACTTCTGGATCTTCTCTTTGATCTCTAGAATGGTGTCGAAGTATCCGACTTCGATCGTGAAAACTGATCCTTTCTGAGTTTCGAAGATCACGTCCATTGTTGTGGCGGTGCAGAATCGATCAAGATCGGATGGAACGAATGTGTTAGCCCTAATTGGATTGTGGAAGAAGAAATCGAGGAGGAGGTTTTGGATTCAGTTGGAGTGTTGAACTGCCCGCCTAGAATTTCGGATGATTTGAATGTAGATATTTAATTTTTGTGCTCTGTTTGGAGGGATTTTTTTATGAGCATTTTAAATAATTTCGTGCTAACTTTTAAAAACACTTTCGAGTTGATTTTTGATGCCTAAATGTGTCGTTTTGATCTTTCTTGACGTAATGCAACAAAACGTAGAGATTATGTTTGATTGAAAAGGATTCTGATTAGAAAATCCAATGAATTGGTGTAAATTATGAGAGATTAGGGATATAAGCATGATAATGTATGTGGTTGCACACTTGCACAACTATCATATTAGACCGATTAACAAGAGAATAAATAGATTAGTGTTTTTTTTATGAGGAGGAACCTACATTTTGGCGGCAAAGTTCGAATTCGTGGCAAAGTTCAAATACATGACCCAGTTTGATCACAAAACACGTAAATTAGTTTGTGGATCTTTACATTTCACTTCATTTTCTCCATATACACCGCTAGAAGATTCGAACTTCGAACCTACTACTTATTGAACAACTATTTAAAAGGTCTAACTTTGAACCATTTTTATGTGCAGAATACAATTGTTTGGAAGGTTCGAAACTACTGCTCACAAATCCGAACGAATGTGACTCGCATTCGAAAATATTGCTTGGTTGTTGAAGTAGTCATTAGAAGATCTGAAGAAATTCGTTGATGTAATGATGTCGAGGCTTTTTAGAAATTCATCGATATCGAAGGACATCGTTCAATTGCTCAGAATTCTCTAAAAAAAACGTCATTATAGATGCGGATATTCATGGCTATCTGTGTCGGCCGGCCCGGACCGACCCGCAAAATTGGGCCGAAATGACCCGGCCCGGCTAGCTCGCAGGCCAACCGGGCCATGGGCCGGGCCCAGGTCCGGAAATCATAGCCCGACCCATCTCGGGATTTTCTAGTTAATTTTTAAAAAAAAAGAAAAAAGAATCGGGCCATGATGAAGCGGGGCCCGAGTCCGGAAATCATAGTTCGGGGCCCGGCCCGCTTCAGCCCTTTGGTCTACCGAGCCGGTCCCGGGTCCGGATTCCCCCAGTCCGACCCGATGGTGGCCCAGCCCGGCCCTGGCCCTTGGCCATGTCTAGATGCAGGAGGCAGAATGAAGTCGCCAATAAGAGGAAGAACAAAATCTCCATTTTAGAAAATTCATAGTACATAAATCTACGCTAAGAGACTTCCTCACTCGAAAAAAAATGCAAATACATTCAAGCAAGCTTGACATCGGCGTCAGTACACTGGGAACATTCAAGCACCCACACCCCATCCACAAACCTCCCCTCAGCCTCACAATTCCCATGGCTCACACACCTCACCACCGCCACGTGTCCACTCCGATCACCGTTGATCGCCGCAAAGAAATAGCAAACCGCAAACATCAACCCCAAGTAGTCAAAATTAACAACCGGCCTCCTAACGGCGAGCGCCGTCACGTTAACGGCAAATTGAACGGCCGAGCTGACGATTCCGAACCAGACCGCGAATCCGATCTTCCTCCTCCTCACCGATCCCCGCTTCGAAACGACGCCGTGCGAGGCCGCCTCGATTCCCGAGAGGAGGAGGCAGATCGAGGAGGTGGCGGCCGTTAGGGCTCTGTAAGTGGGGCCCTTGATTCGGCCGCCGGAGGCTTCTAGGGTTAGGACGATCTGCGCGAGCTCGAGAGCGACGTTGAGGACGATGATTGTCCAGCGGAGGTAGAATTTGAGGGCGATTGTGGCGGATTGGGGGCGGGGGCGGTCGGTGTCGCCGGAGATGGCGGTGATTAGCTTCTCCTTGTCGATGACGGAGTAAGCGCAATCGAGGCTGCGTGTCGGCGCCGGAGATTGGGCGGCGGCGGCGGCGGAGGCCGGTGAGGCTTTTGGTGATTGATTGAGGTTACAAACTTACAATCGGGATCGGTGATGGACATTGGGGGAGATTTATTGAAGGGTGAGTTTGAGTGTTTTGTGTGTGGAGTCATCATGGAGGTAGCGAGTGGTGACTTTTAACAAAGGGGGTTGAAATTTGTGGAAGATAATACAATTAATGTGGTGAAGAAAGTTATGGGTTTGAATTTTTGGATTGATCAATATATTTTTTTACAAAGTGAACTTTTTCTTGTTAATTTAGCTAGCTTCCACATATAGCAGCCAATCTTATTATATTGGAAAATAACTTGTATCATGTTTATACAACTTTGATACTATGATGTATGCATCATTTTTTGCTCATTTTTGTGTGGATCGAATAGTGTATGAGTTTTATTAGGGATGATTCTCTTAATTTAATTTTTACATACACATTGTTAAGGATATTTAAAGTTGAATTGTAGACAGAAGTTTAAAGATATTTAATACCTCATCTTGTTAGACCAATTAGTGATTAATTATACATAATTTTATTGAAAATATATGTGCATATATGATGTGGTGTTTTGTCTAAAATTCAACTAAATTTAGTTATTCTTGTCATATAGCTGAATCAAAAAGGAGCCATTCATATAAATAAAATCGATTACAAATTTTGGTAAACCAAATAACATACTGGAATCAACCATTTCTGATTTCCATTCATGATTCTCATGAAATCGAACCAAACGAGGTCTAATAGCTATAAGCCACTCTTAAATTAAATTAGCTACGCGACAAATTGAGCTTTGGGCCCATATATGAGTAACATCGATCATGCATTATTGATCGACCCTACTCGTCAAATATCAATTCATATACCGGCCCGATTCATATTTTGACCAAGCCCAAACTCGATCTACATTCGTACACGGTACACCATAGAATTACCACCCCTAACTTTAGGGTATTTGCAAAAAAAGTACCCCTTATTTCACTTTTCATAGAAAACCCTTTCTTATTTTTAGGTCATCTCCAACAGTTTCTCTATAATATTCTCCAAAATGAAGAACCAAAAGTCATATTCTCCAAATAAAATTTAATTAAACTCCAACAATTTCTTCATTTTAGAAAATCTTACATTTATTAGTTTTATTTATACATAATTTTTTTTATAAAATTTCATATGGCCAATCACAAGTTTCCATGTATACACTTTTAATTAATGCATTCTCCAAATAAATTTGAAAAATTCTCTAAATATAGGAAATACACTTCAATATTTTGGAGAATTCTCCATTATAGAGAATTAGATAGGGAAGCTGTTGGGGCAAAAAAATGGGTAAAATTCTCCAAATACACAATTTCCAACAATTTGGAGAAGCTGTTGGAGATGGCCTTATTTAATATTCATTGAACTATCCCCATCTCGTTGTTCATCCATTACACCTTCAAATTAGAATTAAAATACATAACTGATAAATTCCAATAAATACCATTGTTCCACTACTACTCCTCAAGAGAAAGAGAGAGGAATGGCTGACTATAGGTTGTTTTATGATCGGCGATCTTGATGGGTACTTTGACAATGGACAATTATGTATTTTAACTAGGGGTGTCCAATGAGCGGGTTGACCCATAACTCGATCCGCCTGTAATTTTACGGGTTACAGGTCAGATTTTTTTAATTTACGGGTCCGGTAAAGGGTCGAGTATTTTATTTTACGAGTTATGGGTCAACCCGTCGAAATAAAAATAAAAAATTTATTGCTATAGTGAGTGAAAGGGAGAAATAAAAGTTTACGGGTTAAATGGGTCGAAAATGGTCAAATGGGTCAGTTTTACGGGTTGAAAAGAAATTTGACCCTTTTCGACCCATTTGACCCAGTCAAACGGGTCAACCCGTAACCGACCTATAAACCTGTAACCCGTTTTACGTGTTGCGGGTAGGGTCACATGTCGACTTTATTTTTTTACGAGTTATGGGTCCGTTCAGGTCCACCCGTTGCCGTTGGACATCCCTAATGTTAACCCTAATTTGACAGTATAATGGATAAAAAATGAGATAGGGTGATTCAATGAAAACAAAATAGAAAGAAGTAATTTTTTGGAAAAAAAAAGTGAAATTAGATGTGATTTTTATAAACGCTTCAAAATAAGGGATAGTTTCGATAAAAAGTGATACAAGGGGTGGTTTTTTACAAATTTTCCGAGATAAGGGATATTTTTTTAAAGTGTGGACACGATTTTGTCAACAAGGACAATAACCCACAAACAACTAACACACAAAAGGGCATTTAAAACGAGTTACCTACTACACACACACAAACACAACGCAAGGTCCAAATGCAAGACTATTGTGAATTCATTCATTCATTCAACCCAGCTGGATTTCTTTATATTTGACTATTGCCAACCTTTCATGACCTTTCATTTTAGTCTCTCCCTATTCTCTCTTTTAATTTCCAAGATCAACCAAATCAAAAACATACCATTCAAAAGCTCTGAAAAAACAACTTTATGTATCTATATAGAAAAGGCTGAGAAAAGCTCCAAAGTTACAACAACATAATGGTTTTCTTCTTCAGCAATCTATGGAGTTGCTTCTTTGAGCAGCCACCGGTGAAGTCGTCGGAGCACGAGTACGTTTGCGATGGCGATGTTTGTGTGTTGAAGAGGAAGGATGAAGTGAAGCAGAAGACGAGCCTTCGACCGATCGTCGGATGCTTGTCTTTGGATGTGTAGGAGAAGAAATGAGCATAGGTTTGTTTGAATTGGTGATATTAGGGTCTGTTTGGATCGCATGGAATAATGCATTATTATGTGCGATCCAAACAGTTAGTTGTATTGTAATGGAAATATTCATATACATATAAAAATTCAAATCACTTATTTCTTCTTTTTTTTTCCCAATTCAAATCACTTTGTAAAAGTCCAGTAGAAACTCAATATTTTTTGGGAAAGTTGTTTTGATAAGAATCTTGTTTTGACATGTCCGGGTTACTAGATTTACATCAACGAAACCAAAATAACAAAAGTAAATCATGATCTAAAATCAATGAAGAGGCGGAACAAAAACAATTAAAAAGCTACAAACATTCATATGGCCTCCAAAATTACAATCATTTTGATAACCATAAAAATCACTATAAATAAATGTCAAGCCTCATAGTTCTTGACAAGGGTAATTTTAGCTCGAAGATGTAAGATGCCGTCGATGAAATAATCACTGTTGTCACTCATGAAATCGCTCCAAGAGATTTGAAACAAATTCCGTGATCCCCATTCGTCGTTCTCAAAAGTATAGTTTTTGATTTTTAACATGGGTTTAAACTCCTTTGTTGATTTCTTCATCACTGCAAATTCAAAATCTAAAATGCACGTCTCTGTCTCTTTTGCCTTGCATACAAATAGACCAAAGTTGTCATATTCTTCGCCACGTCCTGCGGAGAGGAAAAATTGTTTTCCATCAAGACAGAATGTTTGAGAATCTAGATATTCCAATGGGGGTAGGCTCTCCAGCTCATTTTTTTTGAGATTAAAGTAGACGACACAACGAGGCCAGTGGACGACACAACGGGAACAGTAAATGCGTCCTAAGAAACTAGATTCGGTGGTTGCAAGGTCCTTTGAGGCAAGGACATGTTGCCCACAAGAGAGTTCAACCTTGGAGAAGAGGGCTTCCAACACGAGCTTTGAGGCTCGTTCATGCTCGAATTCATGGCAAACAAGCACTTCCTTCAACTTTGTGTTACTCATGTTTGGGAGACATATCAACCTTGTCAAGCGCTTGGAGAGGATTTCTCGACGCTCTTCAAGATCAATATAGTGTGCACGGACCCACTTTAATATAAAATCAAACACGTCATCTTCTGAAGTCACTTGAAGACCCTCGCTCCCGAGAACAACCTCTAGGGCCGAAAGAGGCAATTCCATTGCCTCTTCTTGGGACCTTCAATCAACAAGTACATACAAATCCTCACTTTTAGATGAAGGCCTTGCTATAATTGTTAATTAAGAAGCTTAAAAGGGAACTATTTGATAAATTTTATTACACAAGGTTATTTTGACTTTTTTGACAGGGTTTATTAATTTCTTAATAGGGTTTTAGTTTTTAAATCTAGTATTCTTAACTCATGTCTTAGGGTATAGGATAGAAAAACCGTTATTAAAAAGTGCTTTTCAATGAGCAAACTATGGCAAGCCCGAAAAGATAGTGAGCACATACAAATCAAACTACAATAGTACTTACTTGGTGAAATCCTTGTAATGGGAAACAACATACTTCTTTGCTTCATCAATCAGCGACTGAACTATTTCACTCATCAGGACACTTGAAGGAAGCTCGAGATAGAGAAGTGCATACTCCAACGACATAGGAAACTTCAACAACATATGAATTGAATACCTCATGCAAGAAGTAACCTCAAACTTATCCGCGACGATTAATAAATTTACCAAATCAGTGACTGAAGTTGCATTAAGGGTATTCCCATACATAAAGTTAAGAAGATCCATCAAAGGCACCTCCTCTGTAGCACATCAATAAGGCCTAATTAAAATAAGAAAATATTAGATTTAATTCAAATGAGCGCATGATGACGTACACATACTAACCAGATGCATTGATTCTCAAGGAGACATCATCTTTGTGTTGTGATTCTCTCATGCCATTTTTGAATAGCTACATTCAACAAAACGATCACATTTTAATAGGCGAACAATATAAACAACAATAATATCAAGAACTCAATGTTAACCCGCCTCAGTCGATATAAGCATTATTGTCCCGATATAATATTGTTCTAAGGATATTGTTCTAAAAATAGGCGTTAGGAAAATCCTAGCCCGTCTAGCTGTCCAGACCGTCTAAACAACCGTTCAGACCGTCTATTCTCCGCCCAAAGTCCGCCTAACATTTTTTAGACAACATTGCTTGCCGAAAACTGAAATTCAACCATGCGAATAAATAAACTGAATTTAGTTAAGAAAATAAAAAAAATAAGGAAACATATACTTTGAAGAAGAATGGACTTTTTGCAGCAAGGATAGCAGAAGTTATGTGCAAAGTTACAACTTTGGCACGTCTTGAATCGTTTTTTTTAATCTTTTTTCTGCTATGATAAGATTTATCCGGTATGACCTCAATGCGAAGAACCCGATCTGAGAAATCAAAATCATTGAATGCAAATGCGAAATTCTCCTCATTAGCTCTTGGAGCTACTATCTCAGTACTCGAATCTCCCATCTAAAGCCTGTTAATGGAGACTTGGTAACAAGATTTTCAAATTTGAGAGAAGTTTTTTTGGTCATAAAAAATTGAAGGGAAGGTGAAATAGGAGATCGAAGAAGAAGAGAGTAGAATTGGAGGAGGTTTTCGGTGTTAGATTTAGGTCAAATTTTTGTTAGGATCATGTACATTTTTTTATTTGACTTTTGACTGATGGGCCATGTGTGGCCCACATCATTTTATTAGGAATACTATGGCGCCTGTTTTGCCAGGACCTCAACATTTTCCAATTTATTTATTTAACTAATCCTCCAATTTTGAAATCATGTCCTTTCCTTTCAAAAACACAAAGAAGCTATGGCGTTCTTCGATTCTGGTTTTGTAGGAGTTTGAGCGCTGTAAATTCATGCCCGGCGTCTTCGATTCTCGGCGCTAGCGGCGGTGTTGGAGGAGGACAGGCGTCGCAATTGTTCTCTCAAGGCACATAGTCTCAGCACGCGATGTTCTCGCAGTTCTCTCAGAGCTCTCACGATGCCGTAGTATTGAAGATCTGGTCGATTATACCATACTGCGAAGTGATTCTGTGGTGAACAATCGATTTAGCGCTTCTTCTTTCCCTTGTTAATGCGTTTCTGTGATTGACCTTCTTACTGAGAACCTAATTATGAAGCGACAGTAGTCGGAGTTATTTCCCCAATGACTCACTTCTGCTAATAGTCTTTTCTCCATACGAGATATGATTGAATTTGAATGTGAATGCATCCAATTTCACCTTAGTCACCTTCTAAAATAGTGCAAATTAATAAGAGAATGTAGAAATTAGGCTTAGTTTGTTGACCTTCTCCATAAAACAGAAACATACTGCGTACTGTTGGATTTGAGCATGTCCTAAACATATGCAATACTTTCTGATTTGAGCATATCCCTTATTGCACGTGCCTCTATGATGATTGAAACATCAGTGAACAGGAAGCTAGTTAAAATCCCTTCAAGCCTGCTCCTATTATTCTGCAGGTTGCCAAGTTCATAGCCTGCCTTCTATCAGAATATAGTGCAGCAACTTTCTGTTTAGAATTAAAATCTAAAATTTCTTGTGCTGGATTTCACTGGTGTTTCTGCTCCTGCTATGCGGGATGCCATGAGCAATCTTGGTAGTGATCTGCAAAAGATCAACCCATTGGTTTGGTGTCTCCTTGTATACTAGTATTATCACTTGTTGACGAGCAATATAGATATAATTTTCTTTGAGACAAACTTTGCCTGAATTTTAGAAGCTTACAATTAAAAATGTAAATGGTGCTTAAATTGATCTTCATAATTGGGTGCTACAACCTAATTTTTTTAATGTAACAGGTGCCAGTGAATCTTTGTGAATGATCATTCAGTTCAGGTTCATGTAGCAAAGTCAGAAGAAGCAGTGAATATAAACCAGATGATTGAATTTGAAAGAAAAGAGAGGTCTGGATTTCTGAAATGGAGATCTACCGCCTTTCAAAACATGCTTGTTGTTCCTCCTGGTTCTGATATTGTTCACCAGGTGAGATTCAGAAATTCTATTTTCATCCTGATAAGCTTAGTCATACTTCAAGCATTCTATGGGTGAAGTACTAAGTGTTCTGGCATAGACTATTCTTCTATTGTGCCTTATGTCATTCACTATTCATAATCAGCAATATGGTTTTCAGTTTTTTCATTGTGCCTTATGTCAAGTCATTATTCATAATCAGCAATTTGCTAAAGTTTTCTCTCTTCTTTGTTCCTTACCCATTTCTTGCTTGTACTTTCCAAGTAGCTTCTTTATTCAATAATTTATAATGACTATTGACTAGTAACTGCCAACAGGTGGCTGATTTAAAGGTTGCAAGTTTAAATTGTAGGATAACTACACTTGCTATTTTCCAGTACAATGCCTAGGATGTGGGACCGGGTTTTGTGATTATTGTTGAGACCAAAATGAGAAAATTAAGAATTGAACTTATATTGATGTGCATGAAGCTGCATAACCTTGTCATTTAAGTATATAAAAAATTATTAACTTTAAGGGAGGCATTTGACTTTTATGTTTGTCAGGTTAACCTGGAGTACCTTGGACGGGTTGTTTTCAATACCAAGGGGACACTTTATCCAGACAGTGTGGTTGGTACTGATTTCCACACCACTATGATTGATGGCCTTGGAGTTGCTGGCTGGGGAGTTGGAGGAATTGAGGCTGAGGCAGCCATGCTTTGTCAAGTAAGTATAGATGACCTCACCTCCTCTTTTTTATTATTCTCATGTATGAAAGCTATGACTCCAGCCTAATACTTAAGTTGGTTACTGAAGTTTTGGAAAGAGATTTATTATTCATAAACCCAATGAAATATGAAATATAGACTCCTGTTAAAAAAGCAGGATTACTTTTGTTTATTTTTTATTTTTAAATGCTTGGGTTTTGAATTTGCCCTGGTTGTCATTGTATTCATAACTTGTGTCAAAGCATGAACATGAAAAGCTTGTTTAGATAGCCTATGTGTACTACATAATAAATTGTAACAAAAAAGTTGAGGAAATGCTGGGAAAACTTTCATCTGAAGTAATTAATTGTAAGCAACTTAGGCATCCTAGAAATTCGCATACCATTGAGTATAATGTCAATGCATGCTTATGGTCATGAATGATGCTGTGTTTACTTGTATTTCTCATTGAGATTCTGCTCATTTGCTATAGATTATAATTATCCTTGATGTGTCTCCGTTTTTTTGCAGCCCATGAGCATGGTTTTACCTAGTGTTGTTGGATTCAAGTTGACTAGGAACTTGTGCAATGGCGTCACTGCCACAGATTTGGTCTTGACTGTGACACAGATGTTGAGGAAGCACGGTGTGGTTGGCAGGTTTGTTGAGTTCCATGGTATGTTGAAGTACCAAATTATGACAGTTGAACTATTGTTTTTATGTAATCCAGAACTCATATGGTGTCACTCTTTGTTTATCTTGTTTCTTGATCTAACTTTCTTCTTTCTTCCTTCTGTGAGCACAGCCACAACAGGAGAGAGTTTTCTCATCCCTAGGAGAGGTTGAACCTTGTATCTCTGGACCTAATTGGTATTCTTAATTCTGATTAGTATCTTTTGTTTTCTTAGTGGACTGCGTCTAAATGTTTCATTTTATGCTTTCATCAGGCCCCGTGACCTAGGAGAGGTTGAACCTTGTATCTCTGGACCTAAGGATATGAAAGCTAACTGGCATTCCTGTCTTGACAGCAAAGTAGGATTCAAGGTAAAGTAAAAAGATACTAATCAGGATAAAAAGATATTATTTCTTAACCCTGTATAACATTTTACTCTTTATAAGATTTTTCCAAGTTCTTTTTTAACAAGAAACAGATATCATGGTTCCACTTTTTTTGAATCATATGCATTTTTATTAGGTGGTGAATTTTGGTTTATATTAAATCTTGTAGTAGCCTGCAAGATTATCTTAATGAACAAGGATTCAACATTGTTGGATATGGCTGCACTAACTTGCACTGGAAACATAAAGAACAGGAAAATTTTAAAATCACACAGGGTTCCCCAAAAGATCAACTGGATAAAACTGTAAAGTTTACATATCAGCACTTACCAGAAACACATGTTTCTGACAAACAAATTTCAAATTTGGGTTTGACTCAATTTGCTGACGAAAGGAAATGATATGCAGTCTAAAGTGGCAATCTCTAACAGGACAATAACAGTAATGAGAACATAGAGAATGATAGGCCTATTATGTACAATTGATTTGAATTGTATATGTAGTATTGAATATGTGCACAGACAGGGCCACAGGGGTATCATCTTGTTACCTGGCAAATCATCACATGGTCTTTCCTTTCTTCGCCCTCCTTTCCTCAAGAGTGGGAGAAATATCCATGGGTTCTTCATCATCCAGGTTCTGCTCCTCCACTTTATCCCTGTTTCTCTTTTCCTGCTTTTCCTTCTTGCCTTTGGCCTTCTTGTCTTCCTCCTTTCCCTTAGCCTTCTTGTCTCCCTCCTCCTTTCCCTTAGCCTTCTTGTCCTCCTCCTTGCCCTTCTTTTCCTCCTCCTTTCCCTTAGCCTTCTTGTCCTCCTCCTTGCCCTTCTTTTCCTCCTCCTTTCCCTTAGCCTTCTTGTCCTCCTCCTTGCCCTTAGCCTTCTTGTCCTCCTCCTTGCCCTTCTTTTCCTCCTCCTTGCCCTTAGCCTTCTTGTCTTCCTCCTTACCTTTGGCCTTCTTTTCCTCCCTCTTGGCCTTGGCCTTGCCCTTGTCTTCCTCCATCTTGCCCTTCCCCGTGTCTTCCTCCATCTTGCCCTTCCCCGTGTCTTCCTCCATCTTGCCCTTGGCCTTGTCCAGCCTCTTGCCCTTGGCCTTATCCAGCTTTGCCTCCTTATTGCTGCCCTGGTTCATGAGAGGTGGGGAAATTTCCATATAAGATGCTGACCCAGACGAGTCATCTTTCCCATCCTGCTTTTCTCTGTTTTTCTTGTCCTGGTTCTCTCTCTTCTTCTTTTGCTTGTTCTTGTTTCCTCGTGACCCTCCTCCTGACCCAGAAGAGGGTGGGTCGTCGTTGGATGGGTCATCTTCACTTGCGTTGCTATTCTTGCGACAGAATAGATTCAAGACAACTGGGCTGTGGCAATGACGTTCTATATTCATCTCCCTGAAATAACAGAACAGGAAAAGGAAATAAGAGAAAAAGGAAGAAAGGAGAAAGGGGAAAGAAGAAAAAGAAAGGATAGAGAACTTACTCCGTTGGATTGGGCGGCGGGTTGGGCGGCGGCGGCGGCCCTCCTCCTCCTTGGAAAACATTTACCAGCACAGAAAAGGAAAAGGATTTCTCCATAATCGAGAGCGCGAAAGACTGTGAAACAAAACACTGAGGAGTGAGGATGATGATGTGGGTCTAGCTTTTATAGACGATGAAGTCGGCATCTTTATTTGCCGTCAGGGTCTTTATTCGCCGTTCCGTCTTTCTAACTGACACTGACACCGACACGCCAAAAATAAAAAGAAAATTAAATAAAATAGTACCGACCCAAGTTTCACCAAAAATAAAAAAAAAGGCTATGTTATGCACAACACAGCAAAAATGATAAAAACACACAAAATTTAAATAATTTATTATAAGGTCCCTGATTTAAACTTTTGTTTGAACCCCTAATTTTTTCAAATTTCAATCCTCCATCCCCTATTTTTCAAAATCCTCCTTTTTGCCCTTCTTCTCCTTTGAGTATTTTTCAAATGTCAAAAAACTTTCAACTATCCCAAATACATCAACTACATAATGTACCTCCCTCAACCTTATATTTTTTTTGCAAAATATCAACTACTATCAACTCCATCAACTCTATAAACTCAAATCAACTACATCAAAAACCCATTGTCGAACGGAGCCTTAGTACTTATATAAATTCGTCTAGACTAATTTTAGCTACCTTTTCTCCAATTTCTATTGCGGTTCCACAGTTCCACCGGCCTCTCGGACTACTAAATATATTTGGTACTCCGAATTCTTACCTATATCAAAAAAAAAACTATCATAAGTCATAGCTATATACTAAAGCGGAGGTTAAAAAATTTATTAAATCACACATATCACTTTTAGATTGGACCGCACCACTCTTTGGATAGAACAATTTTTTAGATAAGATATGTATTGTTCTTTAAAAAGTTCTTCCCTATATTAATTTTCAATAATTATTTTAAAAAATAATAGTTTTTTTTGTAGATAAGAAACGTATAACAGATATCCTTATATAAATTTAATCAAAATTTAACAAATATAAATAAATTATATATACAATAATATTATAAAATCCCGTGGACACGAAAACTAAGACTAGTTCAAAATGCTATTTCTAATGTCGATCAAAATTATACTAGGCGTGGTCATTTCTTTCTTCTATTTTCTAGTTTGTTGTTGAAAATGTCTTTTTTCTTTTATTATTATTATTTTCCTTGATAGAAAATACTTATTCCGTTAATTAGAACAAGAGAGTGATTCAAATGTTTAATCTAATGGTCACATATATCATCACTTTAACACTTGAGCTAATGAGACTAGTTTCACAGTATGTCATTCAAATAACATTATATGAGGCTTTAGATATTTGATTCGATGATTAAGCCTCAGTGTTATTATGCGAAGTCACTGTTTTGAATCTTATGAGCGACAATTTGCCCCAGTTTTCCTAGTTCTCATTCCTAATGGATGGTTAGACGATCCTAGTACACGAGACATTTTTTTTCAATCTCTTGTTGATTGATGAAACCGACCATTCTCTATAGGGCAGAATGTTGGCCCACAACGAAAGTACAAGAACAGAGGTTGATGGTAGCAGAGATGAGAATGTTAAGGTGGATAAGCGGGCACACGTTATTGAACAAAATCAAAATTAAGTGATCAGAAGTAGGGTGAGAGTGACCAATATAGGGGATAAGTTGCGGGAATCAAGATTGCGTTGGTTTGGATATGTTCAGAGGCGAGACCCTAGGGAGCCAGTATGCAGATGTGAGAGACTGATCCTTGGAGAAGTACGTAAAGCGAGAGGTCGATCGAAAAAATGTTGGAAGAATAGTATAAGGCGAGATGTCAACTAGTTAGAGATTTCGGCAGATTTGGCAATTTGCAAAGATAGCTAGAGAGACAGTATATTCAAGTTATGGACAGCTAGACACCAAAGCAGACCAACCAATGGGGGCGCTTGAGAATTCAGTGCCATTTTTTTGGTTATAAGTTTTAAGTTTCTTTCACTTCTAAGCTACTTGTTTTGGTTTCGGCCTTCGTTTTTGTTTTTTCTCTGTAATTCGTGATCCTTCGAGTCTTTCAGGCACACCCTCTTACGTTAAATCAGGAGTGTCCTATTTTAACACCCCCCCGAATTTTACAATGTTGTTGTTTAATGAGAAATAATATGACATCATTAATTAGGATATAGTATAACAGGGAAATCAAATCCATGGGGAAAGATGGGGATTTTTATTCGAAAAGAATATCACAAAGACACCTTTTTGAGAGAACAAGGAGGTACAAAGTAATAAAGGTCAAAGGCAAACATGTTCAAGAATTACAATTATGATTCGTTATTTTCCTTTTCTTATTTCTCGTGGCTACTTTACTACTATCTATCAAAGTTGCCTTCAACAACACAAACCATATTCAATGGATTTAAATGTTTTTACATGACAAAGTCAATCTGTTCACCACTAACTTAAGGGATTTACATATATTTAAGCAATGTTTCTTTAACACAATTTAAGTTTATTTATAAATAAAAACGTTTTTATAATAACATAGAAGAATACGTTTTATTTACGGTTTAACTAGTTATATTTATCGTGCCAGGTGCGATTACGACTCGGTTTTAAAAATTATTTTTAAAATATTATAAATAGGATATTAATATAAAAATATAAAAAATAAAATTAATTATTAATTAATATAATTAAGCATGAGAATGCTATTTTTTAAATACTATTTTTGAAGTTATTAGTATCACAATTATACTTTAAATTAAGTTTTGGAAAATTCTGTCTAATATCTATTGTATAACCATTTTTTAAATTAATTAGGGCATAGGTTAAGAACCCAAATTTTAAAATAAATCAAAATTTAATATTTTAAATTTTTTGTAAAAATAATTATACTTTTCAACCTTAGAATTTTAGTTTCCAAACATAATTTTTTATCTTATATCCATAGGACATAAGATAGAAAAACCGATATATATATATATATATTCCGTTCCACAATAATATATTTATATGAGTTGATGCTGAAATTATTAGTTGAAATAAAATATTTATTTTTATGTAAGCTACATAATCAAACCTACTTTTTATTTATAAAAGCCACGTCCAAGACTCCTTATAAGTCGATCACGACTCACGAGTGCCTACTTCCCCATTTTGCATCTCACTAATCTATATTTGTATTTTTCTTATTTTTAAAACCTTATAATTACCATCTAATTACTTTAATGATCTTAATACGTGACTACGTGAGAGATGGTCCATCACCATCACGTGTACACGTAAGAAGCACAAACTTTGTTTATTCCATTGTAAATTTTGTTTTCTTGTTTTTTGACTCGTCCAATTTGATCACTTAACACAGGTTCTATGTTCAAATCGGGGTTGGATATTTTTCGAACTATTTTGGATATATTTAGATGGTGAAATTTGATGAAAATTTTGAGAAGAAAAACGGTATAAATTATTTTTCTATTGTTTAGTTGTATTTTAAGATGAGAATTGATGGAGTTTCACAAGAAAATTTGAATGAAAATGGTGAGAAAATGAATCTCATCAAATTGGTGGAATTTGATGGAAAACTAGAGATACATTATACAAAATAAGAAAAAGAAAATAATACTCACAATTTGTCATCAAAACACAACTCTAGCCAAACAAAAGAAAATAAGAAAATCTCTTCAATTCTCACCTTTTATTTTCTCACATTTTCCTTTCTTTTAATTTCTCATATTTTACCACCCTTTCCTGCCTCACTATTTCTCCGTTGTCAAACAGGCTAAAACCAGTCCATGACACGTATATCGGTCTAATTCGAAATTATATGTTAACCCATCTTGATTAGAGCTATCAAAACTTGACCAGATCCGTAAATCAGGCCCAAACCGCCTGAAAACTGTAGGGTCAAGACTCGAAAATTTGAATCTAAAATAACCTGAACCCGTTAGATATGAAACTCATTGGGTTGAAACCCGAAAATCCGTTAAATTGACCTTTGTTATATTTTCAGAACATATATAATTTATTTTGAAAAATTGAATATACTTTATTATTAAACTATATAAAAATAATATTTTATTATTAAACAATATTATTTAAATAAAATGATATTTTAATTATTTTAAATGATTCGATTCTCTTGACCTATTGTGTTGACCCGATCCGAAAATCCATAACAACCCAACTTGACCCGTAAATCGTCACAACCCATACTCTATTCAACCCAAATCCGAAATGACCCGATCCGAACTCGACCGGCTCGATTGACGTCATGCCTAAACCTATACTACTACTCTTGATTGATTATCACATGACAAGTGCACTAATTATAGAATCCGTCTTAATCATTGACTAATTAAATATTCATGGGATGACAATTCCTATTCCAACTTTACTACAACACCCGTGCACGCCACGCGCCAATACTCGTGGCCCTTGACCCGATTCAAATGCCACCGTGTTTCACTTTGAGTGTAAAGGGATTTTTGGGTGAAAAGAGATTTATAGTGTCTTAAAAAACATAAAAAGTAAAGACAGTTATACGGATTTTAAGAATATTAAAAGTAATTTTTGGGTAGAAATAACTATACAGTGAAACAAGCCACATACCTCCTACAAAATCGGCCTATACAAATGCAAACCATTCAACCCAAAAGATCACTCGCCTATTTCTCACCCACACCGTGCACTCGCGCATCTCTCAATCTCCACCCTCCATCTCCGTCTAAACTCATCCAATCACAGATTCTCCGTAGAACGCATCGCACCCTAAACCTCCCCGTAATTATAATAAAATAATTTAAAATTCGCGTTTGCCATCTTTAAAGCTATGAACAGCTCGAGCTCCCCTGTTTCACAATTTCGTCGAGCGCGTCTCTACGATTCTCTCGAAATGCAAACTGAGGCTATTTCGGATTCTTGATTGATTTCCAAATTGGGGGAAATTTCGGTGCGAATTCAGATTTCTTGGTGCAATTCGAGAAATTGCTAGGGTTAGGGTTTTTTAATTTCCCCGATTTTGTTTGTTCTCATTGTCTCTGACAAATTTTGGAGGCGTACGCGAATTGATTACGACTACAAAAGGAGATGTTAGGGGCTTCACTCTCTCCATCTTCGTCTTCCGCGCTTCTTCTCAGGGCCGCTCGTCTGCGTCTCGCTTCTTCGCTCTGTTCTTTGCCGGCCACAACTCTTTCAAAGGTTCCGAGGCCGTCGGCGCCCTCATCGTTGACGTTTCAGCGATCGGCGAGCTTGTCGTCGGCGTTACGATCGCTCCGGAGCTCTAATCCTCGCTGGAGTCACGGTGGTGACTGGCGTTCCCCGGTTAGCCTCAGAGCTCAGATCAGGACCGCTGAGCCTTTCATCGAACGATTTCAGCGCAAGATCGCTACGATGGGTATATTGATCTATTCTTAACCTTCGATCTTCTTTTTTTTCTTACTGCTTTGGATCGAAATGTATTTTTTGGTGGATAACGGTTCGCGTTTGCCGTATGGATCGCTTGTGTTTGACTTGTTTGCCTAGTTGATTAATCGTTATGATAGTTGAGCTGTCCGCTGTCGCGCTCAATAAAATGAGCTTGAAAGAGGGACGGCACATTGCATTATTCCGCGTTAATTTTTGTAATACTGTGTGAATTCTCAATTCTGTATTAGATAATCTCTGTATGGGATAATCTGTGGGAGATGTTTTGCACTGCGTGGTTTGGTTTATGATTCAATGTTTTTTTGTTGGACGTTCAATTGAATATTTCCTGTTTTACTTGTTTCTACCAATTTGGATTTGGTCCATGAACTCTGATGAACATAATTGTTGTTTCATAGTTTCTTTGTATTATAGGAGTATTTGTTTAGACATTAGTGTTCTTGATATTATGCAGTGTTCTATGTTGACTTTCCTATGAGGTACCACAGTTTTATGATATATAAATTTGTTTGATATTCAGCTGCCGAGCATCCTTTCAAGGAAATACTCACCAGTCTTCCCAAGCCTGGTGGTGGTGAATTTGGAAAGTTCTACAGTTTACCAGCACTGAATGACCCCAGGATTGGTAAGGGTGTTCTCTGCCAGTTCTCTTACATGTTCCTGCATTTAAATACTGAGCATTTTCCCTATACTCTATTTTGCTGCCTACATTGACAGAAGCAACAACACCTTAGAATACTTCCTTCTTTTTGTGCAGACAAGTTACCTTATTCTATTAGGATTCTCTTGGAATCTGCAATCCGTAACTGTGATGGATTCCAAGTAACTAAGGATGATGTGGAGAAGATCATTGACTGGGAAAAGTCTGCACCGAAGCTAGTTGAAATTCCCTTCAAGCCTGCTCGTGTTATTCTGCAGGTTCATAGCCCGCCTTCTTTCATAATATTGTGTTAGCAACCTTCTGTTTAGCATTAATATCTAAAATTTCTTGTGCAGGATTTCACTGGTGTTCCTGCAGTTGTAGATTTGGCTGCTATGCGGGATGCCATGAGCAGTCTTGGTGGCGATCCGCAAAAGATCAACCCATTGGTATGGTGTCTCCTTGTATACTAGTATTATCACTTTTCGACAAGCAATACAGATATATAATTTTCCTTGAGACAAACTTTGCCTGAATTTTAGAAGCTTACAATTAATAATGTAAATGGTGCTTTTATTGATCCTCATAATTGGGTGCTACAATGATGTAAACTAATTTCATTTAATGTTACAGGTGCCAGTGGATCTTGTCATTGATCATTCAGTCCAGGTTGATGTAGCAAAATCAGAAGAAGCAGTGAATATAAACCAGAAGATTGAATTTGAAAGAAATGAAGAGAGGTTTGGATTTCTGAAATGGGGATCTACTGCCTTTCAGAACATGCTTGTTGTTCCTCCTGGTTCTGGTATTGTTCACCAGGTGAGATTGAGAAATTCTATTTTTTGGTCAATTCTAAGTGATGTTTCTGTTACAGTAAACAACTAATAATATAACTCACACAAACTCTTGATCTATTTTAACTTGAAAATCTGCTAATCATCCTGATAAGGTTAATCACAAGTTCAAGCATTCAATGTGTGAAATAGTTTTGGCATAGACTATTCTTCTATTGTGCCTTATGTCATTCATTATTCATAATAAGCAATATGGTTTTCGGTTTTTTCATTGTGCCTTATGTCAAGTCATTATGCATAATGATCAATTTGCTCAAGTTTTCTCTCTTCTTTGTACCTTACCCTTTTACTCATCACTCAGCTCTGCATCAATATGATTTTCAATTTTTTCCTCTCCTTTTCCTGCTTATACTTTCCAAGTAGACTATTTGTGCAAATAATTTGTAATGACTAGTAACAACCAACAGGTGGCTGATTGCTGTTTCTGAGGTTTATACGATTCAACATTTAACAAATCTTGATTTAAAGGCTACAAGTTTAAATTGTAGGATAACTTCACTTGCTATTTTCCAGAGCAATGCCTGGGTTGTGGGACCTTCTGGAAAAGGCACCTGTGTCTCTACTGGTTCTTAAAAATACCTTACCCTAAGGGAGGCATTTGACTTTTATGTTTGTCAGGTTAACCTCGAGTACCTTGGACGGGTTGTTTTCAATACCAAGGGGACACTTTATCCAGACAGTGTGGTTGGTACTGATTCCCACACCACTATGATTGATGGCCTTGGAGTTGCTGGCTGGGGAGTTGGAGGAATTGAGGCTGAGGCAGCCATGCTTGGTCAAGTAAGTATAGATGACTTCACCTCCTCTCTTTTATTATTCTCATGTATGAAAGCTATGACTCCAGTCTAATACTTAAGTTGGTTACTGAAGTTTTGGAAAGAGATTTATTATTCATAAACCCAATGAAATGTGACATATAGGCTCCTGTTAAAAAAGCAGGATTAATTTTTTTTATTTTTTATTTTTAAATGCTTGGGTTTTGAATATGCCCTGGTTGTCATTGTAATCATAACTTGTAATTAACTTAGGCATCCTAGAAATTCGCATACCATTGAGTATAATGTCAATGCATGCTTATGGTCCTGAATGATGCTGTATTTTATGCTTTTAAAATGTTTGTGATTTGACATTCTATTATGAGTGACATCTTTTTTTCAGAAGAAGGAATTGGGTCTCACTACTTGCATAGATACTTGTATTTCTCATTGAGATTCTGCTCATTTGCTATTGATTATAATTATCCTTGATGTGTCTTATTTTTTCTTGCAGCCCATGAGCATGGTTTTACCTGGTGTTGTTGGATTCAAGTTGACTGGGAACTTGCGCAATGGTGTCACCGCCACAGATTTGGTCTTGACTGTGACACAGATGTTGAGGAAGCATGGTGTGGTTGGCAAGTTTGTTGAGTTCCATGGTATGTTGAAGTGCCAAATTAAGACAGTTGAACTATTATTTTTATGTGATCCAGAGCTCATGATTTAGTCTATCTGCCATTAACAGGTGAGGGTTTGGGTAAGCTATCATTGGCTGATAGGGCCACCATTGCAAACATGGCTCCAGAATATGGGGCAACAATGGGCTTCTTTCCTGTAGATCACGTCACATTAGATTATCTCAGATTAACTGGAAGAAGTGATGATACTGTGAGTTTTCTGCCACTTCCATGTGGACTCCCATTATTGGAATTAGGATGGTATGGAACTTAATTGTGACTTTATCAATTGAGTTTGACGTGTTTTGTTCTTCTTTGTCACAGGTTTCCATGGTGGAATCTTACTTGCGTGCTAACAAGATGTTTGTAGATTATAGTGAGGTAAATCAACTGTTTTATGCTCTACTTATGGTGTCATTCTTTGTTAATCTTGTTTCTTGATCTAACATTGTTCTTCCTTCCTTCTGTGACCACAGCCACAACAGGAGAAAGTTTTCTCATCTTACCTTTCATTGGACCTAGGAGAGGTTGAACCTTGTATCTCTGGACCTAAGAGGTATTCTTAATTCTGATTAGCGTCTTTTGTTTTCTTAGTGGACTGCATCTAATGTTTCATTTTTTGCTTTCATCAGGCCCCATGACCGAGTCCCACTGAAGGATATGAAAGCTGACTGGCATTCCTGTCTTGACAACAAAGTAGGATTCAAGGTAAAGTTCTGATGAACTGCACACAAACGTTTTTTGGTTTCTTGTTTGTTTGACGTAGCTAATCTTTTGGTTGGTAACCGTAAAAAAATATTATTCCTTAACCCTTTTACTTGTAAATACCTGACATACTAATCACTGATCAGGATTAAAAAAATTCTCACCATGTTTGCCCCTGAAAAGGAAAAAGGTACTTGCCTATTCAGTATTGACTGTGATTAGGATAAATGGAAAAATATATTGAGCAGGTGACTCCATCTAGCAACCTGTGAAACATTAGCTACCCATAGTCACAAATTTGGTGAACACTTGGCTCTTCCAACTGTGCTCATAAATCTCCCATTCCTTTTATTTTTCTACCTCTCTAAGGTATTACTAGGATGAAGTTGCAAGCATGATTTGTATCATCATTAGCAACTCTGTTTTTTATGTCTTCTGTAATTGATATAGCTGTCTTTCATTTTTTATGATGCTTCTTAAGTAACTTTTTAATATCACACAGGGCTTCTCCATCCCAAAAGATCAACAGGAAAAAGTTGTGAAGTTTACATATCAAGGGCAACCTGCTGAGCTAAAACATGGAAGTGTTGTAATAGCAGCAATCACAAGTTGCACAAACACATCCAACCCCAGTGTCATGCTTGGTGCTGGACTTGTTGCAAAGAAAGCCTGTGAACTAGGTTTGAAGGTTAGTTTACCTTACAACCATTCTCTAAGCTATTTTGCTTTATTTGTCTCATATTTTTTGGATGTATCTTCTACAGGTCAAGCCCTGGGTTAAAACTAGTCTTGCTCCTGGGTCTGGAGTAGTTAAGAAATATTTCCTTCAGAGGTATCTTTTTTTTCCACTCTTCTGTTTTCCAAGTTCTTTTTTAACAAGAAGCAAATATCATGGTTCCACTTTTTTTTTTTTATAAATCATTTGCATTTTATTAGGTTGTGAATTTTGGTTTTGTATTAATTCTTGTAGTGGCCTGCAAGAGTATCTTAATGAACAAGGATTCAACATTGTTGGATATGGCTGCACAACTTGCATTGGAAACTCTGGAGAAATCGATGAATCAGTTGCTGCTGTTATTTCTGAAAATGGTAACTTGTTTTTCTTTCTTTATCTTTGGTAGAAACTGTAATTATCCACAAGAATTTGATCTTTTTTTGGTATGATTGTTACTTGTATGGGTAGGAACCTCTAGAATCTCAATAAGTGCTTGCTCAATTTTGTTTAGGGATGGCCTATAAACTTGGGGAGTGATCTTCTTTCATATAATATTGTGTCAGTTTGTATTTAAATGCAATAGATAATGATCAGTTGAAATAATTTTTTGGTTATTGTAATTGCAACTTTCTTATGTATGAATTTAGAAAAGAGTTGTAGTGTTGCCTTACCAGAATGTGAGACCCAGTTACTAATTATTATGGAACCATTGAATTGTCTATAAATCTGAGTTTTCTTTCGGAGTTTGATATGCATGTTGGTTGGTTTTGTAGACCTTGTTGCTTCAGCTGTCCTTTCTGGTAACCGAAACTTTGAAGGGCGTGTGCATCCACTCACCAGAGCTAATTATCTTGCTTCCCCACCGTTGGTCGTTGCCTACGCACTTGCTGGCACGGTATACATACTTCTAGTTTCTTTTTCCCAAAGTTTATTATCTAACTGAAGAGTTCATAGATCTGTCACTCCCCTTTTCCTGCTTGTTCTGAGAATATAGTTGATAATGTCAATGAAGAAAGTGCAGTACATATCCGGATAATAATATACAATGCGTGCGGCGTGCCATATATTATTAAGATATGAGATGTCACAAATGAATAATGGACTGATGGTGCTTTAAACTCCACAAATGAATCTCATCCTCTTCATTCATTTTAAACTCCAGGTTGACATAGACTTCGATAAGGATCCTATCGGAACAGGAAAGGATGGCAAAAACGTCTTCTTAAGGGACATCTGGCCCACAAATGAAGAGATAGCACAGGTTGTCCAATCAAGTGTTTTACCTGACATGTTCAAGAACACCTACGAAGCTATCACAAAAGGAAACCCTATGTGGAACTCGCTCGATGTTCCGGAGGGCCATCTTTACAAATGGGACCCGAAATCTACTTACATTCACGACCCACCTTATTTCAAGAACATGAGCTTAGATCCACCCGGCCCACATTCAGTGAAAGACGCATACTGTTTGCTCAACTTCGGTGACAGTATCACCACTGACCACATCTCGCCTGCAGGAAACATCGGCAAGGACAGCCCTGCAGCTAAGTATCTCCTTGAACGGGGAGTAGAGCGCAAGAACTTCAACTCTTACGGTAGCAGGAGAGGAAACGATGAGATCATGGCTAGGGGAACTTTTGCAAATATCCGTATTGTTAACAAGTTCTTGAAAGGGGAAGTGGGTCCGAAGACAGTTCACATCCCAACTGGAGAGACACTCTCTGTATTTGATGCAGCCATGGTAATATGATTATTTATCATTTCTAATGTTTTTTTTTCTTACTATTGTATGTTTTTTGGACTGATCAAAGTCTTTTGTGCTGTACAGAAATACAAGGAGGCGGGTCACGCCACCGTTATCCTAGCTGGAGCGGAGTACGGAAGTGGCAGTTCTCGTGATTGGGCTGCAAAGGGGCCTATGTTGCAGGTCAGGTTCTTCACCCAAATATTAATAAAATGAAATAAAAATTATGCTACCTCTGTTCTGAATATACTGTCATTTTAACTCTTGAATCTTGTTAGGAAATGTTTGTCATTTTAGAGTGTAAGAAAATGCACATATTGACTCTTTTGATGCAAATTCTCTTTTTATTGGCTAGAAATGAAGAGGATATAATTTATAAATTTTGGAAAAAGTTTGCAGTGTTTTAGAATTCTTTAATAATAGTGTCCAACCCTAAAATGACAGTCTTTAGTGAGCCAGAGATCAATATTTGTTGTTTTGGTAAAAGCATGAGATCAACATTGTAAAATAGGAAAGTTAGCTCTGATTTTTCTAACACAACCCCTTGATTATTTCTTAAAATTTGTACAACGCCTTTCTCTTACATCTATTCTTCCACAAACTAACAACCTACGCGTCTTTCTCTACCACAGGGCGTGAAAGCAGTCATATCCAAGAGCTTTGAGAGGATCCACCGAAGCAACCTTGTAGGAATGGGCATCATTCCTCTGTGTTTCAAGGCCGGAGAGGATGCGGACACACTGGGCTTGACCGGTCACGAGCGCTTCACAATTGACCTCCCTTCAAAGGTCAGCGAGATCAAGCCTGGTCAAGACATCACCGTCACTACCGACACCGGCAAATCCTTCACCTGCACTCTCCGCTTTGACACCGAGGTATATAACAGCTGCCTATCCTTTGAAAAATGAATCTCCATGTTTAGTGAAATCTCTTGAAATGTTTTGATTTTGTTCAAGAGCGTCATCATTGACCCTGTGAGGCTTCGCTATAGCGGAATCTGGGGGGTCATGATGGGGGTACCCCTCCCCAAGGGAAAGGGGGTACGCCCGATAGACCCAAGAAAAACTGAAATTCAACTATATGACAATAATATATTAATTTAGTTAGAATGCACCGAAATTGATATAAAGACTAAATCCATCTCAAAGGCCGTATATAAAAACCAAATAGCGAAAATCATTTGCTTGAAATGTTTTGTGTTTTGTTATGCAGGTTGAGTTGGCTTACTTTGATCATGGAGGTATTCTCCCATACGTTATCAGGAACTTGATGAAGCAGTAATTTCAATGCACAGCTGTGTTGTCCCTATGGTTCCACACTTCTTTCTTCCTTCACAATTTCATCGTCTTTCATTATTAGTCGATATATTTATGATCCAGATGGGCTATCTGCTTTTGTGTAGAAAACTGTGAATTTTCATCATTGTTGGAAAATTTTTATGAGCATCTTTTGTTTAGACAAAGTACAACGAGGTCTATAATAAGGATCGGGAAGAACAAACAAATGTGTTCTCGAAGCCCCCCTTTGTTTTGGGGTCAGAGTTTTATATGCTGTTTGTAGCATTTCCTTCCTTGAAATTTTCTACAATAAATTCATTTTTTTGCCACGCTGCTTTTCTTTTATGTTTCTGTTTTTATGCTTATTTTAGGATTTGGACGATCATTCATGTTGTATGTCATCTATGGGCTGCTTACGTTGGGCTGTGCTTTCATCAATGGCAGCATTTTTTTTCAAGCATTTACTGATGATGTGAATTCAATGGACTTCGGCTACATGGCTTTGGCAATTTCATGTTTTAGTATTAGGCGGTTTTCTTAAGCGTTTGTCTAGGAATTTAGGTTCGTATTTTTCTAGCGGCTTATATAGAAAGACTGAATTGGGAGAGCATGCAGTTTGGTCAATTGAACCAGGTGAGAGATAAAAAAAAATGGGAAAGAGAAGAATGATCATTTCTTATTTTCCCACTAAAAATATAATTTTTAATTTTTTTAAAAATAATATTTTAATGTGCTATATTATTAAGCTACTCTACTAACTTTTTTTTTTTCACTTTTAAAATACGATGTGCATAAATGTATGTGTAATATAGATGTACTTATGATAGTTTGGTTTATCTTGATAAAATTAAATTTTAGGGACTACAAATGATGATATTCTAATTATGCACAGTTAGTAGTAGTAGGCGTATTATAAAAAAAAAATGATAATGATAATATAGTGTTTTTTGGTCCAAATGTTGAATACAAAACTGTTTATTATCATTATAACTAACGGGAATATAAAATGCAAAAAGTTCACTAAGGATCCATTTGGATAATTAATTTAACGCATTAAATTACATTAAATTTGTTAAAGTAGAACAATCCAAACAAACCATAAATAACTCCAAATTTAAGTAGTTTTTTTTTTTATAAAAATAATATCATAGAAAGGCTATATAAAATGCGTGATGAGGAAAAAGTAAATGAAAATTCAAAGTTTGAGATTTGATTCTCCGTTTCCCCTCTGTCGCTCACTCGCTCTCGGTGAAGGAGGACAACAATGGGGAAGGGAATGCAAACTATGCAACCGCAAAACGTAGCAGCTGACGTCGTCCATCTCATCGATCAGTTGGAGAGGCATTGCTTGGCTCCCGATGGCTCCCTCGTATCCAAATCCGCCTTCTACGATCTCCAGATCGTAATCTTCCCTCCTATCTCTCGATTCATCGAAGATTATGCTCAAATTCACAGTTTCTATGCTTAAATTTCTTACTCGTTTGTTGATTGGGGCTAATCCGGAGTCTTGATTATCTCGTTTGCGTTGCAGGCCAGGGAGGAGATGTCCAGGGAGCGATTGCGCTATTTGGAAGCCATGGTACTCTCTCTCGCTCTCTCTGAAACTCTAGTTTGATATTATAGGAAATTGGAAATGAACCTAGGGCACCGAATTGAGTATTGAGCTCTGATTTGATTGCCGTGTCTCATTGATTAGGCTATTAACTGTGAGGCAATTGCAATGGTGGAAGAATATCAACAAGCGTTGTCTGTTTCTAATCTGCAGTCTAGCTTGATTCACGCTCCTCAGGTATGAAGTGTTTTCTCTCTTTTCTATATGGAAGTTGATTCAATTGCCTTTGATTTGTGTATTGTTGGGAATCATCTGGTATCGCTTTAGTTTCAGATGTTCTGTAGCATTACCATACTGAAATGCGAATCTTTCTCCGAAATTGGTGCTGAAAATTGAATAGAAATATGTGGACCATGTTAATGTGATTTTCAATCTTATCTGTAATCCTGAAAAATTTAGATAAGCTCTCTAAGAAGTAGGATCTGGCTACAGTGAAGTGATTGCTACTTATATAGATACACATAATTGATTTTTGCTACTTTGTTTTGAATGTCATGAACAATGGATGTCAGTTGTATGAGACTCTGGAGCACCGACTTGCTGTTGCTGAGGCAGCTCAGAAACTAAGGCTTCCTCTTATTTCCAAAGACGGGGAGATTCATGAAGAGGAGATTGAAAAATGGAGTGTCTTGTCTAGAAGCTCACTCGATAGCACAAGCACTAGCGTGACAATCACTTCAAGTGCTAACTCGACAAACTACACTTCTGCTACATCAAGTATAGCAAACAATTCTCTCTCTTTCAGTTCATCTGATGCAGGTGAACCTGAAATCGGCGGTGTTCCAAATCGATATTTGGGAATTACTCCTGCATATTTGTGGCAAACTCAGCTCCAACGTGCACCAACATCCATGGTATGTCAGTTCTCATTGATTTACAATTAAGTAGTTTTTTTGGGATAATGACATGGCATCACTTGCATTCATGATCTGTGTTTAAGCTGTCTGTTGTAGACTTGTATGCTGTGGCTACTCTAAACGTCAACAATATGTTTATTGACATGGGTTTTTGGGGATATTACTCTTATATTACTAAACTTTCTCCTAAACTGAATTTATTTAAAGAATCCTATCACCTAATCCTGTGAGTAATTTATCACTTGCAGGACATGACAGATTATCAGATCATGCTTTCCCAAGAAATTGACGCTCGATTAAGAGAAAAATGCAAGAAAGTAGCAGATGCGTTTTTATTGGATGCCATTGGTTGGTCTTCTATATTCTGTCTTCAGTGCTTTTCTAGGAGACTAGAAGTAAATTAGAAGAATATTTATTTCCTTTAATTCAACTACATTAATATGTGTCAATAATTGTACATTGTTTAGACACTTCTGCGAATCAAAATTCAAGCTCACGACTTCCAGAAAGGTATGTTCCTTGCTATCTGCTATAGTTTTCTCCCGGGCAACACATAATTGAATGTTCTTTATATGTTCCCTTTTTAGGTCAACTGCTTGTCTGATAATTAGGATGCTTTCAATATAACTGCGTATATAAATATTCTAAGTATAGAAATACTGTATATGATTTGCGAGCAGCCAGATTCCATGAACAAGGCATTGTGTGTTTGTAGATACTAATCAACTACAAGTTTGATTCCTATTTCCATATAAAAATGTTACTTTTTGCACTTTGCCAACTTTCAATTGAGTTTAATGTGGTTGTTTTATTTTATACAAGCATTGTGGATTCACTACTTTTCTCTAACGTGAAACAAAGGTTGAGTTTTCTTATTGTAAATTTCTAATTTTAGATCTTACCCGTTAATTTGCAGGATAAAGTTAATTATTGAAGAGATTGAGTCGGAGGAAGCAGCTTTGAGAGAGGACCTCTATTCTGCAGACAGAAAATTTGCAGAATACTATAATGTATGTCATTGTGAATATCTTTGACATCCTCATATGCCTCATAAATCTGTAATGTGATACATAATTCACAATATTTCTTTCTGTCTTATTTGTGTTGGTCATGGCAGAAAGAATTCAGTGGTTTATATTATTTATTTTTTTCTGTAGGTCCTGGAGCAGATGCTAGGAGTTCTAATCAAGCTTGTTAAAGATTTAAAGTTGCAACACCAACATAAATACGTAAGTCTGTCTGTTTGAAAACCATGGGGACGGGGTTATTACAAACACTTTGGACAGTTTGTTTTCTTTTCTTGGCTTCAATGTTGCCTGCCTTTTTGAACTTTACTATCTGTAAAAAATTCTTGTTTCTAATCTTTTTGAACTTTCTTACTTGCTAGGATGACTTGCAAAAGACTTGGCTGTGCAAAAGATGTGAAGCCATGGGTGCCAAATTGAGGTATGAAATTTTCTGAAATTACACAGCGCTATTATGTACAAGTAAAAACATTCTTCAATGATTCAGAACTTCTTGTCAAAGCTTGTATGGTGTATGTATCCTATTTTGACTTTGATTTGTTCCACTGAATCAGGGTTTTAGAACACATCCTACTAGTAGCAACTTACACTCAAGAAACAATCCCTGCTCTTCACAAAATAAGGTGAGTTAATTTCTTCTCCTTACATAATACATTCATTGTGGGCCTTGTGGCTAATATAACAACTGTACATTTGTAATTGAGTTTAATATAAACCATCAGGAAATATCTCGTCGAGGCTACCGAAGAAGCTTCAATCGCCTACAACAAAGCCGTATGGTTCCCTGTTACTTGTATTCTTATTTTTCTAACTTGATTCATGATCACATCTCTCATGCTTGCTGGTTTTGTACTACCTACACAGGTGACTCGGCTTCGCGAGTACCAAGGCGTGGATCCTCATTTCGACACAATTGCTAGACAATATCATGACATTGTGAAGGTAAAAGTTGAACATAGCCTTTAAACTGTTTGCCTTTTCTTGCTATCCAACTCAGTGATCTGATTTTGACCCAGATTAGCATTGTTACATGTAATTTGTGCAGAAATTGGAAACCATGCAATGGACTATACACCAGGTTGAGATGGACCTCAAACGCTTGCCTGATCATCCTTCTGCATAGTATAACAGAAAGGCTTGATCTGGGTCAAAATAATACACCATTAATTAATTTCTTAACGGTGGTAAAAAAGGATGGTAATTCTCCTGCTGACCCTTGTTGCTCATAATCAGTTTTTCATTCGTAGGGTTTATCTAAAAGCCCACAAAATGTAAAGTCTCGACGACTTCAGATTTTGTGTTACTATAGTCATATAGTGTATTGTCAACACTGTTCTATCTGTCCTGTGCCTAGAAAGGCTTGATTAGATACATGAAAAATTAAACATTTTGGTAAAATGCATTTTATGAGAAAGGTCTGATTAAGTATATCAAATAAATACAAACCAGTTTGGATACACTTAACTGCCCATGCTATACTGCATTTTAGTTTTTGTCCTAGTTAAAAACCTTTTCCATTTACAACAACTTGTAAATGTAATGTTATGGTTCATTGGTTCTCCTGATGTTATGCTATGATCAGGAAATATATTCTAGAACCTATAAAATTCCAAGTTTTACATAACCAAGGTTAAAATGGGAACTTAAGGGAAATTAAGAGTTGCCAATTTTTTCTGCATTCGTATCCACGTTGATTCAAGATCATGCTTCATTGTAAATTGAATTAAAACACATCTATTAATTAACAGAAAAAATTATTCGCTATAAAGACCTATTAGGTCATATTATTCATGAACTTGAAAAACCATATTTAAACCCAATTGCAGTTTCTTCTTAACATAAAACCAATCACATTTTTTTTGCAAATAGAATTCAATTCATTTCATTCCTTATACTATAACTATTAAGTTTATATATACGTTTTTTAAGTTGGAAAAAACCCAATCCTTATAAAATTAATCTGAAATAATGTCAAAAAGTTTGGACTTTGGAATATTTTTAATTGTGTATCAAATTGAATCCCTTTCAAAAGTTATCGATCATAATTAAGTATTAATTTAATCAAGTTCCAAAGTTAAACTGGTGGCTGCAAAATAAATGTTTTTTTATAAAAAAATGCTTTGTACAAAATATTGGATTTTTTCACATTTTTCATCCTTCTCTTTAAAAAAAAAATGCTTTTTTCTATGCTCATAAATGTACTTGATAATTCAATATTTATAAAAAAAAAAAACAATATTGATATTAAATTAGATTATCCTAAGTAGGCCACTAAAAATACCTAATTTATCCTAAGAACTTTCTTCCCAGGCCGCTTAACAACCCTCTTTTGCTTTTGTAGATTTTAAATACAAATGAAAGATAAAATAAAATGAACAGAATGAAATGATAGATAAGTGAAAATGAACAACATGATTAATTGAAATTTGAAAAAGAAGTATTCACACATTACATTACCATAACACTGAAATTACAGAAAGTAAAACTTCTAAACTAAAAAATATAAATAATTTAATCCTATCTCTTCTTGCACTTCAGACTAGAGCAGAGACCGTTTCATTCGCCCTTTGAACTTCATCGAGCATGGCCTTGTCATTCATCTTCTTCAACTCTTCATCACATTTTTGCACATTTATATGTGCTTCATTACATTTAGCCTTCAAATAATCACGCTTGTCTAAACAAATGGCCAATGTTTTAAGTGATTCTGAAGCTTCATAAAGCTTCTCTATATCATTCTTATCCTTTTTTTGTTTAATGGGTAAAAAACTGGTCTTGTAGAGCCATTGTAAGCTACTAAGAAACACCCATATAGACAGGGGAAGCATTTTTATGGTGAAATAATCCACTATTTTAAGGGGTTGTTTAGAAATTCAAATTGGGATAGTTAGGTTATAAATTTTGATGTTTTAATAGTCAAATCTAACTAATTGAAGGGTGATAAACACAATGGTGAGATTGAATTTACCTAATTTGAATAGGAGATGGGTGTCAACAAGAAAAAGAGAGAAATAAATTTTTTTCTTAAACACCAAAAAAAAAAGATAAAAATTTAAGTATACCAAAAAAAAATTCCTTGAAAGTAATTAAAGATCAAGAAATAATCGCATAGATATGCTTGATGTAATGAGCACGTCATGCACTAAACAACGCGTTTTGAATCGACCGACATAACATGATAACAAGGATTGCGTACAATTCTGTGGCCTAAAATAAAACTATTTTTTTAAATTTAAAAAACCCAAAATAAACCGACTATCACCGAAATTCTTGCTATAAAAAAGATTGTTCAAAATTTTAGAATTTCATAGTTCGTTTTTCAAAGACTTTCTCCGGAGTGTCTATAAAGGTAGAGATTTTCTCCATCCAAAAACTTTGTTGTTTAACTCTTAATTTCCTTTGTGGGTTTTGGATCTTTTTGATCAAGCATGTGTTTTTACTAATTATCTAGGTTTAATTTGTGTTATTCTTAATGATTGTTGTTTAGATTGCCTAATTTATCATTCTCGAAGCTCGTTGATCATGTTTAGGGTAAAATTAGGTTGTTGTCTTATGGGTGTTTATGATTTCAATCAAATCCGAATAGATAGATTAGAATTGGAATTAAATTAGGCTAATTCAATCTATCTTATGTAGTCTTGAAATAAAAGATCCTATCTTTATGTAGACATTAAATCGAAGATCCTAAATCAAGCTTTGAATTCAGATCATATGAAACAATTTGGCTCAAGCTAATAAATTTACAGCAATTTTGGGTTTTGGATCATCTTTAGGATAAAATTAGGTTCTTAATTGTCTTGTGTGGATGTTTATGATTTCAATCATATCAAAAACGAAAGATTAGAATTGAAACTAAAAGATTCAAGCTTTTGGGTTCAAAATTGTCTTTTTGATCAAGTATGCAAATTTTATCAACTTCTTTATGTAGTCTTGAAATAAAAGATCATATCTGTATGTAGTCTTGAAATCGAAGATCTTTGGGTTCAGATCATATGAGCATGACCCATGTTGAGTTACTGAGATTTTCGTAACCAATTTGGCTCAAGCTAATAAATTTACAGCAATGTTGTACTTTTTTTTAATCCAATTCAAAGGTTTTGCAGAACATTTTGTGTCCTCTCTTCAAGTTTTATCCAAACCAAGCAAAGTTACATGGTTGATCTAGAAGTTGAGATCCCTACCACATTCGACCCGTTTGCTGATGCTAAGGATTCGGATGCTCCAGGAGCGAAAGAGTATGTACACATCCGTATCCAGCAAAGGAATGGTAAGAAGAGCCTGACAACGGTCCAGGGCTTGAAGAAGGAGTTCAGCTACGAAAAGATTTTGAAGGATCTTAAGAAGGAGTTCTGTTGCAACGGGAACGTGGTTCAGGATAAGGAGCTGGGCAAGGTCATCCAGCTTCAGGGTGATCAGCGTAAGAACGTTTCGCATTTTCTAGTTCATGCTGGGCTTGTCAAGAAAGATCGCATCAAGATTCATGGTTTCTGAGGCGTTTGTTTGATCTTTGATTGGTTTGTGTTTGTGTGTGTTCTTGATGTTGGATGTTGGATGTTTATGAAGTTATTGATGAATAAAGTGAGATGCTTGTTGGTTCATATGGATATGGACATCTTTGTGTACATTTCAAGCTTACATATGGTGCATTTGTGTTTTGAATCATGTGTTGGTTCTTAGCTCAAGTTTCTCTAACTTTTAGGGTTCTTGCAATTTGGGTAATATTTGGAACTGGTTAATGAGTTCCTTAATGAATATAAGTTGATGACAAAAGTTGAGGGAGAATTATGTAGAAATTTACATATATTATAACCAATTTCCTAAAAAAACACTAGGGGAAGAGGGAGCTCCTAGCGCCTACACGACCAAAACGGTTGCTTAGCTGATCCTAGACGGAATGGACGACTAGGTAGGTTGGGACCTTTAGGATTCGTTTTGGCGGTCCTAGATTGTCGCCTCGGGTTGGACGACTAGGTAGGCTGGGACCTTCAGGCTTTTTAGCACAATGATTATAACTAGACATGGACAAAAGCGGACCTGGACTGGATTCAACTCAAAATTTAGGCCCACAAACACGAATGGTTAGCGGGTTTGAACCGGGTCTCTGTAAATTTAGGCCCACAAACACGAATGGTTAGCGGGTTTGAACCGGGTCTCTGTAAATTTGGATATATTTTTCTTGTCCATATCCGTCTGTATTTGTGGGTAAACGGGCCAACCCGAACTTGCCCAAGTGTATTCAGAACAGAGAGAGTGAAGATCAACTTAGATGCAAGAGAAGTCATGGTGTGGTATGATCTTCAAAAAGCACACAAGGGTATATGAGAAGTTGTTCATGTTGAACAAAACAAAGACTCTAGATAACAAGTATCCTGTTTATGCACAAATTCTTTTTACAAACAATGCTCAAAAGAGGGGTTCTAGGGAAGATTCAACACTCTCAATTTCATAACATACGCAACTAACAATCGCTTATTAAAACAAAACCAAAATCTAGAAGAGCTTTTCTTGTTGAGGAGTTCCACTCCTCATCATGTTGCGGAATTCCTCATAGTTGATTTTTCCATCCTGCAATTTGAAGTCATTTTGGTTAATCAATCAGCCAGAAGAATCTATGTTATCCGGAAACTCTAATAGGACAACGCTATTTTTAACTTACATTGTCACTGTCAACTTCAGCTATAATTTCATGGATGGTGGAATCATCAGCAATTCCATAGTCTTTCATTGCTGTTTCTAGTTCATCTCTAGTGATGTATCTATATATGGGTATAAAAAGAATGGTCATATGCATATATCAAAACACTGAAACAAAGTAAAACAAAATACACAACCAAATATATAAAACAGATGCTTACCCACTATTGTCTTTATCAAAAAACTGGAATGCCTTGTAAAGGTTTTCCTCGGCTTCAAGTTTGTACTTGTGCATAGTGGCAGTAATGAACTCAATGTAGTCAATTGATCCATCTCCATCTACATCAGCCTGGAAGAAGAACAGAATTTGAAATTCACTTTTTGTAAAGCTTTATGGAAGAGATGCACAAAACTAGTGATTTCAGAAGAGTTTCATACGGCTTCCATGAGTTGCTTAACTTCTGCTTCAGTGAGCTTTGATCCTAATCTAGCCAAACCCTCCTTCAGTTCTTCATAAGTGATTGATCCGCTGCCATCCGTGTCAATATTTGCAAACATTTGTTTCAATCCTTGGATTTCTTCACCAGAGAGGTTTTCAGCGATGACCTAGTAATTTCAAAAGAGAAAAAAATCGAGTCAACTCAAAACAATAGCTAGAGAGCGTGTTATAACCGGTTTTGTGTTGTGTATATTTGGTGTTCATGGTTCATACCTTGAGTGCAAGCTGTTTGAATTTGTTCATTGCTCTGAATTGCTTCATCCTAGACAACACGGCACTATCTATTGGCTTGTCTGATGCATCTCCACCTTCTCTCAGCCATGGATGCTCTGTATTAAGCAGAAAATGTCAATCATAGTCATCATACACAACACCCTTTTGTGAACAATCACCTATTTCATAGACTTTAAGCTAAATGATAAAAAAAATGCAGAATGAAAATTGTGCACTATGAAGCCTATGCTTTGTGCAGGTTTGCTTTGTTTTGACACACTATGATGTTGATGCTAACAATTCACAATAAGAGAGCATAAATTGTGACGGAATCTCTTCGTATCATAACAAATCTTTGCAGCTTCATGAACTTTTGTGTAGATAGTTTTACTACATATACCATCCAAATACATGTATCATACATGATATCACTTATTCAAAATTACGACAAGTCTCAAACCTAATATATGTGAGCATGTTATTCATAATAGTTATGAATTATGCCACACATACCGAGAACTTGGGCAGCAGTTAATCGCTTCTTTGGATCCTGTGTCAACATCCTCCGAACTAGGTCTTTGGCACCACTTGAAATGGATGGCCATGGTTTACTTTCAAAATCAATATGCCCTTCTTGAATTGCATCAAATATCCCTCTCTCAGTCTCTGGAAGACAATATCAGAGAAACACACTTCACAATCACATAAATGGGATATTGGAATAGTAATAACTAATCATTACTTTGAAAAAAAAAAAAGTGGCAAAAGAGTATTACCAGCCCAAAAGGGAGGCACACCACTGATCAAAATGTAGAGCATGACTCCTGCACTCCAAATGTCAACCTCCTTCCCATACTTACGACGTAAGACCTCAGGAGCAACATAATAAGCGCTGCCAACAATATCTCTATACACCTTGCCTAAAACAGTTCACATTGCTCCATTAACTGAAGATATTTTTCTTAATACATAAAAAAAGCCAGTATAATATATTATCTTCTCTAAACAGCATACAAAATTAGGAGTTGATCAAGTCAAGTGCTGAGTTGTCTAAACATGGTTTGATGTAGACTGCAACATAGTTGAGGAATCCCACTAACAAAGCATTTTGATCTCACACATTGACTTTGATGCTATGAACTATGAAAATCTCCTATCAGTATCCTTATCACAAATGTAACATATCCTCCCAACCCTAATCAGATTAAATCCATGTAAACTAAGGGCCCGTTTGTTGATATACCAGGAATCGGGAATCAGGCTACAATAGGTTTCACTCATACACATCTCAAAGATAGGGTATGAGCTCATTTGCATTTTGAGAAAATGGGAATGAGCCATACCTAAACCTTGTTACATACCAAACACTACCTAACCCGATTCCATATACCCCAGGTATAGAACCAAACCAAGCAGGCAAACTCATAAATTCTCCAAAATCAAGAGTGATAAAAACAATCAGTCAAAAGAATGATGACAATACCTTCTTGGATGAAAACAGAAAGCCCAAAATCAGTAGCCTTCAAGAGAGCATTTTCATCCTTGCTAGCAAGCAAGAAATTCTCAGGCTTCAAATCCCTATGCATCACACCCATGAAGTGACAAACATGAACAACATTCACAATCTGCCTAAGAATAGAAGCAGCAGCCTTCTCACTATAATGCCCCTTTGCAATAATCCTATCAAACAACTCCCCACCAGCACAAAGCTCCATCACAAGATTCACAGACACCTTGTCCTCATAAGCACCCTTAAACTCCACAATATTGGGTTGACCACTCAAATGTTGCATGATCTGAATCTCCCTCCTCATATCCTCCTTATCAGCCTTTGTCACAAGCTTCTTCTTGGAGATTGACTTGCAAGCATACTGTTGACCGCTCCTCTTATCAGTGCAGAGATAAGTAACCCCAAATTGACCCCTTCCCAATTCTTTCCCCAAATTGTAATACAATTTCACATCATCATATGACTTACCCAGAATGGTATCTATTTTGGGGCCTGGATTTGAGCTCGGAATCCGGCTCACGGGCTGCTGTGGCGCCGCCGCCGCCGCCGGGCGGTGCTGAGGCGGCGGCGGCTTCGGCGGCGCCGGATTGTTGGTGTAGTGGTTTCCGGCGCCATTGTTGGAGGTGGTATACACATCCTGATTAGCTGATTCTTCTTTGCTTCCGCAAATACCCATTTCGATTTGGAGTTGAATCTTCAAGAAAACGCCCAAATTGGGGAAGATTGACAGGAGGAATGTATATGGATTGGATCAGGAATTGGTTTTGGGGAAGAGAAAGATACGAACTTTTGAAGATTTCTAGGAAGGTGTGGGAGGAGGAATGAATCGGAAGCTAGTTGTATTTTTGGGAAGTTGAGGAGATTGAGAGAAGACACCATTAAAGTATAAAACGCGCTAAGTTGACTCCCCCGGTGGGGGAGAGTTGAACTTTTTGTGCTTTCTGTCCGAATCCTGTAATATTCATAATTCTGTTTTATTTTTCTCATTTATTGTGATTTAGTAAATGAGATGTTTTAACTTGTAAACAAAATAAATTTTTTATTCCTTGATTTGGAAACTAAATTATTTAAGTTAAAAAGATCTTTTTGCAACACCTAAGGAAATATATTTTTTCATTAAATTTTCAACATATATATGCCTTTTAAAAACTTTGGAATGAAAATTGCACGTTTAATTGGAGTATTATTTAGGGTTATGTAAATTTTTATACTATTAGGGAATTTAATTAGCTTCTAAAACTAGTGTTTCTAATTTATGTCTTTAGAATATAAGTTAAAAAACTGTAAAAATATTATTATGATACATTATGTAACTATAAGTTTGTGTTGTCTTACTTGTCTATAATAATTTAAGGGTGCATGACTATTTTAAGTAGATATTTAACTAATTACTAGTTAAAGAAAGAAATACTATTCTTTATTGGTCAAAATCAACTAATTATTAATTGATTAATTAGTTTAAATAAAAATCTTTAACAAAATAAGGAATTTGGGCAGTTGTTTTGAATAAAATAATAAAAATAAAAATAATAGGAATTAATTTCTTTATTATTAAATAAATAATAATTGTAATTTGTAACTAGTTATAATTAGTTGTTCTATGTCCAAATGCGGTTTAGTAATTTTCTTAACTCCAATTCATATTTTACCTAATTATCTAACTACAATTCCAATTTGAACCACACTAGTTAAACAACATATGTCCAAAATACATCCCAATTTTCAATCCTCAAATGTTCATCTATAATTTGTTAAAAAAAAAAAAATTGGGCTAAGTGTCTTACACAAGACAAAAAAAAAAATTCTCGTGCTCACTGTATAAACGTGTTATGTGGGAAGCAATATATATAAAAGTAGTTGATATAATCACAATTATAACAATTATAATCAGTTACCTTACCTACCATGGCTAAATTAGCCAAAATTTGGGCCATTCGTAACTCACAAAATCAACCAAAACTCCTTGCTTTTACACCCATAAATATCCAATGCAATTAATCAGTATTGTTGGAATTTATGGCGGGTTTTTTGAATTATATACTGTCCTTACCTTACCCTAAGATAAGATAGAAAATGTTCACCAAAAAAAAGAAGATAAGATAGAAAATAGAAATCATATTGTTAATTCATAAATTATGAAATTTATGGCTGGGGTTTTATAGTGGGTGCATTTTTTACGAAGAATCACACCTTTGATGGTAAATTTTGAGTGCGTGGTCGGCTAACAAGGACCACAAATCATATAAATTGGCTTGCATCGACCAACTCGATTCAATGATAGGAAAAATAATAAGACTTGGTTTTTTCACTCAAGTGGAGGAATAAAGATAAAAATTTGAGCTTGGTATCTCCCAACATCCTCATGTCTCTTACCACTAGGTCATCCATGTTGGACAAGAATCGGTTTTATAGTGGGTGCATTTTTTGTGACGGAAAATCTCACCTTTGGTGGTAAATTTCGAGTGCGTGGTCGGCTAACAAGGATCACGAACCAGGTAAACCGACTTACATCGACCAGCTTAATCCAATGACAAAAGAGAAATGGTGAGACTTGGTTTTTCACCCAAGTAAAGGAACAGAGACAAAGATCGAACTCGGAATCTCCCAACATCCACATACCTCTTACCACTAGATCATCCATGTTAAACAAGAATCGATTTTTCTATAATGTAAAAATTATAAATAATTTATATATATATATATGATTCTTTTAAGGGTTTAATTTATAATTAAGTATTTTATTAAGTTGTCTTATAATATATTATAAAAATTATTTTAAAAGTACATTAAAAATATATATTCTATAGTGTTACAACTTACAAACTCTATAATTTAGAATTATTAAAAAATGATGTTTGGAGCCGACCATATCCTTGAGCTCCACATCGTGAAAACGACAACGACGCGTCGGCCCCATGTGCTTGAACCGGTCTAACTTCGTGGAATCATGTTTGATTATTTCATTTTTTATTTCTATATTAAACTAATCTACCCTAGTACAAATATAAAGCAAAAATCAAGTATTTATAAAAATTTAAACCATATGATATATTTGAAATATTTTTTGATTTTTTATTTCTCAATATCTCAAAAACTACCATCCACTCTTTTCTTTTAAACAAATTAAAATTTTATAATTTTTATTATTAAAGAAAACTACTATTCACTCTTTTCTTCTAAATGAATTAAAATTTTATAATTTTTATTACTAAAGAAAATAAGATTCAATCGTGAAAATTTATTTTGAATAGATAATTAAATAATAAGTTAGAAATAAAATTATTTTAAAATATACCCGTAAAAGGTACGGAAATAACACTAGTTAACTACTAATTAATAGTATCTTGATGAGATTAGCTCCACTATCTGAATGCGGAATTTTCAAATAGTAATTAGAGTCAAAGTCATGTAAAAATAGGAAATTTTAACGAATGGCATGTAAAAAAGTAAAATTACATAGCACTACTAGAATTGACTACCAAGTTTGGAAGAACGAACAATGTAAAGGAAGAATTGCAAATGGATACCATGTAAAGTTATTATGATTTATGACACTCTATCACGTTTTTGTAATATTCATTCTTCTTGAAACCACCCGGATTTATTGAGTTCAAAACTGAACCGAATCGACAAAAATTAATTCGAAATTTTAAATTTGGTTTGAGGTGAACCAAAAATTAAACCGAGGTGATTTGGTTTGGTTCAGTTTTGATTTTGTCGGTTTGAGATGTATAGAAGATTATTCTTTATACAATTTGAATAGAACCAAAACTTAAATCGAACGAAATCGAAATTTGGGAATTTCCTAAATTAAAAATCGAACCAAATAATGTCGGTTCGACTTAAAATTTGTGTTTGAACCGACCCATGATCTGCCCTACTCAAAACATCATTTGGGTCAGATCGGATTTTCCTTCTTTTTTTTTTTTGCACCGGACCCATTTTAAGTTAAATCTTTTATATATATATATATTTGATATGGTAAGAATTAGGAGAACCTCCTTACGGAGGTCGTCTTAGAGCATCCTTGCGGATGAGAACTGAAAGTTCTTGGTGATTCAAGATAGAAACCAACGAGAGGTTGTGGCCCAACTTAGCAATTTTATCGGCCACAACATTACAGTTTCGGTTAACATGGTTGATACGAATAGAATCAAACCACGCAAGCGAAACTGAGATATCATACACCACAATGTCAGTATCCCAAGGGCATTGCCCTTGTTTCCGAATTGCATTCAAGATAATTAGATTGTCCCCTTCAATTTCCAAACATTTAATTCCCAAGTTCATAGCCCTTGAGATTCCTTCTCTTAGTGTTAGTGCTTCTAATTTGTTTACCGAGATATCACCATACTTTGATGTAGCTATATCAATGATCTTGGCGTGGTGTCCTCGAATGACCGTTCCAGATGTTGTAGAGCCATCTAACAGTTTAGATCCATCAAAGTTGAGCTTACAAAACCCTGGGGGTGGCTTTTTCCACGTTTTTTGCTTTTGTTTACTTCTACTTTGTTGTACTTTCATTGTTTTTGGTTCATCATCAGACCATTGTTTTGCAGTTTCCCATGCTTTGATTTGCATTTTAATGTACTGAGCCAAATCTAGTATAAAATCATTCGGAGCCTGTTGAAATACTAGTTTGTTACATTGATGCCAAATTCCCTACCAACACACTGCAAGATCAGTGAATTCTTTACCGGTTAACTGTTGTCTTATCTCGTTGATGATTTGTCGGGGTGATTTGTTCCTTATGTCTATATGTGTTAAATTGATTGAATTTGGGGTTTATTTTATAACAAATCTCCTGTGTATGTGGGCATTTACTAATGAGGTGGCCAATATCCTCAAAGGTGCAATGGCATAAGAGACAGCCCCCCTGGACAGGAATGTGGTTTGCCTGCAAGCGGGATTTCGTTGGTACACCATCATTATCAATTTTCCAAAGAAAGTTTTTAACTTTAGGGAAAATATCGAGTTTCCAAATCCAACTATTCATGTTGGGGTTATAGTTGTTTATATTTGTAACGTGATCTATAGCTGACGCAGTGGAGAACCATCCATTTTTGCTCGGTGCCCAGTAAAGTCGATCAGTAATATCATTTTCCGGGGTGATTATTTCGGTAATTTTGTTCACTATTTCCATCGGTAAGTGTTGTTGAAGGGCAGGTTTGTTCCATTTTTTCCCCGTTGTAAAGAAATCGGCAACTTTGGCATTTGTATTGTTCATGTCTATGTTTGTGGCATAATTTAGTAGTGGTTCTGTCAGGACCCATCTATCCGTCCAGAAGTTTATGGTTTTTCCATCTCCTACCTGCCAGACAAGGCCTTTTTCAAATAGTGGTTTTAGATTCACTAAGTTTCTCCATTGCCACGAAGTGTTGGGTTTAATTTTATATGAAAAGATGTCGTTATCTCGGAGATATTTTTCTTTGATTATTCGTACCCAAATGTTATGCGGTTCCGCAATGATTTTCCACAACAATTTCATTTGTAACGCTTTATTCATGTGTTCCGCTTTTCTAAGCCCGAGACCACCATATGTTTTTGGTTTGCAAATCTTGTCCCAACTAATGAGCGGTTTGTAATTTTGTTGTTTGTTCCAGAAGAAACCTCTATTTGTTTTGTCAAGTTCATTATGAATACTCGTTGGCAACATAAAGCTTTGCATAATATAGTTTGGTTTAGCAGCTAGATTTGAGCGGATTAACACGGTTCGACCTTCTTAAGATAGTGAGTTAGCTTTTCATTTGCTTAGTTGGTCTTTGATTCTCCCGACTGTATCTCTAAAGATAACCTTATTTACTTTACCATTAACAATGGGACAACCTAGGTACTTGTCTAGGTTCGTCATAGTCGTGAAAATTGGTTTTTAAGATTGTTTGACTGTTGCGGGAAAATTGGTATTATCACGTTTATAACCGTAATTAAATATATCTATCTTATTTTTGGTTGATTAAATATATCTATCTTATATCCTTGGGGAATTTAAATTCTTTTATAGGAAAGATTAAATCAATTTCAAAAATTATTATATTATTATAAACATAATTCACTATTTCTATCTTATTCCCTTCGGGATTTATAGTAAAGAAATTCACTATTTTTCGTAGCTACCTTACTTCAAGATATTAGATTATATAATATCATATACTAAAGATAGATTTTTAATTATTTTATCCAAATCAAAACTCTCTTCGTCTATATAAAGACATTGTTCGTCGATCTTCAACTTACAAACATTCGATCAATTTGTCTATTTACAAATTAATAATCATTCTCATGGAAGAATTCGGCTATGCTTTCAACAACATTGATTTCTCCGATCGGATCCTTCGTATCGAGTTCGAATCATGCGATTGGGGAGTGTCTTGTATGACATGGTTAAGACATGTTAAACGTGTTTTATTCGATCATTCAACGGATAAAGATTCATATGATGAGTGTTGTAGTACCAAGGTTGTCGAACTAAGAACTTTGAACATAAATTCTCAAATCTTAGCTTCGGAGAGCCCCTTTTTCCGCGAGGTAAAGTATATAAACATGCAGTTAAAATGTATTGATTGTAATGTTATTGTTTTATCTCATCGATTTGATCTGATAATGTTTTGTTTATGTATGGGTGTAGTTATTCGAAAACGAGACGACGGAATCGTCGAAGAAGGAAGTGACATTGACAATCAATGCGTCTGGTATGTATAATTAGGCCTTGCTATATTTCTTAAAATTTAAACAATTTTTTAATTGTAATAAGCAATGTTTTATTTGTGTTGAAATATGTAAAAGTAATTACTTTTAATGTTTTTAAGACAAAAAAAAAAAGCAATCTTTGTTTAAGAACTATAGCAAGGCCTAAGGTGTTATTTTTTGTTTTGTTTTTTGGAATTAGGGTTAGGGTTTGGTGTGTGTTTTGTTTGCGTTTTTTGGGTCTATCGAAAACTCTCTCTCAACTAGTTCGGAATATGGGTGCATAAATTTCAAAGTACCTAATGAAGTAACATTGACAATCAATGCATCTGGTATGTATAATTAGGCATTGCTATATATACTTCTTAAATTTTAAACAGTTTTTTTTTGTAACAAGCAATGTTTTTTACGTTCAAATATGTAAAAAATAATTACTTTTAACGCTTTTTAAGAAAAAAGAAGCAATCTTTATATATCTAAGAGCTATATCAAGGCCTCAGGAATACTTTTTTTGTTTTTTGTTTTTTGGGATTAGGGTTAGGGTTTGATGTGTTTTTTATTTGCGTTTCTTGGATCTATCGAAAACGTTCTCAACTAGCTCAGGGTACGAGTATATATATCTCGATAATGCAAGATTAAACTTGGGTTGTTGTTGTTAATTAAACAAATTTAGCATATATATATATATGTTATATTTCAAAGTCCTAATGAATGGCTTTTTATGGTAATTGGACAGAGGAAGAAGCTATGATGGACCTCCTGAATTACATGCATATCAACACTTTAAGTGCAACTAGAGCTGATGATTTGTTGAGTGTGTTGAAGGTTGCAACTAGATTTGAGGTTACTTCTTGCATACGTTATTGTGATAATCTGTTACAAAAGTTGCCCAAACCGCCAAAATATGAAGTTTTATATCCCAAGCCTTCACGTGTCAAGTTAATGGCTGAAGAAGACATTCAACCACTAAAAGATAAAGCAAAGAAGTGTCTTGTTGACACTTACAAGGATTTCACCAAGTAAGTATAGTTATTCTTGTGCAAATTCATATATCATTTGCATTTGAATCAATTGAGAATAATTAATTTAGATATATTGGTTTATAATTAAAATTAGGTCAAAGGAAGAGGCTATGAGGTTACCTCTTTCGGCTCTAGAGGTTGTTCTTAGCAGTGATGGTCTTCAGGTGCATTCAGAAGACAATGTATTCCGCTTCATCTTAAATTGGGCCGATGCACACTATCCCAAAAGGGAAGATGCCCAAGAAATCGTGATCACCCGCTTGTTGCGATTCGTTCATGTCCCATATTTGAGTCTCAAAACTGTACAAGCACCATATGTGATCTATTGGTTTGAAGGATGTCAAGAGAACTATAATAACATGGTGCCATATCTTCTATTGCAAGCGACCCACTCGAATTCCGGATTAGGGCAATGCAATCGCGTAGCGCAAGACCCACAACTCACCAACAACAACAGAGCTGATGTGGCAAAACGCGTGTACATTTACCACCCAGTCAGGGTGGTGAACTACTTTGGATACAGGTCTCTCCCGCCTCGTTGTATGGTCTACTTTTTCCTGACGAGACAAGACATGGAAAATCTATTCATGTCAAAACAACAACACTCTATGTCGTTCTACCTAGGTAAAAACGACTGGCGGCGGGTAGGGCCAAACAAACTTCACCTCTTGGCAAAATGCAACGAGCTGAAGCAGAATACGACGTCGTCTTACCACTTGGGTCTATATGTGGTCATGAAAGAAGGTGTGACATCTTGCACTTTGGATTACGAGTTTTCGGTGCTTGTGAAGGAGGAGTACAAGACCGTGTGCAAGGTCAAGAGGTGTACTTTGAGCAAGGACAAGGATATGGACGGCGAGGAGAACTTGTTTGGAATCCCGTGGACCCAACTCATGGCTGACGATAGCGAGTATTTCATCGACGGGATCTTGCATCTTCGAGCCCATCTTTTTTTGGGTCCAAAAGGCCGCACTCTCTGTCCCCTCCTTGAACACATCTTATCCCCAAGTTAATTATATCTTAAGCTACGTACTTACTAGTAATTAATGTTGTCATTATTAATTTTTTCTTTTTTTTTTTGCATGTCAAATATATAGTAGTTGTTGTCTTGTGATCTTCTTAATTAGAAATCAATCAATATGTTTAAGTTTGTTTGTGAAAATTGTGTTTTTTTTAATGAAATGGGTAATTCATTCATAGAGGAAAATAGCAACCATTACAATACAATTTCTTACATGGAATATAACAAGGCTAATACAATCATTACTAGTGCATTTTGGGATGGCTTCTCTGAAAATGTGTTCTTGTTTGCAATTGGGATGGCTCAGTTTTCATTCGGAACTCACTCGACGGTGATTTCGTAACAAAGAAAATTAAATTCGCTTTTTTTTTTTAATAAACTAAACATATGAAGTGACATTGCTTTATGGAAAAGTTAAAACTTCTCTGAAACTTAAAGTGAAAAATTACTTTTTTTTAGGTCAATTATTTTTATACCATATTTACTTTTATCAATATCCAATTGTTATGCGGAAACTGTTAATATAAATTTATGATATGGTTTTTCTAGTGTGTGCCCAACCGGCAAACAATAATTGATGTTTTCTAAGTAGGAATTTAAAGGGTAAGTTTTACTCAATAAATTTAAGATTAGTAATAAAGAGAAATAAAACTCTTTCAAAATCTATATATTTATCTATCTATCTATCTATCCATATATTAAAGAAGAGATTTTTGGGCACATGTCAGCCTCTGGTTCATACATCTCGACAGTGCAGGGTGGTATGTATAATTTACGTGTGTTTTATGTATAATTTAGGTGACATTGACAATCAACGTGTGTGGTATGTATAATTTAGGTGTTATTTCCTTGTTGATTGGGACTAGGGTTAGGGTTTGGTGTGTGTTTTTGCGTTTCTTGCATCTATCAAAAACGCTCTCAACTAACTCGGGATATGGATACATACATCTCGACAATGCAGGGTTAAATTGGATTGTTGTTAAACGAAACTAGCATGTATATATAAGCCCTAATGAATGGTTTATTATTTTTCCTTGTTTATTGGACTAGGGTTAGGGTTTGGTGTTTTTTTTTGCGTTTCTTGCATTTATCAAAAACACTCTCAACTAACTCGGGATATGGATGCATACATCTCGATAATGCAGGGTTAAATTGGATTGTTGTTAAACGAAACTAACATGTATATATAAGCCCTAATGGATGGCTTATTATTTTTCCTTGTTTATCGGACTAGGGTTAGGGTTTTTGTTTTTTGCATTTTTTGTGTCTATCGAAAACGCTTTCAACTAGATCAGGGTATGGGTGCATACATCTTGACAATGTAGGGTTAAATTGGATTGTTGTTGTTAAACTAAACTAGCATGTGTATATAAGCCCTAATGAATGGCTTATTATTTTTCCTTGTTTATCGGACTACGGTTAGGGTTTTTGTTTTTTTTGCATTTTTTGTGTCTATCGAAAACGGTTTCAACTAGATCAGGGTATTGGTGCATACATCTTGACAATGTAGGGTTAAATTGGATTGTTGTTGTCAAACAAAACAAAACTAGCATGTGTATGTATATATTTCAAAGTTCTAATTAATGGCTTATTATTGGTGAATGGTGACAGAGGAAGTGGCTATGATGGACCTTTTGAATTATATGCATACCAACACCTTAAGTGCAACTAGAGCTGATGATTTGTTGAGGGTGTTGAAGGTTGCAACTAGGCATGAGGTTGCTTCTTGTATAAGTTATTGTGATAATCTGTTACAAAAGTTGCCCAAACCACCAAAATATGAAGTTTTGTATCCCAAAAAAAAAAAAACATCCAACCACTAAAAGATAAAGCCAAGAAGTGTCTTGTTGACACTTTCAAAGATTTCACCAATTGCAAGTAAGTAATTAAGTAGTTATATTATTTCTTGTGCAAGCCTTAAATCAATCATTTGCATATCAACACTAACGAACGAAGCCTAAGGCTTCGTTCGTTAGTGTTGATATGCTAGTTGAAATGTGTTTATGTAGTTGATCCTATAAAAATTTCAACTAGTGTGAGTGTTTGATAGATAGTGTTTGATAGAGTTCAAAAACGCTCTCAACTAACTCGGGATATGGATACATACATCTCGACAATGCAGGGTTAAATTGGATTGTTGTTAAACGAAACTAGCATGTATATATAAGCCCTAATGAATGGTTTATTATTTTTCCTTGTTTATTGGACTAGGGTTAGGGTTTGGTGTTTTTTTTTGCGTTTCTTGCATTTATCAAAAACACTCTCAACTAACTCGGGATATGGATGCATACATCTCGATAATGCAGGGTTAAATTGGATTGTTGTTAAACGAAACTAACATGTATATATAAGCCCTAATGGATGGCTTATTATTTTTCCTTGTTTATCGGACTAGGGTTAGGGTTTTTGTTTTTTGCATTTTTTGTGTCTATCGAAAACGCTTTCAACTAGATCAGGGTATGGGTGCATACATCTTGACAATGTAGGGTTAAATTGGATTGTTGTTGTTAAACTAAACTAGCATGTGTATATAAGCCCTAATGAATGGCTTATTATTTTTCCTTGTTTATCGGACTACGGTTAGGGTTTTTGTTTTTTTTGCATTTTTTGTGTCTATCGAAAACGGTTTCAACTAGATCAGGGTATTGGTGCATACATCTTGACAATGTAGGGTTAAATTGGATTGTTGTTGTCAAACAAAACAAAACTAGCATGTGTATGTATATATTTCAAAGTTCTAATTAATGGCTTATTATTGGTGAATGGTGACAGAGGAAGTGGCTATGATGGACCTTTTGAATTATATGCATACCAACACCTTAAGTGCAACTAGAGCTGATGATTTGTTGAGGGTGTTGAAGGTTGCAACTAGGCATGAGGTTGCTTCTTGTATAAGTTATTGTGATAATCTGTTACAAAAGTTGCCCAAACCACCAAAATATGAAGTTTTGTATCCCAAAAAAAAAAAAACATCCAACCACTAAAAGATAAAGCCAAGAAGTGTCTTGTTGACACTTTCAAAGATTTCACCAATTGCAAGTAAGTAATTAAGTAGTTATATTATTTCTTGTGCAAGCCTTAAATCAATCATTTGCATATCAACACTAACGAACGAAGCCTAAGGCTTCGTTCGTTAGTGTTGATATGCTAGTTGAAATGTGTTTATGTAGTTGATCCTATAAAAATTTCAACTAGTGTGAGTGTTTGATAGATAGAGTTGAAATGAGTTTATGTTGTTGATACTAGTTGAAATCTTAGGAAAAAAATAAGGTGGGGGGAGGGACCTTAAGGAGTTGAAATGAGTTTATTTTCCCCATTAAAAATTTACTTCTTTTTCTACCCCTCCTTTTTTATCCATACGTAACCCCGTGACTCTCACCATTGTTCTTCTTTCTCGTTCTCTTCTCTCACGTCGAGTTTTCTCTTCTCTGTTATCGACTCCTATTCTCCATTTTTGCTCTATATTCTGCATATATCGACACTAAAAAAAAAACAAGAACACCACTAAACTTCATGCACAACTTCTCGATGATAGCTAAGTTAACGTCTTCCAGACTGAGTGCATGCAAGTGTATAAAAAATTACCAAAAAAACAAACAAAAACACCACTAAACTTATGAAATGGAGCTCATCAGATTTCTCTACAACTTATGCCCTTAATTGTAATTTGACATTAGTTTTCAACTTTGATAAATTATTCTTTTCCGAACACTATATAGTTTATATAAAAAATAAACATCTCATTTCAACTACAAATTTCAACACATAATTTCAGCATCAACTACTTCAACATCAACTACATCAGCATCAACTCATATAAGTACATTGTTACCGAACGGAGTCTTAGATATCTCGATATGAATATAATTATTAGGTCAAAGGAAGAGGCTAAGAGGTTGCCTCTTTCGGCTCTAGAGGTTGTTCTCGGCAGTGATGGTCTCCAGGTGCATTCAGAAGACGACGTATTCTGCTTCATCTTAGACTGGGCCGGTGCCCACTATTATAGGAGAGAGGCCCGGGAAATCGCGATCACCCGTACTTGAGTCTCAAAACTATACAGAAACAAGATGTGATCAATTGGTTTGAAGGATCACAAGAGAAGTACTCTAACATGGTGCCGTATGTTCTCTTGCAAGCGACCCACTTGAACGCGGGATTTGGGCAATGCATGGTGCAAGACCCACAAGTCACCAACAAATCTACTCTTATAGTAAATCGAGTGTACTCGTATCACCCTGTTAAGGTGGTGAGCTACTACTCGGGGTCTGTCTGGAATCGTTGTGTGGTCTACTTTTTTCCTGACTAGACGAGATATGGATAATCTATTCATATCAAAACAATAATATTCCGACTCATTCTACCTAGGCGAAAACGACAGTCGGGAAGGGACAAACAACCTTAACGCAGATGACGAAGTCGTATCACTTGGGTCTATATGTGGTCATGGCGGAAGGTGTGAAGACATCTTGCACTATGGATTACGAGTTTTCGGTGCTGATTAAGGAGGAGTACAAGACAGTGTGTAAGGTCAAGAGTTGCACTTTTATCAGCAACAATATTTGAATTTGTATGTACGATCCAAACAAAACCTAAAATTCGATAACTAAATTCGAAATTCTCCATTTAAATTGTATTTATCAAAAGGTGCACGTATATATATATATGGTTCTTAAATAATAATACAAATTTAATAATCAAATGACTTTATATGCCAAGAAAGATTTTTTTTTAATCCAAGAGATTATGAAAGTCCTAACGAATAACTGATTATGGGCAATATGATGGACCTAGGTTTCTCTTCGCCATACTAGTCTTAACTTTTGTGGTTATTCACCTAAGTTTTCTGCTTCGATTGTTCATATCGATCTACCAATTTGGCAAATTGCATATGGGTTAAACTAAACATATGAAGAGACATTATTTCATGGAAAAGTTAAAACTTTTCCATTGTTTACTTATATCAATATCCTATTGCTACGAGAAAATAGTTACTATAATTTTAAAGATTAATTTATGATAAAAACGAGTCTTAATTATTTAGGGTTTATAACCACAATAATATGATATGATATATCTATCTTATGCCCCAAGCCATAAAATAATCCATTTTTTTAATTTATTAATTTAGGTTTTTTTTAAATATTTTAAATAGTTACTACTTACTACTATATATAATTTTAAAGATTAATTTATGATAAAAACGAGTCTTAATTATCTAGGGTTATAGCACAATAATACTTCGTATGATATATCTATCTTATGCCCCTAGCCGTAAAATAAGAATCAATTTTTCTAAATCAGTTCGGCTAATGTGTGCCCATGGGCACACAATAAAAGTGTTAATTTGGGAAATTATTTTAAAACTATTCCCTAAATTGGAATTAATGAACCCTTTTAAAAAAGATTTTTCTAATGTGTGCCCATGGGCACACAATTAAAATTCTAATCTTGGTAAATCTGGATATTGTTTGTAAATTTTGATTTTTTTAAAAGGGCTCATTAATTCCAATTTAGGGAATAGTTTTGAAATAATTTCCCAATTTAACACTTTTATTGTGTGCCCATGGGTACACATTAGCCGAACCGTTTTAAAAAAAATCAAAACTAACAAACAAAATTCAAATTTACCAAAATTAGAATTCTAATTGTTTGCCCATGGGCACACATTAGAAAAATCCTTTCTCAATTTATGAATTTAGGGTTTTAAATATTTTTTTATAAAATCTATCTTTCCTACGTCCTAACTATATATAGATCAAGACATTGCTTTATTTATAGTAGTATAATATATCCTCAAATATTTTAAATATTCTATCCAAAACAAAACCCTCTATACATAATTCAGTTATATATAAACACAATCAAATCTTAGAATTCAGGTCGTCTTCAACACACAAAACTCTCTGCGTGCAATCAATATTCTCGATCGATCAATTGTGAATTAATTATAAGATGGGAGATTTAGGGTTCGCTTTCAACGACATTGATTTCTCCGACAGGGTTCTTCGAATCGAGGTCGAATCGGGTGCCTTGGATAAAATCTTGCGTGAAGTGGATGAAATCTCTCAAATGCTTCTCATGCAATCATCCAAAGGGGTACATTGCACTTGGTGATGATACTAGTTATGATTCAGATGATCCTGATCTTGATCAGCGTCGTTCGACGAATTCTAGGGTTGTCAAAGTTATAACTTTGAACATAAGTTCTCCTATCTTAGCTTCGGAGAGTACCCTTTTCCATGAGGTAATTAACTAAACATGCATAGAAGTACTGTTCATACGGTCCAAGACCGAACCAGAATATACAGTCCCGGTCCAGACCCAGACCGATGAACCATAAATTTTGTAACATTTGGATTAAATCGAAACATACCGGACTAGATTAATACGATCGGATCTTATTCTGGTCCGGTCCGTTTTTTACCGTAAAAACGGGATTATATATTCTATCATGAAATTTGATCGTAATATTCATTCCGGTTTGGGTTTTGCGGTTCGAACTGGACCAGACCGAATTATATCGTCTCGGCCCAAGCCGATGGACCGTAAATTTTGTAACATTTGTAATGTGGACTGGACCCGGATTAATACGGTCCGGTCTAGTCCAATTTTCGGCCATAAAGATCGGATTTATATATTTTATTATAAAATTTTCATTTTTTATGTTAAAAAATAGTTAAATTACCGTTACGGTCCGATCTTGGACATAATCGTAATTCCGGGTTTACTGTCCGGTCTAATGTAGCACAAGCCTAAACATGCATACAACTAGGATTAAGTATAATTAATTTCGGTTTATTTTTAATCAATTAGATCTCTTATGTATTGACTTTTTTAATTATGGGTGTAGTTATTCGCAAACGAGACTAGACAATCGCCCAAGAAGGAAGTGGTATTGAGAATCAAAGCATCTGGTATGTATATAATTAAGTTTATTTCTCCATGTTTAATTTACTTAATTAAAGTTTTTATTGTCAATTTTAACGAGATCAGTTCTAATTAATGACTAATTATGATTGAACAGAAGAAGTGGCCGTGATGGACGTCCTGAATTATATGCATACCGACACACTTAGTGCAACTAGAGCCGATGAGTTGCTAAGTGTATTGACGGTTGCAATTAAGCTTGAGGTTACTTCTTGTATACGTCACTGTAAATTTCTTTTACAAAAGTTGCCCAAACCACCAAAATATGAAGATTTGTGTCCCACTACTTCTTCAAGTGTTAACTTGATGGCTAAAGAAGAAATCCAGCCTCTAAAAGATGCAGCAAAGAAGTGTCTTGCTCACATTTACAATGATTTCACCAAGTAAGTATTTGTTCATGTTCATTTTATATATCATTTGCAATTGAATTAATTGATAGTAATTAATTTGGATATCTCGATATGAATATGATTTAGGTCAGCGAAAGAGGAGATGAGGTTTCCTCTCTCGGCTCTGGAGGTTGTTCTCGGTAGTGATGGTCTCCGAGTGAGTTCAGAAGACGACGTATTCAACTTCATCTTACATTGGGCCGATGCACACTATCGCAAAAGGGAAGAGGCCCGAGAAATCGTGACTAGACGCTTGTTGCGATTCATACGCGTCCCATACTTGACTCTTACAACTATAAGAGCACCGTACGTCGCGTATTGGTTCGAAGGAAACAACTGTCGTTGTAGCACGACGAGATGTGGCCCCCCGTACGCTCTTTTGCAAGACATCTACTTCAATGCCGGATGCAACCGCGCAACACAAGACCCTCTGCTCGCTAACAGAGCTACTCTTATGCTGAAACGAATGTACAAGTATCACCCTGTTACGGTGATGAACTCCTCTCGGCTTCTATGGCCTTGCTGCGTGGTTTACTTTTCCCTGACGAGACGAGAAATGGATGATCTATTCCGGTCAAGGCAACAGTATTCGGTGCGATTCTATGTAGGTGGCAATGCCGTTTCGAAAGTGCCAAAAGCCTTTTACCTCTTGGCAAATTGCAACAACAACCGGAAGAAGGCGTCACTCTACCACCTGGGGCTATATGTGGTCATGGCGAAAGGCGGACCGGCTTGCACTTTGGATTACAAGGGGCAATATTTGGTCATGGCGGCACGTGAACCGGCTTGCACTTTGGATTACGAGTTTGCAGTGCTGATGAAGACGAGGAAGACGCCATTGGAAGAGGAGTACAAGACCGTGTGCAAGGTCACCGGTTGTAATTTGAACAAGGACAAGGACAATGACGGCAAGGAGAACCTTTTCGGAATCTCGTGGACTGAACTCATGGCGGATGATAGCGAATATTTCATCGACGGGATGCTGAATCTTCGCGCCTGTCTTATCTTGAAGTAGTTACCTTGTGTACCGAATAATTGGGATGACCTCTCTTGATTAGAACTCAATCAATAAGTTAAAAGTTTGTTTGTTAACATTGGGATCATCTTGTTTGTAATTGGGATGGCATTAGCAGTTCATATATTCTACTGTCAAATTTGGCAATTTGGCAAATTGGGTCTCGATCTACCAATTTGGCAAATTGCATATGGGTTAGATCAGTTCCTATATTCTTCTATAGATCAAGTTAATGGCTTTTTTTTTGGGTCAATTCTACATAAGCTTCTTTCATAAGCAACAGAATAACATGCTACATTGCTATCAAGTGATATAACTTACAAATTATTATGAGAGCCTCACTTACCAGACCAGAGAGATTTCGTTGCTTCTTCTGGGTTATCGGGACGGGTCGGGTCGAGTCGGGTCATTTATATTTTCTGCTTCAGGACCTGGCGTAGTTGGATCTTTTCACTTTCCACTCTAGCCTCCAAAAGCTTAGCTTTCAAGCTATGCTTTTGACCTCTTGGCCATTCTATACACCCTTTCATTCCTTTGCCAATGTGGGGATTATTCGTACCGTCTACTGATACTATCTTGTAGCTATCACCATTGTTGGGCAATGACTTCCAAAGCCTAGAAATAGACGACACTTTCTTCGAATGCTTGGACCGGACCGAGCAAACCTCACTCATCGGTGTTTCATCGCCTCTGTTTCCTTCACATTCCGTCCCACTCCCCGTTACGTTGCTGTCTCGTTGCACCACGCTTCCCTCGCCCGAAAAACCCGAGCCCTGATCATCAGCTCGGCTCACGGTTTCCGACCCGCTTTTATCGTCGTCCAAGTCGACATGATCCCGCTCACTCGTCTCGCCCATTGCCATTTCTTCGAAAATCTCGAAGATGTCGTCCGATTTCGGGGGTACATAGGTAAATGCTTCGAGATCTTGTATGTTCATGGAATCAGCTGCCTGTTGAAGCAGCTCGGCTTCCTTGATCTCTCTAGGATCCAAAGCACCGGTGTTGGATTTAAGAAACTCCTGCAAGTACTCCACAAGGCTGTTCATTTCAGAGTACTTGTCTTCTAAACTCACTTTTGCATCAATAAGCTTCATTTGAACGCGTTCTTCTCGCCACACCTCGGCCATCTGCAGCATCTTCCTTTCATCATCAACTTCCTCTCTCATCTTCATGCACTCCGCCTTGAGTTCTTCTACTTCAGCCTTGTCTTCTCCAATCTCCTTTGCGAGCTCGTCACATACCTCTTCAACTAACTCTCGGTTTTTTCTCTCTTTCTCAAAATCCTGCATATACTTCTTCATCAACAGCTTTGCTTCAGCCAGCTCGTTCACCAGCTTAGAATTGATTATCTCTAATCTCTGACATTTCTTCCTTTCCCGGGCTAAATCTGCTTTGACGTCGCTGATTATTGCACGAACTTTTTCGTGCTCTTTGCTCCGCCATGCGGATTTCTCCTCACTCAGTTTTTGCAGGAATTGCTTTAGTTTCTTCTTGGAAGATCTCCGTTCTGATACGAGCTCCTGTATTCTTCTTTGAGCCTGCTCAAGCTCTGCTTGAATTGGTGGGTCATTTTGATTTTTATTAAACAACTCAAAATTGCCAGGCTCTTCATTCTTTTCGGGGCGAATTACTGGATCCCATTTTGTTGCACCCTCCATTGCATAGTTCAAGAACTTGAACGAAGCTTGTGGCTGAGGTAAGAATATGACAATAAGTTCACCATATAAGGTTGAATTACATTTCACTTTGAATTCTCAAAGATTGTTATTCAGACATTATAAGGTTGAATGAACAATGATTTCACAATTTTGGGGACCAATAGATCAGACACTTATCGGTAGAATGCACACATCAGCTTCATTCTACACATTAATATCACTCATTAAATGCAACAAGGGAATGAAAACAATTGTATATGTGAAAGCTACCAATTGGTGTCCTTTTCCAAATAACAAGCCAATTAAGCTAGTATTTGTTAGCAAGTGAATGCACAATTGTACTAATTAGGCAACAAAATTACCTCACAAGTGTATCCATTCATTGGACCATTCACAGAACATGGACTCTTAGGCCGACCTTTGGCATCGAAGCCAAAGCCTCTGCTTCCATGGTGGCTAGAAATCTGTTCAGAAAATCTCAGCAGATTACATTCAAGCATATACCAAACACGACTGAACTAGCCAGCTTTGAACCTTGAATTCGGTGGATTATAACAGGATATAGAGAAGCATACATTCAAAATTCATCAGTTATAATTGCAATATGATTAGTAATTTCAACCAGAGATCAGATAACGATCATATCAGCTAGTATTCATCCACCTGTTTTCCAATTCAAATCATGCAATTCCACCAAACAGCACATGTTTGCACTTGCAATTAAAGATTCAGAGAGTGATACGGCAAATCGAAAGAGAGAAACAGCACAATTTTGATTTCAAATTCAAATTAGCAAGACGAATTTCAGATCTCCAAAATTGGACAAAAGTAAAAACAAAAACAAATTATCAAGCACACCTTAAACCCTAGCCGATCATCCTCCTTCCTCGACCGGCGACGCTCTTCTCCAACACCGCCGTTCTCCGGCAGTTGCAACCGGCAGCGAGCAACAGCGAGCTTCCTCACCGAGACATTTCCTCCACCGCCTCTCCTCGCCCTCCGCCCAAACTCGTCCACCTCCGCGGCCGCATTCCTAACCAAATCCCTCCTCTCTCCCTCCTCTTCAACGACCTCATCGAACTTCCACCGGAGAAGAGGAGTCGGCGGTCCGGCCTTCTTCACTGACGGCTCTCCGTCCCCGTCCTTTCTGAAATTGAACCTCGGAGTCCTGGCGGTCTTCCTACGAGATTGTTTCCGGTGAGCGGTATTCTTCCGGCGAAGATCAGGATTAGGAGGAGGAGGAGGTTGTGGTGGCTTCTGATTGGGGCTAATCTTCATTGTGTATACGTGGAATCATCCGCCATTGAAGAAGATGAGAAGAGAGAGAGATTGGGGAAATTCTCCTCCGGAAGCGGAGATAGATTGAAGAGTTGTCTCCGGCGCTTTGTGAAAGGAAAGAAGAAAAAGGAGCGAAGAAAGTAGAAATATACGGGGGGTCAACGTATTTATCTACCAGGGTCAACATTGGATACTGTAGAATTTGAGTTCATGGAAACGACGTCGTCTCACTATAAACGTGCGGCCGGCACGTGCTGTCATAGATCTTATGTATCTAACCGACGTCTAATTAAAAGTAAATTATTTGTTTTGTTAGTTTAGGAAACAAAGCCCCATTAATAAAGAAAGAAAGATATGTATTAAAAAATAATTCTTTCCATGTTCCACAACTTATAATTTTTGTCGTTTGGTTAAAGCATATTTCTAAATCAGTTTTTCTAACTTATGTCCTAAGGGTATAGATTAAGCATATTAATGAAAAAAACTAAAACTCTATTAAAAATTAATAAATCCTTTTAATAAAATTAATTAATCCAAAATAAGTACAAATTTATAAAAGAAATTTGTCATTTTTAGGAGCTTAATCTATGGCATAGGTAAGAAAAATTGTTCAATCTTAAAATCAGCCAAAATGACGTCTGTTTACTTTTTGATATCTCTCATCATCCCAAAACTTGTATCTATCTATCCATAAGTTTGTAATATTAGATATTTTTTGGTTCATTTGTTTTTGGTCGAATTTGCAGGAGCCTAATTTACTTTTGATGGGAAAGGTCGGGAGGAGGAGTCCACAAGTCCAAAATTCTTCTATATTACGTTTAATAGGTAGGGTCGTAGGGCACTGATTATCAGAGTCTACAAGTCCAAAATTCTTACTTCACTCAAATGAAAACCTATCACTAGAACATCTTTTGTGCGTCTTCATTGCACTGGGTTTTTGCTTCGCAAAAAATGGCTTCTGGTTGTGGCATGAGTTGTATGAGCGGAATTGAAAAGGGAAGAACATGAGAAGAAGAAGTCTATTGGAATCGCTTCCGTTCTTTCTATTTTTGCCAGAAAATGAGTTCGGTTAGCGATTTTCACAAACAACTTGTGAGTTTTCAAATTTCCTCTCTTTTAAGCCACTGCAACCAAGCTAAAGAAGGAGGGAGAAGTTAGAAGCAAGCTTTTTAAGCCACTGCAACCAAGCTAAAGGAGGCCAAAGAATCATTCGATACTATTAACGCTTCAATTGTCCATGTCCAAAGTGACCTCACTGGAATGAGGACGGAGCTCCGCAAAATAAAACATAAGGTGTGAGCGGCCCGGGGAAAGGAATGGAAAGTCGCACCACCGGGGAGGAAGTGGATGCAACGGAAAATGTCAAGGATGACCTACTTGCAATGGAACGTCGACTTAGCACCCGCGGCCAATTGTCCGAAACAATATCAACTCTTATTTCTATTTATGAAGGTAATTAATGCTATAATAATGGGATTACAACAGCTAGCCTATCTCAGTTGCAAACTTGAATTTTTCAATTTCGAAATGTATAATAACATTCGTCCTATCCCCAACCTTTCTACTATTATGTACAATTTATTGGCCTCTTGACAATATATTTGAAATTGTTCTGCAATTTGTTTGATACCCTCTTTGACTCTTGAGTAAAAATGACGTGGTAAACTTTGAAACCTAAAAAAATCCTAAGTTTAAGTTGTTGCAATTTCCGAAGTCTAATTTCAGCTACTTCGAAAATATGTCTATGAGCTTTGATTTTGATTCCACTTGTACTCACAATATGTCTTAATATGCTCTTAATTAAATTTTAGCATGAAAATATATTTGTGGAATTTAAAATGAATTTACAATCATAATTAAAAAACGAAAGTTGTAATTTAATAAAAATTAATGTGACATATATAATTAGGTAAGTAAATAAAATAATAAACTGAGAGTATATTTGTAAATGTGTATTGACAAATAAATAGTTGTTGGGAATTAGAAAGTGAAAACGTGATTTTATTAAGATTTAGGGTGATTTTTGTGAAATGAAATTAGGAGATTGTAAGAATATGAAAGAGAGATAAATAGTATAAAAAATGGTTTTATAGAGTTTCATGGGCTCAGTAACATTTATGGTCATGTAGGCATGTAGCTAGTCATCATCATCATCTTCATACATATTATAGACTTGCAACAGGATTTGAAAGGTCAAAATAAGATACACATATCCTAAATATATTAGGGAAATGCATACATACCTTGAATACGTCAGGAAAATGCGTTCAATAAATCCAAAAAAATTGATTTTATCGGATCATTGAGTCTTCATTAAAAGTCCTTTACTAATAATATATCGATTAATCGGCTTTTGTAAAAAAAATACTTTTGTTTTTTTTTAAATGTTACTTAGTACGTTATACTAACAAAATCATTAATTGAGATGTGGATGCCCTAACAAAACATCACACATATGTAAGTGTAAAAGAGCCTAAGAGGGTATGATCTCTCATAGCATGATGTATTCTCATATCAACCCTACCTAATCAAACTTTTTTTTTTGGTACATAAATATTAAATAAAGATTCAAATTTCAAACAATTGTTACATAAATTTAAACTTATGTTTTCACAAATTACATTAACCAATGTAGAATGTGTCGTGGCTAAAGTTAGAGGGTGCACCCGTGTGTGTGTCTGCTCTGATTTTCTAGGAGTGAGGGCACTCTATTTACTAATCCTTTCAAAATAACCACTCATTTTTATTCAATAACAAGTATTAATATTTATTTATCGAATAAAATACATAAAATTATCCCTTATTTTAGGTTGTTTGTGAAAAAATAAACCTTTAACTTCATTGAAAACCATCCTTTATTTTAAAGCATTTGCAAAAAATTATCTTTTTTTTTCTCTTTTTTTTCCAGAAAATCAACATTTATTTTTATTCTATTTTTTCAATCCATTATACAATATATAAATGTTCCTATATTAAAATATCAAAATGACGAACTCTGATAATTACACCTTTTCGACGGTTGTTGTTGCTCGAGAGAAAGGAAGGATTAATTCAAAGGTACTTTATGCTTAGCGATCTTGCAACAGGGCGTATAGGAAGGGTTCGACTCGACACGATGGATATCTATTAGGATTGAGTGAAAGCCAAAAAAAGAAGAGTTAACTCGAGAGTGTTTATCAATTATCTACCTCTTTTAAACCTTCTCGATCTAGATTAAGTACCCATCACACCGAATCAAACCCTCCTTAGACACCCAACAAACCTTAATAACATTGAACATACTATTGATCTTGTTTCTTTTAAAAAAAATAGATAGGAGCAATTATTTTCTATTTTGCCTCTCTCTTTGAATGAAGAGGCCGGTCGGTGTGCACACAGATGTGGCAAGCACCATCTTTCATTTTAATTTGTTTGAACATGTTTGGTATCCAAGGGGAATGACCACGTGGACTTTGCAATGATGTGACACGTGTCATGCCTAGATTTGGATATACTTAAACTTCATAATGATGATTAAAATATAAATCACAATCTAGAATTTTATAATTGTCAATTTGTCATTCATGTGAGTTCTCTCTAGATTTCCAAGATCAAGGTAAAAAAGTATAATGCAAGAACTCTAGGATTCATTTAGAATTCACAAAAAAAAAAAAAAAACTCTAGGGTTCATAAACAAATCATTCTCGAGTTAACATATGTTTTCACAAATTATGACTAAATAACAACATTAAACTTATGTTTTCAAAAATTACAACATTACAACTGACTATATATTATATTAACGAGTATCCAACCAAATAACAAACACCTTATTTCTTTCATTTTTATCCAAATCTTTAGGATTTTATTCGCAAAGATACGATGGGCCGCCTACAAAAATAATTTTTTCAACGTTCTATCTTCTATTTATACAGTCGTTAATTATTAATTTAATTGTATCCTCAAAAATTAGAAAAAAATCTCGACTTATAGTATTTTGAGGCGCAATCACTTTCGTAGCAAACTGGATGAATAAATAGGATAAACATCTTATATTGAAAAGATTTGTTATTTTTATTTATTTAGTGATTTAAATTTTTTTTCCTAAAAATTTAGGCATTTTCTTTTAGAGTTTTAGTTTTCAAAATAAGTATGCTTATCCTATGCCGGCCCTTAAAACATAGGTTAAAAAAACCGATAATGTTATCTTTGTTTTCGTTTTTTTCTTATTCTGGAAGATAAATTAATTCCTAACCATGTCCCCTTCTGAATGATTGGGCCTCCCTATTATCTTTCCACACACAAAAAAAACACTCTAGATCCGATTTTTGTTTAATCTTTTAGTTAAGTTACAAGCTAGGGACACGAAAACCTTCTTAGCTTTGATATAAACCTAGCTTATTAAAACCCATGTATATATTGTGGATTAGAATGTACGTATAAACAATGAGACATTTGATTATGATGTTCACATCGGTGGACCAGGATTATTTTGTAAGTTTGAATGCAGAGGGAAGTTGGAAGGTAGTAAGTATATATATATATATATATATATATATATTGCATATATAATTCACTCCTGCCAATTCATTTTCTTCTCTTAGATGAACATGTGGCTTTTTGATGTGCATGTTATGTGGGTCATTTGTTTACTTTTCAGCCTACTTAGGATTCTTGTAGTCAATCTGTGGCCATTATTTTTGTAATGGGCATGTCTTAGATTTGAATCTTAGAAGTATACTAATAGTTCATTAATTTTAGTTTTAATATATATAATTGATGAGTTTGGTTCAAATGAAAATTTTTTCTAGTTCGTAGTGTACTTTTCATACAAAAAGTGCATTGTAAAATAAAAAAAAGTGCAATTCTAAAAAACACACCAAAAAAGTACGAAAAATGTACTTCAAAATACAAAAAGTGTAAATCCGAAAAAGTCCACTCTAAAATAAGAAAAGTGCACTACAAACTAGAAAAAATGCATTCGTTTCAGGATAAGAATTTGTTTCATTTGAACCAAACTTTATAATTGATATCTAATTAACTATACATTATATACGATTTTTCTAACATATATTCTCGAGCATATGTTAAAGAGCCCATATAAAAAAAGATTATGTGTATAATTTTATTTAATTTGTTCAAAAATAATTAATTTTTTATAGAGCTTATGCTATACATTATCATTAAACAGTTGGTCTAGTGGAATATACGAGGAGTTAGGTTTCTTAATTAGGCATTTATCTGAAAGGTGCATATCGAGTTTGAATCACTCTAACGATATGTATAGAAAAGCCGAATTATGAAGGTCGCCTCAAAATGAAACTTTATAGTACTAAACAAGAATTAGTCTTGAATTCATATGGATTGGGGATACCCTAGTTTTTTTTTACCACAAACGATGACAATAACAACATCGGGAGGTGCGAGCGAGATCTGGAGGGTCGAGATGTACGTATCGTTGCCCTGAGTGGAAGTCGAGAGGTATGTATGGTGGGCCCAGAGCAAATAGAAACAAAAGGAAAGAGCGAAAGACTAAACCAGAAAAGGCGGAAAAGTAAAAAAAATACGCAAGAAACACATGAGGCGAGGAAACTAAAAAGAGCGGAAATGAGCAAGACACTCCCTTTAAGTCTTCACCACTATCGCTCCGCCGCTACAATCTTCTCTCGACATTGCAATCTTGTAGTCACTTCCTTTAAGTCTTCACCACTACCGATCCGCCACTACAATCTTCTCTCGAACATTGCAATCTTCTCTGACCACAGGCCTATAAGAAAATTTATGCTATATATTTATTTAGAATAATAATTTTCATAAACTAATCTTTAAACTATGTCCTAAGAACCTAAATTAGAAATACCAAATAGCTAATATTTTTTTCATTTTACTGATAGTTAATTAGTTAGTTAGTTATTCAGTCCACTGGCCCGTATAATTAAATCAAATTAAAGGACTGAAAAGATTTGGTGGTGTATAATTATACATGCATGCATGTTGGCAACGTACAAAGAGAGAAAAGCCAGTCATGAATAACAAACACAATATTCAACCTATTAAGTAGTTTGCCTGCAGCTGGAAAATCAATTTCACTCCATGCCATTAACTTATAGCATTCATATTGGCTTTTTTAAAAATGGTTGTGTCGAATTTTTCGAGCTATACTTCAAATGTATTTAATAAGTAGCTAGAGATTATGTGATATTGAATTGGATATATTGAGTGTGTTATACATCTAGACTAGATTATGTATACTGTACTAAGAAAATTTTCGGTTTGAGGTTATAAACAATTTAATTTAGAAACTAAAACTCTAAAATATAATTAATATACCTTGTCGTCGATCATTTCGTACAGATGACTGAAGTTGTTGTGCTTTAACAAGGGATTCTTGAAGCCATTCGACGTGATGTTCCTCGCATTCAAATCGAAGGCGACAACTTGCAACTTTTGTTAAAGTTGTGCATGATGACTCGAGATGTTCTCGAGAGATTGAAAAGATATTCAAAGTCTTCTTGATCACTTTCAGAGTTGGAGTCTTTCTCACGTATTCAGAGAAGTCAATTTTATTGTGGATTACATCTCTAGATCTTTTTAACATGTCTCCTCCCTCTCGATTGCTTCCGACTTGATCCTCAGGGACCTCATCCACAAGAATGCTATAGGGTAGTCCATCTCTCCTCGGTGTGGATTTTCGTAATTTCTTTCCTTATCAAAAAAGTATATACAATCAATAAACCCTAGGGGAAAAAATCAACATATTATAAATATAAAACAATCACAAAATCATTTCAAAATTAACTTCTTATAATATGTCCTTATGATACATTATAGAATAATCCTATTTATATTAGTTGAAACTTTAAGCATTAAGTATGGTAATCCGCTAGCTAGTGATAATTTTTTATGATACATTAAAAAATAATCCTATTTATATTAGTTGAAAATTTAAGCATTAAGTATGTTAATTAGCTAGCTAGTGATAATTTTGTATACATCAATTTTACATCTAAACATAGTTTCAAGTTTCTAAGTAACTAATTCTGTTACTAATTTTCAAGTCTATACTAATTAGCAAATGAATGTCTAATTCTAACAACTATTGCAACTCATGCATAAGGACATGGCATCATCATGTATGCCACAAAGAAGTCCCAACAAGAGATAGGTTATCAATCATTTCCGAATCTTATTGCATACATTAAATATTAATATTATGATTATGTATCAAAATCATGCATTATTATTTATTATTGTTGTTGGATACTAGCTAGAATTAAGAGTTTGGACCATGACCCACGTTTGCATACCTTTTTTATAAGATTTTGAGCCATCTAGTGTGTGGATCTAGCTATGATGTCTTCCTAACACACCCACTTAATCGCTTTATTGATAATTAATTTAATAATCATATATACATATATATATATACATATATCTTTAATGTATGCCTTTTTTTCTCGATTCCAGTTGATTTGGGTCGCTAAAAAATAACCACGATTATAGCTGATTTGGGTTTTTGAAACTTTATCTGTAAAAATATTCTAGGATAATCTACATTCCGCTAAATATGAAATTATGAATACTCTAATTTCTTTTCTAATAAAAAATAAATATTTTTCCTCTTAGAGAACTTTATTAATTTGGCACTTACACATGAAAGAGAGATTGTATACATGTATGTACAAACAAGTTGCAAAGTGGTGAAAGGATAAGATATAGTTGAGTTCATGACTAGTCATGGTCACAAGAATCATTTGTTACATAATAAATGAACCCAACATGTGTACCCAAAACATAAGGCCAAAAAGAACTTTTTTTTATATATTATTTGGCATTTTTTAAGTACTAGCTTATTCTTAATTCTAGTGGGCTATTATAATATAAAGTCGGATTCACCTTTCAACCTAAAAACTTAAGCTAATGGATATAGATTTCACTGGCCTCGTCAATATATTGATATATTTTATATCATGTATCTTCCAATGTGGGATGTATATTTTCCAACTCTCAACACTTATCCTTGTTTTAGGGTTTTGGTGACCATTGTGGTCAATCAATATATAGACCCCATATGAGGGTCTGTTTAAATTACACTGAATAACACTATATTATAATGCAAATTGTTTTAAATTTTACATTATAATACAAGATAATATATTATCTTGTGCGATCCAAGCATGTCCTTACTTATAACTTTGAAATATTTATGTAAAGTGTCTCGGTTTGATCGTAGTTCGTTTTTAAACGCTTCTTGACCAAAGTGTGTTGGACATTAATTAATTTTAACATGTGTCAACCTAAGAAATTTGGCAAATTTATTGTCTCCACTTTCATGGAAAATGCATGATCTTAAACACTTGAAAAGGAGGATAGGGCGGTGGAAAAGGGACCTAGTAGAAAGAAAATCCGATCTAGGCAACCAAACACGACCTAATTTGGATATATTGTGAGGTGTTGATTTATTATATCACCATCTTATATTTCGGTTAATTATGGGCTTTAATTTAGCTAATTTTTCGTATATGTGTAAAGTATTATAGGCCTAGCCATAATAGATTGTATCATTTGCGCTTTTTTTTAATCAGGTAATAATTAGGCGGGATAAATAACTTAATTGTTATCTCAACGTATAATATTTTTTCGGATGAGAATACGAATCCATCGAAATTCGAAATCGTACCTTATGGAAAACAAAACAAGAAAACTTAAAAATGCTTGGGTGGAAAGGACATTTTTATTGGGTCATGTTTTAAGCTCTAGCATTTATCATATCGAATTAATGAGGTGAACTTTGCTAATGTTGAATCAAACGATTCAAACGGTTTGACATATTGGGCCAACTCATATGAGATTTAAGCCCATCATAACTCGTTCAATAAATGGCCCAATTTCGAGCCCAAGAAGTCGAATTTTTACATGTTTTTTTTTTTATCAAAAGAAACAAACAAACAAACTCGATCAAATAATACTAAATTTATTTTATCATCAATAGAACTTGGGAACTTTGTTAGACACTTCGGATATGTTTAGATGATGGAATTTGATAGGATTTTTAGAGAGGAAAATTGTAGGAATTATTTTTCTATTGTTTAGTTGCAATTTTATATGAGAATTGATGGGATTACATAAGAAAATTTGGAGTGAAATGATAGAAAATTGAATCTCACCAAAATGGTATATGAGAATTGATAGGATTACATAAGAAAATTTGGAGTGAAATGATGGAAAATTGAATCTCACCAAAATGGTGAAATTTGATGAGAAAATAGAGATACATGTTTTAAATAAGAAAAAAGAAAATAAAATATTACCCACATTTTCTCATCAAAACCCAACTCTAACCAAACAAAAAAAAATATTAAAATCTCCTACATTCTCACCTTTTATTTTCTTATCTTTCCTTTCTCATATTTCATCACCCTTTCTTTTCTCATCAATTCTCAATTATCAAACAGGTTGTTAGACTCAAATGGAAGGCATCAAAGTTGGTACAAACTAGTTCATAAAAGGTGGCTTACAAATTAATTAACGGATTTTCTAACCTATACCCTAAGGAAATAGGATAAACATCTTGTTTTAGAAAGATTTGGTATTTTTATTTATGTAGAGATTTAAATCTTTTTTACAACGAGTTTATTCGTTTTCTTGTTAGGGTTTTAGTTTCCAAAACCGGGAAGCTTATTCTATGCCCTTAGGGCATAGGTTAGAAAGACCAATTAATTAATATCGCAAGTGTAAATTAAGCAAGATTCACAAGTACTTGATAGATGAAATCGCATGTATGTTTAAAATGGTGACAACTAACACAAAATCAATGGGCCATAATAAAATTACTTAAATGCAAAAATATTAATAAATCGATCCCAAATTGCATAGAAAAGGATTGTAATATCGCACATATTAATTCCAACTCCAACATACTCAATCTCAAATGAGTAATGATCGATCATACATATGATTTATATTTATTCAGTCTAAAGAAACCTTAGTAAGCTCATGGTTTGTAACATGCATGTAACATTGTTACACATAACATGTACAACCACAAGAAAGTATAGTACTTAATTTCATGGCTTATCGACTTGAGTAGCACCAGTATGTTGACAACAACAAACGTTCCCATTGAGGCATGTTCCCCATGCCCTCTTGTAGGTGGAATCTATTTTGCAAACACCGTTGCACAAATCGTGGTTGCAATTTGGATAGGGTACTGTGGATTGGCATTGTGGGTACGATGGTTGTGCAATCCCTGTTCAAACAACATGCACAAATTCAAACTAAGTATTAGATCACTTCGATGTTTCGACTTTTATGGACAATACTATTAAGAAACTAAAAAAAATGAAGTTCTAGATATATATAGGGTTGAGCATCGATTCAAAACAGAAACGACAAAAATCGAACCGAAATGTGGTTTAAGGTGAACCGAAAAACGAACTGAATCAGTTCGGTTTTGTCGGTTTGAGATGTAAAAGAGGTTATTCTTTGAAAAATTTGAACGGACTGAAATTCTATTTCGACTTTCATGGACATACTCTTAAAAAACTGAAAAAATATGAAGTGCTAGATATAGGGTTGAGCATCGGTTCAAAACAGGACCGACAGAAATCGAATCGAATCGAAAACCGAAATGTGGTTTAAGGTGAACCGAAAAACGAACTGAGTTGGTTCAGTTTTGTTTGTTTGAGATGTATAAAACAAGGTTATTCTTTGAAAAGTTTGAACGGACTGAAATTTAACCGAAATCGGAATGAAATTATCTCTATTTCGACTTTCATGGACATCACTCTTAAAAAACTGGAAAAAATAATGAAGTGCTAGATATAGGGTTGAGCATCAGTCAAAACAGAACCGACAAAAATCAAACCGAACTGAAAACCGAAATGTGGTTTAAGGTGAACCAAAAACGAACTGAGTTGGTTCGGTTTTGTCGGTTTGAGATGTATAAAAAAGGTTATTTTTTGAAAAGTTTGAACGGACTGAAATTTAACCGAAATCGGAACGAAATTATCTCTATTTCGACTTTAATGGACAGTACTCTTAAAAAACTAAAAAAAAAATGAAGTGCTAGATATAGGGTTGAGCATCGGTTCAAAACAGAACCGACAGAAATCGAACCGAACTGAAAACCGAAATGTGGTTTAAGGTGAACCGAAAACGAACTGAGTTGGTTCGGTTTTGTCGGGTTGGGATGTATAAAAAAAGGTTATTCTTTAAAAATTTTGAACGGACTGAAACTTAACTGAAACTAAAAATTGGGAAATTCATAAACCAAAAGCCGAACCGAATAATACCGGTTTTGGCTTTGGTTCGGTTTGATTCTGTCGGTTCGGCTTAATATTTCAGTTTGAACCCATCCATGCTCAACCCTAACTAGATGACTTATCAATCAAGATTAAAAGTTGATCATGATATGCTAATCTTATTACCACTTGAAAGGAGGACAGCAAAGATGAAGAAGAATAGAACTTTGCTAGAATTCATTGTTTGGATAATGGGTTGTAAACTAAACAATGTGTTTTGGAGATGAAGTGTGAGATTTAAAGGATAGATTGTGATTGTGTGGAAATGCTAAAATGAGTTAGGCTTATTTATAGAGGATAAAGTTGAGAGAGATGATATTGCATTTGGAAATTGAAGATTTTGATATCTTATAAATAAATGGTACATGGTAAGTATTTTGTCAAGAGTATATATCAAATTGATGATTTTGATCTATGATACTAATATAAATGGTATCAAATTAAATTATAAATTACAATGATAGTAAGTTGTGTCAAGATTACATTGATCAAATCTTCAATTGGAGATATTTATTTATTATTGTTAGAAATTAATCTAGAATCTTGACACAATACTTATTGTCATTAACTAGCCAAAGCAAGCATATAATTTTGAATTTGATATCATGTCTATAAGCATGATATCAAAATCATCAATTTGATTGATAGTATAATCTTGACACAATACTTACCACGTGCCATTTATTAAAAGATATCAAAATTATCAATTACCAAAGTTTATCAACAACGAATATCTAGATCGAAGTAGATAGATTTTAGAGTAAATCTTAATGAAACAACGATGAATGGAAGAGGAAACAATAACAAAATGCCGGTCTGGACCATTGACCGATTTTATAATATAACTATACATATCTTTTATATAAAATAATTTTTTATCTCTTATATCCATTTAATCCGACCAATCACTCATTACGTTTCACCCGTCTACTATCCATAAAAATTTATGCTAAATTAAAATTAGGTTTAGTTTTATCTTAAAAGAAAGTTTTGGACTTGGGGGCTTTTTAAAAAAAAAAATTGGGATGTTTTTAAAATATTAAAACTATGCGGACCTTAAAGGCTAAATCCCTAATGGAATTGCATTACAATAATATAACTTATGTAAACGTTTTTGCTAAGGGATGTGAATGACCTAGAAACTTGTTTTAATGAGAGGAAGTTGAGGATTATTGTTGGAACTTGAGCAAATGAAAGATATAGAAATTTGTGGGTCAACATATGTGAATCTTCACGAAAAAAATGTTTGAGAATATCATGGATATCACTTCGATAAGCAGATTGTTGTATAAACTTTTTTTATATTATTTTTGAAATTTTATAAAAATTTATTGTAATTTTAGAATTCGTGGGTGACTGGTCACCCGAATCACCCCTGGGTGATGGATGGGTCAGATATGAGTGAAAGTTTCCGCGGGTGATGAATGGGTCAGGTGATACAATTTTTTCGCGGGTTAGACAGTGTAAATACTCCACCCACTCATAACCCGACTCATGACCAACCCTACTTATATCCCTCGGTCCGGTCCAATCCGGACCGGATTTTACCTAACTTTATCTTTTACTCATATCTGACTCACATATCACCTACGAACAGATCGGGTGGCATTTCACCCACGAATTGTCCGGATAATTTCCGGCTCTAATTAGGTAAAAAGTGAATTAAGCAAGGAAGGGAAAAATAACCCATAACACTAGTAATTTTACATGAAACAAATTAAAGTGAAAAAACGGCGTAAGATTCCTTGAGGATTTTGTGTTCACACCGCTTCCCTTCCTCAGATTCCATCCGCTACGCGTTCACACCTGATTTCAATTATGCCTTTTTTTGGCCTCTTTTCATTATTTTTCTTCCTCCTTTCCACTTCGTCCACCGAAATCCCTTTTTTTAACTACTACCCCTAAAATCCAAGCACAATCTTACTATTTTTATTTATAATCAAATAATACAAAATAAATGAAATAAAAATTTTGGGTTGGCGTCTCTTGATATTTTGATTTGTGCCCCGAATTTCACTCTATTTCGAATTGTATCTCTATGATTTTTTATTTGTTTGCTCGTAAACTTATTCGATCACTAAATTAAAAGATCTTTGTACACTTCGAACATGGCTTAGTTGAGCTTGCCTGGTTGTGACTCGATCCGCAAGATATTATCAAAACATCAACATAAGCTCAGTGTCAAGAGGCATTAATTAGGATGATTTCGGGTATGGATTTTTGATATATTAGGAGTCGAATCCAGTTAATTCAAGGGCTATGAAAACGATAATGGCTTGTATTTAATCAACACAAACCGACAGGGGCACCAACCTAAAAATCCAAAACCTTAAGGGTATCAATTGAAAAAGAGTTAATCTTAAGATACTAATTGAAATATCTTGAAATTCAAGGATGCAAATTGAAATTTCCTTCAATATAAATTATATTCAACTTTCGCTTGTTTATGTGTGCGACATATTATTAGAATAGAATAATGGTAGCAATCCACTACATCGCGCACAATCCGCTGCAGTGCAGCACCATCCCATGTGAGCTACCAACATTCCTGGGTGGGGCCCAGCGAGATATCATCAATCCAATCTAGGATGAAACATGGTCGATACGATCCGATTATTTAAGCTGAATCGAACCAAATCGAATCAAATTGAAATCGATACTATTTGATTCGGTTTTATGTTCAAAATTCTAAAATTTCGGTTTCGGTTAAATTTCTACTTGATTTTAAATTTTGCCAAAAGATTATCTTCTATTTATTTTAAGCTATATTAAGGATTTGTTCAACAAATGAGTACTTATCGATGCTGAAGCTTATGTTGCTGACGGTGATGAAACTTTTCAATTGTTGATGCTGAAATTATGTACTCGAATTTGATGTATTTTTCAAATAAATTAGGGATGTTCAGTAGGGACTTGTTTATGGTTATTTATTTTCGTGTTAGATAAGTAAACAACAACAACAACAACATTTACCCAGTGGAATAAGTTAAAAAAAGTTTTTAAAAAATAATGATAAGCTAGTTTCATAAGTCCGATAAGGTTGAGGGTGTCGATTATCTTTTGAGCTCGAAATAAGTCCGATAAGTTTTCATAAAGTAGACATTGTCAAGTATATGAAACGAATCTTATTTTTTCGAAAGTGCGATAAGTTATACTGTATAAGTTTCTAATAAATACGCACCTAACCGATCCTAAATTATTTTAATTCAATTTTCAATTTACCTTGAACCGATTCGATGCTTGACCAATCGGCCTTATTCCAATCCAAATTTAGGCTATTCCGTTCGGCATTTTGTAGTTGGAGCTTTTTTACCCATTCAGCTAGCCGAAAAGCAAGAAGATTGTGAGTAGGAGCTTCTTGAATCCGCTCAAAATTCCCCTCCATCTAGCTGAATCCGCTCCCATTCCGCTACTATCGAACGGAGCCTTAAAGGTGGTGTTGTGCTTAATTGGGTTTGATGGGTCAACTCTCACTACCTGCCACGTGGGACCCCCTTTTTCAATCCTACGTGGCACTCCTTTTACTCATTCGACTCTTGACCCATTCATTCATCCCCAACCACCTCTATATAAAACCCACGCCCCCGTCCTGCAACACCAAAATCAAAAACCAAAAATCACAAAATTAAATCAAATATTTACACATCAAAAATGGGAAATTGCATAAAGCGCGGCTCGCGGATGCAATGGGGCGGCGAGGATTGGGGCTCGGCGATTGCTCCGCCGCAAGAAGCCGTTAAAGCCGATAAAGCCGTTAAAGCCGATCGAGGAATCGGCGGCGGCGGGAGTAAAGGTTTGAGCTTGAAAAGAGAATCGGCGGCGGCGGCGTGTACGGAGGTGAAGGTGAAGATCACGAAGAAGCAGCTGGAAGAGGTGATCGGGAAGATGGAGATCGATCGCGGATTGACGGTTCAGCAAGTGATCGAGCAGCTGATGAAGGCAAGCGCGCGATTCGAGGTGGCGCAAGAGAGGATGATGGCGACGTCGGCGGCGGCGTGGAAGCCTAGGTTACAGAGCATTCCTGAATTGAAGTCGTTTCATTCACGGTGATGATGATGATGATGGGGGTATTTTTTGTTCTATTTGGTTTTTTGGGGTGTGAATTTGTAATTTCAGATTAGTTTTGATGTAAATACAATACTTTGCTACTATTCTCTGTTTTAATTTTGTCTTACCCTTACTTACTCTGCCCGGTTCAATCGGTCAATGTCGTTTTACATTCGGACCAGATACTTCATGGCTCGCTTGATTAGCTGAGTTGATACTATTTCGAAAAAAATAAATAGATAAATTGAGTTGATACTTTTTTGGATCCAAATCCTCCTCTTGAAATCGATCTTTTCTATAAAGGTTTTAATTTTTGATTTAATCTTGAATTGAAGTCGTTTCATTTCACGGTGACGATGGGGGTATTTTTGGTTATCTTTGGTTTTTTTTTGGGTGTGAATTTGTAATTTTGTAGGAGAGAGGTGTGTAATTCAGAAAGTAATAGCAATTTGTCTAGGCAAGTAATTGTGGAAGGTTGAAGATTTGCATATATTGCATCAGTATGACACCATCTTGATGCTCATCGGTTATTTAGTTGGGTTATTTGTCAAGTCACTATAAATTTCAGTTTTTTTTTTCAAGGATACCATCTATAAAAATCGAAAAGGAGATGTTATGGTACTAACTTAAAATTTTAGTCGCTTAATTGGATGTCGGAAGACATTTTCTAGATTTTCGGACCGAAATAAATGGGTAATGTCTCAGAGATTTTTACCATTTCGTATATAAGGTCGGAATCTACTTTCTAACCCAAAAGTTTGAGCCTATATAGGTAGAGTTTCACCCTTCCTTAATTCCTTATATACTAGTGGTATTTGTTATATTGCACCCAGTGTTCTAAAAAACACTAGACGGGGGCTAGGCGGTGGGATTAGGCCTAGCGCCTAGACGACTAGGTTGTGGGAGGAGGCCTAGCGCCTTGACGGCTAGCGGGCTAGGTGGGGACCTAGGCGGGATCTAGGCGGATTGATATGATTTTTGTTATATATGGTTATAGGTTATTATTTGTAATTGGTAAGAATATATAGATAAAAAATAATCCTATGATAATGTCTTTGTATAAATTCAAGTCTAGAGCTTGTCTAAAGTCCGCCTAAAGCTGCCTAGAAGATTGCCTAGCCCATCCAGCCCGTCTAACCCGCCTAACTTTCGTAACTTGCCTAGCCCGCCCAGCCCGTCTAACCCGCCTAGCTTCCATAACTTGCCTAGCCCGCCTAGATGCCCGTCCAACCCGCCTATCCGCTCTAAATACCACCAGGGCAAAATCGGTACAGTGGACCAACGCTCAGCCATCGCATAGACCGTTTTTTAGAAGAGTGGTTGCACCCGATGCGGGAAGTATCCTAACACGCCTAACGCCTCCTCAAACATTTTTTTGCATATAAATGGTAGCACCCTTTTTCTTCTAACGGGATATTAGCATCCCATTCTCTTTATAGCTATATACAAGGTCGTCTTGTAGTTTTGAGGGACCCTATGCAAGTACAAGTTAATGAAAAATATTTAAGGAGTTGGTTGGTGGGACTCGAACACAAGCCTACTTATAAAATGTAAGACCTTAACCACTAAAATAAACTGATTTTACTTAATTTTTATACTGCTATTTAAAATATATTATAAAAAGTAGGGTTGTGCAAAGTAGGACCGGACCGGCAGACCGGATCGGACCGGACCGGAATTTTACGGTCCGGTCCATGACTGGGACCGAGTCGGTCCGGTCCTCAATCCATGAAATTTGAGAATTTCGGTCCTGGTCCGGACCGTAAAGCCTCATAATGTATATCTTATATAGAATACTAGGCTTATAATTTATACTTTAAAGTTTCATATTGAAAAAATTGTTGATTATTACTAAATAAAAGTTTTGAGTTTTGCCCATTGGTACTTTAACTCTATAATAATAGAATTAATCTTGCTAATTACTACATATCTATGGTATGAGCGTTGATTTTCGGCCAAAGAAATCAAATTAAAACACTAAGCGGTCAAATCGGTCCAAACTCGGGACCGGACCGTAATTGGACCGGACCGAAATGATCCGATCCGGTCCGGTCCACGGTCCATACTTTTTATAAAATACGGTCCACCGGTCTGGACCGGACCGTGTTTGTTCGGTTCGGTCCGGTCCCGTCCGGACCGGTTGCACAACCCTAATAAAAAGGGACTAAATGGGGCCTTGTGCAATAACACTCTTTGCACTCCCTCATTTACGATCCTGACTATATACTCGTTTTTATACGGGAAAACCCGGATCCGAATCGAATATACTCTGATATTAATTATATTAGATTCCGAGACCGAAATAAATGGGGGACGCGTGGGACATTTTTACCATTTCATATATTGCATTTATTATGTTGCGCCCGATGTGAAAAGTATCCTAACAATTTCAGTTTGTTAAGCCACCATAAGATATTGATCATGCATCTAGAAATTCAGTAATATATTGTAAGCTTACACTTTTTTTAATTTGGCTCCCTTTTCATGTCACAATCATATGCAAATCATGTACTTAGACTTGTAAATTGGGTTTGAAAAATAATTCAGATATTATACTTAGACGTACAAGTAGTTCTTGGTTTGAATCATTCAAACAATAACGACCGTTATTTAAGGTTATATTGAGTTCATTTTAGGTTAGTAAACTTCTTCTTAACCACTAAAATATTTTTAAATTCGGTCAAGTCTAACTATAACACGGTTATGACTTCCCCTTAATTAGATAGGTTCTTAATTGGATAGAAGAGTCTATTTTTCCTAATGAAGAATTTTAATTTCCATCTCTTTGACTCGTTGAGTGGCTCTCTATATATGTTTAGCATAGACTGAATTTATTGAAAAAAAAAGATTCCTCGAGAAATCACAATGAGGATGTGAATGGTAATTGACACTGATATTAGAGGTTGAAATTAGGAGATGAAATTTAAGAACTTTATTAATTGTAACTTTACATAGCTTTAATTAATTGAAAAAGGAGAATTTTTTTTTTTAATAGGATAAGGAGTAGAGTCGTCACAAGTATTATTTGGGTTCGCTTAGAGAATCCACTAAGGATGAGAACTGATACTAACCAATTCTAGTGAGAAATTAGCAAACTGTCATCCATTTTTAATTATACCAGAAATACATGTTCTTTTAGTCTGATTTCTTTGTTCAATAATATATGTCATATAACATATTTTATCACACTTTTTAAATATTATTCTCATTAATTAAAAATAGTTACATAAATATATAATGGAAGGGGAAAGATCTCAACAAGATTGATGCTATTTAAGTCAAATCACATAACTTCTTAAAGTTTAAGATAAATTCTAAAAAGTGTATTTTTAAACGGATGGAGTAATATATAATACAGTATATGAATGGTATGCATACATGGCCATTATCTAAAAATGTAAGTAAAAAAAAGGTGTTATCTTTGGTGCCTAACTGCCTATTAACACCAAAACGTCCGTTTGGATGCCTTGTAGCGGGAGCTTAATAGCGGAAAACGCTAGCAGAAATTGAAGATCTTTGGAAGTAGGAGCTTCTTTAAAAAGCTAAAAATTTCGCCACCGCTAGCGGAAGACGCTCCTATTTCCGCTGCATCCGAACTGACGCTAAATTATGTCTTTGTGTCTTTGTGTGTGTAGAGGAGGATGGAAGAAATAATTAAAGAGCTATAAATTAATTTTTGTCTAATAATTAAATGCGAAGCTGCAACAATTTTTTTTTGCTAATATATAAAGATATTTAAGTGTATTAGATTTTTTTTAATATTCTAATTATATTTTCATATAGTTTTTTCTATTATGACTTTCTCTTTGCCTTGCTCTCTAGAATTAGCTCTTATTTTACCGAGTTCAGAACCCAATATTCTTCTTGTTCAACTAATTTGCTTGATTTCTTGACCAAAAAAATAATTAATTTACTTGTTTTTTTGTTCACCTAGCTAACAAATTTTGTTTGCGAGAATAGGTATGTTTGTTTTATTGAGTTGTATTCCTTTTCCATCTCAATTTACCTTAGCTATTTAGTTTAATCAAGCATTTTTGGGTCTTTAAAATAATCGGGTTTTCAATTGATCACACCAAAATGACCAAATAGCTCAATTGTACATAAAGGTAGCTGCAATTTATTAGGGTGGGCAAAATCCGGTTCGGATCAGATTTTTGAACCGGATCGATGGTATATCGGTCTTATCCTCGCTCTATTCATGATTTTTGAACATTTAAAAAAAAATATTTTCTTGAGAGGAGAGAATGAGAGTGATATTAGGGTTTGAATTATTTTCATATCAATTTTTGTATGTAATCTTTTTTTTAGTTTCTTTACGCAACCTCTCTTTCAAGTTTAAGCTTCTCTTTCGATTTTTAAGTTGCGACCCATCTAGATCAGTAAATTCAGGCGATATAGGCAATGGCCGACGGCGGTGTTAACATGTTGCTATGAGATTAAGACTATTTATTAAATATTTGAAACAATAGTATATTTTAAAATTCGGTCATGGTCCAAATACGGTATAACTAGTTCAAAACTTAGGACTTGTAGTGAAAATATTTAGTTAAACTGAGGCAAGTGAAAACGGTCCAAACTAATTCAATTCGGACTAAAACTGAACTTGTATTTTTGGTCCAATTCTCGATCCAAGAATTTTAAAAATTCGATATCGATCAGATTTTAAACCAATGTCGAACCTTACAATTTATTTACTAGTAGAAAAATTGCAAACTTTGTTTAATGCAAATTTATAAAGCTAGTTAATTATCCACGTGTCAACTTTATTCTCTCTCCTCCGCCCGTCTGCCACCTAAGCACATGCCCCGCCGTCTGCGGTAGTTTCTTCTCTTCCCTTTTCTCAAAAAACCTATTTTACCTTTAGTAAATTTCACAAAATCACCCCTAAATTAAGTGACTCATCACTAAATTACCCACAAAAAAATAGAAGTACAGAAAACCACCCCAATTTAAGATTTTGTTAATAAATAGCCACCCCCATTTCTCTTCCATTGGAAGACCGTCCAAACCATTGCCCGTTAGAAGTCACACTCATATTACGTTGCAAAGTTGAAATGAGCCCCATTTGGGTCATAATATTTGAACCAAACTCTATTAAATGAGCATCAATCTTGTAGGAAGCTAGAGCAAGGCAAAGCTCCACCATTACCTAGATCGAGTGTGAACGTGTACAAATTCTATCACTTCAATTATCATGTGGAGGAATAAGGGTCCGTTTGTTTCTATACCTGAAATCGGGTTGAATTCGAAATGTCTCATACCTTAATTTTGATATGGATAATAAATGAAGGGTGTTATGTTGGAATGAGAACCACTCATTTCCATTCATGTTATGAAAACAAACACTATAATCGATTTTGGCGATTCCAAATCCGATTTTTGGTACCAATAATATACAAACAAAATGGCCCTAAGTGTTTTACATCGGAAATTCAAAAACAAAAATACCTAATATATAAATTTGGGTGACTCTTCCTCCTATTGCAAATTAATTTCATGATAAAAATCTCACTAGATTATGCATTGAGTTTAACATGTATATGCACACCAATGAACACCTCCCAAAATCATTGAATTTAACAAATGGACTCTCCTCTCACGGATAATTGTTGACTCGACTAAAATACGGGCGATATTTTGTAATTAATCATTTTTTGCTGGTGGGTTGGTTGAAATGTACCATCGTGTACTCTCTCATCCCGACACTCTCGCTCCCTCTCTCTTCTTCCAATTTCAAATCTTCTGCTTACAGGTGCGATTCAATTGTCTTCTGCTCTCTTTGATTCGATTCTCTGCTCTGTTGCATGCTGTTCTGGTCAATTTCCGTCTTATTCAATTCTGAATTCGACTTTCTTCGGATGCGCTCCGTGAAATTTGATTATCCGAGACTGAATCTCTGCTTGATTTTGAATTCAATTTGTTTGCTTGCGTGGCGTGCAATTGAAATCTCTGATTTATGATCCTCAGTAGCCGCTCTTTCGATTGTGCTTTTGCTTCAGGATTTGCTTCAGGCTTTTCTCGCTCCGTGAAATGTTGTTTTAGGACTTGATTAGATGCATCTGTGTAATTGAATTTCCTAAGCATTATTAGTTAAGTTGATGGATTCATGGACTACTGTTGCTTGCATGAATATGTGTTATTGGCCAATGTTAATTGCTTACACACATTTGTAAGATTCAAAAAGGGGCTAAATTTATCATTTATGTGGCCCATGTCTGATTTAGAGAATCTTAGTTTTGCCATGTTTCAATTTCTAGTATGAGTGTAGGAGTGATTGTATAAAGGTAAGAGAAATGCTTGGATTTGTGTAGGGATCAAATTTATTGATGCTGTTGTGTTTCAGCTAAACTGTCAAGTGCAAAATGGTTTTTAGCTAATGATGGAATCAGGCCTTATGAATGTCTGCTTTGAAGGGCAAATTGGTCTCTTATGAATCCTAATTGATTTTGGTGAATCAAGATCACCTGTTTGACTGATGTTTAAGCTTTATGTTTCTATACAATCCTCCATTTATAACAGCATCTACTGTTGAGTTAATATTATTTCTATAGTATCAAGTTATCTGTGATAAAATTATTTCTCTAGTAGCAAGTTATCTGACATCACTTGATTTTATGTTTAGTGCTAATAGCTTTATGTTTAAAGCCTTGCAATGTGCTTACTAATTTTTCTCTTCCTTAAAATCCAGATATTAAGCTGAAGCAAAATAAGATTTCAGATATTTTGTAAATGAACATAGAGAACCAAGGAAATGGCCCTGATCCTTCATCAAACACCTCTATCAAGAGAAAACGAGGCCGTCCAAGGAAGGATCAGAGCCAAATTTCTAGCAGATCTGCTAATGCACTAGTAGTAAGGGACCAAATCCAGAATAACGTAGCTCCCGGGTTTGAAAGGACAAATGGAATTGTAGATCACAATGATGATGCCATGTTGGGCCAGACAGTGACAGGCGTGATCGAAGCTACATTTGATGCAGGCTATTTGCTTTCAATTCGAATTGGTAATTCTGAGACGAGTTTGAGAGGCGTTGTATTCAAGCCTGGACATTATATGCCGGTTTCAACTGAAAACGACTTGGCGCCTCAAATCCAAATGATAGCAAGAAACACGGCACCGTCCCCAGCTGGCTTTCACACTCCGGTGCATGGTAGCTACCGTAGAGGTAGAGGCCGAGGTAGGCCAAGGACTCAGTCCCGTTTGGCGTATTCTGGTAACGGGAATATCGGAAACCAGATTACGCTGTATAATGAGGCGTCTCCATTAGTTGGTGATACAAGTAAGCCTGCGAATCCATCAAATGCTGTGTCCAAAGGCGATGAAATCAGCCAAACGGAGACTGCCCGGATGGAGAATGGTCCGGAAACAGATAACGGGTCTTTGAGAAAGCAGGCTGATGAGCCATCTGTGAAAATGGCTGATGTTGTGATGGAGGAAGTGGTTGATGAAGCTGTTGAAGCTGAGCCAATGCGGGAATTGAAACCGGTGCAGGCAATGTGGTCGGATTCGGTTAACCAGACTCCTCCATTGGTTCCCCATGGCTTCAGAGATGCTAGAGCTGGGAAGATGACTGAATTGCTTATGGTGAGTTAGTACAATGACTACAATCTATTAAAAAAAGTTGTCTTTCTTAGCAATTTCTTCGTTTAATGGGTGGTTTTGTGTAATTATTTCTCTTTGTATCAAGGCTGTGCAGGAGAATCTCATTGACAAGCAAGCAGTTGATCAACAGCACTCTAGTTTCAACCAACACAGCAATTAAAGGAGAATAAGATAATGTAACATTTCTAGAGTTTCTTAAATTTCTCTCCTAGATTTTGATTAACATAAACTAATTGTTGTTTTGGTGAGAGAAATTAAGAAATTTTAATGGCAGTTGCATCTTTGTTTGGGTGCACTATTTTGGTTTTTGTTTTATATATGAATGTTTTCCAATAGTGTTGTATGTTCTGTAATCTGAATACTCACAAGGCTCATCTTATGCATTATTGCAAACTTTGGCTTGACATTTTTGCTTTAAGAATATCATGCTCACTTTCAACCAGAAAAAAAAGAATATCATGCTCACAGATATAAATGAGAGGTAAATACATAGGTCAGATCAATTTAATATTGCTGGGTTTTTGGGTTCAGTTTCTGAACTTTTGACTCATCCATTGGGTAATTTATTTTCCTCAACAAGTAAAACACTACAAATTCAATTTTTTGAAGTAGATCCTATTTTCAAGGTATTGACAATACCATATGCAAATTCAATTTAAACCCATCTAATCCCTCTCTGATTACTTTTACTATTAGTTCTTAAACCTTTATTCATTGAAATTGGATTTTACACTTTTTTGTTGGTTCTTTTAACTTACTAACTTGTTCCAAAAGATCTTTAAATTATTACTTTTTTTTGCATGGGTAATTTACAAAAAATCCCAACTCATATTCATCATTGATCCAATTTTAAAAATTATTTCGCTTCAAAGTTTAGAAATGAATAAACCACGGGGTTTAGTGGTAAGAGACATGGAGGGATATTAGGAGGTTCCAATTCGATTCTTGCTTGTGTTCTTTGTCATTGGGCCAAGGCTCGTCAAAAAAAAAAGGACATGCAAAATATAGAAATCTAGCTAGAAGTTAAAACTACTAAGGATCAATGGAATCAACCCCTAAACTACAAAGGTAGTTTTTTTTAGCTTTGTTTTGGATCATCTCCTAAACCAAGTTAGTGCTAAACTTGTCACAAATACACATTCATTTCATCAATCCACGCCTTCCCATCTTCATCCAATGCCAACCCGACACCTAATCAAGTCCTACAGTTATTATATCAACTGGACGCCCCTTTCTACACAATGGGTATTTGGTTTCTCCTCCTCTCTTTCAAATCCCCACATCAATTTCCCATCTTGTACAATAAAAATCCCTTCTTTAGGGTTTTGAAATTCTTCACTCACTAAACTCCCACAACACTCAAGCGTTCGCCTTCCAATTTCAATCTTCATAACTTAATTGAGAAGGTGCGATTACAATGTCTCTTACTTCCCTTTGCTCCTCCTACACTTGATTGTTGTCTTTTGTCTGTTCTCAACTGACTCTCTCTGAAGGCATGTGTTGTGAATTGCTCCTTAATTTTGATTGAAATTCTTTCCCCTTCTGAGTTTGGAAGTTTTGAACTGCCTAATTTGTGATTGTGGCTGCTCATTGATGATGCTGTGTTTCAAGTGCTTATTTTAGGGTTCTTTTAGTTCTTCATTTTTCCTTTTAAATTTGTTGTTTTGTTGATATTTTAGGTTTTTATCTAGGTCTAATTGATTGGTTTAGCCACAAGCTTTTAGTACTAGTATTATTAGTATCTGTCATTAGATGTAGAAATGTAGAATTCATTTTAAAGTGAATTTAGATTGCCAAAGCAAATCTCCTTATTGGATAATTTCTTCCTGCTGTTGACAAATTACAGATTTGTGCAAAACCAGTATTATCTTCTAGCTACAATTTCAGAAGATGAACCCAGAAAACTCAGGAAATGGGCCTGATTCTTCATCAAACATCCTATTGAAGAGAAAACGAGGTCGCCCACGAAAGGATCAGAACCAAAACATTACCAGAATTGCTAACATTATTTCAATGAGGAATCAAATCCAGGGTCATGGTGATGATTCGCCTGAAACACCTGAATTTGCAAGGGCAAATGGAAACCATTCTCATCAGGAAAATGCAGTTGATCATGAAACGAATGATATGGTGGGAAAACCGGTCACTGGTGTAGTTGAAGCATTGTTTGATGCAGGTTATTTACTCTCTGTTAAGATTGGTAATTCTGAAACCAGTTTAAGAGGTATTGTGTTCAAGCCGGGACATTACGTTCCCGTTTCAACTGAAAATGATGTGGCGCCTCATATTGAGATGATTAATAGAAATGCTGTTCCAATTCCAACTGGGTTTCATACGCCGGTGCACGGTAGCTACCGAAGAGGTAGAGGCCGAGGCAGGTCAAGGAACGAGTCCCGTTTGGCTTCGTTCTCTGTAAACGGGTCATCTCAGCTGCAAATAGTGCCAGCTCAGCCTTCTGCTGCTGATGTTTCGAATGGCGTGTCTCCTACAACGGAGACTCAGCCTCTTGTAGCTAACCAAACAGAAGTTAGCCAGATGGGTATAGATAACGGTTCTTCTTCAATGGTGAAGTTAGCTGGTGGTGAGAAGGAAGAGTTGGCTAGTGAAAAACGGAATGAGAGTGCAAAGCCGATTGGTGGATTTAGCCCTGAGCAAATGCAGGATTTGAGCCCGCCCCTTTCGGTTGAGCCGCTTCAGTCAATTCATTCGGATTTCTTTAAACAGCCTTCTTCTTCGGTTTCTCAGAACTTCACAGAAGCTAGAGCTGGGAAGATGACTGAGTTGCTATTGGTGAGTCTCAGCCTCAAACTTGATTATAATTGCTATTGGTTAAGAACCCGAATTAGGAAAGATTATATTGGATTTTATTTGTTTATGAAGGTTTAGATATTTTTATAGAGTTTATGCTTTTCTTTTTAGGGTAGCAGTTTCCACACATGGAATTCTCAAGCTATGCCCTTACGGCATAGTTTAGATAGACCATTATCATAATACTCTTTACATCTATTTGAAACATTTTTATACCTTTTTCGTTCTTAGAGAATTTAGGAAGAGAAGATAGAGAGATAAATGATGGAGTTGGAGCTCAACCATTTAAATATTTTCTCTATGGCTCTAGAATCACTTGATTTAAATGGTGGTAAGTCATTAGTGATGCATTACTGAACTTACACATTAACTACACATATCACAACATAGTTTTCTTGCACACTTGATAACTTGAGACACCTAACTAGTGTACATGGTGTTAAACACTATGGGTCACATTTTTTTTTCCCTTCTAAAGCTTGCTTTCTTGGCTTACCTAACAAAAGTTCTTTTGAATTAATTTCTCTTTGCTTTCTAGTCTCATTGACTAAAAGGAAACCTTCTTACTACTCACTCACTGATGGTTTATATCTCTGTAACAAGGCTGTACAGGAGAATGTCATTGACAAGCAAGCAACTGATGTGCATCATCGCAATATCGAGCATCGGCAGAATTAATCTCTAAGACGAAAAATGGAACGCTGTGTCCGCAGTTTTCCCTTGTATCTCAGTTAGTTTAATCTTGTATTCCTGTGAATATGTGTTCTTTAGATGTTGTAAACAAGTAAATCTCCAAAGATGTATCTGCTTCATGTTTAATTCATGAGCAAGGTTGTAATCTTTAAATTCTACAATTACCAAGCTATATATGTGGCTTTAATTTGAGGGCTAAACTTTGTAACATGGATACAGTGCGGTAGGTTATTTTTCATCTCCATAGAAACCTACATTGCCTTGATTTCCTTCAATTGGAGACCTTTCTGTTTATATTCTTGGTTGGTATAATAGGTTGTTTTAGCTGTCCTTTTTAAGATTGCACAACATTACCAAATTTATACACCCAGTTTAAGTTTTGCAGCAAATCTTCTAACATCAGCAAGAACTGAGAAATGTAAATCAAAGATACAATAATCTAGTCATGATAAACCATTACCATAACCTACCTACTCATGAATTAATCACAAAAGAATCAATCTGAAGGGGGCAACAAATTTCCTCGAATAATATGATTGTCTCAATGTCCCTATACCAAAAACTTGCAACGACCACACCCGAACTAAATTCAATCAACGTCGTGTGAAGAATTTCCACATATCTTCAACTCATTCTACCCAGACAAACCAGAGAATAACAAAAAGGGTGCACAAGATCAAAAATAAAAACACCCCCTTCTTCAAAATTGTGTTGCTACTCCTCAATTCTCGTATACCAAGTCGTTGTCCTAGAATAAAACGGCCAACGCGAGTTTACACAAACACATATACCCAAAATGTGTATAATGGGAAGTCAAAACTGAATAAGGAATTGATTTGTGTGATCATGAATACTTGGCACCGTAAGGAAGGATTGAGACAGGCCTTATAGATGGGTAAGCAGGCTGTGGAAATGGGACGGTGCTCGGTACTGCAAAGGGATGATGATGGTCATTAGCCATTAGAGGTTGTTGGGTAAAGGAAAGCTGTGGAGGCGGAGCTGGAATTACACCTGCAACTGAGATTTAAGGATTGTTATGGAAAGGAAACAATAATGTGAATGATATTGACAAGTGAAACGATCAATTTACCTTCGTGCTTAGGAAAATGAAGTGAATGTGATGTCAAGTGTGAATGTGGAGCATGAGAGAATGCTGGAGGACCCGGAACCATTTCCTTCATAACAACAGCAAATGATGTTTCAGAAATCAATGATTAGAAAAATCAGCTAACCAAAATAATTTTTCTCTTATTGATACATAGTTTAAATTAATGCTGGTGTCTTGAGCTTACATGGGTAGCTGGGTTAATGTACACTAGTTGACCTGCTCTTCCCATAAAACCCTGAAAGATAGTGTAAAATGTAAGTTGCATTGACTCCACACAATTATGGTGTACCAGAAACTAGGTTGAAACTGAACATGACAGATAAGAAGGGTAGTCCTTAAAACTTTGATGCAATAATAGCAAACTCACATTTTGGGGAACTGGTTGAACATATGTAGGTCCTGGTTGAACTAATTGGTACTGATTACTATATCTAATAGGCTGCAGTCTATTGGGAATAGGCCCAGCAATCTGCAAAACAGCCGAAAAAGGATACAATTCCATCATATGTCATCTTAAGAGCAAGAAGGTTCGTGCTTTTACGACGCTAATACAATTTTATTTGATATATATTCTCCTGTTTTTGCAACATTGCATCAGAAATACCAAACACACATTATTGTGGTTTCTAGTATCGTCCCGTTAAAAGGTGGTTTTGTGCACTTACTTTTAGTCTATAGCATCATGTATTCAGATACTCACAACATTCATGATTAAAAGAGATGGATATGGGCATACAAAGTTACTGACTAAAAGCTCAAAGAAAAACTCACAGGTTGGGTGTATTGTTGTAGATCACTAACACCACCATTTGCTGTTGCCACGTTTCCATATGAGACAACCTTCAGTGGCAAAGATGGACAAGGTGGAAAAGATCTAATTCCAATTTCTGATTGAGGAGCAGAAAGTGGCACTGCAGGGAAATAGCTAGGTATGTAAGAAACATTTGTACCACCCGACATCACAGGAGGAGATGCCACTGATCTCACATTTGTGTAGGACGGGGAAAAGATTTTTGCTCCTGGGTTAAGCTTAGACTCCTGAATGACATATTCATGGGAAATAAAAGTTAATTGTTATGCTGAATAACGCTTAGCAAGGATACATCAACTGGAAAGAACAAAAACAGCAACTGCCAACCAGAAACTGCAGAATATATCATTCAGAACTAGAAGTATACACCTAAAACAGCTAATGATGAATCATTGACTGAACTATGGTTGTAACTAATAATTATTCAGAATTATAAATTGTTTATTTATATATAGATATAAATTCTAAGAGCATTATAGCTTGTTTATGCTTACCTTGGAACTTTTATTGGAAGCAGAATTTTGAACAGGGACAACTGGATTCGTGGTTGCTGAAGAAGAGCAAGTTTTATCGGACATTATACTAACAACTGTCTTAACAGCATTAGAGTCAGCTTGGGACTGGCAACGACTATCAGAGGTATTCTGAGGTGTAATTTTTCTAGGTGCTCCATTTGGCAGTTGCTTGCTCACAACTGTCTTATTAGCATTTGAGTCTGCCTGGGACTGGCAATGACTATCAGAAGTATTTTGAGATGCAATTTTTCCAACCACCTTGTCACTTTCCTTCCTACTTTTTACTTGGAGTTTACAGTCTTCCACTGTTACAGAGAATGATTACATGTTTAGGACAGATAGATATTACAAAAAACAATAGGAAAAAAATTGCTATAGTACAATCACAGTTTGATCTATTATCTATTTATCTTATCGAGATATCCTAGAATTACTTACATCAACAATGGAATTGAAAGCACCATCCATGTAAGATGGGTTGGAATAATAACATGTCCAAGCATGCAAATTTGACATGAACACCCACAAAACTAAAAATGTAAATAGTTCCCTGGAGGTGCTTAGTACACTAAACTACTAAAGTAGCAAAATCTGCCTGTAATATAGTTCACTTATAGAAATTTATATACCTTATTGTATTCAAATGACTCTCCTAAAGTACATTGCACAAAAAAATTAAACAAATGGTCTACGACACACAGTAATAAGCCTGTTCAAGATTTTCTAATTAATTAAGCAGTTTAAAAGAGATCTTGGTCTAAATAAGGCAACATATTATATTATACATATATTAAAAAAAAAAATTACATTTGCAGTTGATACTTGAAGCTTGCACTTCATGTACCTGCACAAGAAAGTCACACAAGGATTAGCACAGCCAACTATTATGGAATTTCTTATCAAATATAACACACTTGGTTGATTCCAACATACAGGTTTCTCCTTGTTAACTCCAAATCCAGGTTTGTCATTGCTAACATCCTCCTCCTGAGGCTTGTGCACTCCATTCTGTCTGACACTAATAATCAAGAATATATCTTATTTTCTAAACAGAAGATGCAATGTAGAGTATATTTTAATGAAGAAATGATTTAAGAAATGAAATCAACATATTTCTCTTTGGTCAAGTCATATGATGTTACAACTTTTAACATTTTATCTTATTTCTCTTCAGTCAAGCTAGAATTTAACTTTTTCAAAAACCGGTAACAATGTATACTGGATATTGGATGCTTAGAAAAAAAATATAGAGACAAGCTGCCCAAGCTGAAATAGCTAGTGAGAATTTATAACTAGATGATAAAAGATCCAGGTCTATCATTCCAAAAATAATCCCAGATTCATAGAACCAAGAGTTGCATTTGCCTTAGGAGTTTTACATCTTTCAAAAATCATATCACTGATGAGGATATCGTTGTCAAAATAGAAGAAAGACTTTAACCTTGACTTAGTAGGTTATAGTAGCAGCAGATGCTATTACGATCTAAATCATTCTATGAAATTCTAGGTCCACGCAAGCACAATTCAACATCATATCGAACCAGTTTAAATGACTATGCACTTATTCAGTTTACAATGTCATCAGAGATTGAAGTAGAAAAGCGAGGAAGAACTATTTATAAACAAAAAGTATGAGCACACTACCTAATTTTTGTCTGTTCATGCAACTGTGAAAAAGCAGAGCTTGTCTCTTTTTCTGAACCTCCATAGGACTTCACATCACTTGTGACAGCTCCCAAATTATCACAGCCAACCCCATCACAAACACCATCGGAAGAAATCATAACACTCTATAATATAATCAGATATATATATACATACATACATATATATATATATATATATATATATATATATATATATATATATATATATATATATATATATATATATTACTAAGCATGAACCCCATCCGAAACTATCATATCATAAGTGTAAAACAACAATCAATAGAACATGCCATACCTTGGCAAGAACTTGAACAAGATTTTCCGAAAGAACTACTAGAGTGTCTATAAGACTCCTATTCAAGCCATTTGAAGCATGTGCCCTTATCAACCTTGCTTTCTTCAAAACAATACCTAACAAGCAGCAGACAAATCACTTACAATTTCATTATGCCATCAGTCTGCATCAATTTAAGCTAATTTGACATTAACAAAAAGTAAGAAAACTAGGAACAAAGTTAATATGATAATCATGAGATCTAAATGGATAACTCGTTTATTATGGAAATAATTCCTTGCAAATCTAAATACATGACCAATTGACCACCCACCAACATTTGTAACATTAAACTTTTATTCAAGATGAGCATGTTACATCCATATTGGATTAAACTTAAGGCTCCGTAGATTTAATGAACTCATTGCAGATCAATTTTGACTAATTCAGAACATTTTTGTAGCATATACTTCACTCTAATTTGCTGGAACTTCAATGAACTAAAGCCTTTTACAAATCTCATTGTTTAGGTTTCCATATCAAATCTCAGTTTAAGCAAATTAGGGCACGAAATGCATAGAAACCAAATCAATGTGATAAGATCTGCCATACACGATAACTCCTCACGAAAATAAAACCACACACATCCAACAACACAATTACAATCACAATCCAAATATCAATTGCGCAAGTTAAAAAACAGACTAGATCAGCAAACAATCGGCATTAAAAAGCAGCAACGCACCGTAACCGTTCTCAACAGAAGCAGTGTGGAATATTCCAGAATAAACGGAGCCGTCCTTGATGTGCACCTCAACGGTAAGGCCAATGATGCTCATAGTGGTGAACAGAAGCACTTCCCTGAGCGACGGCGAGACGGTGGCGGTCGAGGCGGCGGAATCCGATGGCTCTCTGAATCTGACGCCCATCTCCTCTGTTCTTCTTCGTCTTCTTCTCTTCCTGCTATAGTTCGGTTGATCCAGAAGCTCCGTGGAAAACTGCTATTTGTGCCGTGGATTTCCGTTCGGAGATGGAGAGATTGGGAAGAGTAGTGGAAGAGAGATCGGCGATTGCGAGGGGATGGAGAATTGAATCGAAACGAAAGCTGCGTGCGTTTCTTGTGTTTTGTTTGTAGGGAAAGCCGACTCTCTCTTGTTTCTTCTTTTTCTCCTGTGTTTCCTTTTTCAGTGGTTTGGAGAAATATGACGAATAGGACTCGTACCAATTACGCAGGTTTTTTATTTTAAAAAAAATCGCAAAATCAATAATAATATACGATATTTAATATTTTCATCAAATTATACTTTATTTAGTATAATTTTAACGAAAATGAAATAACGCGTACAAATGCCTCTCATTTTTTTTTATCAAACAAATGCCTCTCATTTAAGCTTGTGAAGGATGCTTTAACCCTCTTAATAGACTTATTAGGTACAAGTTAGACTATCACTAAATGAACTACTAAAAAAAACTAAATGCATTGCCCTTATTGAAAATTCGGTCTATTTTTCGAAAGTAAATAAGTGAATTAACCAAATTTGTAACACTCGATAAAGTATAAGGGATTGAGGTGTTTCTCATGTCAACAAGAGTTTTTTCTTTTCTGAGTTCGAGTGAGGACAAAGAACTCAAAAGTTAAGCGTGCAAGCACGAGAGTAGTATCAGGATAGGTGACCTCCTCTTGGGAAGTCATCGGATTGACATGTGATAGCGCTTCTAAGGCCTCGGGTCTTACAAAATTCATCTATTCTAGTTTAGGGAAAAAAACATGAATTTCAAGAGGGAAAAAGAAGAAGAAGAAGAAAGGAAACATTGGTAATAGAATCGTATTCTCACTTATTTTTCTTATATTATGTGAATGAGTACTAGAGTCGAATTGGTAATAGGATTATAAAAAAACCAATGATAGAACCAAATATTACATTCTTAAGGAGAAAAAAAGATCAATATTTCTTGACAATCGATAAAGTTATTAGATCAATAAGAAATCTTCAGAAAAAATGACTAATCTGGTAGGATTGTAATGAAAAATTCAAATTTTAATTTGATCTGATAATAGGATCCTTCTAATACCATTGATAAGAGAATCAACAACATGAATGCCCAATTAATTTGGGTTCAATGGCTAGTATTCTTGGATAACCAAGCGAGGTGGAGAGAGAGAAAACTTAGGTTGTATTTAGAATATTGTGGAAAATATTAGTCTTTGTACTTCAGATAATTATATTTTACATAGACTTTATTAGAAACGAGCAAAAATGGTTGATTCTCAATAAGTTAGACTTTTCATCTTATTAATCATAGAACAAGAGATGATGGGGTAGTTAAAGGAGATGAGAACATGACAATTGGATAGGCAACACGTCTAGTTATTGCCTTATGGATTAAAAAAAATGTGGGGAACCTCTCCAACTAGTGCTACACTTGATTTGTGTAAAGGCATAGTAAAAGTTAGCAGATTGAAAATTATATGTCTAGAGATTTTGAAGGTGATATTTTAAGTGAATAGTTTTCTTAGAAGTATTTGGAGTTGCTCTTGCGAAATCTAAATGATCATCTCTATTTCTTTATCCATTAAAAGACATGTCTTCATGGAGTTAAAAGAAGTAGTTGACAAAATTGTTCCTCTAAGACACATTTTTAAAGTTACCATAATTTCACGTTCTCATCCGAAAAAATACCCTTTCGATATTTTTTTTCATGGTAAGGATGTGCATTTCATGGACCCAAACACCGCTTAGGACGGGATTTCTCTAGGTTGTTGTTTTGTTATTGTTAATTTTCTTTATTGTTTTTCTTGAATCTATTGGACACACACCCTCTCCCCCTGATATGTCAAGATAAGAGTGCCCCTATCTTAATCCCCAAGATTTCGCTGCATCGGAATTATACTAACTCATTGTTGTTGTCGTTGTCATTGTCATGTTTTTGTCATGTTTTCATCTGAAATGATGCTAACATGAACGAAATTGAATACATAAAAATGAGAAAGGAAGGTTTCATGGCTTTTATTTGACTTTTATGTTTAAAATGGCTTTCGTATTGTTATGCCTTATAAGGCCTTGTAATGTGTTTCAACTTTCAATTGCTTTCACTTGAGCTAAAAAGTGTATGATGATGTCTGAAAAATAGAAACCGTTAATACAATAATTCATAACCATCTAATATGTTTCAATCGGATAATTTCAAGAAATTACGGACTGGTAACAAAATGCCACTTAGCAGCAACTTACAATTTAAACTGGGAATAACTGTTAATCAAGTATTTCAATTCAAGCCCTTTTGGATAACACAGACATTCAACTTGGGACAATGCTTGTTCTAGATCAATTCAATTTGGGTATTACTAGAAATTCTTTTATTACTATGCAGATTGTTCAATTTCTCTGTAAGAAAATGCAACAAAAAACACATTTTTTCAGCATTAAACCAAATAACAGAACAGTGAAAAGATGGTAGCAACAAAGATCACAAGCTCACAAAAGTAAAATTCAGATAATGCAAGTTTTTAGAAAGCCAAGCAAACATGATTTCAGTTGCACAGAACAACACAGCCAAAACAAACGATCCTCAAAGACAAACGATCCTCACAAGCAAAGAGTAAAAAATCCTGACTGGAGAAGAAGAAAAAGGTTTAAAAACAAAACCAAGGGCAGATACTCAAAGAAGAACACAGGGAGCTTCTCAACACTCTCCACAAAGATCTATCAATGGCGCATTTTTTCGAACAAATCTTCGAGGATGAAGTGGCAGACGAATGACACAGCAAGCCACTTCATGCAGGAAGTGAAATCACTGCACAACAAACAACTCAAATCAGTACAAGGATAAACCCATCAACCATTCAAGCCAATTTGTTGATCATGAACACCCTTTTGTAGATAAGTAGTTTTCTTCTACCATAAACCGAGTTTCTTGAGATAAAAACTTTTTTTCACCTATCAAATGGGCAGTTTAAATTTATCAAAGAAAAAAACAAGTATTTCCAGGGGAAATATCCAAAAAAAAAAAAGTTGTAAAAAATTCTTTTCTTCAAAAAAATCTTTTATCTCTAAAAAATCTTGGCCATTGTAAATCCTAACTGGGTTGTTATCCCTAATAGCCCAGAAACAAAGGCAAACACAAGTTACTGACCTGCTGTGGTTGCTGATAGTTTCCATAACCAGGATAACCAGCAGCGTAGTACATGTTTGGATCTTGAGGAGGTGGTGCATATCCAGGATAGCCCTCATATCCTTGAGGATACCCATAATATCCTGCTCCTCCACCGCCGCCGCCACCGTTCCACTGAGATGCAGCGGGTTGTGTCTGTAGAAGAATAGTTCCAAGAATTTTTCATTAGTTTGAACTGGAGAGAGGGGAAAGAAAAAGAATAACCTTAATTACCTGTTTGTTTGCAGGACTATGACCCCATGAAAGGCGAACATTATGCCCTCCTATCTGGGTACCGTTCAAAGCTGATAAAGCTTGCTCAGCACTAGCACTACAGCATGGAAAAAGAAAACAATTTATAGAAATTAGTGCCATAAGACCAATTTCCAATTATCATCATGCATCAAGAAAATTCACAGGCTATTAAAGAGATGAGATTTCTCACCGGTTAGCAAACTGTACAAATCCGCAGCGCTTCCCTGCAGGTATTTTCACATGAACTAACTCACCAAACTGGCTAAATACTTGCTTTAGTTGTTCATCAGATACATTTGGGTCTAGACCACCAACAAAAATCTGCAAAAGTGTCCCCTCAAAGGTGGTTAATAAGTGAAGAATATAATATTATAAGCAACTAAGAGCAGATTACCCACAGTAGTGTTATTAGGATCATTTTCACCAGGATTTCCTTGAGTGTTTTGATAGGGAACTGCAAAGGATAAAAAAAATAGAAGGGATGATGAAGTCAAACCGATCATACATAGTTACTCAAGGCCAATACATGATTATTATGCAACACAAACCAGAAAAAAGAGACAGAGATTACCCTACACAATGAACCCATTTGTATCTCATTAATCATACATAGTTTCTATTTGTATCTCAACAATGATAAACAAAAGCATAGATTCAAATGACTCTTCTATTTTCTTTTTCAACCGTGAAACAATTTCCATACAATTACACTATTACCACAGCCTGAGATCCCAGAAAGCACGAGAGCTCTGCAATCATTTTGTCAACTTTGAGAGAGAAGGGCCAAGATCAATGGTTGTAGATGGTACATGCAGGCATACCAAACTTTTAAATTCAAATAGGCAAAATCCATAATGTGACAAAAAAGGGAGTTGCAAACTTTCTTCTAAACCACACATTTTCAGCAGAACTAAAATGCATCTAGGAAACCATGGAAGAAATAAATTCTGGATTATAGACAACAACAAATTCCACAGCCGTTGGAAAGAAAAGCACTTTCAAGGATATTAAATTCCTAGCCAGGAACTGAGCAAACGATATAGCTCCAACACTTCACTAGGAGTATAATGTAATTGGCGAAAGCAAGAATATAATTATGGCATTGGACTAGAACTTGATGGATAAAATAAGGTAGGACATTTCCAGTATGGAACTATTTAAACTAAACTATTAATAAAAGGTAAAAGAGTGAATATGAAAACTAAGATATTTACTTTACTGTAAATTTTGAAGGAAGAAGGAACTGGAAAATTAGTCGCTGGTAGCATTTGACATGCTACGGACAGGAAAGATTAAAGTGCACGGACAGCTTATCACGTAAACAAAATAACTGACCTAAAATGAGGCCACGGACTAAAGTGGAATCATTTCAGCTGTAGTCAATTCCAGGCCCCCAAAATGAGAGCCTCTTGATGTCCTGCTTTGAGACAATGTGAATTTTTATAAGTTTTTTGACTTTTTTTTATTATAATTAAAGAGGCCAAGCTTAGAATGGTAAGTACTGGAATGAAATGACTGCAAATTCCATCAATCTTCTACTGTATAACTAAACAGCAACAAATTTCAAGGCATCTGCTTCACATTATCAAAAAGCATCATCAAAAGCAAGCACTACAGCTCCAAACAATTTGGCACAAACACACAAGATCACATCAATCTAACTGAAGAATATATACCTTTCTGCTGAACAGCAGCAGCAGCAACAGGCTTTTTGTTGGCAGCTGGCCCAACTCTCATGGGCTTACTTGAGCATAACATGCCGTTCATTTCAGTCATGGCCCGTAATTGCTCGCTTTCATCTCCAAACCTTACAAAACCATAGCCTTTGGAGCGTCCAGTAGCGTGGTCAGTGATTACCTTAGCACCTTTAACAGAAGTGTAGTGAGTTCTGAATGTCTCTTGGAGAGTGTAATCAGTGACATCAGGAGCTAAATCCCCAACAAATATAGGGTAATCAGGAGTATCATCCTGCCTCTTCTGACCCGCACCAAGGGTAGCCCAATTCAGCCTGAAAGGAATTTCAGTAGTTGGCATCATGGCACCATTGTACGTCAATAGAACTCTTTCTGCAGCAGCCCGGCTTGAAAACTCTATGAAGCCATAACCTTCAGGTTGAGCAGTCTGCTTGTTACGAATTAATTTCACAGAAATGACCTGCAATGAACACATTGCTTAACAATTAGTTCAAATCCCATGTATGTTTTCATCATGAAGAAAGCCAAACCCTAGCTTAGAAAGTAATCAAGAAAACAAGCTTATCAAATCCAAAAAAAAGACACTTAGAAAGCTACCAACTTGAAGAAATTAGAAATCTTGACCTAATTTGAATAACAAGAACTAAACAAAAGAAACACCTACATACTACTCTTCATCCATCTAATCGTAATTAAAAGAAACATACCTCGCCTGCAGGAGCGAAGCAACCCCAGAGATAGTTCTCATCCATCCAGTATTGCAAATCGCCGATCCACAACGAGCGAACCTCGTCTTGGTTCGTCACCGGAGATGCGGCCGGATACTGCTGTGGTTGACCCTGGGGATGCTGCTGAGGCCACATCTGCCCATGCACCTGCCCTCCCTGCTGTTGCGGAGGCATCATCATCCATGGCTGCTGAGGCGGCGGCGGGCCCTGGCCGTACTGCAGCGGCTGCTGGTTTTGCTCCATCGAAACGGGTTGCATCGGCGGCGGAACGGCTCCAGCGGGTGGTTGCATCATCTTGGATGAAGAAAAAACGGCTTAACCCTAACCCTAATTCTACCTCGAAATCCCCAAACCCTAACTCTGAGCCCTAAAATTCAGCCGAAAAAACAAGAGGTAAGGGTAGTCGGGTTCGTGAAATTCTAAAAACGGCTAGCGAGATGGGGCGAGGATGAGGAAGATGATGGACGAAGTCCACACGACGAAGGGATCGAAATCCCGGAGATAGCAGAGGAGGAAGAGGAGAGAGAATGAATGGATTCGATGAGCTCTTTATCTGATTTGTGTCTGACTGAATGATTGTTGTGGTGTGGTGCCATGAATTTTGGGCCGATTGGGCCATTGGCCTGCTGATTTAGTTTTGGGCTGTCATTTCTGATAAGGAAAAGGGCATATAAATATTTGTTTAATTTTTGAGGTAAACAAAAAATTTTATTTTAGAATTGGTCTTTTTGATGCATTGAAGTTCTCAAAAATAGTGATTTTATTGGTCAAAAAACGGGCATTAGATTGAGTTAAGTACATGGTTTGCATCAATAAACTCTTATAATTATTTTTAAGAGTGATGGCCCAATTAGCAAGAGCAACTGCAACGGTAATTGTCTTTTGCCTCACATATGAGACGATAACATCTATGAAAATCCTTCTTAATCAACTTCCTCTAGCTTGGTCGTGTGATTTATGAGGATTTATTGAGATGGAGCATTTCCCATGAGATTTTACATAATTATAACTGAAGGTATCATGTGTGTGTGAGTTGTTCTTACTCATAGTTGTAGCGTACTTTATCCTTTATTAGTTTTTATAGTCTTTATGTCGTTTGAGTGGTACCTCTTTTGTGTTTTTATTTAAGGTTGTTGCTTCTTTTATTTTCGTTTAATGTTATAATTTTTCGTATTGGTTTATTCGCCTCTTGAATTTGTCGGACCCTCAATTTTTTTTAACAAAAAGATTCTCAATTTATTTTTTTGGTATAATTTTGTTCTCAAAAATTGAATTCGTGCCCTATAAAAAAATTAATCCAACAATTGTTGATGTATAAGTTAATATCCTAAAAAGTTTTTTAATACTTTGTAATTAAATACGTTTCAGAAATAGTCGTCTCCTATTTGTCATCGACTCTTCTGCAACGACAAGGTCACATTGTCATCGACAAGGTCGCATGTATGGAAAAATTGATATTGGGAGGGTCTCCCCCAAAATGAGGCCACGAAGTACCCGGTCCGGATGTAGAGCGGTGTCCGACCGATCGAACCGGGCGAGCCAAAAAGGCAAGAAAAAAAAAAAAACAAGGCTGACCAACACCTATCGCAATTATTCTCCCAATTATTAATCCAAAAATTTTAATTTATTCATTTTGCAGCTTGACTCACCAAATCGGTCCACGGGGATGCCACAAGTCTTAAATCATGCTTCCAATTTTCCCCCATTTTCAATCTCACGTTCTCACCACCACTACAAACCCCAATTCCAGCAATTTCCATCCCTGATCGCCAAAACCCACAAAGTTCCCACCTCGAAACCATCTGGGTCCTTTTCCCCAATCTCTCAGGGACGCTCAATTCGACGAAAATGCACGATTTCTGCTTCACGATCCCGTACGGGCTGATCTTGATCGTTGGTGGCCTGATCGGCTATGCTACGAAGGGGAGTCTAGCTTCACTGGGTGGAGGCGCCGGCGCTGGATTATTGCTCATTCTAGCTGGGACTTTGAGCCTCAAGGCCTTTCAGAAGAGGAAGAACTCTTACTTTGCCCTAATTCTTGAGACTGGTAAAATTCTCACTTCTTGAAATCTGCTTTGTTTTGAGCTGTATTGTATGGATCTTCGTTTTGCTGATGTGGGTCTCTCTGATTTAGCTGAATGATTGTTGGTTTCCCAATGTTGATTTCCCATTTTTGCTTTATTGTGTGTATCTAGCTTCTGTCTGATTGAGTAATTGTATAATGATTGGTTTCCCATTTTTTCTTTATTGTGTGTATCTAGCTTCTGTCTGATTGAGTAATTGTATATTGTATTGGGGAATTTTATAACACTGGTCTTAGATCTTTGAACTTATAGTATTGAGGAAAGTGATTTTTTATGCTTAAAATGGGAGAATTCGGAGTTAAGAGATAAATATGTAAGAAAATGATGGTAGTATTTGAATTCTTATGGTTTGACTAAGAGTCTAAGATCATAGAGTTTATAACTATCTTACACAAGATGTTTTGTCATCATTAGCTTGACTTACCATCTTTATCAAAACTAATATGCTTCTTAGAATTCGAGTTGGAATTCTCCCAAATCCTTTGGTTTACAATTGTGAAAGCTTAGTCATTGTTCTGGCGGTGATAATACTGGACGAACAACTGTAAAGGTTTCTTGCACCAGCACAATATGGAGTTGTTATTTATGTCTTTCGAATTTGTATGCTTGGGCAGTTACCGCTGTTGGGCTTACTTATGTCATGGGACAGCGCTACATGCAGACTTCAAAGATCATGCCTGCTGGCTTAATTGCTGGGATTAGGTAATTTCCTATCTCACCAGTTTTTCGGTTGTTCGCTTTCCTCTTCATATTCAATTATCTGTTCTCATTCTTTATCATTTCTTCTGCAATTAATTTTTCTATGTATTTATTAGTTCTGTAAAGAGGCCAAACGCATCATAAGGAAAGAGTAAAGATGCATGATCTGTATTGAAACCATGAGATAATGTGTCATCCTAATTGATATAATTATTTAGTCTGAAACCACAGTTATGTCTGATTGATCTGTCTTAAGAATCCTAAACCAGGCAATGATTTATCATATGCTTCATGTTTCTCCCTTCCTCTTACGTAGTCGTTTGATTTAACTGCAGTTCTGTGATGACCATGTTTTACGCGTACAAGGTTGCCTCCGGTGGAAACCATCTCCCGGCCAAGACCAATTGATATTTGGTTCCCAGCATCTCTGGAACTTAAAACAAATCTCTTCTTGCTCAGTTATCACTTATCATGATCAGTTGATTGACCTGATTCACATACGTAGGCGTCCAAGACTTGCGTTTGCCTAATGTAACATCTATTATTCCTGATCCTAAAATGCTTGCATCAGCATTTATGGACAGTATTGCTATATTTGAAACATTTGTTCAGTGTTGTTAGGTATGAGATACTTGTTTCACAATGAATATGGTTTGCAAGAGTTTGAGAATCATTTGGAAGAGCAATTTCTGAACAAACTTGCAATTTAATTACCAAATAGTTATGGCAACTTTTGCCTAACACAAATACAAATAATGTGATGTCTACACCAGTGTTAACCGTTAAAAGAAAAACTATCCTTGGTTCATTTGAAATGTGCAATTGTGCCTTCAACTTTAAACCTTCCCTACAATACAACCACTTCAGGAGGCATGTTCAAATAATTGATAACAATTAGATACTTCAGTAAGAGACTAGACTACGAGTACAAATATAAAGTTTTGCCTTCATAGCCAATCATTTACAATAAAAGGAAAAAACTAAACCCAGAACAGAAATATCTACATAACCACATTTTTGTGATTTTGCTTTGGATCACAACAGTTCTTCAAAGCACGCCCAGAAAGGTGAAGATCGTGTAACCCAATATCAGCAATTTTGGGGTCTGTTGTATCTGGGAGGAAGAGATGGACATCTTTCATTCATATGTGGGTAGGGTTCCAGAGTGTTATATCCGGGCAATTCCATCCGGTACTTCCCTTTAATTTGACAGTAAGGGAGTTTCACATCATCAGCATCATTGCACCAGCTTGGAAGACGACTTGAGTTGTTCTCAAAGAATTTGAGTATGTATGTATCCTTTATCTGCAAAAAGGATACGGAATATTAACCAAATTGAAATTAACAGACCAGGGCTTATGGCTAAGACGAAGGTAGAGGAAAGGACGTACTGTAAATTCTGTAACTTGAATAGAGCTGGCAATTGGATCAAACAGTCCAGCCGCCTTGTACATTTCAAGAACAAAAGCAACGCATGAAACTGACTTCCCGTCGTCATAAAGCCAATCATCCTGTTCAGGAATGGCCAACAACTGAGCAAATGATGAACCGCGCTTTTCAGTTTCTACGAGTATTTCTGGCAGATCAAGGCCCTGCATTTGGACATAGAATATAAGACACCGGTGGATAGTGTGTTCTAGACTTTTGGAAAAATAGAGCCAGCTAAAAGTGTCCATATGTTTTGAAGCTAAATTGCTCTCACATAACTTCTTAGACAGATAGCAAAAAAAAAAAAAATCCTCATTCAAGTAAGATTATGATAAACTAAAATTAAATAAGCAAAAAAACAGATCACCTCAGTCCCTAGCCGTTTGTTCAGTGCTTCATTCCACAAATTTGCTGCATATGATGGCTGCATCTGACTCCAAACTGTCATAACCGAAGCAACCTTCACAAGACAATAAAGGATGTTGTCAAACAGTTGAAGAGCTGTGATATCCACTAGAACACAGATGATACAGTTTTCACAAAGTAATTGAGTCTGCAACATCAAGTAATGCAAAGACCACGAGCTCACAAAGTACTTGCAGACTTGTGGTTGAAATTTTAAAAAATTGATAAGAAAACTACAAATTTTAATCCATACCGCATGAGCATCCAAAGGTGGTGGATAGTTGTCATCGATGGTGTCTATCCAGCTAAAAATCATGTTATGATAACCATATGGACTGCCTTCCATGCTTCGAGCATACTCCCAAGCAGCTGTATTGTTAAACTTAGCCCTGATGTCAGGATGTAAAGGAAGAACAGATATGTGGGGATCTGAATCATCTTTAGTAAGCTCAAACTCCCACCATTCTTCCCATGGTAGTATAGCAATAACATCTTCACCCTACAAGTAGAAAATTCACCAATTTAATATTAATTCAGCCTAGTACACTGTATCATATTATTCTGCAAAGAGAAGAAGATGAACAGAAAAGTAGAAAAAGCATGAACTCAAAAGCAGATTTCTTTGCTTGCTTTTATAATTTTTAGCCATTTAGTGGGCTTTTAGCTCTGAAATCTTACAATAAACAGCACCTTTGGGGCAATGTCAATGTGCATTTTTACTCCAAACCCCACTTGTCTTGGATTGACTGTCTTACATCCACACAGCAGACATTTGGAATGACCAAACAAATATTGACCATTTAGCAGAACTTCAATAAATAATGAAGAGGAGCCACATATGTCATTCTTAGGGCCATCTTTGAACTTGAATATATAGCTGATGATATGCTATATTTCCAGGAATTTACTATTTAGAACAGAGAAGGATTTGAAAATAATAATAAAAAAAGATTGATGACAAGTCATGTATTGATCTCAAGGGTTGTTTCTTGGCCTCCTTTCATGTCACCAAGATTCTCTAAATACCAATCCCATCGAAGCGGGGAAAAAGGGATGACAAATGCAAATCAATTTTCATATCACAAGCATTATATGCATTATAGTAGATTCAGAAATATCACTTCACAGTAATACTAAACCAAGTAACACTAACACAGTTCAAAAATAGTACCTCATCATTCTCATTTCCAGACTCTGCAACCCATAACTTCCCATCATCATCTCTCAAAAAGACAGCAGAATGACCTGCATAGGATCCAGATACCCACTTCTCCAGGGTCTCAAAACCACCCCAACGACCACGAATTTTAGATATAGCAAGGAAATCTCCAGAGTGTATATCATCGGTGGTAATATTTGTGTACCAAGGCTGTGGGCGCTGCTCAAAAGAAGTCTGCATATGCTTCTCAAGAAATTTAATGTTTGAGTTCTCTCCCCACCCAGTGTTTGTAAATAGAGGGAAGACATCCCACAATGCTCTCAATGTCCCCAACATTCCTGCTTGCATGAGGAATATTGAAACCCCATTGTGTTTCACCTGATCTTCAAGAAAGAGAAGGTAAGCAAAGGAAAATTTACAAGCAAACAATAAACTGACAGAAGAGAAAAACACCAGAAGGAGAGCATACATATTCATATTCTGCTTTCCCTTCCCACTGTTTGAGATCCAGTGTGTGTTCTTTGGATCGAAAAAAGTAGTCCCATGTGACACGGTAGGGTGTAGCAATTACATATATATCCATACATGTCCAGCTGTGGGCATTTTCCACCTAGTTAAACGGAAAGATTATTGGGGTCATTCACAGAAAAGAAGCTAAATAGAGTTTGAAGCCCAAATTCAAGCCAATAATCCATAGATTGCACAAAATGAAGCCACCCATGTGGACATAAATTTGAAAGTTTGAAATTGCTCGTTCTTTGTCAAAGTACAGCCAGATTATACTGATCAAGTGCAATCATCCATAAGTGGATTAACCCATCCTGCAGCTTAATTCAACATACTACTAGGATAGTTCTTGAAGATGAGCATACTATAGGATAGTTCAAAGCCTTCGTTCTTGACATATTTTCTCATTACCCATAAAATGAACCAATGGTGAGAATTTTACTCATCTACATGGTCTATTCAACAGTGAGTTATTGTAGTGCAATGACTGACTGATATAACAGCTGATTTAACTTCTTCCTTTCATATCTGAGACATAAGAATGTAACAGTAATCAACTTTGTCTATGAAGAGTAACCAATATCAAGATTAAAATGCCTTTCCAGCAGTTCCACTCTTAGCCTGCTAATATCCCAACACAAGTAGAGTACGATACACAAGAAAAGTGAATGAGAATAGAACATGAAAAGCATTCAACTAGACTGTAAATCTGTAATCCAGTAAGACAATTCAAAACATTTGCAATTAAAATAGAAGTTCATTGAACAAAACAAGCCTAATAAATTAAAAACACAATAAAAAAGAGATTCTCCGGTGATGAACACAAAACCGATCATCCAATTCCAAAGCTGTCAACAACTGACGAAGCAATATATCATGAGAATCGAACATTTCACGGAAGTAAACCGCCAATTGAAACATGAAAGAAACCAATTACCTTAATATGAAGAGTACCGCCGCCGAATTCGCCGCCGCTATCGTTATGGAACTCTAACCAGGCGGAGTTCTTGTAGAAGCAAGCACCTTTCCATTCCAACGAGTTATTATTTCCGGTGGAGGAGGCGGCCCCGACGAAGGTGGGGAGAAGGTCAATCGGGCTGTGCAGAGTATTAAGGATCGGCCAGGAGACCTGCCTTGGCAACAAAGGGAGCAAATCTCGCGGTCGAATTGGGGATTTGAGCTCGATTCCAGTGGATACAAGGAATAAGGTAACGAGAAGAAAAGGGAAAACGAAGATGAGCTTTGGAGATGAGAGGGAGATCGCCATGGTTGAAAGCTCGAACCAGATGAAGAGAGAGACGTGACTACGTATCTGAGGAGGATGGAGAACTGAAGAAGGGTCTGGGAAGTTGGAATTTGGAAAGGGGAAAGGAATTGAAACGACGTCGTATAGGGGAATGGAAGGTATATTCCATATTTTGATGTAATCGTGTATGTCTTGTAGCGAATAAATAATATTAATTAAAATTCGGTCTTAACAAGATTACAAAAGAACTCATTGAAGATCAAATCCATCATTGCAAGCTTACAAAATAACTATTTGCAATCAACATAAATAATTATTAATTAAGATCAGATCATTTTCATCATCCACAACCATACGTTGCAAACTTGCTATCCTCTCATGTTGCTTGCAAATTGGCAAGTGACCAAGTGTAGCTCGCCAGCTTGCTTGCACATTGTTTGCCTAGGCGATGAAGCGTCCTATCCCATCTAACCTTTCGGCTCGTCTAGGCGTCTAAACCTGCCTCAACAACTATTCAGGCAGCAGCATCCTATCCCGTCTAACCTTTCGGCTCGTCTAGGCGTCTAAACCTGCCTCGACAACTATTCAGGCAGCGTAGGTGCTAGACAACCCTCTCCGCGTCCTATCCCGTCTAACTTTTCGGCTCGTCTAGGCGTCTAAACCTGCCTCAACAACTATTCAGGCCGCCTAGGTGCTAGACAACCCTCTCCGTACAGGGTTCGCCTAACGTTTTTTAAAAACATTGCTTGCATTATTGTGCTTTAGGGTGTGTTTGAATTATCACACTACACTAGGTTTAGACTTAGTAGTAGAAGTTAAACACGGGCCTAGACGCTGAAAGGTCCCAATTTGTCTACTCTTCCAGCCTACTTAGGCGCCTGCCTTTGCAACTGTTCAGCCGCCTACGTGCTAGACTGCCCTTTCCTCTCAAGGTCGGCCTAACTATTTTTAGAACATCGCTTGCATTATTGTGATTTAGGGTGTGTTTGAATTACCGCACTACAGTTAAGCAGTAAAAGTTAAGCTCATACGCCGTATTAGGTTAGATGCATTTGTTACATCATATTCATCTTGAATACAACCATAAACAATGAATGACCATAGATGAACCTTTTTAGACAGGAAGGTAATTCCGAGTCCAATGAATGACCATGGATGAATCTTTGAATTGTCACTAAAAGATCCATGAAAGATGCTGAATGACTGAATCTATATGAGATCAATATCAGATCATGTGTATGGAGGAGGGTCAACCATGGGCAGTTTCTGGTTTATGTTTGAGTTCCATTAGGCATAAATGTTACTGGTAGCTTCTAACAAAAGTTGTAAACCAATCTTGATGAAGCTGAAATTTTGTTCTCATTTCTCAAGAGTATTAGAAGAAGGTTGAGAGTAACTTCAGCAATTGATAACTTGATATTATGTAAATACACAGTGAAGAGGACAAAAAAATGGGGTGACAAAATAACAAACTTAACAAAAAATGATCTCTACCTCTTTTATACCATTTCCCCTCCTTTCCATCCCCTATTACTAGCAACCAAAAGAGTTCAATTTAAACTGTCAAAAAATAAATAAAGAGTTCAATCCAAAGCTTGAGCTGCTCAACATTGGAAGCAAGCAACAACAAGACAGCTAAACTGATCTCTAATGGTTGAACAAAGTGCAGATAGCTAAACTGATCCACATCATATTGGATTAGTATTTCAAAAAACCCATTGTGTTCAATGTTCATGGGTAAAGGCATACAATTCTTTTATGTTCAAGCATTAGGTCTTAACCAAGGTCACTGCCCAAGTTTCATAGGAAAATATTCAACCAATCTGAGGAACAGAAGGAACCATCAGCTTAGTATGATATTTATAGAAATATAAGCTCTGTTGATTGATGATGAGAGCTTGATAAGATATCAACTTTGCACATAAAGAAAATTGTTATAGCAAGCAGAGAGGATCAGCTTATTGAGATCCCTGTGAGAATAATGAGAAGTACAAACCAGATCTTAAAAGACATCACCTGTCAAAACTTCTTTGAGTTAACTTTGTGACAACATAAAAGATTAATGGAATCAAGGAAGGTGCAGAAGTTTACATCAACAATAGAACAAAGAATTCAGGTGCTTAAACTCAAGATAAGGGTATAATGAATAAGAGCACTAACAGCACCAGCTTATATTGACAACAGTCAAGTGTAAATCCCACTTTGAAACTTCATACTCAACAATTAAACTGAAAAGGCAAACCCTCATGAATGGAGAGAAACAAACTCTAATTACCAAGCAATTAAATTGGTTTTAAGGTACTGATCAGTCTACAATCAATCTCACATCATATTCAATATATTGGCTCAACTTCTATCCACAATTAAGGCAATTGACGAAATAAATCTTTGAGGCAGCTTGGAATTGGCAAAAGATACCAACTATCAAATACTCCGAATGATCTCACACAATTAAGCAAGCACATTGCAACTAGTGCATCAAAAACATACCAAAATTTCCACAAGCAGTTGCAAAGATACCAACTTTTTCCAAACATCCACACAATCACTTCATAGAAAAGTTCTAAACTTTGCTACATGATATGCATAATACTTAAAGACGAATGTTCAAAACCCTACCAATGGTCAACTAACCTCCTCCTGATCTCTCGAACTCCTACGCATCACTATCATCACTGTCTTCATCTGCACCGCCAACATCGTTCGCAATGTACGCGCTGGGATGAATCACGCGCCGCCGAGTCCTCGACGGCAGAATGTTGTCTAGATCAACCTCCGCGAGCGGATCATCAGAGAAATCGCTATCGTCGCCGCCGTTTTCGGAAGCGTTCCCGCCGTCGTCGTCACTCGATTCGTCGTCTGAATCATCATCATCATCATCTTCGTCCCCCTCTTCATCCTCCTCCTCCTCTTCAATCAAAATCCCCTTTCCTTTTCGGTCGATTACAGCTTTGCCGTTCGAATCTCCGTCCTCTACCTGACCTTCCGAGACCGCTTCTTGCTCTTCGTTCACCTTTTCGCTGTCGCTGGCGTTCGTGGTGGCGAATTTCTCTTCGTCTAGGTTTTCCGAATTCTTCTTCAATTCTCCTCCTTCTGGACTTTCTAGCTTTTGCTTCTTGAGCTCAATTGCGGTGGTGACGGCGCTGGAGCTCAGATCGGCGCCGCGCTTGGATGCAATTGCAGGCTCTTCGCCGTTTTTGAGCTCCATCTTCGATAGATTCTCGGCGCTAGGGAAGAGGAGAAGTTCGGAAGTGCAAGTACGGCGAACTGGAGAAAGGGGGCGTGTACGGGAGAGTAGAAAAATCTGAAATAGAAGGATATTTAATATTTTAATTTTTGTTTTTTTTAAAGATAAAATTAACAGCAGCCCAAATAAAACGGCCCATGAAAGAAAGAATCGTCAAATTATGGGCCTGAAAGCCCATTATCCATAAGCAGTAGTGGCCCAATAAAATTGTAGCCGACATCAAAGATTATCATATACAATTCATCAGCATGCCCTTTCATATGAGGATTGAGTTGCACATGGAAGGAGGAATAACACCAGCCACAAATACATATGGGATGGGAATATTCCACTATATTTTTAATCAATTTAATATTAAAATTATGTGCAAGCTCTTGTTCTAGCATTTTTTTTTCTTCAAGTATATGTATGTCACATATTTTGTAGGAAAGCAAATTGCATTCAAAAATTAAAGTTGAGCTATCCCACCTTTTGGTTTGAAGTTTGAATCTATTAGCAATTACAAAATTAGTGTAAACTGCTCCCAGATTCTGCTTAAGCGGAGCTACACAGATTCTGCTTAAGCGGAGCTACACTGGGTAAATATTGTTGTTGTATTAAATTTCCATGTGTTTTTTTATTCACCAATCACTAATGGTCTAGCATGATGAGACGCTAAGTTCTCTTAAGCGTTTGTCTAGGAATTCGAATTTGAATCCCTCTAACGGCGTGTATGAAAAGACTGAATTGGGATTGTCACCCCATTAAGGTCCTCTATAGTGTTCGAACTGACATAAAATACTTTTGGCCGATCGAACCGGGTGAAAGATCAAAAATAAATAAACTACTTTGATTCAAATCCAGCACATTATCTCAACATGAAAAAACCAACCACAATATTGACCTCTCTAAATCACTTAAATTCAACCTCTAAGAAGAGACATAACAACCACTAAAACGGCTCATGGACACATCTTAAAACTCCAAACGTATCTCATCCTCATGCCACAAACTTCACAACTACTTTATTCATCACCCACAATAACTTCCCTTTTTAGCCTTTCTTTTAAACACCACCAAAAACAAAAAGCTCAATTGTTGGCAACTTGGCGCTCAATCCCTTCAATGTCTATCCTCCACCACCACCACACAAACCCTCTCAAGGCGAACTTACGCCACTCGAACCACCGCCACAATGGCCTCCTCTTCACGCGCTTCCGTTGCGCCACCACCCTCCCACCGCCACCCAAGCTCAACACGAACCACCAACCAATCGAGCCACTACCACAAACACTCAAGTCACCAAAGCCTAACGACCCGAGCCTAAAATCCACATGGACCCACCGAGCGTGGCTAGTTGGCGGGTGCACCACCTTGATCATCTCCCTAGCCAAGTCGGTCTCGGGTGCAGCCACTTCACACGCCATCCTCGAGCCCACATTGGCCGGGCTCCTAGGATACTTCTTAGCCGACCTCGGCTCCGGAGTCTACCATTGGGGTATTGACAACTACGGAGACGCCAAGACGCCGTTTTTCGGCGGCCAGATCGACGCGTTCCAAGGCCACCACCGCTGGCCATGGACAATCACCAAACGGCAGTTCGCCAACAACCTTCACGCGCTTGCACGCGCCATTGTGTTCACCGTCCTCCCGGTCGATCTCGTGTCCAACGACCCGACGTTGCACGCGTTCGTGAGCTTGTTCGCGGGATGCATCATGTTCAGCCAGCAGTTCCACGCGTGGTCCCACGGCACGAAGAGCAAGCTGCCCGGGATCGTCGTGGCGCTACAAGACGTCGGGATTCTGGTCTCTAGGAAACAGCACGCATTGCACCATAGCGCGCCTTACAACAACAACTATTGTATAGTGAGCGGCGCGTGGAACGAGTTCTTGGATCGGAACAAGGTTTTCGAGGCGGCGGAGATGATCTTGTTCTTTCAGCTCGGGATCCGGCCTCGGTCTTGGAGTGAGCCTAGCTTGGAGTGGACTGAAGATGCCTCGTTGTTGTCTGCAAAACCTAGTGAATGAGTTCATGTTGTTCTGTATTATGTAAACATATATATACTCCATTTGTAAAGAAAATGAAAAGAAGCTAGATTGAGTTCATGAATAACAGGCATTTTCAACATACAAATCATTATGAATGCAGAAAACTTTATCAAAAATGAATGAAGATTTTCGATTCCATGGTACTAGTACAAACGGATCTAGACTCCTGTAGCCAACAAGACAAAACCCTGGGCTAAATCTGATCAAGATTACAGAAACCACACCAAAATTACATTCAGACAAAGAATATTTGGCCACCATGGAATGCTTAAAGAGTATACAGTGTAGTGCAAGTAGTGGGGCGTGGCTTACGCTCCCTGCTGTTGCTAGTTGTGGCCGGTGTCTTAGAGAAAGCGTCAAGATGGATGAGACACGCTTAACGGATTGGGTGGTATTGAGCCGATACTCTTTTTGGAGGGAGTTTGCGTAGAATGTAGAGGACGAGTGCTGAAGGCAAGATCTCAACCAGCTGGTAAATGAAAATAAGAACTCAGTTTTGGAGCGGAAAAAAAAAAGGAAGAAAAACGATGCTGTGTGATTTGGTTATTCGAGAAGTACCATATAGTAGATGAGATCCAGAATAGGATGATCCAAGACATCCAGAGATGCGTCGGAATCAAATGCAGAAAGTATGACCTAAAAGATTAAGCAAAGGGTATGGGTTAGTGAAATTCTAGGACAATGAATAGATCAGATGAATCAGAAATAGCACTCACCATAATGCACCTGACGATAAAGCATGTAAAACAGATTGCTGTAACAAATCCAACCTGTAATGAATCTTCATATCAGAATCATAAACTTGTTGATACTGTAAACTTAAGATTTTCATTCACCATAGCTATCAGAACAGTTGGAAATTCAAATCAAGCAGTGACAGATAACAAGAAGAAAACTGTAGTAGCATATACTACAACATGAATCACTTACCTCTCGGAGCTTTTTCCTTCGTCCTTTAGATTCAATAGGAAAGCGCCGGAGCATGGAAAATAATCTGTAAACAGAGAACTCTAGATGACATTGATTGAAAATGGTGGCATATAGTTTTAAAAATGCAAATCTACAATGAGATTATAATAACTTGCCTTCCTCCGTAGACCAGAAAACCAAGTGCAGCCACAAATGATACCACTAGAGAAAAAGAATAAGCAGGAAAAGTATTTCAGAAACCAATAACGATGCCTTTGCGGAAAAAAGAAAGTAAGAAGATGTCTAAATTCCCATGAAACATTCAAACACAAGTTATTGGTATATTTAATGAAAGTTTTAGAGCTAACCTGCAATAAATACTTGGCCAATGGCTTGCAAAACACTACTATCATCTAGCCACAAATATATCCAGATACAAACCTGGCAAAGAATAAACCAAAGAACAGGAAAGAGCTCAATTCCATATTTTATAAATACAGTGATAAAAATATAGAACCCACTCCTTATTAAGTGCAAACTGCCTACTGAAGATGTCATACACAAGAACTGAGGTTGTAATATATTTACCTGTATGATATAGATTACACAATTAACTGCTATATATACTGCCCTCAGCTTTTCGGTTGAGAGACTTCTTGCCTGCACATTATAGCTCATCTTCATTATGCGGTTATTAACAAGATAGATAGCAAGATCATTATCAAAATTCTTTCGCAGCTGATGAGAAACATCATATAAATTTGGTTGTGACCGAGTACAAAGCATGTTCCAGCAGAAACTACATTATATGCTACATGATCATACTTAATTGAATGATTCAGCCGTTAAAGAAAACAAGTTTCATCCTTTGTTTTCTGCTATATTTGCATAAGGAGAATATTGCTTTCCCTCATTAAAAGATAAGCACAAAACACATAAGAGCAGATGGCAGAAAAGATCAAAACATTTCACTGACCTGATAGTATATCTCTGCCCAGAAAAGAACAAGTAATGTGTAGGTAGTGAAAAACAATAATCCCGGAAGATCCAGTAACACGGTAGTTAAGACCTATTAGAGCAAAGACAGAGATTTATGTTCAGAAGAGGGACTACACAAGTTGTACATTTTTAACGAAGTATATAATGAAGCAATACATATGCACATAGTGTAATCCCAATAGTTTGCACCCTTTGCTCAAAAGCAAACGTATAGTCTATAGACAGGAGTAGCCCAATGACAACAAGATCAGAGAAATATGCTTACCTTGGGCTTCAGATCAAATACAAACATGTGAAAACCGAAGACAATAGCGCGAACTGCCACAGAGATGGAACACACAAAAAAAACCAGCTTTAATCATACAATATTGAAACAACATCACAACCAACAAATCCTTTATGGGCGAAATGTCCAGTTACCTCCATTAACAATGAAGTTCATAAAATGGAAAACCTTTTGTGTAGTCCAACCATATTCAGGCACTCTCAGTTCAATCCTTATAAGTTGAATCTGTACACACACCATCCAAAAATCCAATCAACACAAACATCAGAAAGGGATGAATTAACTATGCAACAACCTAAGCACACAGCACCAATTTTGTAGGTCAAAATTAGGCACTATGGGTCTATCAATGACAAAAGGTACCAAAAGATTTCTCTACAGGCCACATTATCAATCATTGTCCTTGCAATTGAGCTCACGAAGAGGAAATAGAAACAAGCACACAGCACAGTTTAGTAATTGAATTTGTACCAATTTTCTACTCACGGAACATCAAACAAAACAGTTACAAACACTGATAAGCACGCACATCAACAAAATCTGCAACAATAAACTCAAATTGCAAGATCTCATGTATTGCAGGGAAAAAGCGAACTGGAAGAAGTAAAAAAAATCCGAATTCAAATAGCGAGAGAAGGAGAAAGAGAGAGTACAAGAGCAATGAGGGAGACGAAAGCGTAGGCCGCACAAAGAGTGAAGAAAATGGCGTCTTGCCACTGACTGGAATCGTTCACGTCATTCCACCAATTCGATGTCAACTCAGGCCAATCAGTCCAAATCGACGAGTTAGAAGAAGGCCACCACGCTTTCATGGCGATTCTCGACATTTTGCAACTACTTTCCTTCTCTCACAAACATCAATTCAGCGAAGCAGTGTCCGTCCACCAATGAACTAGAAGCAAATCCTTCCCTGAGAAGCTCTGCAGAATACGACGGTTCGAAGTAGAAATCAACTTCGCGCGCAACGAGATGCTCTCTCTCTCTCTCTAGCCGTCGCCGCCGGCTTCCGATGGCTTCCTGAGGTGTTCACCTACGCTTCCACGGAGAGAGAATTTGGCCTACGACTTGGAGATTGCAGGAGACATATTAATTTAATTTTATTTTTAGGGAAAAGGGAAAAAGAAAAGGGGGGGCAATCAAGTGAGTGGGAGGGCAGTTATTTGATTATTTCATAAAAGTATAGCAAAGATATTCAAATGCCAGATGGATCATATATATAGGTAATTATTTTAATCTAAATTTAAAACGAATAAGTAGATAATTATTCATTTTTTTTCTTATCATTATGTATAGATAAGCCAATGTTTTAATATGAAAAAGTTTAAGTGGCTTTTTATCTTTTATCTTGTAATTTTTTGTCACCCCTAACTGATGTCTTTACACGAATTAAGTACTATATAAAAATTTAAAAATCATTCTATCATATATTAAGAATATTATGTTATTGAATTTTGTAAGTTTGAAGATTTTTACCCGTGGGTACTCATTAATTGTTAGGATTTGTGATTTTATAGTTAACGACTTCACGGAGTAAGTGTGGATCGGACTTGATTTTACAAGTTGCTAACTTGGAACTAATTTTCTTGTTAGTGGGGATTGGGTCCGATAAAATTGTGAATGGATTTTTTAACCTATGTTTTTAAAAAATAAGTTAAGTATTTTATTTTTAAAAAAAATTATTTTTATTTATTTAAGAATTTAATTATTTTTTTGCAACTTGAATTTCCTTTTAGGTTTTAGTTTCTCAAACTAAGAAACTTATCTTATGTCCTTTATAGAAAGTCCAAACGAATAAATCGATAGCTAGGTTCTAAAAAATGATAGTGAACCCTAAGTTAAGAAGGGTTGCTTGATGCCTATGTTATATAAATGATCACCAAGGTGAGTTTGGATGGGCTAGGTCCTTCAAACGCTTAAATAAGATCTAAATAGAACTTGGACCGATTTTTTTAATACAACATGATGTTTTGAGACATGACCCAAAACATATCACAGCTCGTTAATAGAAAAAATAGCGTACCGTTTTCCGGGGTGGCGTTGCCTCTCAGACCCCTCGTCAGGGGCACGTCGTCGTGCCCTGGACGATGGACCCTTGACTCGCTAACTGATCAGCGAGACCACCTCCGTGGTGCAGTGCCCCCGGAACCCTGCTAGGAACTCCACCTCTGAACCCCCAGCAAGTACCGATCATTAATATATTCAAGTCATATTAACAGAAACCATGTACAACAAAAATAATATATATTTCGACGAAAGAATTCTTTCCAAACTATGTACGTAACTATATTTGTATAACAATGAAATGATGCAACTACGTGTCAAAGTTTGAATATATGGCTCGGCCAACTCTTTGATGGCTGACGACTAAATCTAATGTGTCAAAGCCAAAGGGCCAAAAGAGGCTAAAAAAGAAAGAAAAGGAGATTAGTATGTGTGAAAGTGTCAATTTCCAAGGCTTATAAAACTTGCCTCTTACTTGAAGTTTGGAGGCTTGGAGTGACACGTTTTGATATGGGGACAACACATATTATACAACTATAACTTGTGGGCTAAAATTATTGTCTAAGTAGATCTAACGTGACCGATCGATAATGGCCTCTCAAATCTCAATTCCTTATGACGTCGGCCAGCCAAATTTTTATCATTATTATTTTGTAAATTTTGGCTTTTGGTAATATAGTATTATGCTAGTTATTTTGTTCACATGATATAACTCACTTGCACCATCTATGGCGTGAATCAATTCATGTCCAATTAAATACCATATGCTATTATGCTCCCTTACCCGTTTCATCCTTGAAAAAATACAATTAATATCTTTTACCCAAAATTCAATATAAATACCATGAAGTATATATAGGGCGGCTGCCCCACATCCGGTCGAAGAAGTGATGAGTTTATATAGGGTGATCTGGGAATGAAGAAAATTTTTGGAATTTCGCCCCCATAGGGTGGCCTAGGACGGGGCGAAGATGAAGATGGGTGGATGAAGGAAAGGAAGACCGGAGGAGGAAGAGTTGGAGGGTTGTGTGTAAGTTTGTTGGCGATTCAATGAAGGAAGAAGACGAACCAAGTGAAAATTGGAGGTGAATATAACACAACGTCGGTGTGACCCTAATTTTCAAAAATTGACTTTAGCCTAAATTTTAGGAATTTTCATCCAGAGGAGGAAACTAGTAACTAGCAAATATGCTTCATATATTAAATTATTAATTTGTTCAAAGTCCACACCGCTTTCAGACAATCTTGAATTGAGCGTGAGTATACAATTTGTTTGTGTTTATTCTCCCTGTTTTCCTTATCTTGTTTTTTTTTTTATAGTGAATTTTTTTTTCTCATCTTGTCGTATGAGTGCTTTGATTACATTGGTCAATATTACTCTACGTATAGACAATAGACCCACTTTAGAAAGGACCCTTCCAAGTTCCAACATTATTCTCTTCCTATTTGCTATCAAGATTATATAAATACTCCTAAGTCCTAACCCGGTTTTTAAGAAATTTATCTGTCATTTTACCACTAAATCGTTGAGTATTGCATGTAATTATGTAAATGTAAGTTAACCATGGCCAGTTTAAAATCATAAAACACAAATAACTTGCATAGTTTACACACACCTTGGCAGTCAACCATGGGGTAAAAATGTGAATGCTCAGCTGCATATTGCCCATCATCTAGTAATTAATAAGCCCTAGAGTTTTGGCCCAATGGGCCGGCTCTCATTTACTTGTACTTTTTGATAATATTGAAAAAACAAAACTCGTTGTTCAAAAACCAAAATTTAGCTATAGTAGATTGCATGTAAAGATTTTTTTTAACCATCTTTTGACATCATTGATTGACTTGAACTATGTATATTGTATATGTACAGTTATGTTCTAGATGACTTAAAATCCTAATGTCCTTACAGTGTTCTTACAGATTTTGTAGGGTTTAGGATTTAGGGTTTAGGGTTCTGGGTAGTACTATTTGTATTAGGATTAAAGATAGAATTTTCTTTATTGAATCTTGAGGTTTATAAATAAACTGTCTTATGGTAATATTTACTCATCCACCAAATTAGTAAAAAAAACTCTACACAGAGCGATTTTGCTCCAAATTCGTTATTCTCTTCTTTGCTTTGTTGTTCATCAAATCACTCTGAATTCACAACAAACTAGTATACCCCACGTTGAGTAATATACATGGATTGATTAGGGCTGTAATCGAACCGAGCCGAGCCGAGCTTTGAGTTGTTCAAGCTTGACTCGGTTAAAAATAGACGAGTTCGAGCTCGAATACGGGCTTGGTTCGAGCTTAAATTATTGTTTGGAGTTTCGTTCATTTAAATGTTCACCGAACTCGAGCTTGCTCGCGAACCTGAAATTTAGTTTCTTCGATAGACAAATTCGTGAACAACGCGTTTACTTGATCAATTATACAAGCAAATGAAACTAAAATTTAAACTACGTGTTTTGAGAAACACCACCAAAACTATGTAATTTAACATAAATGTTATATTGTATATAATATATATAGTATAGTTTATTCATGAACATGTAATCTATTTTTTTATGAGTATATAATCGAGCTTGCTCATGAGCATAAAATCGAGTTTGCTCATGAGCAAACGAGCCGAGTTATCTTGTGCTCAAGCTCAGTTCATTTATCTTTCGAGCCTTAAAATTGTGCTCAAGCTCGGTTCGTTTACAAACCGAGCTGAACACGAACAAGATTTAACCGAGCCGAACACCGAATTTCTCACGAACGGCTCGGTTCATTTACAGCCCTAGGATTGAATTGAACATTGAAGCAATGAGATAATTAAGAGTACAAATTGACTTGCCAATATCCACCCAACGAAAAAAATGTAAGCAAGATGATGGAACATGACAGAAAGCAGAAATTAGTACAGTTCCATTAGCTTTTAACACCAATTAAGTATGCTAAGCTTAGTCAACATATACAAGCATATGTTAAAACTAATTATGATTAATTTGATGAAAGCTGATTATACAATAAAACACCCAACACTAATTAAATTTCAAATTAATGGATTGTGATGGTGACCTTGTTTGTATTGGGTGGTTACAAGTCTATTTTCAATTTCTCTAAGCTATTGCTTTTAAGCGATATATGTTGTATAGGATAATCGGCTGACACTGATCGATCGAGTTTGAGTGGGTTGCCAGATATCATTAGATTCGATTAATTACTTGGCTTAATTAATCAATGATTTGTGACCGTTAATTGTGTTGTACTTTGACAGTTATAACTTTTAACTCTTGAGTTTTTTAGATTCAGGTGGGTTCAAATCTTGGGCTAAAGTTTTTTATGATAAATGCAATAATTTTTGTTCAGTTTAGACCGGAATTTCTAGCTCACCATTTAATTAAGAGAAAAATAGTTTGCTAGTTTAGTCAAAACGTGTACACATAAAAAACTTTGGTTAATATAATTGTTTTTTTTTATCATATATAACTCAAGTGGGAGATTGTAAGATTATTTAAATCTTATATATTGTGGACTAACATATTATATACAATTATATTAAATGGCTAACGAGTTTATTTAAGTGATTCAATTTAAGTGAAAAGATCCAATGACTTCTAATAAATGGTATGAGTTCAATGAGTGAATATCGGATTTGACCCATTAGGTTTAATGAGATTCTTTTGGACCGAATAAATAGAGATTAGGTTATAGTCCCCAACATGCCAATTTAAGAAAACTTAAGAAAACAAATTTAACTAATTTTTTTAATTTAAAAATGCTTATAAAGTGTTCATGAAAAGTTTTAAGAGTGTTTATAATGTATTTTGTGGGAAAATATTGTGTATATAAGTTTTTTTTTTCGTTTTAGTAGTTCATCTAACCTATCCTATCCAGTTGTTAAGTGATTGATCTGATCACCTGAATATGATAACGGATGATACATTACCACAATCACCTGAATACGATTATTTTTTTCTCCATTAATAATGCTAGTGTTAAAAACTAAAATCCTAAAAAAATTCTATAAACAAAATCTCAAAATTAAAAAACAAATCCATAAACAAAATATTTTTAATTAAATATTTTTTATCATGTTTCGAATCTTAGGGCACATTATAAAAAAAATCACTTATAATTATCTGATCAATTGAGATCTCAGAAGCAAAAATAAATAAATAACGGTTATCTAGGGTTTCAATGACAATGGTCAACTAACAATAACTAATTGGTCTAGTGAGATGAGGTGTTAGGCTCTTTAAGCGTTTGTTCAGGAGGTTCAAAGTTCGAATCTTCTTGGCGGCGTATAATGGGCCTCTGTAGTACCCGGTCCGGACATAGATTGGCCCCGACTAATCGAACCGGGTGAAAGACCTAAAAAGGTGAAAGACCTAAAAAAATGACAATGGTCTACTAATATATTATTTGTCCCGCCTTCTTGATGATCTAAATATTAGATTATTTGTGTTGACTACTTAGTCCATTTACTTTTTATTAAATTTTTTTTAAAATTTTAATCTAAAAATAAAACGTTTTTAAGAGTGCCGCCTCTTCTTCGACTGAAAAAAAAAAAAAAATCATGATGAAGGTTAGCCACTAACCACATTGTACATCGATCGATCCAATGCCATAGGCTACGTACACAACTAATTAATGCAAAGTTGCAACTACTCAACACATGAAGTTGGAGAAATTAAATCCAAAGTGTTACAAATTACAATCCACTAGCTACATTCGTATGTTAAAATCTAAATTAACAAGCTAAAACTAGCTAGATATAATATAATATCGTTTATATGATGATCTTCTCTCTCTATGTATATCAATTGTTGGACATATATGCATTGTGCATATGATTAATTCCAATTGATCTACACGTACACTAAGATCAACAAACTCTTAGAGCTTTAACCAGAGAAGAAATCTATGAATTGATGAGCCTTGAGTTTGGCTTGATCTTGCTCAACCTCTTCTTCGTCCTTCTTAGTTTGATCGATCACTTCACTTTTGTTGGAATCGGCATGAACTTGGAGGAAGTCGTAGTAATGGATTGGCTTTGTATTCTTCTTATCTAGAAAATAAGAGAGAAAATAATTAACTTTAGTTAGCACGTGTATATGTAGAAATCTAATTGAACACACATAAAATTGGAGAATTTAATGTATGTACATAAAAGCATCCTATATAGCTTGTTTTTTTCATGTCGGTTTCTCCAGCGCCTACTAAATTTATCTCGATCTCTTGAGCTACCAGGCCGGTGTCTCGAAATCTTTTCTTATGAAAATTATTCCTTTCATTCAAAAAAAAAACATTATAGCTTTTTAATTATATAAGGAAAGTAGGAATTGGTTTGGGAGAATTGGATTAGGAGAACCTTGTAAACTAGAGACGCTAATTTTTTTTTTCGCCCTTGAATTATCCCTTTCGTTCAAAAAAGAAACATTGTAGCTTTCTATATAACAACATCAATATTATCGCCCAGTATATATAGTCCCGCTCAAACGAGATCTAAGGGATTAAGATGGGAGGTACCCATAACTTGAACATGTGAAGAGGATACGCTCGATAGATTCAAGAAAAATTGAAATTCAATTATATGACAATAATAATTGAATTTAGTTAGAATGCATTAAAATTAATATAATGGCCGGGTTAACTTCATCTCAAACTGGAATGTAGCTTTCTATATGAGAAAATAAATCTATCTTTAAGGAAAAAATTATATCTTATGACCTCCGATTAGTTATAATCTACCGGAATTTAAGAGTATATGATCAAGAATTGAGGGTATTTCATAAAATGTGCAGAAATACATTAGTTATATATGTATATGTAGTTATCGAGCAACAATTATATTACCAACCAATTAGATGGTAGGTTATAGGTTCATTCTAAGTTATATAACCCATGAAATGTGCTTCATAACTAAAATCAAATTCCAACCTACCAACCTTTTCCCAAATATTTCACTCGTCATCTTTCTATTTCGATTCTCCACCCCAATTACAGATTTTTTTTAATCTTGACAAATCAGGATATTGTTTGTTAATTTTATTTTTTTTAAAAAAGGTTTATTAATTCTAATTTAGAGAATAGTTTGAAAATAATTTTTAAATTTAGTATTCTTATTGTTTGCCCATGACACACATTAGCCCGACCCATAAAGATAATCCAATCAAACCCACTCCTAGAATTAATTTATGTAATAAATTGAATGAAGATATATAGCTAGGGTTTGGAAAATCACTTACCTCCAACTGATGGATGTGGGCTACCAAGATAGGGTTCCTTGAGAGCCAACAAATGACCTTGTGATGATACACCAAATTGTTGTTGACATGCTTGATAATACTTCTCAACAAGTTGCCTAGTGTTGTTGTTCTCAAGTTGGCTAACTCCATCTCCCTTTTCCATACACTTCGAATAATCGTCGTGTTGGTGGTGTTGGTGCTGGTGGTGTTGGTGTTGAACTGACAGATACCCGGATCTACCTGCCCTGGTCGCCTTCCCGTAAAACCTAGACCGCTCCCTGTTTCTCCTGGCCATTATCACATGCCAGTGGTTCTTGACTGCGTTGTCTGTCCTCCCCGGAAACATCCTTGCTATGATGGCCCATCGGTTCCCATGGATCCGATGGGACGCGAGCAGTCTCTCCTCTTCCTCCTCTGTGAACGGGTTCCGGTTGATCCTTGGATCCAACTGATTGAACCATCTTAGTCTACAACTCTTCCCTGCCAATATTTCAATCCAACTTAAATATAATCAAACTTATAGACTTAAAAGTATTAATTAAAGAGATAAGCTTATATAATAAGCTTAGTTTGACAGCAGGTTTAACATCTCAATCTCTTTATAACTAACGATAACAAATAGGTTTAACATCTCAATCTCTTTATAGCCAACGACAAGTAAACAAATAGCTAATCTCAAACAACATACATATGGGCAACATCAATCGCTAAGCCAGAATCAATTCTGCTCTAAATCATATTAGAGTTAAACCATAAAACCCTTATATATGCTTATGTACTAGGCTCACTGTTCTAACAATCCCGTCTAGCCCCGCTTGGCGCTGGAAGGTCCCAGCCCACCTAGCCATCGAATTTGTTTAGTCACCCGCCTAGACAACCGTTCTGACTGTCTAGGCTGCCCCCTCTCCGTCTAGGGTCCGTCTAGCGTTTTTTAGAATACTGATCGCAAGTTCTATAAACAAAAATTTATCAATTTTTCTAACCTGATCGCCCTTGGAGCTTTTCGGCTATGGCGTTCCAGTTATGCGGACCGTACTTCTCCACCAGCTCCCGGAGCTTCTCGTCCTCCGACGGCCGCCAATGGCCTCTACTACACATAATCCTCTATAACAAAACTTGCACTTGATCTAGATCAAGAAAGTTAATAAATCAACAACTAGTTGATATTCAAATAGTTATCTATAACTAGGTTTTTATTGATTATATAAGAGAAACTAAGTTAGAGAGAGATTTGTAGAAGGACATGTAGCTAGGGCATGAGATGAGGGTGGATATATGCAGGTAAACAAGATAAGGAAAGGAAAGAAAGGTGAGGTTTTAATATTTTATTTTATTTTATTTGCTTTAATTTAATTAGGGTGATTGGTAGTTCTGATGTTTGTTATCCTTTCAACTTCTCTAGCTCCCTGTTTCTAACCTACACTTTCTACTTATAACCCACCTAGTATTTTTTATTTTGGGTATACCGTATCTTTCTTACATAGCCATATAAACTATAATGTATTTTTTTATTAATTAATTAATGGGGTATGGAATATGTATGATATATATATATTATTCCCTTCCGTTTAAAAGTCATTATTGTTTTAGAGTGTTTTGCTGTTAATAAATCATTTTTTTCAATTTTAAAATTTCAATAAATTAAGGTAAACTATATTAATTAATAATATAGGATAAATCGGTTAAAATCTAAACTTCTTTCTTCTTCAAATAGGGAAATTAATTAGTTAATTTCTTAAATTAAAGGCCCTCTCAAAGATTTGATGAGATTATTTTTTGCTCATATTAGTGAATTAAGGAGACAAGGTCAGTCCAGTAATTTCGACTTTCGAGGGTGTTTTTAATTTGTCTTAAAAAATCTAAAACGACGATGATTTTTAGACGGGGAAGTAGTTCCAGTGGAGTTGGAAAAAAAAACTTTATATATAAAGTTAAGAAATCTAGACTATTAAATGAAAATTTAATAATTGAGATTGATTTTTTCTCTCTCCATATCAACTTTTTTTTTTCTTTTTTTTTTCGACGGGTCCAATTTCTTATAAGGTTTTAGTAACTTCACCTATAGAGTTTTTCACAAACCCAATGGAAACAAGACCGAAATTTCATGTACATTAAAAGTAGATAGACATCAATAACCACTTGATCTAGCATTCTAGCGAGATGAGATCGACGTTTTAAAAAAAGCTAGGCGGACCTTGTGTGAGATGGGTCGCCTAGCGCAACCAAAACGACTGTCTAGACGGGCGTCTAAACGAGTTGGATGGTTAGACGGGCTGAGACCTTCCAGCATCCAGCGGAACCTAAACATGATTTTTATAACAGTGAATGAAGTGTTAGACCCGTTAAGCGTTTGTCTAACCACACAACTAAGAAGAGAAGTAGATAGACTAATTTGGGACAGATAGGTACGAATGTGTTTGATTTAACCGTCATGTATATACTTATTATAATTACTAACAAGCTAACTTTTGTAAATTTACAAAGTACTATGTATACAATTAATATGTACACTCAAAAGTCAGCTAACGTGACCCTAAAACAATTTGCTAGATAGTGAAAACATAGCTTAAAAAGAGGGTATATACTTAACTGTAATTAATACTCATAATAAGTAGCAAGCTAGGTTGCACGTGGAACAAATATTTGCACTTTATAACGATCGATGCTTATATTGTTGGTCAAACATCTGAGTTTAATTTGGTTAATTGATCTTCTTTCTCTCTCTCTTTTTCTTTCTGAATTTGATCTTGTGTACGTTATACCAACATGATAGCAAGCCAACAACCAACCAACCAAACTCTTAATTAAGGTTGTATATTTCGTAGGGAAAAAGGAAATTGAGTTCATATTTTTTTTTTTTTTGGTAATTTGCAAATTTATATCGTTATGATCGAGTCAATTGGCAGTTTCGACTATGAACAAAGTCGGATTTAAATATTTGACCAAACAAAGTCTGACTAAATTGTATTTTAATTCATGGGCTAAGCCAAATTATATTGGGCAAGAATTGGAAGGTGAGGTTGATTGGATTTGCATTTATGAAGCTTGGTTAGCTAGCAAGACAACTCTTATATAAATAACACAATGTTAACTTTATGAATTTAGTTGTTTGTTATGACTATCTATATATCTATCTATATATTAAAAAAGAAGTCTTCTTATAATATGTCAGCCTCACATTCATTTAATCCGTGTCTAGTTTATTTTGTATATATGTGGCGCCACATCATCAAATATTTAAAAATTAATTTAAATATTAACAAAAGATAATTCTAATTAGCCATATCCAAATATATTTATCTTTATCTAAATTTGTTAAAAAACAATTAAAAGATGTATATCCATCAAATAAACAATAAATAAATATATAAATCCATAACTATTTTTTAATTAATTAAATATTATTTTTGGTTTTTTAACAAGAATTAAAATTTAATAATATCCTTCACATAAACGAAATTTATACATTCTTACGTTAACTTTATTTGTTTAATTAGTTATGTACTACTACAATTGATCATTTTTATTCTTATTTAAATAAAAAACAATTTAAAAATAAAACAATTTAATTTAAATTATTGCTAAAATAAATTATTTATATTTAACCGTATACGTACACGGTATGGGTACATATCCTAGTACTTTCCTAAAGAGAGTTCGTTTCTAGGAAGAATGCATAAGTCCAATAAACTAATAAAACGGAGTTATGATTGTAAAAAAAGTAGCACAACCTCGATCTATGAGGTTTTAACTCGAAATCATATGATAATGAGTGATATAGTTCATGAGGTTACATGTTAGGCGATCATGACCCTCAAGTAACCATTATCCAGAACAATTCTCACTCAGACATAATCCCTTATGGTTTGCAAATTGTCACATTGGGGTTGATCGCTCCTTTATTTAGCGGCGGGTAGCTTAGTCAGGCCCATAAGTGATAAGCCGACAAACCCAAATAACCAACCGTCATAATATGATCGGTCACTCTTTTATTTGATGGACTGCTTGAACGAGATTCGTGGAGTAAAACTATATCATAACGAGTGGAATAAATAGTTTGTTTCAAGAGCATTAGGTGGCAAATCTCAAGTATATATGAGTGATCGATCAAAGTTGCCTAGTAATTGAAGGATCGATCTTTCACTTTCCAGTTTCCACACAAACTTAACATATTGAGTGAGTGCAAGCAAGAAATTGTGAAAGTCAATGGGCTATATATAATAGGAAATCGTGCGTACGTAAGCTCAGTTCAAGCTCAATAAATAAGTTACATCTTAAAATCAATTGATAATAGAAGTAATTTAAAAAAAAAAACTTTTATAATAAGTATGTTTAGTCTCAATATTTAGATGTTTAAGAAAAATTCTCACCATAAAGTGTCCAATTTTTCATATTATAGTAGGATATATTATAAGTTTATAACCCAATTAATGAAAAAAATCAAACGTTAATTAAAGCTTGTACTATAGGACTTTGGGATCCATATTACTTGTGAAAAAAGATAGGTAATTAAGATCGAATTAGAGCAATACAAATTCAGCCGTAGATAACGGAGTCTTAATTTATGCAGTATGTCGATTTCAGACTTGTGCACCACTAAGATAAGTAGTCATAATTACAAACGTACAAATTAAGTAACACCTAATCGTTTGAAAGTTGTTATATTTCCACACAACGTTACAACATGTGCTGAGATTTTTTTATTTTTTTTAATATCCCACGTCCAGAATTTAAAGAGAGAATATCTAGTAATTTTTTTTATTAATAATTAATTTTAAGATAGAATCTTACTAAAGTTTTATGTACTATAATAATAGTATTAGGACAGGTAATTAAATTAATGGTCATAACTCATAAGTCATAAGTCATAGCATACATACACCCACTAAAGTCTACTACACAATTAAATTTTTTTTAATCTCTCGCTCGATTCGATTAGTCGAGGTCAATCTACGTCCGAACCGGATACTACACAATTAAATTTGGTAAAACAGACAAATGTAACGTTGAACTCTAAGTTCACACTTTGAAAAGCAACAATATAACTACTCTCAACAATCACCTACCCTTAATCTCTTCTTTCTCTCCCTGAAATTAAATTACATCTTTATAATTAAACAAGATTATCACATATAAATATAACTCTGCAAGTCTACAACCCAAATAAAATCATACGATTGATACCAGTACATACAAAGAGAATATTAAAAAAAAAACAGTAATTCTTACGAAACTATACGATCAGTATCGGTTTCTGACGCCGAGCAAGCTGGCCCAATAACATTTGGGCCAATAAATGGGCTTCTTTCAAATTAGGCCCAGTTAAGCTAGACTGTCAAAAGCCCATACAATTAAGTTTTTTTTTTAATACAGGAAAGGAGTTGGAGGGATCCAAACACTAGCGACGGACGAACGGGGCACAATAAAACGAGATTGCAATGAAGTCCGCAACAACGATAACCTCATGTGGGAGATGCTCCAACACTGAAATCAGGTCAACGCATATATACACAATGTCTAACTGAATCATCTCAATCTTCTAAAGGTAGTTTCAACCACCATGCACAAACTTGATCAAATGAAAGTTGTCAATAAGCCTCAAGGATCCTCTATCGGAGAGCACTAACCTACACCATCAAAACGACCAGATATCCCGCCATCAAAATGAATCGGTATGTGGTCTTGAGAGATAACACCGAAAGAAGAGACATTGTCTGAACCGACAACATCCATGTTAATTTTGATGTGGGTCAATTTAGATTATTAAATTTGATTTACTTTAATGTTGCCATAAATGTCAAGATTTACTTTACTCATTGGGTTTACGTTACCATAAAAGTTATTTCATCTCTTATCTGGTACAAATTTAATAATCTAAAGCTATTTCATCTCTTATCTGGTACAAATTGCAAGTAATGATGATTTCATTTCGAAGAAAACGCCCAGAAATGGCGCTGGCAAGACCATCGAAAGGAGCGAGAAGCCATGCCTAAAGTCAATCGGCGGTGCGTTTGTGGCCCTCCGATTACTGAGTCTGACCCCTTCGCTACAGATTCGGCGGCGAAAGAAACGAAGGGGATGGGAATTTAGAGGACATAGAGGATTTGAAAGGGTAGGGAGGGTGGATCTACAATACTGTGCATCACTGTTCAAACTGAGAGAGGGGAAGGTAGAAGAAGGAATTTTCAATTGCCGGATTTCTCGCGGATGGAGACAGAAGAGGATTCCGTCTGGGATGCTATTACCTATCCCTAGGATCCTAATGGGGAATCGAAGAGAGTGTACTGCAACCAGGTCACTTCCCTCTTTGCTTTACCTTGATTTGTTTATGCAGAATTTGATCTATGCTATTGTAGAAACTGTGATATCTGCCTATATAAGAGGGTGGTGGGAGAGCTTATCTCCCACGCCCTCCTCTCTGTTGAAAAACTACTACTGTTATCTCTTTCTCAAAATACTTGTGTGTGCTCTCTCTGAGATTACTGATCTCATGGAGAAAAAAACTGAAGAAAAGCAGAAGCTTAAGAAGTCCTTCAAGCAGGTTCTGTGTTCTGATCAAAAATTCTCTAAAGAACAGGAAGAGTGTGAGATTTCTCATACTCGACCACATTCCAATACTACCATGGTTGATGAAACCTTAAAGGGTAGTGGAATGGAAAAGCCTTTTGAGGCAGGTCCTTCAGGGACAAAGAAAGAAAAAGCTAAAGCTAAAGGCAAGATTGATATGAAAGCATTTCTGAACCAACTCTCTGGGGTGAAAGACAATATTCTTCACCTAAAGGAGACTTGTCTGTTTGGTTATGTACTTGGGGAGTCAATTGAAATCCCAAGGCTGAGGCAAAAGCTAAGAAATGACTGGCAGGTTAAAGGAGACTTCTTTGTGAACAATAGGGCGCATGGGTGGATGGAAATGAGGTTTGCAAACCCATTTGAGAAGGAGAAGGTATGGGAGGGCCGCCCCTACCATATCTTTGGTCAATTGATCATATTAAGACCTTGGAGGTCTAACTTTGACACCTCTTCAGAGTCTATCACTCTTGTTGATGTTTGGGTCAGGATCCCAAGGCTCCCTGTGGAGTATTTGAGTTTGGAAGTCTTAAGTACCATTATGGAATGGAACAACATGGGTAATGTCATTAAACTAGATACATACACTGAGAAGCTCCAAAGGCTGAGGTATGCAAGATTGTGTGTAAATGTTGACCTCTCAACCATTGAGGGTACTACCATTGTGGTGCCTGATGAGAATGCTCAAGAACACACCTACAGGGTATGGTTTGAAGATTTTCCAAATGGATGTGGCAGTTGTGGGGATTCTTCCCATATCTTTGCAAACTGCCCATCCAGCTATGTAAAGAGTAAACCTGTCACAGTCACTCTGCCTAAACCTAATGGGGGAAAAAAGGGTAACAAGAAAAGTGGTGGGATCCATATTTCTGAAGAAGATGGAAACTGGAAGCATGTGGGAAAGGCTACTAATGTGGCTAAAGGAAAAGGGAAGGCCCCTATGATTGATGAGGATCCCACTCCCAAAAGTGGAATCAAGATCATCTACAAAACTGAATCCTCCTCTTCAGGGTCTAAGGGATCAAAAATTTCTAGCTCTTCTATTACACCTACTATGGGTGGAACTGAAGAGGAAAAAGTGATGGAACCTGAAGAGGGAGCCAAGGATGAGATTGATGAGCTCTCGGAGGCACTTCCAATCCCTGAGGATGAGAAAAATCTGGATGGACTGCCTTGCAACCCCCTGGAAGCTGAGGAAGTAGAAGAATATGAAGAGCCTGAGAATGCACTTGATCTTGTCAATGAGTTTCTGATGCAAGACAATGATGAGGAGTACTATGAGGAGGAGTACAATGCAGATATGAGTCAAGAGGATCTCGAAGCATACATTGGCAAAGAGCTGGGTGAAATTGGCAATATGGAAGATTCTCAACAACTTGAATCTTTCCACTCTCTGTCCAACACTACCTCTGTGGTGGTGAGGCTGGAGAATATGGAGATGAGACAGGAGAATCATTCCAACTCGGAGTCAGGAAAAAGAAAGAGCAGCCCAGGGGGAGTTGACTCGGCCACCTCCAGTCTGAAGGGAGAAGGAAACAAAAAGATGAAGATGTAGTTTCTTATGAGGGGCCTTTTATCTACCTTTTGCTATAATAAGCCTGATGAAGGCTACTACTGTTATAATATTTGTAAGGGTCTTGTTTTAGTATTCCGGAAGTGTAACTGGTGGGGTAGTAAGGGATTGCAAAAGACAACTTTTTGTATTTGGAAAAATGGTAGAACCCTAGGTTTGATGAGCATCCCACCTAGTTTATTTTGGTGTGCTTTGATCTTCAAAATCAAGCACTTAGGTGGGTGCTTCATGATCCCGCTTAAGGAAGACGGAATTAGTATTTATTTTGGTATCTTATGTATTATGTGCCTAATGTTTATAAAGACTACTTTAATATATGTGAGTGAATATTTATGTTGTAGATGTGATATGAATTATAGTATGGAAGAACATAGCAGACGGAACATGCTGATATCTTTAGGTGGGAAAGAAAGAAAAGATAAAAATAGAAAAGGAAATATAAATGCACTAGAAAGCAGAACAACAAATAAAGAGATTAAGGAGAGTGGATTAGCTCTTAAATTAGTGAAAGAAAGGTGGAATAGAACTAATAAAAGGAATCTGCACCATTTATGGTTCTCTTATGAAAATATAAAAAGAAAGCATGAAAATAATGTAGAAAGAAAAGAGCACAATGGAGACAAAAGTAGTGAACATTATCTTTATAAGAAGGATATAAATTACTGGAAAAAAGGTGTGTATGAGACATTAGTAGAAAGCATGAATAATGGAAATAATGTTGAAACTGTGAAGAATATGTGTTTTGTGAATAAGGAACTAATCCATAAGTATTTGCTCCTAGTTGTGTATGACAGGTTCATAAAGACCATATATGGAGCAGCTAATTTGGAAGGAAAATGGAGCAAACGGATAAAGAAAAACCAGGAGCAAGACCAAGACAAAACCAACAGGAAAGGAAAGAATCAAGAAAGAAGAGAGGAAGAAACCTCCAATGAGCAGATAGATAAATTATGGATTTTGTTTCCGAAATGCAATGTAACTAACAAAGTCTGTAGTATTAACAAAGTCTGTAGTATTAGAGAACAAACAGGATTGAGAAAAAAGGAAACATGGAGAAATACCAGCATATGCATTCAGATGGCTGGTAAATCACAAAATTGTAACAGGAAAGGCGGGGTTAGACATGTAAGACAAACGTGGATGTTAGATTGTAAAAGGATCAAAAGAAACTACTGGGATAACGATTCCAGAATAGAGAACGTAGATCAAAACACTGTCTATAATAATTGTTATGAAGATCGGATTATGGAATAGCAGAGGAATAGGCCGGAAATCGTTCTGGCCGGAAGTAGATTCCTTTTGTAAAATTAATAAGATACAAATCATGGCAATAGCAGAAACAAAAACCGACAAGGCACCTAGTGATCAAATCTGGAGAAAAGCGGGCTTTGACAACTTCGTATGGTCACCCGCGGCTGGAAAAGCGGGTGGACTTAGTGTAATGTGGAAGGCTTACCAATTAGTTAATGAAGAACTAACAATGATAGTGCAAGAACCTAGATATATAGTAATAAAATACCATAATATGATGACAAAATACACTATTGCAATCTGTTTTGCTTATGCGCCTCCTAATGCAGATAAAAAAGATGAGTTCTGGCAAAGTATTACGAACACCTTAATTCATATTAACCTACCCATCATTATCTTAGGAGACCTGAACGAAATACAGGATTCAAGCGAAAAGAAAGGAGGTGCACACCCTGAACTGCACAGATTTGAACGCCTTCACAACTTTAAAAATGCGTGCGAGCTAATAGACATACCCACAAATGGCAATATGTTTACTTGGAGAAAAAACAAAACCGAAGAGAATAATATATATGAAAAACTTGACCGGGCATTAGTAAGTAATTGTATAGTTCAATGGTTTCCGACGATTCACACCACAAATCATGCATTCACAACGTCTGATCATTGCAAAATCTCGGTGGATTTGAGCAATGACACGATCACAAAAGGATTACCCTTTAAATTTGAAAGAATGTGGATGCATAGAAAGGATTTTAGGAACGTGGTACGGCAGGCATGGAGATTTGATACCCAAGGATCAAATATGTTTAAATTAATAAAGAAAACTCAACTCTTCAAGTCAAGTGCGAAGCAATGGAATAAAAGAACTCTAGGGAATGCCTTTGAACAACTAAGAGAAATCGAAAATAAACTAGTAGAACTACAACAACAAATATTAATATCACCAGAACCAAGTGTAGTACAGAAACAATTGAGAATCATAAACCAAAGAGAAAAACTACTTAATTTCCATAAAACATACTGGAGGCAACGAGCAAAAACTAAACACATTAAATTAGCAGATACCAATTCAGGGTATTTCCATAAAATAGCGAGTGGTAGAAGAAATAGAAAGAATATAAAAGAAATACAAACAAGCGATGGAACACAAATAGTAGGTCTGGAAAACATCAGGGAAGAAATAAAAAAGGACTTCAAGCGAAGGTATGAAAAGGAGCCGATTAATCAAAACTTAACTCAAGAATATCTTCAACTGATCACGAGAGAGATTTCAGAGGAGGATAATGAATATCTCACTAAACCAGTCACAAATGAAGAAGTGAAGTTGGCTTTGATGCGAATTGGATCGAACAAGTCGCCTGGCCCAGACGGAATGACGTCAGAATTCTACAAGAAATATTGGGACATAGTTGGACCATCAGTTACGAAAGCAGTTAAGAGTTTCTTTCACTCAGGAAAAATCTTAAAACAAATAAACCATACGTTCATATCTCTCATACCAAAAATAGATAATCCCTCATCAACAAATCACTACAGACCAATAAGCCTATGTTCTACGATATATAAAATCATCTCGAAAATTATAACTGAACGACTAAAAGCGATTATTCCTAAAATCATCCACCCACTTCAAGGGGCATTTATAAGCAACAGAGCCATTCAGGATAATGTACTTATTGCTCACGAAATATTTCACTCTTTTAGAGGAAGTAAGGCAAAAGATGGATGGGTAGCAATCAAGCTTGATATGGAAAAGGCTTATGATCGACTAGATTGGACCTTCCTGTTTAAAGTATTAGAAAAATTTGGATTTAACGAGCGCTTTATAGGATGGATACGAGAATGTGTGTGCACAGTATCTTTCTCAGTATTAGTTAATAACGGACCTACAGATCCTTTCGTTCCGGAAAGAGGTCTAAGGCAAGGAGACCCACTTTCTCCATTTTTATTTGTGGTTGGCACAGAAATCCTTGCAAGAAAACTCCAAAGAGAGTGCGAGAATGATCGATGCTCTGTGGGTTTCCCAGTAGCCAGAGGAGACCTAAGAATCCCCTTTTTAGCTTTTGCAGACGACATTATCATATTTTCCAAAGCAACTCAAGGCGCATGTACAAAGGCGAGGAAAATAATAGAGGAATACAATGCAATTTCGGGGCAAAAAGTAAATTACAATAAATCAGCTTTTCAAACTTCGAGGAACATCAGTAGACAACATAAACAACAAGTACAACAAGCTCTTGGAATTTCCTCCATGACCAATCTAGAGAAATATCTTGGATGTCCGATTATTAATGGAAAAGTGAACAAGGAAACATTTAAAGAGTTGGTGGAAAAATCACAAGGGCAATTAACTAAGTGGAAAGCAAATTCCCTCTCACAGGAAGGACGCACAACTTTGATCCAATCAAACCTAGCTACAAAACCAAATTATATTATGCAAAGCTTCATGCTCCCCAAGAAAATTCATGAAGAACTTGATAGAATTAATAGGACGTTTTTCTGGAATAAAGACCAAAACTACAAACCGCTAATAGGATGGGATAGAATATGTAAACCCAAGACACATGGAGGATTGGGATTAAGGAAAACAGAACATATGAACAAAGCATTACAGATGAAACTACTATGGAAAATTCTTGCTGAACCACAGAACATTTGGGTCAAAGTAGTCAAGGAAAAATATATGAAAGACGATAACCTGTTTTCATACAAAACTAAAACAAATACATCATGGCAATGGAAAAAACTAATGAATCTAAGAACAGAATTTAATAAAGGGCTGATTTGGCAACTTGGAGATGGAAAAACTATCAAATTTTGGGACGATAATTGGGCCCTAGATAAACAGTTAAAACAATATGTGAAAGACCCCACTACAATTAATGAAGAAACAAAAGTAGCAGAGTTTTTAACAAAAGACAAGGAATGGAATGTAGCGGCCCTGGGAAGAATCCTACCAAATGAACAAGTTGAAATTATAACGTCCATCCCAATACCAGATAATAATATCCGAGATAGATTATATTGGGCTCCGAGCAAAAATGGGTGGTTCTCGACACATTCCGCGATCAATCTAATCACTCAGGCAACACACCAAGAACCATGTATTACAAATTGGATATGGAAATTGGACATACTACCGAAAGTTAAAAATTTCCTGTGGAAAACAAGTATGAATGGCCTACCAACGAAAGCTAGACTAAAGGAAAAAAATGTACCTACGGTTGGGGGATGCATAATGTGTAATTGTACGGAGGAGGATAGCACACATCTTCTCATAGGATGCCCGCACACACTAAACACAATTAGGAAAATTAGCATGAACATTGAACAAACCTTAAGAAGTTACAATACACAAAATAAAACGACAAAGAATATGCTAACTGAATTGTTTAACCAATTAGGAGAAAAAGAATTCATCAAACTAGCAGTTTCTTGGTGGAGCATTTGGCATCAGAGAAACAAGTTGACATTTCAACAAACACCGAACGACTATATACAAGATCTTCCTGGATATATTAAGACACACTTGGAACAATGGAAAATAGCAAAAAAGTGGAATGAAGACGAAGAATGTCTAACCACAAACAAACAACAAAGAAAAAAGAACAAAGAATCTAGATTATGGAAAAAACCACAACAAGGAATAATAAAATGCAACTTTGATGGATCAAGACTACAAAATGGACAAGCAGGGGGTGGAATAGTCCTTAGAAACCATAAAGGTGAAGTAATGGAATTAATGGCCAGGAAATATGGAAAGATACCAGCCATTAAGGCGGAAGCATTAGCCCTTAGGGACGGGATAAGATTGGCAAAGCAAAAACAGTTCAAAGACATTGAAATAGAAGGAGACAACATACAAGTGATAAAAGCAGCACAAGGTCAAAGAAACTGTCCGTGGGAAATTGAAATAATTATGGCTGATATTTTGGTATCCCTTCTGGGATTCCATTCAGTTCGAATCACACATGTGCCTAGAGGTTTCAATGCTGTGGCTGATAAAATTGCGCGATTGAGCCACAGTTTCCCTCTAAACACCCTTTTGAATCATCCAGAACTTCAGGTTCTCATCCGAAAGGATGCTCTAGGACGCCCACCCTGACGGGTGAGCACCCTAATTCTCACCTTATCAAAAAAAAAAAATAAAAAAAAATAAAAGTTGCTTTATTTTATTTCAACCAATATGGATTTTGTTTTTGAGATTTCCATAAAAAAACTATTTATCTCACAAAGTTGTATTTTAGGTCAAATGTGAATGGGTTGTTATTTCTTAGGGTCAGTGTTCTAAAAAATACTAGATGGATCTTAAGATTGTGAATGGGGTCGCTTAACGTCTAGGTAGTCTAAATAAACGCCTAAATAAATTAAACGGTCTCTTAAACAGGCTAAAAGACTAAACGACCTAGTACCTTTCAAAGCCTAAACGAAATCTAAACAAAACTAGGCGGAAATTTTTAGAACAGTATTTAGGGCACATTACATTTTGTCAATGTTATGCCCATTACTCGAAATCCTTGTAAAGTTGTAGTGCTTGTTCAACAAATTATTCTAAGATTACTTATTCATGTTTTAATTTGAATAATTATATTTGGTTGCATCGTCAAGCACCAATTGAATAATTATCCATCGTGGTGCTTCTATGTATTCAACTTATATTTTTAGCCAGATATATGAACGACATATTTTTTTTAAAATTCCCAACTCTGCTCCAATTTTATTTGATTTTTTTTTCATTTTGATTTACATAAATTTGTCTATAGTTTTCTTTCCGATCATTGGATCGTGAGTATAAGTGTATACAATATCGTAATCATATGTGTTTGTGTTTGTCCTACCGACCTTATCTTCATATAAATTAATAATACATTATTTTAAATTGTAAGCTTTTTCGTCTTTTTTGATATTAATGTATAAGATTTCTTAATTAATCATTATGCAACTAAACTTCACCAATATTATGTGATATTGTGATGGGATTTGATGTAATTTTTTTCTTCTATAATTTATGTTATATCAAATAGACATAGAAGGTTAATATGATTCTAGATGATAGATGTATTCTTCAAACACAGTGCATTATACAATATACATCAAATTAGGCGAAGATGAGTTTAGGCGACACATATTACTTCTATGTTAATCAAATCATACAATAAATGTGTCATGTAACAACGAAAACTCAATTTTTTATGGGTAAAAAATGAAAACACAATAGTTCATACACTAATGTTTGAAAATTGCATGAAATTACACGTTAATTAGAAAAAGTTCCACAACGAAATCAATTTTTTGGGTAAAAATGAAAGCACAATAATTAGAGGTGATTTTCCATAGTTTGTTCTTATATTTTATTCAATTCTTAGCAAAGCAAAAACTTTTTTTTAAACTATTGAACAGCAAAATTTGCATTAGTGGGAAGCATGTACTCAAATCAAGCAAATTACATGTTGATACAAATTGAAAGAGGCACGTTGGAGAGGTGTGCCTCTCACTCTCATATGATTGATAATATCAAGTCGTGCATCCAAGTAAGTTGAGACTAGTCAATTATTCAAACTAAACCAACAACTTTCTAAAGCATTTGCCCTTCAAAAAACCTATATAAACAGAAGGGAATTGGCAACAATCCATATCATCTCATCTTACAATTCTTTTCTTTTCTACATAAGCCTAAACATGGCTTTCAAGAGCTCATTTTTGTTGTCTCCATTGATTTTCTTGGCTCTTGCGGTTATTGCAACAGCTGACTCTTACGGGTATAGCTCTCCTTCCCCGGTTTACGAATCACCTGTCTACACTCCTTCTCCTGTTTACACCCCTTCACCGGTATATTACAAGAAGCCTGTATACACTCCTTCTCCGGTATACTACAAGTCACCAGTGTACACCCCTTCACCAATCTACTATAAGAAGCCCGCATACACGCCGTCACCTGTGTACTATAAGAAGCCCGTGTACACTCCTTCCCCAGTCTACTACAAGACCCCTGTTTACACGCCTAAGCCATACTACAAGCCAGTGTACACTCCATCTCCATACTACAAGCCAAAATACACCCCATCTCCCGCCTATAAGGCTCCCGTTTACACCCCATCACCCGCATACAAAGCTCCAGTACTGTACACCCCATCTCCTGCCTACAAGGCTCCTATATACACTCCATCTCCTGTCTACAAGGCTCCAATCTACACCCCATCTCCTGCCTACAAGGCACCTGAATCATACACTCCATCACCCGCCTACAAGGCTCCTGTAGCTTACACCCCATCGCCCGTCTACAAGGCTCCTGTAGCTTACACCCCATCACCTGACTACAAGGCTCCTGTGTACACCCCATCTCCCGCCTACAAGGCTCCAGTGTACACCCCATCTCCCGCCTACAAGGCTCCAGTGTACACCCCATCTCCCATTTACAAGACTCCCGTCTACACCCCGTCACCCGCCTACAAGGCACCTGTAGCTTACACCGCGTCACCCGCCTACAAGGCACCTGTAGCTTACACCCCATCCCCCGCCTACAAGGCTCCAGTTTACACCCCATCTCCTACCTACAAGGCTCCAGTTTACACACCATCTCCTACCTATAAGGCTCCCATCTACACCCCATCTCCGGCCTACAAGGCTCCCGTCTACACTCCATCACCTGCCTACAAGGCTCCCGTGTCATACACCCCATCTCCCGCCTACAAGGCACCAGTCTACACCCCATCTCCCATTTACAAGGCTCCCGTCTACACCCCATCTCCCGCCTACAAGGCACCAGTCTACACCCCATCTCCCATTTACAAGGCTCCCGTCTACACCCCATCTCCCGCCTACAAGTCTCCAGTCTACACCACATCTCCCGCCTACAAGGCTCCCGTCTACACTCCATCACCTGCCTACAAGGCTCCCGTGTCATACACACCATCACCCGCCTACAAGGCACCCGTATCATACACTCCATCACCCACCTATAAGGCACCCGTAGCTTACACCCCATCTCCCGCATACAAGGCTCCTGTCTACACTCCATCTCCCTCTTACAAGGCTCCAGTCTACACCCCATCACCTGCCTACAAGGCACCCGTATCATACACTCCATCACCCGCCTATAAGGCACCCGTAGCTTACACCCCATCTCCCGCCTACAAGGCTCCCGTATACACCCCATCACCCGTTTACAAGGCTCCCGTCTACACCCCATCTCCCGCCTACAAGGCTCAAGTCTACACACCATCTCCCGCCTACAAGGCTCCCGTCTACACTCCATCACCTGCCTACAAGGCCCCCGTGTCATACACCCCATCACCCGCCTACAAGGTACCCGTATCATACACTCCATCTCCCGCCTACAAGGTTCCAGTGTACACCCCATCTCCTGCCTACAAGGCACCAGTCTACACCCCATCTCCCATTTACAAGGCTCCCGTCTACACCCCATCTCCCGCATACAAGGCTCCCGTCTACACCCCATCTCCCGCCTACAAGGCTCCCGTGTCATACACCCCATCACCCGCTTACAAGGCACCCGTATCATACACTCCATCTCCCGCCTACAAGGCTCCAGTGTACACCCCATCTCCCGCCTACAAGGCTCCAGTTTACACCCCATCTCCCATTTACAAGGCTCCCGTCTACACCCCGACACCCGCCTACAAGGCACCCGTATCATACACACCATCACCCGCCTATAAGGCACCCGTAGCTTACACCCCATCTCCCGCCTACAAGGCTCCCGCCTACACCCCATCACCTGCTTACAAGGCTCCCGTCTACACCCCATCTCCCGCCTACAAGGCTCCAGTCTACACCCCATCTCCCACCTACAAGGCTCCCGTCTACACTCCATCACCTGCCTACAAGGCTCCCGTGTCATACACCCCATCACCCGCCTACAAGGCACCTGTATCATACACTCCATCACCCGCCTATAAGGCACCCGTAGCTTACACCCCATCTCCCGCATACAAGGCTCCTGTCTACACTCCATCTCCCTCTTACAAGGCTCCAGTCTACACCCCATCACCCGCCTACAAGGCTCCTATCTACACCCCATCACCCGCCTATAAGGCACCCGTAGCTTACACCCCATCACCGACCTACAAGGCTCCCGTCTACACCCCATCTCCTGCCTACAAGGTTCCAGTGTACACACCATCTCCCACCTACAAAGCTCCCATCTACACTCCATCACCCGCCTACAAGGCTCCAGTCTATACCCCATCCCCTGCCTACAAGGCTCCAGTCTACACCCCATCCCCCACCTATAAAGCACCTGTGTACACCACATCTCCCGCCTATAAGGCACCCGTCTACACCCCATCTCCCGTCTACAAGGCTCCCGTAGCTTATACACCATCACCTGTCTACAAGACTCCCGTGTACACCCCGTCACCCATCTACAAGGCTCCCGTGTACACCCCAATTCCCGTCTACAAGGCTCCTGTGTACATCCCAACTCCCATCTACAAGGCTCCTGTCTACATTCCATCTCCCACCTACAAGACTCCAATCTACACCTCGTCTCCTGCTTACTAGATTCCTATCTACAACCATCATTCACTTGCAAGGCTTTGATTTACACTCCCTCGTTGAGTACAAGAAGCCGGCTTATAACTATTATAAGAAATCTATTTTATGATTTGAAGAGAGTTTCCTTAATTTACTTGTCATTGAATTAATTGTTTTGTTTCAAGGTCATTTGATCTGCTTGTATCTGTAATTTCTACATGTACTTTCATTCTTTATATCAATGAAATAATATTATTGTTTTATTTTTGTGGGTCAACTAAGAGTGGATTCCATTTTGTGAGAGATGCACATTTTTTTTATCTAGCAAAATTTAGAATAGATAAGTATTACTTGGCTTAGGATGAAAACCCTCTATTGGAGAAACCCTCCACCATCGCCTCAAAGAATCGGGGCACAACCCATAAAACTTATCAACCAAGTTTAATATTAGAAGTCAAATCACACCAATTACTCTTCTCTCACTCAAATCTACTTAACAAAACACAAGTTTATCAGATTTTTGTCTCTCTCAAATGACAGGTATAATTGAACAAAAAATCAGCCTAAAATGACATATATTTTCGAACGTAAAGAGTAAGAACACTTTCTTTTATTCAATTAAAACTAGACCTGTTAAAAACTGACCTAATCCGCTAACCCGACCCGACCCGTCCGATAATTTTAGGGTTAAGACCCGAAAATTTGAACCCGAAACCCGAAATAAACCGAACCCGCTACAACCCGAACCCGTTGGGTTGAAACCCGAACCCGTTGGGTTGAAACCCGAACCCGTTGGGTTGAAACCCGAACCCGTTGGGTTGAAACCCGAAACCCCTTGGGTTGACCGATTTAGCTTATTTATAGAATTTTTTAAATTTATTTTGAAACTTATAATATATTTTATTATTAAAATAAATGAAAATAATATATTATAATTAAATATTATTATTTAATTAAAAATTAATTTTAATAATCATAAGAAAAAAGGATATTTTAGACCCGCTGGTCAACCCGACCCGACCGAAAACCCGCTGTAACCCGACCCGATTGACCCGTGACATATAACGACCCGCAACCCGATTTAACCCGAACCCGAAATGACCGAACCCGAACCCGCCCAACCCGACCCGATTAACAGGTCTAATTAAAACCCTTCTAAAAGCTAATCTTTTTTTAAAATTGATGGGCTTCTTGAGCTGATGGTTTTTGTCCCATTTTGTCATTTAAAATCTAATCTTTTGCCCCGATCAAATCTTTTGGCAAATCTATTTGGTGTATCTTACCAAACGTCTTTTTAACAAGGGAAAAATTGTTTATTACCAAATTGAATCTCTAATCCTGAGATCCTTCAACGAGTATGAGCTGATTTGGGTTGAGTTTGAGTTGTGTCTGGTCGAGGTCGTGGTCGAACTGAGGCTTTCGAAGATCCCTCATTTAGGTGGGGGCAACGTTGTTGTGGTTCTTTGTGCACTCCCAACATGGAGATGATCCGTTTTTCTCACGTATTGGCGGTTTTACACTATGTAGTGCTTAGCTCTTTCCGTCGTCGTTTTTTTGGCTTCTGTTTGTTTGGTAGTGGTCTATCTTGCTTGTTAGGATATTGTGCTTTTGTTCTCTCTTTCCAGTTTGTCTGGTTGCGGAATGGTTCGGCCTCTTGATCTACAAGGGTCTATTATGTTCATCGTATCACTTTTCTTTTAATAAAAAAATATTACTTGGGTTAGCCTAGAGCAATCATGAGTGGATGAGAATTGTGAACAAATCTAAAAAATTTAATTTTAAGGGTACATCAACAATGGGTGTCGAAATGGAAATCTCGAAGCCCCCCAAGGACCAAACCATTGGAATGAGTTCCTCACCCTTCTATTATTTTTATATTTAATAGTATATCTTTTAAGCTATTATGCAAATGATTTTTTTTTGTGTCATTTAGTTGTTATTTGCAATTTTATTGTTCATCTACTCAAAAGGAAGGAAATTTGATTTGGATGTGAGGAAGATATTATGTGCTAACAATCCGCATCAACATGCTAGTGTTTGTTTAATTATCAAATGAATTTATTTGAAATTGAAAATCCTAGAAAGTCAATAAAATACATATGATTTAGAAATTTTCTAGTCGTTTTCCACTGCCGCCTCGTACGGCCTCTCGGTTTACCAGACATGTCTGGTTACCGAATTCTTACTTTTCTCAAAAAAAGATACATATGATTGATTAAAGATTTTCTATTGACAAATCCCGTGATTTTTAACTTTCATAGATTTTTCAATTCGTACGTTTCATAGTATTGTAACTTTATTAAATAAGGGGAGTGTGTAAGATTTTCTTCCCCATAATTTCTTAAGAAATTGATTTTTTTTTATCAAACTTGTATTCTAAATTCATATAATTTGCAAATTCTAAATTAAATCACATGAATTAATCCCATGAAAATTATAATTAGTGTATTCAACCAAACAAGCACTGATAGATTATATAGAATTTATTAAACTCGATCCGCAATTGAGCACAGTTCAAAAAATGATCAAGATATAATGAGCTATTGAGATTTTTAATTATTTTTTGTATAAATAAGTTGCATATTAATTCATGAACTGAATCGTTTGGAGATCAATAATCATAATTCAAATTATTAATAGTACTCCGTATCAACTAAGAATAGGGAAAAAAGATAATATTCTAGTTCATGCTAAAACTATAAGCCCATAATTATCTTAACTAGGTAACTTATGAATTTGGAGTAAATATCCACTACACGTAAATTAAACCTTGTTTAAGTACATTGAACCGTACTTTCATATTTAAAGTAGAGAAAGTACATTTGAATTTTGAACCATGATCTTCTTTCATTATGTGTGTGAAGCTATGAATAACACATCATCGGTCTCTTATATAGTTATATCACTTATATGTCATAATGTCAATTAGTCAGAAAAGACGTACATTTAAATATAAAAATTATGAACGCGCCAAAAAAAAAATGGCATGCACGTACATAACTAAAAATGTTAATTGGTAATGATAAATCGATTTTTCTAAGGATATAGATTAAGCTACATAACTAAAAATGTTAATTGGTAATGATAAATCGATTTTTCTAAGGATATAGATTAAGCTCCTTAAAATAACAAGATTGTATAAATTTATATTTATTTAGGGTTAACTAGTATGTATTCCCGTATTTTGTACGGGTTTTTCTTAAATAAAATATTTTCAAACATATTTATTATCCGAGAAAAATAATCATGAAATGCTTAAATATAAATTTTGAATAAATATTTAAAATCAATAAACTATAAAAGTTGTTTATTAGAAACAATAATCACCAAAGATAACTATTCAATTAACATATCTTAGTTAAAAACGATTCTATCTAAAAATAAAATAAATATTCTAGAATTTGTATGATAGCATAAAACATATCTTAATGATCATCCTATTTATAATATCCAAAAATAAAAGATTGTTTGATAATAGGATTTTCTATTTTATATTCTAAAAACATGGATAAGAATTTATCCTATCCAAAAATAAAATATTATTTTTTTAAAAAAAGGGGTGGGGTGGTCCAGTGTAAAAGTGACATGTGTCGTTTAATAATTTTTTAACCTCTGATTTAGGTTATATTTATATGATTATATTCTAAAAACATGGATAAGAATTTATCCTATCCAAAAATAAAATATTATTTAAAAAAAAGGGGTGGGGTGGTTCAATGTAAAAGTGACATGTGTTGTTTAATTTTTTTTAACCTCCGCTTTAGGTTATAGTTATGATTAGATTTTGTAAAAGGGTTGGGTTTTAATTTCATCTATTAGTATGTTTAACCTATACCCTAAAAATATTTGTTAAAAAAATCGAAGATAAATATTCAAACCAAAAAAAAAAAAAGACAACAAGATAAACACAATATTTGGATGAACACTTTTGTCATTGTCCAAAAGTGTTCATCCTAATCCATCTAATTTAATGCATTTTTTACTGGTATATATATTATTATATTTTATGATAGTCAAAATGCATACCTAAAAACCATTTAATTAAATGTCCGAAAGTTAGATTATTTTTTTCTTCATTTTTTTTATCAGTTAATTTCATCACCGATTTTTTTTTGGTCGAATTATTTTCATCATTGGTTCAATTTAAAGAGTTAATTTTTTAGGGATATAATTTGAACAACTTACAATTTTAAATCAACGAGAAAAGAAATTCGAAGTCAATCTACTTATGTCTCTAATTAAAACAATTTAAATCAAGGTTAAAAAACAATTTAAAACTTAGGAACCAAATTAATACAAAGTTAAGATCAAGATCATAATTTACCCATAAACCCTCAATGCTAAGCAACTCAAATATTAGCTAAGTATTGATCCAATTATAGTTCGATCTTATAAAATATTAATTGAGAAGACAAACTATGTTCCAGTCATCTGTTTTTGCCTGTCCAACATAAATATACTTATCAATTTTGAGCTGTAACATATCTTTATGTTTAGAGCAATGAAATTAATTCTCTTTTATGGAACAATGTAATTAACTTACTTATTCAAGTAATTAAATTCATTCAGAAACATCAACCAAGCAAGAGATCTTTTTAATTTATTATTAAGATTTTTTTACATTTTTTTTCATTCCTTGCAAAGTGATTCCTTTTGTAGTTAACTACTTTTAACTTTTGCTCCATGTAATAATTAAGTATGTACTTATAAATTTATTTTTTTTATAAATAATTATTGACCCAGATTTCTAAATAAAGGTATGTTGGAGATTATATAGATATTTTTATTATTTTATTTAATATAATAATTTTGTATTTAAAATAAAGTAAAACCTATAATATTAATAATAATAATAATTCAAAAATATTATAATTGACCAAACAATGAAATATTTACTTGTCTTGTTGAGTTTAGAGTCCCAGCATTAAGTAATGTAAATTCAAAACTTTACCCTTTAAATTAATTTACTACCTAGTTAACATATAGACATTTCCTTCACTTTTGGTTGAATAAATTAGTAGCATGCATAAACAGTTAAACACCGACTTAATTCATTTGAATTAATTCATTAACTCTAATTAAGGGTGTAGTAATTTAAAACCAAGATAATTTCACACGTATGTGGATAAAAACAACTTAATTAATTAATTATTACACGCACACTTTGATCAGTTCTGCACGAATTTACAAGTTCTAGTTTAAAGTATTTCCAAGTTGGAAGTTTTCATATAAGGTGAAAAACTTTTAACTTGGGTTATATTATTCCAAGTTGGAAGTTTTTATACAAGGTGAAAAAAATAAAATATTACCATACTTAAAAAAATAATAATCTTAATTAATTAACATAGTAGAGTTTTGTTTTTGGCAACTTATATCATAATCTTGAGTTGATTCAATCTCGCCCCTTATTAATTTTCAGAAGATTGGAATCAACTTAAAATTCAAATATTGGTGAGTTGTAACACCATTCGGATTATTCAGTTTCCATTTTAGCAAGGATTCTGCATTAACTCTCTTGTCAATATAAACAAACCCTTAGCATGTCATTTTCTCCAAGCAATTCTTTATCTTTATCTCAATACAAGAGAGAAAAAAAAAAAAGAATTCATGGCAGCCATTCAAGAGGGATCCAACGAGATGAAGCTTGAGTTGAAGCTATCATCAATCAACAATGGCGAGGATCACGAGGAGACGAAGACGACGACGACAATGATGATAAAGCCCGAGTCGGGTCGGGTTTTCACTTGCTCATATTGCAAGAGGGAGTTCTCAACCTCGCAAGCCTTGGGTGGGCATCAAAACGCCCACAAACAAGAGAGGGCTCTTGCCAAAAAGAAAGCAATTATCAGTGAGGATGTTTTCGGATACCTGTCCTCGTACGGGTATCCGCATTACAATTATGAATACCGCCACCACCACCAGAACCATCACCCACACAGATCCCCATTCGGGGTTCGATTGGACTCCTTCATCCATAGGCCCCTCCTCGGCCCCTCCTCCTCCTCCTCCTCTTACCCGTTCAGGGCCTGGCCAAGTGGTACTACTATTACTACTACTACTACTGGTACTGATCCTCGTTTTTCATCTAATCCTCTCGCTAGACCCAACAACACCTTTTCGCCCGTTCCTAGGGTTCTCACTGATCCACATCTTACTAATAGTTCGAGTGCTCATTTTACCCTGTCCAAAGCCGCTGCCGCCAATGTTGCTTTTCATCGCCGTGCTGGAAAGGTTGTTATTGACGTCGAAGATTCCAACATTGATCTCTCTCTTAAGCTCTGAGAGATCGGCCAACCATCCATCCATCCATCTATCCATCCATCTTAACTCTTTAGTGGTTTAATTTCTGCATTTATTTATTTCTATTGCATCGCTTACTTGTAAACACAGTTGTACTCACTTAATAATGTTGCATTGTATTTCCATTCGAATCAACATGATTATCTTCTTTATGGTAAGAGTTACAAGAAATCGATCTACTCGATCTAACGCATCTTTTAACCGCTCTATTGACCGTTATCGCTATTCAAAATATTTGACGTGTTTAACACGTTAGGGCGAATAAAAAGAAGAAATATCGATGTTTTAAACGCGACCATACTATATAAATCTTTCACTTGTAATTCACATGTACTTAACAAATCAATGCATGAACAAAAGTTCTGTACAAAGAGAATTGCCCAAATGATGAACAATATGAAAGTGAACCTTAAAAGAGGATATAATCAAATTGGTACAAGAAAGAGGAAATAATAAAAGAGAATTAAAGTGAGTTCACACATTCTTATGGTCATCTAAAATTTGGTACCCCAAATCAATGTAGAAAAAAATCATGAGATGTTAATAAAAGGCCTTACTTTGTAAGCCATGAAAGACGCACCTTTGTATCCTAAAGATTCAAGATTACATGTACAACTTACCTAGTGTACACTTTTTTCCTTATACATAAGATCTATAGTAAGATAAATGAAACATATAGACTACGATATCATGGTATAATGTGATGAGCGATAAATGAATGATGTAAGTGGTTGAACTATCCCCTAGTACTAATACTTAGCCTGTTTTTCTATTATTAAAGTTTCGGAGAGTGTCGTCTCTCATTCTACCAGAAAAATGTACGTGATAAATGATAGTAAATGAGTCAAATGGTACCCACAATAGGCAAGAAGCTATTGTAAATTTATAATGTGAAGCATCGATTTCTCTTGCGATCCGCAATTCCCAAAGGTCGTATTATTACTTTAAGTTGTGTCAAACTCGTTTTACATTTGAGAGGATGCAATTGTGAGCCAACATCCAAAGAAACATTTTCATTCGATTCGGGGCAATGGTCTTCCAAACATTTCTTAAAAATAGAGCATTTATAATATCTTCATCTTCCCTTCTCATAATATATGTTGATTCAATGGAGAAGCTCCCTTGGTTAGTGTCATTCTAGTAAAAGTTATCGCTAACGTCTTCTTCCGCCATTTGAATCTCTAATATATTTTTTAAAGGCTTGAGGCAAAAAGAGAACGAGAAAGCGCTCCCATTTTCAGATGTTGTCTTGCATTATAATCAACCACAGTTGTTGTTGAATCCTCCTCTTGAATCGCCTCTACTGTCATATCTTCAAGAGGTGCGTCAATTGCCATGTGAGACCAAAACAACGTTATCCTTCCATCTACAATCGTCGCTCTCATCCCATGAAACAAAGTGCTATTAACTTTGACAACACCTTGATATAGAGAGAGAAAAATTAAATCTTAACCGTAAATAAAATTTAACGGTCAGAATTTATTTAGCTCTACCCGTAATTTTTTTTTACAACTCTACAAAAACTAAATCTCGTTGTTGCAGTTAAATCTTTTATATTTTCCAACTTGATTTGATTATTTTAAAAAAATCAAGTGGATTTATATCAAAAAACCATACCATATTACCATGTACAAAAATGCCACCAAGCAATCCACCAATATTTTACATTCATACTCCCAATTGAAATTATAAAATAAATTATTTTCTTGTCTTAACATATTCGGATAAAATAAAATAAGGGAAATTCCGGTTGGTACCCTCGAATTTTTGACTTTTTTGAGTGGTGCCCGGAAAAAAAACTTATTCCGAGTGGTACCTTTGAACTTTTGCAAAAGTCCGACTAGTGCCTTTACTTGTAAATTTTTGTTAGTTTATAACTAAATTAGCAAGTTTTCTAATAAAAAACTATATTTTTGTATTTAATTAAACTAAAACAAAATCTTAGTTTAATAACAATTAAAAAGATCATATAAAATATTAAAATAAAATTATTTTATATATATTTTTCAAGTAGATTGTATGTTGTATAATTTAAATTTTTTATGTTAAAACAAAAAATACTCTAATATTTATATTAAAATAAATATATTGTAAGATTAACATTTTTGATGTAGATTTTATATAGTACATTTGACAATTATTTGAAAAATTGATAGAAATTAAAATTTTAATGTAACTTGAGAGTAACATAATGAAAGTTCTATTAGTTTTTAAAAATATTAAAAACTATTACATAAAACCTACATGAAAAAAATTAGTTAAGTAATATATTTATTTTAATGTAAATATTGTAATATTTTTTTAACTAAAAAGTTTTAAATTACACAACATACAATCTACTATCTACTTGAAAAATATATATAAGTATTTTTTAATTTAATATTTTATATGATTTTTTTTAATTGTTATTAAACTAAAATTTTGCTTTAATTCAATTAAATACAAAAATATATTTTTTCCATGAGAAAACATGCTAATTTAGTTATAAACTAACGGAAATTTATAAGTAAGGGTACTAGTCGGACTTTTACAAAAATTTAGGAATACCACTCAGAATAAGTTTTTTTTCTGGAAACCACTCGGAAAAGCAAAAAACTCGAGGTTACCAACCGGAATTTTCCATAAAATAAAGCAAAAATATCCATTTAGGGGAGCTGAAGAAGCTACTAGAAAAGGACGCAGCAGTCGATCGAATCGAATCGCCCACTTCTCTCTCTCTCGTAGTCTCTCAACAAGTAGAGCAAGTCGCAACCTTTACTGATATTCCGAAGACCAGTCGATCGAATCGCTTCGAGTTTTCAACCTTGATCCGAAAATGGATGCCGCCAAACTGAATCAATTGAAGCAATTCGTCCAACAGTGCAAGTCCGATCCTCACCTTCTCTCCGACCCCTCGCTCTCCTTCTTCCGCGATTATCTCGAAAGGTACTAAGCAAAACCTAATCTGATACTCTCCTCTCCTTTGCTCGACTTCCGGAAAAACGATTGAAGATTTGTTTGTTTTGTATTTTCAGTCTCGGTGCGAAGATTCCAGACGCGTGTTGCGGCGGCGAAGAGCACAAATCGGTACTTCCTTTTTCATTTTTTTATCTAGGTTGTTTTTTGTGTTTTTAGGGTTTCTGATTTGGTGTTTTGGGGATTTTTTTTGAGTGTAGAGATCGTATACTGTGGATGAAAGTGATGACGACATGGACGAGGCTCGTACGCCGCAGTTTGAGGAGGAAGAGGAGGAGGAGATAGTGGAGTCCGATGTTGAGCTTGAGGGTGAGACTGTGGAGCCGGATAATGATCCTCCGCAAAAGGTATGATTTTGACAAATTTGCTTGGAATCAGAATGTATCTTCTAGCTTTGATGGATGTTGAACTTGAACTTTTGAATGCCAGATGGGCGATTCTTCAGTTGAAGTTACGGACGAGAACCGTGAATCTTCACAAGAATCAAAGGCCAAAGCCATGGAAGCCATCTCTGAAGGTGATTCTTGTTGTTATTGGTGAATGGTGATTGATTTTTGTTTGATGGAATTGTGCTTGATGATTGTTGTTTGGTGTAGGCAAGCTGGATGAAGCAATCGAACATTTGACTGAGGCCATCACTCTTAACCCTACTTCTGCTATCATGTATGCCACTAGAGGTAAAATATTGCTTTGGTTGTTGCATTTCTTTATGTGCTACTGCTTCCTAATGTCAGTTGCTTGGGTGGGAGTTGGTTTTAGTCTTCATGTTTCTGATGATTTGTTAATGCTTCTTATAGCTACTGTTTATATTAAGATGAAGAAACCAAATGCTGCAATCCGAGATGCCAATGCTGCCTTGGAGGTAAATTTGCTTTCTGTATTCTTGATCAAAACTATTTGAGACATGTACTATAGTTTTTCTTATATGTACGCTCATGATTCCCTTACAATGATATACCTACAACGTTTTATAGTTAAAGTCCAGTGAAATCACAAAGATAATCATAGTTTGAGTTGCTAGTGGCATATGGATACTATGTGAAGGGTCACAAAAAAAGAAATGCTAGACATTATTAGGAGATTTCATTTCTTAATGGCTTAGCCTCCTGTTTTGTAAGTGTGATGCATTTATTGTCTCAGAGGCATTGTTTATCACTTACATGACATTGGACAATAATTTCCTCCCTTTCTATGTGTCTTCCAGATTAATCCTGATTCTGCAAAAGGGTACAAATCTCGTGGCATGGCTAGAGCATTGCTCGGACAGTGGCAAGAGGCTGCAAAGGACCTTCATTTGGCATCTACACTGGATTATGATGAGGAAATCAGTGCTGTCCTTAAGAAGGTTTTTTCCTATTTTGCCCGCTTATTAGTTATTATCAACCTCTTGCATGTAGTCATATTTGTATGCAAGAGATTGAATGTGCTTAAGCTTTTTGGTTGCTTTTCCATTTGATGAAATGAATATCTTCATTAATGCAATTCTTTTTCTGGCTCCAATTTTTGTATGCTCTGATCATATGATTCTATATTCAATGGTAAAATGAATGGCCTTACCTATTATCATCAAGATACAAGATCATGACACATTTTCACTCAGCTCAGATTAATGGAAATGTTTTGTGGACAATGTGACGACGAGCACTAAATTTGTTTATAATCAGGTTGAGCCTAATGCTCACAAGATTGAGGAGCACCGTCGCAAATATGATAGGATGAGGAAAGAGAGAGAAGATAAAAAGGTTGAACGGGAGAGACTACGTCGCCGAGCTGAAGCTCAGGTATTTTTCCTCCCTCGCCTTTCGTCCAGATTTCTCCCTTACTTGTTCTTACTGGTTTCCTGAACTCTCTTCTAGGCTGCGTATGAAAAGGCTAAGAAGCAGGAACAGTCATCTTCCAGCAGCAGGCCTGGAGGATTCCCTGGTGGTATGCCTGGAGGATTCCCCGGTGGTATGCCTGGAGGATTTCCCGGTGGTATGCCTGGATTCCCTGGTGGTATGGGTGGTGGCATGCCTGCTGGTATGGGCGGTGGCATGCCTGCTGGTATGGGAGGTGGCATGCCTGCTGGTATGGGAGGTGGTATGCCTGGTGGCATGGGCGGTGGCATGCCTGGTATGGGCGGTGGCATGCCCGGTGGTATTGATTTTAGCAAAATACTGAATGTGAGTTGAATTAAGATAAAGGATCGTGTACATTTGTCCTCAGTTTTGGTAGATTTGGTTGTTTAGCTAGTTTATCTGATCTGTTTATATTTGTTGAACCAGGACCCTGAATTGATGTCTGCTTTTAAAGATCCAGAGGTCATGGCTGCTCTTCAAGATGGTAAATTCTTCCAACCAATGATGATACTTGTTTGTCTAGTTTTGTTTCTTTTTCTCAGTTGATGCTTATTTTGCTTGTATCTAAGATGCGCATCTAACTTGGTTAAACACATGTTTCTGTATAGTTGGTTTAAAAGTACCGTTAAGGTTTTGGTTTTCAAGATAAAGTATATGATGATTGTGGGAGCAATTGTTTTAAGATCAATCCTCCAATCTCCATGACAATAGTAACCACTCATGCTTGCAGATGTTCATATAGAACCGGATTTTTTGAATACATTTGACCCAGCTGCTTATATTCATGTGTACTGCAATATGGGCCTCTTAGCTGCTGGGATAGATGATGATTGCTGCAACACTTAAGTAGATATAAATAATTGCTTTTAGCAATGACTGATCATTACATGGAAAAAGTAAATGTGAAGTAGATGAAAATAGACTGACATTGACATTTGTAGAATTGGTCAATATTAAGCATTGTTTTTCATGACTGTTGAATAACTATATGTGGCGAAACATTGTTTGACTTGCAATTTATTCATTGAGATAAAATGAGCTTGACTGATCTTTCTGTTCACTTCTTATTTGGTCAACAGTGATGAAAAACCCTGCAAACCTCGCAAAGCATCAAGCAAATCCAAAGGTAGCTCCTATTATTGCAAAGATGATGGGCAAGTTTGGAGGACCACAGTGAAAAATGAAAAATGGCTCTCATTGTCTCAAAATCCCGGTGCCTAGGACAGTTTTTTAGCATCTTGAGTTCAAGTGATCGAAGTGTACTTTCTTATTGAGTTTTAATCGTTTTGTTTAAAGTTGCACAGATATTTATTTTGGCTTGTTTTTCTTCTTCAGTGTTTTTATCAAAGGAAACAGTGTTCTTGTTCAATAGCAAGTCATTTCAGATTATGGAAATCTCTTAGTATTTAGCCTTGGGCCCTTGGCCCTCTGCCTTTTCTGGTTCTTCAGGTATCATACAAGTGCAAAGAGGGTAGCTTCATTTCAATAAGTGGATGATAAATCGAGTTGGGTCAATTTTAGCCGAAATTCTTCTATAATATGGGTTTTTTCAGATTTTGCCTATTTTAAACTCTGCTATTTGGGTTTTTAGGCCTGAGCATCGGTTCAAAACTGAACTGACTAAAACCGAACCGAAATTTGGTTTAATGTGAACTAAAAACCAACCGAACTGAAATTTGGTTTAATGTGAACCGAAAACCAATTCGGTTTGGTTTGTCGGTTTGAGATAAATAGAAGGTTATTTAAAAAAAATTCAAACCGAAATTTGGGAAATTTTATCAGTTTCGGCTGGGCTTAAAATTTCGAATTGAACTGAGCCAAGCTCAATCCTATGGATTTTTAGTTGTTTTAGGATTTTGGTTATTGTCAATCTTAGAATTTAGACATTTCACCCAACATCTAAAAACATCACATTAGCAATTTAGCATGGCCTTTTGATTTCAGGAGCAATAAACCTGAATTGGGAGATAGAACATCAAACGTTCTTTATTCAATTTCTCTTTGCAACTTTTACACACCATTTTGGGCAACACAACATTTCTACATACAGTACATGGGAGCATCGCCATGCTTATAAACAAAAGGTCTAACAGTGTAGGAATGGCCCGAGGGGCGATTATAAGTGAACTTAAGCGCTGCGTTTCCGCCCCCAACATGGTTGCACTGCTCATGGAAGCTACTGATGGGCCTCGCCAGGCACGCATCCCAACGCTCGCTCTCTGGCATTGTCTCAGCGACGGTGTAGACTCCCTTGGAATTAGTGAAGGCTTGGTAGTTTAGAACTTCACCGGTTTTTGTTATGCACAGAACAGCCACTTCAGCACCTATATATCACATTTTGAATGTTATAAAATCTACTAAAACTCAACAGCATCAGGTCTAGGGCCAGTTTGGTTGCAAACCGAAAACGAAAACAAGAATAGTAAGGAAACGAATCTAATCTACTTCAGTGCAACCCCAAAATTCGTGAAAATGAGTTCACAATACCAAAATGGGCAGATTCGATTCGTTTTTATTTCCGTTTTCCGTAGTTGGCAATCAAATGGAGCCTTAGTCTCATACCAAATGCTAGTCAATTGCTACTTAAATTGGCGTTTTACATTCGACCAAAATTTTTTTGGCGTTTTACCATTATGTAATCTGGTTATACTATAAATTCCCCTTATTTTCCAATGGAAAAGTAATCTCAATCGTCTACCCTCTCGTTCACATCAAGAACAAACAAACAAACAAACAATGAACCACAAAATCAAATTGATCCTGTTAATGATTAATTGATTATATCTCTCCATCAAGAATGATGCCAAAATCACTCCAATAGAATCCAGAAAGCTTTGCCGGCCAGAGCTTTACATGAAAAAAGTGTAACGAAACTGAACCAGGAAGCAGACAAGGAACCTGAATTGTGAATCTAAACCCTAAAAGCTAAAATTCATCACTCTGTAATGAATTTACTAATGATAGTCAATTGCTACATAAACATACACTTCACCATCATATAATCAGGCATTCACTACAAATTCCTCCTTATTCTTCCAACAAACAAACAATGAACCAAAACTTTTGATTTTGATCTTGTTAATGATTATATCTCTCCATCATGAATGATGCCGAAATCACTCCAACAAATTCATTGGTTAGAGCTTTACATGACAAAAGAGTAACGAAATCGAGCCAGAAAGCAGACAAGGAAAGTGAATTGCGAATCTAAACCCTAAAATTGATCACGCTGTAACTCAAAACTCAAGCGCCAATCGAACACAAATTAGCCATCAAACTCAAGCGAACGAATCCTTAAAGCCAATTCAATTGAGACAGAAAGGGAAGAGAAAGATCAACACACCTTCTAAGAAGTGATCTTCGGGGCCAATGGAGGAATCCCCACAGACATCGCAAACAACCCTGCCACGGATTTCGCCGGTCCAAGCGACGGAAACCGGCGCTAGCGATAGCGTTGTAACAAGGAAGAAGAGAGCCAATTGGAATTCAAGCGTCGTCTTCTTCATCGTCGTGTGGCCTTCCATGGCTGGGAATTTACAGTTGCAATTATCGGTTGTGAGAATCGAAGAAGAAGGATTTCTCCTTCGCAAACACTCTTTGCTATACCTTTTGTTTTCTCAAGTGCTAGTCAAAAGTGGAAAATGGTGGTTGGTCGTCGGGCTGTCGGCAGAATCACATAGAGTTAAGGGTAATTGGGTAAATAGCAAGTTATATTTTTTTTTAAGGTTTCCTCTATTTTTCAGTTTTCACTAACAAATTTAGGGTATAGGTTAGAAAAAAACGAAAAAAAAAATAATCGAAACTTATAGTATACGTTTAAAATTTTCATTTAAACTCATGAAATAAATTATGAAAAAAGAGCCCATAGATGGCAAGAAGTATAAGACTGATATTGGTTTACCAATACTCAATTGATCTAGTGATAAAGTAGTATTAGACTCTTTATATTTTGTCATAAAAACTGATATTGGGAGGGTCTCTCCCAAAATAGGTCCCCGAAGTATCCGGTTCGGATGTAAAGCGGTGTCCGACCGATCGAACTGGACAAGCCAAAAGGCAAGATCAAAAAAAAACATAGATCTCAAGAGATTGCCTTGTAAGGAAAAAAATCGTGTTTTAAAATTTTCAATTATGTGCTTTCCTTCTATGTGTTTATGTTTTCAATAATGTAATTTAGTAAGGTCATAACAGTTGTCTTCTCTGCAGGGCGTCGTTTCGTCTAAGTGTTTTTTAGGGCAGTGTCGGACATTAAATATGTGGTAACGAATGTTTGTCTTATCTGACAGTTATCAGAGTTAATTGGAACGACACTACCTTCTCTTTGATTCCTTCTCCGTCTCCTCACTGTCATATCTCTTTAGTTTTTTCATGGATCCTTTTGGTACCAAAATTGTAACCATATCAGTGAACTTTGCTAGCTTTGTAGTTCTAGATATTTACTAGTATAAAGTTGTACTTTTGAAAGAAGACATGTCCTCTAAATTTGCCGATATGAATGATCAATCAAAGTTTTATCAACTTATCGACTATACATTAACGAAGTTATGTCAAAAACAAAGCAAAGATATCTAAAATCATGTAGGAACAAATAAGAAGAGATGTCATTAGCTTAAAAATATTTAGTTGTTTAATACTTGTGTTAAAATTTTAGGTCCATTTGGTAACATACCTTGAGAACGGAAAATAGAATTAGAAATCACTCAAATCTAAATTAATATTTGATAAAAGCAAAGAGGTTAAAAATTAATCATTCCACATCGCAAATTTTCCTAACTTTTTCATACCTTGGTAAGAAAACGAATACGAGTCATAATTATTTATTATCATCCCAATTCCATATTCCATTCTAGTTCGATTCTTACTATTGTACCAAACAAGCCCTTAATTCAATCCTCTATTCGACTATCTTATAACTGCCCACCCGGGTACAAATACGGGTCGGGTCAGGAAGTTAGTAGTAACCTACATTAGTAGTTGCAGCCGCCTCATCAGATATTTAAAGTACGCCTCCGTGGACTCCCGCTTCCACTTCCATCGCCCTCTGGAGTTTCGTCGATGAACTGGGAAACCCTAGAAATTTCGTAGCTTGTTTCCCCCTTACAATTATCATCCTTTTTCATCCAATTCAGTCCCCTATTTGTATCCTCGCTTATCAATTGTTTGAATTCGAGTTTTATGGCTTCTGTTATTGAGATTTCACATTTCCCCCCTTTCCAAAAAAATTCTTCTTTGCGATTCCTCTCTTTCCTTTTACTCAGGTTTTGATTTGTTCTTGATTGAACAGATGTTTCCATGTGAAATCCAGAGCCCCAGTGATGGCCCTTAAAGAAAAAAATGAAGTTAAAAGTAGCCTGATTTCAATTGATGAACAAATCTAAGGCTGAGGGGCTCTTTGTATTTACTCATTATCTTGTTGTTATTCTTTGGGCTAATCTGTATTGATGTTTCATGAAAGCGATGAATCCCAATGATGAGTAGTGTTTCTCAAATTTAAAGTAGTGGCCTGATGTCATTCTGATGAGCAAATCTATTCTGAGGGATCTACTCAAACTCTCTGAAACCCATCATTTTCTGTATACTTAAAAGAGTCTGTTTGTAGATGACTGCATTTTTTGGTAGAAGAAGAAAACAAATCATTAACAACATGTGCTTTCATTACCATCCAACTCCTTTGGTTTTAAAGAGAACTTGGAACACATTTGTGATATCATGTTGATTCTGTTTGTACTTGTTCTCATGTGTTCTTTAACTGCGTGATAGATTGCCTAATCCGCAATCATAACTTGCAAATCTGTATAAGCTCAATTTGAATCTGGATATGCACTCATGAATGGTTTGGATCAAAACACCTGTACTGCTGTACACTATAACTTGAATATTTGGAGCTTTTGATGTAAAAAGAAATGGACAATGTGCAGCATTATGATCAATCTTTCAAAAAAGAGTTGTTTGAATCAAGGAAGACAGAGGAGATGTGTCATATACAAAATACACCCTGTAAAATCAAGATTCAAGTTTGACACTCTTTGCTGCTTAATGAACATTTGAACAGATGACTTGTGAGTTATGACCAAAACCTTTCAAAAAAGAGTTGTAATTTGAATTGATGTGTCGTATACTCATTGCCTTTTGATGTAAAAAGAAATGGACAATGTGACCAATCTTTCAAAATTAGGATGCTCATGGGTCGGGTCGACCCGCAAAATAAATTATTTTTGACTCGTGACCCGACCTGCGGGTTGCGGGTCTAACGGGTCAGGGTCGCGGGTCGATCCGCTTGACCCGTTTGACTAAGTCAATCGGTTAAAAATAAGACTTTTTTACCTAAAAACATGTATTTAAAAAAATATCGTGTTTGCGGGTCGACCCATAAATTCAACGGTTTTGTTTAAAATAAATAGTTAATATATTAATAAAATTATAAAAATATATATTTTTAAAAATATTGCGGGTCGATCCGCAACCCGCGAGGGTTTAACCCGTCCTAACTCGTGACCCGCAAAATAAAAAAATTTAACCCACGACTCGACCGTAATCCGTAAATTACGGATCGGGTTAGTGCGGACCGCGGACGATCCGACCCACGGAACACCCTATTCAAAATAGAGTTGTAATTTTAGTACTTCATTACGAATGGTCTTTAAGATTTTGACTATCCTTTATCTACGTGGCATGTTATGGATGGAAGAATGACAGCATCTAAGCCACTTAGCATGGAATTATCAAACCAATTGACTATTCGTCTATTCCTACAAATTCTGTCAAGTATATGAAGTTATCAACCGAACCTTACTTGCTAAGAATACAACTAAAATTCCCCACAATACCCTTCAAACAATCTATATATAAAACCACACACAATTCAACTCTTCTCCAAGTCTCCAACCCTAAACCAACATCACAAATCATGGGCTTAATCCTTACAAAACTCATGGCCAATCTCTTCGGCAAGAGGGAAGTCCGAATCCTAATGGTAGGCCTCGACAACGCGGGCAAGACCACCATCCTCTACAAGCTCAAGCTCGGGGAGGTGGTCACCACGATCCCGACCCTCGGGTTCAACGTGGAGACGGTGGAGTACCGGAACCTGAGCTTCACGGTGTGGGACGTGGGCGGCCAGGGTCGGATCCGATTGTTGTGGAAGTACTACTACCAAAACACACAAGGACTGATCTTTGTTGTGGATAGTTGCGATAGGGAGCGCGTCGAGGAGGCTAGGGAGGAGTTGCACGCGCTGCTGGCCGCGGATGAGCTTAGGGAGGCGGCGGTGCTGGTGGTGGCTAATAAGCAGGACGTGGCGGGTGCGATGGGGGTGGCTGAGGTGGCTCGGAGGCTCGGGGTTGGTGGGTTGGACCGGGCTCGGAGGAAGTGGCACGTGCAGGGCGCGTGTGGGACTTCTGGGGTGGGGTTGTATGAGGGATTGGAGTGGCTGTCTAGTAATATTGGTTCTGAATAAGTGAAACGGAGACCTCAACGTACTGCCATGAAGTCCTAACCGTTTGACTAAATACTTATTGTGGATGGTTCTTGATTTCTTGCTTTTTGTGTTGAGTGCATTGTTTCAAAAATTAATGTCTAGACGGAGTCTGGCCGTTGGAATGCCCCAGCTCGTCTAAACAACCGTGGTTGCATTGAGTGTGTGGCAATGTGTTATAAAATTTGTTAACTTTGATGATTTTATCGATATCAATAAGAGAGATTGACTGATTTTATGTTCATGAATCGTGATTAATGTGCTTAGTTGATACAAGTGATTCGGTTATATACTGAGGAGGGAGAACAGGGTGGTGGGTATTTGGTGGGTTTGAGAGATTTTAGAGATTCCCACATCGGAAGGGAGGAGGAAGGGTGAGAGGGACTGGGAGTATAAAATGAGTAGTAGTGCGAACTGTGAAAGGTACTTACCTGGGCGGGGTGAATGGGTGATCAAGAAGGCCCATGGCCTGGGTTGGCGACCTCCATTGCACGTGAGGAGGGGCGCCAGCCTAACATCTCCCCACGTGGGAGAGTGTACGCCATAATTTGTGATAGTGGGGGCCTGCGTTCGCGCGGCCCCCGTCCAATCCAGTTCTCAATATTTCTGAATTGTCCTCATGAGCCGAAGGCCCATTAAGCATATTTCTTAATCATTTAAAATCATTATTAAGGGTTGATTACATTATCTGTCAACAGAGTATTATCTTTGTTTGATAGACGTTTTTGCATGCACCACATACTTTTAACAAAAACTATAGCTTTAGCTGCTATTAGTGGTAGCGATGTTGGCAGAGCAAAAGTTAAAATGAGGAGCAGTTGAAGCAAAAGTTAAAATGAGGAGCAGTTGAAATTAATGGTTTAATGAAAACAACAGAAAGCGATGTTGGCAGAGCAAAAGTTAAAATGAGGAGCAGTTGAAATTAATGGTTTAATGAAAACAACAGAAAGCGCTAATGTGTTTGGTTGATATAACTTTTGGGTTTATCTAAATGTTTGGTTGATATAACTTTTGGGTTTAGCTTAGATAGCTGTTATTAGTGGTAGCGATGTTGACAGAGCAGTTGAAATTAAAAGTTTAATGAAGAGGAGTTGAAATTAATGGTTTAATGAAAACAACAGAAAACGCTAATGTATTTGGTTGATATAACTTTTGGGTTTAGCTTAGACATATAAAATGACGAAATAGGACATGTGAAGAAGCCGTTATTTTCCTTTATAGCTGAGAGTAAGACATGAGAAAGAAATCTCAAACGCAATCCCAAAAAAGCTTTTTAGAGTAGGTACCAAAAATCAAGCTTATGCACTCTAGAAATACATCTACCGTTGATATACCAAACACTACACCGGCATTTAAAATATGATTTTAAAAATTAAACACTAGCGCTTTGGACTTGACAAACAGGGCCTTGGTGTTATTATATTATCAATGTTTTCTCTAGTTTTGTGATGGAAAATGAATGACATTAGTAAATAGCTATTTTACATTAACACCTCTTATATTTTACCAACCAGAAGCTATAAATAAATTACCCAATTAAAATGTATCTTCAATTGAGACTAATTGAGTCACCTTTTGTCAAAAAAAAACAAACATAAAGCCAAGAGAGGAACAATTTCAACAATTAGGTAATTAGGTAAAAAAAAAATGACAATTCCCTTTACCCAATGGATAATAATAAGATTTCACTTGTTACCATTTACCCATCTAATTACCTCTACATTGCTAAATTTGGTCCGAAATTGGCTTAAATATAGGCAACTCATCAGACAAATTCTTAAAATAACCCTTTTGATGGAAGGTGAAGCAAACAAATAGGGAGAAACATCAAAAAAATAACAAGCATGCCCCAATTTACATTCAAAATTTGATCAAACTTGACCATGACAAGTTGGGCATGCCCTTGCTCTTGGGGACATGCAAAGGAGAAAATTAAACTCATTTACTTAGAAAATTCAAGGTTCATTTTTTTATTGATATTGGAAAATTTTCCATGCCTCTCTAATGTGGTGTGCAGAACATGAACCGATTGTCTTGTTGCTGCCCACTTAAGCATACTGATCATGATCATAGCCATGATGAAGACAAGATCCATAAGAAGTCTGTCAAGAAAAGCATCAAAGAGTTTCTTCATACCAAATCTAAGGCCTCCTCCTTTGCTAATATCTCCCTCAAAAGTGGTATTTTTTCTTGCCTTATTTGGGTTTATCTCAAAAATTTAACTTATTACCTTGATCTAATAAGTTTTCAAGAATCACCAATTTTATTGGTTTTGTTCAAGATTAGACCCAAATTTTAGTTTTCAAGATTAGACCCAATTGTGGCCTTTGTTGGTTCACTTCTTAGCCGGTTTGTCTTTGGTTCTATCGAAAACATCTTCTCAACTAGTTTGAGGCACGAGTCTATACATTTAGACCCCCAAACCTTGCACATGTCTGCTTGTCTTCACAAATGTGAGAAGATACAATAGAAAAATAATAAGAATTCACAGATTTATGTGGTTTACCAACGTTGTGTTGGCTATATCACGGGCAAAAAGAGAACATATTTTATTAGGAGGCAAAAGATCCAGATTGAATTCCATGGTTATAATTATGAGGCGTTTAGGAGTATGAACAATTATCCTAATTCAGCTTCGCCCTTGGGATCCCTAGTGGGTATTGATCAACTACATATTCGAGGACCATAATAGTTACATATGATTTTGGCCAAAATCACACCCCTAAATGAGATTTTAGTATCTATAATTTTCAAAATAGTAATGGAAGTTATGACATCAAATAATAAATCTAATATAAATAGAGGTTGTTTTATGAAATAAATAAAATTATGGTCATTAAGGGTAACCCTCCTAAAATAGCGGTAGTATTTTTGAAGTAAATATAAAAGCGATTTTAGGACATATGTTTAGAACTTTTATTTAGAAATATTCAGATGTATTTTCATTTTTTTAACAATTTTAAAATTATTTGCTAAAAGATTCCTTCTTAGGAGTTGGTTTCTATATTCGGTATTCTTACCATATGTTTTGTTAAAAAAACCGATATAAAAGACTGACCACAGCTTCTGTATTTAACCCATCCATCAAATGCCTAAACTATTAACTATGTTATAATGATTCAGAGAGCAGCAGACATAGATACATTACTGAGGAGATCTCAAAGTATGGAAAAGGGAACATCTCAGCACACATATTCAAATACAGCGACTTAAAAGCTGCAACTAAGGGTTTTAGCAATGAGAATCTACTAGGTGAAGGTGGTTTTGGGAGGGTTTACAAGGCATACATGGAAAACATACACCAGGTACATGTATATACATACAAGTTTACAAGTCAAGCTTTCTTTAATACTCCCTCCGATCGTAAATAAGTGTCGTTTTAGCACTTTAATTTTGATCAACTTTATGTATCGTTTTAGGTTTTATAGGCAAATAATTAGGGGTAAGGTATAAGAATTGTTATTGGAATTTGTTTTATTTGACCAATACTCTTCATTTATTTGGCCAAAAAGGTGATAAATATTTAAAAGGTGATAAAATTGAGAAAAACTTTAAGATTTTGAGTTTAATTAATGTTTTTTTTAAAACTTGCGCCGAGTGCTAAAACGACACTTATTTCCGATCAGAGAGAGAATTATGCAAATGACAAAAAAGTCTAATCAATGTTTCTTTTGGTATGTGCATCTAAGGAAGTTGCAATTAAGCAGCTTGACAGAACAGGGTTCCAAGGAAACAAGGAATTTCTAGTTGAAGTGTTAATGTTAAGCCTCCTTCATCACTCCAATCTCGTTAGCCTTGTCGGGTATTGTTGCGAAGCAGAGCAAAGGATCCTTGTTTATGAATACATGCACAAGGGCTCTTTAGAGAGTCATCTTTTAGGTACATTATGCCAAAAATGCACAACTCTACATTTTCACATACTTTTGACGAAGAATTTTGAATAAGGGCTTGCTACACTTTGTTAAAAAAACATGTTTTTTGATAGAAAATATTGCATATTTGCAATGTTCTAAAAAACGATAGGCGGACGTCGGACGGTCAGAGAGAGACCGCCTAGCGCCTAGACGGCCTTAACGGTGGCCTAAGCGGTCCTAGACAGGTATCTAGGCGGTCTGGAGGGCTAGGCGGCCTAGGACCTTCCAGCACCTAGAAGAGATTTTTAAAACCGTGCTTATTTGTCTCGAAATATGTGAAAAGTAATTACTTTTTACGTATTTAAAGACAAATAAGTAATACTTTTGATAAAAAAAAAGCAACAAACATAGCAAGCCCTAAGGCCAATGTTGATCACACCATAAGAGTTTGTTCTTGTAGACTTGGCTCCGGGTAAAGTACCACTAGAATGGAAGACCCGGATGAAAATAGCCGAGGATGCAGCCAGAGGACTTGAGTATTTGCACGAAACGGCTGATCCACCGGTCATATATAGAGACTTCAAGGCGTCTAACATACTACTAGATGAAGATTACAATGCAAAGCTTTCGGATTTTGGGCTAGCCAAATTGGGTCCAACCGGAGAGCAAGATCATGTGTCAACAAGGGTGATGGGTACATACGGCTATTGCGCTCCTGAATACGCTGCAACCGGTCGTCTAACTACAAAATCCGACGTTTATAGCTTTGGAGTCGTCTTCTTAGAGATCATTACCGGTAGAAGGGTCATTGATAACAACAGGCCTTCTGATGAGCAGAACCTTGTAATTTGGGTATGTCAAAACTTAACTCTTGTTCCATCTAAAATGCATTTTTTGTTTGTCATTGTTTATAAGATGAAGACTTGTGTGGTACAAATGCTCTAAAAATACTAGACGAAACCTATGCGGAGAAGGGCTGCTTAATTCCTAGCTAGGTAGCCTAAATGTTTGTCTATGAGAAAATAGACGGACACTTAGGCAGATTGGAAGGTTAGGCGGACTGAGATCTTTCAGCGCCTAGGCAAGACCTACACATAGTCTATTTGGAATTTTTAAAATCCTGGATACTACACATTATCATCACATTTTTAGTAATAATTACATATTTTCAAATGTACAACGTGAATCTTTCCATGTAGGTTAATTTGTTTCTATCTTTATTAGTTCTTGTTTTGTGTATGTCTTTTTATGCTTGATTATCTAAGTATTGAGTTTTTTGATCTACTAGACATATCTAGTACATCAAATTATTTTCTGTATCTGAGCACCCTTATTTTCGACAGGCACAACCGTTATTCAGAGACAAAAGAAAGTTCGTATTGATGGCAGACCCATTGTTACAAGGAAACTTTCCAAAGAAGGGTCTATATCAAGCTCTTGCAGTGGCGGCGATGTGCCTTCAAGAGGAAGCTAGCACAAGGCCTTTGATAAGCGACGTTGTAACCGCCCTTGAGTTCTTGACCTCCAACAAGAGCTTGAAAAGGGAGGAAGATCATCATGATAAAGAAGGCAAAGGAGAACATGAAGGCTCGAATGATGAAGAAGAAGAAGCAAAAAACAAAGAAGAGTAGAGTTTGTTGTTTTTGTTTCCCTTTTGGTTTTATTATTGTGGGTTGGTTGAAGGGTATAGAATGAGGATTAGGATAAATGTTCTTTGCAAGTTATGTGAAAAACCAAAGAAAGGACAAAATGATTAAGACTTTTCATATTTTATAAACTAAAATTTTCAAACATGATAAACTTATTATGTATGAATATTGACTTCGCTTGAATCGCCTTATTACCTATTTGGTTATCATTTATTTGGTAGAATAAAAATTAACTAAATTCTGAAGAAGAATTCTTCTCAAGAATTTAATGTAGGAAGTATAGGTAATATCTACTTCCACAATTTTTATACATAAAATTCTATTTTTTATTTTAATTTGCAAATTTTAAAAATCAATTAATTTTTTTTTTCCAAATTTCTACAATTTAAATGCCTAAGATCAATAATTCATACGATTAATCAAACGAGCACTTGGTATATTTTTTCTTCTTTTAGAAATTGTTACATATTTATCTATCAGGCTAAATTTAGAAAATATTTTCATATTATTACAACTTACAAACTGAAATCATAAAATTGTTACGTATGGCGCCTTAGGTCTAGCGGGCCGTTTCATTTTTTCCGGTCTAGCGGGCCGTTTCATTTTTTTCCGGTTTAGCGGGCCTGTCTTTAAACCGGCCCAATTTCATTCAACTGATAACCAGCCCTAGAAAGGAACCAGAGAGAGAGAATCAGTACGAGAACGACGAACTCGGGAGAAAGAATTCGAATTCTTCATCGCCGGCATCGTCAAAAGTCTACAAATTCGTCTCCAAAATTGATCGGTTTGAGCTTGTCCTTCTCAATTGATTTTTTTCCCCCCAATGTCTTTATGTCAACTATGGTTCTTATTTCTCAATTTAGAAAGATCCAAATTTTCACTTGTTTTGTGCCGGTGGCGCCTGTTTGAGAACTCTGAACTCCACTCCATGTTATTCAAATTATGTGATTATTGTTTCTAGGAGTAATTTGTCTGGATATTGAGCATTGTAGATTTGGTTTCTGTTTGTTTGCAATCATAGGAAGATGGCTTCTGGGGATTTATCAGCAGAGGTGGATTTTGAAGCCTACAGACGCCTCTTTCCTCTTCAGTACTTTGAACGCTTTCTAACGGACTCTATAAGGCCTGATGACAGACAACTTCGACAGGCCAGAGACACCAGTTTGGCCTTTGGTTCGTTGATGAAGCTTTTATGTAGTGTAAATAAATTCTTAGTTGTATTCGATGTTCTGTGAATTATGTTTCAATTTTTGACTTGTAGGGGCTGTTAGTTCTGCTAATGGTTCAGCAATTGCAAAGATTGGTTCCACTGTAAGTGATTATGATACCCAAAATGCATTTTTTACTCTTTCTTGTTTGGCATAGTTCAATTCTCTGTTGCTTATCTCTGTTATGCTCTTAATTCAGACAATGTTAGCTGCCATTAAAATGGAAATCATGACCCCTTCAGCAGAGTTGCCAGATGAAGGCAACATAGGTCTCTTATGCTGCTGTATTTTTAATATTATCCTTCTTGTTAAGTTTTCATTATGAGAGTAGGTTCTGAGAGTGTGTTGCTTGTGTTATTTTACAGCTATTGAGTTCCACATGCCACCAATTTGTTCTCCCATTGTTAGGCCTGGTAGACCGGCTGACGTTGCACAAGTAATTTCAAAGCAGTTGTCTGATACCATCTCCAGGCATGTAAATAGCTAATGTTATATGCTTTGTTACACTTATACTGGTTTCTGTTGTGTACTTTTGTTTCATATATTGCCTAGCCAATTTTACTTTATAACATTTTTTTTGGTGTTTACTCTTTTACTTTGGAAAGCAAAGAGTACTATATCCATATTTATCTGAAGTATGCCTCTTAATCTGCAGTTCTGGAATGATTAATTTGAAAGAGCTATCCTTGGTCAGTGGGAAAGCTGCTTGGATGGCTTACATGGTAATATTTATCCTTGTTAAGTCTCATTTCTTTCTTTTCTCTTAGTTTTATATCTGACAGGATGCATCTTTATTTATCCACAATGGTGTGCTTGCTTGTGTTTTGTGTGTGTAACCTCTTGGACAACATATTTGTTTCTGTAGGACATATATTGTTTGAATGCCGATGGTGCACTTTTTGATGCTGCATTACTCTCAGCAGTTGCTGCTTTCTCTCACTGTAAGTCATTATCTCGTCTATCTTAGTATTGTTTTATCTTTCTTATGGTAGTGATTATGTATCTGTAAGTGGATAACTTTTTTAAAGCTCTAATTAGATTAGCTTGAAATCTGAATCTTCATTAGATTTGTCAATACTTCTGTACAACATCTTTTGTACTCTTTTCTAGTGCAATATCCGGGTTCGAATTTGATAAATTGTTTCCTTACACTTGTTTGGTGACTTTGGCTCATCGAATAAGACTAGACTATGTTTGATGCTTGAAACTAAAACTAACTGCTAGGCTATCAAATTGACTTCTAGCCTCTGATCACAACTATACTTTTCCTGCATTTCCTTGGTTGAAATATAACAAAAAATATTAGCTTTGGGCTGGATGCTAAAGATGAATAGTGCTGAATGTGGAACTGTAGTATGGTTTTTATTTTTGGACAAAAAAGAAGTTCTAGGTCGTAAGAAACATGCCGATAGTCAACGAGTCTATCATTAGCTTTTTGAAGGATGCTTCAAAGATTTGAATAAAAGACACATAAATGTCTTTGTTGCACATGGTAAACACTCCTAGCTGACATTAAATGGTTATCTAATGGAGTTGCTTTCTTTAGGAAGCACAAATGCTTATATCATTTTTCGGTTGTATATCTATGAAGGTTTACCAATAGATTAGAACAAGGCACTGCTGATATATGGCTCCTTTCAATTTGTAGTGCGAATTCCAGTGGTATCCTTGAATGATGAGGGAAGAGTTGTTATTTTCCCCGAGGATGAAAAGGATCAGAAAACAGGAGAAGAGCCAGTCAACAAAGAGAAGAGAAAGCTCACACTAAACGACGCACCATTTTCATTAACCTGCATATTGCACAAAAACTATATCTTAGCTGACCCCACCTCAGAGGAAGAGTCTGTCATGGAAACTTCAGTAACTGTGGTTTTGAATCCTTCTGGTCAACTTGTTTCACTTTACAAGTCCGGCGGATCCATTCTGCTCTACACGTCGACTGTTCAAGTGAGTCAATGTTTAAATCCATTCAGCTCTAAATCCATGATTTCTTTCTCTTGCAATTCTTATAATGGCGTTTCCGCTATATTTAGTTGTTTTTATAGAACTTTATGTCAATCTTTGCTTCATATCAATTGGGCATTTGAAAGTAAAAAAGAGGATTTCTTTGGCTTTGCAGGACTGTGTTGCTATAACAAGACAAAGGGTGAAAGAGCTGAGGTCGAAGCTAGATAATGCTTTGTCTGAAATGGAAATTGACTAGCTTCTTTTGATTTTTAATCCTACACCTTTAGAAAGCTGTTTAATTAGTTGGTATCTATGCTTATTATTTGATGTGATTTTGAAGTATCTTGCAAATTTTGATCACAGGCTTGGCTTGTAGTAAGTGAAATCTACATCAGTAAATGGGAGCATATCTACTTTAGTGATCCGATTATCTAGGGCTTGTTTGGTGACTTTGGTCTACCTTTGAAACTTAAATATCAAGTATTTGCTATATTCATTGAACAACTTTCACATTCTAATTATTGGCAAAAAATTGAAGTATGCGATTGAATATTGGCGTAATTTTTTCGACCTATGACTAAGTGTTACAGCATAGGTTAAGTATTCTTATTTTAAAACTTAAAATCTTATTTGAAAATAAATAAATCCTATTAAAATAAATCATTTTTTATACTCGATTATAAGTTTTGATGGTATTTGAGGCAAATTTCAAATTGTGTGATAGGATCCAAGAAACTTGTTATGACATAAATGCATTCACAAGTGAAAGAGCACTACGTACACATTCAATCCCACGTCAGTTTAATTATCTTATAAGAATTAATAATTACAACTCAAGTTGATTCATTAACGTAACATTTCAGCTTAATTTATAGTTGACTATGAGACAAATTAGACAACTTTTATCTGCAAGACAATAATGTGACATGGATCACTTGTCAATTTTGTGCATATGGTAGATGCATGTACTAGTTTTTGAAGGAATTTTGATGAATGATTCAATCTTTAACGTCTTCGAAGTTGGAATCCAATGAAAGTCTGATTGATAAAATATAAATCGATATGGTTTAAAATAGAGTTAGGCCAATAAACAAACCTTATCTAGCTAAATGACCTAATCTTAACATAATTCAAATTCCAAATGCAAAAATTAGGGATGACAATCTCACTCGTGTCCGATAAATACCTGATTTAGCTGACTTAAAAGGCCGGTGAAAATCCGAATGAAGTAGGGTGATGAATAGGTATAGATGAAGGTCCTTCATCGATTACCTGACTCGATAAACCCGAAATATACAAATAATTGTGTAGGATATGTGAAATAATACCTAATGTTTAACCCTCAGTTTATAAATATTATCCCCATTTTATTTTGATCGGGGAAGTAATTTGATGTACCAGACAAACCTGGTAGATCAAGAGGCCGAAAGATAAACAACCGGAAAACCCGGCAAAAGAGATGAGCTATCAAACAAGCAAACTAGAAAACAACAAAAACAACATTAAAAGATCGTTCGACGAAGCTGAAATTGGAACTGAGGAAACACTTGATAGGCAGCCCTGCAAAACACTACGACAAGAAGAGAAAAAAGGCCTTGATATTATTAAAAATCATTTTTTTTTCTTTTTTATATCAAATTATATTTTTTCATCATACATAAACAGGTAGATCCACCCAAATTATCCGAATTTTTTTCCGTTATGTGCTCGTTCAATGTTTTAATTCTAGATATAGGCTCGAGAAAATAAAAATTCCGCACATAGGCTGGCTTAGGAGGGTCGGACCTAAGTCGCTGGGTATTACAACGATTTTATTTCAAGGTGGAGACTAAGTCGCTGTCACCTACGGCGTGTTTGTCCACGTAGCTCTTGCACAAGCGAAGTCGCTGTAATGGCCAGCGATTTACGCTACAATTCCGTTCCATTTTAATATTTTTTTCAATGTTCTTATAGGGTAAATGTTATATTATTATTATTAGGGAATTCTTATATATTATATCAATATATATATATGAAAAATTTGAATTGATATGATAAAATTATCACAAATTATAATATAAAATCAACTTGAAAAAATTTAAATTATATCATATATTATTTGAATATTACTATAAATATATTGAGTTTATCTTGATAAATTCAAAATTTTATTTTTATCATTATTATTCAATTAGGGAATTCTTATATATTATATCAATATATATGAAAAGATTATTGATATGATAAAATTATCACAAATTATAATATAAAATCAACTTGAAAAATTTAAATTATATCATATATTATTTGAATATTACTATTCAAATATATTGAGTTTAAATTGATCTCATCATCATCATCGTTGATCCAGTGAAGTTCTGCTACAACGGAAAATGGGGACACCCCTGCACAAGGGAAAGTGGGTACGCCCGAAAGACCCAAGAAAAACTAAAATTCAGCTATGTGACAATAATAACGGAATTTAGTTAGAATGCACCAAAATTGATATATGGACTAAATCCATCTCAAAGGTAGTATATAAACGTCAATAAGCATGAGGATGTGCCCCATAAATCTACTTATTAATCTAAAATTTATATTTTTTTATAGATTAATTTTAACTTCTTTTAATGTTTATGAAATTATAAGTTTGTTTTAAATAAATAATTGTACTATTTATTAAAATAGATTTTTTTTATTAAATAATAATATTTAATTATAATATATTATTTTTATGTATTTTAATAATAAAATATATTATATTTTTTAAAATAAATTTAATAAATATACTAAATCGGTCAACCCAACGGGTTTCGGGTTCTATCGGGTTCGGTTAATTTCGGATGTCGGGTTTAAATTTTTGAGTCTTGACCCTAAAATTATCGGACGAGTCGGGTCGAGTTAGCGGATTCGATCAGTTTTGACAGCTCTAATACCAAACAAAAAAGTAAAAATTCAATCGTACTAAACGTAATTTTTAATTACATATTTAAAGGTCAATATAAATATTAATTAAAACAAAAAAGGTTCTTAAAAACTATGTAATATATTTTATATCAATAACTTTTTTTGAGGAATAACTATGTACAGTTCTTTTATTTATTAGTGTAGTTTTATTACCACCAAAAATAAATAAATATTTCAATTATATATAAATATGCACAGAAAAATGATTTACAAAATAACTTCAACAAATTTATACAATTAAATTTTTTAAACACAAAAAGATAGTGTAGGAAAGTAATTCATATTGCATAGGGGTCTCCCGGCAAAAATTTCAGAAGGCAAATTACTTTTTTAATTGTAAGTTCGTTGGTTCTTGAAACGAAGGTTACACTCCACCGAACCTGACATCCAGCCTAGGTTGGGAAATTTGTTTTTTCCCAGCCTATTTATAGAATTAAATATTACAACGAGCCTACTTTTGAAAAAAATTCAAATTATCCGATAGGTGATAATCGGAGAAGTTAACTAATGGTAATGAATTCTCCTTTATCCGACCCGAATAAAAATACCCGATCCATTACCATTTCTATAAAAAAGATTACGTTAAATTTCAGTTTCTATTTTTTAAATCAGCTGCCTTATCTAATTCTTTATTATTCTCCTCTTCTTTATTTCATCCTAAATTCCTCTTCTTCAATTTCTTCTTACCTTACCTTCCGTTTTCAGCCATGATCAAGTAGACAGCCAAGCTGAACTCCGCAATTTGCTCAATTTATACTACCTAACCCTTCATTTCAGGTGAGACTCGTAATCTTCTCCACTAAGGCTTCTCCATTCGACAAGGTTTGCTCTAGAATGTCCTTTTTTTGCTATGGGTTTGTCAAATTGGTTTTGTTTGGGTGTTATTATCGGTATCAAGACTTTGAATTTCTTCTCTCTTTCGATATGGATATTGAGATGTGGGGTTTGGTAGCAATTAGCAACACAATATCAAATCGATAAACATATCTGTGCACATGTGGTGTTTGACAAAATGCCTCACAGAGTCACAGAAATGCTTTGTCTTTGACGGTCTCTCCTGTCTTAGAAGTAGGTTTTGGTGATTACCATGTAGAAAGTAAGAAATGATTTCATCTAAAGCTTTTAAGTCATGCTTCATTAAAATAACGACTTCAATTTGATATTACTTTGCATACATGATGATTTGTGATGGCAACGCTTCCTGCCTAGTCAACTAGTCAACGTGGTGGTGCTGATTCTTTGATTGTTAATGATTACTTTAGGGTTGGGGACTTGGTCACGAAACAAAATTAAACTTTGCTTGGTCGTGAAAAGAATAAACCTAGGACTTTGTTGATGGAGTATGTTCTGGAATTTAGTATGCTTAATATCAGATCAATTCAAGACAGCTTAATTCTTTGCTGAATTTGTTTATTTGATTTATTGATAGGGTGCAAGACAGCCTAATTCTTTGTTACAGGATCGATGGAGAAACATTGTGATGATGTAATCCATAATTGTGTGATCAAGCAGGTATGGTTTTTTATTTTTACGGCCAAATTTGTTTAATGTTGTTCAAATAATTAGATAGTTTGTTTATGGCTTTATAAACGTTAGAGGCTAAATCCTCAAAGGCGAAAGGATAAAGTCTATATTGGCTGTGGAGCTGGGTTTGGTGGAGATAGACCAGTGGCAGCTCTTAAGTTACTTCAAAGAGTCAAAGAACTAAACTACATTGTACTTGAATGCCTGGCTGAGCGCACCCTAGCTGAACGATATCAAGCCATGGTATCTGGTGGAGATGGTTTTGATTCAAAAAGTATGTTTACTACTGAGCAAACTCTTAATTTTCTCCTTTCAGTTTTTAAGAAGGGATACATTCAGTTCTCTTTTTTTTTTACTTACATTGTGATTTTTCTTCCTGGGTATTAATATCTTTCTCATACATTCAGTTTCAGTGTGGATGGAAATGCTCTTGCCTTTGGCCGTTGAGAACGGGACTTGCATAATAACCAATATGGGTGCAAGTAAGAATGATTTTCAAAGATGGGGTGGTTTTATGAATCTCTGCTATAAACTTGTCTTATAAGCTATCTGATCATGTGAAGTGGATCCTGTCGGTGCTCAAGAAAAGGTTATACAAATAGCAGAGAGATTAGGGATTACTGTCACAGTTGCAGTGGCTCACGAGGTTCCTGTGGCAGCCTCAGGTATATAATTTAGAATGTGATCATGTCTAAATGTTATGCTTTTTAGTGTCACAGTTGACTTCTGCCTCTCTCCTTACAATAAGGGGATAAAACCGTTCTGTATTAATGGTATGTTGTTTTAAGCGAACGAATTCTGCATCAATGATTTTTGTTTCGTGCTCCCTTTAATGCGCAGATTCAGAAAACTCTCCCGACGAGTCACATGGAGTATTAAGTGTAAGAGTACATCACATCATATATCAATTTGAGTCCACTTTGTACTATTAACTTCTCTGAATTTGTTGATAACTTCTCATCATTTGAGTCTCAATGCTGATGTGTTTATTCCTTCCTTCACTTTTTTAATTTGAGCTTTTTTCCTGTTTGTTTTGAAGGGTATTAGCACCTATCTAGGAGCTTCTCCTATAGTAGAGTGCCTGGAGAAATATAAGCCAGGGGTAATCATAACTAGCCGTGTTGCTGATGCTGCCCTATTTCTAGGTCCAATGGTTCGGTCTCATCCCATAATTTAAAGAACCGTCCAGTCATTTACATTAGCAAAGTTAACTAATTGGAATCTGGCTGTATAACAGGTTTACGAACTTGGCTGGAATTGGGATGACTTAGAGCTGCTTGCACAAGGGACTTTAGCTGGTCATCTTCTTGAGTGTGGCTGTCAGCTCACTGGAGGATACATCATGCACCCAAGTTCTCGGTTTACATTAGCTAATTTTAATACTTCACATGAATGCTCAATAAAATCCTACCTTCAGCAAGAGTTCATCAATTTTTAATGCCAGCTATCTTTTTCTTTAGGAGACAAACACAGAGACATGTCTTTTTCACAGCTTCTGGGCGTGTCGCTTCCTTTTGCTGAAGTTAGCTTCTCTGGAGAAGTTTGTGTTGCAAAGCCTGATGGTACTGGTGGCCTCTTGAATTTTAGTACCTGTGCTGAGCAACTTCTTTACGAGATTGGGGATCCAAGTAACTATATTACCCCTGATTTGGTGAGATTGATTTGCATACTTGCTCACATTTTTATAAAAGATAAGGACCATAAATATGATTCTGTTATGTTTCTTTCGATGAAGGTGTTAGATATTCGAGATGTGACATTTCAGTCACTCTCCAGCAATAAAGTTCTCTGCAGTGGTGCAAAACCATCTGTTAAGTCAGTTCCAGATACACTCCTTCAGTTGGTTCCAAAGGTAATACAGATCTTGATTGCCATTTCTGGTGAAGTTGTTTATCCATCTTATAACTCCCCTCCTTAATCTATATATACTTCATAGGATTCTGGATGGAAGGGTTGGGGAGAGATATCCTATGGAGGTTGTGAATGTGTTAAACGTGCCCAGGCAGCCGAATATCTGGTAATAATTACTTATTTAATTTTAAGTTTGCTTTGATTACATTTTAAGATATAAAATGCAATAAAATGTTCTCATTATGTCCAGACATGTTTATGAAACTGTGAACTAGATTACTAGTTTTAGCCGAATAAAGTTGTTGATTTACTCTTTCTTAGGTTAGAGCATGGATGGAAGAAGTTTGCCCAGGCGTAAATAACAGCATAGCGTCTTATATTATTGGAGTCGATAGCTTGAAGGCAGCCACATATGACGACAGCCTCACGCAAGCTGCTGATTCTAAAGATATTAGGCTGAGAATGGATGGACTATTTGAGCTAAAGGAACAAGCCATTCAATTCACCAGAGAATTCACAGCTTTATACACAAATGGGCCTGCAGGTGGCGGCGGCATCAGGTATTTGCATTAGCCTAATTGCAAATTTAGGTCCAAATCAGGAAAGAAAAATTACATTTTAGGTCAATTATTATCTTGACCATAGCAGAGAGCCAGATATGTTACTTTAGCTGCAAATATAGATACATCTGCTCATTTCTGGAAATAGTAAATCAATTTTTTGTTACCATTATTCAATTTTAGGAGAAGATGTGTTTTGTTCTCTTTTCTACTTGTTTATATTCCCTCTCACATTTGCTAAACTTGATTGTGTGTTAATGAGTTGTTTTTAACCGTGCAGCACTGGATATAAGAGGGAAATTCTCCTAGAGAAGCGACTGGTAAGTGTATTTTTGGAGTTTGGTCAAGGGCCTGTTTGGATCACACCAGATAATACATAATCTTGCATTATAATGTAGGGTTTAATGCTATTTTGCATTGAATCTTGCATTATAACGAAAGATAATGCATTATCTGGTGCAATCCAACAGGCCCCAAGTTACAATTACCGTTCTCTTAATATTGTCTAACCTCCTCTAACCATTAAGATGTGTTTGGGTTGCCCAATATAATGCATTATTGTGTATTTTTCGAGTTTGGTCAAGGGCCTGTTTGGATCGCACTAGATAATACATAATCTTTCATTATAATGTAGCGTTTAATGCTATTTTGCATTGAATCTTGCATTATAATGCACGATAATGCATTATCTGGTGCAATCCAAACAGACCCTTACAATTACCGTTCTCTAGTCTGACCTCCTCTAACCATTAGGATGCGTTTGGGTTACCCAATATAATGCATTATTGCACATTATTAAGCCGCCATGGAACATACTATTTGACTAGCATCTTTTGCAGGTAGTTCGTGATCGTATCTTCTGGAAGACCGGGGCAAAGACCAGCAATGCAACAACAAGCTCTCATACTCAACCTCACACACACAAACAAATTCCTTTCCAAACACAAACGCCTCCATTCCCAAACCCCGTCTCAACATCAAACGAAAGCGCTTTGAGTGCACCCGCTCCTTCAGGCCAGAAGATCCCGCTCCATGAAGTCGCACATAGCAGGACAGGAGACAAAGGCAACAACCTCAACTTCTCAATCATCCCTCACTTTCCACCGGATCTCGAGAGGCTAAAGAATGTCATAACTCCGAAATGGGTAAAATCCGCGCTCACCCCTCTTTTAAACTCGTTTTCATTACCAAGACCGGAGGATATAAGGAGGCGAGACGAGTGGGTTGAGGAGAACGTAATGGTGGAAATCTATGAGGTTAAGGGAGTTCATTCCTTGAATGTGATGGTTCATAATATTCTTGATGGTGGTGTTAACTGTTCTAGGAGGATCGATCGACACGGAAAGACGGTTTCGGATGTCATACTATGCCAGAATGTTGTACTGCCTTGATATACTTGGATTGTGTGTGCTATCTGCCTGAGACTGAGAAATGTAAAGGTTTGGTTCTTTGTCTTTGTAAAATCTGAAACACCTTAGTGCAACATTAAGAAATAAGGAAATCGTCTTGTAGATGTTATTCCTCTTGTAGTTGAACAAAGAAAATAAAGAAATCCTCACATTGCAAGTAGAGATGAGTATAGGTTTGAACGGAAATGAAATTTGGTTTAAGGTGAAGCGAAAACAAACCGAATTGGACCGGTTAGTGTTTTTGGATTAATCTTATGTTATAACTTATAAGTAATGTTCTGAAAAATACTAGACGGATTATGAGGAAATAAGAGCCGTTTATGTGGTCAGAAGGTTGTCTAAGCGATTCAAGACGAGCTGGACAGCTAGGCGAGTTGGATCCTCCGGTATCTAGATGGGAGCTAAATAAAACCTAGAGAAAGACGGTTGATAGGGGTTTTTCAGTTTGTCCAAAAATTAGATGTTAGTGACTTATGGTTGAAATTGTTATAAAAATTAGTGAATCCTATCCACAATTGACAATACTACTTATATTGAGATGATTCTTATGCAAAAGAATTATAAAAATTGGATATACTAAATCGAATCTCAAGTAACTTTGGAAAATAGAAATAATTGTCTCAGAATTCATGGTTTCGCTATATTGAAATTGTCCGTATCTCTCATGTGACTAGGGATTGTAACTCCGTAGCCGATAAAATTGTTAAATTGGGTCACTCGCTCCCTCTTTCACATATTCTTGAGCCATCCACATTATCCGCAAAGATGTTCTAGGTCGTCTTATTAAGAGAAGTGCTTTCTAATTCTCACTGTTTTAAAAAACAAATAAAAATTGATCTATTTAAAAATAAATATAAAAAATTGCTGACTTGAAAGATTTGAGAGTGCCGTCTCTTCTTCAACCAAAAAAAAGTGTTGTCATGTCTTGCCATTGTCAAATACTTGTAGAATTAGGTGTTAGGATTCTTTAAACAAATGTATTTGATATCGAAAACAAACTTATTTGATATCGAAGCTTTTATAAAGGTCATTTTATGCAAAAAAAATTCATCCGGGGGGTTTAGTGTAAAACGCTCTGATTCAAAGGTGATTTTGTAAAATTAACCCTGTAAAAAAAAACCATCGTTCCATACTAAAATCCCAAAACGCGAAGCTCTAGGGTTTAGAAAACCAAAAATGGAGGGAGTATCGGAGAAATTGATCCACCGCGAGCAGCGTTCCGCCTGCGATCGGAAACGGAAGTTAGTTCTCAACGCTTCGGCTTCTCTTCTCCTACTCACATTCACCTTCGCAATCGTCTTCCACTCCCAATTCAAGCGCCCATGGTCCATCTTCGTGGCGTTGCTTCTCCCGAGCATTCAAACCGCGTTCGGACTCCTCGACTTCGACGCGATCCGATCATCGCCTCTCGTGGAGCGAGAAAGCATCACTCTGCAATTGCTCTCCCTAATCATGTTCGCCGGGACGTTCGTCTTCACGTCGCTTGCCGAAGGGCCTGATAAGGTATCGCTGATGATCTCCTGTGTTTATCTGGTTTGGGGCGGGATGTTTGATATGGGGATGGGATTAGCCACTCGGTTCGCTCCTCCTCAGTACTACGCTATCATGGGGAGTAGCTTTGTGGGGTCTATGGTGAAAAGGGGGAATTGGCCGATGTGTGCTTGGTTATCTGTTATCCCTCTTTCGCTTGCGATTGGGATGATTGCTTTGAGACATGCTTCGGTGAAGATGTAGTGCTAGGGATTTTGGGGGTTTTTAGAGCTAGGGTTTGATTGAAAAGGGGCTTTCTTGATAGCTTAAGTAATCTGATTGTAGCTTAGTCTAATGCCGTAGTGTATGTGGAATTGTGACTGTTATTTCGGATCTTTGACAATATTGAGTCTGAATGGTTTACTAATGTAGGACAAGATCTGAAAGAAAATGTGGTTCTTGTTTACTGTTATATATATGAGCCATGGTTTGATACATTGTTGTTCTTAATCGCTAATTATCAATGATGACCTGCATACAAGCTGTTAATGAAGCTGAAAATTGAGTTGTTTCTATAGCAGTGAATAAGTCTCAGGATTGATCTTGGAATGGTGAATAGTATCTAATCGTTGATGATCTCCTGTGTTTATCCGGTTTGGGGCGCGATGTTTGAAATCGGGACGGGATTAGCCACTCGGTTCATTCTTCCTCAGAGCTACGCTATCACGGCGAGTTGCTTTGTGACATTAATGGTGAAAAGGGGGAATTCCCCGTTGTGTGCTTGGTTTTATGTTATCCCTGTTTCTCTCGCGATTGGCGAAAATGTAGGGTTAGGGATTTTGGGGGTATATATAGAGTTAGGGTTTGATTGAAAAGGAGTTTTCTTTGATAGCTTGAGTAATCTGATTCTAGCTTTGTCTAATGCCATAATGTATGTATGTGGAATTGTGGTTGTTTTTTCGGATCTTTGACAATATTGAATCTGAATAGTTTACTAATCTAGCCATCTAGGACAACAAGATCTGAAATAAAATGTGGCTCTTTGTTACTGTTATATATATGAGCCTTAATTGAAGTCAATAACAATATTCACAAAGCTGTTCATGCCTGCTTACAAGCTGAAAATTGAGTTGTTTCTATAGCAGACACCTGCATAGTCTCATGATTATCAGAGAAGGAATAAAGTTTACATGATTTGATGAATTCAGATGTTCAAAACAGTAAACGTACTCTCTGTTATTCTGCCTATTCTCTTGTGTTACCTCTCAATCAAGTACACATTGTCAAATGCTTCCATGAACTTCCAAATGAAACTAGGTTCAATCATCAAGTGAAAGGTCGTGATCTACTCAACACTTGCAACCTTCATGGAAGTAATCCATGATCAACTCCGAAAAACAAACCCATGTCGTCAAAATCCTTAGCTAGGAAAGGATTAAAATTAGGCCTCCATTGTCAAGCCATTATGTATATATCACCAATAATCTTTCACGATCCTTGGGTAAGAACGCTATAATAATCATCTTCATGTGTATACTCAGCAGCATAATGGGCATTGTCAATATCGACAAGAGTAACCAAACCTTTGAGCAACCATTTTAGTTCCATTCATTTCTTTTAACTACAATAACTTTCATTCCTTTATCAAACTCACATATGGATGATCAATGCTTGAGCCCAAGGTCACCTTAATTCTCTCTTTGCCACAGGAAGATGGTCATGGAGCATAAAGGGTCCTCTTGTTTTGGGTTGGTGTCATCAGACGCGGCTGGTGATACCAATCCGAAAGAGTCCTTTGAAGAGACATCTTGTTGAGGGAGAGGTAGTCCGGTAGGAGCAATAGTCAAAGACGATTAGAACAACACAAGCCCAAAATCCTAGGGCGTATAATGGACAATAAAACACTAGTTCTTTGGGTGAGGAGCTCAATCCAAGCAGTTGGTCCTTGGGGAAAGAACTCCGATGTCGTCGTTTCGACACCTACAGTTAGACTAATTCAAGTAATACTTGGATTATCCTAAATCTTAGCTGATTAAAAAAAACACTTAGTTTTTTCATATGGCATGATTGCTACGATAATTCCTACACTTTCACAATTTGAAAACTGTATTATAAGGTGTGGACCCCTACCCATATTCTAAAAATATTAGATTATGCAATTGGATCATTTACCCTATTATAAAGGTTAAATCTTTATGATTAATCATCCAATCCAAATACAAAGAACAAAATTTTTCTAACATTTTGAGAATAAGTGGGATTCCATCTCTTGGTAGGACAAACATTTTGGCAACAGTGCCTTTCTCCGCAAATCTTGACATTATGGGAAAAAAAATAATAATATAAATAATCAATCAGCATAAATGTCATCGTTTTCGGTGGTGATGATAAAGACTACAGAAATCATAAACTTGTCTGTTTGTGTTGATTAGAAAACAGGGAAAAGAAAATTAGTCCAAACCTTTTGAGGCCTAATTGACCGCTCGTGCTGGTGAGTACTTTCAATCATTTCTCGATCTGATCTTGGGTTCTTTTATGTTCTTCTTAATCTTACTCTTTTCGGCTAATTTTGCATTTGATTGTGTGGTGAGTGATTACAATGGCGTTTTAGGGTTTGCTCTTTGATTTGGGGCTTTCTGAGAAACGCCCTTCAATTTCATTTGTGCAAACCGAGTAATTGATGTTCTTCTGTGATTTGATTCATGGGTTATGCAATTTTTGGAGAATCTTGAATGGGTTTGTTCAGTTTGTCCTAAATTGGATGTCTTTTTTATACCAACATTTGATGCTTTTTGAAGTTTGCCAAATGTCTGATTGTTTGTGAGTGTTGAAATCGTCTCTTGATCTGTTATTTCTTTGATTCAATTGTATGTTAATTCCTCTATTTTGAGTTGGATTGACAATTCCTTTCTTAGAAAACTTTATTTATCTGTTGCTTGTGTGTGTAATGAATCTTTTGTCTATGAGACTTCTAATTCCTATACAATTTAATTGACTCTTTCCAAGTAATTTCCAATGATTTTGCTGCAGATTTTTGTTTGAACTCCATTTTCAACACCATTTCCACTACTTTGCTGGAAAAGTACCAATCTTTGCTTGGAAATTTTAGAACTTTGAGTGAAACATGAACCGAAAACTAGGAGAAATCAACCGAGGTGGAGGCGGCTCCATAAGGATTGGGAGTATAGGAACTATAAGCTCCTTGATGAGCAAGGAGCTAGAATCATCGAGTTCTTCACCCCGAAGAAACCCTCAATCCGCACCCGTTTCTGTATCTTGTGGCGAGCGTACATTCAAGCTAAGGAAATCAGTGGATGAAGTGCATAAAACCGGCACAGGCAGCAAAACCAAGCAAAGAAGCCCGGAAAACACAATTGTCCCACATCAAGACCGGATTTCTGTTCTGGGTCTCGCGACTCCTAAGCCACAAAAGCAAAAGGTTTCAAAAGAGGAATCAATAATAAGTAGTAGTAGAAGCCCGGAAATCGCATATCAAGACCGGATTTTGGCTCTGGGTCTCGCCACTCCTAAGCAAAAGGTTTCAATGGAGGGAGCGAGAAGTAGCAGGAGAAGCCCGGAATTGAATTGGAAAACAAGGAGCCATAAAAGGACTCATCATGTGCCAATGCTTGAATCGGACGATAAGGCTATCAAGAGAGATAAGCCGGTGGCTTGGAAAGTGAATTTGGTTGAAGTTGTGGACACAAACTGTGGAGTTCCTGCTGGTACTTTGTCTGGCCGGCTTAAGAAGCTCAGCTTTGCAAAGCTATCACAGAGCATTATTTAAGCTTGTTAATGGCTGATTTGTTTCTTCATTTTCTCAGGATTAGTCAGCATAGCAATCATCAAATCTTAGCTGAAGGTATGGTGGGTGATCCTTTTTTTTCTAACCTCTTGTCTTGTGGAAAGTTTATTATCGGTATAGTGTTGAAAATTTGGATATGTAGCTCAAAAGATTGTGACTTTCTTGATTTTTATCAAGCTGTATTTTTCGTAAGAAACTCGATTTTTGCAAAGCTATCACATAGCATCATCTAAAGCTTAATTCATGGCTGATTTATTACTTTACTTCTACCAACTAATACATTTAGGTATGAATTTGGTTCATCTCTTCATTTTATCAGTAGTCAGCTTTGTGTATCTTCTAGTTGAAGATATGGTGGGTGATCCACCTATCTAACCTCTTGTCTTGTGGAAAGTTTTATTATTTGTGTAGTGTTGTAAATTTGGAGATGTAGCTCAAAAGATTGTGACTTTCTTGAATTTTTATCAAGCTGTGTAATTTTTTCAGCAATTGAGGATTGCTTTATAAACAATACAATGGAAATGGTATTGCAGATTTGCAGGCTAGCTGTTTCATCTCATGTTGTTATGTTGATAATCATATATAAAAATTCAGTTTAATAATACAAAGAAAGGGCATTTATGAGTTTGAAGGTTTCGGCCTAGAACATGTTCGTCTGTATTATAGTCTCTGATGCACTGCTTTGTGCTTATTATACAGGAGGTTGAAGTTTTCTTTCCCCTTGTTAGTTTGGATTGAATTGCGTGCAAGCATGTAGTTGCATCACATTAGCTTGTATGTTTTCTGCATAGTTATTTGTATTTAGGAATTTTGAGATTGTTTGATGAACTCTATGGGGCATGTTTGGTACCATACCTTTGGTACGAGGAATCGGGTTAGGATCACTCAAACTTAAATTAGTGTTTGGTAGAACAACTGGGTTGAGAATCAACCACTCCACATTCCGATTTTTACTTACTTTTCATACCCTTGCACAGAGGTATGAGTCAAACTTATCTCATTCACATCCCAAATCCATTTCCGATTCCAATTGATTTCCATTGTTGTACCAAACGGGCCCTTACTTAAGAAAACTTCACAACGCTCTCCCAAATTCAGCTAAGACCTTGTTTCACTTTCACCATAATCCCTTTCTACCCAAAATCTAATTTTAATACTCTTGAAATTCGTGCAATTCTCCTTGATTATTGCGTTTTCAAGACACTAAAAATCACTTTTCAACTAAAAATTCATTTCTACCCGCAAGTGAAACAACTCCTTAGTGTTGACTCCTAAATCTCCAAGGAAAAGTTAAATGATAAAACTGTGATAGGTTGAAAGGCCGAACAAATTGATAGTTAAACAAGCTAGCAAGAGATATCAAGCTAACAAACAAAAATATTATATTTCTAAATGGTAGATTTTATAGTTTGGCAGGCAAAATATTAGTATTTTGTACGAGTATTTCCCACGCCCAACCTGTCCAAAAAATAGTGTAAAAAAAAAATTAAAAAATCATGGAGTCTCAAAACGACGTCGTTTGGATATTCTGAGCTGATTCATGTCGCCATCTCTCGCAAAATCACGCATGACCCACAAAAGGCGATCCAAACGAAATCCACGCTCTCCAACATGAGCTCTTATCTTCTTCATCTCACTAGCCATGGCGCATTAGATAAAAATCCTCTTTCACTCTCCCACTCCCTTCCTGTACCAAAAAAAAGCTCAATTTCAGACAAATTAGATAGAGCAAAGCTACAACACAGATTAACGGAGAAGAAATTATACAACCATGGCTTCAATTCTGTGCAGCACTAGCATCGTTCAATTATCCCCAAATCCATCTCAATCGCCCAAATTGAAGCTGGGCACCCGATTTATGGGCCCGGCCACGAGGCTAACCGGGTTCGTGCCCTCAATTCGGGTTATCGGGCCGAGTTGCGGGGGAAGAGCCAAGTGCTGGTTCAAATTCGGGAAGAATGGAGTTGACGCAGAGGGAGCTGGAATCTATGGGAGTCAGTCTCGTGATGATTTTGATCGGGATGATGTTGAACAGGTCTTTAATTTCTTCAATTCGCCAATTCTTGTTGATTTGCGTTTGTGATTTCCCGAATTTTCTGTGGCATTTTTCAGAATTGTGAGTTTTGTTGCTACTGATTTGATTACATAGTAATTCTAGGGATGATTGTGGTTCAAGAGAAAGGATTATGTTGTTTGATAGGATAATGTTGAAGTGGAATTGGAGAATTAGGTATAAATAAGAACACAATACTTGACATGTTTTACTAATACTAGCTGAGGAATTGAGTTAGGGTTAGTTCAAAATTTTGGGAATTAGCCAAATTTGAGAGGTTTGAGTATGAAGTGAGAGTATAGATTATAGTGAATTGAGTTTTTCAAAGAAATTATGGAAGAAATGATCATGAATATATGTTGGAATATAGTTCCCATGTCGATAGTTTGGGACTACGAAAGCCTAATGTTCTAAAAGACGTTAGGCGGATCCTGAGCGATGAGGGATGAGGGACCGCCTGGGCGGATCTGTATTACGGGCTAGTGCCGCCTAGTCATGGTCGAGACAGGATGGGTTTGTGCCCGCATTACCCGTCTTTTAACAACGAGTACTCTTCCTGTTGTTAGAAGGTTTTCGGATGGAAGCACACAAAGCTCGTATTCCGGGCTTAAATGTGTGGCGAGAGAAGATTGCAGTGGCAAAGCGGTAGTGGTAGTTGAGTAGACCTGGTGGGAGTGTCTCGCTCGTTTCTCCCCTTTTGGTTCCTTTTTCCGTTCCATGTGCTTTGTCGTATTTTGCGCCTTTTTTTGTCCCCTTTTTAGCTTTACCTTTGCGTTGGGCCCACTTAGACACACCCTCCTGACTTACACTCGAGACAAGGGTATGTACATCTGGACCCCCAAATCCCGCTAATACTGGGATCCACCTGGGTAGATGCCACTATAAACCTCTATCCATGAACTATACTATAGCTTCATTTCTTATTGTTAGCAATTTTGTGATTTGGTTTTTTCTTAGAGATTCATTCATCTTTGTTGTAGTACTTCAACTACATGGGGATGTTAGCGGTGGAAGGAACATATGACAAAATGGAAGCCCTCTTGAACCAGAACATTCACCCGGTCGACATCCTACTAATGTTGGCGGCATCCGAGAGCGATAAGCCGAAGATTGAAGAGCTTTTGAGGGCAGGAGCTCAGTACACTGTCAAGGACGTCGATGGCAAGACCGCGCTCGATAGAGCAAGTGAAGAGATCAAGGATTTCATCCTCAACTTCCAATCACAAAAGGCATGAATGAATTTGAATGTAGATTTGAAGAGGATACATATATCCATCTTATTATGATTGTTTTGTATTAGGAGCTTTTTCTACACTTCAATGGCAGGCTACAAAACTTTTGAGCTATTTCTTCCGAGGTAATTGACATTTTATTTGTATTGGGCCGTTAGGGGTTTGAAATAGCCCATTGGGCCCAAATGTGTGTTATAAAACCCGGCCCACATCGAGTTGTAACCCTAATTTTGGTCCAAACAGAATGGACCGCTTGCAATCCTTGCATTGGTTAGACGGTGGTGTTTATTTTAGTGGTGGTTAGATGACGGTGGTTTATTAATATCATATAGTTATTTGCTATATTCGCCCTAGTCTAATGCCTAAGTATTAAAAAATACTTTTTGATTTCCAAAGAACACATCTTTGTAGGACCTCCAATCCAACCCCCAACATAAATAAAGATGATACTATCAACCAAATAAGTTGGTTCAGGCGATAAACGATCTGTTTCAAATTCACAAAGTCTGGTGTTTAATTTCATTAGATGTAAAAAACTATCATTTGGCAGACTCACCAACCAAAATTAGGTACGTGATCTGGGTAGTAGAGTTGGACATAATCAAGATAAAAATCTGGCAAATCAATGGGGTACAAAAAATTAGATGATACTATCATTAAGTTAAGTATAGTAGTAAAGAAATTTTAGACTTTCTAAGTGTTGTTTAGGATATTTGATCGAGTTCGAATCCTTATTGTCACATATATGAAAAAACTGATATTGAGAATGTCTCTGTCAAAATGAGATCACGAATTTAACCGGTTCGAATGTAAAACAGTGTTGATCAATCAAATCGGGCGAGTCAAAGGTAAGAAAAAAAAACATAAATAGAAATGATAGAAATAAGCATTAACTTATCCTCAATTAGGTATATAGATACCCAAAACTTTGTGGTAATTATGATGAAATCATTCTTGTACTCAAAGTTGAATCATCTTTTATGTAGGCTACATTAAAAAAAATCTTAGGAATGACTTTAATCAATTGGTTAAGGAATTCAGCATCCACTATATATGTGTGCTGACACGTCGCCCGTATATGAATATCTTATGTCACATCTTTTTATTTTTTGTATTATAAAACATATACATGGAAGTTAGGTAGGTGGTTGTAATCTTGGTTGTAAATTCATACATTCTAATTCCACACTCCTTATAATTGTATCCATGCTCGTCTTACAAGTCACTATTACATCCATGTATATAAATAGTTGTAAGAAAAAATGTTACTTGGATGTCTTTGATCTTTTAAAAGTGTTAGAATTCCTTACTTTTTTTGTTCACAAATATTTATCGAATAATACTTATTATATGACATATTTTATCACTTTTTTTTGATATTATTCTCATTAACTAAAAATAATTATGTAAATATATAACAAAATTGAAAAGAATTTTTTTTTCGGTGGGATGGGCCCTCGCCCAGTTCGACACTTTGTGCCTACATTTGGGACGGAGTGTGGTTGGACCCCGTAAGGGATGTTGATCCTCCCAAGCCTCTCTGCTGCATCCACACCGCCAGAGAGTCTCGAACTCGAGACCTCTGGACAAATGTTTAAGCGACCTAACACCAATTACCACTAGACCAAGAGGTACTTGGTAAAAGTGTAAAGATCTTAACAAGATTGTGGGTAATTAAGTCAAATCATTTAACTTCTTAATTTTTTAGACAAATCTTAAAATGACATGTATTTCTGAGGATATATTATATTTTTAGGAGACAAACTGCGTTGTTGATCGTTATATTAATGTCATTCCACCTCTTGATTCGTCCTTTCAAATTAATTTAAAACTCAAGGTTCTCATCCGCAAAGATAGTTTAGTGTAGAGTACAACCATCATTAATTTTATCCTATTTTTCCTTATTAAAAAAGTAATCATGTGGGTTAATATTAGGTTTTATTTATAAGCTTGACTTGTTAGAGAGGATCAAGGAGTATATGGAGTAAGCTTTTTTATAACATTAAAAAAGATATGTACTATGGAGTATGGGTTGTAACAATTCAATTCTCAATATTGATGGTGACGTTCTAACACAATATTCGATCTTCTTAATTTTCCATGTAAAAATATCTTCATGTAATTAAAAAAAAATGATTTTAGCAATGATGTGATAGCAAACATTAGCCTTATGAATTGTGTATATCAAACCCAAGATTAGTTTTGTCTTTGATTGTTTTGTCCAAAGTCTATGGCTGTGAGTTTTGCACGATAACGACCCTAGTACACTACACAACTTTCAACCACCAAAAACAAACAAGATTAAGCATTTTTTATAATAAACAAGAAGATTACTAGTATTAAACAACCATAATAAAATATCATCAATGTTACTATATACTAAAAAGAAAGTTAAAATAATATATAAACGGTCTTACATTAAACTACATCATCCATTTTTAAAACTCAACTGATTAGTAAATTTTAATTAGACTATTTTTAATTAATTACATTTATATATTAAATAAAATAATTAATCAATATATTACTTTTATTTTTGAATAGGATAAATTTTTAGATAAATTATCGTATAATTTTTTTAAAATATCCTTGCCAATATTATTTTCTAATAATTAATTTTAGAAATGATAGTCTTTGTAGATAAAATACATATATTTTTTTAGAAATATCTTTTTCTATATCAATTTAATCAAAATTTAACAAATAAATGATACAATTATTTTATAAAACTTCGTGAGACAGGTATGTTTTTTTTTATAGGGTAAGGATTAGGGTCGTCACAACTATTACTTGGACTCGCCTAGAACATATATTCACTAGAGGCTAGGGTTCGAAACAGTAACCTCATGGTATTACCCCAAAGTTTTAACAGTTGAACCAAATGTTCGAAGGTCGTGAGACAAGTATGTGAATAGTAGTAACTAAGAGGGTTGTCATGCTAAAAACCAAGTCACACCATTTTTTCTTTCATTAGGTCAAGTCGAACCGATTTATCTAATTTATGCGTATTATTGACTAGTTCACCAATCTAAGATTTATCACTAAAAAAATTGGTCGTGAATAAAGTTATATAATATAAAAGAATGATTTAAACTCAATCGTAACATTTATACGTGATCAAACACCAAGATTAGTATGTTCCCTCTTTAGAATTAGTCCTTTTCAAACATCAAGATATTTTAGATCAATGGTTTAGGAAGTATTCAATCTCTTGGTTTGTGTAATTTGATGATTAAATAAGAGATAAATTTGTTATCATACATGGATCTTACAAACAAAAGTGTGTAAACACAATCTTATAAATTTTAAATTATGTAACTTTTCTACCGAAAAAAATAGCAATTAATGACCCAAAAAAATGAAAATATCAATTAATTAGGGACGTCAATTTACTAGCCATCAGTTTGCAAAGTGTATGTTTTGAGTTTGCCAAGTTTCAATCGTGATTATCGTAACGATACATTGATATGATTGATCAATTAATTAGACCAAACTATTTTAGAAGTCTTTAAATACTTCCAATTTTCCAAATCAATTCGGTGTAGAATATATTGCACAAAAAATATTGTCGTGTAGAAAAGTAGAACTTGACTATAAGTTACAAGTGGTAGGATAAATCAAAATATATAAGCCTTCGTTCATCTATTAAGCAGTTAAATCTCTAAAAACAGTATCCATAGATTTCTGTTTCGATTCTTATGAACAATGCTCTAATAAAAAATAGTTAAATTATTCAGCATTTAGTAGCTCATCACACCTTTTGAAGTCCGATTCTTGTTGTCTTGCGCGCGCTCCGACAGTTCTATACGCATGTGTTAGTCTTATACTGACTCGCGAAGTGCTTTTCTCCAACCTTGACTCAAGTCTCTTCGGCTTCCTTACTCAGTGTTTTCTGACTATTTACCTTGTCTTGTTAGTTTTTTTCTGTAGTTTTTTTTGTTGGTTTTTTATTGTTGTTTTCTTGGTTTTTTTAGCTATCGAGCTTCATCTCAGTCACTGCGAATTTTTTCCTCATTAAAAAAACGTTTAGTAGCTGAAAACGTATATTATTATAAGCTAAAGCTCAATTCCGTGGATAATTTTTTCAATTTTTGCTATACAAAATTGATTGAAGTTACTTTTTTAAAATATTAGAAAAAAAAAGTTATAAAAAATTTATATTTAAATAGTTAAATATAAATTGATGATAATTTCTAAAAAATCTCAAATTGCAGATTAATTTATATAATTACGATAATTTCAAAAAACTTAAATTTCCGATTAAAGTTTTTTTTGAAACGAAGCCGATTAAAGTTAATTTTCATAAACTCATATAAGTTATAGCTATCTTCAACTTTAACACCTAATTTCGATAATTTATCATCAACTTTAAACATCGAATACTAAAAATGATGTATTTATTTAATTATTTAAGTTTCAATAAACCTTTATCAACTCAATTTAAGTCGCTTCGAAGCTTCAATAATAAACTTCAATTATATTACTATTGATTAAAGTTGTCACAAACACAAATTTATATGTGAGTTTCAAAACGCTAGCATGCACGAGCTTAACTTGGAATGATGAGTTTTAATTTTTCTAATGACTTAGTTAATATTGAAAACACAAAGAATTGACAAATGCAATCACTTTCATTAAACATATATATACTAGTAAACCCATAATGCACGTACTTACTAATCAATCAATTCAATTGAAGAAAAATGAAGAATTAATTACACTTTTGTTTTCACTTGTTTGTAACGACTTGTAAACCGGTGTGCTTTCGTGTCACTCTCTTCCACCAAAGAGAGTTTATAAATCGCTTTCTATTCTTCATGAAGCAACCAATTTGGTTGTTGCTCCATTTTAGCAAAATACCTATATACATTATATTATTTATATTCTTCCACCAAAAAAAAATATTATTTATATTCATATGTCCACACATACTATTATACGCTTAAATTAATTGCATGTAATAAATTAATTGCATGTATATGTTGAGAGTTATCCCACCTCTAAAATTTAGGATCATATTATTTACTACTATAATTTTATGAACTATTTAACCTATTATCATATGGTTTTGGATTGAACCTCTCAAATTTAGGTTTGATGAACCAAAATTTATAATTTATAGTATTGCATTAATTTCATAATATAGGATGTTTTTTTCATTTTTCACATTTTATAAGATAAGCTTAAATTAATAAGAGGTCAATCTAATTTTATAATATTTAATGAATTAGATTATTCTTTTAGAAATTGGTTCCAATAAAACGAACTCTTATCTTGAAACGAATGCACTTTTCTTAGTTCGTAATGCATTTTTCCTATTTCAGAGTGCATTT